>CM062297.1:219007031-220414989 GCA_031216915.1 Pictodentalium vernedei
AATTAATTTAGATTGAATGTTCAATTTGAAACGATGAAAAGTCTGGGTGAAATTGAGTAGGGACGAATTGTCCTCAATTCCCAAAGCACGTGGTGAGCAACGACATTGTTTCGTACGGTCTATGTTGCTGTTGCTCATTGTCACTGTCATTTCACTTGAAAATCAAAACTCTGGGTCACATTCCCCAATATCATTGCGAATAAATGATTGAAATGAAACAAATTCTCCTGTTTTCTGTCACTTGATCGTGTTATTGTTCAATTCCAATCAGTGAACGAAGCAAGTGGTTCAGATGACCTCGTCTGTGAATATAACTAACAGGTAGGCAATTGGCATTTTTGGGAGGGGACATTGTAATGTGGTGGTTTTTGTAAGAGGCAGGGGATAGTGTTGAATGATAAATATGGCGAAATGTTTGGAGGGAATTTCTGTGAGATAAAATAGCTACACGCTATGCAGGCGATTTCTGTGCTGCTGTCTTTTCTTTAAGTTTGCTCTTGTACATTAAGTTGAAGCACATATGCCAATACTCGTTATTTGCCGAACGGATGAATGTTTATCTTCGTTTACAATCAGGAACAGAAACGAACTGTAACATGATATCCCCGGAGGATAAACATGAAAAAAAGCAATAAATGCATTTATCTTCGTTTACAACCGGGAACAGAAATGAACTGTCAAAAGATACTCCACGAGAATAACTGCGAAAAAAACGATAAACACATTTACTGAAAGTTTACAACCACATTTCGATTCCTGATTATACAGCGGTTGTTCCTACATCTACTTCCGACTCATAGTGTATCCGACTTTCATTTTCTCACCCAATATCACAACCACAAATAGCACACACATCATTTAATCATTATTACAATGTCTATAAACATGCCTTTTCTTTATATACAGTATATACCTATATTGGACCCCCAAACCCCCACCAATGGGACACCCCATATCTTACTTAGTCCCCAGTCCCAGTACCCACCCCCCCCCCCCCCCCCCCCAATTTCAGAATCCTGGCACTGACACTGCTTCAATCAATTCCCTCTTGCTTGACAGAGGTCTATGAGTGCCGTAAAACAAGATAGCATATTAATTCCGACTTGTATCATCGGAAAAAATTGCAGAAAGAAATTTTTGTGCCAAGGGTTAAATGTCATTTTTTTGAGAGACAAGCTATTTGTAAGATCTGAATATTATTTTTTTCAATTCTTCAAGAAAAGGGACGCTGCAACTTTTTAATCTTTTGTTGGAAACACTCGGACAGAGAAGCACAACTTCAGTGTTACATGTATGGTACAACAAGAGGCCTGCATCGCCAAGTGCTGCTAATCCCCTTGCATCCCCAAATTGGGGAGGGGGAGCATAGGTTGGTTTTTCCATACATAAAATCACTCAAAATCTGGCCAAACTCATCTTGGAGTCAAAAATAAAGAGAGGCCCCATGGCAGACTGAAGTTCTCACCTTGAACAGAACCTGATATAAACTGAGGCCACAAATGAATCTACATTAAACAATCAATCTCCATCAGATCCATTGTCAATCCTTGAGCCCCTCAGTAATGACTAAAATAGTCAGGGCATCATGATTTTTCTTCAGTTAATCATAATGTAACAAGGGGCCTGAGGGCGCTCACCTGACATGGTAACCTAAATATCAACCCAGAGAATTGATTTCAACAAGTTGCATCTGCTCCTAAGAAAAGCTTATACCAAATATCCAAAGATTCTGACCACTGGATCTAAAAAAAAAAAAGATTTTTAAAGAATATTCCTCATATTGAACTAAGTAATAATTCGTGCTCCCACAGGGACTTGGCTTTAACAAACTTGAATCTCACCCCCCCCCCCCCCCCCCCCCCCCCCCCCAAGGATGCTGCACACCAAATATCAAAATATTCCGACTGCTGGATCTGAAGAAGATTTTCAAAGAAAATTCCTTATTTTGAACTAAGTTACAATTCAAGCTCCCACAGTGAGTCCAAATATGGACCTAGGGACTTGGCTTGAACAAACTTGAATCTCCCCCCCCCCCCCCCCCCCCCCAAGCTTGCTGCATACCCAATATCAAAAGATTCTGCCTGCTGGATCTTGAGAAGAAGATTTTCAAAGAAATTTGCCTGAAATTCACTAAGTTCGAATTCGAGCTTCCATAGTGAGCCCAAATATGAATCCAGGGAGCCGATTTGAACAAACCTGAATCAGATCCACTCCACAATGTTGCATACCAAATATCAAAAGATTCTGCCTGCTGAATCTGGAGAAGGTTTTTTAAGAAATTTGCCTGAAATGCACTAAGTTCGAATTCGAGCTTCTATAGTGAGCCCAAATATGAATCCAGGGGGCCGATTTGAACAAACTTGAATCAGATTCACCCCACAATGTTGCATACTAAATATCAAAAGATTCTACCTGCTGTATCTGGAGAAGATTTTTTAAGAAATTTGCCTGAAATGCACTAAGTTCGAATTCGAGCTTCTATACTGAGCCCAAATATAAACCCAGGGGGCCAATTTGAACAAACTTGAATCAGATCCAACCCACAATGTTGCATACCAAATATCAAAAGATTCTGTCTGCTGGATCTGGAGAAGAAGATTTTTTAAGAAATTTGCCTCAAATGCACTAAGTTAGAATTCGAGCTTCTATACTGAGCCCAAATATAAACCCAGGGGGCCGATTTGAACAAACTTCAATCAGATCCACCCCACAATGTTGCATGCCAAATATTAAAAGATTCTGCCTGCTCCATCTGAAGAAGAAGATTTTGTAAGAAATTTGCCTGAAATGCACTAAGTTCGAAATCGGGCTCCTATACTGAGCCCAAATATGAACCCAGGGGGCCGATTTGAACAAACTTGAATCAGATCCACCCTACAATGTTGCATACCAAATATCGAAAGATTCTGCCTGCTGGATCTGGAGAAGAAGATTTTTTAATCTTTTTCCCATTGCCTGCAAGTGTTAAAAAGTGCTGACTCAGCACTTTTTCAAAGTCCTAAAAAAAAGTACCTTGTGATCAAACCGATAGGGATTTTTTTTAACCATTCTATTCTACTGTATAAAAGCAAGCTTTATACAAAATAAGAATTCCCTGTGCCGTGTAGTTTTGGAGATATGGCAGTTTTAAGGTTTTTCCTATTTTTAGCTCCTGAGGTTCCCACAGGGCAATGAGAAAATTTTTTTTTGCATCAATCAACTACTTATGACCCATTATCATCTCATATAAAATTTGGTTCAAATCGACCTGAGGGTTCTGAAAATAGAAATTTTAGGCGTGGCCAAAATTTTTGCCCCTCCCATAACGAAGGCAAATAATGCCCGACAAACTTTTCTTGAACAAACTTGATTCTAAACCTCAAAAGGAAGCTTCAAGCTGCATACCAAATATCAAGTCTCTGCTATTGCTGGTTCTTGAGAAGAAGATTTTTTAAGAATTAGGAGTATTTTTGCCCCATCCCTCTGCTCAATATGAGCCGAAGCCTAATTTGATAAAAAATCAAAATATCCTTATATAACCCCTACTCACATGAAATTTCATTATTATGCGGCCAGTGGTTTGGGAGAAAAAGGCCCAAACACCACCTTCACGACGGATGCCGGACGAAAAGTGATCAGAAAAGCTCACTCTGACTTTCAGTCAGGTGAGCTAAAATCCAGCAAGAGGATCACAGATCCAAAGTCGAGTTTTGACATTAAATTCTGAAGAAATAAGCTATTTATAGTAAGAGTGACCTTGACCTTGGAGTCCAGACTCCGAAATCAACAGGTGTCTTCCTTTCCTATAGGGTAACCTCTGGTATAATTTTGGTGAAGGTGCATCAAATAGAATTAAAGTTATTGCCAGGAAACCAATTGTGCCCGCCCGCCACTTCGTCAAACTATAAGTCGAGTTTGACTTTGTCAAAACTCGACTAAAAAGTGGAGCTCCCCTATGGGGCCTCTTGATATAAAAGCTATGTGGATTAATCTTCGTTACACACCTCTAGAGGGTACTTAATAAAAAGTTTCTAATTCTACAGCTGCATGGCTCCTTCTAAAATTAATTTGGAATTATGTTTCTATTTTTAGCACACATTGAGTACCACGATAGCAAGGGTTAATTTTTTTTTATTTAAATCAAATATCTGTTTCCAACTTATGCTGCATATCAAATTTTGTTAAAATCAGACTAAGAGTTCTGAGTAGTGAACTGGAGATGTTGTATTCCAAATATGAAAGGATTCTGACTGGTGGATCTGAAGAAGATTTTTAAAGAAATTTCCTTATATTGCACTAAGTTAAAATTTGGGCTACCATAGGGAGCCCAAATATGAACCCAGGGAACCAATTTGAAAAATATTGAATTTGACCCTCCTGGAGATGTTGTAGACCAAATATGAAAGCATTCTGACTGGTGGATCTTTTTAAAGATTATCCCCAGGATTGCACCAAGTTAAAATTTGGGCCCCCGTAGGGAGCCCAGGGCTCCAATTTGAACAAACTTGAATTAGCTCCCCCCCCCCTCCCCCCCCCAAGATGTTGCGAGCAAAATATTTTTAAAATATGAAAACATGAAAGGATTCTGACTAGAGCCCATGAATCTGCCCTCCCTCGAGATGTTGTATACCAAAAGGATTTTGCCTGGTGAATCTGGAGATGAAGATTTTTAAGGAAATTCCCTCATATTGCAAGTTAAAATTCGGGCTCAAATATTAATCCTGGCTCTCAATTTGAATAAACTTGTATCTGATGCCCCTTGAGATGTTGTATACCAAATATGAAACCATATTGCACAAAGTTAAAATTTAGGCTACCACATGGAGCCCAAATATGAGCACAGGGTCCTGATTTGAACAAACTTGAATTTGACACCCTAGAGATGTTGTATACCAAATATGAAAGGATTCTGACTGGTGGATCTGAAGAAGATTTTTTAAAGAAATTTCTTCATATTGCACTAAGTTAAAACTCGGGTTACCAAAGGGAACCCAAATATGAGCCCTGGAGCGTGATTTGAACAAACTTGAATTTGACCACCACCACCACCACCCCCCCCCCCCCCCCTCCCCCAAGCGATATTGTGTACCAAATATGAAAGGATTCTGACCAGTGGATCTGAAGATTTTTAAAGAAATTTCATCATATAACATTAAGTTGAAATTTTGGGCTACATTAGAGAGCCCAAATATGAACCCAGAGACGCAATTTGAACAAACCTGAATCTGACCCCCTCAAGAGACGTCGCATACCAAATATGAAAGCATTCTGACTGGTGGGTCTGAGGAAGATTTTTAAAGATTATTCCCCATATTGCTTGAAGTTAAAAATTCAGGCTCCTGTATTGAGCACAAATAGGAAGTGAGGGGCTTCATTTTAACAAACTTATATCTGACCCCTATAACAAAGTGTGCCATCAGACATTATCCCTTTAACTGGTTGAGTGCCAGAAACCACTATCAGGGCTCTACTGATAAGTGCTGAAAGCCACTTTAGTGGCTTTACAGTAAAGTTTACACTGTTTGCACTAATTTGTTGTTGGCTCAGCAACAGAAGAAAATTATTATTACAGTATAGCCGTCATGAACTGGTCACTTTCCACAGGTGAACGGGATTTCCATGGCCGCAATATTATATTCCAAACACTAATTATAGGAATAATCATCAAAAGTTTAATTAATGAAGCACAGGGTACAACCCGGTGCTTTATTAATTAAAATTTTGCCGATAATTTTTATTTCCTGTTAACGCATATGTGGACATCAATGTCCATGTGAGGATATGACCAGTCCACGGTGACTGTACTGTATAAAATTGTTTTGTGCCAATAAATAGTAACAAAACAATTATTTATGGGCCATATCTAGCTAGACAAAGGCAACTTTTGCTGCGAGTGTGATATATCTGCATATAAAATTACAGATGACCATCGAAAATTTAGCACTCTACCAGTTAATAATGCCAGGTTATTGCCTCATTATTGTCAAATTGATATTGTAAACTGGCAATAATAAGGCAACATGAGGCATTATAAAGATAATATTCTTGCATTTTATATGCTTTTTAACCTCAGAAAAAAAAAAATTTCAGGGATGTTTTCCCATAAATTACTTCATGTATTTAAAAATATATCCATGCTCCAAAGCTTATTCATCACTCCTTTACTTCTTATTTTGCAGGTGTTCAACAAAATGTTTGTTTCTCAGTATTGGTATACTGTGGTAACCTTATGGCAAAAACATGGCATAAGTTGCCCCGCCAGCTTTCCACTTTGTTCTAGGCCAGTGTAATTTGATAAACATTGTATGTACATGTAACTGCAGGCTGCAAAGAAACATGAGAGTAATCAGGTTTTCTTCATGACTTGAAAAATTTATTTTCTAGGAGAGAATGGATGGAAAGTATTTACTGCACTTTGACAACAACTGTAAAACTATTTAGTCAGGTCCTGCTAAAACAAAATATTGATGGAAAGGCGAAAACATCCATGCAGCAAAGACAAAGAGCTTTCAGAGCTGTCTGAGGTGAATCAGACACATGAGTCATCCTGACCTGCTGTAGTCCGAACAATAACAAAACCTGCATTACACACACAAAGCACAACAAAAAAAAATCAATTTCATTTTCTCTATGAAAACAGGTCACGTTGCTCCATCTCCTTATAATTGCACAAAAGATTGGGTAATAAAAGAATATTGTGATTAACTTCAAAAAGGTGAAAATGGAAAAAAAATTATGGGAAGAATACATGTATGCAGGTGCACATGTGCATGTACATCAGTAGCAGTTCTGTTTTGCAATGACATCTGCACTGGTGTTTTGCACATGGAGATTTTTATTCAAACCCAATGACTAAGCATGAAACATATCTTGGTAGTCGGTGAATCTTTCCAGCCAATATGTTTTACACATTTCACCTAGAATATCATTTATTTTATTTCATCTTCATTGTCTCTATGACCAGGCCTGTACAGTATGGCCCACCGTGGACTGGTCACTTTCCACAGATGCAATATTAGATTTGAAACACAAATTATAGGAATAATCATTAAAAATTTAAATAATAAAGCACTGGGTACAACCCAGTACTTCATTAATTAAAATTTTGCTTATGATTTTTTATTACCTGGTAAATGCATGTTTGGACGTCAGTGCCCACACATGGATTATGTGGGCAGTGATGTCAACGCATGCATTTACCAGGTACAGTGGAGCCCACTTAATTGGATATCTCTTAATTGTATATCCTGTTAATTGAATTTAATTTTTCAACACAAAGCCGTTTACCATACCTCCAGTACAAATTTGACCTGTTAATTGAATATAGGTTATAGAGTAAACTCCTGTTAATTGAATAAAAAAACTTGTAACCTGTCGAGAAATTACCGACTCTCCCCAGTTTTCTTTGTTCATAGACCTATTTGGCCGCAGCACATCCAATGCAGGCATTTAATCTATTATATCTTGTTTGACAGAGCTCTGTCAAACAAGATATAATAGAATAACTGCTAAGTTTATCTCTCGAATACAGGAAAGTGACACAATCCTTGTTAATTGAATACTCCTGTTAATTGAATAATTTCCATTGGAAAAGTGACTATTCAATTAACAGGGTTCCACTGTAATAAAAATCTTCAACAGCAAAATTTTAATTAATGAAGCACAGGGTTTTCCCAGTGCTTCATTAAATAAATTTTTGATGATTATTCCTACAATTAGTGTCTGGAACCTAATAGTACTGTTCATTAATTAAATTTTTGATGATTATTCATATAATTAGTGTTTGGAACATAGTAGTATTGTATCCGTGGAAATATTCCCTATCCGTGTAAAGTGACCATTCCACAGAGGACATACTGTAATGTGACTTGGAAATTATCAGGTAAAAAATCGGAAACATTTTTTTTTTTTTGGAGTGAAGAATAAATTTCTTCCATCCCAATTTTTAGAAGAAAAATATGATAATCTTCGTGCAAGTATTTATTTTTTATTGACTAAATCTTCTTGTAATTGTCTGCACTTTGACTTAACTGTAAACCCAAGGAACATTTTCAAGATATCTTTCATCAAATCTCTGCAGCAGCCATGATCAGATTTGATGATTTACTGAAAACTGCCTCTAAATTTAACTCAAGAAATTATTGGTGAAAACATCAATGCAATTTACTGATTGGAAATTTGATTAACCACCCTTTACCCAACAACACGGCTCAAACAGGCCAGCACTATTTACAAAACTAGAGGCCCCACAGGGCCTGAAGCACTCATCTTGTACAGAACACAATTTAAACAGAGTCCAAGAATGAGTCTACATTAAGCAAGCCATCTCCATAGGCTACACTGTCAATCCTTGAGTCCCTCAGGAGTGACAAAAATAATCTGGGCATCATGTCTTTTCTTCAGTTGATCATAAGTAAAATGTACAGCTCCCCTATGAAGCCCCTTGACACAACCTATGTGGATTAATCTTAGTACCTCTAGAGGGTACTGAATACAAAATTTTTAATTCTTCAGCAAAATGGCCAATTCCGGCTCCCATAGAGAGCCCAAATATGAACCCAGGCTCTTGATTTGAACACAGTTAAATCTGACTTCCCTAGAGATGTTGTGTACCGAATATGAAAGCATTCTGACTGTTGGATCTGAAGAAGAGAAATTGTGAAGAAATTTCTTCGAATTGCACTAAGTTCAAATTTGGGCTACCATAGCGAGCCCAAATATTAACCTATGGATCCGATTTGAACAAACTTGAATCTGACCCCCCTAGAGATGTTGTATACCAAATGTGAAAGCATTCCGACAAGTGAATCTGAAGAAGATTTTTGAAGAAATTCCCCTCATATTGTACTAAGTTAAATTTTGTGTTCCCATATGGAGCCCAAATATTAACCTAGGCACTCGAATTGAACAATCTGGAATCTGCCCCCCCCCCCCCTAGAGATGTTGTAAGCCAAATATAAAAGCATTCCAACTGGTGGATCTGAAGAAGAAGATTTTTAAAGAAATTTCCTCATATTGCACTAAGTAAAAATTTGGACTACCATAGTGAGCCCAAATATATACCTAGGGATCTGATTTGAACAAACTTGAATCTGACCCCCATAGAGATGTTGCATACCAAATATCAAAGCATTCTGACTGATGGATCTGAAGAAGATTTAAATTACCATACATATTGAACAAAGATAAAATTTGGGCTTCCTCATATTATTTTTATCAAAAACATAGCATACAGGGAACCGAAATGAACATATTCTCAATTATCACAATTCTTGTCTTATTTCATAATCCTTTCATAAACATTGAACATTATCCTTTTCGTCAAACACAACACACAAGTTAAGCTACAGTGTCAGTGACACTTTCATTTGGTTACCTCGTGGATTTCTAAAGGTCAAAAAGTTGAAAGCTCTTTTTTCTGATGGTCTTTGTTTAATGTCAATTTTGTCTACATGTGTTCTTAATTTTTTCCTGAATTAGTTTTATTCTTTTGATGAAGAGTTCGCCAAATTGATCAGCTAGCTTTGATGGATCATCGTGTGGTGGAAATGACACACTGTTTTTCTGTACACAGATTTTTAACAACTTTAAACAGTTTTTTGCTGTCACCATTACAAGCTTCAACACATGTTGTGTAGTAAGATTTTCTGGCATCTTTTAGTTTGTTGGAGAACTGATTACAAATAGTCTTATATGCTGCTTCCTCATTGTAAGATTTAGATCTTTCCCGCTCTTGCTTTTGACAATTAGCGTTAAAACACAATTAATGATCAAGACTGATTGAAAAGACCTGATGGCAACAAATCGGTTCATTATCAAGCACTCCCAAGTGCTGGGGGAAAATTACCCAGCCTTGGACATTTTACAATCATAAATTATTATGGCTGCGGCCAGGAGCCGGTTTGGGCTATTCCTGTCATACTGAATATAGTGAGACACAGCATCACAATTTTATTATTAGGCAAAGCAAACGATATGAACAAAGCATTATGAAGGAATGAGAATGTTTTAAATGCAATTGAAAATTTGCGGCAAATTATTTGGTAAAAATTTAGTTGCCAACTGAGAGGTATTATTGGTTTTTGGAGTTTTGAGTTGAATTCTACAAACAAATTTATCCATGTTTTCCTAGTCGAACACAGTCGGATTTTAGTTGATAAAATGTAGGTGTTAAAACATTTTTGTTAGACTATTTCAAGACGATTATGTGCTGGGCTGTTTGAACATACACATCTCACACAAGTCCCGTCCCCCGTAATTACTAATTGACACAGCGCCAAATCAATCATTTAAAAGACAGTTAGCTGATTGGACTTTGATTTCACTGTCCAGACTTTCGAAAATTGGGTCTTTTTGAGAATTTTTTTCCTGTTTTTTTCTTTCATTGTCATCAGTAATTTACCAGGCAAACCTGATTCGAAATGATATCGACAAATGTATCCCTATGATATGCGTCAGAGCTCAGAGTTATCAACATTGTGAATAGCATAATATGTTCTGCGTTACATGGCAAAGAAGTTATCGCATGTTTGATTTGGTTTACTTGGTTGTTCTGTGCTAGTTGCCACCTTTATTAACAAGTGTTTTGTGCACTAGTCGTGACAGGACTTCTAGTTTTTACTGTAAGACAGGGTTTCCGCTATACCGACAGCGGGTCCGTTGAACGGACCCATTCCCCCTGCCAATCATACTATGATCAGTCAGAAAAGCTGGTGGTTAAAATGTCGAGTACAATGCTGTATCGTAACGACACTCGGGATCCTTTGTTTCCATGTAATACAGGCACAATTATGTTGTATACTATGCCTACTATTACTGGTGACAACCTGATACCTTATAACCCCCAGACGAGAGGGGGAAACAAAGTTCAAATCCTAAACATCGCCTATAAAATTTCGGACTCAAATTGTCGTGTTTGGTACGAAATCACTGACTTTTACTTTGAGCGACAAATGATGTACTCGTTTTGGAAGCTGTCACTCGTTTCAAATGAGTGTGCAGGCTTCTGTCAGGAGTTGTCTGAAACACGCCTACAACATATAGTTTTCACAGTTTTCACAGTGGTTGAATATCATCAGAAAGATACTGATTGAACACTGCCACTTTCGAGCGGTGTACAACTCATTGTGAAAGAACACTGCCACTTTCGAGCGTGCACAACTCATTGTGAAAAACGGGTGTTCAGAAATTAATGAGAAAGTGGTAATTAAAAATAAAAAATAATTACAACTCTGGTATTTGAGAATTATATAACAATATAACCAGGGATATGATTTATGACTTATTGGTTCAATAAAACATGCTCATTTATCATTTCATCATGCCCTGCAACATGTGAAGTTATGACTTTCAGTGTAAAATCAATTTTTCGAATGGTGCCAAGGGAGGCAACTATTTTGTTATTCATATTTAGCTGTGTAAATTTTATCTGGTCTTCATATTATGATTCTTTTATTGAGTTTGTGTGAAGCTATATTTTGTTTTATTCGTAAAAATTTTTAAAAATGTACATATTTAAAAAAAAACACTATTTTTAAACAGACAATGTTTGTCTGTTTTCAAGGGGGTGGTTTGCAGTGCTGATTGCCATACTTAACGTCCATTTCTGGCTTCGACTTTCGAGAGTAGCCTGTACAAAAAAAAAAAATGAAAACAACACCGCATGATTTTCTGTTTGTTTTATTCATTAAATTGAGGATTAAAACCCGAAATCTGAAAATGAAACGTATGTACAAGATAATTATGAGAATTTTTAAAGCAAATTCTATAAAATTGGTAGGCAGTTTCCAAAGAAACGTAACATACCCAGTGGATATTTACTTGCCTTATATCGCCAATTTCAGACGCATCCCAACGCGTCTTGCAAGCACTATTACTCGTCCCAAAGCCCCCCCCCCCCCCCCCGACCCCTCTCCCCCCCCCCCCCCCCCATACACACACACTTTGCAATTTATCCACTACAAGCACCCCCCTGGGCTTCTACACGAGTCAGTATGGTAATTGCACGTGCATGATGTCACAAGTCCGCATCATGGTTCTTTTCGAATATTACAACGAGCGGTTGTAAACAAAGCTCAGTCACTGTTAGGATTCATGGATTTTGTGTTGTTTTGGGTTTGTATTTTTATGAAACCTCCGACCAGATGTAGTATTGTGTGTCCCATGGGAATTTAGAGAATTGTAGGAGGAAAAAATACATATTTTCCACATCAATTATTCAGCATTTTAGCGACCAGAATGTCCCCAGAGGCCACCAGAGAGCACCTAAAAATCAAAATTTTCCCCCCACTATACGCACGTGCCGTTTCACTACCAGACCCACAAATTTTCCCCCAGCGGGAACCCTGTGCAAGAACAAAATTTTTTGTTCAAATTTTTTAAATTAACAGTGCGTGAGCAGTGTATTCTCAGTTGAAATCAGAGAAAATTGTTCGTAGTTTGTTCCCTGAAGACCTTCAAGAAATGCCATGAGAAAAGTTTGATTTCCTCCGCCCCCCCTCCCCCCCCCCCCCCCCCCCCCCCCCAAAAAAAAATAGTTTTCCAGTATGTTTGTTTTTGCCTGATATTCAGTTAAAGGTGAATATGAAATTGTACAAAAGACGATTTTGAAATTTTAGTCATAATAGATTAACCCTTTACACAGTGCAGACGATATCAAAATTTATTTATTTAAATAACATTTAAAATTTTTCAAAAAATTCCAACCAAACCATATCATCTGAACCCTCATTAGAACGAGCTCGACAAGCTTGTTTCAAAGAGGTCACTTGACATGGTTTTGTTGAAATTTTTTGAAAAATATTTCTTCAGCTGCTGAATTTGTATATTACGCGGGCGGATGCTGACGATTCATTAGGTAAAAGGTTAATAGATATGGGGACATAAAACTTGAGAAATTTCCCTCTAAGCAAACATGATTTCAGTTTATTTGTAATCATACCCTTGGAAAAAATATACTCCTCAAAATGTACATTTTTATTCTGAAGGGTTAAAAAATAAGCCCCAAAATTGTTGATTGGTTCTGGAATTTCTTCCTGATCTTTCACAATGAGAATGGGATTTGTTGTGTATTGAAACTGATAGTAATCACTGGCTATGTGCATTATAATTAATTCAAAACACCTGCTGACACACTGGAGTTGAAATACTTGTCTTTGTGTTGGAACAAATAACCATCAGTTTCTTTCTTGAAAGTTGGGTTTCACAATAGAGGTGACAGTTCGTTGACATGAATATAGAAAAAAAAATATATCAATTTAGAGGTTGAATTTAGTCAAGTTAAACCTTTACAATCAGTAATAATGATTATGCATTTAATTTAGGTCTATTTCAACTGTTAAGAGTACTGTCTAGACTAGACAATTCACAATGATGTTATTTGTACTGTTTCATAGTATAGTTGTAGAATTGTACATGTATATGTACAGTTTAACTCCTTGCATGCTTCTGGCAGATATTTCTTGCCAATGAAATATAATTTGGGCACATATAACCCTTTACCTAACATGTAAAGCAGACGACACTTGTAAATAAATTATTGAATAACTATTATTTTTGATTTTTGCGTCAAAAGCATAGCTTATGACCCCTCATTGGAATGAGTTCAACAAGCTAATTCCAATGAGGGATCATAAGCTATGTTTCCGAGGCAAAAAATGAAAAAAATAATGAAAATTGAATAACATTTTTAGCTCATCTTGACAAAGTCAAGCTGAGCTAATCTCATCGCTCTCCGTCCGTCGTCCGTCAACACCATATTTTGGTCTTCTCCTCCAAAGCCACTGGGCCAATTCAAGTGAAAGTTTGTGTGAGTGATGGTCCCAAAGGGGCATTTCATTTTTGTTCAACTCAGCATGCCCAGCCCCATAGTGGGGGAAAATGCTCCAAAATATTTTTAAAATCTTCTCAAGAACCAGTGTGTACAATGACTTGATATTTGCTATGGAGCTTCCATATGAGGTGTAGAATCAAGTTTGTTCAAACGAAGTTCGTGAAGTAATATTTGGCTTTGTAATAGGAGGGGTAAGATTTTTGGCCCTGCCCAAAATTTCTATTTTCTGAACCGATGGTCCAGTATGAACCAAATTTGGTTTGTGGTAGTATTGGGTCATAAGTACTTGACCCATGCAAAAAAAAAAAAATTCCCGCATCCACATGGGAACCCTGGGAGCTAAAAATAGAAATATTTTCAAACGCCCATATTTCCCAAACCCCACGGAACAGAGAGCTTTTATTTGGTATGAAGTATTCTTATGACCAGTAGAACTGAATGGTAAAAAAAAATTGCCATCAGTTATGTTAGGGTGTTCTGTAATGGGCATCGAAAAAATGCTGAGTCAGCATATTTGCAAAAATTTTTTAAAAAAATCTTTTCTCCAGAACCAATCATCAGAATCTTTTGATATTTGGTATACAGCATTCATAGGGGGGTCAGATAAAAGTTTGTTGAAATAAAGCTCATTGGTTCATGTTTGGGCTCTCTACAGGAGCCTGAAGTTTTAACATAGGGTAATATGGGGAATATTCTTTAAAAATCTTCTTCAGAACCACCAGTCAGAATCTTTTAATATTTGGTATACATCATTGTTATGAGGGTCAGATTCTAGATTGCTCAAACCAAGTCCCTAGATTTTTATGAATATACCATGTGTACACTGTTTTATTTGTGAGATCATATCAGTATTTGGCATGCGTGATGGTCAATGGCACTGGTGGAGGACCAAAGGTGGATGGCTTAGCTACCCGTTTCCTCCATTCACCCCAAGACCTCGCTCTATGGCTCATCTATAATTGCATGATCGCGATCAAAATGGGACGTTCTCATCTAGATATTATTTGGAGTCATCCTACCAGGTTACAATGAAATCCCTTCATAAATGTGACCCGTAAACTGTGCTAAAGGTTTTTGGGCCCCTGTAGCCATCACAGTTGCCTAATCACGTCCAAAAGGGGACTTTCTTTCTCATCTAGACATTATATGGAGTCAACCCACCAAGTTACAATGAAATTCCTCAATAAATTGAACCTGTAGACTGTGCCTAAGGTTTTTTGGTTTTGGGCTCGGACAGTCGTCACGGTTGGCAGATCACGCCCAAATGGGGAAATTCTCATCTAGACATCATAAGGAGTCATCCTACCAAGTTACAATGAAATCCCTCCATATTAAACATTACTTGCAGACTGTGCTAAAAGTTTTTGGGTTTCAGGCTTGGGCAGCCATCACGGTTGACAGATCATGCCCAAAAGGGGACGTTCTCATCTAGGCATTATACAGAGGCATCCTACCAAGTTACAATGAAATCCCTTCATAAATACGACCTGTAGACTGTGCTAATGGTTTTCAGGTTTTGGGCTCGGGCGCCCATACCGGTTGACCGATCGCGACCAAAAGGGGACGTTCTCATCTAGACATGACCCCCAAACCTGCATATGAAATTTCGTGACGATCAGACAAGAACTGCGGGGTGTAGCCCGTGCTAAAGGAAAATGTGAACAGACTCACAGACTAACAAACTTCCGCACACGTGATGGCAATAGCTTATCCTGACTTTGTGAAGTTAAGCTAATTAATAAAAGAATCCTCAAAAGCCTCATGTCAACTCGACCCAATGCCAACATCTATTGTAAAATCATGTGTAGACTTTTTGGCTCCTGTAATCACAATGAAAGTGTCAATGACACTGTAGCTTAACTTGTGTGTTGAGTTTGATGAAAAGGATAATGTTCAATGTTTACGAAAGGGGCCCTCACAGTTAACGTACGTATATCAACGAAAGTTGCCAAGTTACAGTGAAATTATTCCAAAACGAGTCATCCTATCAAGTTACATTGAAATCCCTTCATAAATATGGCCTGCAGACTGTGCTAACGGTTTTCGGACTTCGGGCCCCCAAAGCCGTCAGTTTCCCAATTGCGTCCAAAGGGGACGTTCTCAACTAGACATTATATGAAGTCAACCTACCAAGTTACAATGAAATCCCTTCATAAATATGACCTGTAGACTGTGCTAAAGGTTTTTGGGCTTTGGGCTCGGGCAGAAATCATGGTTGAATGATCGCAACCAAAAGGGGACATTCTCATCTGGGCATCATCTGGAGCGATCCTACAAAGTTACAATGAAATCCCTTCATAAATATGACCTGTAGACTGTGCTAAAGGTTTTTGGGCTTCAGGCCCCTGTAGCCATCAGAGTTGCCTAACAGTGTCTAAAAGGGGCTGTTCTCATCTAGGCATTATGTGAAGTCAACCTACCAAGTTACAATGAAATCCCTTCATAAATATGAACTGAAGACTGTGCTCAAGGTTTTCGGGCTTTGGGCTCGGGCAGCCATAATAGTTGAATGATCACAACCAAAAGGGGACATTCTCATCTGGGCATCATCTGGAGTGATCCTACGAAGTTACAATGAAATCCCTTCATAAATATGACCTGTAGACTGTGCTCAAGATTTTGGGGCTTCGGGCACCTGTAGCCATCACAATTGACCAATCACGACCAAAAGGGGATGTCATCCTGATTCATCTAGGCATTATATGGCGTCAACCTAACAAGTTACAATGAAATCCTTCCATAAATACGACCTATAGACTATGCTAAAGGTCTTTGGGCTCGGGCAGCCATAAAGGCTGAATGATCGCGACCAAAAGGGGATGTTCTCATCTAGACATTATTTGGAGTCATCCTACCAAACTACAATGAAATCCCTTCCAAATTATGACCTGTAGACTGTTCAAAAGGTTTTCGGGCTTCGGGCCCCTGAACCCATCACAGATGCCCAATCGCATCCAAAAGGGGACGTTCTCATCTAGATATCATATGAAGTCAACCTACCAGGTTACAATGACATCCCTTCATAAATATGACCTGTAGACTGTGCTAAAGGTTTTTCGGACTTCGGGCTCGGGCAGCAATCATGGTTGAATGATCGCAACCAAAGGGGACAATATCATCTGGAGTGATCCTACAAAGTTACAATGAAATCCCTTCATAAATATGACCTGCAGACTGTGCTCAAGTTTTTTGGGCTTCGGGCACCTGTAGCCATCACAGTTGACCTATCACTACCAAAAGGGGATGTCATCATCTAGGCATTATATGGACTCAACCTAACAGGTTACAATGAAATCCTTCCATAAATATGAACTTTTGCCTATGCTAAAGGTTTTTAGGCTCGGGCACGCATCAAGGCTGAATGATCGCGATCAAAATGGGGCGTTCTCATCTAGACATTATTTGGAGTCATCCTACCAAGTTACAATGAAATCCCTTCATAAATATGACCTGCAGACTGTGCTAAAGTTTTTCGGGCTCCGGGTCCCTGTAGCCGTCACAGTTGCCCAATCACGTCCAAAAGGGGACTTTCTCATCTAGACATTATATGAAGTCATCCCACCAAGTTACAATGAAATTACTCAATAAATATGACCTGTAGACTGTGCTAAAGGTTTTCGTGTTTTGGGCTAGGGCAGTCGTCACGGTTGGCAGATCACGCCCAAATGGGGCAATTCTCATCTAGACATCATAAGGAGTCAGTCATCCTACCAAGTTACAATATTTATTTATTTATTTATTGATGTTTAAGGTCACATATTTATGCACAATGGCTAATCATGACCGTGACAGTTTTACGGGTGGAGGAAGCCGGAGTACCCGGAGAGAACCACCGAGCAACGACGAGCAGCTGCCAGCTCCCCAACATCGTAACGCCGCACTGCAGCACAGGCAGGGTTAGATTGGTTGAAGACATGCGTACCATCGACGTGCAGTACGCCTTAGTACACGGCATCATCGTGCCCCAACATGAGCAATGGGGGTGAAGTGTCTTGCCCAAGGACACAACGCAGTTGCCGCAGGTGGGATTCGAACCGAGGACCTCTCAGCTTGCAGCCTGCACCTCTACCTACTGAGCCACCGCGCCCCCACCAAGTTACAATGAAATCCCTCCATATTAAACATGACCTGCTGACTGTGCTAAAAAATTTTGGGTTTCGAGCTTGGGCAGCCATCATGGTTGACAGATCATGCCCAAAAGGGGACGTTCTCATCTAGGCATTATACAGAGGCATCCTACCAAGTTACAATGAAATCCCTTCATAAATACGACCTGTAGACTGTGCTAATGGTTTTAGGTTTTGGGCTCGGGCAGCCATACTGGTTGACCAATTGCGGCCAAAAGTGAACATTCTCATCTGGACATGACCCCAAACCTGCATATGTAATTTCGTGACGATCTGACAACTGCAGGGTGTAGCCCGTGCTAAAGGAAAATGTGAACAGACTAACAGACTTCCGCAGATATGTGTCTGATGCGTGGAAAATAGCAATTGTTAATCCTCTTCTGAAGAAACAAGGTGCGGAACTTGTGTTTAAAAACTTCCGACCAGTGAGTAACTTACCGTTCATCTCTAAGCTGTATGAAAAAGCCGCAATTGACCAACTAATGTTACATAATGACATGCATGCTCCATTACCAGCCAACACATCTGGATTCAGAAAATTTCACTCGACTGAAATGGCATTACTCAAGGTTCAGAATGACAACCTCCTTAAAATGGAGTCTGGAAGGGTAACATTGCTTGTTCTTTTAGACCTTAGTGCTGCTTTTGACACAGTTTGTCATAAAACTTGTCTAGAGACAATGAATTCTGATTTTGGACTTAAAGGTGTTGCTGCTAGCTGGCTACCATCATACCTCAAGAATAGACAGCAGCATGTATCAATAAACGGTAATCTGTCAAAAGACTTCCATCTTGAATGTAGAGTCCCACAGGGCAGTTGCCTTGGTCCTGTTCTGATTCTATTCAAAATTTCAATGAGAGTGTCAATGACAATGTAGCTCAACTTGTCAAGACATGTACATGTATAGTATGTGACACAGCAATGACAAACATCTAGGTAATGACCTGATAGCAAATGTACATATAAGTATTGTAACGGTCTGCACATAAATACTGGCCGTAGCCTGTAACAAATGTATAGGTAAAGTATTGTAAAGGTGGGTGACAGTCAGATGCTAAATAGAAAAGAAATCTTTGAGTCCCAGAGTGGGTCTGACTGAACCCCAAAATATTTGTTCTCATTGCAGTGATAACAAAGGCACCCCAAAACACACTCATTCCTGTCCCAAGGTGAAAACAAAGGTACCCCAAGAAGTTTCGTGAAGATCAGTTCATAAATACGAGCTGTACAGAAGTTGTGACAAAAAACTGATTGGACCTAATTTCGGTACAAAATGGTCACTGGCAGCCATCTTGAATTTTGGACCGCACACAGAAACACTCCTTCTCATCCCAAGGTGATAACAGAGGTACCCAAGAAGTTTCATGAAGATCGGTTGATAGCCTCTAGCCCGAGCCGTATTGACATGTGCACTTACTGTAAGTAGCACTGAAATGAAAGTGTCAATGACACTGTAGCTCAACTTGTCAAGACAAAGACATGTACATGTATAGTATGTGACACAGCAATGACAAACACTAGGTAATGACCTGATAACAAAGGTACATATGAAGTATTGTAACGGTCTGTACATAAATACTGAGCGTTGCCTGTAACAAATGTATAGGTAAAGTATTGTAAAGGTGGGTGACAGTCAGATGCTAAACTAGAAAAAATCTTGGAGTCCCAGAGTGGGTCTGACTGAACCCAAAAATATTTGTTCTCATAGCACAGTGATAACAAAGGCACCCCAAAACACACTCATTCCTGTCCCAAGGTGAAAACAAAGGTACCCAAGAAGTTTCGTGAAGATCAGTTCACAAATATGAGCTGTGTAGAAGTTGTGACAAAAAAACTGATTAGACCTAATTTCGATACAAAATGGCCACTGGCAGCCATCTTGAATTTTGGACCGCACCCAGAAACACTCGTTCTCGTCCCAAGGTGATAACAAAGGTACCCAAGACGTTTCGTGAAGATCGGTTCATAAATACAGACTCTAGCCCGAGCCATATTGACATGTGTACTTACTGTGTGTAAGCAGCACTGAAAAAATCAAAGTTCATCTAATTTGCATAATTTCTGCACGAGAAAAAACCTGTATTATATGTGATGTATCCCATGGTACTAAACATTCACACAAAAAATTATTCAAATCAGCGCTTTCATAAGGAAGTTCTGTGCAAAAATCTGATTGCACCAAATTTCGTACAAAATGGCTGCCATCGGCCATCTTGAATTTCGGACCGGACCCCAAAACACTCGTTCTCGTCCCACGGTGATAACAAAGGTACCCAAGAAGTTTCGCAAAGATCGGTTCATAAATACGGCCTCTAGCCCGAGCCGTATTGGCATTTGCACTTACAGTGCTGAAAGTAACACCAAAAAACATCAAAGTTAGTCTAATTTGCATAATTTATGCACGAGAAAAAACCCCGTATTATATGTGATGTATCCCATGGTACTAAACATTCATACAAAAAATTATTCAAATCAGAGCTTTCATATGGAAGTTCTGTACAAAAAACAGATTTCTGCATCGTCGGTACAAAATGGCAGCTGGCAGCCATCTTGAATTTCAGACCTCACCCAAAAACACTCGTTCTCGTCCCACAGTCACAACAAAGGTACCCAAGAAGTTTTGTAAAGATCGGTTCATAAATACGGCCTCTAGCCCGAGCCATAGCAGCTTGGCACTTACAGCTCTGAAAGTAACACTAAATAAATCAAAGTCAGTCTAATTTGCATAATTTACGCACGAGAAAAAAACCCGTATTATATGTGATGTATCCCATGGTACTAAACATTTATACAAAACTTTATTCAAATCAGAACTTTCATACAGAAGTTCTGTACAAAAAACTGATTTTTGCATCATTGGTACAAAATGGCAGCTGGCAGCCATCTTGAATTTCGGACCACACCTAAAAACACTCGTTCCCGTCCCAGGGTCATAACAAAGGTACACAAGAAGTTTCGTAAAGATCGGTTCATAAATACGACCTCTAGCCCGAGCCATAGCCAATTGTTGACGTACGGACAGACAGACAGACGGACGGACAGACAGATGGATGGATGGACAGACGGACGACGGGCCATGACAATAGCTCAAATTTTACTTCGTCAAAGTTGAGCTAAAAATGAAAGTTCATCCAATTTGCATAATTTCTGCACGAGAAAAGAACCCGTATTATATGTAATGTATCCCATGGTACTAAACATTCACACACAAAATTATTCAAGTCAGCACTTTCACATGGAAGTTCTGTGCAAAAATCTGATTGCACCTAATTTTGTACAAAATGGCTGCCATCAGCCATCTTGAATTTCGGACCGCACCCAAAAACACTCGTTCTCGTCCCACAGTGATACCAAAGGTACCCAAGAAGTTTCGTAAAGATTGGTTTATAAATACTGCCTCTAGCCCAAGCCGTATTGGCATTTGCACTTACACATGCTGAAAGTAACACTAAATACATCAAAGTTAGTCTAATTTGCATAATTTACGTACGAGAAAAAAACCTGTATTATATGTGATGTATCCCATGGTACTAAACATTCATACAAAAAATTATTCAAATCAGCACTTTCATATGGAAGTTCTGTACAAAAAACAGATTTCTGCATCATCGGTACAAAATGACGGCTGACGGCCAACTTGAATTTCGGATCGGACCCAAAAACACCTGTTCTCGTCCCACAGTCATAACAAAGGTATCCAAGAAGTTTCGTAAAGATCGGTTCATAAATACGGCCTCTAGCCCGAGCCGTATTGAATTGCTGACGGACAAATGGACGGAGGACAACTGGCCATGGCATAAGCTCAAATTTGGCTTCACCAAAGTTGAGCTAAAGATGTTCACCATCATTGAATCTCAACTGCCTGACGTCCATGGTTATGCCGATGGCACACAGGTCTATTTCTCTTTTCAACCATCAATCAAGGATCAAACTAAAGCTCTAGAAACTATTGATTCCTGTATTTAGGACATTCGCACATGGATGGTTTCAAACAAATTAATGATAAATGATAAGACTGAATTCCTAATAATTGGTTCACGACAACAACTCACTAAAGTTGACATTATTTCAGTGAAGGTAGGAGATTCCGCCATCAGTGCAAGTAACTGTGTACGTAATCTTGGTGCCTTCTTCAACTCCACAATGTCTATGGACAGACATGTTACAAATATGTGCAATAAGGCTTTCAGGGGTCTCTACAAAGTTAAACAGATAAGACCCAACAAAAACCCTAGTTCATGCCTTTGTAACTTCACATTTGGATTATTGTAATGCCTAACTGTTCAACGTTCCACAATATCAGTACTCTCGCCTGCAGATGGTACTAACTGCATCAGCCCGAGTGGTATGTAGGGTATCACGATCTCAACACATCACTCCTGTTCTGAGGGATATGCACTGGCAGCCAGTCAAGTACAGAATAATTTTCAAAACTTTATTACAGTAGAACCTGTCTTGAGAGACCGCCCTTTGGGCCACACAAAAGTGGTCTCTCAAGACAGGTGGTCTCTCATAACAGGTTTCAGGGTTTTCTCAAGTCAGTGAATAACCAACCACAAAATTCAGAAATGGAGAAGAATGGATTTTTGTAATTACTTTGTAGTTGTTCATTTTTATGAAGTTTTTGTAACAAATTGAAATGGACTGTTATAAAAATTATAAGAATAAATTAGTGTTGAAAATCTTCATTGAAGATTTTCAACACTAATTTATTTTTATAACTTTTTTACAGTCCATTTCAATTTGTTACAAAAAGATTTGCAACACAAATTTATTTTTATTCCTATCTGTCACATTTCAGGAATGTATGAAATTGTTTATTCAGCAATAATCCTAATCTTTTCACATGAGTCTTATAAAAACATCTCAATCTTTAATGAGTTAGCAAATGAAACCCAATTAAGAGCTTTTAATACTTTTAATTATGTTAGTATAACCGCAATGGATTTTCCAATTCCAGAACAGGTAAAAAGTTTTTGTCATGGTTTCAGTCTTCAAAGGGGCGGTCTCTCAAGACAGGTCTATTATGGCATAAAAATACAAGTTGGTAACAGGTCACAGTGGTCTCTCAAGACAGATGGTCTCTCAAAACAGGTGGTCTCCCATAGCAGGTCCATTATAGAGTAAAACCAATCGGTGCCTGGTAGATGCGGTCTCTCAAGACAGGTGGTCTCTCAAGACAGTGGTCTCTCAAGACAGGTTTTACTGTATTAGTTTTTAAGACACAAAACAACATGTCACCAGCTTACTTAGAAGAACTCCTTAATACCAAGAATGTGTGTCAATACAACCTGAGGTCCGATGGTAAAATGCTGCTACATGTTCCAAAACATAGGTGTAAGACATTTGGAGATAGGTCATTCTCATTTGCCGGCCCTCACTTGTGGAATAATTTACCAGAACACCTAAAAAGGCTGTAAAATGTCAACCTTTTCAAGAAGGATCTCAAAACATACCTGTTTCACAAAGCCTGTAAGTGACGTTCTGGATTGTAAGATACTGTATATATTCTGTTTGTATATTTGCACGAACTCAGTAACTTGTGCAGCGCCTTAGAATATGGTTCTATATCTTCTGAACTATAATTTTGGCGCTATATAAATGTGTATATTATTATTATTATTATTATTATCCTTATATCACTGATTATATAAGAACATAAGACCCATGGAGATATAAATTTTACACCCAATTGCTTGCCTTTGTCATCGGGTCATTAAATAACCTTTTTTCTAATTAAGGTCATAAAATGGGAGCCATGTATATTGACAGGGCTGTCTTCAAAGCTTATTCATACCTACTGATTGGCTGCTGGCTACCTGACAAAACTGCCGCAAAAAGAAAAATGCCGATAGGATCACCGAGCCAATGTCGAGTTGTGACAGCACAAAAGTGGGTTTAATCATTATCAACTTATCGTCCGGAAACCAGTTGTTTACAATTGACTATGTGAAGGGTCACTGTGACTTTGACCTAGTGATTCCATAATAAATAGGACTCTTTCTTGCACCAATGCCAACCTACCTATGAAGTTTCATGAATGTGGGTTGAACAATTGTCAAATTATCAACTGGAAACCAATTGTTTGCGATTTACTATGTTGAAGGTCACTGCCACCTTGACCTTTCACCTAGCAAGTACAAAATAAATAGGGTTCTTCTGCTCACTGATGCCAACCTACCTATGAAGTTTCATGAGTGTGGATCGAACCATTATAAAGTTATCGGAAAGCCAATTGTTTTGATTTACTATGTTCAGGGTCATTGTGACCATGAACTTTGACCTAGTGAGTCCAAAATAAATAGGGATCTTCCTCTCAAGAAGGCTAATCTATATATGAAGTTTCATGAATGTGGGTTGAACCACAGTCAAGTTATCATCCGGAAACAATTGTTTATGATTTACTATGTTCAAGGTCACTGTGACCTTGACCTTTGACCTAGAGAGTCTAAAATAAATGGAGTTCTTCCTCTCACCGATGCCAACCTACCTATGAAGCTTCATGAATATGGGTAGAACCCAGACTTGGGGTCAAATGCAAATGCATTTGCATTTAAATGCATTTAAATGCGTGATTTCAAGTATTTGCATTTGAATATTTTAGAAGCAAGTATTTGCATTTGCATTTGAAAGAAAAAGTATCTGAAATTTCAAATACTTTCCAAATACATTTCAAATACTTTTGTCTTAACTCCATAAATTGAACTTAGCATTTGTTACTCAACAGATTAATTATATCTAGTTTTACACAGTTGGCTGGAAAGGGAATTCCTTCTTGTTAATTAATTTGTTTGTCCAGTCTAAAGAAATCTTGAATTTGGAAGATTACTGTGCTAATAAAGTGTGTTCATACAAACTGTGACAAGAGGCACAGCATGGTGTAATAAATGACCATCCACTTAGTCTTTTGAATCAACTGAAGTGGCATATTTTTTTTATCAGAATACAGCCTAGGGCATAACACAGGTGGAAAGTGGATTAAGGAACACTCATTCAACACTGGGTGAAAAATTATACAAGAGAAATTATATGCCAAGCAGAAGAAATTGAATATTATGTTCTGTAACTGAACAAACTGAATTTTTTGATCAGTCATCAAAAGACCATTCTAAGCTTTTGTTTTTTTTAGTGGGGATTATAGATTAGGACCCTTGTTATAACTCGTTTGTGTTGCTGAAATAAATTTATTATTTGACAGAATGTAATCAATCCACAATGGCCGTGCTTGGGCCGAGATAGTAATACAAAAATGTTTAATAAACATTGAAAGATTTAGTTGATTTTTAGTTTTATTTTCTTTAACTTGTCAGAATGTATTTGAAAGTATTTGAAAAGTATTTGAATTGATTTTCAAATGTATTTGCATTTGCATTTGAACAATTTCAGCTGCATTTGCATTTGTATTTGCATTTGAAAATTTGAAAAGTATTTGCATTTGCATTTAAATACTTTCCAAAGTATTTGACGCCATGTCTGGTAGAACCATTATCAAGTTATCTTCCAGAAACCAATTGTTTACGGATTTACTGTGCTGAAGATCACTGTGACCTTGACCTTTCACCTAGCGAGTCCAAAATAAATATGGTTCTTCCCCTCACTGATGCGAACCTACGTATGAAGTTTCATGAACGTGGGTCAAATCATTATCAAATTATCATCCGGAAACCAATTGTTTTGATTTATTATGTTCAGGGTCACGAGTTGTGACAGCACAAAAGTGGGTTTAATCATTATCAACTTATCGTCCGGAAACCAGCTGTTTACAATTTACTATGTGAAGGGTCACTGTGACCTTGACCTTTGACCTAGTGATTCCAAAATAAATAGGGCTCTTTCTTGCACCAATGCCAACCTACCTATGAAGTTTCGTGAATGTGGGTTGAACAATTGTCAAATTATCAACTGGAAACCAATTGTTTACGATTTACTATGTTGAAGGTCACTGCCACCTTGACTTTTGACCTAGCCAGTCCAAAATAAATAGGGTTCTTCCTCGCACGTAGGCCAACCTACATATGAAGTTTCATGAATGTGGGTTCAACCATAGTCAAGTTATCATCCCGAAACCAACTGTTTATGATTTAGTATGTTCAAGGACTGTGACCTTCACCATTGACCTTGTGAGTCCAAAATAAATAGGGTTCTTCTTCTCACCGAGGCCAACCTACCTTTCATGAACATGGTCGCACCATTATCAAGTTATCGGTCAGAAACCATTTGTTTACGTACGTACGTCCGCCCACCTGCCATTCATGAAATAAAAAATCTCTTTTCTACTGCCCCCCCCCCACCCCCCACCCCCCCCCCCCCCCCTCATGCATGCACATTGAGTCCACATATACCACTTGCAGAATGTTTTCATCGAGAAGGAAGGATGGAGATCAATCATATTTAATGGTGATTAACTCCACATCAGCAGCTGTCTCCATGATATAGTCTCGGTTGCTGATGTGGCATTAAGGATTAATAATCATATTTATTCCGTAAATGAGAAGCAAGAAAGTAGAATATTCAAAATGAACAACAGTCTGGTGACAATCTGGAAATTAAAACCTGACAAGCTCTCTCTCGAGAAGTAAAAGTACAATAAGTTGAGCTCACATGTAGGCGCACATTCACATTTTGTTTTAGAACAAAATTATTTGTGATAAGGACGAATGACCCCATCCCACTGTTTGAAATATCTGGCTGGAGTCTTCGCTTGCATTCATCTACTCACCCGATGGCTATTCCCCAAATTCTGCTAAACTTTGGATAGTCTACCCAATTCTACATATTCCACAAATGCTTCAGATTCTTTTGGAGCACTGAATTTCACAAATGTTTTTTGGATCAGGCCCCTGTCCCCTCACCATGGCCTTCCGAATTTCAGCCCTCCCCACCATTGCCTTCCAAATATTAGCCCCCCCACCCCCCTAAAGAAAAAAAAAATAATAAAAAACCCCTGACTAAGCACTATAGAATCTTGACTGACCACGCACAGAACTCCCGATCACAATATCCTTGAGATGTCTGCAAAAAAAAATTCCACTCTGTTCGGGTTTCTGAACCAAAGCATTCTCTGTGTACTGTGGATTGATTTTACATGGGTTACAGGATATATGCAATCAAATCAGTTATTCTCTGTGTAAGAGAATGTTCAGGTCACAAGAACGATGGGTCAAGCTGCATTTGGTACAAAATTGAGAGGAAAGGTTGTAAATTCTCAAACCACATGCCACGGTGTGGTTGAAAAAGTTGTTCATGTTTTCATGGAAAACAAAGTTTTCAAACAGGTTCTTTCAGATATTGTTCATGAATAGTTGATGCATTCTTTAGATTGTTCTGTCTCTTGAAAATGCTTCCCCATTGTCCTATTAACCCATCAAATGTACGACGTAAGAATATCAATTCATCGCCCAAAAAGCCACCTGTTGACAGAAAGTGAACTGCAAACTGATTTTTAATTGAGTTAGAATGTTCATGTAGGTAATTTTTCTGTTGCTTCGACTTTTTGAACAGTCCACAAAACATTGATGACTGTTGGAAAGGTTTCATGGAATCTCTCTAAAAATAAACGTCAAGGGTGGTTTAATAGTCAATTAGAGAGAAATTTAAAACACGACGTTTTCTGAATTCCAATAGGCCTTTTTGACAACTTGTAAGAAAGTAGGAATGTAGGCCCTTGAAAAAAAAAGTGTTGTTCACTTGTGAATGGTGGGCCTATCACTACCAATCATGATTTGATAACACAGCAGCGCACCAAACCTCTGACAGAAACATGTGTGGGTTGGGGAGGTGGGGGGGGGGGGGACAATTTTTCAGCTATATATTTTGTCTCCCCTTCACCTGTTCACCTGTTTTGAGAAACCAGAAAAACATTTTTTGCAATTTCAGAGTATTAAAATCAATAAAGATCAATGCAGTTTATACAGAAGTCAAGTTCAAAAATGTAACTAGGACATCTGCCCAACAGTAAAATTGTCAGGACAATTGTCCCCTGAAACCTTATTACCTGAAACCATACACAAGTATGACGAATATCTTTTCTGTAGATTGCCTGAAAATTATATTAATTGGCTTTCAATTACATTGTTATTCAGTTATATAATACTTCCAGCCTGAGAAATTTTTACAAAGATCCCTATGGATAAAGATAATTGTTCAAACTCAAGCCTGGAAATAAGCTATCTGTCATTTGCAGAATGAGGTTCCCAAAGGGTGAATTTGCTGATGCTATCCCATACATTGGGCCAATTCATCCTCTGGGTACCTCTTTCTGTTTCAGATGGAGACCACTATTCAGACTAGATATCACGGAGATGGAATCCATCTCTGCGGGCCCCGCAGCAACTAACCGATGTTAGGTATAAACTGATGTGAACCGTAATACTAAAATATTTCAAGCAATAGGTAAAATCTGATTAAAATCCCTTCCCGGAATTTAAAAAGTTACAGCCCGGACACGAACTTGTCAGAAAAAAATCCCAAATTATGAATAATTTGACCTTGAGGTCAAACTTCAAGGTCAAAGCATGGCAACCTTGGTACGCGACACGTCGTCTTGAGATAATCTACCCACATACCAAATATCAAAACCCTATCTTTTTAGGGAAAAAAGTTACAGCCCGGACACGAACTTGTCAGAAAAAAAAAAATCTGAATAATTTGATCTTGAGGTCAAACTTCAAGGTCAAACCATGCAACCTTGGAACGTGACACGTCGTCTCGAGATAATCTATCCACATACCGAATATCAAAACCCTATCTATTAAGGGAAAAAAGTTACAGCCCGGACACGAACTTGTCAGAAAAGAACCCTTAATTTGGAATAATTTGACCTTGAGGTCAAAGTTCAAGGTCAAAGCATGGCAACCATGGTACGTGACACATCGTCTTGAGATAATTTACCCACATACCAAATATCAAAACCCTATCTATTAAGGGAAAAAAGTTACAGCCCGGACATGAACTTGTCAGAAAAAAAAAATGAAAGTGTCAATGACACTGTAGCTCAACTTGACAAACTTGAACTTGGTAAGTTATAAATGAAATGGCAAAATTGAAGATCATTGGGACCAATGTCAGTTTTTTTGCCAGTGGCAACACTTTTTGACAGAAACCGGAGAAAATTGATAGCTCCCATCTAGAGGCCTCCCCAAACAAGCATGCCAGGTTTCAAAGCAATCCGATCATAAATGTGCCCTGTAGGGTGTACAAAAGGGAAATATTGTGGTCTGACTAGACTAAATTCTAAGAACGTTGGCCGTGGCAACATGTTTTGACGGAAATGGAAGAAAATCGATAGCTCCCATCTAGAGGTCACCGTAAATAAGCATAATAGGTTTCAAAGCAATCTAATCATAAATGAGCCCTGTAGGGTGAGCCAAAGGGAAATATTGTGGTCTGACTAAACTAAGTTCTAAGAATGTTGGCTGCGGCAACATTTTTTGATGGAAATTGACGAAAATCGATAGCTCCCATCTAGAGGTCACCCCAAACAAGCATGAAAGGTTTCAAAGCAATCCGATCATAAATGTGCCCTGTAGGGTGTGCCAAAGGGAAATATTGAGTCTTCTGACTAAACCAAGTTCTAAGAACGTTGGCCGCGGCAACATTTTTTGATGGAAATTGAAGAAAATTGATAGCTCCCATCTAGAGGTCTCCTCAAACAAGCATACCAGGTTTCAAAGCAATCAAATCATAAATGTGCCCTGTAGGGTGTACAAAAGGGAAATATTGTGGCCTGACTAAACTGAGTTCTAAAAACGTTGGCCGCGGCAACATTTTTTGACGGAAATTGAAGAAAATCGATAGCTCCCATCTAGATGTCACCCCAAACAAGCATGCCAGGTTTCAAAGCAATCCGATCATAAATGTACCCTGTAGGGTGTGCCAAAGGGAAATATTGAGTCTTCTGACTAAACTAAGTTCTAAGAACGTTGGCCACGGCAACATTTTTTGACAGAAATTTAAGAAAATCGATAGCTTCCATCTAGAGGTCTCCCCAAACAAGCATACCAGGTTTCAAAGCAATCTGATCATAAATGTGCCCTGTAGGGTGTGCCAAAGGGAAATATTGTGGTTTGACTAAACTAAGTTCTAAGAACGTTGGCCGCGGCAACATTTTTTGACGGAACTTGTCAGAAAAGAAACCCGAATTCGGAATAATTTGATCCTGAGGTCAAACTTCAAGGTCAAAGCATGGCAACCTTAGTACGCGACACATCATCATAAGATAATCTATCCACATACCAAATATCAAAACCCTATCTATTAAGGGAAAAAAGTTACAGCCCGGACATGAACTTGTCAGAAAAGCACCCCAAATTCGGAATAATTTGACCTTGAGGTCAAAGTTCAAGGTCAAAGTTCAAGGTCAAAGCATGACAACTGTGATACGCGACACATCGTCTTGAGATAATATACCCACATATCAAATATCAAAACCTTATCTATTAAGAGAGAAAGATTACAGACGGACAGACGCACGGACAGAGCGATCACTATAGGGCGTCCGCCTCTTGGCGGGGCCCTAATTAAGGTTCATAGAGGGTACCGGTAAATTTAGTAATGCTACCCTGCTGTGCAGGGTAGCATCACCAAATTCACCTTCTGGGGACCTCATTCTGCAGATGACAGTCTGCTTATTTCAAAGTTTGCAAATGTAGTTTATGTGTATTCTTTGCTCAAGTATAATAAATTAAAAGAGAATGAAGCAAACTAAAACACCCTGGTAAGCTTATTTTTACTTCAAAGTGTGACTGAAATTATTTTCTATTAAAACAAAACCTGACTGTCGCAAAAACAGACTTTTCAAGGTATCACTATAAATTATGATAAAAAACAAGAGGCTCCAGGGAGCCTGAGGGCGCCCACCTGACATGGTAGTCTAAATATCAAACCAGGGACTTGACTTGAATAAGCTGCATATGCCCCTCTTAAGAAAAGCATATACCAACTGCATGAAGCGATTGTGCCCACACAATACACTGGATTTTCCTTCTATTTTCTGTTCCTGCACTTTTACGTCCCAAAATTGAGATAAATGCATAAAAAACAGATTTTTTTATTTTTATTCGAAAAACAAAATATTTTCCGACTAAAATATTTTCTTCTTCTTAAAATTGACCAAAACGCATAAAAAACCAAAAAACTAATTTCTGGATTTTGGTCTAAAATTTTCAAAGTCCCATCCGGACTCCAAATTTTCAGTGTAAAAAAAAAATTTTTTTTTTATTGTCTTAAAATTGACCAAAATGCATAACTAGAGTGATGTCATGCATGCAGCCCGACTGTCCCAGGAATGGCAATGCTTAGACGCAAAATAGTCGGAGCCATTTTTTGTTAACAGTTTACCTTACGAATCTGCCATATCTGCACTCGTGATATACAAAATTTGCTATTCAAATTTTATTTTTTCATTTCTCCACTTCAAAACATACCTCATGACCTATTAATGGAACAAACTTGATGAGCTTGTTGCAATAAGGACTAACAAGCCATGGTTAGAAGTCAAAAATGAAAAAATCTGATGTTTCAGAAAAATAATTTGTACTGTTGGCTTCAACTTGTGTTAGGTAAAGGATTAAAGATGCAGTACATAAAGCAAAGTTGGGCTATATGAGTCAATTTTCTTTTTTGCATGTATTTGTCTGGGTTTTTAACCACAAACTTTAAACAAGCATTTTTGAAGAAAAAAAAAAGAGTGACTAATTTCCCCTGGGGGAGGGGGGTGTTACGTGAGTTTAAAAAAAGGTTCCACATGTAGTGACTGTAAATAGTTCAAAATGCATATTCGAGGAAAGAAAAAAAAATGCCTAATTGGGGGGTGGGTAGGGATGGGTGGGGGTGATAATTTGTGTCTGGATTTTTAACCACAAACTTTAACCAAAACTGTAAAAAAGCATTTTTGACAAAAGGGAACAAGAGCACCGCTGGGCATTGCATCATACGCCTGTGAACTGTTCAAATTGTACCATTTTAACACATTTGCAATTTTTTTTAGAGTGCGAGAAATTTATACTGGCATATATATATATGTTACGGTCAGACTTTGAAATCAGTGATTTTGTGAAATGACTAAATTTTTCAGTCATTTGAGAAAAAGACTAACAAGTTTGAAGCCAATCGAAAAACAAATACTAAAGTTATCATCCGGAAACCAAATATTTGACGAAGAATTCTAAGTCCAACAGGGGCCATAATTCAGGCAAAAATTGTTCAGACCGACCCCATATTCGAACTTGACCTGTATTTTGTTGTGATTAAACCACATACCAAGTTTGGAGCCGATCGGAAAACAAATACTAAAGTTATCATCCGGAAACCAAATATTTGGCGAATTCTAAGTCCAACAGGGGCCATAATTCAGGCAAAAATTGTTCAGACCGACCCCATATTCGAACTTGACCTGTATTTTGTTGTGATTAAACCACATACCAAATTTGGAGCCGATCGGAAAACAAATACTAAAGTTATCATCCGGAAACCAAATATTTGACGAATTCTAAGTCCAACAGGGACAATAATTCAGGCGAAAAATGTTCGGACCGACCCCATATTCGAACTTGACCTGTATTTTGTTGTGATTAAACCACATACCAAATTTGGAGCCGATCGGAAAACAAATACTAAAGTTATCATCCGGAAACCAAATATTTGACGAATTCTAAGTCCAACTAGGGCCATAATTCAGGCGAAAAATGTTCGGACCGACCCCATATTCAAACTTGACCTGTATGTTGTGATTAAACCACATACCAAATTTGGAGCCGATCGGAAAAAACAAATACTAAAGTTATTGTTCGGAAACCAAACGGATGGACGGACGGACAACGCCATACTATAATACGTCCCGTTTTTCAAACGGGCGTATAAAAAAGGCAGTGACTGTAAATAGTTCAAAATGCATATTGGAGGGGAAAAAAAACTGCCTAATTTGGGGGAGGGTGGGGCGGTGGTGTTTGTCTGGGTTTTTAACCAAAACTGTAAACCAGCATTTTTATTGACGAAAGAAAAAAAAGTACCTAATTGGCCCCCGGAGGAGGGGGGGGGGGGGGGGGGGGTGGGTAAATAAGTTTTATAAAAAGGTTCCACATGTAGTGACTGTAAATAGTTCAAAATGCATATTGGAGAAAAAAAGCCTAATGGGGGAGGGGGGGGGGGGGGGGGGGGGTAGGCAAACCTGGAGTCATCCTACCAAGCTACAATGTAATCCCTTTATAATTTTGGCCTGTGGAATATTCTAAAGGTTTTCGGGCTTCGGGCACCTGTTGCCGTCACAGTTGCCCAAAAGGGGATGTTCTCATCTAGACATTATATGAAGTCAACCTATCAAGTTACAATGAAATCCCTCCATTAATATGACATGTAGACTGTGCTAAAGGTTTTTGGGCTTCGGCTCGGGCAGCCATCATGTTTGAATGATCACAACCAATAGGGGACATTCTCATCTGGGCATCATGTGGATTGATCCTACAAAGTTACAAGGAAATCCCTTCATAAATATGACCTGTAGACTGTGCTGAAGGTTTTTGGGCTTCGGGCACCTGTAGCCGTCACAGTTGCCCAATCAAGTCCAAATTGGGTCTTTTCCCATGTAGACATTATATGAAGTCAACCTATCACGTTACAATGAAATCCCTCCATAAATATGACCTGTAGACTGTGCTAAAGGTTTTCAGGTTTTGGGCTTGGGCAGTCGTGACGGTTGATAGATCACGCCCAAATGGAGAAATTCTCATGTAGACATCATACGGAGTCGTCGTATCAAGTTACAATGAAATCCGTCCAAATTAAACATGACCTGCAGACTGCCCTAAATTTTTTTGACGTTCGGGCTTGGGTAGTCGTGACAGTTGATAGATCACGCTCAAATGGAGAAATTCTCATGTAGACATCATACGGAGTCGTATCAAGTTACAATGAAATCCGCCCATATTAAACATGACCTGCAGACAGCCATAAAAATTTTTTGGGTTTCGGGCTTGGGCAGCCATCACGGTTGATAGATCATGCCCAAACGGGGAACGTTCTCATCTAGGCATTATAGGCATTATACAGAGGCATTCTATGAAGTTGCAATGAAATCCCTTCATAAATACGACCTGTAGACTGCTAATGGTTTTCGGGTTTTGGGCTCGTGCAGCCATACCGGTTGACCGATCACGACCCAAAAGGGGACGTTCTCAAGTAGACATGACCTAAAACCTGTATATGAAATATTGTGATGATCAGACAAGAACTACCAGGTATAGCCTGTACTTGAAGGTTGAATAAAAAACTTTAACTACAAACTTTAACCAAAACTCCAAATGTCAACTAAACAGGAAAAGAAAAAAAACACTTGAACCGTAAAAAATTTTAACCACAAACTTTAACCAAAACTCTAAAAGTTAACAGACGGACAGACAAAAGTCATTACAAAAGCCCTCACTGTAAACAGTCAGGCTAAAAACAAAAAAACTCATTTCTGGATTTTGGTCCCACACGGAACCCAAATTTTCAGTGTAAAAAAAAAATGAAAGTGTCAATGACACTGTAGCTCAACTTGTCAAGACAAAGACATGTACATGTATAGTATGTGACACAGCAATGACAAACATCTAGGTAATGACCTGATAACAAAGGTACATATAAAGTATTGTAACGGTCTGTACATAAATACTGACCGTTGCCTGTAACAAATGTATAGGTAAAGCATTGTAAAGGTAGGTGACAAGTCAGATGCTAAACTAGAAAAGAAATCTTTGAGTCCCAGAGTGGGTGTGACTGAACCCCAAAATATTTGTTCTCATAGCACAGTGATAACAAAGGCACCCCAAAACACACTCATTCCTGTCCCAAGGTGAAAACAAAGGTACCCAAGAAGTTTCGTGAAGATCAGTTCACAAATATGAGCTGTGTAGAAGTTGTGACAAAAAACTGATTGGGCCTAATTTCAGTACAAAATGGCCACTGGCAGCCATCTTGAATTTTGGACCGCACCCAGAAACACTCGTTCTCGTCCCAAGGTGATAACAAAGGTACCCAAGAAGTTTTGTGAAGATCGGTTCAAAATACAGCCTCTATCCCGAGCTGTATTGACATGTGCACTTACAGTGTTTTAGTAGCACTAAATAAATCAAAGTTCATCTAATTTGCACAATTTCTGCACGAGAAAAAAACTCATACTATATGTGATGTATTCCATGTTACTAAACATTCATACAAAAAATTTATTCAAATCAGAACTTTCATACAGAAGTTCAGTATAAAAGACTGATTGCACTAATTTTGGTACAAAATGGCTGCTGGCAGCCATCTTGAATTTTGGACCACACCCAAAAACACTCGTTCTCATCCCACGGTGATAACAAAGGTACCCAAGAAGTTTCGTAAAGATCGGTTCATAAATACGGCCTCTAGCCTGAGCTGTATAGAAGTTGTGTACAAAAAACTGATTAGACCTAATTTCGATACAAAATGGCCACTGGCAGCCATCTTGAATTTTGGACCGCACCCAGAAACACTCGTTCTCGTCCCAAGGTGATAACAAAGGTACCCAAGACGTTTCGTGAAGATCGGTTCATAAATACAGACTCTATCCCGAGCCGTATTGACATGTGCACTTACAGTGTATAAGTAGCACTGAATAAATCAAAGTTCATCTAATTTGCATAAATTGTGCACGAGAAAAAAACCTGTATATGTGATGTATCCCATGGTACTAAACATTCACACAAAAAATTATTCAAATCAGCACTTTCATATGGAAGTTCTGTGCAAAAATCTGAATGCACCAAATTTTGTACAAAATGGCTGCCATCAGCCATCTTGAATTTCGGACCAGACCCAGAAACACTCGTTCTCGTCCCACTGTGATAACAAAGGTACCCAGGGAGTTTCGTAAAGATCAGTTCATAAATACGGCCTTTAGCCCGAGCCGTATTGGCATTTGCACTTACAGTGCTGAAAGTAACACCAAAAAACATCAAATTTAGTCTAATTTGCATAATTTACGCACGAGAAAAAAACCTGTATTATATGTGATGCATCCCATGGTACTAAACATTCATACAAAAAATTATTCAAATCAGAGCTTTCATATGGAAGTTCTGTACAAAAAACAGATTTCTGCATCGTCGGTACAAAATGGCGGCTGGCAGCCATCTTAAATTTCGGACCGCACCCAAAACACTCGTTCTCGTCCCACGGTCATAACAAAGGTACCCAAGAAGTTTCGTAAAGATCGGTTCATAAATACGGCCTGTAGCCCGAGCCATATCCAATTGTTGACGGACAGACGGACGACGGGCCATGGCATAAGCTCAAATTTGGCTTTGCCAAAGTTGAGCTAAAAATTGACCGAAACACATAAAAAACAAAAAACTCATTTCCGGATTTTGGTCCAAAATTTCTAAGTCCAGACCAGGATCCCAAATTTTCAGCCTAAATATGAATCCAGGGATTTGGCTTGAACAAACTTGAATCTCACCTCCCTAAGCATGCTGCATACCAAATGCCAAAAGATTCTTATTGGTAGATCTGAAGAAGATTTTTAAAGAATATTCCTCATACTGGGCTAATTTAAACATTTGGGCTCCCATAGAGAGCCCAAATATGGACCCAGGGAATTGATTTCAATAAACATGTGAAACAATCTTCCAAAGATGTTATATGTTAAATATGAAAGCTTTTGGAGCAGTGGTTTGGAAGCAAACATTCTTTAATTTTTTCCCATTGCCCACACAGTGTTAAAAAATGCTGACTCAGCATCTTTTCAAGTCCCGAAAAAGTTCCTTATGACAAAACCAATGGCAATTTTTTTTACCTTTCCTTTCTGTTGGTTCCAAGGAAGCCTCATACCAAATAAAAATTCTCAGTGCCTTGCAGTTTTGGAGGTATGGACGTTTTCATTTTTTTCTATTTTTGGCTCCTGCGGTTCCCACGGGGCTGCAGAAAATTTGTTTTGGCATAAATCAAGTACTTATAACCCAATAATACCTCATATTAAATTTGGTTCAAATTGGCCTCTCGGTTTGGAAAATAGAAATTCTGGACGGGGCAAAAATTCCACGGTTTCCACTCGTTTTTTTTTTTTTAAAAAGAGTTGACTCTGGTTTCGGTTTCGTTTTTTTAGAGAAAAATAATTCAAGTATTAAACACCATAAACAATTGGGTTTTTTCCCAAATATTAGTTTTAATAAAAGTTCAAAGTGCAAGTACCTCCCCCTCTCTCTCAATTCTTAGATTATATATAGCAGAGCATATGAACAGTGGGCCATTAATCAAGAAGACAAAGATTGTTCTCAGAGCCCTGGATATACAGTTGAATAGCATTTGCAGCCCCCTTCCCAGCCCGCCCCCACCAAGACAAGAGGAAAATGCTGTGGTAGCAATGCACACCTTGGGTAAAAATATGCTGAAGTAGCGATGTTATATTCCATTCTAATCATTTTCATGTGATCATTTTTACATAGCCCCATCTTACAGGCAGGGCTTGATATGCCCGTCGAAACCAGCCATTCAGATTTGTTACTAAAAATGTCGCCCACGTCTGCTGTACAGTACTGAACGCTGCATTGATATCATTTGTTTCCGCCTTTATAAATATTTTTTGTTATTGCTGTCATTCTTTTGAAACAAAATTTGATTGTGTGTCTGTCTGCTGTTCCTCGAACGAAACATTTTAGCTTTAAAGATGCCAAAGGTACATTGTTGGTGAGAGTTGTGAGGAACATCTGAAGGAATATGAAGCTCACGGATTGTAACATGAAAATGATAAGTATGGAATATAACATCACAAAATACACAAATTTCTAACACCCAACCTTTGTTCTCTTTGGGGGTGAGAACAAACGCATATTAGGTAAATTGTCAAATTTTAATTTATAAAACGGAGATGAAAAAATAAAGCTTTCAGTGTCGTTCGGCAGTTCAGTACATATGTGTGTGCAATGTTGATAAGCTGGTTTGTGGGGGCAAATGAAGTCCCACATGTAAGATGGCGCTATGTAAAAATGGTCTATTGTGATGCTCCGTAGTCTGTGATTCTGCACATGTATATGGATATGCAACATTTGGCTGCAGTTTTTTGAAAGTCTGTTTAGCGTAAATTGGCATGTCTTGATTTTTGTCTCCGATAATAGCGTGTTACCGTATTTCATCTAAATATTTGGACACTCGAAATATCCATAATTTTGTGAGAAAAATATTCTTTTAACCTTCTATCTTTGGGACACTCAGGAAACCTTCGACCGTGGAACGTCTTTTCAACCCAAGAGGAGTTTGGTGGTATATCAGTATGTTTTCAAAAAAATATATACCACATTCTTATACTAATTTGTATTGTTTTTCATTACAATTCCCTCACATTATCACGATTAAAATCCATGTAGTAAAGAACCAGAAAATAATGAAAATGCCAGTCTGAAGATTGATGGAACATACCAGTACATGCACTGCACGTGTATACTTCTATACAATGTTGCAGATGAAAACAAATTCCACAATCCGCGTTGAAAACTTCCGATCGTGAGAAAGAGATGTTGATTTGAATGGACCCAGTAAGTATTGAGAAATCAGCAGGCAATCAATCTGCAGGAAAAATAAAAGTGGAGTGGGGCGCATTTTGTGTTGTTTTTTCATTCCAAACTTCCCTGTTATTTGGTGCCCAGACCAGGGTAAAACGAAATGATACAGACACTGGAGTCTGGACTGGTAGACAAGTGACACCAGGGACCAGCCGTGGGGCGACTAGGGCGATTAAGTCGCCCTTCTAAGCCCAAAGTCGCCTAGAAAAATAGTCGGGGCGATTACAAGTCGCCCTCTAAAAATTGGCCAAAATGAGAAAAGGCTGAACTGAGTGATGCGAGGTTTACATGAAAACGAGTATTTTCAAAAATCGAATGTGCTCGAGTGTGATAAATGGGCATTTTAATTCGTCAAATAAACGTCCATTTATTTGAAATCACACGACAAGCAATTGTCCATTGTCGCTTTCCGCGGATTTTTTTTATTTCTATTTTGTTGCGTTCCAGTCGGAGCTTCAAGTGTCGAAACGAAAATAAGTGACTTACGCGACTCAACAAAACAACCCAGTTTGAAAGTAGGTTACGTCGCTCAGGATGCCGAAAATGTATACACAACGGACGTATTTTATAACACATTATTTTCATTTCGATTTGCTGACGACTGTTAACTGTTGGGCTGTCTATTCCCAGAAAAACACGAATGGAATTGAAACACATAAAAAAACGCTTTAGTGATTCAAGAAAAGCTGTGTACAGGACACAAGTGTGCATCACAGGTGTTCGACATGAGCCAAAGATCATGAAAAATTGTGTATTTGAGTGGCTTTTGACGAATTATGTAATTTCCCATGATCTAGTATAACAGAGAGTAAAGGTACTGAACTTCCTGGCCGGCAAGATATCCACCTGCCCCATTTAAACTCACAGAAAACCCAAACGCGTGAATTTGTGGCAGAGATATTGAGGTCATCCGACAGTTAAGGCACTAAGCTTTACGTTGGTGTACCACTTGACCAACTAAAGGCTTTTCAACGCTAAATCTAGCCGAAAAAATCTCGGGGAAGAGTCACTTTTTCTAAGGTCGGACAACGCTAAAGCCAGTCTTGTATTGTTTTGCCCTATATTTAGAACAAACGCACGTGTAAATATTGTCATTTATTTCATTTTTGATTTAGCAACCAATGGGATGGCGAGGTCAAATTCGATGCGGTGTCGGAAGAAGCATGGCGACTGAAGGAAAGTCGTTTTGCATTGAAGTAAACTGTGAATACAAATTTTACATTTTATAACGTTCAAGAGGGCACAAGGCCCCAATACCGCCCTGTATGATTAGTGTGGTGAATTTTAGATAGAGCGGAAGTTGTCGTAAGAAAATGGGTTGTTTCGTAGGATAGATTTGATCAATTGTTTTGATCGTCCCATTCAATTCTCCGGCTTTAGCGTTGTCCGACCTGAGAAAAGTCACTATTCCCCAAGATTTTTTCGGATGGATTTAGCGTTGAAGAACCTTTAGTTGGTCAAGTGGTACACCAACGTAAAGCTTAGTGTCTTAACTGTCGGATGACATCAATATCTCTGCCACAAATTCACGTGTTTGGGTTTTCTGTGAGTTTGAATGAGGCAGGTGGATATCTTCCCGGCCAGGAAGTTCAGTACCTTTACTCTCTGTTATACCATGTCATGGGAAATTACATAATTCGTCAAAAAAAACCCTCAAATACACAATTTTCCATGATCTTTGGTTCATGTCGAACACCTGTGGTGTGCATGTGGACGATCTTGAAAAAGGGTCCTCCTAAACATGGGAATGACATGAAATGACGCGGAATGACACCGGAATGCCATAAAAATGATGCGGAATGACATTTCTTTTACAAAATACTCGACCCCAGAATGTATTTTGTTTATTAACTAACAAAGTACCTCCCAAGCAACCTTCTTACATCTGGTCCTGTTCACACTTTCAGACTTGGGAAATTATTAGCTTAGTAGACTTTGCTGAAAGGCAACCACAGGAGGGTGATGGGGGATTGGCACGAAGAAGAGGTGAGGGGTCATGAAAGAGAAGGTAGCAGTGGGGGATTTTCAGTCAATAATTACATTGTGATTTTTTAACCTGGCACAGATGCATCATAGACAACTGGACCTGGACTATTTGTACGTTAATGGAGGACCATAAATTGAAAATATGAAGGGGCGGCGGGGGTGGTACATGAATATTCTTAATTTTCCCCACTTGCCTATGAAGTCTCCCTACATGACTCTGCAGTCTCCCTATTTTTTCTGGAGGGAGACTTGAAGTCTCCCTAAAATTCCCCCCCTAGGCTGGTCCCTGACTGACACTGACAATGAGAAGCCGACTGAGATGGCAAACATGGCTGTGACAATGAATAATTGCATCGAAAAGGCGGAGATCAGCTGCCTTGTATTGACGAACTCCTGCGGGAATTTTAACAAGAGGTCCCAGAGGGCCTGAGGGCACTCACCTGACATGGTAGCCTAAATATCAACCCAGAGAATCGATTTCAACAACAAGATGCATCTGCTCCTCATAAGAAAAGCTTGTACCAAATATCCAAAGATTCTGACCATTGGATCTAAAATAAATATTTTTAAAGAATATTCCTCATATTGAACCAAGTTATAATTCGGGCTCCCACAGGGAGCTCATATATGAACCCAGGGACTTGACTTAACAAACTTGAATCTTACCACCCTAAGGATGCTGCACACCAAATATCAAAACATTCCGACTGCTGGATTTGAAGAAGATTTTTAAAGAAAATTCCTCATTTTGAACTAAGTTACAATTCGAGCTCCAACAGGGAATCCAAATATGGACCTAGGGACATGGCTTGAACAAACTTGAATCTCACCCCCCTAAGGATGCTGCATACCAAATATCAAAACATTCCGACTGCTGAATCTGAAGAAGATTTTTAAAAAAGTGAGCCCAAATATGAACCCAGGGACTTGGCTTGAACAAACTTGAATCTCACCCCCTAAGCATGGAGCATACCCAATATCAAAAGATTCTGCCTGCTGGATCTGGAGAAGATTTTTTTAAGAAATTTGCCTGAAATGCACTAAGTTCAAATTTGGGCTCCTATACTGAGCCCAAATATAAACCCAGGGGACCAATTTGAACAAACTTGAATCAGATCCACCCCACAATGTTGCATACCAAATATCAAAAGATTCTGCCTGCTGGATCAAATTAAGAAATTTGCCTGAAATGCACTAAGTTCGAATTCAGGCTTCCATAAGAGCCCAAATATGAATCCAGGAGGCCGATTTGAACAAACTTGAATCAGATACACCCCACAATGTTGCATACCAAATATCAAAAGATTCTGCCCGCTGGATCTGGAGAAGATTTTTGAAGAAATTTGACTGAAATGCACTAAGTTCGAATTTGGGCTTTTATAGTGAGCTCAAATATGAATCTAGGGAGCCGATTTGAACAAACTTGAATCAGATCCACCCCACAATGTTGCATACCAAATATCAAAAGATTCTGCTTGCTGGATCTGGAGAAGAAGATTTTATGTCAAGTTAAGCTAATGAGTGCAACCAACAGTTCAGTTCTATAAGGAAATTCCCGCGTTAATTTTTCGCTGCACCTCCAATTAACTTGGGAGTAAAGTTGATTGAATATAATTTTAAAATGTCCAAAACGGAGTCCTACAGTTAAAACTAGAAGTCATGTCATGAAATGCGTATAAATAGCACATTGGTCTGCGCGTTATGACCACAGTAAGGCTATCAAATTCTGTACATATTGCCTGAGCACAAGCAATGTTTTGAGCCAATGGACCTCCGGGTAACCCGGAGGCCCATTGGCAGAAGCATTGCTTGTGTTTGCTATGAGTAACCAGGAGAACCTGCCGTTCTTTGGATGCCATTTGATATGGCAATTGAGCACAGTTCCTATGTGCAATTAAGCCTAGATAAGCACACAGTTCATGACAGGCAGTCCTCGGAATTAGCGACGGCATTCGTCATGTTGTCGCAAATGCCGCCACCGTGGGGCATGACGGCAGCATTTCCTTGCCGTCGCAAATTGGCAGCCATAATATTTTTTTACTTGACCCAATCACCTGAAGTCCGTCAGAACTGATCATCCAACCCTACATAACATATGTTTTATAGGCATAACTGGTGTATAAAATCTATATTTGTGGAAATATCTAATATTAATTAATTTGAAAGTAAGTTTGTACAAAATGTATGTGGTTGAAAAACTGTTCATAACCAGTTGTTTTTCATTTGCGTTTTTTCGAAAGAACCCCCTTGTTGACTGTGATGCACGTTTAAAATACCCCAGAAATTCCTGGGCAATTCCCTTTTGACGTCACACCTTACATAAATACAACCAATCGAATTCTTCGTTTCATGAAAGTATGCTAAATTGGTGTACTAGGACAATGCGGCAGTTCTATTGGTCACTGATGTAATCTCAACAGAGGTTGTGGTCATATTCCATTTTAATTTTAGCATTCTCCACTTGTGGCATAATGTAAGCTGTACAATCTCAAACAAACTGAATTGGAAAACAATCAATCGGTTCAATAAAAAAATAAACGCATTGAGCACAAAACAAGGGTGAGTTGGAAAATAATTCGTGTTGTGTTTATCGGGTCAGAGTCAACCCGCCCCGGGTTGATGCGCAATGCAAATATTTCTGTCTCTAACAGTTACTGTCAAAACCGATAGGCTAATAATGCATGGATGCGAGTTACAACCAGCCCCTAAAATTAGGACAACCAGTCAGTCGATTGATCACTTAATCGAACTACAGCTTTCCAACTGACCACCTGCCAGTGATCTCTTGTCCATTCGAAGTCAGCTGTTCTGATTAATGAATATTATTCACTTAGTGTCATAATACTGTCATACAAACAATTCAATTCAAACCTGCCGCCGCTGATAAAAATTTGCCGTCACAGAATTTTTGGTGGCGGCAATGTTGTGCCGTCGCAATATTTTCCTAATTCCGAGGACTGGACAGGACTTCTAGTTTTAACTGTAATTGCAAGATTATTTGTTGGTTGTTGTGTTAATACTGTTATATATTTTCCAACAGTGGCGCGACTATGATGGGAGAAAACACTCCAAGTTACGCCACTGTAGGAAAATATATAACAGTATCAACACAACAACCAACAAATAATCTTGCAATTAGTACTCCGATTTGGACATTTTAAAATTATATTCAATTAACTTTACTCCAAGTAAACTGGGGGTGCAGCAAAAAATTAACGCATGTACCACAATCTGCGAAAAGTTTGCTATCATATTCCGATTCCATGAAAGTGGGAATTCGTGAAGCAGAAACGAAAGCAACTTTTTCTTGCAAATATCCAACACAGTATTTTCACTCATATACAGCCACCACCAACCCCCCACCTCCTCCCATCCTCAGTACATTAAGATAAACTGTAGGATGGATGCCGAACGCAAGAAAAATTTGCTATCATTTCCGCTTCAATGAAAGTGTACATTCATGAAGTGTACATCAAATCCCAGTGACAAATGGGGGCAAAATAGAGACGAGTGGAAAATTGCTCACCTCAAATATTAAAGTTTGCGAGAGTGAAAAATGTGAGGAGAGTGATGTTGATTTATTTTCCATTGACAAGCGTACTTCGAAACGAATATTTGAATACAACTGAACACAATTTTTTGCCGAGGACATTTATTTTCGCCTCGGCAAATACATCGGCATTGCCAAATGCTGACGTGAATTAGAAGGGCTGTACAAACCAAGAAAACTTTGACGGAAGAAGTGTTTTGGACGGACGGAGTCTAGCAGTTACTAGACCTGCTCTGCCGCTGGCGACGCAGGTAATAAAAATGCTATAATAAAAATGTCGAGATTCAATAACCACTGGCAGTATTAAAGTTTGTATGTCAAGTTGTCAATGTACTGAATTTTCAAAACCAGTGGATTATTTCAACCAGTCAACCACCCACCGACTCCCAATATCCCATGAATAAATCGTACAGTAATTTCCAGAAAATATATTGAATCAGCCAGAATGTTGGAAACACTGGAACCGGGCCGTATTTCTTCAGAAACAGAAGTACCAAGTTAACAGCCTGCCATTTTTCATTTTTATGTCGTCACTTTTTTATTTCTTTCTCGCAGTGTCTGTAGCCTACCTGTCGCTTACAAAGTTCACATTTGTGCGTTTTCTTATCAATTCCATCAAAATATGCAGCCCACAGGCTTTTAGATTTTCGATCCACCCTGATGAGTTGACTTTGTCAATTTCGCAAGAAAAATATAAATACCGAAATAAGTGGCATTCTGATTTGGTTTTGGTACAGTTTTCGGTATCCCTATAATACCAAAACCGTACCGCAAATTTGGTATACCACACAGCACTAATTTTAATCATAGTTGTAACCGTAAGTAATGCTGATTTGAAAGAAAAAGGGAAGCTGGTGTCAATGACCGTTGACATCCCTATTTGTATGGTTTTATTGATTGTGTGGAAGAAGTTTAAATGGCTTATGCTAAATATCTACATAATTTGAAAAAAATGACAATTTCCTGTGGTTCTGTAGCTGTAAGTGGCACAGGAAGATTCGACCACTTGAAGATTCAGCGAAAATGAGGTACAAAGGAGAGGATTTGTATGCTTATCAGGCAGCAGTGAACAAAACGAGAACAAAATGCTCATATGGTTATCATATAGCGTGTTTCAAGCATTACTGTACTTGTCCCCACAAGTATAAATCTATAGTATTAGCGGTACTGAAGATCTGCAGTATCAACCCGCGGCACCGCCTGGCTCTTGAAACAATTAATTTGTTTTGATTCTGGGAAAAGCGATCGTCTGTTACAGCTAAAGGGAGCTAATTGATTTGTTGATACATTTACCGCATGTGAGGTATTAGCTGTTGCACTGCGCGAAGCTGAAAATAAGTCTTTGATACAATAAAAAGGAGACATATTGAAAATCAAATGAGCTGTTGTTAATTATTTGCATTCCGCCCCTTTTTACCCCACCAATCCATGAGAAAAATTTTCGCACACATTATGGAAACGTCTTTTATTCACCAATGCTGACTTCTTATTTAAGTGCTTATTCCATTTGAATAAACAGCCAGCATGGTTGTGAACATGGGTTTTTCCAAATGATTTCGAACATTGTGGCACAAATAAAGTTTTAGTTTGGAACTTTGGATTACATTCTCCGGAATGTAGGGAAAGGTAGATACGATTTACAATTGTTTCTTTTCCAATGTTAATCAGAGACTGCCAATGCAACTCCCATCCCCTAAAGCTCAATGTATTCGTCATACAGACGTCCATGGACGGTATTTGACCCCATCCCCACACATTTGCCCAATTCCCACTCCCAGTTCGAGACAAATGTGTTTGGGTTTCTGAAATAATAAGCCAACAGCAAAATAAACTATTAAAATTCTTTAATTTTTATTAGACACAAAAATCATATAAAGCAAAGAACAACAAATGTTAATGCGTGCATAGCCTACATGAATTTGCATGTGTATGTGGGTTGCGGGAGAAGGGGGGGGGGGGGGGGGGCTTGTGTATGTTCCTGTTTTGTACTGTGTCTGCCTTGAATCCCTTGTATCTAAACGCCAAACTAATTTGGGAGGAACTGTAGTTGGGGATGTCAGAAGTTTTGTCAGTATTAATACTTTTAATGCAATGGTTAACCAATAGGTTTAGGAAAAAAATCTAGGTAACCGATCAACAGGTTAACCATTGTTAAATGAGGCAACCTGCTGGAAGGTTTATCAAAATCTTGTTATTTCGAGGCCTGTCTGGGGAAAGGAGTCCTTCTGAAGGCTAGCCCCCTTCCTCTTCCCTACCTATCATATCTTTCGGTGCCCCTGCTTCCTTGCGTATTTTATCTTTCCATTCGATCTTTTTTCCTTTTTTTCTAATTAATCCTCACCACATCCTTCCGCTTCCACCCTGCGATTTATAGTTCGGAAAATGCTAACAGACCTGGTGCTGCTACCAACAAAAATTGTGATAATTTTTGCCCCCAACACTCTAGGATTATGTTTGTCTAATAGTTATTACGAGTCTCTATTCTCTTGATAATCAACTGGGCTTGAAACAGACATGCAGCTTCAGATTTCGCAAAAAAAAACACTCAAGAGTCAAACGAATGGTGTGTGCTGGCCTATTCGGAACTGCGCAAATTTTTGTTAACACTTCCCTATATTCTCGTTGAGTGAACTTTCATTTTTAAACAGTTGGATGTGATGAAGGTGGGGAGGGGGTAAACATATGTTAAAGGGTTTAACCATAGACTCTTCGATAATGCGCTGCCAAGCTGTTTCGTTTCGCTCTACAGTCCAAAACTGATTTTTGTAGTCAATCACAGAATTCCTTGATGACGAAATTGATCTTCACAACTCCGGTGCCGACTGGATTAATAAAAAAGTAAATTTCCTAATATGTTGAATGTTTTACATTTCCATGACCGATACAGTTTCTTTAGTATTGTGTAAACTACACATGAAGTGTTGTATATTTGCAGGGGTTCCGCGAGGGAAAAATTTTTGGGTCCGGTATTGGAAAAAAATTAAAATACAGACGCCGAAGGCGTCTGTTGCACGTGCCGAAGGCACGTGATTTCTAGGTGCTCTCTGGTGGCCTCTGGGAGCATTTCTAGGTGCTCTCTGGTGGCCTCTGGGAGCATTTTTCTCGCAAAAATGCTGAATAATTGAAGATGAAAACATGTATTTTTTTCCTCTGCAATACTCAAAATTTTTACAGAACATACAATACTACGACATTTGGTCCAATTTTTCATAAAAATACAAACGCAAAACAACACGAATCCACGAATTCTGACAGTGACGGCGCCACAGCGACTGCGACCTTGACTTCTTTTTTTACGCAACCCAATATGCTCCAACGTATATAATTGAAAATGCAGAACGAAACGAAATTTGTTTTCGTTTTAAAAGTTTAGTCAAACGAGCATTTTTTTTTCTAAATCGACCCTACTTTGTTGGGGAAAAGTCGTTTGGCAACAAGGTCGTATGGCACCACAGTCTATTCGCCCCATCGGTACTGGATTTGCAGCATCGGTGGTCGTTTCGGACCAGTATGATCATCTCATCATTATCAGTCAAACAGTTCGCTACCCGAATTCCGAATTGTCCTGTTGGACATCCTTTAATAATGTCGCTTAGGACCATACGGAATTCAGATTGCGAGTTGACAAACCATATCACTAGAGAGCGATTTTCAATCTATGAACCTTTTGGTTTGTATAAACGCGGAATCTACTGCTCCTCCTTTCAATTCTATCCACAAAACGTTCAAACATACCAACAGTAAACAGTTCACTGTTGATACGTTTGAAAGCTTTGTGGATAGAAAAGAGAATGGACACCACTGAGTTAACATCATCGAAACAGTTTGAAAATAAAGACTCCTAAGAGAACAGATCATATCGCTGGGCAGTGAGCGAGACCGTCTGCTCCCAGCAAAAGAAATTTAGCTAGTATGTCCCCACCCGTGGGCGACAAACGTAGAAAAATACTCCAGTTTAGTTTTAAACACCCATGAAACGTCCCAGTGATGGTAACCTTTAACAGCAAGGAGATGACTTCAACAGAAAGACTGGAGAGAATAGAACAGAACTCATTATAGGTAGCTCGCGAGACCGCGGCTATCCACCAAACTGTAAACGGAATGTTTTTCACTTACCAGTGGCGGATCTATAATTTCAGTTTAGTGGGGGCCCAGAGAACAAGGAATTCCGCCATTTTCCCACGAACTACTAGTTCGTGGGAAAATGGCAGAATTCCTCGTTCTCTGGGCCCCCCTCCCCCCTAAACTGAAATTAGCCCAGCTCGAGTAGGGTGGGGATGGTGTAGCCACTGTATGACTGTGGTTATGGCAGGCGCATAGCCAGGAAAAAAATGGGGGGGGGGGGGGGGGGGGGCGCGTTATATATGGGGGCATAGCTAACAGATGCCGCAGGAAATGTCTTCAGGAGATATAAATAAAAAGAGCACCGATTGGCTGATATATTCGTCTATGGTGACGTGAGGTCACCACGATTTTGCCGAACTTTGGGAATATCTTGCGTTCTATAAATACCGGTAGTCGAAGTTACGATCCCGGCAAATAATAAACACATCCCTCTGCTTCTTTGAGGATTCAATAGTAATGCTGATACTAGCCTAGAGAATGACTTTTGTACACGATTTCAACTTTATTGAATACATTTAAGAAAAACGTATAGAGGAAAAAACTCAACTTCTGGGGGAAAAATTGCTGCTTGATTTTGGGGGAATGGGTCCGTTTACCGGACCGAAAAACTGGCCGGCGGATAGTCCAATAATATTAGCCTTCGCCTGTGCTCCGAATTTATTATTTTTTTATTTTTAATATGTCGCACCGTCGAAGTCTAATCTGATCTTTCGTTTTTCCAGCAGCAAAGTACGAAATTAGGCGACATAACACTAATATGATGAATACTCATTCTCCATACATGTTCCCACATTCGACAAGAATAATATGCCTTCACATTCATATTAGATGTATAAATTTCCTATACTTACTGTCGAATTACGTATTAAATACCAATAATTAAATAAAAACATTTTTTCAAGCGGTAATGTTACAGCGGTTGGAAAATTGTTAAAAATCGTATCCCATTTCCGGGAACGGACCTCAGCGGTTTCGAACAAATCGAGATGTATTGCAACGACTGCCGCGTCGTTTGACTACATTATCGGTTTTCCGTTTTTCACTCCGCGTTTTCCTATCAACCCATCTTCCAGTTCAACAGTTTGTTTCGAGTTGAAAAAATTGCAGAGCAAATGACGCCTAAATAATTCAAAATATCGATTTATTTGCAAGAAAATGACCACCAGAATGAAGAAAAATGTGTTTTACACAACTGTCAATCGGAAGTAGGAACCAGGTGGGGAAATTTGATCTTTAATCGAGGTCCAACCGTTCAGCGAGAGTCTCTCGCTGAACTTTGCTGCTGGAAAAACGAAAGATCAGATTAGACTTCGACGGTGCGACATATTAAAAATCAAAAAATAATAAATTCGGAGCACAGGCGAATGGGTAATATTATTGGACTAGCCGGCGGAATGCCTGATTTGTCAAATACTACGTGCATATTTACGAAGAACAATGATGTGGTTATGTTTCCCATTTTGTGCAACTGATTGGAAAAATCGCTTTGTTAGTTGAGCTTTGTTTTCAGAAATAAATATCTGATTCTAAATATCAACTGTAAACAAAGCCCAAAAGTTGAGCTACTAGTGACTTGACCATGACTGTACTGTAGTTTTAACAAGTTATGTGGTTAAGAAGTGTGTTTCAAGTGACATTATAAAGAATAAACATGGGAAAAAAAAGAAATTATTAGAATTCAACATATTATTGTCAGTTTACTTTCCAAATATATGACATGGGCATACAGAAATAAACATGATCTTCACCAATAACATGAACACAAACAACCAATCGGATTTCACTTTTCAGAGGTTTCAAGTCAAAACACTGTCAAAATAAAAACAAACTCATGCAATGTTTACTTCCGAATTATCAACTGTCATATCTGAAAATACTATTTATTGACCGCGGACGTTAACATCGGTGATTTTTGCGACTGTCAGTACACATAATCCAGGCAATGTTTTTTGTTTTTCTGAAATAAATTCATTGTTCTTCAACAAAACAATCGCCATGTTATGACTTGAAGGAAACTAAATTCCAACCCCAAATACGCCGCTCATTTCTCTAAGATCGCACGAATTGACAAGACAAGACAATATATGAGTATATACAGCTCACGTTTCTAAACGTCTTTGAAAACATACTTACTTATTTATTGAAAATCTTTACATTAAACTTGGGGAAGACATGTGCGCCGTCCTACACCGCCATGACAAAGAACTATGAAGCCTCGATGTGAGCACATGTGAGTAATCAGTTTGATGGGAGCGTCCTCTAGTGGGGTAAGCAGGTGCGCGTTTCGTGTTTACGTTAGATCATAAGACAAATCACTAGTATCTCTGATAATATCCCCGAGATCCCCATGGTGATAGAAAAACAATTGAATAATCTCAGACCTATTAATTTTAGACTGATTAATCATTAAGTTCAGCTCAAGTCTGAGATGACAAAATTGAAAGGTTGAAGAACTGTTCACTCACTGATCGTTTATGGTTTCGTCCCTTTGTTTTGCACAACTCCTAAATTCTGGCCTTGCCAAATGCTTCCAGCCGCAGAGTAATTTTTCAGACATCCCTGAATAAATAACGCATTAAAAAATCATCTCAAATTTTATTCAAGTGATTCATTTTTTTTTCAATAAACGAGGAAGTGTATTTCTAGGGGCTAATCCATTTATAAGTTGTTGCTTGTGAGAGAAAAAAAAGCCCTCCAAATCCAACTGATTTGCAGACTACAAAATGCATTTCAAAAATGGAAAGTGCGATAGTGGATGGCGGTAAAGGGTATCCCACATTACCCGCAACTGTCTCAAGCCCACGGTCCTGCATTATCACCCGTAAGAAGGAAAGGTTGAAGTTGTGGAGTCAGTTTATCGTCTGTAGTAGATTAGATAAATTAGATGAGATACTGTCAGTCTCTTGGTGACTGAGCTGCTCTTGGGCCGAGCTCTTCAAAGCAGTTCCACACTGGATTCATTATAGCCTTCCCTATTCAGTATTAATTGGCGATTTTTTATTTTTATTAATTTTATTTCTCTTGTTTTTTTTTTTAAATTTCGACAGAGTCTGGTTTGAACCGCGATTGTTGCTGAACAAAGACTCCGAGTCCAATGTAAAAAGAGAGACATGCCAATCACAGGCGTAGCCAAGGCTGAAAAATATGTATGTGTGTGTGTCTGCAGGGTGAGGTGGGGTGATGGGCCCGGCAATATGATCAGGAGTACGTAAAATTTTGTTGTAACCCTTTACGCCACAAAAGTTACAAACAACACGTACCAAAAAAATTCTCGAAGAATAAAATTGTTTATGTTTTGCCTCCAAATACATTTACCGACCGGTCATAGCCGATGTTTAGGAGGTAAACATTTAAAAAAAACAAGGGTGTCTAATTTTTTATAACAAAACAGAGGACGGTCACTCAGCGTTTTCTCATTAACGTCAGTGTTAAAATGGGCACCACATATGGTACCCTGTGACACAACACATTGCATTGTTTTTGGCCCATTCGATTCTAGTAACCCTAATGATGCTTCATACCAAATAACAATTCTCTATTCCGTGCAGGTTTGGAAATATGGGCGATTGAAACTTCTGATTTAGCACCTGGGGTTCCCGCGGGGAGACAGAATTTTGTTTTTGCTTTTCCCATGAATCCATTTTTTTAACCAACAATGTCGCATTCCAGATTTGGTTAATTCTGAAAACAGGAATTTCGAGTGGAGCCATAATCTTGGCCCTCCAACCCACTTTGAACAAATTTTAATGTACACCTCAAAGGAAGCGGGATACCAAATATTCACTAATTCCATCCATCGGATCATGAGGAGATATTTTTCAATTAGGGGCAATTTTCGCCCCCCCCCCCCCCCCTCCGAATCACAACCTTGGTACTATAATTTTAACAACTTTTATAATATCCTTATATTCATAATCCCCCCCCCCCCCCCACACACACACACACACTCACAATTCTCTCCCCACATCAAATTTTTATTTTTCTGTTTGGACTTTCTTGTAGGTCAAGTTTTCAGAAAAGTGGGGGCGATGGATCGCCCCCTCCCCCGGTCCACACGGCTGTTCACTGAAGGTAATTTTGAAATTAGTCTCATAACTGAAGAATTTTATGATTTAATTTGGACATCGATGTAGTCAACGTTTGTGCTGATGTTACAGCATGTCCCATCGTAATCGACCAGCGTTGGGAGTTTGTTTGTTTTATTTGGGTTTCACGACTCTTTCAACAGTCAGGGTCACATCGTATCGATCCGCTTTACGAGTAGTCTCCTGTGCTCCCCACTCGGTATTCACCTAGATGTGTGCACAGGAGACTAATTTATGAGCGGAGGCAGCCACATTACACGGAGAGATGCACTCAGTAACGCAGAGCAACTGTCGGACTCTCCAACAAATAACAACTATGCACAGTCAGGGTTAGCACCGGTTAACGTGCGCCGCCTTAATACACATGCAGTGCCACCGTGCCCATCACGTGGGCAATCGAGATTACGTGTCTTTCCCAAGGACACACGCTGTTACCGCTGGTCAGGTTCGAACCGTCTACCTTTCAGTTTGAAATCCAATGTTCTAACCACTGAGCCACCGCGCTCCCCAGCATCGGCAGTTAAGGAATTAATTATTTATTGAATTCGCTAACCCCCAGGGTGTGTAACATAAAATGGTAAAAACAGCCTGTGCTATTCACAAAAATCATCTTTTAAATTTTATTGTTTTTCATTTTTTAAGTTCGTTGGTATCTCCAAATATCATTTTAATTGGTTATAACATTTGTGTTAAGTACCAATAAGAAGAATAGGGTCGTGCATGAAATTTAACGTGCGACGGTGCATTAACCCTTCAATCATTAATCATTCAACCAGAACAACGATAGGACGCACTCCTACATTTTCAGAGATATTTTGAGCAGAAATATGCCACATATGGGATCAACAGTTGAAACAGGGCAGAGGGGGAGGGGGGGGGGGGGGGGGGTTACGAGCGAAAATATCGCGTTAAACCTTTAGTCATTAGCCATAGGACCACAGCAACGTCGAGATGTGCACAGGTCTATATTTTCAGATAACGAGCTAAAATTGGCAGCAGCTGCTGTAGGTTTTTCCTTTTTATTAGGAATAGCATGGGCAGGGTGTGTTTTGACTGTGACTTCGTATTAACACTTCAACAATGCAGCGCCAGTACTCACTCTTACATTTTCATAGATATCGAATTGAAATTGAACACCCAAAACAAATGTTTTATCATGAGTAACACGGGCAAGGTGAAATTTCGTGCAACGGGACGATATGGTGTCACACGCGTCATGTTTCTACGGAAGAGTGGAAGGGACATTTGGCTGCCAAAAATTGATCTCACCGCGGTCCTACCCCCCCCCCCCTCCAATGCACCCCAAGAGTACTTTAGAGCCTCTGGAAATATAAATTCGCTAGGGATCTCCCCTCCTTGCATAACTCAGGATACACCCTTGCTAAGATAACGCTACTCAAGGGGAAAACCTTAAATTTTGATGATCTGGCCTCCTGCTTTCCACAGCGGTAGGACTATAGGGCATCGCAGAGATGGCCAGGGAGAGGTTAACATGACAAGTTTGTGCGACTGGTAATGCGATAAGAAGGTGGAGAGAAAGTGTGAGTTTGATGGGCATAAATAAAAAAAATTAAAGACTACCCCAATAGATCTTCTTCTCTACCTCATGGTGAATTTCATTAACTTTATTTATTGGGGTTTAACGACACTTTCGACAGCCAGGATCACCTCGTGTCGGAATTAAATCTTAAAGCCGGTGTACCGAACAGGGGAAAAAGCATAGGGTAGGAGATTTATGAGTTTTCGGGCAAATTCTAAGTTTTGGTAACGGAAAGTCAAGAGAATCTTTAATTGTAGCAATTTTCAGGGCAGGAGTAGAGTATTGTCTGGGGCCATCATTGCAAATCGTAGGATAGGTGAGAACATTTTGAATAGAAAGTTGAAAGGTTGCCCCCCCCCCCCCCCCCACTCACCCCCGCCCACACACACACACACACACACACACACACACACCGAACAAAATGCCCTAGAACATGCCTATGGAAAAAGAGACAGTTCAATCGTAAGGAAGGGAAAATTCAGGGCTGAAAGCTAGACTGTGAAACGTGAGGCTGAAAAATGTCATTGGCAAAGCTATCAAGGGAATATCTCAACTCATATCAGATATATTTAGGGCCTACAAAAAGCCCACCCATTCCCATCGGTGCCGAATTGTGCGTCCGGGATAATGGCGATGGGAAGGGGTGGGCAGGTTGTATAGGGAAGTGTGTGTATCTTCAAACCTTTCCCCGAAAGTGTCTTTTCAATTCAAAATGCTGTTACCTATCTAGGATTTGCCCTGTGGCACCCTACAAATATTCTGTTCCTGCCCTGAAAAATTCCCATCATCAAAATCTACGGATTTGCCCTGAAAATTCATATATTTTATACCTGAGGGCTGTTTGTAGTAGGAGATGTGGAGATCGACCCTGTTTCGGGGGGCGGGGGGGGGGGTTCTAGGATGTGACGTCATGTCAAGTGGCCTAGTTACGTCATGTTTAGTTGTCATGGTAGCCCACGTGAGCGGATATCTTGTGAGATCATCCCCATAGTGATACGTTGTCATAATGCGCATTTGCCGCGCGTGTTGTTCGGGTGACGCGTGTTTCCGTCGTCCATTTTGTATACTGGAGGCCGCCATCTTGGTTTCTAAAAGCCTGCAGTAGGACGGGGGGGGGGGGTATATTCTGGGGCAGCGTTCGATTGAATGGGAGTAAATCTAATTTCACAAACTGACCCGACAATCCTCCTAAATGACCAAAAGCCACCCAAAACTACCGAAACGGACGTGGCGAAGCCACCATCTCGGGCTTATAATAGTAGCACGTTGTGCTAGAAGGCACGCCCCTTTGTATAAGAGTCAACCTAATTACCCAGAATCCTCAGTTACTTCCTAGAATTACTACAACCAACCCAACAACTATTCATTTGGCTCTGGTTCTTTAAGAATCCTCGTTTCTACCTATTTATTTCAGGTAGGATTCCCCCAGAATCCTATTTATAGGCGTAACACTTAGAGCTATAGGACCGGGAGGTCTCCTGGGGTGCGTTCGATTGTTCCAGAGTGTTGGAAGAGTTTTAGCTTTGTGATGCTATTCTTTTTTAGCTTTCCTGGTCCGTTCTGACCAGTTCTGAACAATGGTATACTTCATTTTGTAGTTCCGAGGTACTCTCTTATTGCGGACGAACCTTTATCATGGAGCAATTTTACCTTTCAAACCCAGTCTGTCACTACCTACTATTACAGACGCTATTCTGACCATCCTAGCCGCCTAACCAGGCTTCTCCTGCCACCTTTACCTTCCAACGACCAGACTGCTTCATTTCCCATAATCTGTATCAAATTATACAGAATTATCTCCCTCGTGTATAACGAAGTCCTATATGATTCTTAAACCCGAAAGACAACCAAGCAGGAACATGTATTGCTCGAATGGATCGAATCTTATCGAGAAAATAAGCTATCGAGTAGTGAGTGACTGGAACAGGGAGGCTTTGCTCGAAGACTCGAATCTTATCGAGCAAATAAGCTATCGAGTAGTTACTCGAACGAGTGACTCCTTTTAGTTTTAGACTTTTATCAAAAAGTGAATAAAGAATGGCGACCACCATCTAAGCATAAGGAACAACAGTTGGAAAGTTATGAAGGACATTGACCTGTTAGTAGTATGTGATGTGGTTTTGAGGGGAAGTTTGGATGACCTCGGTGGATGACCTCGGAAGTGACGTCATGTCACGTGACCCAGTGGCGCCATGTTGTGTTGCCATGGTAACCCACGTGAGCGGCCATGTCTTGACGTCATCCCCATGGTGATACGTGGTGTTAGTGCGCATGCGCAGCGTGTGTTGTTAGGGTGATACGTGTTTCCGTCGTCCATTTTGTATACTGGAGGCCGCCATCTTGGTTTCTATAGTAGCACGTGATTGCTATGTTACCCAATTTTTCTGCAATGGGACGGGGTATGTTCGGAGGGTGTGTTCGATTGAATCGGAGTGTCACGAATTACCACAAACAACCCGACAATCCATCCAAATCACCAAAATCCACCCCAAATCACCGAAATTGACTTTATTTGATACGGATTTCCCATTTTATCGGCTTAGCACGTAGTGCTATAGGACCGAGAGGGTACCGGGGGTGTGTTCGATTGAAGTAGAGTAATGTTCTGGTTCGGATTTTCCCATAATCCCTTTTTGGATCCCATGACTTTTTTTCCCCAATAAATTGTATAAGAATAGCACGTAGTGCTATAGGACAAATTTACCCAGAATCCTCTGCTTCTACTTGGAACTATATTTTTAAAAATTCCTACGCTCTGTTTTAGTAACATCTTTAACTGACCCCTAACTAATTGTTAGGGTCTATATTTAGCAATTTCTATAAATGACCCCCCTAACTACATGATTTTAAATAATAAAGACCTACGACTGCACCAACTGTAAAAAGAGTTATGCTTCCAAGCAAAAGCTGGATCAACATCTGAAGAAATGTTTGGAGACCTATACATGTATGGAATGCGGTCGGGAGTTAAACCAACTACTCCATTTTAACCGACATCAGAGCGTCGCCCACCGACCAGTTCCTGTACCAGCTAAAAGGAAGACCGATGAACCAAAGAGAGGACCAACCAAACAACCACGGACCACGACGACCACCCGTTATGATGTTGACCCGATTGATTTTGACAAGAATATGAAGTCTCAAGAAGAGACCGATGAGATGTTGACCATATACGAAGATAACTGGAGTTCTATTAGAACTCGCCATATGATGAACAGAAGAGTCCAGGACCAGTTTAACTACCAGATCAACGATGTGAACCTGCAAATGATGAATGATGAATTGATGACTACCATATTTCTGCCACAACCATTAACATTTAAAATTAATCTGAGTTTTGGTTTTATTCTGCGACACAATGAAACGAATGAACTGAAGTATTACCATCCATCGCAAAACAACGCTCGGGTACTTAATGTTCCACAACTAGTATGCTGCCAATCAGACGTTGAAGAGTTCCTAGATGATGTCATGGAAGAGGATATCCTGGAATGGGCCAAGTTAAAACGACCCAACACCAAATGGCTTGTGGAGAGAGTTACCAACGTCACCTTTTATGTGAATAAGCTGAAAGACCTCTCAATTGGAATGGTAGAAGAACTTTCTGATTATATTCTCCAGAACGAAGCAGTAAATGCTTTGGTGAAAGATAGAGCTCGCCATTTTACCTACGATGACAACCTGTGTATCTTCCGATGTTTAGCTTTATGGAGTGCTTCCACAACAGACAATTTGAATAGTGCAACAGATGCCATGTACAGCAAATATACAAAGAAGCCAAAGAATGAATTCTGTGGAGTAACTTTAGCCGAATTACCCGACTTGGAGAAATGTTTTGAAGTTAATATCTAAGTATATGAACTTGTCAAGAATGATGATGACCAAATTGTTGTAAATTAGTACAGAGATCTCATAGAAAGTTTGAAATACCATGTATGTGAACGTCTACAAGAACCATTTTAGCTACATCATCGATATAGACCAATACTGCAAATCCTTCGAATGCCGCAAATGCGGCAAATTATGGAAGACCTCCTGGGCAATAAACCGTCACGAGAAAACATGCACAGATGAAGTGAAGAACCAGTATGTTGGCGGTGTATACCATCCATCCCAATCCGTATTTGATCTGTTAGAAGATGAAGGTATAGAAGTACCTGAAGAGAAGAAGTTTTATCTATACCGTGCCACCTTTGATTTTGAAAGTTACTTTGTCAAATCCAGTCTACCTGTCGACAGTGATAAACTCATATGGGAAGCAGAACACCGACAATTCAGCGTGAGTGCATGTAGTAATGTTCCAGAATACCACGAACCGAAGTGTTTTATTACTAATGGAAATTCTCAAGAACTTGTTGAAGAAATGATGACATACCTCACAGATATATCATCTCATTGCCATCAACTGATGCAGACCTATCATGCGTGGGCCTTATTTAAACTCAGACAGAAAATTGATGAAACGCTGGAAGCGGAAGCCAGAGCTACTGGAGAAGATACATCCAAGATGCACCCTTTACAAAAATTGGAGAAGAAATTTCAAGACTACCTGCAAGAGATGCCCGTCATCGGATTCAACTCTGGAAAAAACGATATCAATGTAGTCAAGCGTGAACTGATGACATACCTGAAGAGACAGAATCCACTCAAGTTTGCAGTGAAGAAATCGAATAACTACATGTGCGTCTCGACAGAATCATGCAAGTTTGTTGATATTTGCAACTACTTCGCTCCAGGATTCAGCTATGACAAGTTTTTGAAAGCATTTGGCTGTTCCGTGACGAAGGGATTTTTACCATATGAATGAATCGACAGCTTGGACAAATTGGATCAAGACCACCTACCAGACCATAACGCCTTCTTAGTTCTCTCAAGAAAGAAAACATATCCAGTGAAGAATACCAGTACTGCCAGCGTGTATGGAACGACCTGGAGATGACAACTTTCCGTGATTTTCTGATCTGGTATAATAACCGAGATGTAAAAGCATTCCTTGAAGCAGTTGACAAGCAGTTTGCTTTCTACCAAGAACGCCACATCGATATGTTTAAAGATGGTATCAGTGTTCCGGGCCTTACGTTAAAGTACCTGTTCCAGACCATGAATGATGACACTTACTTCACATTATTTAACCAGAAAAACAAAGACCTGCATCACTTAGTAAAAGATAATATCGTTGGTGGACCTTCAATTATCTTCAACCGATACCACAAGAAAGATGTTACCCGAATCAGAGAAGCACAATATGGCCAACAAGGAAAACCATGTGGAAGTATTATAGGCTTCAATGCGAATGCATTATATCTTTGGTGCCTAATGCAAGAAATGCCAACGGGTTGGAGTATTAGACGTCGTGAAGAAAACCAGTTTAAACCAGAACATCCAATGAAGTATGGTAAAATGGCCGAATAATGGTTAGAGTTTTTATCGATGAGAGATGACATCCACATCAGACATCAGTTTAACGGAGCTGAAAAAATGATTGGTCGAAGACAGTTGCCTTTTGATGGTTGGTGCAAAGAGATACAGACTATATACCAATTCCATGGCTGCATCTGGCACGGACATACCTGCATGGAAGATAATAATGGCCTTCCTATCATCCATAATGAAGTCAGAGATAAACCCATGAAAGAACTGCTACAAGACACCCGTACCAACGCAAAGTACATCACCAATTTGGGCTATAAACTTGCTGAAATCTGGGAATGTGACTGGAGAGAGATGAAGAAGACCGATGCCACACTCAAAGCCTTCCTGAAAGAGAACTTTTCAGACAAAATAGATGGTGCAATGACAGATGAAGAAGTACTGAAGAAAGTGAAGTCCGGTGAACTGTTTGGTTTGGTCGAATGTGATATACATGTACCAGATCACCTGAAAGAGTACTTTGAGGGAGATGACACCTATCTTCAAGAATTCAGATATTTCAATAGATGATATTGGTGAACACATGAAGTCCTTTGCCGAGAAGAATGGAATGATGAAGAAACCCCGTAGAAGTTTGATCGGAAGCTATGTAGCAGTAAAAATGTTGTTTGCAACCCCTTTACTGCAGTGGTACCTCCAGCATGGTATTGAAGTTGATCAGGTCTATCAAGTTATCCAAAATAAACCAAGAAGATGTTTTGAAAAATTTGGAGATGAAGTATCTGAAGCAAGAAGACAAGGAGATGTTGACCCTGACAAGTCGATCGTTGCCGACACCATGAAGCTGTTGGGAAATTCTGGATATGGCAAAACCGTTACCAAAAAGAGAAGCATCAACGTGTGTGCTATTGCGACGATGAAGAGGTCACCAAAGCTGTAAATGACATGTCCTTCAGAGCCTTGAATCCATTAGATGAAACTTTATATGAAGTCGAACTGAATAAGAAGACCATCAAGTTGGATCTGCCACTCCACATCGGATTCTTTGTTTACTAGTATGTGAAACTCCGGATGCTTCAGTTCTATTATGATGTCATCGATACTTTTATCAACCGCCAAGATTTCGAATATGCTGAAATGGACACAGATTCTGCATATCTATGTACCTCGTCACCATCCATAGATGAATTAGTAAAACCAGAGAAGAGAATAGAGTTTTACAAAGAGAATCACAAGTGGTTTCCATCAGAGTGTTGTGATTTCCACAGAGATGATCATGTGAAAACCAAATTAGAAGGCAAAGAATGGCTGTCACCCTCATGTTGCCAAGAAAAAATGTGTTTTGTCAGGAGAACTCCAGGCTTGTTCAAGGTAGAATGGCAAGGAACCGACATTGTTGGACTGTGTCGTAAAACATATTATTGTTTCGGTGCCACCAATAAATTTAGTTGTAAAGGAATCAGCAAACGCCACAATGATTTGACGAAAGACAAATATTTTGAAGTTTTGAAGACTCAACAAAGTGGATCTGGCATCAACCGAACATTTGTTATGAATGACAACACTATGTATACCTACCAGCAGAGCAGAGATGGACTATCATATTTCTACCCAAAACGAAGAGTTTTAGAAGATGGAGTTAGTACCATACCATTAGAGATTTAAAGAAGAAACAGTTGAGTGAGTGTCATATTTTCTACAACCTGAACAAAGTCTAGCTTTTGCCTACAAAAAGTCCTATTTAGTTGACCGAAAAATTCCTAAAAACCGAAATGGATTTTAGGTGGTCTACTCAATAATGTTAGGCTCACCAAATTTTTAAAGTCCAATATGGGAATTTTTTTCTCTAAAGTCTTCTACGACAGCCTCTAAAGTCCTTTATGGCAGTCCTCATAAAGTCCTATATGGCATTCTCTAAAGTCATTTATGGCAAGTTTTTTCTAATTAAATAAGTCCTTTATGGCAAATTTTTCTCTAATTAAAAAGTCCTAAATGGCATTTTCTAAAGTCCTTTATGGCAGTCCTCATAGAGTCCTATATGACATTCTCTAAAGTCTTTTATGTCAGTATTTTCTCTAATTAAAAAAGTCCTATATGGCAGTCCTCATAAAGTCCTTTTTGGCAGTTTTTTTCTCTAATTAAAAAAATCCTAAATGGCAAGTCTTACAAGGCAATACATTTTTCTGGCGTAAAGATTTCTCAATTTTTTTATTTATTCTAATACAGAGAGTTTTTTCATCATCATCATCATGTTCCTGGTATACTTTAGGCTAACCCTATTGGAAGTGGAGGATACTTCTTTATTCAAAACTTTTTAGTTTAATTCAAAACTTTTTAGTTCCATTTATTTTAAAAAAATGTTGATTCATGGTATCTTTTAGGTTACACCTATTGGAACCAGATGATACTTCTTTATTCCAAACTTTTTAGTTTCATTCAAAACTTTTTAGTTTCATTCAAAATGTTTTAGTTTCATTCAAAACTTTTTAGTTCCATTTATTTTTAAAAAATGTTGATTCATGGTATCTTTTAGGTAACACCTATTGGAACCAGGTGATACTTCTTTATTCCAAACTTAGTTTCATTCAAAACTTTTTAGTTTCATTTAAAAAAAGTTGATTCCTCGTGTCTTTTAGGCTACCCCTATTGTATAACCAAAGGAATAAATCATCATCATCATCATTACTAAGAAATTTTCTGTTGTGAATATTAAAAAGAAATGATAAATTTTTATGATAGAAAACTGAATTGCTAAGTTGGACATGTTGTTTTCGTTTTTAATGAACACAAAGAGGATACGAACCGTAGGGGTGGGAATGCACTCGAGCTATTTGACTTATCTCCAATGGACAGAAGTTTGTAGCTTGACCTGTCCCAAGCCAGTATAAAATGCAGAGGGCCATATCCTACAGTTTAAGGGTCAAGATTGTAGTTTGATCACCAAACTGACCAATCAAATCGAAGTTAATCAACCAATCAGATTTCTGTATTCTTATTGTGTTTCTTTCCCATTGATTTCTGTACTAATTTTCTAAATTATCCAACTTTAACCTATAATCCTATAGGAAACAAACACAAACCCCAATCAGGAATCAAAAAGTCAATCAAAATTTGTTGAACTGGGGTGATGTTTTCAAACACGTCCATCAAAGATATATAAGATCAGGCAAAGCATTGACTTGGCATCATTCACGATCGAACCATTGACCAGAGAAGATGTTCCGAATTGGCACCAAGCAGACTTATGTTAACGTTACCTAGTACCAGTTTGAACTGAAGATTTATCTCAGAAGATACTTTGAGGGAAAAGACCAGAAACCTTATCCTACGCAGACTGGTATTGCTCTATCTTTAGGAGAATGGAATGCCTTGAAGTCCCAAATAGAAAAAGTAGTGCAGCCACCAAAACCCAACACACATCTTTAACTGAAGTTCCCGAAGACACTAAACCTACTAAAGCTACTAACCATGAAGACTTCAAAAAAACAATTCAAGAACCACCTTTGAAGAAGAAGAAGATCACAATGAGAATAACCCAACCACGACCATTGACCATTGATGAAATTGATAGTGAACTCAGGCAAGTTCACTTGCAGCATGAACTTTGCTTGGCATATGCTCATTATGTCGAAGAGAACATTGACGCTGTAGTGAAAGAAAAATGCTATGGATGTACAGTCGATCACCCAAGTCAGATTCAGCATAATGTATGCCTAATGATGTCTGAGAAAGAGAAGATTATAACATGTTTTAGTGAAGCACTTGAAAGAGTTAACAAGAATGATGTCCATCTACTGTGACACCACAATACTTCTGGAATGAATCCACCACCAGTACAGAAAGAAATTGAAGATATGTTCGAGAAACCTCTCACAAATGAACAAAGACGTTGTATTATGGATTTGGTGATTGAATTCATGACCCTCAAGAAACCACTGAGTCTGAAGATGTAAATAGATGTTGTAAATAGATGTTTGTTTTTTACAAAAAAGAAAGAAAGAAGAAGAAAAGTATAAAATGAAGAAAAAAGAAAAAAAGGTGGTAATGACACTTAAGTTATTTGATGTTTATCTTCTTGACAAATATCAAACAAACTTAACCTGTCCCCAGCCAGTAAGTCAGAGGGCCACCAATTCTAAATATCTTTGGATGCCGGTCATACTGACCACCTCGCCAAAAGGTATAAAAGGGGTGTAGTACCCACGTCCAGTGGGAGCCACCTCCCCAAAAGGTATAAAAGGAAGTAGTACCTACATAGAACAACAAAGATGGATCCTCATTGGACGCATCCATTCACTTGTTTATTGTTTGGTCCCACGGGTAGTGGTAAATCATCCTTTGTATATCGGGTTATTCAAAACATTCAAAATATTATATCACCTGTTCCAAGTCACATCATTTGGTGTTATAGTGAATGGCAACCATTATACAATACTTTACCCCAAGTAGAATTCGTAGAGGGTCACCCTCAAGAATTAAAATCTGATAGTTTAGTCATATTGGATGATCTGATGCTCGATGCAGATGTTCGAGTGTCTAGATTATTTACTAAAGGTAGTCATCACTGTAACATTAGTGTGATGTACATTGTTCAAAATTTATTCGACAAAAATAAAGTCCACAGGACAAGCTCTCAATAGTTATTACACGATCTTGTTTAAAATCCTAGGGATCATTCTCAGATCTCACACTTGGCAGCACAGATGTATCCTGGTCATTCCAAGTTTCTGAGAGAAGTTTTCGAAGATGCCACATCGACACCATATGGTTTCCTTTTAAAAGATCTCAAACGACATACTCCTGAAGACATGAGATTAAGAAGTCAAATTTTTCTAGGGGAAACCCAATATGTGTACCTCCGGAAAGTATAAAAGGGGAGCAACAAGTCTGACTCAAGTCAGAAGCATGTCTGACCGTCTCAAGCGCAACATCGCTCTTCTCAAGGTTCTTATTAAATCGAAACCCACACTCGTAAAATCCATACTAAAACATGCAGAAAGAATTGATTACTTGTTTCTGTGACTGTGCCTCGTGAAGGAGCAGTACCTCTGACCAAAGCTCAGAGAACCAAACTCGTTCGTCAGAAACAACTAGTGAGGGCAGTGGCAAATAAAGGTACCTCTGACAAAAAAGAGGAGACAAATCTTGCAGAAAGGGAGATTCTTGGGGCATTGCTACCTCGTGTACTATTGGGTGCTGTTAAAGGTATATTTGGATGATGGAATATGCAAAGAAGATGGCTTTGGTAGAACCAAGGTTATTGGAACGTCTACAAGAGACTCCAAGACAACCGAATGAACTGGCTGTTTCATCACTGGATAGAGAAATGAGAGATATTCTCGATGCCCTGTTTCTTTCAGCTGATGAAAAGATGATGCAATATAATCAAATTTTACAAAGATATTTGACATTTCAACAAAAGGTAATGGCTCCTCGACCAATTAAAGTCGAATTCGAGAAAAATACTAAAGACGAAGACATTCTCAATTATGTACCTATGACAATGAAGAGAAAGGGACAGTTGTTGTTGAATCGTATTAGAATTGACCCAAATATATCTTGGAATAAGAAGGGTGAATTAGTCTACAAAGATCAAACAGTGGTAGGGTCGAATGTAACAGATCTTCTAAACGATTTACTTAGAAGACGAAAATCTTTCCAACCTAAGGGATGAGAAGTGTTGGCCGAAGCTTTGAGAGATAGTAACATACCCCAAGAATTGATTGGTTATAAAGAACGTTTGGATTTTAAGAAACAGACACCGATAAAGTCGGAACCTAAACAACCAAAGAAAACAGAAACGCCAAAGTGGACCGAAAAAGGGTATAAATAGAGTTGACACTTGAACAAGGCAGTCATGGAAGCATTATACTATGATTCTGAAGTGCCTGGTAGTTTTGGTGGTGTAGACGCTCTTCGTAGAGCGTCCAAGAAAAAAAAAAAACAAGTTGTAAAATGGTTAGAGAGTCAAGACACATACACTCTTCACAAACCTGTTCGTCGTACATTTCCTAGAAGAAAAGTGATAGTTAGTGGTATAGATGCATAATGGCAAGCTGACTTGGTAGATGTTTCAAACATAAGTAAATTCAACAAAAACATAAAAGTTTTGTTGACATGTATAGATGTGTTTAGTAAATATGTTTGGGTCAAACCCCTCAAAAACAAACTTGGTGATTCCACAGTAAAAGCTTTTACTAAAATATTCAAACAAGGTCGTAAACCAGAAAAATTACGAACTGATTAAGGCAAAGAATTTCTGGACAGAAAATTTCAGAATTTTCTCAAAGATCACAAAGTCGACTTTTTCACTACACAAAATGTGAAAACAAGATGTTCCATAGTAGAAAGATTCAACAGAACTTTGAAAACCAAGATGTGGAAATATTTTACCAAGAACAATACACTAACTTTTCCACTTCAAAACTTGGTGAAATCATATAATTATTCTCATCATCGTAGTATCAGTATGGCTCCCGTTGTCGTGAACTTTGAAAATCAAGATGTGGTTTGGCAAAGGTTGTATGGACAACCCATAAAACACAAGACACCATAGTACAAAGTAGGAGACAGAGTGAGAAAGGTTATTTGCCCAATTGGACCGAAGAGTTATTCACAGTGGTAGCCATCAAGAAAGGACATCCAGTCACATACATCTTACAAGATGATAATGGGGAAATATTGAAAGGGTCGTTCTACACTGAAGAGCTTCAGCGAGTTGCACATAAAACTATTTACAAAATCGAACACGTACTCAAGAAACGTGGTCGAGGTAAGAAAAGGGAATTGTTCATAAAGTGGTTGGGATACCCCACTTCGTTCAATTCGATGCCGATTCAAGCAGAGTCAGCTCACCTATAAATGGAAGTGAACCTCTGAAGTTTCTTCAAAATGGAAGAAGGATCGAACGGTTCTTGGCCTCTGTTTGGAAAAAGAGTTCCAAGGAGCGAGATCACATATTTTTCACAAATAATCATTTTGTATATCATCATCATTACCAGTGTCGTTAATCTCACTCTCGAGAACACAGACAGCAAGTTGTGGACTGCTCTCTTGAGTAGTAGCATAGGATATTTGTTACCAAATCCAACCATCAAGAAAAAGTAATGTTTTATTTGACTCTACCAAGTAATAGTTCTATGAACGTGTTTCCAGAAAACACGTTGACTACGTACACAACTCAGTTATCACAACCAGTGAATCTCACGGGAGAATGGGAAGTAGGTCTGGCAGAGATTCAGTATCCAAATACTTGGTTCAATATTCGTGGAGAAGAAGCTTTCGTGACACTGTTCTGGTCTTCGAAAAAGAATTACCGACTTACTCTCAAGGAAGGTCGTTATTCGGATCCCACTGATATGATATGGGCTATCAATGGTGTTAAAGAATTACTCTTGCCTCGTCACGATAAGGTAGATTTTAAACTGGATGAAGTGACTGGTAAAGTTCGTATCATGGTATGTGATGGAGTCGTGGTCACATTGAGCCCTACTCTTCAAAATATTTTGGGATTTAATGAGTGTGTTTTTAAATCAGGATCTTACAATTCTTCCAGAGTTGCCGATGTCAACCAAGGATTTTATTCACTCTATGTATACTGTGACTTGGTTCGTGACCAAGTTGTAGGAGATACAAGAATACCACTTCTTCGTATCGTACCCGTGCGTGAAAAATATGGGAATATCATGTTTAAAACTTTTGAGAATAGTATTATGTACCAGCGGAACGAACAAATTTCAGTACCGTCCAGGTGTATATAAGGGGTGACACAGGAGCCATAGTACCATTGGAGTTCGGGAAAGTGACAGTGACACTTCATTTCAGAAATCGTAGATCTCTTCATTTCACATAAACATGACTTACTGTTGTAAGTCCAAATTATACGAAGAATATTACACGAAACAAGCTGGGAACGGTCTACCGGCTTTTCAGGAGTTCAAATACAGAGAGGATATGGTTTGGGAAGTATATTGGGAGGACTGAAGAATATGGTGTTACCTTTATTGAAAACTACAGCCAGGACCGTGGGAAAACAGCTCGTGAGAAAAGGAGTAGCCTTTGCCGGAGATGTCACTGAAGGGAAAAATGTAAAAAAGGCAGCAATCAAAAGAGTCAAAGAAGCTGGCGGCGCAGGAGCTTGGAATGAAGTGATTGGTGGGTCGAAACCACCCGGCAGGAAAGGTATAAAAAGGCCCGCACCACGCAAAACTCGAAAATCGACAAAAAGAAGGAGAACTGTTCAGACCAAAGACTTTCTCGATGCATGATGTCTCTCATTACTGAAAAATCTTGTGAGTGTGTCAACAGGGAACTCGACTTGTTTTCCATACCACCAACACAGACTAGTGTGGAACATGGGCAATGGGTAGAACACAGGCCTTTGGCGACCATAGGAAACAGTGGTCCAATAGAATTCCACATTGCAGGATTAGGAGATGATTATTTGAATTTGGCACAGACATACTTGTATGTTAAAACAACGGTTGTATATTCCAATGGGGCATCAATTGCATCCGATGCCAATGTGGGCCCAGTCAATTTATGGATGCATTCCTTATTTAATCAAATCGATATAAGCTTGAATGAAAAACTGGTATCTCCTTCCAACAACACTTATCACTACAGAGCTTTCATAGAAACTTTGTTGAGTTATGGACCAGCTGCAAAGAAGTCACAACTGACTAATGCATTATGGTACAAGGATACGGCCGCACACATGGAAGATTTGACAGATGATAACAAGGGATTTCTTCTTCGAAAGAAATTTATAGAGAAAAGTAAAATCGTGGACATGACTGGAAGATTACATTTGGACATGTTTTTCCAAACTCGTTACTTGCTGAATGGAGTTAATATTCATGTTAAAATGAATAGAGCCAAAGATGCTTTCACACTGATGGCTGATACCGATACATACAAGATCAAAATTCTAGATGCATCCATGTTTGTACGCAAAGAGAGACTCCACTTATTCGTGAGTATGGCTCGCGAGAAAGCACTAACAAAAGCAACTGCAAAATATCCTATTGACCGTGTGGAAACCAAGGTGTTTTCAGTGCCGAAACGAAATCTGAGCATTACACAAGAAAACTTATATTTAGGCCAACTACCTAAACGCATCGTGGTGGGATGTGTAGACAACGATGCTTTCAATGGAAACTTTTCAAAGAATCCATATAATTTCAAGAACTACAAAATCAATTACTTGGCTTTGTATGCGGATGGGCAGCAGATTCCAGCTGGACCATTACAACCTAGATTCGAACAACAAGAAGTGGCGAGATGTTTTGCGACCCTGTTCCAAGGAACTGGACAAATGTATGAGAATAAAGGAAACCACATCAGCCGAGAAGAGTACATAAATGGATACACCCTATTCGTATTTGACCTGACTCCAGATCTATCACATGGACAGCACTTCGATCTGGTGAAGAGAGGAACCTTGAGATTAGAAGTCCATTTCGAAAACCCATTACCAACCACAATCAACGTACTGGTGTATGCAGAATTCCAGAACATCATAGAAGTGGATAAGAATAGACAAGTAATCTTCGAATACTCATCATGAACACGTTGCAGTTAGAGAATGCACTTCGATCAGATAGTTGTTTGAAGAGAATATGTTTGGGTGTATTTGCAAGAAACAGATTACCAAGAAGATTACCAGATCACAGGCCAGTGGCTTTGATAGCCAACACGGATCCAGACCACAGAAAAGGAGAACATTGGGTGGCTCTCTTTGTGAGTCACCACAACGCAGAGTACTTTTATTCCTATGGATTACCACCATAACACAGACCATTCGAGAATTTCCTGAAGAAAAATTCCAGATATTGGAAGTATAATACAAAACGCCGGATAATGATGTGTTGGTTAATGACGTCATAGAGTAAACCAGCCACTAGATGTCGCTGTATTGAAGAAAAACTATAAAAACTGCACTTGGTGTTCAGCTCATTTGTGTTTCGACACCCAAAGAAGAAGGATGTCTACTAATGTGACCGTCTTCAAACTTAACAACGATTTACAGATTCAACTGTTCAAGAACGACGTTGGGTTCCAGTTTACCACAAGAGATTGGGATCAAGTGACCAAAGCAGTGGATATTGCAAAGAAGAGAAGCCTTGAAATAGGAGAACCCAAACCAAAAAGAGAAAGAAAACCAAAGAAGAATGAAGATAAAAAGGATTGAAGAATGTTCACTATTCCATGTTTGATCAAGATGGCACTGAATGATTATCATTCAAGAAACAAGAAATCCAAGAGATCTTGTAGAGAGAATGAGCGTTTCATTCGAAACGTATTTTCGTGATGTAACACCACCAGTACTGGAGCAGTTATTACGTGGAGAAGAGAAAGTAAGAAAGACAACAGAACAAAGACCACCAAAACACATCAAGTATGCATTGGAGGAAAATCGTCTCAAGACATTTCAATTCATGTTACAAAGTGAAAGCGTGAAAACCCCGAATGAACTGACAAAAGATGGATTCTTTTATTTGAAGACAGGAGACAAAACTCAATGTTTTCATTGTGGTATTATTGTTCGTTTCTGGGAAACAGAAGATGATGTTATAGAAGAACACAGAAAATATTCTCCAGACTGTTATAACATTCATAATTCACCACCTGAATTCATGGACGTTGAAAAAGTTCAAGAAGAAGAAATGGCCATCAAAGAAGAAGAAACGGACACATCATTTAAAGAAGAAGATTCACGGAGGACAAAATGTAGCGTGTGTTTATTAGCTGAAGCCAATGTAACCATTTGTGCCTGTGCAAAGACTGCTGTGAACCACTGAGAAGATGTCCAATCTGCAGAAAGACTGTTTATGAATATCTGACAATCTACATACCATAAAAAGATGTATTTTTGTTGTTGAATAAAAGAAATTAAATTGTAAAAAATTGTGTTGTTATTGTTTTAACAAACCCAAAAAGGTATCCTCAAATACCGAAATGAGGCTAGGAGGGATAGTAAATTAGACCTCATACAAGAGAAAAAGGGATTCTCTTATATGGGTAGATCCTCACATGAGTATATGGTGGAACTTGAAGTTAGCTTCATGGCCTTCATGTACACAAATGGACCCTACTTTTATAATTTAAATAATGGTTAGAAAACCAGAGGATTCTGGGTAAATTTGTCCTATAGCACTATGTGCTATTCTCATACAATTTATTGAGGAAAAAAAACGTCATGGGATCCAAAAAGGGATTATGGGAAAATCCGAACCAGAACATTACTCCACTTCAATCGAACACACCCCGGTACCCTCTCGGTCGTATAGCACTACGTACTAAGCCGAAAAAATGGGAAATTCGTATCAATAAAGTCAATTTCGGTGATTTGGGGTGGATTTTGGTGATTTGGAGGGATTGTCGGGTTGTTTGTGGTAATTCGTGATACTCCGATTCAATCGAACACACCCTCCGAACATACCCCGTCCCATTGCAGAAAAATTGGGTAACATAGCAATCACGTGCTACTATAGAAACCAAAATGGCGGCCTCCAGTATACAAAATGGACGACGGAAACACGTATCACCGTAACAACACACGCTGCGCATGCGTACTAACACCACGTATCACCATGGGGATTCAGATTCAGATTCAGATTCTTTATTCACGGTACACATACATGTAAAATGGTTACAAATAAACATATTGCACAAATGTGATGAGTAGTATACCGTGGGAAGTGACATAGCCAGATTGGCTGTCTACCTGCCACCCCCCTGGAAGAAGATGGGGCGATTGCAAACTGATTGTGACTGAAAGAATGAACTGAGAGCCAGTTACGTGGCACATGATGGAGAATGACGATCGAATCATTACTTTTCTGGGATTAGAGTATTGGTGCTTCATTTTCGCCAGCGGAAAGACGGTGCTTCAAGGTAGGCAAGAAGCAACCTGCCTATTGCACCTGTCTATAGGACTCCCTCCACTACTTATCCTAACACCTGAGGGCGGCAACAAGTCCCATCGTGAAGTTCTTATCGTTTAGACTGCGACAAAGAGGTTGGTCATGATGTTTGGGCGTCGTGTCTACGCTAGCTGCATCATCATCGTAGGATGACGAATGTTATGATTTATTTTGTTTAGACTTTTGTTTGCAAGTTCTTAATTGTATTCACATAGTATTTTACATAGCACCACTGTAAGGAGGAAGCGCGACAGGTTGCACAAGACGAGGATTCCAGATTTAGACGCGGACCACGACTCTGACAATTTCCAAATTTACGAAGTTTACGAAGTGCAATCGGGGCAGTAGGGATTGTTACAGCTGACATAACTGGAATATGAGGAAATGAATGTGGAAGTTAAGTTGTTCTTGAGCATGCTTCTGTCGTTAATATTACGACTTGTGTCGCCCAGGGCATTCCATAGTTTCGGGAAGGAGTATAAAGAAAATTTATCCAGAGTTTGGGTCCGTGTTTTTTCTATATATAGAAAGCCCGACTGTCTAGTTCTCCTGCCAGATGGATTATCAGTAATTTTAAATATATCATTGAAAGAAACCGGTAATCTGCCGTTCTGCCAGTCAAACACGAACAGTAGAGCATGCAGCCTAAACAAATCATCAACCTTGAGTATTTGGTTTTCTTTAAACAGGGGATCTGTGTGAGAATTGTACTTTTTGTTATTAATTATTCGTAATGAACGTTTTTGCAGGACAGTTAGTTCTTTGATAGCTCTTGAGTTGCCCCATGCCTCCCTATACCAAATGGCTATGTATGAGGGTGTAATACAATGTTTTCATAGCTCCGTGGGGGAGGATGTTTTTAACTTTGTTGAGACTATAGTTTGCGCGTGCTATTTTCGAGCATAATCGGGATATGTGAGCCTTGTAGGATAAATGTTCATCAATGCTAATTCCTAAGAATTTCACAGATTTTTCTGTTTCAGTGGCCCCAAGCTTGTTAATGTTTTGGTTATTTATTTTTACCTCTTGACAAAGATTATTGTTCCTACCTTTATTTGGATTAAGTATGATGTATGAGGGTTTCTTAGCATTCATCATTAACTGGTTCACAGAGCACCATTCCAATAGTTTCTGAAGCTCGTCATTGAAATACGGTGTAATAGGATTATTGTCGGGGATGACGTCACAACATGGCCAATCACGCGGGTTACCATGACAACACAATATGGCGCCACTGGGTCACGTGACATGACGTCACTTCCGAGGTCATCCACCGAGGTCATCCAAACTTTCCCTCAAAACCACATCACATACTACTCCTGTTTATAGAAATGAAATATTTTTTTAAAAAAATGAAGGTATCAATATAGAATACACATATGATTACAGCAATAGCACACACCCTAGACAGCAAGTAAATCAGAATGAAAACAAACTATGCAACAGAAATCCATGAAAGATTGGATAATAAAGGTTGGTCTGAAATGGAACAAAACAAAATAAGTTCAAGACTTATTCCAAAACATCCAGAGTCAGTCTCTCCATATAACTCTGTCCGAAGGCACAACGAAAAAGAGCCCGACAATTTTGAAGGACAGTCAGTGGAATTCCCAGACTGCATTATTCATTTTGAGTATGTAGCTTCCTGGAATTATTGGACAGAAGAAGAAAAAATTCAACAGCTAATTATGTCCCTATGAGGGCGTGCTCAAAAGCTACTGAGTGCCAGTGGGCTGACAAGGGAAGAAACTAATGCTAACTCTGTGGTGATATTCGTGTTCCGCGAATAGCGGTCGTTTCGTTTCGTTTCATTTGTATTCCTTGTCTGTTGTTTTGAATTGTATCGATTTCCGGCAAAATGGTCAGTTCAGAAATTTGTTGATAAAAGCCAAATTGTTCCACACTACTGTTTGTTATTGTCTTTCGTCCATGCTACTCACTGACTCACGACAATTTATCAACAAATTAACACAACAACTCAGTCATGCCTTTCGACGCCGATAGAACTCTTAGGCCCGATATTCTAGATGTTGATCCTGACGACCCAGACGCAACGTTGTCGTGGGAGTATTGGAAGGCCGTTTTCGAAGGGCATTTGGAAGAGCAAGGTGCCACTCTAGCCGACAACAATGCAAGAAAGCTTCGATTACTCCGAAAGAATGTGGGGGAAAAGGTGTTCCATTATATAGCCCACTTTACCACGTACGACTCGGCAATGCATGGTTTGGCCGAAATTTATGATCACCGACCAAATAAGATCGCTGCAAGGTATATGCTCGCGACGAGACGGCAGAAACCCGTGGAAGACATTCAGCGTTATATCAATGAACTTGACGCTTTGGCAAGAAACTGCCATTTCGATGCCCTAACTGCCGACAAGAATAAACAACAGTGCATGCTCGGTGCTTTTATCGCTGGGATATCTTCTTCCAGCATTAGACAGCGGCTTCTTGTAAAGAGTGACCTAACGTTTGAAAGTGCCAAAGAGACTGCTAAATCGTTAGAATTAGCCGAGAAAAACAATGCGGCATATTCAGAGACAACTAAAGCTTTGGGTGCCCTGTCACTTAATTACAAACATTCACAGTGTCGAACTGGTGGAAATGAACAGGATGTAGAGGAGACAACTCTTTCTGCCATCAATCAAAACTCAAAACAAACAGTCCCACAAACAACCAGTGACTCAACTGAGACAGCAACATAAATATGAGACATCGTATTGCGGAAACTGTGGAGAGCAGCCCTATCACCCTCGATTCAAGTGTGCCGCTCGATACGAAAGATGTGCAAAATGTGCCCGAATCGGTAACACATGTGTCGGTCAGTGAAATCGGCCGCAATTACGGAAGGCGATGATGATTTACTTCTTGCGACTACACACACAAGGCAGAACCCGACCTCTAAAAATCATGATTCTATACAACCAATTAAAATGAACGGTCATGAGCTGAAAGCACCCATCGACACCGGTAGTGCAGCGTCGTTCGTCAAGATTTCTGTCACTCGTGAACACAAATTGCTGTTAGAACCGTCTTGCAAAACAGTGACCCTGGCTACGAAAAAATGTAAAATGCAAGTGAAAGGTTGCTGCACAGTGGAACTGACTTTACAAAATAAACCTTACGCAGGTATTCAATTGATGGTCATGGACGACCTAGTTGCTGATGTTATTCTTGGAAGAGACTTCATGGCTCTGCATGAAACCGTGAACTTTGAGCTTGGTGGTGACCGAAAAGGTTTAACAGTTTGTAAGATGGAAGATGAAGACTCTGCAGCAATACCTTCAGAATTCAGTGCACGAATTCAAGAACAATCCATTTTTGGGAATCTAACGGGTGACCTTAGACCTATTGTAACAAAGTCTCGACAATTCAGTTCCTCCGACAGAAAATTCATTGAGACAGAAATTTCTCGTCTTTTGACCGAAGGTGTGATCGAACCCAGTAAATCACTCTGGCGTGCTCAGGTTCTCATTGCGGCAAATAGTTCGGGAAAGAAACGCTTAGTGGTTGACTACTCACATACGATAAACCGGTTTACACAGTGTGACGCTTATCCAGTGCCGCGCATTGATACAATGGCGAATGAACTTGCCAAGTTTAAGATATACTCCACGTTGGATCTTAGAAAAGCATACAATCAGATACCTATTTTAGAGTCTGAAAAATTATTCACTGCATTCGAGGCCAACGGCCAATTATACCAATATCGAAGAATTCCCTTTGGAGTCACGAATGGGGTAGCTGCGTTTCAACGAGTGATGGATGAAATTATAGTGACGAGTGGTCTCAGACAGACATTTGTTTACGTAGACAATATAACAGTAGCTGGACACAGCCAACATGATCATGATCAAGAACTGCAAAAATTCCTAAATATTGCCAAACAATACCATCTTTTATTTAATGAAGAAAAAACTGTGTTGAACTAAACAGAAATTGATTTGCTAGGATATAGGATCAGCTATGGCATGCTTCAACCTGATCCCGATCGAATGCGACCACTACTTGAATTTCCAATACCGACAAACAAAACTGAACTTGCTCGCATTCTTGAAACGCTCGCACTGCCAGAATGCCCAAATACATACATTCAGATGGGGGGGGGGGGGGGGGGGGGGGGCTTGCTTCGTGAGTTCACACGTGAGAGATTTTCTTAGGGATATCGGGGTCATGACAAGTCGAACTACTCCTTATAACCCCACTGGAAATTCTCAGTGCGAGCGTTTCAATGGGATTATATGGAAGGCAGTTCAGCTTGCTTTACATTCACATAGTTTAAAGATCGAGACTTGGGAGACTGTGTTGCCCATAGCCCTTCATTCAATGCGCTCTCTGATATCCACGGCAACAATGAGACACCACATGATAGATTATTCAGACATTCTAGATACACAAGTAACGGGACATCCTTACCCACTTGGTTGACTAATTCGGGCCCAGTCTTATTGCGCCGACATGTCAGAAACTCCAAGTATGACCCCTTAGTTGATGAAGTCGAACTCCTGGAGGCAAATTCTCAGAATGGTAAAATTTACCAACGGAGTGGAGAAAACTGTTTCGACTAGAGACCTTGCCGCTACAGGTACTTACAATGAGAGTACTCATGCATATAATAAAGAAACTGTTCAGAATAGGGATATTTTGTCTGAGAATAGTATAGAATCAGATCAAAATAAAGACCCCACTAATAGCCATGAAGAGACAGCTGTTGGGGAGAACCCTGTAAACATACCTCGTCCCTCTAGCATAAACAAAGCAGACACTGTTCCCGAGTTGCAAATATCTGCCCCTAATGACTGCATTGTCAGACGGTCAAGTAGAATCAGAAAAAGCCCTGATAGGTTAGATTTATAAACTGCTGAATTAGTTTTGAGCCCTTAGACTTTGTATACGTACAGAACAACTTAGTGGGGGAGAATGTAGTGATATTCGTGTTCCGCGAATAGCGGTCGTTTCGTTTCGTTTTATTTGTATTCCTTGTCTGTTGTTTTGAATTGTATCGATTTCCGGCAAAATGGCCAGTTCAGAAATTTGTTGATAAAAGCCAAATTGTTCCACACTACTGTTTATTATTGTCTTTCGTCCATGCTACTCACTGGCTCACGACAAACTCAAAGCTTAAAACAAAACTTCAACAACACTTTAATCCTCCTGGGAGGCAAGCTGTCTACAGATGTGAATTTCGAAAAGGAGAAGGAGTGTTGATGAATCCATTGAATCATTTGGAAACAACTTTCGAAGACTGGGGAACCTAGCTTTCCCTTTGATAGATTCATTTGCCCGTGAGACTTATGTAGTTGATCAATTTATTTATGGAATTGCAGACCCAGAGCTTAGTAGACATGCACAGTGTGGCCATCCCAGCTCACAAGATCATGCTATGGTATTGACTGCTGAATTTGAGGCATGTGCGTGTCTAAATCGCCAGTGGAAACCTAAAACACACAGTGAAACAAAAGAATACAAAATTGGATCACTCAACTGTAATAAAAGTTCTTCTTATGACAAGTTTAATTTTGGGAAGGCAATGCATGAGTTACATGTAATGATCAATAGAACTTAATCAGCTTCATAGATAATACATTTGTCCAGCAAGATACACCCACTATAGTGAGCGGAAGTAGTGAAATTAAAAGCTCCTGGCTTCCAAAAGGAAGAAGAATGCAAGAATCAAATAGGAGGTATAAAAAGACAGAAAGAACCAGTAGAGTTGAAGAGATTGAAATCTCTGTTGATAGCAGGGAGCTTAAAAGTTTGAATGATGACATTGAGCCAACATATTGGGAGAAGGACAGTGTGTGTCCTGTTTCAAGTTGCACTGGTGGACCATTCACCACGTACAAGGCACTCATCAAACATTGGAAAAAACTACATGAAGCGATAGCGTTTATATATAAATGTAAAGAAGTACAACATGCCACAGCTCTTTTCAAACAAAGGGAGATATTATTAGATATTTAGACTTTTTCCTTAAACTAGATAGAAATACAGCTTGTACTAAAGCAGAGACATATAATATCCAGCGAAAGGAAAACTACCGATATATTGATTCTGAAACTACATTGATGCCAATGGAGCGACGGCAGAGTGAAGGCCGAAATTTGGCAAAGGAAGACAACCCCATACTACAGAAAGGCACCTATATACCAAGGGATGAAGTAGTGAAAGTGCAATCAGATGGACTAAAAACAAAATGTATTCATATGCAAAACCCCAACGTGGCATCCTATTCCCACTGTTTTTGACTCAAATTGTAAAGTTAAAAAACAGTCCTTTTAAGATAGAATTATCAAAATTACCCCAACATCTGTTATCAAAATTTTTCTTTTTCATTTAGGGGGGAGTGTAACACATGTTTTGATGATTTTTGCCATATTTACAGTAAAACCTCCAGCCTATTGCCTTGCTTGCTTTCCAGGACCTACATTAATTCAACCAGAAAATCCGTAACCATATTTAGTTGCCCACAGCAGTAATACTTTTACCATAAACCATACATGTTACTACATAAGCCTCATTATCCCTATTCCAAAAGAAGTTACCTCCATAGTACCACTTATCTTTGTATTTACATTCAGTGTCCATGGAAGATGGGACCACCTGATATTGAGAATGGAAGGTTGGTGGATCGGATTCTGTCTGTTCTACTTCTTGTTCTATTCTTTCGTGGTCTTCTCCTCTACTCAATTCTAAAGTGTCCTGAAGGTTGGAAGTCTTGAATATGATATTTTAGTTGCTGTTCATCCACTCCTCGATCCTACCTTCACCACATTTCTGTCTGCCTGCCTGTTTGTCTGTCTACCTGTCTGTCTCATATTTTCCCTTCCACACCAACTTGCAGTTTATTTTCCTTTCTGAAACCTTTTCTTTGGTTGGGTCATATTTGGAACTACATTTCTGTAAATACATGGTGAATGTATTCATCGTGTACGAAGAATGACCAAAATTATCTGTAATAAATATTTGCAGTTCAATTTGGTACTAGTTCCAATTCTGAATTACATTCATGGTATTTACTTTGGGTTCTCAGATCCTCTAAAGAACCTGGGTAAACTTCTTGTAGCAAGAAAAACTGTTACAATAGTAACTGTTGTCAAATGAATTGCTGAGCGTCCTAATCATTGCTTTCATAGACGTGAAGGTGTGCAATAAACACAGAACGACACACGCGTGTGAATGGGTTAATCGATATGACACTTGTGCCGTCAAGGAAGGATAAAATTTCTTCCACGCTGGCACTCGTACCATGTCGATTAACCCATTTACACGCGTGTGTAGTTCTGTGTATGTATGATTATCTGGAGCCCCAGCATACGGATTACCAAGCAAATGGAATATATCAGAAATAATATTTCCCCAACTGACGCCCAAGCACTGTAGAATCAAACAATCCATTAGAAGTATAGCGCAACATGTACCCGATCTTACTATATTTGGGGGAGGGACTGGGACAGGGGACAGTGGCGTAAAGCTGCGGTCCATTGTGAGTGTCACGTGGGCTGACATGGTAGCCATAGGGACGTGGCCAGAGGTTTCCGATTGGGGGGGGGGGGGGTGTAGGGTAGTGAGTTTCCAACTAGGGAGAGGGACCGGGAGGGGGAACTGCCCTCCCGGTCCCTCCCCCTAGTTGGAAATTCACTACTGAGGAAGATTTTGAAAATGAAGCCATGAAAGGGGGCATAAAATTGATTCTAGTAACTGAAATGCCAACACATCTCTGATAGAATTATCAGGTTATAATTATTTGGTATTCTTCTGAGAATTGAATATGTGCTAAACAAATGCTCAAGCTTAGAACTTTGAGCAATTCACACTGTCAGATCTTATGCAGGAATGATCACTTTTCGATGTTTCATCATTTTGTAACTATGAATGATGGAATTAACTCAGGATAACGATTTTACATGATGTGATTTCTTGAAGTGCATTTTGAGGATTTTTTTTTATTACGATAAGTAAACGTACTGTAGAAATCTCGTACCGATTGACATCATGCATACTTATGGCGATTTATTTCTAAAAAATAAATCATTTTATATCGGGATCACAGCAGAGTTTGGGTCTGTTTTTGAGGTTCCTGTTAGCTTTGGGTGTGTCGAAATTACTGAAAGTAAAACACTTGGTTATCTCCCTTCGTCCATGATGATATTCAAGCAATATTAAATACTCGAGGCATCATGCACCATTGCACCTTCGAGCTATCAACAGGCAACATATAAGTGAACAAGTATTAGAAAATAGCCTGATTGTCTCTCCGAAGATGCCTCCAAAGAGAAAGAGACCGACAACAGCGTCCTCAGTGCGGCGAACTGGAAGTGGCCGTGTCACCAAATCAACATATGCTCGTCCCACGGCGAACAATAAATCGAAATCGCCCGTTCAAACTTCAGTTTCCAGGACGACGTCCCAATCCGTCAACAATGGCGGTGTGCCAAGTGCTTCTACGGACCGCGTAATAGTAACGGGGGTAAATGTAGCCGCTGCACAGGCCCCCGCGCCGGGGTCAGGAATCAGCGTTGATGGCACTGTTAACAATAACAATATTGGTGAGTGTCTGCTCCATTTATGGGATCAGCCAAATACAACACAATCGCAGTCAACCGCATCGTCCATTGGAATGTCTGCATCAACTCGGCCAGGTACGGTTGCGAATATACCTCCACAATTTAGTGTAAATGCAGGCATACCTCTGTTGAATTTGCCCGACGACGATGTGGCAGCGCATGTCCCAACTTGTGTCAGACAAAAAATCTGGGCGAACCAGTATATCAACATTACAATGTTATTAAAAGGTAATAATGATTTGTCTGAGGCTGCAGCGGGCAACACGCTCATTCTGAATGATCAGGGTACGATTGAATTGAAGCCAAAGCCAATCCGAGACAAAATCCCGTCCATTGAAAAATGGACTGATGCATTTTTAATTTTCATTTACACCTATGTCCAGCAGCATCCCTCAAAGGTTTTCGAGCAGCTCAAATACATGCAAATCATACGCGATGCGGCTTTGCGGTTTGTTGATTTTGCCTGGAGGGCCTGTGACGAACAATTCCGTATGCGTCAGGCCGTTCACTCGCACTCCTGGGGTATCATAGTTCCAAACTTGTGGCTTCAACTGATGGTGCCCAAGGTTCAAACAGCGTTAGGTACATCTTTCGGATTGGGCTACACCTCAAGTACTGTTACCGGTACGGATCCTGCCACAGCTCCCCCTAAGAAGCAAGGCATCTGCTTTGCCTATAACAGACCAGGTGGTTGCCGATGGACTCATTGTCGTTTTGCGCACGTATGTCAGAATTGTGGGAAGCCCCATCCCAAAGTAGACTGCCATTCAAGTTCCTTTCGTCGGCAGAGTGGATCATCCGGCCCAGTCAGAGGCGGTCAAAAGCAACACAAAATTTAGTTTAGGCTGTTCCCAAATTGTTACTGATCATTTACAGGTTAGCATTCACGGCTATCCTGATCAAAATGTTGCCAACTACCTGCTGCATGGTTTTTCTTTCGGATTTCCCCTGGAATATAATGGTCCCCGCCGTCCATGTGAGGCAAAGAATTTAATTTCGGTTTCCCAAAATTCTGACATCGTGCGTGAGAAGCTTCAAAAGGAGTTGTCTGCTGGGAGAATAGCAGGCCCCTTTACCGACCGTCCCATTTCAACTTTGCGAATCTCGCCAATTGGTTTAATACCCAAAAACACTCTGGGGATTACCGTTTAATACATCACCTTTCATACCCAGACCATGACTCTGTGAATGACCACATTGACGACAGCCTTTGCTTGGTACATTATACCACATTTGATTCTGCAGTTGCTATGATACAGAGGTTAGGCCAGGGCGCTTTCCTTGCAAAATCGGATATCAAATCTGCTTTAGATTACTGCCTATATGGCCAGGGGATTTTGACCAGCTTGGTTTTCAATTTGAGAATTTCTATTACTTCGACAAATGCCTCCCCATGGGTTGTTCAATCACCTGTGCTGTGTTTGAAAAGTTTTCCACCTTTTTGGAATGGCGGGTACGTAAATTAGCCAAATCTGACAATATTTTACATTACCTGGATGATTTTTTATTTGGGGGACCCAAAGATTCCCATGAATGCGCCCATAATATGCAACAATTTTTTGAAGTGTGCAAATTCTTGGGGGTGCCTATCGCGACAGACAAGACCGAGGGGCCACAAACAATTATTTGCTTCTTAGGTTTGGAAATTAATACCCAAGATATGCTTATCAAAATTCCGGGGAATAAAGTCCACGAAGTTCTTTCTAAAGTCAAGGCATTGCTAGGTAAATCCAAGGCTACACTCCGAGAAATGCAGTCTCTTATCGGTAGCTTAAATTTTGTTTGTCGTGCAATAACACCTGGGCGCCCCTTTTGCAGACGGTTGATTAATTCCATACGGGGTCTTTCCAAACCCCATCACCATTTACGTATAACTGCAGGAATGCACGATGATCTTTGCATGTGGTTAACATTTCTTACTGAGTTTAATGGAGTTTCAGCTTTTTCAAATCAGTTTTGGGAAGCCAGTTCAGATATGGAGTTGTTTACCGATAGTGCGGCCGGTCGTGGGTTGGGTTTCGGGGCATTTTTTCATGGTCGCTGGTCATATGGCATTTGGCCTGCAACTTGGCACACAGCCGGCCTCACAAGCAATATTACTCTCCTTGAATTTTTTCCTCTTTTGGTTTCCATTGCCCGCATGGGGGCACGATGACACCGTGTACTAAGGCGTACTGCACGTCGATGGTGCGCATGTCTTCAACCAATCTAGCCCTGCCTGTGCTGCAGTGCGGAGTTACGATGTTGGGGAGCTGGCAGCTGCTCGTCGTTGCTCGGTGGTTCTCTCCGGGTACTCCGGCTTCCTCCACCCGTAAAACTGTCACGGTCATGATTAGCCATTGTGCATAAATGTGTGACCTTAAACCCCAATAAATAAATAAATAAATTCCTCTTTTGGTTGCAGTGATAATTTGGGCAGAATATTTGAAAAATAAAAAGATATTATTGCGTAGTGACAACATGGCTGTCGTCCATATTTTGAACTCCCATACCTCTCATTCAGTTGAGGTTTTGAAACTTCTTAGACTATTCACGTTGCAGTGTTTAAAAACTAACATCCAATTTAAAGCTGAGCACATACCAGGTTCTTGCAATATTTTAACAGATAGCCTTTCCCGTTTGCAGCTTACCCGGTTTCGACGACTGGCGCCAAATGCAGAAAGAGAACCCACACCATTTCCAGACAGTCTCTGGGACATCTTCAACTGACCGCACATACTCTTCTAAATGCTAGTTTGGCAAACAGTACAAAATCCACTTACCAAGTGGGAATACAGTCATTTGAAAACTTTAGAAAGCTATTTGGATTTCCATCAGTGTGGCCCGTTCCAGTTTGTCATGTTTCTTTGTTTGTCGCCCACCTTGCAGAGGGGGGGGGGGTTGTTGTCTGCTAACACTGTCACCACTTACTTAGCAGGGATAACCTTTCAACACCGTATTCGGGAATGGCCTGACCCATGTCAGTCTTTCTTAATTACGAAAATGTTGACGGGTTTAAGGAGACGTGCTCCCCACCAAGACCACAGGGCTCCAATTACTTTGGATATTTTGCGTAAGCTTCCCATAGCTCTGATTTCGGTCTGCATTAATTCCTATGAAAACACCCTTTTCAATGCAGCATATTTTGTGGCATTTTTTGGTTTGTTTCGAGTTGGTGAATTAGTGAGTACACCAGGTTTAAACATCACCCGGGCATTGCGCCTTACTGATTTGTCATTCTACAGCATGCGGTCCAAGAGATGCCTCAAAATAATTTTAAGACGTTCCAAATCTAATCCGCTAGGTCGGGCTGAGGAAGTGCATATACCTTCCTTATCAGACACCAGTATATGTCCCATAACTGCTTTGGATAAATTTATACAGATTCGTCCCCGGATTTCCCCTATCCTTTTTTGTCACAGTGATGGGAGACCCCTCACCAGGTATCAGTTTACTGCTGTCCTCCGCAAGGCACTCTCCTTTTTAGGGCTGCCGCTTTGGCATTTCAAATCCCACTCTTTTCGAATTGGTGGAGCTACCCTGTTGGCCATGAATGGTGTCCCAGACCACATTATACAGAAAATGGGCAGATGGAAATCCAATGCTTTCTCAGGGTACATTCGGCGCGATAAAATCATTAATGTTTTTGAAGGCCAGCAATATTAAATAGACATACACTGTAACCTGCCTCAGTGGAACCCCCTGAGGTTGTTTTGCGGTGTTGCTACGCAGTTGTTCTAGGCCAAGGTTGGCTTCGGTTTGTTATGATTTCGCTTTGTTTCTGGGTATGCATTTTCGGTGGCCTTGACTTTATACATGTCTCAATAACCTGTCACATTATTCTTTTCAGATATTTGGCTGGTGGGCCCTTCGATCATTTACTGGGCCTACAGGCGTACGTGTGCAAGATCCAAACAGAACTTAAACTTAGAAGGCCATGGTGTGCGATTGACTTGGTTGGGGCAACGCGGTATGCGTTGGCATGAACTTATGCCCAAGCTACGGAATCTTGTGCAACACAAAGTCCCTCCTAAATATTTAGTGATCCATGTTGCAGGTAATGATTTGACAGTTGTCTCTTCACCTGAGCTATGCACTGCCATTGAATCCCACTTTGCTGAATTACATCAATGGCTTAACCATACGATTCTGGTATGGTCAGATATTTTACCGCGACTCCAGTGGCATGGCTGTAATGATATCCGTGCCATTGAGAGAAAACGGAAACGCGTTAATCGGGCAGGCCGCAGAGCAGCAGCCACTCATGGTGGTAGAATAATCCAACATGTTGAGCTGTCAACTGACACCCCTGGGTTTTTCCGGCATGATGGTGTCCACCTCACCGATGTTGGGAATGATTTTTTCCACAATAACATACAGGGTGCTATAGAGACCTTTCTGTTTGGTGACACCATCATGTTTTGCTGAATGGGGTATACAATTTTGTATAGACAAAATAGGGTGGCAAAGGTTTTTTGTCACATGGAGGCTTGCGAGCGGTGGCTGTAGTTAAACCACATGTGGTTACTCTCCTAAAGGAACCCCTATGGAGTAGTATGTGGGCTAGGTGATAACAGTGTATTGGTATACATGTTTTTTAGTGCACTCCCTATGGATGCCCCTAGGGTGTGGATTAAATGGTTGGACATTCACTATGGATTCCCTAGTGAAAAAAAGATTTAACTGACCTAACTATGGAGTTCCCTAGTAGTCAGTAGTGGATATTTAAGTTTGATATTGGTTCGGGTGTAGTTTCACTAGCCAGGTATGCTTACTATGGAACCCCTAGTAAGTGTGTGCTAGGTACTGATAATAGTGTGATATGTTTGTACACATAGCTACCGCTTGCCAGCTTCGGTGTGTCATTTTACGTTTCGTTGCGGCCAAGCATCTTCCACAAAATTTTATTAAACATAAACCTTATCTTGTGTTATATTTGTTTATTTAATCCTGTGATCTCTTGATATAAGGCGATTTATTTCTAAAAAATAAATCATTTTATATCGGGATCACAGCAGAGTTTGGGTCTGTTTTTGAGGTTCCTGTTAGCTTTGGGTGTGTCGAAATTACTGAAAGTAAAACACTTGGTTATCTCCCTTCGTCCATGATGATATTCAAGCAATATTAAATACTCGAAAGCGAGGCATCATCCACCATTGCACCTTCGAGCTATCAACAAGCAACATATAAGTGAACAAGTATTACAAAATACCCACCCACCCTATCCCCATCAGTCTGCTGCTCAATGATCTTTTACGTTTTGTCATGTTCGGATGTATGTTCCTGAGATTCTGTACTGCTGCCAAGCTTTATCTCTTTTCAGATAGGCCTGCAACTATCTCCAATTGTTTAGTATGGATGTTGATGACCCAATGAACATGATTCAGGGGAACGCAGCAGTAAGTTATACTTTGCAGCCTCTAGATTGTTTTTTGCTTCCTTCGAATGTCAGATGTAACTCTACAGATAGTCAGATACATTTATGCATCTTACGCCGTGCTTAGAGGGGCATTGTATGAACTGTTGGTGCTTTAGAGACATTCTCAATTCAGTGACAATGGACGTCATGTTGTTGCGTTCCCAAGTGGACAATTGTGCTAATAAGGACACTCATGATATATATTATGTTTGGTCATCATCGACATACGCATCCATGTACTGTCGTGACGAGACAAAGGATTTTTGTCACATGGAGGCTGGCGAGCGGTGGCTGTAGTTAAACCACATGTGGTTACTCTCCTAAAGGAACCCCTATGGATTAGTATGTGGGCTAGGTGATAACAGTGTATTGGTATACATGTTTTTTAGTGCACTCCCTATGGATGCCCCTAGGGTGTGGATTAAATGGTTGGACATTCACTATGGATTCCCTAGTGAAAAAAGATTTAACTGACCTAACTATGGAGTTCCCTAGTACTCAGTAGTGGATATTTAAGTTTGATATTGGTTCGGTTGTAGTTTCACTAGCCAGGTATGCTTACTATGGAACCCCTAGTAAGTGTGTGCTAGGTACTGATAATAGTGTGATATGTTTGTACACATAGCTACCGCTTGCCAGCTTCGGTGTGTCATTTTACGTTTCGTTGCGGCCAAGCATCTTCCACAAAATTTTATTAAACATAAACCTTATCTTGTGTTATATTTGTTTATCTAATCCTGTGATCTCTTGATATAAAAAGCTCGATATTACGTACACTGCAGTTGTAAATAGTAAGTTAGAATTTTTGCAGATTTGAAACCGAGTTGGAATTTTGGGAAGAAAAGGAGACATCAGCATCACCAAAGAAGCTCTAAAATCCAGACAGATGGAATTTCCAACTACTCATGACTTGCCCTCCGAATTTCCAACTATAGGAATTTTTGGCCAGGATTGGAGGGGGGGGGGTGACACCTCCCCACCCCTGTCGCCACGTCCCCGTGAAGCCAGCATGTCCGAACATACTGTGATTTTTTACAGTGCTAATACGTCATGTTAATGCATATACGCAAAGCGTGTTGTCAGGATGACACATGTTTCCATCGTCCATTTTGTTTACCTGAGGCCGCCATCGTAGGTTTTGTGGTGGCACGTAATTGCTATGAGGCAAGATGGGGTGTGTTCTGATGATATATTCGATTGTATGTGGGTACATCTCATGACCTAAATGGCTGCACAACACTGACAATTACTGAAACGAACTTATCCCCACCGTGATCTTGGACGATGCAACTCTGGTTTGTGCAAAAGGTCTACAAACCATCTTAACGGTATGTTCGATTGTAAGGGGAATGTGTCAATTACCGAAAACGACTCCATAATAATAATAATTGTAATAATAATTGTAACAATAATTGTCTAAATAAACCTGACAGTGGCTATTTATTTTGGCGTGGATGCATAGAGAATATCGTTTCCGCCTACCTCGGACTATCTGCTATCCATTCTTAAACCACTCTTCTTATTCCTGGTTATTTTGGCTATTCTCATCAGAGCATTCGATTGAGTCTTAGCAATCTCTGATCCTGTTCCGACCTCTGCCATCAGGAGATAGATCAATCGCCAGCCCGAACCTAACCTTCTCCAGCTCCTACTGCTCAAGATACTCCAAACCAGAGCCACGCTCATGAGACGGGCCATTTGGTCGAGGTGGAAGGATGGGAGACAGCAAAAATGAAAATGAGAGATACGCTCGCCCGATGGAACTAAGTCGGAATTGAAACAACCAAAAGGGCGCTAGAGCTGATCGCCAGCAGCCATAATAACGATCAAAAGACGCCACAGGCAGTAGCAAGGACTAAGCCATATCAGCAAGACTCGCCCCCCCCCCCCACCCCTCCGGCAATGCTTGTCTCTTCCTCATAATCATCACGTTCCACAAAGGACAGAAAGAAACACAGATGGCGTTAACATGGCCTTCTCTTATTTTTTGATTCCTTTCCCCCATCAAATCATCCAACTGAAAAAGGGTGTCACAAAGGCTTAATTAACCCCAAATCGTCGCGGCGCGTCGTGGGCGCACCAACAGATACGTCAGTTAATCTTCTTTCATCGTGTGAGGTCACAAAAGTTAATAATTCCCGCATTTTGCACCTTGTGCGTTGTCGGTGCGCCACCACCTTCGGTCGGTCATTCTTCTTTCATCAGTTCTGACCTCAAGCACATCATGTTCTCATCCAGGTATCTGAGAGTACTTACCACAGTGTACCCTGTGTCATATGAGGCCACGAGAAAATCGCTGAATGAGGTATAACCTAAAGCCCAAAATTAGCATCATAGCCACGAGCAGGGACGGATTTAGGACTGAGCAAGCTGGGCAGTTGCCCTGTGGCCTCCACAACAGGGGCCTCCACATATTTCATCAAAACATTTGTAGGGAAAAATGCAGGTTGATCTGAACGACACACACGTATCAATCAAAACCATATTGTGCACGTTTTAGGTCCTCATCCTGCATTACACACCACGCTTCTCCATCTTCGCAACTGTGGGGGTAAAAATTGGTTTGATCTGCACTTTTGATTGATAAGCAATAAACCATAAGCAACTAGGGTGGTCGACCTGTTGCAATAAAGATCCCCTTGGTGCGGTTGGTACTGGCTGCCTCTCTTCGCCGACCCAAATATACTCTCCCCAAAAAGAAAGTGTGCATGCTAAAAAATAACACTAAAACTAGAGAATTGTAATTTGTTGGACAAATTACGGGCTTTCCCAACTTTTTTATGTGAAAAGGCAAACTGTATTGTACACAAAACTATAGAGGCGCTTGTGGATTTCCGTGGGAATTTTTTGATGAAATATGGAGACCAACTTAGGCTACGAGACCAATATCAGAGCTGCCAGAAAAAATATGTTTGCCCATCTGGGGTCGCGACTGGACTGTGTTATGACGTCATAAAGATGGCGTCTTTTGGGGTTTTTTTTTGCCGGGTTGGGTGCCGTTACTAAGGCGGATATTATTCGAAGGATATTCAATATAAAGACCAATTTTATGAAGAAACTTATGAGAGATACATCAACGTTGTTTGTAATAACATATTTTGCAATAAATTTTCACATATTATGTATATTTTTGAATGTTTAAATGCGTAAGGGATGACAGAAATTAAGATTTATCTGAGAAAACGGTTTCCTAAAGTACGATAGGCGTCAAAAAGTGTGCCAAACAATGTTTTATCGAGAATATACATCTCATAATAACAAATTTATCCGCTCTATCCACCGCATTCAGTAGGCCAGGGTACCATACAACCACCAAATTATAAATACGCGAAATCCGATTCGATTATTGTATCGCGACATTTTTTTTTATTTTGACCGTGCGGTATTCCATATGAAATATTTTATTGATGTCAGCCACTGTTTCAGCTGAAGTATTTTTGACGCACAGCAATTAGTTCAAACAATCGTTTATCGTTGAGAGATTTCAGAAATGGTGAGTATCCGAAACCTTCGTATTATCATTTAATAAATAAAGAGTGAAAATACATGATAAAAACCCCTAGAATTTGGCTCCAAAAGCCACGTTCACACACGTGGCTCGAAACAAGGTCAGAAGACGTTGAGCAGACGATGGAGAACCTTCCCTCGCACGCAGTGAGCAAATCTATGGAACGCCGAAAGGACAACTAGTTAACACCACACGACTTAATCTAATAAGGAGGACAGCTTATATTTTCACCCTCCATCAAACTAGAACAACGGTGCTTCAAAGTTCCTATTATGTATCGGCTTAGGGCCCACCCTCCCAGAAAAACAAGCAATACATTGCCACTGTCACGCCATATATTGACCACTTTCTATCCACTATTAGACCCCATCCCCTGCAAGCCCCCCCCCCCCCCCCCGACACATGCTTCACATTTCGCCAGCATTATTATACGCGTGTACGCGTACACACACACGCACATACGCACAATATTTGTCCACATTATCCCACGCATGCACGCACACATACATATGCGCATGCACGCGCACATTCATGCATATTACATTTATTTATTAATTCAAGCAGGGCTGTCGGGATAATATCCTGGCCCAGGTCGAGAGAATATCCGCACCACCCCCACCGGGTTACTGTTCGAGCCTTCCTAGAATCCTAGTTGAAGCTCGACTAGGATTCTAGGAAAGGCTTCTAAAACTGAAAGAAAAAGTTTGCAACTTCGTGCGCTAGCAATACATCGAGATTGCGGTTTTGTGAATGCACACATAGAGTGTTAATTTTGGAAACCGGGGTCCGGCGTAATTGGGGGCCCGCCGCTTTTCCCTTATTCAGGATAATTGCCTTAAGACAGGATTCTCTTACGCGCGGGTCGTTCACTGCATGTAAAAAATGACGTGCAGTGAATGGCCCGCACGTAGGAGAATCCTGCTCTTAGGCAATTGGGGAAAATCTGCGGGCCGCCAAAAACGCCGGGCCCAGTGTTACTACATATGTCCCCCCCCCCCCCCCCTCTCGACGGCCCTGACTTCAAGTGAAGACTTATGTAATGTCTCATGAAATTAATTTTTTTATATTTCCAGGATGATGCTCCGGCTACGAAGAAACCCAAATTTGATTTCAACAAATGCATGATATGTCAGGAATCTTCAGACGATTTGTACATGCGTCCGAAAGAATACACAAAAGTCCTAAGAGTGATCAAGGAGAGGGCGTCATATGGTGAAACTGCATATTTTGATGTGTGTTCGCGTATGGGGGGTGCTGTGGATGAACAAATTCTGTCCGACAATGGTTGTTCCTACCATAGGAGGTGCTACCAATCGCTCACAAACACAAAGTCTATTAAACGTGCGAAAGCAAAGCTCGAATCTGCATCAAAGGGCTCGAAGAAACGTGTGTTACCGGAACTAAGCACAAGTTTCACCCGTTCATTGACAATGCCTTATAACAAGGATAAATGTTTCTTTTGCCAAGAGGGAGGAACTCGGAGGTATCCTTTGCATCGAGTTTCAACAGACGATGCTGGCCGTAACTTATAACTGGCGGTTGAGAAGTGTGGAACTGACGACATGAAAGTTAGACTAAATTCTGTGGTAGTAGCGGCTGATGCCCATGCAAATGATGTCATGTACCACAAAACATGCTGGGCAAAACATGTCTGTAACGCAACACGCGATCTTTCCTTTGACAATGACAATCGGGCAATCGAGATTGCGTCCGAAATAGAATTTCTTGCTAGCCTCGAGTGCATGTTGACTGAGACGAGGGTGTTTAGTATGGCTACTCTAGAAAAACAGTTCAGTGATATTCTGTCAGCCAATGGAGTATGTGCTTAATATGGTAGAAAAAAAAAACTAAAAAACCTGATATTGAGTGAGATTCCCCACACTGTTGTAACGAAGCCGACCCAGGCTAACCATTCGGAACTTATATCTTTGGAAAAGACTAAAGATAACTTATTTCTAGTGGATGCTGAAAATGATACACCAGAAATAGAGATGAAACTCATATTCAATTGTGCTAAACTTCTAAGAAAGCTCATCGTGAAGCGAGAGCCCTGGAAATTCTCCGGTTCTTTGATACCAGACGAACTGATTCCCGATGAAGTTTCTACTTTCTTCAGGTGGTTGGTCGTAGGACCGAACACCGTCATCACCGACATAGATAAGTGTGCTTCCGTCGATCAACGTGTACAAACAGTGAGTCAGTTAACAGTGTCGTCGTGCATATCAACTAAACAAGCGACGCGCAGTAGTAGTGTGCTGAGAAATTGCAAAGGCGACACACCACTGAATGTTGCAGTTGGAATGACAATTCATCAGCAGGTTCGGTCTAAAAAGCTGATTGGTTTTTTGAACGCCCTCTCTCTGTCTATTGGTTATAGACGCGTCATCGAAATAGAAAATCAGATGGCCAACGAGACTATCCGTTCGATGAAAATGAATGATGGGGCATATTTGCCAAGAGACATCAAGAAAGGGAGGCATGTTTTCTTCGCCATTGACAACTGTGATTTCAAAGAGGATACCGCGGACGTTAAAAATACGCTTCACGGAACGGCTATTGCCATTTACCAACAGAGACATGAAGATGACGAGAGTACCCCGGCATTGTGCATATCATTAGACACACCATCTATTGATGTAGATGATCTTCCATCTTGTCTCACTGATCTCCAACAATGTCATGTTCCAACAAACGTCAAATTGAAGCACCCCGCGTTTCCTCAATATCAAACAAATCTGAAAGACCCAGCTGAACCTCTCGTATGCATGATTTGGCTTGGTATCTCACAAAAACAATTCGTTCGAATGATAACCCGGAGATTGAAGCTGATGTTGGTAGTAGTGGGATACCCACCTGGTCAGCTTATAATTCTCTGACACATGATGCATTGCCCCTGACGAAGGTTGCAATGCCGCCAATCATACCAGCCCCAGCGACAGAGTGGTCAACACTTTTAACATCACTTAAATATACAGAGAAAATCAACAACATTGTTCTTGGTTATACCCGCAAATGTGTAGTGACCCTCGACTTGGGGCTTTATAAACCGGCAAAGATGTTAGAAACATATAGGGCGGATTGTTTTGGAAGATACATCCTCCGACCCGGTGAGCTCCATGTTGTCATGGCAATGTTGTGGACAATTGGTTCTTTCATCGATGGAAGTGGCCTTCGGACCATATGGGTTGAGTCTGGCCTTTATGGTCCTACTGTTAGTAAGCAGATTATTGATGGTGGGCATGTAAAGCGAGCAGTGAATGCCCATATAACTACAATTCTTGCATTATTCAGACTTTATTCGGAAGCACTTCCCTAAATTGATGAGTTACACGCAGAAGTATCAAATGTGATTGAAGTAATGCAGGGGTCGAATACAGACAATGTTCAGTTTAGAGAGGCTCATTCAAAGTTGGTCGATATTCTCAGATCAAAAAATATTCTGGATGTGATAGAACAGCACGACATCAATCGGCGACCAATGTTCAAATGTATCAAACAGTACATGGAAATGGTTTCTCTCCTCCTTCTGTTCGTTCGAGCATTTCATACTGGAGACTGGAACTTGCACCTCTCCTCCTTAGAAGCATTTTGTAAATACTTTTTTGCTATGGACAAACTTTGGTATGCACGACTCATTCCATTATACTTGGCAGAAATGAGAAACTTACCAAACTCTGATCCTGAAATCTACAATGAATTCAAAGCGGGAAACTGGATTGTGAATAAGAATAGCGTCCCTTTCTGTGCCATCGGAGCTGATCATGCGTTAGAACATTTAAATCGATGGATGAAAGTGAGTGGTGGTATCACTGGCATCACTCTCAATGACAGAGCCAGAAATCGCTTTTTCCTGGTCTCACCTCAGGTAGCTGAATTAACCAAGCAAGCTTACACGATGGCTGGGATATCACAATCTGACGGTAAACAACACCACATGTCATCCAAACCGATCACACAGCGAGAAAATAAGAATGTTTCTATCCTCGTTGAGACCTTCCGTGAATTCACTGACCCGTTTAAGTATGAGGGAGAGGATGTAATCAATATGGTCACCAAGGCAGTAATGGCGGAAGACATAACGACCAGTCTTTTGTGTTTGGAACAGAAGGGTCAAGAACTCTATGATGACTTTTTGAATAATCGCATCAGAGAAAATAGGCTCAGTGTCTTCGACCCAATGAAAAAGGCAAAACTGAAAACATGGCGAGATAATGCAAAGACAATACGGGTCACTGAGAAGGGTTTGAGCTATGAGTTGAGGGAGGACAGAAGTTTACTCGCCAGAATGTTAATAGTTGCACGATCCAGACCGGAGATTGATTTGAAGGCATGTCTCGGGAAGTATGAACTGTCAGTGGTACCCAGGCCGCTTGTCTCTTCGGATGGTCGTTTACTGCATTGTTCCAACAAGAGTGCCCTCATGAAGATACTCGAAAGTCTACCTACGACAGCGGTGGATGCTGAATCAGATCAACATAGTCCAGCACGGATTCCTGGCAGAGAGAGTATTATCGGTATACTTCCCAATTCTCCAAGTGTAGGTTCTAAGAAGGTTTGTATAGTTGATGCGATGGCGGAAGTTCAATCGCTCGGCAAACCCCACTGGGTGACGACATGCGCCGACTTAGCCCGTCATTTTTGTGACATATTGGAGCGGAGATACTTGAGACAGTTCGACGAAACGCACGTTGTGTTTGATAGATATGACATCGACATGTCACTGAAAACAGCCACCAGAGATAAGAGATTGGGACAAAAAGACAGTATTTCGAATCACATCACTGGTACAACAAAGATTTCCAATGTATCCATGCAAAAGCTCTTATCTCATACAAAAACAAAGGATGAACTAACATCATTTCTTTCCAAGGAGCTTCTCGCTCATTGTCTGAAGTTAAAGTTACACGTTGTCGTAGCCTACAGTGATACTGCAGTGTCTTCAGATGGGGATGTAACACATCTATCCAGTAGTCAAGAAGAAGCGGACACTAAACTTATCCTCCATGCAGTTGATGCAACAAAGAACGGTGCAACACATATCAGTATATATTCCCCAGACACCGACGTATTCATTCTTTGTCTCGGTAACATACAGAATTTACCTTGCTCGGTTTTCTTTTGTACCGGAAAAGGGAAGACATATAGAGAAATAGATCTCTAGGCCATCGCTTCAAAATTATCAGCAACAGAGCTGGAAGCTTTGCCCGCATTCCATGCCTTTTCTGGAGCTGACATTACTGGGTCTTTCGCAGGAAAGGGAAAAGCGTCTATGTGGAAAGCATTCGTGTCCGTTACCGACCAAGTGAGGAAAGCCTTCTGTGATCTGGGTAAAGGTCGTGACATCGCAGATGAACTAATTGAGGGTCTTGCAGCATTCGTTTGTGAATTGTATGCCCCTGGTAAAGGTCTATGCGATCTTGGTGAGCTACGATGGCTTATGTTCCGTAAGAAGCAATTGACGTCAGAAAGGCTTCCACCAACATATTCCTCATTTGTGGAAGGTGTAAAGAGATCCAATCTGCAAACATACACATGGAGAAATGCCACCATAGCGCAACCAGAGGTATTGGACCCTGAAATCTGTGGCTGGATTAAACGTGACAACTTTTACAAAGCTAAGATGACTGAACTGCCACCGGCCCCATCAGCAATCTTGGAACTCGTCAAATGCAATTGCTCAAAGATGAAGTGCGACTCTAAGAGGTGCAAATGCAAGGGACACAACCTACCATGCACAGAACTCTGTTCCTGTGAAGCAGATGTGTCTGAATGTTGCAATACAAACCCGCCTGAACCTGAGTATGATAACACTGATAACGATGATGAAGCTTTCGAAACTGATCAGATCGAGTTACACATTTGAGGTCCCAATTTTCTTCTTTGGTCAGTGCTAATACGTTTCGCTTAGCCACATTAATGTTCTTACTCATTTAATTTAGAGTATCCTCTATTTGTATTGATACTCTCTAAATTCAATTTGGTTGAAACGTAACCTACATTTGTTGGGTTGAGTGAATATAAACCCAATTTGATTCATATTCACTCAACCTCACTTAGTTATGTTTCAACCCAATTGAATTTAGAGTGTTGAAATACGTGTGACATAACAGCGTTTTCCGTGCATTGAAAACAGGTCCGAACCTCGGATTTGAAAAAATAGTCGGGAAGGGGGCAGCCCTCCTGTACCTTCTCCCACCTTGGGGCTGTGCACTTTCGGAAGGTTCGGTATGCCTTCGGCTAGTCCAAAGTTGGACTCAAAAATCCTCATATAATATTTTGGTTTGGTAAGACCTTTGGACAAAAAAAGTATATTAAGGACTTTTAGCCCAAGTTTGGACTAGTCTTCGGCATACAAAAGTCCCCCCCCCCCCCCCCCCCACACACACACACACCGCCCGTCGCCGGATGTAGGATTGTTTTAATACTGCTGGCTTCTCGGGCATGTTTCAAAAACTTTAGAATTTGGAGAAAACACATAGGAATCAGTAAAAATCTTTCATTAATATGGCACCTGATTAAATCTGGTACACCATTAATTCGAGATTTGCTAGAGATTCCTATGTTTCTTTTGTTATGCTTCTCTTTTTATTCTCTGCATGTGAAAATCTTCTGTGTGTACTTTTGTGCCTATCAACGCTGAAGGTAATATATATGATGCTAGATTGACGTTTACCAATTAATATACTTATTCTATTGGGGATAATTGTTAAACATTAGCCTCCTGTTAAATTAGAGTAAATTCCCAAGCATTTCCCGGAACCGCAACAAATATTGTCACTTCCGGTCATGATATATTACTGGATAGTCTTTTTAGAAAAGGCATGATAAAAGGGTAACCTATATTAGTTAGTTTATTTTGATTCCCACCCCTATAGCAGTTAAAACTTTGAAAACTCCAATTTACAATCCTGCATGCACATGTTTTTTGCGGGAATCAGCACATTTGTGACGCCATACTATCGTTCACTGTCAATACTGTATAGACAACAACATTCATATAATGATGGTATTAACGTTGTTGTAGACTTTAGGCACTTATAAACAGAGTTTCTGTGAAACTGCGACCAATTACCGTCATTCCAGATGATAATTGGTTTTAAAAATTACAATCCTCGCACTTCCGGTCGCCATTTTGGCGGCCATCTTGGGTATGCGTGTTCAGTTCAGCCACTAATATACCTCACAACTACCCTGCTGTTTGAGGACATGGTTAAAGTCCAGTTGCATTGATTAAATATTCGGCTGGGTATCTCTTGAATGTTCTCAACCGTGATTCGGAATTTTGAAAGGGGTCGCCATTTTGTGACGTCATAGCCACGCCCAGTCGCGATCCCAGGTGGGCAAACATGTTTTTTCCGATAGCCGAGATATTGGTCTAACATAATATCATGGTCCCAATATTTCATCATAAAATTCCCACTGGACGAAAAAAACAGCCATAAGGACCTCTACTATATCGATCAGGTTTGACAACAGAAAATTTAGTGGAAATCAAAGTTTTTGTGATGCTACTAGTTTTTATGCAGCCAAAACAGATATTTGAGATACAGCAGGACACCAAAACATTTAACCCTTTACCTAACATGAAAAGCAGACGACACTTGCAAAAAAATTCTTGAATAACAAATTTTTTTCAATTTTTGTCTCAAAAACATAGGTTATGACCCCTCATTGGAACGAGCTCGACGAGCTCGTTCCAACGAGGTTCCATAACCTATGTTTTTGAGACAAAAAATGAAAATATTTTGAAAATTAATTGGCGATTTTTGAGAATAGCGCTGGCCGGTTTTGGCCGTTACGTTGGAAAAAGGGTTAACACAAAATTTGCTCTTCAATAATTACAGAATATTTTCATACAAAGCAAAACAAGCGATGTCCTTTCTGCTTTGGAAAAAATTAGTACATATGAATTATGGGCGTACGGGCCGGGGTTTCATGAAGGACTGTGCCCCAACCCACCCCTGAGTCAGGAAGGAGCCGATTTTTCAGCCGATATGCCAGAAAATTTCGGACAATTTAGTTGCCAGAAATGACCACAAAACATTTTGGTTTTCCACACAAAATGTTGTTTTCCTATCTCATCACTTAGAAGTAGCAAGTAAACTGACCATTATAAGCTGATTCAGTGGAACCGTATCCACGTTAATATTATTCATTTATAATCACACAAGTACATATGAAGAGTTCTATTATTGCATATTACGGGAGCACGGTGGCTCAAAAGGTAGAGATGATTGTTGCGATCCAAGAAGTCCTCGGTTCGAATCCCGCCTGTGGCAACCACACTGTGTCCTTGAGCAAGACACTTCATCCCAATTCAATTTCCCACGTGAGGTGTGTGGGGGGGGGGGGGGGCATGATGGCGATGTGTACTAAGGGTACCTTGAGGGTGTACTTGTCTTCAACCAATGTTAACCCTGCTTTTGTGGAGTTAGTATGTTGGGGAGTCTGAGTCGCTTGTCATTGCTCGGTTGTTCTCTCCAGGTACTCAATGAGAGGGAGACCCCCTCCCCTTCCTCCCATACCCACATTTGGCATTTCCTCCTGAGATTCAACTTTTTCGGGCTAAAAGGGTTCATCCCCACCCCCCACCCCCACCCTTGAAAAATAGCCCTGTACGCCTATGCAATGAATACCTGGACTTGAATAAATACCTATATTATGGTCATGAAATAGCTGTAGATGCTGAAAGTGACCTTAAATATCAATAAATAATTTATTCTCTATCATTCTGTCTGTTTGTGAATGTGTGGGATTTGTCAACAAACGAGGTTAAGCTTCCTACTCCATGATTTCACAATTTTTTCAACACATCTGTTTCAGATACAATGAAATACATGTAATATGAGTTACTGTCACACACAAATTAGTTGTTTATTTGATATGGTTTAAACCATCTAGAGAGCTAGTATACACAGTGATGGGTACAGTTCAAGTCAAAATGAGTTGATTAAAGGGATGTTGAACAGCTTGTTAATATTTCTTGCATTTCATTACTACTTTGCTATTTATTGACAGAGGTATTTCACAGAGGGTTTCCCTGACAGTATTTATTTATTGGTGTTTGCGGTCACATACTTATCCACAATGGCTAATCGTGACCGTGACAGTTTTACAAGTGGGGGAAGTCGGAGGACCCAGAGAGAACCACTGAGCATCGACGAGCAACTTTCAGCTCAACATTCTAATTATGTTCAAGCTCCGCTGAAGCAGGGTACCAGCGGTTGAAGACATGTGCACCATTGACATGCAGTACCCCTTAGTACATGGCATCATCGTGTATGCCTTAGTACATGGCATCATCGTGCCCCCATGTTGGCAACCGGGATAAAGTGCCTTGCCCAAGGACATTACGTGGGTCGTCCCAGATAGGGATCAAACTCGGGACCTCTATCATAGAAGTGAAACAGTCTACCACTGAGAAAATGTGCTTTCTTTCCTGGCGGTATTCATATTTGTACAGCCAAACTGGTGTTGGATAACACGGAACACCAAAACATATAACACAAAATTTGTTCCCCATTGATTTTTGAAAGCAGTTGTGGAAATCTCAAAGAGCTCTTTCCTTTTTGTTTTTGCACAAGTGAGTATTCATTCAAAGTCAATTTTTGCAGACAGTGCTATTTTTAAGTGGCCAAAGCACATGTTTCATTAAGTCCCAGAACATAACTAAAGTCGGACTTATTGATTAAACATCTCTGCATAGAGCAAAGCAAAGGGTCTCAAATTAACCCATTCCAAATGATTGTAGAGGGTAACCAAAGTTGGATAATTTGGGTATTTCCAAATGGTACACTTATTCTCACTCTCATTGTGCTTGAGGGTTAAATCTGAGATTGAAAAGGTATACCAATCTTACTCAGGGAAGGTGAGTACAGAAAAGTACGAAATTAATCAGAAAATGAATTTTGTCTGACGGTACTAATATTTGTTTTTTGAGCAAAACTGGTACTGGATTTATTTATTTATTTATTTATTTATTTATTTATTTATTTATTTATTTATTTATTTATTTATTTATTTATTAGGTTTTAACGACACATTAACAGCCAAGGTCATATTATGTCGGTGAAAGTTGTATGGGTAGAGGAAGCCGGAGTACCCAGAGAGAACCACCGAGCAATGACCAGCAGCTGCCAGCTCCCCAACATAGGCAGGATTAGATTGGTTGGAGACATGCGTACCATCGACGTGCAGTATGCCTTAGTACACGGCGTCATGATGTCCCCATACGGACAGTCGGGGTGAAGTGATCTGGACATAATTGGAATATATCCGACAGATACAATGTCGGATATATTCCAATTATGTCCCGATCATGCAAGGCAGCAACTTGACATTCTCAGAATGTTTCCTACTGTCCCTGCCCGACAGTTTAGTATCTCTGTCAAGTGCCGAAACCGCGTGGAAATACCGTGGATCAGGTGGAAACCGAGGGCACGATTCGTCCCTACTTTATTCTCAACTCAACGACTTTTCCATTCATTATTTTCCTGTCATCGGCTGAGTTAGGTATTATATTTGTCTATTTGATGAACTTTTCAACCTTAACTATTTGTGGCTTCATGTAGTACCACTGAAAGGCCACTGCATGGTTACCAATATATTCAGGGATTGATTTTACGAAAATAACAATTATTCCGACTATACCCACATGGGACCTCCTAAATATGCCAAGGGTTAAACTTTTGATAAGCACGTATAAAACAGAAGTTGTCATGCTATGCTTGCTGCATGCAGGCAGGCATAGAAAACATTCAGCGCTCAATGAATTAGGAATGGAGTAAATTGTCACTAAAACCTACGAAATTCTGAAAAAAATGAGTTTTTTTCGACGTCATCTACCATTATGCATCCGAGACAGGGATTACGTTAAACTTTACAGCAACCTTATAACAGAAAATATTCTTGGAATTGAACTGTGAATCTGAATTTCGAAAGCATTTTCGGATATTCTATTCCAAACTACCACTGTATTACCACTATTGTACGCTTATCAATATTCAGTGATTTTATGAAAATTAAAATTATTCCGACCATACCCATATGGGCAGTCTCGAATCTGCCAACGGTTAAACTTTTAATAATGACATATAAAACAAAAATTGTCATACTATGACTGCTGCATACAGCCATAGAAAACGTTCAGCGCTCAATCAATTAGGAATGGAGTAAATCGTCACTTAAACTTACCAAATTCAGAGAACGAGCATAGGGTTAAACTTTACAACCAAACTTACAACAGCAAATATGCTCGGTAGGCAATTGTAAATACGAACATGTAAATCATTTTTCGATATTCCTTTCGAAAATGGAAGAAAAGTGAGCTCCAAATTAGGCAATTTTATGAAAAATTTTAGGGCACTCAAATTCAAGGCCCGAAAACTGGGTGAAGGTTAAAACTTTGAATAAAATATATAACAGCAAAATCGTTCTTGGATGTAGGCCCAATCCTCTCGAGGAAAAGGTTTTGATACAATATGGCTCCAGTGCTGAGAAAGTGCATGCAAACGTTGGCGAAAATAACAATTATTCTGACAGTACCCTTATGGGAAGTCTCAAATCTGCCAAGGGTTAAACTTTTAATAATAACATATAGAACAAAATTTGTCATACTTTGACTGCTGCAAGCAGCTATAGAAAAGATTCAGAGCTCAAGCAATTAAAAATGGAGTAAATCGCCACCTAAATTTACCAAATTCTGAAAAAATTGGAATTTTTTTGGACGGTACCTACTTTTATGCAACCAGAATGGGATAGGGTTAAACTTTACAAACAAACTAACAACAGCAAATATGCCCGATAGTCAATTGTGAATACGTACATGAAAAGTGTTTGAAATTAACCCCTTAAAAATGATAGAAAAGGCAACCAAAAATGGCTAACTTTGGCATTTTCAAACGGTACTCTTATTCTCGGCCTCATTGTGCTAGAGGCTTAAATCTGAGATAAAGAAGTAAACAGTAACTTTCTTCCACAATCATTGTTGCATCTACCCATACCAAAATAATTATTACAACTACCTTGTAATTAGAAAAAAATGCTCTTGAAGTTGGCGAAAATAACAAATATTCCGACAGTACCCTTATGGGAAGTCTCAAATCTGCCAAGGGTTAAACTTTTAATAATAACATATAGAACAAAATTTGTCATACTTTGACTGCTGCAAGCATCTATAGAAAACATTCAGAGCTCAAGCAATTAAAAATGGAGTAAATCGTCACCTAAACTTACCAAATTCTGAAAAAATTGGAGTTTTTTTGGACGGTACCCAATTTTATGCAACCAGAATGGGATAGGGTTAAACTTTACAACCAAACTTACAACAGCAAATATGCTCGATAGTCAATTGTGAATACGTACACGAAAAGTGTTTGAAATTAACCCCTTTCCAAAATGATGGAAAAAGCAACCAAAGTTGGCTAATTTTGGCATTTTCAAACGGTACTCTTATTCTCACCCTCATTGTGCTTGGGGGTTAAATCTGAGATTAAAAAGTAAACAGTAACTTTCTTCCGCAATCATTGTTGCATCTATCCAAATCAAAATAATTGTTACAACAACCTTGTTATTAGAGAAATTTGCCCTTGAAGTTGGTCAATTTTGAAGAAAAATTCTATATTCATGTCACTTTTGGCCAGTGGGGGTTAAAGTTGAAAGATCTGAGTGGTGATTGTGGTGTATCATATTATGCTCTAAATGTGTGGAAAATTTGAGCTAAATAACTGTACACAATTTTGAGACATTCGAAAAATGGTGATATTTTGAAGGTTTTGGCAGAATATTTTGAAAACACGCGTTTTCACAGATATGACGATACCGCATTTCACTAGTTTTTATGGCATTAAATAAGTGTGCCAAATTTGGTCAAAATCGTACAACTTGTTTTCGAGCAGTTCAACAGACAAAATTCAGGGAGGAAAAAAAACCAAAAAAAAACAAAAAAACTAGAGAATTGTAATTTGTTGGACAAATTACGGGCTTTCCCAACTTTTTAATGTGAAAAGGCAAACTGTATTGTACACAAAACTATCGATCAGTTTTGAAAACAGAAAATTTAGTGGAAATTAAAGTTTTTGTGATGCTACTAGTTTTTATGCAGCCAAAACAGATATTTGAGATACAGCAGGACACCAAAACATTTAACACAAAATTTGCTCTTCAATAATTACAGAATATGTTCATAGAAAGCAAAACAAGCGATGTCCTTTCTGCTTTGGAAAATATTAGTACATATGAATTATGTGCGTACGGGCCAGGGTTTCATGAAGGACTGTGCCCCAACCCACCCCTGAGTCAGGAAGGAGCCGATTTTTCAGCCAATATGCCCGAAAATTTCGGACAATTTAGTTGCCAGAAATGACCACAAAACATTTTGGTTTTCCACACAAAATGTTGTTTTCCTATCTCATCACTAAGAAGTTTGCAAGTAAACTGACCATTATACTGTACAAGTTGATTCAGTGGAACCGTATTCACGTTAATATTATTCATTTATAATCACACAAGTACATATAAAGACTTCTATTACTGCATATTACGGGAGCACGGTGGCTCAGAAGGTAGAGATGATTGTTGCAATCCAAGAAGTCCTCGGTTCGAATCCCGCCTGTGGCAACCACATTGTGTCCTTGAGCAAGACACTTCATCCCAATTTAATTTCCCGCGTGGGGGGCGGGGGGGGGGGGCATGATGACGATGTGTACTAAGGGTACTTTGAGGGTGTACTTGTCTTCAACTAATGCAAACCCTGCTTTTGTGGAGTTAGTATGTTGGGGAGTCTGAGTCGCTTGTCATTGCTCGGTGGTTCTCTCCAGGTACTCAATGGCAGGGAGACCCCCACCCTCCCTCCCATACCCACATTTGGCATTTCCTCCTGAGATTCAACTTTTTCGGGCTAAAAGGGTTCATCCCCCCTCCCTGAAAAATAGCCCCGTACGCCTATATGCAACGAATACCTGTACTTGAATAAATACCTATATTATGGTCATGATATAGCTGTAGATGCTGAAAGTGACCTTAAATATCAATAATTAATTTATTCTCTATTATTCTGTCTGTTTGTGAATGTGTGGGATTTGTCAACAAACGAGGGTAAGCTTCCTACTCCATGATTTCACAATTTTTCCAACTTATCTGTTTCAGATACAATAAAATACATGTAATATGAGTTACTGTCATGCATAAATTAGTTGTTTATTTGATATGGTTTAAACCATCTAGAGATCTAGTATACACAGTGATGGGTTCAGTTCAAGTCGAAATGAGTTGATTAAAGGGATGTTGAACAGCTTGTTAATATTTCTTACATTACATTACTACTTTGCTATTTATTAACAAAAGGATTACACAGAGGGTTTCCCTGACGGTATTTATTTATTGGTGTTTGCGGTCACATACTTATCCACAATGGCTAATCGTGACCGTGACAGTTTTACGGGTGGGGGAAGTCGGAGGACCCAGAGAGAACCACCGAGCATCGACGAGCAACTGTCAGCTCAACATTCTAATTATGTCCAAGCTCCGCTGAAGCAGGGTACCACCGGTTGAAAACATGTGCACCATTGACATGCAGTACGCCTTAGTGCATGTCATCATCGTGCCCCCATGTTGGCAACCGGGATAAAGTGCTTTGCCCAAGGACATTACGTGGGTCGTCCCAGATAGGGACCTCTATCATAGAAGTCAAACAGTCTACCACTGAGAAAATGTGCTTTCTTTCCTGGCGGTATTCATATTTGTACAGCCAAACTGGTGTTGGATAACACGGAACACCAAAACATATAACACAAAATTTGTTCCCCATTGATTTTTGAAAGCAGTTATGGAAAGCTCAAAGAGCTCTTTCCTTTTTGAGTGAGTATTCACTCAAAGTCATTTTTTGCAGACAGTGCTATTTTTAAGTGGCCAAAGCACGTGTTTCATTAAGTCCCAGAACATAACTAAAGCCGGATTTATTGATTAAACATCTCTGCATATAGCAAAGCAAAGTGTCTCAAATTAACCCATTCCAAAATGATAGTAGAGAGTAACCAAAGTTGGATAATTTGGGTATTTCCAAATGGTACACTTATTCTCACTCTCATTGTGCTTGAGGGTTAAATCTGAGATTGAAAAGGTATACCAATCTTACTCAGGGAAGGTGAGTACAGAAAAGTACGAAATTTATCAGAAATTGAATTTTGTCTGACGATACTAAAATTTGTACGAGCAAAACTGGTACTGAATTTATTTATTTATTTATTAAGTTTTAACGACACATTAACAGCCAAGGTCATATTATGTCGGTGACAGTTGTATGGGTGGAGGAAGCCGGAGTACCCAGAGAGAACCACCGAGCAATGACAAGCAGCTGCCAGCTCCCCCAACATAGTGCATCCGCACTGTAGCACAGGCAGGGTTAGATTGGCTGAAGACATGCGCACCATCGACATGCAGTATGCCTTAGTACACAGCGTAATGGTGCCCCCACGCGGACAGTCAGGGTGAAGTGATCGGGACATAATTGGAATATATCCGACAGATACAATGTCGGATATATTCCAGTTATGTCCCGATCATGCAAGGCAGCAACTTGAAATTCTCAGAATGTTTCCTACTGTCCCTGCCCGACAGTTTAGTATCTTTGTCAAGTGCAGAGACCGCATGGAAATACCGTGGATCAGGTGGAAACCGAGGGCACGATTCGTCCCTACTTTATTCTCAACTCAACGACTTTTCCATTCATTATTTACCTGTCACCGGCTGAGTTAGGTATTATATTTGTCTATTTGATGAACTTTCCCACCTTAACTATTTGCGGCTTCATGTAGCACCACTGAAAGGCCACTGCACGGTTACCAATATATTTAGGGATTGATTTTACGAAAATAACAATTATTCTGACTATACCCACATGGGAACTCCTAAATATGCCAAGGGTTAAACTTTTGATAATGACGTATAAAACAGAAGTTGTCATGCTATGCTTTCTACATGCAGGCATAGAAACATTCGGCGCTCAATGAATTTGGAATGGAGTAAATTGTCACTCAAACCTACGAAATTCTGAAAGAATGAGTTTTTTTTCGACGGCATCTACCATTATGCATCTGAGACAGGGATTGCGTTAAACTTTACAGCAACCTTATAACAGAAAATATTCTTGGAATTGAACTGTGAATCCGAATTTTGAAAGCATTTTCGGATATTCTATTCCAAACTACCACTGCACGCTTATCAATATTCAGTGACTTTATGAAAATATCAATTATTCCTACCATACCCATATGGGCAGTTTTGAATCTGCCAACCGTTAAACTTTTAATAATGACATATAAAACAAAAGTTGTCATACTATGACTGCTGCATACAGCCATAGAAAACGTTCAGCGCTCAATCAATTAGGAATGGAGTAAATTGTCACTAAAACTTACCAAATTCTGAAAACGAGAGTTTTTTTTGGACTGCACCTATGTTTATGCAAACAGAACGAGCATAGGGTTAAACTTTACAACCAAACTTACAACAGCAAATATGCTCGGTAGGCAATTGTAAATACGAACATGTAAATCATTTTTTGATATTCCTTTCGAAAATGGAAGAAAAGTGAGCTCCACATTAGCCAATTTTATGAAGAATTTTAGAGCACTCAAATTCAAGGCCCGAAAACTGGGTGAAGGTTAAAACTTTGAATAAAATATATAACAGCAAAATTGTTCTTGGATGAAGGCCCAATCCTCCCATGGAAACGGTTTTGAGACAATATGGCTCCAGTGCTGAGAAAGTGCATGTAAACGTTGGCGAAAATAACAATTATTCTGACAGTACCCTTATGGGAAGTCTCAAATCTGCCAAGGGTTAAACTTTTAATAATAACATATAGAACAAAATTTGTCATACTTTGACTGCTGCAAGCACCTATAGAAAACATTCAGAGCTCAGGCAATTAAAAATGGAGTAAATTGCCACCTAAATTTACCAAATTCTGAAAAAATTGGAATTTATTTGGACGGTACCTACTTTTATGCAACCAGAATGGGATAGGATTAAACTTTACAACCAAACTATTATTATTATTATTATTATTATTATTTATTGGTGTTTCAGGTCACATATTTATGCACAATTGCTAATCATGACCGTGACAGTTTTACGGGTGGAGGAAGCCGGAGTACCCGGAGAGAACCACCGAGCAACGACGAGCAGCTGCCAGCTCCCCAACATCGTAACTCCGCACTGCAGCATAAGCAGGGTTAGATTGGTTGAAGACATGCGTACCATCGACGTGCAGTACGCCTTAGTACCCGGCGTCATCGTGCCCCCACGCGGGCAATGGAGATGAAGTGTCTTGCCCAAGGACACAACGCGGTTGCCGCAGGTGGGATTCGAACCGAGGACCTCTCGGTTGCAGCCTGCACCTCTACCAACTGAGCCACCGCGCTCTACAACCAAACTAACAACAGTAAATATGCTCGATAGTCAATTGTGAATACGTACATGAAAAGTGTTTGAAATTAACCCTTTCCAGAATGATAGAAAAGGCAACCCAAAATAGCTAATTTTGGCATTTTCAAACGTTATTCTTATTCTCGGCCTCATTGTGCTAAAGGGTTAAATCTGAGATTAAAAAGTAAACAGTAACTTTCTTCCACAATCATTGTTGCATCTAGCCATTCCAAAATAATTATTACAACTGCCTTGTAATTAGAAAAAATTGCTCTTGAAGTTGGCGAAAATAACAAATATTCCGACAGTACCCTTATGGGAAGTCTCAAATCTGCTAAGGATTAAACTTTTAATAATAACATATAGAACAAAATTTGCCATACTTTGACTGCTGCAAGCAGCTATAGAAAACATTCGGAGCTCAAGCAATTAAAAATGGAGTAAATCGTCACCTAAACTTACCAAATTCTGAAAAAATTGGAGTTTTTTTGGACGGTACCTACTTTTATGCAACCAGAATGGGATAGGGTTAAACTTTACAACTAAACTTACAACAGCAAATATGCTCGGTAGTCAATTGTGAATACGTACACGAAAAGTGTTTGAAATTAACCCCTTTCCAAAATGATGGAAAAGGCAACCAAAGTTGGCTAATTTTGGCATTTTCAAACGGTACTCTTATTCTCACCCTCATTGTGCTTGGGGGTTAAATCTGAGATTAAAAAGTAAACAGTAACTTTCTTCCGCAATCATTGTTGCATCTATCCAAACCAAAATAATTGTTACAACAACCTTGTTATTAGAGAAATTTGCCCTTGAAGTTGGTCAATTTTGAAGAAAAATTCTATATTCATGTCATTTTTGGCCAGTGGGGGTTAAAGTTGAAAGATCTGAGTGGTGATTGTGGTGTATCATATTATGCTCTAAATGTGTGGAAAATTTGAGCTAAATAACTGTAAACAATTTTGAGACATTCGAAAAATGGTGAAATTTTGAAGGTTTTGGCAGAATATTTTGAAAATACGCGTTTTCACAGATATGACGATACCGCATTTCACGAGATTTTATGACATTACATAAGTGTGCCAAATTTGGTCAAAATCGTACAACTTGTTTTCGAGCAGTTCAACAGACAAAATTCAGGGAGGAAATAAAAAAAAAAAAAAAAAAAAAAAAATAGAGAAGAAAAATTTTGAAAAAGAAGAATAACAATAGTCTTTCCCAAACTGGGTTTGGGAAAGCCTAAAAAAAAAAAACAATAGAGAAGAAAAATTTTGAAAAAGAAGAATAACAATAGTCTTTCCCAAACTGGGTTTGGGAAAGCCTAAAAAGATATATATCATTTTCTTTCATGGAAATTTTATTCAATCACAGATGAATCAATTTGTGATCAACACGAGAAATTCCATTACGTTACGACGAATACTCTTGGTGCCATGGAGAGTCAAAGACACTGAGGGTCAAACACAAAAGTCACACACTCAATATCTGGTTTGACCTCCGTCTGCATCGACTACTGCTGTGCATCTACGCCTCATGGAAGCGAACAAGTTAGCATGGAAGTGTTGTGGGATGTTGTTCCATATTCTGATAAGCTGTCTTTGGAGTTCCACAAGCATTGACGGTGCATGGGGAAGCCGGTGTAGCTGACGTTCCATTTCGTCCCATACGTGCTCAATAGGTGAGAAATCGGGCGAATTTGCGGGCCAGGGAAGACCTGTTTTTGCTGCAGATACTGTTGAACAACACGAGCTGCGTGGGGTCGGGCGTTGTCCTGCTGTAGAATGACGCCGGGGCCGTGACGTTGCAGAAATGGGACAACAACAGGTGTAAGCACTTCATCACGATATCTGGCTGCATTGTGATTGCCATAAATAACGGCCAGCTCATTTCTGTTACGGCCAGTGATGCCACCCCACACCATGAGAGACCCTCTCCCATAACGGTTTCGCTCCACGACACATGGATCTGCGTAGCGTTCGTTTCGACGTCTGTACACTCTCTGGCGACCATCTGATGATGAAAGATGGAAACGACATTCATCTGTGAAAAAAACAGTGTAAGGGATGCCTGAGATGTTGTCTACACCACTGCAGTCGTGCACGACGATGACGTAACGTCAAAATCGGACGAATTGCAGGTCTTCGAGGACGTAAGCCGTATTCTCTCAGCCGGTTGATTACTGTTTGAGGATGTATCCGTCTCAGGTTAGGGATGTTCCTGGCTGTCGTCGTTGCCGTTTGTTGCCGGTTCCGGAGATGGACGACACGGATATACCGATCTTGTGCAGGGGTGGTAACTCGGGGTCTCCCGGAGCGGGGTCGGTCTCGAACGTCATCATGTTGTGCATGTCGATGGACTAGCCTGTCTACAGTGTTACGGTGGCAGTTCAAATGCTGGGCAACCTCTCCGTGTGTTCTGCCAGCTCTAATCATACCCAGGGCAAGGAGACGTTGATTCATTGTCAATCTTGGCATGCTAATGTGGAGTCGTTTTAACAGCAGCGCAAGTTTGAATGTGAACGATAGGAAGGCCTTACTTTAGAGTTTAAAAGCCCAAGGATTCACACTGCTGCATGAATTTTCAGACTCTCCACATGCAAAACATGCCTTTTCACAAACGTGCAGCGCGTCATTTAACGTTAATGCAATTTTAACGGGGAAAGCTGTTTTTGTATTCAATATAACTTATTCATGAACAGGTTAACTCTGTTTACACCTACGAAATTATTTTTTTGGAGTTTGATCAATTTCTGCAATGCACACTTTCTTTTTTGGGCGAGTATACATCCGCGTTAATGACAGTTGACATAGACATTTTCCGGAATTCGGTTACATGTTTCATTTTGTTTCTTTTCTGAATCCAGACTTTAGTTTAGTTGTTTACAAATATTACTTCCTATTGCTGAAATTTTATTGATTAAAGCCTGAACATATCAAAGTCAATAATTACGAGTCCTCAAGAAACATCAAGCTTCAACGCTACTCCTCGTATCCCACATAGGTTACGACAATTTAATCAATAAAATTGCAAAATGCCCTTTGACGCTGACAGAGCTCTGAGGCCAGATGTCTGGACATAGATCCTGACGACCCTGAAGACACGCTTGCATGGGAATACTGGAAGGCAATATTCCAGGGCTATTTAGACGAACAGGGCGATGATGTTAATAACAATGACGCCCGTAAGCTTCGTCTTCTCCGAAAGAACGTCGGCAAGAAAGTTTTTCACTGTATATCACAATTTGATACCTCCGACTCCGCAATGTCCAGCCTTTTTGAAATGTACGACCGACGTCCGAACAAAATTGCTGCACGATATGCTCTAGCTACCAGGAAACAAAAACAAGGTGAAGATCTTCAGCAATATATCAATGAACTGTCAGCTTTAGTTCGAGACTGTCAATTTGATGCATTGACGGCAGACCAAAACAAACAACAAAGTATGTTGGATGCATTTATTTCTGGTCTCGCTTCTACGCATATCAGACAACGCTTGCTAGAAAATTTCTGATTTGAATTTCGAGAGAGCAAAAGAGACTGCTAAATCTCTCGAACTGGCAGAGAAGAATAGTGTTGCATATAATCTACAAACTCCCCTCAACGCCTTATCAATTTCATCGGCAGACGATCCGACACTCCACGAGTCCAATCACAAGTCTATGACGCCCGATACGCCTTCGACTCCAAATGCTCTACAAAACGTGTGAATACAAACTTCCAATAAACGTTATCAACAAGGACAACCGTCTCGTCAACAATATTCTCAGAAATCTTATTGTGGTGAAGAACCAGCTCATCCCAGATATCTTTGTTCTGCGAAAAACATGCGGTGCCGGAAATGTTCGCGTTGTGGACACAAAGGTCATATGTGTAGGACAGTGAGGTCAGCTGCAATAGAGGAAAGTTCAGAATTTTCACTGGCTGTTAGCAATACTTCAATTGAAAACACTTCGCCGACTTTGGTAGCATGGATTGAAACAAACATTTGCCTACGTGGACAATATTACAGTAGCTGGAATCGATCAGGCCGATCATGACCGAGAACTCGCAAAGCTATTAAGTGTTGCCGAAAAGTACAATCTTTCCTTCAATCATGACAAAACTGTATTATCTCAAACTTAAATCAACCTCTTGGGTTATACGATAAAACATGGTGAAATGAGCCCAGATCCTGAAAGAATGCGTCCTTTGCTCGAGATGCCTGTACCTACGAATAAACCAGAGTTAGCCACAGTTCTTGGTATGTTCGCTCATTACACTAAGTGGATTCGGAACTTTTCGGCTTTAATAGGGCCACTGACGACCAAGTTTTGTGTTTTAGAAAACAGAAACAAACAATTGCTGATTCAGTTATTGCATCGGTAGACGATAGTCTTCCATTCGCAATAGAGACAGATACCTCTGACATCGCAATTGTCGTGACACTGAACCAGAATAATCGCCCTGTGGCCTTCTTCTCAGGAACATTGAACAATAGTGAGCGCAATCATTCTTCTATTGTAAAGGAGGCATGTGCGATAGTAGAAGCTATCAAAAAATGGAGTTTCTATCTTGTTGGCAGACGTTTTTCGGTCATCACAGACCAGAGAGCCGTCTCATTCATACTCGATGAAATTCATAAAGGAACTAGAGAATTGTAATTTGTTGGACAAATTACGGGCTTTCCCAACTTTTTAATGTGAAAAGGCAAACTGTACTGTACACAAAACTATCAATCAGTTTTGAAAACAGAAAATTTAGTGGAAATCAAAGTTTTTGTGATGCTATTAGTTTTTATGCAGCCAAAACAGATATTTGAGATACAGCAGGACACCAAAACATTTAACACAAAATTTTCTCTTCAATAATTACAGAATATTTTCATAGAAAGCAAAACAAGCGACGTCCTTTCTGCTTTGGAAAAAAATAGTACATATGAATCATGGGCGTACGGGCCGGGGTTTCATGAAGGAGTGTGCCCCAACCCACCCCTGAGTCAGGAAGGAGCCGATTTTTCAGCCAATATGCCCGAAAATTTCGGACAATTTAGTTGCCAGAAATGACCACAAAACATTTAGGTTTTCCACACAAAATGTTGTTTTCTTATCTCATCACTTGAAGTAGCAAATAAACTGGCCATTATACTGTTCAAGTTGATTCAGTGGAACCGTATCCACGTCAATATTATTCATTTATAATCACACAAGTACATATAAAGACTTCTATTACTGCATATTACGGGAGCACGGTGGCTCAGAAGGTAGAGATGATTGTTGGAATCCAAGAAGCCCTCGGTTCGAATCCCGCCCGTGGAAACCACATTGTGTCCTTGAGCAAGACACTTCATCCCAATTTAATTTCCCACGTGGGGGGGGGGGGGGGGCTGCATGATGGCGATGTCTACTATGGGTACTTTGAGGGTGTACTTGTCTTCAACCAATGCTAACCCTGCTTTTGTGGAGTTAGTATGTTGGGGAGTCTGAGTCGCTTGCCATTGCTCGGTGGTTCTCTCCAGGTACTCAATGGGAGGGAGACACCCCCCCCCCCCCCTCCCTCCCTCCCATACCCACATTTGGCATTTCCTCCTGAGATTCAACTTTTTCGGGCTAAAAGGGTTCATCCCCCCCCCCCCCCCTGAAAAATAGCCCTGTATGCCTATGCAATGAATACCTGGACTTGAATAAATACCTATATTATGGTCATGATATAGCTGTAGATGCTGAAAGTGACCTTAAATATCAATAATTAATTTATTCTCTATCATTCTGTCTGTTTGTGAATGTGTGGGATTTGTCAACAAACGAGGGTAAGCTTCCTACTCCATGATTTCACAATTTTTCCAACATATCTCTTTCAGATACAATGAAATACATGTAATATGAGTTACTGTCACACACAAATTAGTTGTTTATTTGATATGGTTTAAACCATCTAGAGAGGTAGTATACACAGTGATGGGTACAGTTCAAGTCAAAATGAGTTGATTAAGGTATCTTGAACAGCTTGTTAATATTTCTTGCATTACATTACTACTTTGCTATTTATTGACAGAAGGATTTCACAGAGGGTTTCCCTGACGGTATTTATTTATTGGTGTTTGCGGTCACATACTTATCCACAATGGCTAATCGTGACCGTGGCAGTTTTACGGGTGGGGGAAGTCGGAGGACCCAGAGAGAACCACCGAGCATCGACGAGCAACTGTCAGCTCAACATTCTAATCATGTTCAAGCTCCGCTGAAGCAGGGTACCAGCGGTTGAAGACATGTGCACCATTGACATGCAGTACGCCTTAGTACATGGCATCATCGTGTCCCCATGTTGGCAACCGGGATAAAGTGCCTTGCCCTGGGTCGTCCCAGGTAGGGATCAAACTCGGGACCTCCATCATAGAAGTCAAACAGTCTACCACTGAGAAAATGTGCTTTCTTTCCTGGCGGTATTCATATTTGTACAGCCAAACTGGTGTTCGATAACACGGAACACCAAAACATATAACACAAAATTTGTTCCCCATTGATTTTTGAAAGCAGTTATGGAAAGCTCAAAGAGCTCTTTCCTTTTTGAGTGAGTATTCACTCAAAGTCATTTTTTGCCGACTCCTATTTTTAAGTGACCAAAGCACATGTTTCATTAAGTCCCAGAACATAACTAAAGCCGGATTTATTGATTAAACATCTCGGCATATAGCAAAGCAAAGTGTCTGAAGTTAACCCATTCCAAAATGATAGTAGAGAGTAACCAAAGTTGGATAATTTGGGTATTTCCAAATGGTACACTTATTCTCACTCTCATTGTGCTTGAGGGTTAAATCTGAGATTGAAAAGATATACCAATCTTACTCAGGGAAGGTGAGTACAGAAAAGTACGAAATTAATCAGAAAATGAATTTTGTCTGACGGTACTAATATTTGTACGAGCAAAACTGGTACTGGATTTATTTATTTATTTATTAGGTTTTAACGGCACATTAACAGACAAGGTCATATTATGTCGGTGACAGTTGTATGGGTGGAGGAAGCCGGAGTAACCAGAGAGAACTACCAAGCAATGACGAGCAGCTGCCAGCTCCCCAACATAGTGCCCCCGCACTGTAGCACAGGCAGGGTTAGATTGGCTGAAGACATGCGCACCATCGACATGCAGTATGCCTTAGTACACGGCATCATGGTGCCCCCATGCAGACAGTCAGGGTGAAGTGATCGGGACATAATTGGAATATATCCGACAGATACAATGTCGGATATATTCCAATTATGTCCCGATCATGCAAGGCAGCAACTTGAAATTCTCAGAATGTTTCCTACTGTCCCTGCCCGACAGTTTAGTATCTTTGTCAAGTGCAGAGACCGCATGGAAATACCGTGGATTAGGTGGAAACCGAGGGCACGATTCGTCCCTACTTTATTCTCAACTCAACGACTTTTCCATTCATTATTTACCTGTCACCGGCTGAGTTAGGTATTATATTTGTCTATTTGATGAACTTTTCAACCTTAACTATTTGCGGCTTCATGTAGCACCACTGAAAGGCCACTGCACGGTTACCAATATATTCAGGGATTGATTTTACGAAAATAACAATTATTCCGACTATACCCACATGGGAACTCCTGAATATGTGAGGGGTTAAACTTTTGATAATGACGTATAAAACAGAAGTTGTCATGATATGCTTGCTGCATGCAGGCATAGAAAACATTCAGCGCTCAATGAATTTGGAATGGAGTAAATTGTCACTTAAACCTACGAAATTCTGAAGAAATGAGTTTTTTTCGACGGCATCTACCATTATGCATCTGAGACAGGGATTGCGTTAAACTTTACAGCAACCTTATAACAGAAAATATTCTTGGAATTGAACCGTGAATCCGAATTTCGAAAGGATTTTCGGATATTCTATTCCAAACTACCACTGCACGCTTATCAATATTCAGTGATTTTATGAAAATTAAAATTATTCCGACCATACCCATATGGGCAGTCTCGAATCTGCCAACGGTTAAACTTTTAATAATGACATTTAAAACAAAAATTGTCATACTATGACTGCTGCATACAGCCATTGAAAACGTTCAGCGCTCAATCAATTAGGAATGGAGTAAATCGTCACTTAAACTTACCAAATTCTGAAAACGAGAGTTTTTTTGGACTGCACCTATCTTTATGCAAACAGAACAAGCATAGGGTTAAACTTTACAACCAAACTTACAACAGCAAATATGCTCGGTAGGCAATTGTAAATACGAACATGTAAATCTTTTTTCGATATTCCTTTCGAAAATGGAAGAAAAGTGAGCTCCAAATTAGCCAATTTTATGAAGAATTTTAGGGAACTCAAATTCAAGGCCCGAAAACTGGGTGAAGGTTAAAACTTTGAATAAAATATATAACAGCAAAATTGTTTCATGAAGGAATGTGCCCCAACCCACCCCTGAGTCAGGAAGGAGCCGATTTTTCGGACAAAATGCTAGAACATTTCGGACAATTTAGTTGCCAGAAATGACCACAAAACATTCTGGTTTTCCACACAAAATGTTGTTTTCCTATCTCATCACTTAGAAGTTGCAAGTAAACTGACCATTATACTGTACAAGTTGATTCAGAGGAACCGTATCCACGTTAATATTATTCATTTATAATCACACAAGTACACATAAACAGCTCTATTACTGCATATTACGGGAGCACGGTGGTTCAGAAGGTAGAGATGATTGTTGCAATCCAAGAAGTCCTCGGTTCGAATCCCGCCTGTGGCAACCACATCGTGTCCTTGAGCAAGACACTTCATCCCAATTTAATTTCCCACGTGGGGGGTGGGGGGGGGCTTGGGGGGGGGGGGGGGGGGGGGGGTAGGGTGATGGCGATGTGTACTAAGGGTACTTTGAGAGTGCACTTGTCTTCAACCAATGCTAACCCTGCTTTTGTGGAGTAGTATGTTGGGGAGTCTGAGTCGCTTGCCATTGCTCGTTGGTTCTCTCCAGGTACTCAATGGGAGGGAACCCCCCCCCCCCTCCCTCCCATACCCACATTTGGCATTTCCTCCTGAGATTCAACTTTTTCGGGCTAAAAGGGTTCATCCACCCCCCCCCCCCCTCCCTGAAAAATAGCCCTGTACGCCTATGCAATGAATACATGGACTTGAATAAATACCTATATTATGATCATGATATAGCTGTAGATGCTGAAAGTGACCTTAAATATCAATAATTAATTTATTCTCTATCATTTTGTTTGTTTGTGAATGTGTGGGATTTGGTCAACAAACGAGGGTAAGCTTCCTACTCCATGATTTCATAATTTTTCCAACATATCTGTTTCAGAAACAATGAAATACATGTAATATGAGTTACTGTCACACACAAATTAGTTGTTTATTTGATATGGTTTAAACCATCTAGAGAGCTAGTATACACAGTGATGGGTACAGTTCAAGTCAAAATGAGTTGATTAAAGGGATGTTGAACAGCTTGTTAATATTTCTTGCATTACATTACTACCTTGCTATTTATTGACAGAAGGATTTCACAGAGGGTTTCCCTTACGGTATTTATTTATTGGTGTTTACGGTCACATACTTATCCACAATGGCTAATTGTGACCGTGACAGTTTTACGGGTGAGGGTAGTCGGAGGACCCAGAGAGAACCACCGAGCATCGACGAGCAACTGTCAACTCAACATTCTAATTATGTTCAAGCTCCGCTGAAGCAGGGTTCCAGCGGTTGAAGACATGTGCACCATTGACATGCAGTACGCCTTAGTACATGGCATCATCGTGTCCCCATGTTGGCAACCGGGATAAAGTGCCTTGCCCAAGGACATTACGTGGGTCGTCCCAGATAGGGATCAAACTCGGGACCTCTATCATAGAAGTCAAACAGTCTACCACTGAGAAAATGTGCTTTCTTTCCTGGCGGTATTCATATTTGTACGGCCAAACTGGTGTTGGATAACACGGAACACCAAAACATATAACACAAAATATTTGTTCCCCATTGATTTTTGAAAGCAGTTATGAAAAGCTCAAAGAGCTCTTTCCTTTTTGTTTTTGGACAAGTGACTAACTCAAAGTCACTTTTTGCAGACAGTGTTATTTTTAAGTGGCCAAAGCACATGTTTCATTAAGTCCCAGAACATAACTAAAGCCGGATTTATTGTTTAAACATTTCTGCATATAGCAAAGCAAAGTGTCTCAAATTAACCCATTCCAAAATGATAGTAGAGAGTAACCAAAGTTGGATAATTTGGGTATTTCCAAATGGTACACTTATTCTCACTTTCATTGTGCTTGAGGGTAAAATCTGAGATTGAAAATGTATACCAATCTTACTCAGGGAAGGTGAGTACAGAAAAGTATGAAATTAATCAGAAAATGAATTTTGTCTGACGGTACTAATATTTGTACGAGCAAAACTGGTACTGTATTTATTTATTTATTTATTAGGTTTTAACGACACAATAACGGCCAAGGTCATATTATGTCGGTGACAGTTGTATGGGTGGAAGAAGCCGGAGTACCCAGAGAGAACCACCGAGCAATGACGAGCAGCTGTCAGCTCCCCAACGTAGTGCCTCCGCACTGTAGCACAGGCAGGGTTAGATTGGTTGAAGACATGCGCACCATCGACGTGCAGTATGCCTTAGTACACGGTGTCATAATGCCCCCATGCGGACAGTCGGGGTGAATTGATCGGGACATAGATACACATAATTGGAATATATCCAACAGATACAATGTCGGATATATTCCAATTATGTCCCGATCATGCAAGGCAGCAACTTGAAATTCTCAGAATGTTTCCTACTGTCCCTGCCCGACAGTTTAGTATCTTGGTCAAGTGCCGAGACCGCGTGGAAATACCGTGGATCAGGTGGAAACCGAGGGCACGATTCGTCCCTACTTTATTCTCAACTCAACGACTTTTCCATTCATTATTTACCTGCCACCGGCTGAGTTAGGTATTATATTTGTCTATTTGATGAACTTTTCAACCTTAACTATTTGCGGCTTCATGTAGCACCACTGAAAGGCCACTGCACGGTTACCAATATATTCAGGGATTGATTTTACGAAATTAACAATTATTCCGACTATACCCACATGGGAACTCCTAAATATGCCAAGGGTTAAACTTTTGATAATGACGTATAAAACAGAAGTTGTCATGCTATGCTTGCTGCATGCAGGCATAGCAAACATTCAGCGCTCAATGAATTAGGAATGGAGTAAATTGTCACTTAAACCTACGAAATTCTGAAAAATGAGTTTTTTTCGACGGCATCTACCATTATGCATCTGAGACAGGGATTGCGTTAAACTTTACAGCAACCTTATAACAGAAAATATTCTTGGAATTGAACCGTGAATCCGAATTTCGAAAGGATTTTCGGATATTCTATTCCAAACTACCACTGCACGCTTATCAATATTCAGTGAATTATTCCGTCCATACCCATATGGGTATGGACGAATCTGCCAACGGTTAAACTTTTAATAATGACATATAAAACAAAAGTTGTCATACTATGACTGCTGCATACAGCCATTGAAAACGTTCAGCGCTCAATCAATTTGGAATGGAGTAAATCGTCACTTAAACTTACCAAATTCTGAAAACGAGAGGTTTTTTTTTTTTTTTTGGACTGCACCTATCTTTATGCAAACAGACCGAGCATAGGGTTAAACTTTACAACCAAACTTACAACAGCAAATATGCTCGGTAGGCAATTGTAAATACGAACATGTAAATCATTTTTCGATATTCCTTTCGAAAATGGAAGAAAAGTGAGCTCCAAATTAGCCAATTTTATGAAGAATTTTAGGGAACTCAAATTCAAGGCCCGAAAACTGGGTGAAGGTTAAAACTTTGAATAAAATATATAACAGCAAAATTGTTCTTGGATGAAGGCCCAATCCTCTCATGGAAAAGGTTTTGAGACAATATGGCTGCAGTGCTGTGAAAGTGCATGTGAACGTTGGCGAAAATAACAATTAATCTGACAGTACCCTTATGGGAAGTCTCAAATCTGCCAAGGGTTAAACTTTTAATAATAACATATAGAACAAAATTTGTCATACTTTGACTGCTGCAAGCAGCTATAGAAAACATTCAGAGCTCAAGCAATTAAAAAATGGAGTAAATCGCCACCTATATTTACCAAATTCTGAAAAAATTGGAAATTTTTTGGACGGTACCTACTTTTATGCAACCAGAATGGGATAGGGTTAAACTTTACAACCAAACTAACAACAGCAAATATGCGCGATAGTCAATTGTGAATACGTACATGAAAAGTTTTTGAAATTAACCTTTTCCAAAATGATAGAAAAAAGCAACCAAAGATGGCTAATTTTGGCATTTTCAAACGGTACTCTTATTCTCGCCCTCATTGTGCTTGAGGGTTAAATCTGAGATTAAGAAGTAAACAGTAACTTTCTTCCACAATCATTGATGCATATAGCCATATCAAAATATTTGTTACAACTACTTTGTAATTAGAGAAGTTTGCCCTTGAAGTTGGCGAAAATAACAATTATTCTGACAGTACCCTTATGGAAAGTCTGAAATCGGCTAAGGGTTAAACTTTTAATAATAACATATAGAACAAAATTTGTCATACTTTGACTGATGCAAGCAGCTACAGAAAACATTCAGAGCTCAAGCAATTAAAATTGGAGTAAATCGCCACCTACACTTTCCAAATTCTGAAAAAATTTGAGTTTTTTTGGACGGTACCTACTTTTATGCAACCAGAATGGGATAGGCTTAAACTTTACAACCAAACTTACAACAGCAAATATGCTCGGTAGTCAATTGTGAATACGTACATGAAAAGTGTTTGAAATTAACCCTTTCCAAAATGATAGAAAAAGCAACCAAAGATGGCTAATTTGGGCATTTTCAAACGGTACTCTTATCCTCGCCCTCATTGTGCTTGAAGGTTAAATCTGAGATTAAAAAGTAAACAGTAACTTTATTCCGCAATCATTGTTGCATCTATCCAAACCAAAATAATTGTTATAACAACCTTGTTATTAGAGAAATTTGCCCTTGAAGTTGGTCAATTTTGAAGAAAAAATCTATATTCATGTCATTTTTGTCCAGTGGGGGTTAATGTTGAAAAATCTGAGTGGTGATTGTGGTGTATCATATCATGTTGTAAATGTGTGGAAAATTTGAGCGAAATAACTGTAAACAATTTTGAGACATTCGAAAAATGGTGAAATTTTGAAGGTTTTGGCAGAATATTTTGAAAATACGCGTTTTCACAGATATGACGATACCGCATTTCACTAGATTTTATGACATTACGTAAGTGTGCCAAATTTGATCAAAATCGTACAACTTGTTTTCGATCAGTTCAACAAACAAAATTCAGGGAGGAAAGCCTAAAAATTAAAAACGACAAAATCCAGAGGTGGAAATTGGAGTTATCGTGTTATTCTTACGGCTTCAAGTTCAGACCGGGTTGCTTAAATACCACTGCTGATGACTTGTCGCGCATTACTGCAAGCATAACTGGGAATCATTCGATGGTGAAACTTGCAAAACTACATAATGACCTGTGCCATCCTGGAGTAACAAGACTATTGCAATACATTAGGAGTAAGAACATGCCATATTTTATCGAAGAAGTAAGGAAAATTTGTAATAACTGCAAAACATGTTGTTTGTTGAAACCAGGATTCTACAATAAACCTCCATCGCAACTGATAAAAGCGACCTCACCTTTCGAAAGAATTCAATATTGATTTTAAAGAACCTATTCCTTCTTCATCCAAGAATAAGTATATCCTTACGATTGTTGACGAATACAGCAGATTTCCATGGGCATTTCCCTGTGCCGATGTCAGTAGTAAAACTGTGATCACTTGCTTAACTCAGTTTTTCAGTGTATTCGGGATGCCAAAATATATTCACTCGGACAAAGGTGCATCATTCATGAGTTCCAATTTGAATAAATTCTTACAGCGGAGCGGAGTCATGACCAGTCGAACAACACCCTATAATCCAACAGAAAACTCTCATTGTGAGCGCTTCAACGGCATAATCTGGAAGTCGATTCAGATACCTCTTCGTTCAAGTGAGATGTTGACTGGGAAAATGTAGTTACACTCATTATGTTCACTAATCTCAACCGCTACAAATGACTCACCTCACGATAGATTCTTCAGATTTGTTCGCCATACCAGTAACGGCACTTCTCTACTGACCTGGCTAACGGTTCCCGGACCTGTTGTGTTGCAAAGATTCGTTCGGAATAGTAAATATGACCCATATGTTGACGAAGTCGAATTAGTGGAAGCCAACGATCAATATGCTTATATTAGATTATCGAATGGGCAAAAAAAACTGTCTCAACTAAAGACATTGCACCTTCCGCACCTTTGAATGTTGACGCTGTTCAACCCAGGTTTATTGCATCTCTTAAGGAGCATAGTGTTCATCGTGATATTAATATTGAAACATTTTCTGTTGTATCCGATTTGGAAAGGTCCGAATCTGCACATACCAATTATTTATTTATTTATTGGTGTTTAAGGTCACATACTTATGCACAATGGCTAATCGTGACCGTGACAGTTTTACGGGTGGAGGAAGCCGGAGTACCCGGAGAGAACCACCGAGCAACGACGAGCAGCTGTCAGCTCTCCAACATCGTAACTCTGCACCGCAGCACAGGCAGGGTTAGATTGGTTGAAGACATGCGCACCATCGACGTGCAGTACGCCTCAGTACACGGCGTCATCGTGCCCCCATGTAAGCAATCGGGGTGAAGTGTCTTGCCCAAGGACACAACGCGGTTGCCGCAGGTGGGATTCGAACCAAGGACCTCTCGGCTTGCAGCCTGCACCTCTACCAACTGAACCATCCCCCCCCCCCCCCCCCCCGCACATACCAGTGATTATAAATCTATCAACACCGACAAGGAGACAGATAATGATGAAGAACGAAAAACGGAAGCCGAGCTACAAGGTGATCTGCGTACAAACATTCGTCGATCGTCACGAATCAAGAGAGCACCAAAAATTCTCGATCTTTGAATTTAAAAAAAAAAAAACTTAGAAAACAGTACAAGTTAATCTCAATGGTGTGGGTGAATGACATGGACGTTTTCCAGAATTCGGTTACATGTTTCGTTTTGTTTCTTTTTTGAATCAATACTTTAACTTAGTTGTTTACAAATATTACTTCCCGTTGCTGAAATTTTATTGATTAAAACCTAAAAATTTCAAAGTCAGTAATTACGTGTCCTCAGGAAACATTTAGCTTCAACGCTACTCCTCGTATCCCAAATTAGGTTACGACAACAGTAAACACTTCGGTGAGGCTAATAATGTAACCAGGCTGCTGCTCACATTATGCCTCCATCAATCAGTCCCCCAGAGCACAGCAATCAACACCTATGGATTGGGCATCACGAACCAGCAGGCGGTGTGCTGCCTTTTGATGTCTCGCACAGTTACTACCATACCGGTGGATATTTCACGTCACTTCACTCTGGTGAGTTTGTGTCTAGGGTATCCAACGCCGAACAAATGAAGAGGCTGAAGGGTGAGGTGGGAGGCATGACTCACCTTCCTTTTTATCTCCTTTCAGACTGTTCAACGGATATACAGAACAACTGAAGATACCTAAGACATCGACGAAAGACCACAGAGGCATACTACACCTGCTCGAAGACAAGAAGTAGAACGATTACGGACGTAATACCCCTAGAGTCAGACCATATTTGCCCGAGGACCCAACTGAGCCTACCACCCGAATCCACAGATCAAACCAACAGAAGCGCCCGAGGTGGATTATAATTGCCCTAGACGGCTCCACCGACCTGCAGAACTCAAATTTTGTTTTCTTATTATTATTATTCATATCTAACCTTTATGGAACACTGTTACCGATGCGGATCTTCTCATCCCTCACTGCATCCATGTGGGTGGTCATCCACCTCTGGGGAGGCGAGTGTTGATCCTGCGTCCCTCCCGTGCCCTTTTCTGTAAACGTTCTCAGAATGTATCTTGAAATGTCTCGGCCAAATAGGACAATTAGCAGGTCTGTCCCCGAACCAGGAAAGTTTGTGTTGTTAGAACCATACACCCAAGGGGCCGTTTTTCACTGGATAAACAAAATGTCAGTGCCTTTTTGTGCCTTTTTGCCTTACTGAACACCACCGCCAGGATCACCTTCATCATTGTGATCACCATCATCCTTATCTGGACTCAGTCGCCTTCTCTCTTCAGACGTGACACAAAAGACCAGAGGCAGACTATACTTGTTTATGGCGGCTCCAACAAGTAAAGATAAGTGACAGATTATACTAGCTCCATACGATGCGTCAGACAATCAAAGAACACCGCCAACCGGGTCGAAAATCTCTTGATTATTTGTGCCCTGATCGTCGTCGAGTGAAGATATGAAAGTCTATTGCTGCGAATACTGTGGGAAAACCTCTGTTTGAAAGTTCAATATGAAGCCGCACAAAGAAGTCTGCCCATGAAGCCGCACAAAGAAGTCTTCCAAGCAGAATATATATGAAAAGAGAAGGTTCCCATGCAAAAAGCGTCCCAAGATGTTTTCTGGTCTGTCCAATCCTCGTAGGGTCGAAAATTATCACTGTAAACCTGTACAAAAAACCCATTCTCCTGCAGATACTGTGCCGACATGTTAAGTTTTCCCGACAATTAAGTGCCCGAAAATGATCGTTAGAATGTCCAATCAGATCGGCCCATTTATCTAAGCCCCATCGGACTCGCCCATTGCACATGGGACATAGAACGATATATGGCAGTTTTTTTCCCTCCCACGAGGGTCATGAGGCAAAACCACTTTAAGGTCTGACCCCAAGCTCCCTCATGTACTCATTTGGATATTTGAGGACACTTACGACATTTTGATCACGTTTGTGCTATGGGGCCATGAGGAAATCTCGAATCGGTATAACTTCAAACTCCTCATATCCGCATGGCCATGAGAAAATCCTTCAATGAGGTGTAGTGTCAAGCGCCTATATCCTCATGACCATGAGGATATACCTCCAGGGGATCTTACCTTAAGCCTCTCATATCTTTATTATACGCCTGTTCTATGGAGTCCCTATCTACAGCAATACTAAACCATGCGGAAAATGAAAATCCGCTCCGCACACATGTGCGGAAAGTAAATCGTTGACTGAGACTATTTTTATAAAGAAGCGAAATTTCAATGAAATTTTCTACAAATCGTGCGCCGCAATTACAATTTGAATCGCTAGCGATAGCTAAAAATCGTGCCAGTAGACACATAGAACACAATGGAACTCGGGGGACGAACTAGTAACATGGGTTCACCTCGTAAATTTGGTGGGGAGATAAAATGTGTTCTTTTATTAATAGTTGTCAAATGAATTGCTGAGTGTCCCTTTAATAATTGTTTTTTATAGACGCGAAGGTGTGTAATAAACACAGCACGATATGCGTGTATGAATGGGTTAATCGATATCGATTAACCCATTCGCACTCGCGTGTCGTTCTGTGTATTTACTACCATGTGGAAATCCTCGCTGAAGTCTCAAAACCTTAAGCCGCCCATATCCTCATGATCATGATTAAATCCCTAAATGTTGTCTAACCTCAAGCTCCTCATTGCCGGGAGGGTTCTGATGAAGTCCCCCAAAGAGGCTCTACTTCAAACTACCTCATGTACTCATGTGGGTATTTGGAAACTATATTCCATAGAATTATTTCCACATAATCCCTTTCTCGTATCTCGCTATGGCTGCAGAATCTGGGTTTTTCTCAAAATATGAGGGTCATGCGGAAACCCTCAATGCAGTCTGACCCACGCCCCTCATGTCCTCGCCCACGTACTTGAGACCTGTGTCGTAATTCCTACTACACTGGTATCCTTATAATAGACTGGTATTTGGTACCCGTTTATCGTCCAACCTCAAACCCCTATGTTCTCATTCTGGAATTTCACGCCAGGTTTTTACACCCGAATACCAGTGGCGTACAGTCCATGGGGTATTTAAAAGAAATTCCAAACCCTCTCATGCTCTCCACTGCGATGTGTTCGTGTCGGCTAACACAGCCCGATGACATATTTCACCTTTCCACCCCCTAAAAATATATTGTCTTCCTACGACAGTGTCGGGTTTTTAAGAATATATCACATTCAATTCTCTTTTTATTATGACCAAACGGTCCGCCTGTAAAGTGGAACCACGCGTTACTTCCACTGGGAAATCGCTCATTCAGGTGTCTATACAGGTGTTAGCACTTTCTGATAAATAGAAATGACTGTCTCCTGGAACGCCGCCGTGGCAACGTCTTGGAGAGAGTGAATATTTATTTGCCAGAGGGCGCTTGTCAGCAGAGGGCCAAGGCTGGGGTTGATCAACTTTGCTGGGGACCTAAGATACTCTTTCACCGTGGACAGGGGATTTTCACTAGCTCACTTTTGTAGATTGCAATTGCTTATTCACAAGCCACAGAGTAGCGCCGCGCTGTAATCAATTGCTTTCAGCGGTAATGAACTAGCATGGGCTAATTTCTTAGCGGGGCTGAGGTTCCATCAATTCCTAGGGTACTGAGGGCTTCTTCATTAATAAGATAAAGACTATTAACAATCCAACAATTTTTATATATAAATCTTCTATACTCTTCTTTACAAATAGCCAACAAATCCTAAATAAATAATCTCAACACTACTGAAATGAGTTTTGTGACTAGTCACTGAATCCCACCGAAAACAAGTACTAAAATATTATCTAAAATTAAATTGTTTTCCAAATTTATATTCGTAGGGAAAGGTCGAAGCTGCGACTACTGACAAGAAATCACGAAATCTTTCATTCAAACGCTCATGCGCACATTTATCCTGTTGCGGCTACCACATTATGGAGAATTACCTTTAATACTAAATTTCACCCTTTAGAATATCTTATCACCTACAATTCCTGCTAATGGTGCTTCTAACTCGCAATAATAACAACTGATCATCTAATAACACAGATTCACTAATACACTTAAAACTGTTAACTAATAACTATGTAACTACGACGTGTTATCACGACTAAATACTATAAACTAAATACTACATATACTCATCGATTATTCTTCGGCGTCTCCCCTCGATGCAAATCATCAGATCGGGAATCCTGTCGTCCAAATGACGGCTTACCGGAACCACACAAATACATTAACTCTTTACTACACCGCGTGAACTAACGATTATTCCATCCTAGCGAGTCTGTCTTGAAGTTAACTCGAGGGGTCTTATATAGGCGCGCGCATCACCAATCAAAAACTTGATTTGTACAAAGGTGCTAATTTAGAAAAGACGGCTTCGATGACTTGCAGTGACATGAACTGACTTTTCAATAAGTTCTAATTTGGAATGCATTGTTTATACAGTCCCTGCATGACAGCGACTGAACAAAGAACGCTTTCCGAATACGAACTTAATTAAATTAATACGCTTACCCCGTTTACTCACACTGATTATTAAAAAGTTTCTTTCTTTCATTTATTCTACATAACTCGAATTGTTTACTTATTTTTAAAATTCAGAATAACCTTAAAATAACAAGCCTGTGATATAAACAACCCTGTGATAATGACCTTAAAATAACAACCCTGTGATATATGCCTTCCTCTAAATTAAAAAGCTCCGCTTTTTCGACGAATATCTCATTTGGCAAACTTGAAAAAGGTAAAACATGATAAAATGAAATGAATGCACGAAAGATAAAATACAATAATTTTGAAAACTAATGGAGTGTCTATTTGTTTCTTCTTCTGTGATCTTCTCTTCCTTGTAATTGAATATATTGAGGTTGAAAGTGTCCGAGCGCGTTTGTGATACTATGTTGATGTTGATAATTCGATACTGTCCGATGCAGATAAAATGAATTGTGTCGCCAAAATCGTTAGACGTTGAGTATGAATGTTGAATGTCACGTAGTCCTTTTCCGAATGAATTCCAAATTTAGTTTCTGTGCTGATTCAAAGTTGTTGTCCGCGTGCTTCATGTCCGTTTGTTGTTAATTTATTGTTAGGTCTAGTTCTTTTCCTCATCTCGATGTAGCGTTATTCCCGGGGTTTACTCTTTCTCTTCAGGCTTGTCGTTGTGTATAATTTGGTTTCCTGTTGTGTGTCCTTCGTTTGTGATGTCTGTGTGCTGTGTATAGTACCATTTTACCATCTCCATTTGCAACCTGAAAATATAAACTAGACACAAATTGAGTTTACGCGTTCTGAAAAAAAAACTTGTATAATGTTGCCCTGAAAGAAGAAACAAATTAGACGCAGCGCTCTGGTTAACCTGTAGAAAAAAGAGAACAAACATTTCATTAAACAAGGAGCAACTTGAAAAAAAAAAAAATAAACAGAGAGCTACTTTGAAAAACATCACAAATAAAACCAATCAGGAACTAATCAGCCAGTCTTTATATCCAAATGAAGAGCCTTGCCACAGATCTCCGTTGGATATTTTGCGCAATTTGAATGCAAGTGGCAAGATTCCATTCAGATCACACAATATTATTATTATTATTATTATTATCATTATTATTATTATTATTATTATTATTATTATTATTATTATTATTATTTTAAGGTAGGGGTCCGTCTTGCGGGTGGCCCCTCTAAAGTATTATAATTATAATATATATCCTTATTGAATCTTCATTTTGCCCTTTAAACACCTGTAACTTTAATACCCAATGAAACTTGTATTACATTTTAAGCCAGACAGTTACCCTTCAAATGACAAATGCTTTTTTCTGTTTTAACCTCTTTACACAGCTTCGATTGTGCCGTGGAGCGCGTAAGCGGAATACGTGGAGTACACGAGAAAACGCGAGTTTTACGGGGTAATAATAACGAGACAACATTAAATCAGGGGAGAAAAACAACGCTTCGCCCAACAAAGTGGTGGCGTATCCGTCAAGCGGTACCCACCAAGAAACTCATAATAACCGTAAATTACATATTTATTAACTGACAAATTAAATATCGGGACTTATATTACTTTATTTTATATTATTATTTTTTTTTTTTAATAAGCTAACAAATGCTTTGAATACTTAGTTTTGTACTCACAATATCTCCCACTCGTCTAAGTCTGGGATGCTGATGGAATCTGATATTGTGTTGACGCTTGTTTTCAGTTTTCGTTTTCTTCTTGTTCCTTTTGCGGTCTTTGAAATGTGGAATTCTTGGATTAACTCCTCCGGTACATTTTCTCTCGGTTCCCACGTAGTTTCTTTAGATCCCTGCCACTTAATTTTATAATGTTTCCGACCGTGGAGTTTCTTGCACGCTAGGATCCTGTCTACAAAATATGTGTCTCCTTCATTTTTCTCGGTGTCTTCGTCTGCGGGAGTCTGGTTTTTATCTTCCGGGCGGGGATTCGACGCGATATCCGGTTCTGTATCTGGAGCCCTTGTTTCCTGAGCCGTTTGCTCCTCGAGGGTAGTGGTCGGACGATCTTTGGGGTTGGTGAACGGTTTGAGACGGTTCGCGTGCACTGGTGATTTGAGTTGAATATTGTCTGAACATCTGCGGACCGTATATGTTGGGTTGCTGCCGTGCGTGATATAGTATGGTCCTGTCCAACGTTGGCACAGCTTCCGTGAAAGCCCAACAGGCGTTTTGTTGTTATATAACCATACTTTGTCACCTGTCGAGAATCTTGGGGCCTTTGCCTTTTTGTCATGCTGTTGTTTATACTTATGCTGTGCGTCTTTAATGTTTTGTTTTACTATTTCTCTGGTGACTTCGAAGCTTTTCTGTATGGCGTCTAGATGTTTATACGCTTCGGTTCCGATGTTGTTAGTTGGAATAAGCTCCGTATCTATCGGTAACTGGCAATCTTGCCCGAATAAAACACGAAAAGGACTCATCTGCGTTGACTCTGTGCACGGTGTTGCCCTATACGCGAACAGCACACTTGGTAAAAGATCCGGCCAATTTTCTTGTTTCGCATCGAAATACATTCGGGGTGTTTTTGTTATTGTCGAGTTCATCCTTTCACACGCGGCATTTGTCTGTGGATGGTAACTGCTTGTCTCCAATTTCGTAATCTGAAAAAGTTTACAAAGTTCTTTGATAAGTTTTGACATGAAATTTTGTCCTCTGTCTGACAATAGTGTTTTTGGGGCCCCGTACCTACAAATAATTTCTGAATATAGAATTTTAGCTATTTCTGATGCTTCCATTGTTTTTAAGGGGAATGCCTCGGGCCATTTTGTGAAAGCATCAACAATTAACAAAATATATTTATATCCATTCGGAGACGTTTTGAGGGGTCCTAAAATGTCAATATGGAGACGACTAAATGGCGCTTCGACAGGTAACGGTTTTAGAGGCGCTGGATGGTGGTGGGTCGCATCCTTGTTTTTCTGACACTGGAGACATGATTTTACATAATATTGAATGTCAGAAAATAAGTGTTGCCAAAAATACTGGAAGCGAATAGACTGATAAGTTCTGTCAATACCTTGGTGTCCACCCAGCAGTGAGTCATGATATGACAATAGCACATCATTTCTCAAACTGAGTGGCACCACGAGCTGTTTAATTAAACGGTCTATTCTATGGCCCTTACCTTTTGGGTAGTAGAGATGATACAGGATTCCATCTTCCAAAATGTAGTCATTTGCTTCCAAAATGACTCTTCTAGCGTCTTTATCGTCTTCGGGTAATATTCTTTCTTCTAAATATTCTATAAAAACATTTACGTCCGGATCCGATCTTTGTTTATGTTTAATGTCAGCCTCGGAGACGGCTGCGCGCGTAATAGAATCTATTGGGTCACACTGTTGTATTACCTCTTCGGTTTGGGTTTGAGACGCCGCGTGTTCTTTAACGTTGTTTGTGGCTATCACGGTGGCCTGGGCAGTATCGTTTATTGCCAGTTTTGTAATTTGTGGATATTCACGTCGCGATAGCGCATCCGCGTTCAAATGCTTTCTACCTGCTTTATGGACGATTTCAAAATTATACCCTTGTAATTTTAGCGACCAGCGGCCTAATCTGCCGCTACATTGTTTAAGGTGTCTTAAATATGAATTAGCAACATGATCGGTGATTACGGTAAACTTACCATTCGCTAAATAAACATGATAGTGTTTAATACCTTCAACTATTGCGAGACATTCGCGTTCTGAAATACCAAATTTTTGTTCTGCTTCAGAAAGAGACCTGCCTCCATATGAGACAACCACTTCCTTACCATTTTCATCCAACTGACCTAAGATATAACCTATTGAATATCCTGACGCGTCTGTATATAGAAAAAATTCTTTATCAAAATCTGGGAAAGCCAAAATTGGAGGTTTTGTCAGGGCCTCTTTCATGGTGTTAAAGGACTTCTCACATTCTGCATCCCACTGAAATGGTACATTCTTTTTGAGAAGATTATTGAGAGGTGCTGCTTTTTTCGAAAAATTGAACACGAAACGTCGATAATAGTTACAGAGACCAAGGAAAGCACGAACATCTTTGAGGTTTTTTGGACGGGGGAACGAGGACACAGCGTCCGTTTTCGAAGTATCAACAGAAATACCATCTGTAGAAAGAACGTGCCCCAAATAGCGTATTTCCTTTGCCGCGAAATCACACTTAGAAGGCTTCAACTTTAGATTTGCTCTACGCAAGGCCTCAAACAATTGTGACAAGTGCTGGAGGTGTTCCTCAAAAGACATAGAAAACACGAGGAGGTCGTCTGCGTAACACAAACATGAGTGCCATTGTAAATCTCGAAGGACTTCAGCCATGACCAACTGGAAACTTGAAGCAGCGCTATTCATCAAGCCCATGGGAAGTCTTTTAAATTGATGAACTCCCCTGTGGGTGACAAAAGCGGTTTGTGTCTGGAATCCTGGTCTAAATCAATTTGAAAATATCCTGAGAACATATCAAGACAAGAGAATATCGTAGACCTTGATTTTCCAAGGGTGTCGAAAACGTCCTCTAACCTGGACAAAGGAAATGAAATGGGCTTTGTCAAGGCATTCAGTTGCCCGTAATCTACAGTGAACCTAAACGAATTGTCATTTTTCCTAACCATAACAACTGGGGACATCCATTCCGAGACTGAAGGCTCAATAATGCCATGTTCTTCAAGTTCGTCAATTTGTCTGCTAATCTCTTCCTTCATTGCTGGTGAAGCCCTATAAAACCGACGTCTCACTGGGGTCGCATCACCTGTATCGATTTTATGGCTATATATGCGAGACATTCCAAGTTCGGACAAGTCCTTAGCGAAGCAATCCCTATTCTGACCTATTAGCACCAACAGTTCCTGTTTCTGAAGACTTGACAAATCAGAGTGGGATAAATCGATGCCAAGCGACTCGACTTCGGCAAAGTAATTGTCATAATTGTTGGAACCACCATGACCAATGTAATTCACCGTCGCTTTGGCACTAACATCGCTTTTTTCAACTGAATGCAGAATATCATCAGGACGGATGGGGTAAAAACAACCGATAACCTGTGAAGATGTGAGCCTAACATAGGAATTGGTGGGGTTAAGAACTTTAGAAACAGCCCTATTGTTAATCACTTCTACAAGCGTACGTGCAGCCAAAATGTTCTTGTGACTAACTAAATTTGAATCCGGCTCGATAATACCTACACGCGAAGTAATTCTATCAAAACCCACACGTACCGGTATGATAGTCTCACTTCGGGGTTCCAAAGTTACGTCCTCTAGCACTGTTACATTATTTGCACAATTAGGTTGTTCTTCGATATTGTTTATTGGAGCGTGTGTCATACCATTCTGCAGTATAAGAGTTCTCTGACCTAGGTCAATATTAAAAAATCCATACCTAAAATAATATCTGCTGACATTTTTTCCAAAATTAAAAAAGTTTGAGTCATATCTAGCCTACCCAGGGATAAATGTAAATTTGTTTCTCCTAAAACCTTCAGTAAATTGCCGTCTACACCCGTTATGAGTTTAACACTAGGAGGAAGAATTTCAATTTTGCCCCACAAGCGAACGGACTGTAAGATTTCTTTTGATATACAGGAGCGACTGGCTCCCGTATCAACCAGTGCAGAAATTCTAGTATATATATTTTCCAACCTAACGTCGACTTTATTTCCATCCATTTCCGAACTAACTGAGGTGCTTAGTACAGGTATTGCATTAAATCTGCATGTTGAACTAACATGGCCAATGCGCTTACATGTGTTACATCTATAATTCCTAGCGGGACAAGTTGATGAGTTATGGTAATGTCTTCCACATCTATGGCACAAGGGAAATTGCCGCCTCTTACCTATAAACGGGCTATACTCCCGACGTCTTGAGAAATCTCTTTCAGTGTGTAGTTGGCGTTGGCCACAGTCATTCCAGTGTTTATGTGGGTCAGAGTTACGCGAGATCTGGGCAGCTCGAATTGCATTTTGCTGAATGACTTTCTCCTTAATTTCACGAACGTAATCAAACATCTCTCGGAAAGTTTCTGTGGAACCCATTGTCAGTCTAATGAGAGTACTGGGAAAGGTTCAAGCTAGATAGATGAACTAATTCGGATTCTCCACCAAATATGACCAAACGGTCCGCCTGTAAAGTGGAACCACGCGTTACTTCCACTGGGGAATCGCTCATTCAGGTGTCTATACAGGTGTTAGCACTTTCTGATAAATAGAAATTACTGTCCCCTGGAACGCCGCCGTGGCAACGTCTTGGAGAGAGTGAATATTTATTTACCAGAGGGCGCTTGTCAGCAGAGGGCCAAGGCTGGGGTTGATCAACTTTGCTGGGGACCTAAGATACTCTTTCACCGTGGACAGGGGATTTTCACTAGCTCACTTTTGTAGATTGCAATTGCTTATTCACAAGTCACAGTGTAGCGCCGCGCTTTAATCAATTGCTTTCAGCGGTAATGAACTAGCATGGGCTAATTTCTTAGCGGGGCTGAGGTTCCATCAATTCCTAGGGTACTGAGGGCTTCTTCATTAATAAGATAAAGACTATTAACAATCCAACAATTTTTATATATAAATCTTCTATACTCTTCTTTACAAATAGCCAACAAATCCTAAATAAATAATCTCAACACTACTGAAATGAGTTTTGTGACTAGTCACTGAATCCCACCGAAAACAAGTACTAAAATATTATCTAAAATTAAATTGTTTCCCAAATTTATATTCGTAGGGAAAGGTCGAAGCTGCGACTACTGACAAGAAATCACGAAATCTTTCATTCAAACGCTCATGCGCACATTTATCCTGTTGCGGCTACCACATTATGGGGAATTACCTTTAATACTAAATTTCACATCTTATCACCTACAATTCCTGCTAATGGTGCTTCTAACTCGCAATAATAACAACTGATCATCTAATAACACAGATTCACTAATACACTTAAAACTGTTAACTAATAACTATGTAACTACGACGTGTTATCACAACTAAATACTATAAACTAAATACTACATATACTCATCGATTCTTCTTCGGCGTCTCCCCTCGATGCAAATCATCAGATCGGGAATCCTGTCGTCCAAATGACGGCTTACCGGAACCACACAAATACATTAACTCTTTACTACACCGCGTGAACTAACGATTATTCCATCCTAGCGAGTCTGTCTTGAAGTGTAATGTAATGATCCCGAGAAGAAATGGTTTGGCGCGCCGAAGGCGCGCAGGGACGAATTTGGGGGACAAGCCCCTTTCAACCCTCAGTGGCTGTAGGTGATGGCTTTACACATGTCTAGGCGTGTTGAATGAGGAAAAGGAAGGAGGAAAGAATGTCTATCCCCTTCTGGCCTTTTTGCGGCTTTTCTTCTTTGGAGGTTGGCATGGTGATGGTGATGAGGCTGGTGGTGGTGGTGTAGAGCCGTGTTCTCTTAGATATTCTCTTGCTCTTTCCTGTGTTGCCTTGGCCAACTCTAACTCTCTCATGATCCTCTCCATAATGGTTGGTGGCTTTACCGCTCCCGGGCTTTCCGGTAGTGAAGGAAGGGGGGAGTGAGGGGTGGGAGGCGGTGAAAAAGCAACTTCCAGTTCCTCCTCAGTCTCCTCTGGACGTTCCTCATCCAACTGTACCGGCTCAGGAGCCGGCAGTTGATTGGGTGTACCAGTGGGACTAGGAGGGGAACTGGCGGCTGCCTCCAGAGCCTCCACCCCCTCACTCAACTCTTTCTTCCTATTCCGGGAGGCCTCCAAGCGCCGGGCGTCCCTGCGCTTGGTAGATGGACTCTTCTTCTTTTTCCTCTTCTCAGGGCCTCTGTGCCTCTTCGGGTGAGGACCAGTGGGAGAGGGGTTCCTCTCGCCAAGGGTACTACCTCTCCCCGAAGAGGGTGGTGTTGTGGTGTTCTCTTCTTCAACTCTAAATTCCAGGTTCAGATGAACGCTCTTGCCCATTTCCTGGATTGTCCAGGAGATGGGACAAGAGACGCCCAGAGCTGAGATGGCTTTCCTAAGACGATCCGGCAATTCCAGGTTTTCCATTGTTATAAACAAGGTCTTCACGCTCTGAGATCAGAAGTGTGAATGAGCCACCCCATAATGCCTTGAATGAATGAATGAAAGGTTTTAGCGCGCCGAAGGCGCGCAGGGACGATGTGGGATTTACAAATCCCTTGCGACCCGGTTAACCTTATTTTTTTCCCCTTGGATCACACAGGCCTAGCTTTCCTATTGCCCAAAATGGAGTCTGAGGGGGTTATGCACGCGGTTAGAATACCCGGCAGTTTACGCTGGAGTGTTAGATGGTCAATACTCAATCCCTCAACGCCTTTAAAACTATTAGAGAGCGAGCTCTATTCGGTTCCAGTTCGGCGATGGTAGAGGTTTGAGTCCCACCATGGTGGCGAGCCAGAATGTAATGTTGTGCGATGGCAAGTTTAAGGGAAGAAGAGAAAAGAAAACCAAACAGCAACGCCGGTTTGGTAGCGGCCCCGGTATATGACCATAGCGGTAACAAAAAAAAAGTGGAGAAAGCTCCAACAGTTTAGTTTTAAGAAACCGGGAGTCATCCATCAAGCCTTCTGGGAGATAGGATGCCGTATGTGATTTTGAGGTATCTGGTTATCCTTCGGGAATTCCAAATGACCTCCTTCACCCCCTCCCCCCCCCCCAAAAAAAAAAACACTCACTGACACACACCCTCAAGCCCTTAAAAGGGCTGTTAAATCTTTATTCAAATGTTTATTTATATCAAATGTACACTCGTTCCCAGCCAGACAAGCTTGTTTCAATCCTTGCCTAGCGTTTGGTGGTTTCTTGTATATGTTGCAGAAAGGTAGGTTGCACCAATTCCTCCTACGCTTTGTCTACCATTTCCATGCGTCTTCTTGATAAGAGTGTTGCAAGAAAATTTGAGAATGTTCAGTTAGAAAAGTAAAAGGTAGAGAGAAAGATAGGTATCCGCTATTGTATATTGTGCCTGCTGTGTGATTGTTGCTATGGATGGGGTAAGGGGTGTGTTTCTTCGGAGCCCACTCCCCACACGCAGAGTTGCGAGGCAATCCTCACAGACTCAATCCTAAAGATCTCAATGAGTAGCGAGGCAATCCTCACTGACTCCACGCAGTTTAATTCTATTGAGTAATTTTAATTTACTGTGGATTATTTAGTTTTTCTGTTTAGGGTTCGGTGTTCGTTCAGCTTCACCATTGATTCACTATCCTGGAGTATGTGGAGGGTTTTGTTATATAGATCTTATTAAACGCGTTTCAATCGCGCTTCAACAGAGTTGCGAGGCAGTCCTCACAGACTCTATCCTAAAGTTCCCAATGAGTAGCGAGGCAATCCTCACTGACTCCACGCGATTTAGTTATATTGTATAATTTTTATTTTATTTTATTATTATTTTTTTTTTTTTTATTTTTTTTTTTTTTTTTTTTTTTTTATTTTCTGGAAACTTATTTTGTTTTTCTGTTAAGGGATCGGTGTTCGTTCAGCTCAACCATTAATTCACTATCTTGGAGTCTGTTGAGGGTTTTGGTTTGTAGGTCTTTTAATCGCGTATCAATAGTTTCTATTTTTGCTAGCTCGTGAAGTTCCTTTATCGGTGTCCATTTCGGTTTGCATAGTGCCACTCGCAGGGCATAAATTTGAACCCTCTGTAGCTTCTGGATGTTGGTTTTGCTTAGGTCGCTTGTTATTATGGCACCGTATTCTAGTACCGGACGTATAAATGTTTTGTAGAGCTTGAGAAGCACATCTTTGTTTGCTCCCCAATTTCTACCTCTGATCATCTTCAGAAAATTGATACGTTTAGTAGCTCTAACCGTAATGGAGTTTGCGTGACTGTTTAGACTGAGATTGCTATCTAGGATAAATCCCAAAAATTTGGCCTCTTTGTTTGCTTCTAGTTTGTGATCGTATAACTGGAGATCGATACTCGGGACTGGTTTTTTCCTTTGCTTTTTGAAGAATGTAACTTTTTGAGTTTTGGCGGCATTGAGTTTGATGCGCCACAGGGCACACCAGCTCTCAAGATCGCGAATGGTATCCTGTAGACGATTTTTAATTATGTTTCTGGACTTGCTGGCTGTCCAAATGCCTTTGTCGTCTGAGAACTGCGATAGTTCAACAAAGTTTTTCCCTACTTTTTCTATATCATTCACATATATTATGAAAAGAAGCGGACTTAGAACCGACCCTTGTGGTGTTCCCGCTTCGAGTATTACTTCCTCTGACACCTCGCGATTAACCCTCACCTTGATTTTTCGGTCAGTTAGAAATGATGATATGATCCTTAGAATTTTAGTGGGTAATCCCATTTTCGCTAGTTTATATCTCACGCCATTGTGCCATACCGAGTCGAACGTTTTTTCTACATCCAAGAAAAGCGCGGTTCCGATTTCGTTTTGACTAAATGCTGTTTTCATATAATCGACCAGTCTATATACGTGTTCGATTCCCTCTTTCTGACTCCTATACGCTCTTTGCCATTTGTTGAAAAAATTGATTGATTCGAGATAGCTGCGAAGTCTCGTAGTGAGAATCCGCTCAAATATTTTCCCAACACAGCTAAGCAAGCTGATTGAGCGGTAGTTAGAAGGGTTGGTAAGGTCTTTGTCGGGTTTAGGTATCATGACTCCCGTGGTCACTTTCCAGCATTTTGGGAAGTACCCACAGGAGAGACAGCAGTTTAAGAGTTTGGTAAGTCTGCAGTAGAAGATTTTGGGGCACTGTTTCATTATTTTGTAAGAGATTTCGTCTTCTCCTGGGGACGAAGATGACCTGCATTTTCTGATTATACCCATGACCTCTTCTACGCTTATTGGTTCGGTTAATTCATGGTCGTCCCCGTCTTCATGCCTTTGGTCGAAGTTCGGTTCATTGAAGATTGAGTTGTTATCTTGGACAAATTTATTTATTCGTACCTTAAAATCGTTGTCATATCTGTTCCCTTCTTGTGGACGATGTGCCTTCTTTAGAAGTTCGGCAAAAGCACTGGCCTTTGCCTTGTCGTCTATGGCCATAGATCCGTCGCTAGTCTTTAGCGCATTATTATTGGCAATTTTGCTCTTTTGGCCAGTAAGAGTTTTAAATGTATCCCAGAACCTCTTAGGTTCTCTCAGCCCATTTAGGTTTTCGGTTGCTTTTTCCCATCTCACGCGATTGTCGTTAGCTATGGCCTTTTTTTTACTTCCCCATGAAGGCGAGTATACGCGGTTTTAAGTTCTGCTCTTTTCATTTGATCATTCTCTGATTGGTAAGCCCGGAAGGCTTTTCTTGTTTGTTTGATTATTTGAAGAGTTGTTTGGGTTATTCTGTTTATCCGCGTATTTACTGTTTGCTTGGGAGAGATTTCATCTAGCGTACTGTTGATAACCTCGTTAAGGTGGGTGCAGGCTTTTTCTAGTTCATGAACATTTGAGGGGTCATTTGCCTTTATTTTTACTTCGATAATGTTTCTGAAGAGGTTCCAGTCAATTTTTGATAGGTTCCTCCTATTCACGGGAGGATACCTTGCGGGACCAGTATTACATTTCAGAGTGGCGTGAACCGGCAGGTGATCACTGCCTAGATCATCATCTCCTACAAATATGTCTTGCATTTGGCTGGTTAGTGATTTGCTGGTGATAATCAAGTCTAGGATATCTGATTGATGGAGTGGGTTGTTGCTTATGTATGTTACGTCTTGATTGTTATTTACCACGAATAGATCGAGTTCTTCAATGATATGGAAAAGGGCGTCACCATTAGGCTCAGTCTTATGACAACCGAATACCTGGTGTTTGGAATTGAAATCACCCAAGAATATGCAGTGCTTGTACTTGTTGGTAAAAAATTCAAATACTTTACTGTCTACTGTTGCTTGCGGCTTGTTATAATATGATATGATGGCCACGAGTTTGTGGTCAAGTTCAATTTCAGCTGCTATCACTTCAGCATTGAGGTGGTCGCATGGTATTGATTTGTATTTAATCTCCTGCCTTATTAACAGAGCGACACCGCCGCCTTTTTGGGCGGGGCGATCTCTTCTAATAATATCAAAACCACATAACGAGAATTGTTTGTTTGGTTTAAGCCAGGTTTCGCTAATTCCAATTACGTCCGTATTTTTTAAATAATGTGACATTTGCAAATTTTTCTGATTAACGCTTCGAGCGTTCCACTGGACTATTTTTAGTGTATCCATGAATGGTTTAGAAATAACTGTACTAAGTTTATTTAAGTTTAATTACTATTTGTAATATTGTTACATAATTATATTCTGTTGACGGCCGCTTCTAATAGCGTGTGAGATATTTGAGTATTATATAACTTAGAGGCTGTTTTACTAATCTCTTTGCAAACGTCCGAAAGACTGGTATCCAAGTGTTTCTTCATTATGCTGAAAATAGAGCCAGCCATTAGAGTACACGTGGAATAAGGGGAAGATGAGTTCTCGACATTACTTACATTTAGAGCTTTAAGCTGGATGTTTGTTTTAACTTTTTTGAAGTGGCTACAACCCCGGTAGTTGCTGGGGTGTTGACCACCGCAATTCGGTTATTTCAGAGTTTTAGCACTACATGCCTTCGCGATGTGTTTGTCACCGCATTTCATACATCGTTGCTCCCCGTTGCATTTGTGTGACAAGTGCCCAAATTTCTGACACTTGTGACACTGAACGGGTTGCGGAAGAACACGATATTCCTCGGTTTCGTATTTTTTGCCATTAATAATTACCCCTTTGCTTATCAGATTTAATTTCGTTGCTCTATTAGGGCATTTTACCTTTATTTTCCAAGTATGTTTACCCGTGGCTTTGGAGATTAGTCTCTCCCACGAGCATCCTGGAAGGACTTTATCAATCGAGTTTTTTTTCCGTTTTGGGGTGGACGCGTGTGATTACGACACAGGGGTTTGGTTGCGGGTGGCCCTGTTTCTTGTTGGTTTTATTGGTCACCTCAGGGGGCGTTTTGGCTTTTACTTTATCGGCGTACGTCGCTCTATCGGTTGGGCTAGCTGTCGCATTCACTATTTCCGGTGATGTAGACTCTGTTGCGTTAACAGAGTCCCCATTTCTTGGTGTGACCACCGAGTCCTTTCCAGTAGCGGTGCTCTGTGAATTTTTCTTGATGATTTTTGTCTTCTTGACATGCCGATCAATAGTCATACAGAAACCATTTTCGTCTTCGACGTCCACGGTTTCATCATTTTCACGGAACTCATTGAAGAGTTTCCTTTTCGATCGATTTTGGTTTGGTGATTTTTTCTGTCGCTGCGATTTGGGGACTTTAGCTGAATTTTTATCCAATTGAATTTCAACCGCCACGGGGAAACTGCGACCGTGTTGGTAGCTTCTTCTACTATGGAACGCAGCCAATTATCCTGGCTGGGGGTAATTAGATCTGGATCTTTTTCAGATATCCCCGGTGTTGTCTTGAAGTTAACTCGAGGGGTCTTATACAGGCGCGCGCATCACCAATCAAAAACTTGATTTGTACAAAGGTGCTAATTTAGAAAAGACGGCTTTGATGACTTGCAGTGACATGAACTGACTTTTCAATAAGTTCTAATTTGGAATGCATTGTTTATACAGTCCCTGCATGACAGCGACTGAACAAAGAACGCTTTCCGAATACGAACTTAATTAAATTAATGCGCTTATCCTGTTTACTCACACTGATTATTAAAAAGTTTCTTTCTTTCATTTATTCTACATAACTCGAATTGTTTACTTATTTTTAAAATTTAGAATAACCTTAAAATAACAACCTGTGATATAAACAACCCTGTGATAATGACCTTAAAATAACAACCCTGTGATATTATTCTGTTACAACTTGAAATATGCAATCAATTTCTGGATCCAGTTAAACAGTTCAGTCTTTTGTGTTAATGGTTAATTACCCACGGCATCTTCTTCGTATATTGCATCTCTGGTTTCATCATAGAATACATCCCTGAGTGGTATGTTGTCCGCAGGGTTGGTTCCTCTTCATTCCGGATAGTTGGATAACCATCTCGTGATAGACTGAATTTCGGTCTCCAAACAGAGGAGGTTTTTGTTGCTATACTTTTTCCGGGTCCTTATTCTTGATGAAGTACATCAGTTCGTTGATGGCAGGTAGTTTGCCTTTTGTTGGTTGGTTTTATTTCTTTTTCGTTGAGCGCAGGCAGCATGGTGTCGTTGGTTGCTTTGATCGCTGTGCCCTGAATGTAGGTAAGCACATCACTGGCATAAAACTGTCTTTGGGGGTTGCTAATTGTGTGATATCTAATTGGGCCAACCCCACTAAAAAACAGACAAAGCAATCAGCAGGGTTACAGGTTTTACCTCGGTATTGCCGATTATCATTTCCGGGTTAATTACGGTGAATGTCGGCGTCTTGTCTCAATAGACTGCCTGGAGGCATAGGGGAGGGTGGGTGGGGGTGAACGAGTGGGGGGGGGGATCTAGTCTTCAGTCACTTCCAAATCTCATGGAATGATCCAGTCTTCAGTCACTCCAAAATTACACCGCCTTCAGCGTCTTCGGTCGCGCGGCACTAGCTTCGGCTTATGAGAACGGTCGCGTTCTATTTCAATATCATGAATAGAGATGTGGAGTTTGGTTTTTGCTTTTCTCTATTGACAGGATAACTTGCCATTGTATAGTCCCTGATTACTACATTTAGAATAAACCTGCAAGATATTTCACAGTACTTCATATGAACGGATTCCACTTTTTATATGGTGCGGGTGGACATTTCTCAGTGGCATAGTATGCGTGTTTCAAAGGTATCATTCAGTTTTATCGCATTCTAATGTTATCTTTTTAGACCGATAGTAATAAACGTTCAGGTTTAAAATACGCAAGCTTACAGTCTCAGATTTACCACGAGACTACGAGATCCGGACCAACCAGGCTGGTTGGTAAATGGCCTTTATACCTCGACCGCTACACTCCTCTCCCCTTCTTTTGAGATTCACCACCTGTGAATCTCACCCAGGTTCCTCCCTCAGAGCGGTCGAAACACCCGCAGTACCACCTACTGCTGAGGATCGGACGAGCCCCCAAATCTAACAGGAGGAGAGATAAGTGCGGGAGCCGGGGTTCGAACCGTCGACCTCTAGCACACAAAGCGACCGATTTACCACGAGATCCGGACCAACCAGGCTGGTTGGTAAATGGCCTTTATACCTCGACCGCTACACTGTGGGCCCATTTATCCTCTGGGTACCTCTTTCTATTTAGCTGTGAGACCCTGATTCAGATTGAAGTTCACAGAGGTCAAATTTAGTGATGCTGCCCTGCACAGCAGGGTAGCATAACTAAATTCACCCTCTGGGGACCGCATTTTGCAGATGACAGTCTGCTTATTTTCTGGCTTGCTGGAGCCCCATATCCGTGGTAGATAGCAAGATAAGATCACCTCTACAAAGCATACAAAATACAGGATACCGTGACGTCTTGCTGTTTTGTTTTGTTTTTATAATAGAAGTAAGTACGGCACTATACAGAGCAGCAAATTTAATTTTCTCAAAGATATACACGTATTTTAAATATGTTAACAAAAAAAAATAAAAATGATAAGGAAAAGATAAAAAATCATTTACCAGCAGACGTTTTGGTTCAAATTGTAGACATCGATTTGGGGCAAAATTGCAGCGAACGATTCGGATTACCGTACGCTCGATATGGGTTTAATTTCTGTGGAGATTTATGGTAATCTGTGTTTCAAAGGTACATTGAAAGAACCGGCCCAAAACTGTCGATATTAGTTTTCTTCTTAAACCAGAGCGCAGCCGTCCGACTTGTTGAGGGCGAGTTGAAAGTCAGTGCTTCTATGCAGTACGCGTCGCAACTTGGATGATTTCGTTCATCATACGATAGTTTAAATTAATATTTTAAATCAATGAAATAAAATTAATTTTAAGTTTAATCCGACCTTTCAGATTTTCCTAACACCAGATTCGAATCCGTTGGATTATACAATGCCAAGATTTCAAGACACGGGGCTGGAGAAAAGTTTCATATCATACATTAAGACTATCCAGAAACAAGCACTACAGTCAAGTAAGACCGAAAAAGTTACAAATCTGTTTCTCAGGTCCTCCCACATGGTCCTTTTGACCGCCACATGCTTTCTTTTTATAACCAATGCAAACTTAAAAAATAAAAAGGGTTTATGTCTAATATATTACCCAAGTAAATAAAATTGATAAATTTGTCCTTTGAGTGCAACAAAGCTTTGCAATGCTTTAGCATTTCAAAGCCTTCTTAAACTCAAGGGATGAAATACACTACCACCCATACTATTCTGTAGATTAGGAGGTCTAAAACTTAAAACAAACCAGAAACGTGAACTTTTGTTGGCAAAGCAGTAATTACAAATATAAAAAATAAAATAAAAACCGCCCGCCTACATGCAATTTTACAAAAAAATGGCATGAGAAACAGAAGGTCTAATTTGTGGGGTCAAAACCTCTTTACAAACACAATTTTATCGGGTTTTCTCTATTAATTTCTGTTTCAAAAATGTTTAAAAATCACTTTTCTCCATTTTGGTACACTGTTTTAGTGGCGTATTTTTTTCCACGAACGTATTTATTTTTTGTTAAGGGTCGTTTTACATTTCGAACTGAGTGGTTAGGTTTTTTCCAGCGAACAACCAGGTATATCCCTCATTTCACCTACACGAGGCATTATTCTGGTTCCCGTCATTTGACTCCAGGTGCATGAAGGGAGTATGCCCAGTTGTTCGCAGGAACAACCTGACCACCCAGTTTTGAGTTCATGGGTATTATTTGAATTGAATCCAAATGATGTTATTTCCATCGGCAGTACAGAATTTTCGAAGGGGCCAATTACAGGTAGTTAGTCGTCTCACTAATTATCCAACTGCTTCTCATTGACCATAATTAAATTAGTCATTTAGCCACATCTCATGGTCTGATTCACATCTTGAAACTCTTTTATTGGGACCAGTTTTAATGTTGATAATGAAATTTTTCTCATGATAAGAAGTGTATTTTAGTTCCCATCAGTCCAATACTGTTAAACCATTTAATTCACAACGACGGTTAATAAAAGGATAAGGCTTTCGGTCTGATGAGCTTCTTTGCTTGCGATTAATTAAGTGGTTTAAAGCGATAAAGTTTCGTCAGATAATTTTTAAAATACCTGTTTTGGCCATTCCAGTGTCAGAAAAATTTGTCGTGACTTCTAAAATGCGGGATGCCATCCTTCACCCACTCTAAGTGTGTATTATAAGTTTATAAACAATTTAACTTTATAATTTCAGTTTTGACCTTTCAGTTCTTCCCACAATCCTGACAAACTTCTGTTTTTCTTTCAGCGAAGACAAATACAGAGTTGTCATTATATCTGACTCGATTTGCAAGTATGTTTCGGATGTTTAACTCTGTGCATGCTGCTGGCGGATATTCCTGCCCAGCACAGGGTTTCTCTTGTCTCTGAAATAAGTGTAATTTGTGCGCATTTAATCACATTGCCTCCTGGTAAATGGAATAGATTTTTTCAGCAATAATTTATTGTGTTGCATTTAGATTAATTTTCATCAAATCTAGTCATGGCTGCTTTGAAGCAGCCATGACTAGATTTGGTGAAAAATATCTAGAAAATACTCAGCGGGTTAAGAGTTAATATACAGGAGTTAAACACAGTTTCGAGGATGACCGATCTCATCAAGAGTGGTCAGCTTGACAGTCCAAGTTTTCCCACATATTATTTCATATTGGAACTAATAATGTTGAAAGGAAATCTGCAAGACGGATTATTGTTGCTTACAATTTAATAACTCTTTCAAGAGATTATTCTCGTGCAAAGATTATTTTTCTTCTGTACCCCCTCGACTTTGAGATTTTGATTCTCTTGGCTCTAAGGTTATAGAAGTCAATTCAAATAAAAGGAACCCCTATAGACCGTTCCTTAATGGAGGTAAACTTAAAAGTGGGTTCATAGTTCACTCGGCCCAAACCTACTCGTCCCATCTATTCGTCCACTCTCGTATAGCATGGAAGGCGAGCGTTTTTCAGGGCAGTATGGTATATTAAAAATTATAAAAAAGCAAGATGACACTCTGTTTTGTTGAGACGAGCCAACCTCTGGTGGGGACGAGTAGACTTCTATTTGGAACAAATCGAATTCTGCATGTTTTGGGACGAGTAAACTTCTGTTAAGGGCGAATCAACTTCTGTTTGGCATCAGTGGGTTTTGGGACGAGTATGCCATGGCACCATTGAGTGTCTATTCAATAATTTTATCATGAATGTGTCCGTATATTTCATTAGCAGTTAAAAATAATATGCTCTTTTTTCTTATTGATTCTTATTTCTGTTTACTTGGGTGGATTCCGTCTGGGGAGCTGTTGCGAGCAAGTTTGATTATGGCCAATGAAGCAAGTTTCATGCACAGAAATATTTGTCTTGTAATTACTCGTTTTTATGAATAGAGGTCAAAATTGACAATTAAACTTTTGAAACTTTGCTGAATGTGGCATTTCATGCAGGATTTCGATTCAAGTATCCGGGTAAATTTATATTCGCTGTCAGCATAGATGAGAATGTTTTAACAATGCAGTTTTCTGCAGAGGGACCGAATTTGAACGCCTAATTTTACGATCATCTGAGCCGAACAATTTGGCTAAGTGAAAAACACCATCCTCGAATGATGGACGAAATGTTGGTGTCTTTTCATGTCGATTCTTTCTGAACGGTATGTTGGAAGTCAATAATTATCATTGGACGGAATGTCGGTGTCTATTTTTTACACAGATGACTGGACTTAATGTCAATTGTTATTGATAGGGATAGAAATGACAACAAACAAGTAGTTTTATTTAGCGCGCGGGGGTAATTCTTGATATACTTAACGCGGCATTCAGTTCTCGGGAAGATTCAATAATGGAACCGTATATTACTGAATCCACTAAAAATATGCGGAACTATACGTGAATGTGCATCAGTTGTTGTAAAAACATGAGCATCAAGCCTTAATTAAACAGTGATAATCCCCAATCGAAAAGTTAGAAACGCGACTTAAAATCATCGCGGATAAAACTCACAAAAGACTTAAAGACAGCGAGCTCATTTCCGAACTAAATGAGTACCGAAAAATTAATCTGAAGCCGCTCAACCCCCCCCCCCCCCCCTAAAAAACAACAACAACAAAAAACAAACAAACCCCAAATCAAAATCAGGACTGACCATGTAGCCCCAGTACGTCCCTGACAAAAACAACCACTGCCGCGTACAATTCGACAACACTGACTCCCACAGAACCACCAAACGATTGCTCTCACGACAGAGTGGTATCTCTATATACACAAATTGCAATTTTCGACATTCGCGTTTACCTTCAACATCACTGACCACAGATAAATACACACATGCAAACACCCAAGAGTGGATACGGACAGACAAAACCTACCTGCTGCATAAACTCTGCTCATCGCGCTCCCCCGAACAGATACCAGCATCGTCGTCGCTGGATACAGCTCATAGTTTGACCCTGTCCCGACCAACTCACCACTAGTACCACCATTTCACACAAATTCGCCACAAACCGACAGCGTAACCACAGTACATATATAGGCGCACTCATGCGGAGAGCCAGAGTGGGTATGTGCAGGCACAAACTACCTGTTGCATAGACTCGTGATTTCTGGGTGCAGCTGATAGTTGACCCTGCCCCGAGTGACTCATCATCAAAACTACCATATCACAGCAACTCGCGTACATACCAACAACGCAACTACACTACAGCTACAGGCACACTCATGCAATAACCCAGAGTGGATACGGGAAGAACAATATCAGCGAGCCGCATAATTATCTGCATCGTAGTCCCTCGTAGCAGATGCCAGCATCGTCGTTGCTGGGTGCTGCTTGACTCTGCCCCGACCAACTCAAGAAATCACTAAAAACTACACCAACAAACTGAGGTATATCTAAACCACAAACACACCATCTCGACTTTTTAGGGGGATCGACGCCTGTAATACGGCATCTTATCCTCTCCGAAGGATTGTTGGATGACTTCTGGTATTAAAAAAGTTTTCTCTAATCCTATTTTTGTAACCGTTAAGAAATAAATTCCCTGCCGGGGCCACTTCCTAGGTGGCGTTATTGCTGGGGTTTCTTCTTCTCTTCAAACAGACCAGGTTCCCCCATTTGACTTGTCCCACCCTGGCTCAGTCAAAATCACCCTCGCCGCTCGCCGCTTGGCCTAAACAAACGGATGCAGCAGCAACGGGTTTAGGGAGCGTCTTACTTTTGGCACTCGTGGACTTCTCGTGTGCCAGATGTGTGCTTCGGTGACAGTGGGCCCGACCGAGCCAGTGACAGACTGTGTTTATCTAGGAAGGCTCATTCTGGGACACAACTACAATAAGTGACAAACTGTACTTGCCTAATGAACAACAGGGACTGCCCCTGGAGTTCTCACTATCTCTAACTACCGGAGACAAACTAAACTTGTCAGTGAAGGAAGTGGATCTTCTCAAGGAGTTATATTACAAGTGGCAGACTTTACGTGTTTAAAGGACTGCAATACCCATCTTTAAGCCCAATTGGGGCTTCCATGTTCTCGTAAACAGGCATAGTAAATAATATGTGTTCGCCGTCATTTGCAGAGCATCGCGAATTTACTGTTCGTATTTGTTCATGACGGCTAAATGTGGTGAGACTACTTACCGAGAACAAATTAAAATAATAAATAAAGGCAAAAATAAATATTAATTGTTGGCATATAGGTACTCTATTTATGTAAAAGCTAGAAAAAAACAACTTTAGGCCGACCAAGTCTATGGTGAAGGGAGTTATTCATTAATCCATTGCCTTCGGCGCCGAACCGAGAAGAGACTATTTGCCGAGAACAAAATCTAAATAAAATATAAAAATCGAAATAAAAGTTTATTGTTAGCGTATAAAGCATGTAAATACTCTATATTATGTGCAAACTTGTAACCAAACAATTTTAAACCAGCCAGGTCAATGGTGAATGCGATTATTTATTAATTCCCACACTCGGAGCCGAACAGAGAAGAGGCTACTTGCCGAGAACAAACAAAATTTAAAAATGAAAATAGAAGTCTATTGTTTGCGTATAAGGCATGTATCTACTCCAGAGACTACTTGCCGAGAACAAAACAAAATAATATTTAAAAATGAAAATAAAAGTTTTTATTGTTAGCGTATAAGGCATGTATCTACTATATATTATGTACAAATTGGTAACAAAACAATTTTAAACCAGCCAGGTCTACGATGAATGGGATTCTCGGCAAGTAGCCTCTTCTCGGGCGCGGAACCGAGAAGAGGCTACTTGCCGAGAACAAAACAAAATTTGAAAATGAAAATAAAAGTACCGCTGTATCCATGTGGAGTTTGTGGTGAAGAGTGTCACAAAATCAGAAGCATAGCTTGTGATATTTGTGATTGTTGGTATCACTTGGAGTGTGAGAAACTGAAAGTTAAGGAGTTTTCTCATTTGTCTAAGTCTTCCCTGAGTCACATTTGTCTGAGTTGCTTGTACAAGTCTGGTTCTTTTGACTGGGAAGATTCTCACTTGAGGCTCACAGCAGCGGCCAACAATGGGTCAGTTTCTGATGCTGTAAGGGGGGAGAAAATCTTGCGCAATGAAAGTCCGACAATAAAGCTCACTGACATACATTATTACCATCCTATGAGGAGATATTACCAGGATAAATTTGCCCGCCAGCTTCTCGGTCCTAAGTGGAAAGACTCTGTTGCAATTTCGGTGACTGGGAAAGGAACGAATACGCCCAAACCGGCCTCCAGCCAAGCCGGCCCCCGACATTTTTGCCCTAACCGGCCTCCACTTAACCCAAACCGACCTCCACATTTTTAAGCAAACCGGCCTCCAATATTTTCATCGAGGTGACGGTTAAGCATTGATCAGGGTAATACTTTTTGTCGGTAAAAAAGACGGCATCCGGTAAAAAGGGCGGTAAGTGTATAAAAACTACGTTTTAAAGTACTAAATGTACCTCTGAATGTGTGAAAAGTGATTATTTAAGGAAGCTTGCGCAATAATAAATATATAGAAGGAAGATTAAGTATTGTTTGTTTTATTGTAGACTATTTTAAAGACAAAATAGATCATTTCGCCATCGACACTGATCGACACGCCATTTTTGTGCAAGGGAAACAACGAATTCGCCGGGGTGTTCTCCAACCAACTTTATATTGTAATTTATATTGTAAAATAATAAAATATATATTATTGAAATAAAAAATGCTGGTCTGGCTGGACTTCATAATATTGTTGTAAATAATAGATTATAGTTTTAAAATAAAAAAAAAAAATTGCTGATATAACTAGAGTTACGTTTTTTTTTTAACTGGGGGCGACTTGACCCGGGGCGAGTTGACCCGTTCCCTTTTCAAATAATGTTTATATGCTGTTTTCACGTTTACGGGAACTTAATTTTTTATGTAATTGGAGCAACTCTTCAGAAACCAGCTGTGCTTGTGTCGGGATTAACCCGTAGTACGTAATCCCTGAGCCACATCGTATGTGGTTCCATCCCTGATATTTATAGCAAGCAACTGCAATACTTTTGGCATTAACCACTTTGTTGCATTTTAGACAATCGGCATCACCGTTATCGGTTTCCATGTTTAAATGCTGTCGATAATCAAATTTTCAGAAATATATACTATTTGGAAAATGGTTATCAAAACATTTGCTCATGCGGTAAAAAATGTTTGTCGGCGACATCAACAATACCACCACCAAGCTATATGGACATCTGAGTAAACAAGCAGATGTTTCGGTTATTCTTCAAAGAATCTTCGTCGAATTGACCCTTTTAAAAAAATTTCGTCGAAATTGTCTGCCGTCGAATTGTCTTCTCGTCGGTATGGGGCTTATTCGGACCTTGGCTCTTTCGGACCCTGGCTCAATCCAACCCTGGCTTATTCGGACCTTCGGCTTATTCGGACCCTGGCTTTTCGGACCTCCGGCTTATTCGGATCCCTATATATATAATGACAATAATGATAAGAATTCATAAACATTTCACCTTTTATTTATATTCTGTTCTATCTTAAACTTTGAATAAAGACAAATTTAAATGTTTAACAGTTTATTTCATGAGAAAAAGCAAAATACACGCACGGCAAATATTGGTCCGAATGAGCCAAGGTCCGAAAGAGCCAAGGTCCGAATAAGCCGACACCCTTCTCGTCGAATAGTCCATTTCGTCGAGTTTGTCTTTCGTCGAATAGTCCAGATCCCATCTTGTTGGGATCGTCTTGTTGGGGTATTTTATCCGTTCGTCTTGTTGGGATGACACTCAATTAAAAATCGCTTTGATAATTCTTACAGTTGTTTTATGATCATCAAGCCAGTGTTGTTTTTTGATCAAATGGTTTCGCGCGCCGAAGTCGCGCAGGTATGGTTTGTCTCAAACACCTTTCAACCCTCTCAGTAGAGTGAAAAGTCTTCTTTCATGTCCGGGCGTGTCAAAGGTGGAAACGTTTGTGAAGTGTTAGCAGAAAAGAATGTATATTGGTGGAAGGTCTGAATTTAAAAAGATTCAATTTCAAGTACCACAAAACTCAAGTCACTGATATTTTATCTCCTGCTCCCTACAAACATTTGACTTTTACCCCCTCCCCCCTCATTATTTCTCTCTGGTGTGGACCAGTGTAGGAGGCCTTGCGAAGGTGACAAGATGTCCTTCATTTGAAGTGTGGGGAAATCCTTCACGCAGCTAATTAAGGTCTCATCACTCTGAAGTCAGAGGTCTGAATGATGGCGGGCGATGAAAAAAAAAATGACGTGCTATTGGGAACATCAGAAGGCTTATATAATTTTCGGTAGCTGTTTGATTCTGTTCCTGGAGGCTAATCCCATTGAGGCGATTGTCTCATTAAAGGCTTATTGCCACTGCGGTCAGCGAGAGGGCTCTTGAGTCGGGAAAAAATAGTGGGTTGAAGTTACCGAAACTGGGTCGAAATTACTTTGGGTAGAAATTACTTTTTGGGGTCGCAGTTACTTTGGGACGAAATTACAGTGGGTGGAAGTTACTGGCATTCCGTCTTACAGACGCGGTAATGTTTGAGGGAAGAAACCCGAGTTGCGAATTGTGCCACGCGAGGTCTTTCAACGAGAATCAGAATAAGCTAAGGGAAATCAAATGCGCATAGTCCACATTTTTACTGTAAGTGAAATAGCAGTTTCAGAATAAAAGTCTTGGGGAAAGTTTCGGGCAGTACACCCGGGTTGCAGTAATTTCGGGTTGTCACTAAAAAGTGTACTCCGACCCCGACTCCGAAATTACCGACTCCAAAACTATTTCTTTTTATAACTCTTTTATTAATGAATCAGTTATACTGAAATGCGACATAAATGTACAGAATTACGTGTAGTATACATATAATCATATAAATATTACAAAAAATTATGATTTTCGTTAAATTGACTTTTATTGAGTTTTGTCTCACTAAAAAGTGTACTCGGCGATTTCAACGAAATTTCATTCTCTCATTCATATAATACATTCTTTCAGCTAATTTGTTGCAGTATTAAGAAAAATATCGTATTTTACGATGTCTAATGCAAGATTTATAATTAATTTGGAAATTAATCGTGCTTAAAATGGAAATTTATTCGAAGATGAGAATCGCCGACTCCGGCTTCATTTGAGGTTGTATGTAAAATACAAACTTGCAATTGGCGGATCATTAGGGTTGTGGTAAGTGACGCAGTTAACATGCACGAGAAGGCGTTGAAAGTGATTTTTTCATAGGTAGTTTGTTGGACCCTTCTTTTTCTCTGTGAAATGTATGTCTTGTGTGTGCAAGCCTTTAGCAACAACATTTTAATTCTCAATATCAATATTCTGTTCGTCTTTGATAATTTTATTCAATAAACATAAGTTTTTTGTTTATTAATAGATTGTTCATGTATTATTCACTTCAACCATTGATATTGCTTTGTTTGTTTGTGAGTACTGTGATTAGTAATCACGCAAATGATGAAAGTTTGGGAATTATTAATCAGCTCCAATACTACCTTAAGATAAAAGCCGAAATTATTTTACAACCTTAGGGTCCAACTTCTTATCGAAAAAATACTACTACTGACAGTTGCTATAGACTCTGTCGTTATAATTTAATTCCCGATGTTATATGCCTTCAGAGAAAAATAACGCTGGAAATTTTTACAACCTTAGGGTCCAACTTCTTATCGAAAATATTACTAATAATAATAATAATAATTATTATTATTATTATTATACCAAAAATAACTGAAATCTAACGATAAATAAGAAAGAAAACGAAACTTTATTTCTCAGCTACACCATATTCTCAGCTCGGGCTCGGGCTCGGGCTCGGGTTCGGGCTCGGGCTACACTTTTTAGTGTGTCCCGATACAAAATGCTTTCGGATGTGAAATTACGTGCACCCAGAATTTGAATGTTGAAAGTTTCTAAATTCTTGTCATAATTATCAATATATAATTGAGGGGGGCGAAAAAGCCGGAGGTCCGAAAAAGCCAGGGTCCGAATAAGTCATGATCCGAAAGAGCAACGGCCTGAATAAGAGGGTACGGGACAAGTCGCCGTCGGGACAACTCGCCCGATTTTGACGGCGAGTTGTCCCGTTTTTATTAATCTTTAAATCTTTGATATTTCTGCAGGAGAGATGAAACAGTTTCCAATGGTGTAGGCCTATGTACTGAAGGTGAGTTTCAAGTTTCTTTCCTAACTGTAAACTGTGAATATCTCTCTCTCTCTCTCTCTCTCTCTCTCTCTCTCTCTCTCTCTCTCTCTCTCTCGGCCACATCTGTGTGTGTGTGATTGTCATGTTTAACGGTAATTAATTAAGTAATTAACTAAAAGAATTTTTTTCTATTGTTCTTTGCAGCTTGGCACTGACGTCTCAACACCCTTGGAACGAGACTGAGCTTTTACAAGCTGGTACCAACCCTGCAGACAGAAGCTGAGAATGTGGAATTGAGTGTGCAAGCATCAGATTTGGAAACTGACGTCCGATCAAAATATACGAAGATGGCCCAAAAGATACAGAAATTTTGGGATGCCTATATGTGAGATGATTCCTGGTGATTTCGACCCACAACCATTTCGACCCGAAGTGACTTCGACCCACTTTGGTGAATTCGACCCACTTTGGTGATTTCGACCCAAAGTGAATTCGACCCAGTTTTGGTGAATTCGACCCAGTAAAAAATATTGTCGAATTGTGTTGTTTCATAAGCGGGTGGAAAAATTTAATAGAAGCTTATTCACAGTTTATCGCGTGAAACCCTTTTTGCTGTGTGTCTTGTTTGTTGATTGAGAACTTCTCGATTGCTTTGCTGTGTCAACTCACTTTTATCTTAATGGTTTCTCAATGTTTTCACAACATAAACACAGAGGTTCTTAAAATCAGCCTTCGGTGTCGGTGATTGTCATAACCGCTTATTGCATTAAATATGTCAGACATTCGCCCACACCCCCCCCCCCCCCCCCCCGCCAAAATAAACTCTTTGATTATCTTGTATACCTGATATAATAATGACCTGATTATAATAATTCGACAAGAGCGCGACTGAACAATCCTACCGGAGGTGTCTGTGGACTCTAATGACCTGATTATAATAATTTGACAAGAGCAGCTGAAACTATTTATTAAATATATACATATTTATTTTGCAGAAAGAACTGTCATCTGGAGATGTAGTCTTAGAAGTCAATCTGCCGGTGTTGGTCCTGCCACAGTAACTCAATGTGGAGATATTTTCACGAGAGGGCCTCGCGACCATACTCACGCTTCCACTGGTGGATGTGCAACAGCCGCTAAAATTTTACGGAATGTAAAGGAAAAAGCAAGGGACAACGTTTTTCGTTCGGCAGCGAATATTGTTGATGAGGTAAGAGCTTTTAGTTATACTAGGTGGGGTACCCGTCCTTTGCCTTAAAGACATAGCTTAAGACCGCTCATTGGAACTAGCTCAATGATTTTGAGGCAAAGCATGAACTTAATAGGGAAATTTTTCAATTTTTTATTGTAGGTAATGATTGACACACTGGGAAATGAACCATGCAGCGGATTTCAAAAAACGTCTTATTTAGTTAGAAATGCCAACTACTTCAGAGCAAAAATGCGTCCAGAAGAGCCAAAAGATCTTCAGTTTATCCTAGCAACAGAACATCTTCCAGAAAACTTCTTCAGAAAGGATATGACCATAGATGATCGACGACACATTTTATTTGCTTCAAACGACCAGCTTGATCTCTTAAACAAAGCCAAACGATGATATATTGACTCCACGTTCAAGGTAATTAATTTTCATCTATTCTACATATATTCTACAACAACCTTTCATTAACGCTTGAGTAAGTGCTTAATTTTAATCTCTTATTGTATTGGTTTCAATGGCTTCGCCTTTGGCAGTCCCACCACTTTACTCATTGCGTGTACCTCTCATTTATTTCATTTAGTTTCTTTGAAATCAACGGGGACGGTACGATACTTCTGTAAAACTTCTGTAAGCCCCCCCCCCCCCCCCCCCCCCCCCCCCCCCACACACACACACACATATTGGTAGAACGAACTGTATATAGCACTATATAGGAAAAGATTTTTTTTTTTTGCAAGTGTCTTCTGCTATTAGCGTTAGTCAAAGGGTTAAGCCAAGAAATTTCGTGACATATTGTATTATTTACATAATTCTGACTGAATACATTTTATTTTACAGGTTATTCGGAAGCCATTTACACAACTTTTCTCTGTACATGCTTTTATCAGACAAGGAGACGACATCAAACAAGTGCCTCTAGCATTTGCAGTAATGTCTGGGAAGAGACGCCAAGACTACGTAGAGGTTTTAAAGGAACTCAGCAATTTATTCCAGGATGTTCCCAAGGTTAGAGAGGTTGTTATTGATTTTGAAGTGGCTATGTGGCAGGCAACCAGAAACATATTTCCCCAGGTTGAGATTAAAGGATGTTCTTTCCATTTTTCCCAGGCTTTGTGGCGCAAAATACAGGATTTGGCCCTATCCATTCTGTACAAAAATGACTCTTCAGTGAATAAATATTTGAGAAAGTTCATGGCCTTGCCATTTTTACCACACGAAAAAATAGAAAGAAGTTTTGAAACGCTTTGTGAAGATGCAGACAGTGATCAATTGAGAGACTTCACAAATTATGTTCGGTCAACATGGATTAATAATCCTGTGTGGAATGTTAAAGACCTTAGTGTGTTTAACCAAAGTGTGAGAACAAATAATGATGTGGAAGGGTGGCATAATCGCCTGAACACAAATACTAATATTAACACTCAATTTTATGTTCTTGTGAATGTTTTGCACAGAGAAAGTTGTTTGGTGAACGTAAATGTGAAGTTAATTTCAGAAAATAAATTAAAACGTGAACAAAAAACCAAATACAGACACTTGCAAAAGAAAATTTTTGAGTTATGGGAACAGTATGTCAATAACGAAATTTCCACAAGGCAATTACTCAAAAAATGTTCACGTTTGAACGGTCCAACGGCCTGAATACTTATATTTTTACCCCCCCCCCCCCCCCCCCCTGTCTTTAATGCCAGACTCGGACAAAGATATTGTGATTAGTTTCGGAAGCTAAAAAAACGTGAACATTTGTGGGGTAATTGTCTTGTTTTTCTATGTATGTGATTTGTATGTGATCGGCGAGGGAAGAATGAAACAACATTTCCCTCTATGTGTTTGTGATTTCCCTCTGTTATTATTATTCTCTTTCATTTTGTTATTATTTATGCTTTTTCTTTGGCAAATAAAATAAATTGACAGTGACTAATGTATGTTATTTATGAAAAGTTCAACTGTGGGTCGAATTCACCAAAACTGGGTCGAAATCACTAATTGTGGGTCGAATTCACTTTGGGTCGAATTCACCAAAAGTGGGTCGAAATCACCAAAGTGGGTCGAAATCACCTGGGTCGAAATGGTAGTGGGTCGAATTCACCAGGTACCTGTGAGATCCACCTTCATTGTCTACTGCAGCCTTTTTAAAGAAATGTCCAGCTGCCTATATAAAGTAGTTCTCCCATAATGGATATCAAACATCCATTTGTACTTCAATCTTTATATATTTTTGTATAAATTATATCTTTTATGAATTATAGTAATTTTCAAATAATATAGAATTCTATAAATTTATTTTATATCTGTGAATTCAACGACGACCAAAAAGAACTAGAAGACCAAGTATACCATCTAAACGGCGAAATCAGAAAACTCAACAGCGACCTCAATACTCATTCACCACAATTTAGTAGGGACATCAGCATAAACCCAAAACAGAAAAAAGGCAAGAAGCAGAAAAAATCGTACGTATACGATCTATACAGGGACGGCATTCACCCAGATCGACTACTATCCAAAGTCTGGCTGAGAAAGATATCGGAGAGAATAAGGAAGGACTGTTGGCTTTAACCAGTTGTGTGGCTTTTCCACGCTCCTGGCTAACACTTGGGAAGTGTGGCTCTTCCACGCTGACCGACTGTCTCAAGCGACTGGCAAGTAACCGGGAAGTGTGGCTACTCCACGCTGACTGGAAACCCCACCGAGTTCACGTCAACCTCTACCATCAACCGACTCCATCATGTTTACCTTCCTACTATACTCAGCACTTCTTCTCGTTCTCTTTAAGAACACCTGTACGCAGCAAAGTAAATCATGGCAGAACCAACAGTACACTACAGCACTGTTAAACCCAAAATTCTCAGTAGTAAGGTACCGATCAATCACATTGCCTTGCAAACAGAGCAAAAATAGAAACATCATTCTACTTATCCTTATCTTATCAGGAGACATCGAACTTAACCCTGGGCCTGCAAAAAAAACAGGCAACCATCTTTCCATGTGGATTATGTGAACTACCAGTGTCATGGTCTGATCAGGGTGTATGCTGCGACTGCTGCAGCCTATGGCACCACAAATCATGCATCGAACTCTGTTCCGCAGACTACGAGCTACTCCAGAAACCTAATGTATCATGGCTACGCTGCAAATGCAACAGCGTGAACGTCAGCTCGTTCACTTTCCATCACTATGAAATCTCATCAACAAACTATTATGAACCCTTATCGGAAAACGAAATATCGATCAACCCAATCAATTCGGAAAACCCATTCAGCCCATTGCGAAGCAGCAGCCCAAAAAGCTTTCGTGGAAGCCACTCGTCAAGCAGCAAACCAGCTGGGTTAAACAACAGAAGCATGAACGTATCAGGCGACATAAGTGACCCATTTAAATTGAACAAGAAAACAAACCTGCGAATACTAACAGTCAACTGCAGGAGCATTAAAGAAAAAGCTGCAGAGTTCAAAACCACGGTCAACTATGTAAAGCCAGATATAGTGTGTGGCTGCGAGTCATGGCTGAAAGGGGTGAAGTCTGGAAAAACAACAGAAAAAGACGCAATAAAGAGCTGCGAAATTTTCCCAGACGGCTACAACATCTACAGAAACGATAGAAATACAAATGGCGGTGGAGTCTTTATCATGGTAAAAAAAGAAATAACTTCAACAGAAAATCCTGAATACGTAACATCCTGAAACTGTTGGGTGAAAATAAAACTCCAAAACAACAAAGACCTGGCGATAGGGTCCTTCTATATGCCACACCGCAACCCAAAAACCATCGAAGAACTCGGAAAATCTTTGGCATTGGTTCAACAGAAAAATAACAACATAATACTTGCAGGAGATTTCAACTGCCCAGACATTGACTGGGATAGTTCACAGCCTAAACCACAAGCACCGGACAGAGAAACCCAAACTGCATTGATAGACCTCGCAGTAGAATACCACCTCACGCAAATCCACGAGGAAGCCACGAGAGAAAACAACTTACTAGATCTGGTCATGACAACAAACCCATCACTTGTAAAAAACTCAACAAACATTCCAGGAATTTCAGATCACGCCATGGTGGTCACTGATATCGACACGAAACCGCACTACCAAAAAACGCAGCCAAGAAAGTGCTTCACCTATAGTAGAGCAAACTGGGATTCAATCAGTTCGGAAGCACAACATCTATCGGAAATGGTCACAGAAAAACTAGGAGAAGGCAAAAATGTCCAAAACCTTTGGGAGACATTCAAAATCGGAATCCACGATTGCATGGAAAAGAACATCCCATCCAAACTGATAAAATCCAACAACAAACTACCGTGGATGACCTACCAGCTTAAAAAATGCTGAAGAGGAAGCAACGCCAGTACAACAAGGCTAAGAAAACTGGAAATTGGCAAAATTATAAACAGACCCAAAAAGAATGTAAAAAACTCTTCAAGCAAACAGAATGGAATTATATAAACGAAACAATAAAAGAAGGCCTGGAAAATAGAAACTGCAAACCATTCTGGAAATACATAAAATCAAAAAAACAAAACAGCATCGGAGTAGCACCACTCAAGGATGGCAATCAACTCGTAAGTACAAGTAGGGAAAAAGCAGAAATACTGGTACAACAATTCAAGTCAGTTTTTACAACAGACACCAATCCAATCAAACCGAAACCTCTAAAAGCCAACATCAGTAACCTACCAGACATCAAAATTGATGAAAAAGGGGTTAAAAAATTACTGAAAAACCTGAACGTCAACAAATCCTCAGGTCCGGATAACATCCCGAACCGCATGTTAAAAGAGTGTGCCGAAGAACTAGCACCGGGATTAGCAGCAATATTCCAACTGTCACTTGACACCGGAGACCTACCAACAGACTGGCTGGAAGCAAATATATCATGCATATACAAAAAGGGGGACAAGCACAAAGCCGAAAACTATCGCCCAGTCTCCCTGACATCAGTCTGCTGCAAATTACTCGAACACATCATCTGTAAAAATCTCATGGGGCACCTAGAAGAAAACAAAATCTTAACATCACTGAACCATGGATTCAGATCTGGCTACTCATGCGAAACCCAACTTGTCCTAACAATTGATGACCTCCTTAAATCATCCGATGCTGGAAAACAAGTCGACATGGCCATCCTCGACTTCTCAAAAGCCTTCGATACCGTCTGACATGGTAAGCTCTTACATAAACTAGACCGATATGGAATCAAAGGCGCAACGCATACCTGGCTAACAAATTTCCTAACAAAAAGGAAAATGAAGGTAGTCCTCGACGGCGAAGCCTCAACAGAAGTAACAGTGGATTCAGGAGTACCACAAGGAACTGTTCTCGGCCCCATCTTATTCCTGTGCCACATAAATGACCTACCAGAAGTAACAAGATCCCAAGTAAGATTATTTGCTGACGACTGCTTGCTCTACAGAGAAATAAAAAACTACAACGACCACAGCACTCTCCAGAAAGATCTGGAAAATTTGGAAATTTGGGCAAAAGACTGGGGAATGAAATTTAACGCAAAGAAATGCTACATCCTAAGCATAAAAAAGAAAACTTCAAAATTCTATACACTTGATGGCCATATTCTAGAAGAAGTCCAATCGAATCCATACTTGGGGCTACAAATATCACAAGACCTACAGTGGCAAACCCATATCAGCAACACCACTAAAAAAGCGAGCTCAACACTTGGCTTCCTGAAGAGAAACTTAAAGCACTGCCCTATAGAATGCCGCAAACTAGCCTACATCTCGCTAATAAGATCAACCCTAGAATACGGCTCAATAATCTGGGACCCACATCTAAAACAGGACATATACAAAATATAGAAAATACAGAGACAGGCAGTCCGTTACATCACCCAAAACTACAAAACCAGAGAAGAAGGCTACATCAAATCTACAATGGAAGACCTGAAATTAACAGCCCTAGAAGACAGAAGACGACAAAATCGACTGATCTTCTTCTACAAAGTGGTTGAGGGGTCAGTACCAGGACTACCCCCTGACAAATTACTCAAGCCAACAACCAACAAAAGACGCATAAGACCAACAACATACAAGGACTGTGAGACAAAAAATGCCATATTAAACCAAGCTAGAGTAAATCAAAGAACATTCCAAGTCCCATATTGCAAAACAATAATCTACAGAAATTCCTTCTTCCCCAAGACAACAACAGACTGGAACCAGCTGGAAGATAATGTTGTCTCGGCACCAACGCTGGAGCTATTCAAGAAGGCCATCCAAAAGAAACCGTAAGCGTTCTCTTCAACCCGTAGCATTAAAGCCTAAATAGGTTACTGCTATGTACAGATACAGATACAGATACAGATATAACATAATTTCCAACAAACAGGTGCATGCTGTATCCCTATTATTTTATATGTTATATTATTATATGTTATATTGAACCTGTCTTGTTATAAAAGTCATGAGTATTAATAAAGATAATTTAATCCTATGCCGCGTGTTACTTATCAATTACTACTCCACGGCGATTTGTCCAGACGGCGACTTGTCCCGACGGCGACTCGTCCCACTTCGGGTACGGCGAGTTGTCCCGACGGCGAGTTGTCCCGTTCCCGAATAAGCCAGATACCCAGAAATTAACCACAATTTATGCGACGGTTTGGGTCAAAAAGTTGGGGGATGTTTCGGCTAGGGGACGATTCGGTCAATTCCCATTGAGAGATTTCAACGAATTTTCGTTTTGCCCGGAAGGTCAAGGATGACACGCTAAAATTATATTTGCGTTTCCATTTGTTGCTGTTATGTAGGTAATGGACTTCACGGAACAGTGCACAGAAATTATCATGTGATTGGCCGATATGTTCGTATTTTCCCTAATTTCGTGGGAATACAGGGGCCCCTTTAGGTGCAATAGCCTAGGCTATATAAGTATTTGGATTTTGTTTATTTTGAAATTCTCACCTCTGATAATAACATAAAACTGGTTGTTTATTTATTGATTTTATTCTCATTAATTTCTGATTCTTCTCGAAGTATTGCAGCAGCGGAATTCTCATTGTCGCTGATCTGGGTTAGATTGATAATTTGCGGCAAATTGCAAGCATAGCATTTTCATCTAGAGTTTCTAAACCATGCATCAGTCTGCGATAAAAAGTCTGTGTGATGCCAGTTTGGAAAAGACGATATTGCCATCTGTTACAGGAGTCACATTGAAGGCATTGCTGTCGACTAATACAATGCCTCGAGCAGGACATACACGCATCAGAATCCATTTTTACTGACTGTCGAACAGTGGTCCACAAAGGGAACAGGTCAAAACGTCACACGACCAAAACGTCACATTTCAAAATGGTCAAAACGTCACATATTTTGGTCAAAACGTCGCATACTTTTGGTCAAAACGTCACATACTTTTGGTCAAAACGTCACACACTTTTTGGTCAAAACGTCACATACTTTTGGTCAAAACGTCACACATTTTATATTTATTATTATAAGCGGCCAACTTACTAATGGCGGGAGGGGGGGCTTGAAATTAGAAATGTGTTGGTCGGGACCATTTGGATGTTGTGAAGTACGCAGAACTGAATTAGCCGCTTGATTCGTGCCTCTCAGAGTTTATAGGCGGAGAAAAATGTCATCATTATGTGTACATTGCATACAAAACCGCACTTGTTTTTGCTGATATGTGATTTGAAGTGGGGGGGGGGGGGAGGGCAGGCATCAAAGAGCTGCCGGAAGCAACCGTGGAGTCTCTGTATTACGTACGAGTTATTCTGTGACCGTTAAGTGTGCTTTTCGCAATTACGTACGAGTTATTCTGTGACCGTTAAGTGTGTTTTCCGCAAAGGACCAGTTCTCGTACTCATTCCAGACAACGATATTTCACTATGTGAACTCCGCCCATATAATAACGGCGTGTAACAGGTTTTATTTGCGACATCGCATCATATCAGGCATGCGTAATGAATTGTTGAATGCATGTACTTTACTGATTGTTGTGAATAACACGACGCCAGGGCTATTATTGCTTTCAATAAGTGGATGCTGCCCTATTATTAGGTCGGTACAATGTTTTGCAAGTAAAGTCGTATAGGTTTACATCATGAAAAGTGACCGTTCGAAAAGGCCTATCAGTATGTGCTCGCTGCATTGTTGGAGATATGCACATTCTAATTATGAGGCCCATATTATTGTCCCGGTAAGTAACCGTCACTAATCAAGGGGTTGCTATCCCCGAACTGAAAGTCACTGAGCTATATATTTTGTACTTTCTGAGCTTTTGGAGCTTCGAGCTCGAGATAAGAGCTCATTTTAGTGTGGTACATTAAAAGTTGTATTTGCTTCGGTATTGAATGTGTTTGACCTGAAGCCTACAGGAAATGGCCCGGAAGTTAATCCGCTATGTATGCCCATCATACGCGACTGATACAATGTGTGGTTTGTGAATTTCGAGTAACCACTGCATGGGTGCGTGTGTTTTTTCACTATGTGAACTCCGCCCATATAATAACGGCGTGTAAGATGAAATAGAGACAAGGTCAGTAGGGTCGAAAGCGGTTCAACTGAAACTGAAACTTCATTTATTCATTCGAGGCCGAACTCATCTATTGCTCGTTGTCCGTGAGCGCCTTTCATTCATTCGATTTGTTGATTGGGCACAGAACAAGGAATAGTTATCTTGCTGTCTAAGTGTGTGACGTTTTGACCAAAAGTATGTGACGTTTTGACCAAAAAGTGTGTGACGTTTTGACCAAAAATATGTGACGTTTTGACCAAAAGTATGTGACGTTTTGACCAAAAAATGTGATGTTTTGACCATTTGGAAATGTGATGTTTTAGTCGTGTGACGTTTTGACCAGCACCCTCCACAAGGACTATTTATTGCCATATGCGGTCGGGCTACTTCTTTGAAAACGAAACAGTTATTTAAACAACTTGAACTGTTTTAAATTACAATCATTCAGGAATGAATCACTAATTGGGCAACTATCATTGTCTTCCAAAAGAAGACATTGCCTAAAAACAACAACACCGGTACAATCTTGGTAATTACTATAATTAGTAATAATTAAAATAACAAACAGTGAGTGACCATTGATTAACTGAACTCAACTTGTGTTTTCACAATCAAAAATCAAAGAACTTCTACTAAAATATAACCAAGTGTAAACTAAAAAAACATGTTCTCACAAAAATAGTTTCAAAGTTTATTCAACATGTTAAAAAAATTATAGAAACATTCAATTTTTTTTCATTTTCTACTTATTTTCACTGGAGGACGGTTTGGGTGTATTAGAGGACAGTTTGGGTAAAAATGTAGCAGACGGTTTGGGTCAAATTGCAGAGGACGGTTTGGCCAGAGGACGGTTTGGGTGTAATTCGTGCCTATAACGGGTCACTTTTTGTATTTTTGTGTATTTCGTCGTAAATAATAAACTTTCCCGAAAGTTTTTCCTTGTATGTCGAGACAGTAATATACTTACCATTATCTAGCTAGATTTATTTGTGTTGAACAGTTCATTGTTTCCAAAAATTAGATCATTTGACAGACGTAAATTTGCCAATAACGGGTCGCTTATGCGTATAAATGCAAGTTTTGAGCCTTGATGACTATATTTTTAGCCGTGTTATCTTCAGGGGAAAAAAGGCAAGCTAGTCTGAACATCTTTTGATAAATTGTAGCAGTTTTCACATCGGTTCTGTTGGATAAAAATATGTTGACAAGCACTTACATGGCACTGAAGAATGTCACTGATATTTCTTCCTTATTAGGGTTGATTAAAAACTATACCAGAACTCTGAATCGGGCATACCACGTAAACTGGTATATCCAGGAACATTTTGACACAATTCTAATTTCTTGGATGGAGGGGGGGGGGGGGTTATATGGGATAAATTTATTATTATGAGACGTTTGGGTCAAAAACGTCCGGCCTGAAATGAACTGTACTTAGTGGCTATATACAATCAGTAGTGGCACTAGCATTTGCCTGACAGTGGCCGACTGACCTCCCCGATAAAGGGTGGGAGGTAGCTACATGTATAGAGTAGTCTGTAAGGGGCTACGTACTGCCCGTCCCCAACTGGGACTGATGCCCTAGGGAAGGGAATCGGAAGTATAGAGCCATCTTATACAGAGGCTATGTTGTACCCCAGAAATCTTACAATAAAATGGAGAGTTCCGAACAACAAGTAGGTTGATTGGTGGCATGGATATATAAATACTACTCTGTAAGACAGCTTCCTTTTGACCTCCCCTAAATTGGAGCTCATGCCTCCGTGGTGAAGAGGGGCAGTATATAGGTGCTACACAGAGGCTAGATGGTAACCAAAAAACATACAATAAAAGGCGAAAGTTTCCATCAGGGAAGGGGGGGGGGTAGGTAAGTCACTATATACTGCCCCTTCCCCACCTGTGGCTCAAGCCCCGAGGTGGAGGAGGAGCAGTATAAAGCTGTCGTACAAAGGCTATGATGTGCCCCGGACACTTTACAATCAAAAAGAGTTTCCAGTAATGGTGAGGATGGTAGCCTATGTTTATCAGTACTCCTCAGTAAGATGACTATCTACTGACCCTACCCTAAATTGGAGTTCATTCTTCTGTGCTGAGGAGGGGAAGTATATAGCTGAGCTCTTATACAGAGGCTAGAGTGTAGCGAAGAAACCATACTATAAAAGACAAGTTTCTTGACTGGAAAGGAGGGAGGGGTAGGCTTTGCTGACGAGGGGCTACAGCCCCCCGCTGACCATCTTTTGGAGCTGCCCCTGAACACAATGCCCCATGAAAAATAATAAAATATGGAGCTGAAGGCCTTTCCCTGCAGTCACCCGCCCCCTACAGTTATTTATTTATTGGTGTTTTAAGGTCACATATTTCTGCACAATGGCTAATCATGACCTCAACAGTTTTACAGGTAGAGGAAGCCAAAGTACCCGGAGAGAACCACCGAGCAATGGCGAGCAGCTGTCAGCTCCTTAACATACTAATTCCACACAAGCAGGGTTAGCATTGGTTGAAGACAGGTGTGCTATCAACGTGCAGTACATACGCCTTAGTACACAACGTCACCGTGCCTCCACGTGGGCAATGGGGATGAAGTATCTTGCCCAAGGACACCCCTAGCAGTTGTGGTGTAGTTAATTTTATATTGTTCAAACATGAGGCAATCATTAAATTTTTGTCAACACTTTTAATAGTTACTGTAGGCTGTAGCTCACAATGTGGAACTTGAAAGTGCACAGAACTTTCAGTCTTTTAGTTTAAACAGTATTTATTCACTAATTGACATGTGTACACATTTCACCATAACAGTAGAGTAACAAAGGTTCTGAACAACACTAAATACAATAGTATACACAAAACAATGAAAGTAGATTACTGTGTAAAGGAGGGATTCGACAGAAAGCTTAAAGCTTATGTAAGTCGTCTCCCTGATAACTTATGAACTTACTCCTGTAGGTGGTACGAATCAGATGAAGAGCTCACATGCCGACACACGGAGGCCGAGGCGCTCCCTCCATTGCATATCAAATTACTCTTGGTTGCTACGATTGAAGGTCATTGGCAGATAAGTTAAGCAACACATCAGAAGAAATACGGAGTAGAGAAAGGCAGTCTCGACCGCCGGGCAGCGACATGTGAAACTGTTTAAACTTCAGCTTAAAATTAAAGGGAAAGAAAGAAGAGAAAGGAAGAACAGGAATGCTGATAAGTAGAAAAAAAAAATAAATAAATAAATAAATAATAGGAAAATAATAAGATGAAATCAGCTTGAATACATGATACAGAGATATTATGCTGATGTAAAAAGCACGCAACGAAGTCACACTCCGGTCTCCAAGGGCACTTCAGGACGTGTCGATGACGAGCCCAAAACTGTCCTCAGAAATCGGAGTGAGGCTCCGACACACACCTTGCACACCCTCACAGTTGATAATAATTTATTTATCCTACAATACTTTGGGCAATAGTCGAGAATGTATTATGCAGACGAATGCAATATCGAACTATTTATTTGTGTGGGACCAAAAGAATTGAACTCTCGGAAAGGGATCGTGCTTACATCGTACCCCTGATACAGGTATCTGTACCAGGGGGTCGGATACTGACTGAATGTATGTTAAATAGAATTAAATAGAATTAACTCTCAAGAAAATCGTAAGTAGGCAGCTTGCTTCATTTAGATCATTTAGTGGCAAGTTGTACGTAAGTAAACCTAGAGGTGTTGAACGTTGGAACGTCTGACGGCTATTCCACCACCAGCATTGGTCACTTGGTCCTATTATACTAGCTAAGCAGAACCTGTTTGGTGCAGTTTCCCATGAGGAGTGGGGATGGGGGCGTATTGTTAAGTTTCTGCATTATTGAAATCGCTTGCTTGATAGAATGAAGTCATGTACCACTTCGAAAATAAGGCGGTTGTTCTCGTTGTTCAAGAATTCAGAGCCAAACAGAAGTGTGAATGTATCTGTTACATATGGGAGTAAATTAATTGTATAATTTCGAGCGTTTGAAAGCAGGGGATATTGAAAGAAAAAGTGATCAGTAGTTTCGTGCTCACCACACTGACAGTAGGGGCTGGGTGATAAATGATTGTCGAAGAGGTGAGAATTTAGACTACTACAATGCAACCGCAGCCTACAGTGGTATATTTGAGCCCTGCGAGATTTCGCGTTACTGTAGAACGTTGGGGGTCTTTGGTTACCATCACTGAGAAACGTTTTAAAGTTAATCAATGATGAGTTCTCGCGGACAGGTAACGGCAACTTATTCCACTGGTCAGTAACGCAGGGGATAAAAGAAGACTGATACAGTTGCATTCGACAAAAGGGAACTCGGTGGTTTTGGCCAGATTGGAGACTACGTGATGAATTCGACACGGAGGTAAGTGGGGGAACTTTGTTGGAGATGTATGGAGGTGACGTGATGATACATTTTGAAAAACTGAATTAATTTATGTTTATGGCGCCTTTCTTGCAGGGATTCCCATCGTGTTTCCGAATATAGCAGGGCCTTACTGGCACTAACTGTTGCTCCGGTGATGATTCTTGCTGCTGCAATCTGTATATTTTTATACTGTACCAATGACCCAGACTTAGCTGGTGCTAACTCTAACAAAACCAGGGCCAAACACAAATTTTGCCCCCCAATCCCCAAAATTTGCATCCAAAACAAAAAGAAATCATGTCCTAAAGGACCTCCATACTACGCCTCTACTGCGCATGCGCAGTGATGCAGACGTCCCAAAATTGGCGCCAATTATCATTCTCTGTTTGGCCCTTCATCAGTCAACATCTCACTGATCTTTGTGCTTGTAAATCTCAGTTTAAAGGATGCCAGACACGTAATTTTTGGAGAAAATGTGATTCTAAGGAGGATAGAAAGAGGAGAGGAAAAAGAAGTGACAAAAAATAATCAGGGCTGTACTTAAAATTTTTTGATGAAATTATGTTAAGTTGCCTATTTTCGAGGCATGGGCCTCTTGTTGTCATTCTTGCTAATTGTTGCACTGCTTATTCAATGTTTCCTCTTCCTTAGCCTTCTAAAGTCCCCCCTTGCAATTCTCCCATGCTTTTGGCATATTTTTGAGAAATTTCATTTCTAAAATTTCCTGGGAGAGTTGCTTGGTTACAGAATGTTTTCTGTTATTTTCCCCATAGTTACGTTTTCACCCATGGGTGTATAACATTTGTGTTCTGCATCTTCCATCTGATGTTCTGCAGATTCTCCCCTGGGAGTCTCTGTTTTGCATCAGATAGAGTGTAATTTGATGACTGATTCCGGGCCAGTTTTTTCAGTGCCTGGAGTCATGTTTTCTGGTGTTTTTACACTGTTTGTTTACATTGGCAACAGTCTTTTTTGAGGGGGGCTGTTTGCTTTTGCTGTAGTTTATCTCACTATAAGATACATTTATATTATCCGTAAGTGTCTCATTAATTATTTTATATAAATTTAAAATTTTTGACCACACTTTGCCATCGGATCCATTGGGGCTCAACATTACTTTTCAGCAACTTGGGCTTCGCTGAAAAAATATTTTTTCAAAATTATTTTGATTTGCAATTGTTTTTTCATTTATTAATGGGTCATGTTATTATGTATCTTTGTGTCAGGGGTTTTTGCGAGTAACTAGGACTTATTGTTGTTCTTTCACAATGAAGGGACGTTGTTCAAATTGTAATAGGAAGAAATCTTCCTCTGACTTTCATGATCATTGTATTAATTGTAGTCAGTGTTCTCGCATTAATCCCTGTCCTATATGTGAATATTGGGATGAGAAACATTGGAAACGTGTGTCACGATATGTTGTTTCTGGAGAAAGGGCAATGCCGGCTCTTTCTCCGCAAGGTCACTCTACTCTCTCAGTTTCTATTTCAGAGGAACCAGAACAGGGTGATGTTTCCATGTTATCTTCTACAAGTGTGCGTCCGTCGTCACAAATGAATTCAGAGCTAGCGGCAAAAGTGCTCATGGAGATTAGACAAATGTCGTCCGCTAGCTCGCCCGGTGTAGCATCCATTCACCGAATGGTTCGGCAGCCGGGTTCGTCCGATGCGGTCCAAGAGGAAGTTTTGGGTGATGCGAGCACTATAAACATAATAGATGCACACCCAGTGACGGCGGATAGTAAGCGAGAACGGAGGAAGCCTTTGAGTCCGGTTCCTAGCTCGTCCAGCCGGGCCGCGAGCGAGAGAGGGACCAGATGTTGTGGTACAAAATGTGTCTTTAGCGGAGCATACGTCTTTCGCTCGGGACGCTCCGTTGTATAAGCAGTCCGCAGAGACTGTTAAGGCTGCCTCTTCTCGTCAGCGCACACGACCACACCTTGGCTGCGTGACCGCCGATATATTACCAGCTTCGCCGATCAAGGATTCTTCGGCGACCAGGTCACACCATCCGGCAACCAGGGATTCGAGACCGATGGGCTCCGGACGTTCGCATAGGAAAAGTATGCGGGAGCCATCTGATGCGGAGCTGCCCTCGGCAAAGCAGCGAAAGACTGCGCCTCCGCAGGTCTCGACGCCGGACATTCTTGTGCAGATAGCACAGCTTATCGCAGCATCCCAGCAGCCGACAGAAACGGTGTCGGATCGAGAATTATCCGACGGCGCTGGGTCGGTACGCTCCGCCGAAGCATCGGGGGCGGACGACCGGGAACATCATGAGGTCCGACCGGATGGTGAAAGGGATACGGATGACTTGGAGCTATCCCTTTCGGAACAACATAAAGCTGCCGTGGACTTCATCCGGCAATTTCTCCCTCAAGTTGTTCCGTCGGGCCAGACTGCTGCGGTTCCGGACAAGAGAATTATAGCGTCATTGGACTCTGAATTTTTTGAGGGGTTCAGGGACATCGCTCCCGAGTTTCCGTCGCAGTCCAATAATGTTGCAAGAACATTTGAATTATTGAACGACGCTATATTTAAACTTGCTTCCAGGACGGGGAAAGCAGGTTTCTTGTCCGCTAATACTCTCAACCTGCCTTTCATTAATGCAAGGAATAAATTCGATACGGCAGGACAGGGTATACCGAGAGTTCCTCTGCGTATGGATGACGAGGTGGAAGACTTAGAGCTATCATTACCGTCGTCAGCTTCTATTCCAACCGCGGTGTTGGAAACAGCTATTGCGTCTAACAGAGCCAATTTAGATGCCTTATCTTACGCAGATCACCTTACTAAGGCGTTATCACTGCGCCTTCAGGGGAAAGAGTTTCAGGATATGTGATAACAGAGCGTCTCTTTTCTGCGGATTTGACGGAAGATGAGTCCACTTTGGACTTCGAGTTAATGGAGGCTTTCGTTTGAAGGATATCTTTAGACCTTCCGAAGTCACTCCTCTCACCCAAGGGTCGTCCGTAATCGACGCCCATTCTTGTGAAAAGCTCGACAACCTTCCGCCAACCGGAACGCGATAGAGGTTTAAGCCATCACCTCCTGGGCCTGCGGTAGGAGAAACCACGTCTTCCACGGCCCGCACCTCGCCCCGTCGACCTCGGGGCGTCCGACCGATTATCCCGAGGAAAGAATCCTTCTGTTTGCGCTAGAACATCACGTTCTTCTTTCGGTCCGTCACATACCGGGTCGTCTGAATGTGCTAGCAGACTCCCTTTCACGAAAGGGTTGCTTGTTGCCGTCGGAGTGGACTCTCAACAAACAAGTATTCAATCAGATTTGCTACCAATGGGAACGGCCAATGATAGACTTATTTGCGACACATCTCAACAATCAGTTGCAGACGTATGTGTCTCCGTGTCCGGATCCAAGAGCATTTGCAGTAGACGCTCTGTCGATCCCTTGGGACGGAATGATAGGATATGCGTATCCTCCAGCGCCGTTAATTCAACAAGTATGGCTAAAGATAAAACAATCTCAATGCAAGATTCTGTTGGTAGCATCTCTGTCGCCACAGAGACCGTGGATAAATCTACTCAGGTGTCTGTTGTGGGACCTACCGCGGAAGCTTCCTCCACGGGAGGATCTTCTTTCGCAGGGGAAATCGCGCCAACTCCATCACAACCCGCAAGGTCTCAACCTTCACGTTTTTCCGTTGTGCGGTCCTTCTTGCATGGCAAGCACTTTACAGGACGAGCAGTGGACGCGATTTCTAACTGTAGGAGGACCTCCTCTTCGCTAAACTATGCGGCTAAGTGGAAGGTTTTTCGTCGTTGGTGTAGGGATCATTCTGTAGATATATTCTATCCCTCTATACCAGGCATTGCAAACTTTCTAGTATACTTGTTTGACGAAATCAAACTGCAGCCTGTTACTATAAAGGGTTATAGATCTATGTTATCTGATACCTATGCACATCATGATAGTTTACAAATTGGATCTAATGTCTCTTTATCTAAGTTGGTTAGAAACTTTTCGATAAATAGACCCAGAACTCTTAGATTAATTCCTAAGTGGAATTTAGCTTGGGTTCTTCTTAAATTGAAGGAAAAGCCATTTGAACCTCTTGGGACAGTAGATTTCAAATTCTTATCTTATAAGACAGCTTTTCTCTTAGCTTTCTCTTCTGCTAGAAGAGTCAGTGAGCTTCATGCACTATCGGTGGATGATTCTCATTATCGTAGTGTTGGGAACACTATCACCTTCACTACTAATGTGGGTTTTTTAGCTAAGAATCAGGCTCCTAATAAATATCCGGAACCTATTGTTATTAAGGCTCTTCCGTCTTCAGACGGGCGTAGGCCTTTACTCTGCCCTGTTAGAGCATTACGTATCTATAAACAGAGATCTCAGTTTATCAGAAAGGGACGGAAACGTTTCTTTCTGTCTTTGATGCCTAATAGAAAGGACATTTCAGTCCATTCTATTGCTAGATGGATTCAATTAACTATCCGTACTGCTTATGAAGATTTATCTTCTTCTCAGCAGTCTGTGCTTAAGATTTCTGCTCATGAAGTAAGAGCTCTTTCTACTTCCTGGGCTTATGCTAATAGTGTTGCTATTATAGACTTAATGAAGGCTGCTTATTGGTCTCAGCCATCCACATTTACGAATTTTTATCTCAGAAATATTGAGCCCATTTCTGGAGACCTGCATTGTTTAGGTCCGTTATCTGTTGCTCAGAATGTCGTCCACTAAACAGTTGCAACTATAGTTATGCAGGCTTTCTGTTCCGGCAGTGACTCCGTCCGGCTGCCCTCTTCGCTCTGGGCTATTTGACCCAGGGCAAGGGGAGGGGGGGGGGGGGGGGGGGCGGGTGTTCCCTTAGGTCACCTGCTTTATAGTGAAAAGTAAGGGAATGCCTCCTCCAAGTCAGTATTTCTGAGTCGCTTCCGGGATGGTTTTAAAGTGTAATATTAATGTTAAAATTCATTCATGTCTTATTTTTAAAGTGTAGCTCGGTGTGAAGCATTTGTATATGTCAAGTGTCAAACGGGCTTTAATATACAATACTCGGACACTTTTAAATGACTATAAAGAGTCTCAATTCTCTGGACTACTTTATTTATTGGCTTGCTTTAAAAATAATTAGTATAAGGGTTATACTGGATGTTAATAGAGAACATGAATGTTATTTTGCTCAATTATTAAGGGTAGTGTATCTTTCTAATTTAATATTAAATAAGAAAGATACATGTAAAGCCTAATACTCCTTTTCTCCTTAAGGGGTTACCTCTTTACTATATAGTTGAGCTTATTGGATTTTCTTCTATGTCCTAGGCCCTCCAGCCTGTTTACTATTCAGCTAAGTCTGGGTCATTGGTACAGTATAAAAATGTTAAAAAATTTATAGTAATTTATATATTTTTTATACTTACCAATGACCCAGACGGGGATGGCCCTCCCTGGAGTTGGGAACTCTTGCCTCCCCGCTGAGTACATAGCGCTGACCAGGCACTGCCAGTAAGAATGATGATTGGCGCCAATTTCGGGACGTCTGCGTCACTGCACATGCGCAGTAGAGGCGTAGTATGGAGGTCCTTTAGGACATGATTTCTTTTTGTTTTGGATGCAAATTTTGGGGATTGGGGGGCAAAATTTGTGTTTGGCCCTGGTTTTGTTAGAGTTAGCACCAGCTAAGTCTGGGTCATTGGTAAGTATAAAAAATATATAAATTACTATAAATTTTTTAACTTTTTCTAGTTCCGCGGTATTGGTCACGGAACAATTATCCCAGACAGTATCCGCATATTCCAGAAGAGGCCTAATAAAGGCAAAATATATTTTTTCCAGGACACTGCGATCAAGGTTAAATTTGTGCCTCCTCAGCAGGTCTAAACGTGACCAGGCTTTGGTGCAAATATGACCAATGTGGTCGTTCCATGTACATGTACTGTTTAGAATGAGTCCTAAATGTTTATGGTCACGAACTTCCGATATCTATGAGTCACCTAAATATAAGGGTGGGTGAGAGTCTGGATTGATTTTACGTGATATACACATACTTTCAGTTTTGTTGGGATTGAACTCAACCAACCATGTTTTGGCCCAATGCTCGATTGTGGCCAAATCTTGATTGATTATGACCGAGGCTTGCTCTGGGTTTTCAATAATTGGATACAAGGAAGTATCATCTGCAAAGAGGCGTATGCTACTGAATAAGTCGCTGGTTATATCATTTATTTATATCAAAAACAGTAAGGGTCCGAGTATAGACCCCTGAGGTACACCGGCATTGATGGGTCTCCATGACAAAGACTCCGAGGCTATCACAACTCGCTGCGACCTATCCGCAAGATACGATTTTAGAAACAGAAGTAGTTCTCCTGAAACACCAATACTCTCCAGCTTGTGGATAAGACCAGCATGCCATACCTTGTCAAACGCTTTACTGACATCACAAAAAACTACCCTAACTTCTTTGCCTTCATCAAGCGCGCGACAGAATTCATCATATATGTCAGTCAGTTGGAGGACGGTTGAATCTCTAGGTGTAAAACCTGATTGGAACTGACTAAGGACATTATTTTCACTCAAAAACTGCCACAAGCGTTTGAAGACGCATTTTTCAAATATTTTACCAACACAGCTGATCAACGATATCGGGCGATAATTGGTGACTGTGTTTGAGGGTTGTTTTTTTAGGATTGGGGAGACATTTGCTTTTTTCCATAATGAAGGAAAGTACGAATTATTCAGTAGAATGTTGAATAAAATTGAGAGTGGCTCACTGAGAGAGGATTTACATTCTTTTAGGAGACGTGGGCTTATTTGGTCAGGACCAGACGCCTTGGACACCTTTATCGACTTCATTGCAGCATATACTTCACTGCAATGTAGGGTGACACTATCAATACACTGGGAAACATGTTGTGGTGGATCTGGTAGGGAAGCATTCGAATCGTCAACTGTCGAGACAGAATAGAAGTATTCATTGAACGCTTCAGCTTTCTCAACACTTGAAGAATATATTTTGTTTAGATGAATCAGGGTGGGAATTCAGCTACCGATTAGTGTTTTTAAGGTCTTCCACCACAGTGATGCCGGGGTTTCGTTGCTTCTCAGTGTGGACTGAATGTTTGAAAGATGCTGGGCTTTGGCCTTCCTGATGGCCGATACAACCTCATTCCGTTTACGTTTATATTTATTCCAGTTGTATGGAATATTAGTACGTTTGGCAATGCGATACAAACGTTTTCTCTGTCTCAATAGTAATCTTATTTCATTATGCATCCATTTCGGTTGGTCCATTCTCGAAGTAATCATTTTATGAGGTATGTGTTTGGATGCAGTGTCAAGTATTTTATCAGTGAATTTGGAAACCATAGTATCGAGACATACCGTGTCAAAGATAGAGTTCCAGTCGACGTCAGAGAAAGCCGTGTTTAGTACTTCATAATTACCCTGAGAGTAAAGCCATATCTTCCTCTTAAAAGAAGGTGGATTTGGTTTTAAAAATTCGAGTTCAATTGAAATTGGGCAGTGATAGCGGGTCATGTCTGGGATAATTGGTTCGAGGACTTCGCTTGTTTTCACGTTGATTGTGTTACTGACAGCAAAAAGATCTAGCAGTGAAGCCGATGTCTCAGTAAAACAAGTTGGTTCGCTCACAAGCTGTCTGAGGTTAAAGTAATTGATTATTTCAGAAAAGCTACTTCTTGAGGATACCATTTGGTTATCGTTGAAATCACCTGTGATAATTAAGTCACCAACTGACGTGTATCTAGCTTTTTCGATGGATGCTGATATGGCATCCCATGTGTTTGGGGGACTGTTGGGTTGGCGGTAGAATACTCCTAGTAATAACGACCTATTCCGTTTTGTAAATATTTCAGCCCATAGACACTCCGTATTCGGTGTATCAAGATCCGGTCTGTGTCGAAATGAGATACCATCTTTAATGTAAATGGCAACCCCACCTCCCCTTGACGAGCGATTAAATCGCAGAGGTTCATGGAACCCCTGGAGTTGGACATCAGATGAGGGATCATCGCTGTGTAGCCATGTCTCACTAAAAGCCATAATATCAAATGGTGTAAATTCACATTGTACAATATCCAGTTTAGGTCTGAGGCTGGCTTTGAATGTTAAGATGAACAATTTTTAGAGTATTCAGGTTGCCATCTGAATTAAGAGAATTTGGACCAGGGTTAGTTTCAATGTCACCTGACAATAATAGGCTTATGGCTAAAGAGATGAGAAACAACGTTGATAGGAAAACTGTAGCTAATACTTTTAGTGTTGATGTAGCCTTCGATACAGTCTTTTGCACAAGTTGCAGGACTCTGATAGTTTTAATTTACAAACTACTAAAATGGAAAAAATGGGCAAAAATGTAATGGTTTTTTTTTATGTGTACCCATACTATGTATGGTACACATAATGCTGGCATTCGGGGTGGCCATCCGTCGTTCGTCCATCCTTTGTCCGTCCGCCTGTCCGTCCGGCGTCCGTATCCATTTCTTTGGCTTCAATAACTTGAAAAATATTGCTTGGATTGTCAAGTTACTTTATATATTTGTGTTCAGGTTTCTTATGTGCCGAGCTGTATAGTTTTTGGTGTAAATCTGATAATTTGATCCTGAGATATGAACTCTTTATCCTTCAAATTGAGAATTCTTCCAATCCCTTTGGCATGAGATAACACAAAAAATATCAATCCAATTGTCATGTTACTTTATATATATCTTCAGGTTACTGATGTTCCGAGCAGTATAGGTTTTGGTGTAAATCTGTTATTTTGATCCTGAAATATTAACCCTTTATCCTTCAAATTGAAAATTCCTCCAATCCCTTTGGTATTCTATAACTTGAAAAATATAGCTTGGATTGTCAAGTTACTATTGCTTGGATTGTCCAGTTACTTTATATTTGTGTTCAGGTTACTGATGTGCCGAGCTGTATAGTTTTTGGTGTAAATCTGTTATTTTGATCCTGAGATATTAACCCTTTATCCTTCAAATTGAAAATTCCTCCAATCCCTTTGGCATTCGATAACTTGAAAAATATTGCCTGGATTGTCAAGTTACTTTATATTTGTGTTCAGGTTACTGATGTGCCGAGCTGTATAGTTTTTGGTGTAAATCTGATAATTTGATCCTGAAATATTAACCCTTTATCCTTCAAATTGAAAATTCCTCCAATCCCTTTGGCATTCGATAACTTGAAAAAATATTGCTTGGATTGTCAAGTTACTTTATATTTGTGTTCAGGTTACTGATGTGCCGAGCTGTATAGTTTTTGGTGTAAATCTGATAATTTGATCCTGTGATATTAACCCTTTATCCTTCAAATTGAGAACTCCTCCAATCCATTTCTTCGACATGCGATAACTCAATAAATATTAATCTGATTATCAGGTTACATTATATATGTATTCATGTTACTGATGTGCTGTGCTGTATAGTTTTTTATGTAAATCTAATAATTTGATCCAGAGATATTAACCCTTTATCCATCAAATTAGGCACTCCTCCAATCCATTTCTATATGTACCCATACCATGTATGGTGTCCATAATGTCGGCATCCGGGGTGGCCCTCCATCTTACAGCTTTCTACTAGTTGAGCGTATGGGTACACATCTGACGATTTGAGAACTGTGCTTTGTATATCCTCACACTAAGGAACATAAAAATGCACGGAAGATAAAAAAAATTCTGACCATTTTGAAATATGTCACAGAAGTTCTGGAACAAATTTTCTTGTTTTGCATTTGATTCCAGCACACATGACGTAAGCATTGCTGACCCGTTATTGGCCATTCAAGTTGGTCCAAACAATGGAATGTTTCTGATGGACAGGAAATGACAATCAGAATTCTTTTTTTAACCACATAAAGTGTAATGGCAGGTTGATAAAATAAAGTACTTTCCATTTGTAGAAATGATGCATAACCTTCTTTAAACTTTGCATAAAAATGTTCCCCACTGACTCACCTAATTTCTCTTCGTTTCGTTTTGGGACGTCTTTGTAAATAGGTACATGTAATAGATTAATTAAAATTTCAGACACCTAATTCAAAACAAATTGCGTGAAATATTTCGTGATATATTGCAACAAATTTCCAGCCTTACAGTTCTGTGATACATCAGTTAGTTACCAATATATCACAACGGAAACATGCTTTGACCCGTTATAGGCACAGACCCTCAATAGGCACACTAACTGTAATCAACTCATAGAGTTGACAGTAGACACCACTGTAGTTCAGCGATCTGAATGTAGTGGCTACTCACTCTACATTCAGATTCTTGCCATTCACTTGTGTAGAAAAAGTTCCCATCAGGTTTTTATGGGAACTCAAAACTCAAAACTCGAAAATAGGAATACATATCAAGCTTTCGCCCTTATTACAGGCTACAATCGATAGTACATGTATTTCCTTACATTTGGGCAGAGTTGATTGATCCAAACTATGTTGTATCCTTTAATTATCGTTATTTGAATACTTGCGAAGTGTCAACGAATGTTTTGAAATCGTCCATGTTTTTGTATAAATTTAAAACAGTAAAAACAATAACCTGGTAATGGCGCCAAAACGAATAGACCTTTTCATCGAAGCGGAATCGGAATCTCGATCGCATTCGCACAGAGGAGGTTATCAACCCCCTCTGGCCAAATGCGATTGAATTTCCATTTCTGCATCGACGAAAAGGAAAGGTCTATTCGTTTCGGCGCCATAACTGGGTTATTGTTTTTACTGTTTTATATTTATACAAAAACATGGACGATTTCGAAACATTCGTTGACGCTTTGCGAGTATTCAAACGTGTACTATCGATTGCAGCGGGTAATAAGGGTGAAAGCTTGATATATACATGTATTCCTATTTTCGAGTTTTGAGTTCCCATAAAAACTTGATAGGAACTTTTTCTACACAATTGAATGGGAAGAATCTGAATGTAGAGGGGTAGCCATTACGTTCAGATCGCTGAACAAGCACCACTGGTTCCTGGAAGTCTGCTAGTGCTATCGTATTTGTACCAGAACTTCTACTTCTACCAATGAGTGGTCACCATCAACACGTTGATGATTCTGCCACTTGAGAGGATGCGCTTGTTTTTTTCATTTTTAGCTCAACTTTGACGTAAGTCAAATTTGAGCTTATGCCATGGCCAGTCGTCCGTCTGCCCATCAACAATTCAATACGGCTCAGACTAGAGGCTGTATTTATGAACCGATCTTTACAAAACTTCTTGGGTACCTTTGTTATCACCATGGCCGTGGGACGAGAACGAGTGTCTTGGGGTCCGGTCCGAAATTCAAGATGGCCGCTGGCAGCCATTTTGTACCAAATTAGGTGCAGTCAGATTTTTCCGCAGAACTTGTATATGAAAGCTCTGATTTGAATAATTTTTTGTCTGAATGTTTAGTACCATGGGATACATCACATACATGTATAATACAGGTTTTTTTTTCATGCGTAAATTATGCAAATTAGACTAACTTTGATTTATTTAGTGTTACTTTCAGCACTGTAAGTGCAAATGCCAATACGGCTCGGGCTAGAGGCCGTATTTATGAACCAATCTTTACGAAACTGCTTGGGTATCTTTGTTATCACCGTGGGACGAGAACGAGTGTTTTTGCATCCGATCTGAAATTCAAGATGGCCGCAGGCAGCCATTTTGTACAAATCAGATTTTTGCACAGAACTTCCATATGAAAGTGCTGATTTGAATAATTTTTTGTGTGACTGTTTAGTACCATGGGATACATCACATATAATACAGGTTTTTTTCTCGTGCACAAATTATGCCAATTCGACTAACTTGGATCTTTTTGGTGTTACTTTCAGCACTGTAACTGCAAGTTCCAATACGGCTCGGGCTAGAGGCCGTATTTTTGAACCGATCTTTACGAAACTGCTTGGGTACTTATGTTATCACCGTGGGACGAGAATGAGTGGTTTTGGGTGCGGTTCGAAATTCAAGATTGCCACCAGCAGTCATATTGTACTTTAGTTAGTGCAATCAGTTTTTTGTACAGAACTTCTGTATGAAGGTTCTGATTTGAATAAATTTTTGTATGAATGTTTAGTAACATGGAATACATGACATATAATACAGGTTTTTTTCTCGTGCAGAAATTATGCAAATTAGATGAACTTTCAGTCTTTGATTTATTCAGTGCTACTTATACACTGTAAGTGCACATGTCAATACAGCTAGAGCTGGAGGCTGTATTTGTGAACCAATCTTCACGAAACGTCTTGGGTACCTTTGTTATCACCTTGGGACGATAACGAGTGTTTCTGGGTGCGGTTCAAAATTCGATATGGCTGCCAGTGGCCATTTTGTACCAAAATTAGGTCCAATCAGTTTTTTGTACACAACTTCTATACAGTTCAGGCTAGAGGCTGTATTTATGATCCGATCTTTACAAAACTTCTTGGGTACCTTTGTTATCACCGTGGGACGAGAACGAGTGTTTTTGGGTGCATTCCAAAATTCAAGATGGCCACCAGCAGCCATTTTGTACCAAAATTAGTGCAATCAGTTTTTTGTACAGAACTTCTGTATGAAAGTTCTGATTTGAATAAATTTTTGTCTCAATGTTCAGTAACATGGAATACATCACATATAATACAAGTTTTTTTCTCGTGCAGAAATTATGCAAATTAGATAAACTTTGATTTTTTCAGTGCTACTTACACACAGTAAGTACACATGTCAATACGGCTTGGGCTAGAGGCTGTATTTATAACCCGATCTTCACGAAACTTCTTGGGTACCTTTGTTATCACCTTGGGACGAGAACGAGTGTTTCTGGGTGCGGTCCAAAATTCAAGATGATTGCCAGTGGCCATTTTGTGCCGAAATTAGGTCCAATCAGTTTTTTGTACACAACTTCTATACAGCTCTGGCTAGAGGCCTTATTTATGAACCGATGTTTACGAAACTTCTTGGGTACCTTTGTTATCACCGTGGGATGAGAACGGGTGTTTTTGGGTGCGATCCAAAATTCAAGATGGCCTCCACCAACCATTTTGTACCAAAATTAGTGCAATCAGGTTTTTGTACAGAACTTCTGTATGAAAGTTCTGATTTGAATGAATTTTTGTATGAATGTTTAGTAACATGGAATACATCACATATAATACAGGTTTTTTTCTCGTGCAGAAATTATGCAAATTAGATGAACTTTGATTTATTCAGTGCTACTTATACACTGTAAGTGCACATGTCAATACGACTTGGGCTAGAGGCTGTATTTATGAACCGATCTTCACAAAACTTCTTGGGTACCTTTGTTATCGCCTTGGGACAGGATTGAGTGTTTTTGGGTGCCTTCGTATCACTGTGCTATGAGAACAAATATTTTTGGGTTCAGTCATACCCACTCTGGGACTCAAAGATTTCTTTTCTAGTTTAGCATCAAACTGTCGCCCACCTTTACAATACTTTACCTATACATATGTTGCAGGCAACGATCAGCATTTATGTACAGACCGTTATAATACTTTATATGTACCTTTGTTATCAGGTCATTACCTAGATGTTTGTCATTGCTGTGTCACATACTATACATGTACATGTCTTACACAAGTTGAGCTACAGTGTCATTGACACTTTCTTTGAAGATGGTTTCCATGTTCAACGGACATGCGCAGATCACTCGATACCACAAATTTTCATCGAAAAACAAAATCGTAATTCTAAGAAATTTCGACAGGTATCATGATAGCTGGACTTCCAGCGGAGAATGGCTAATTTTATGATTTTGATATATACGTGGTATTCTCTGCTGGAAGTTTAAACAAGCTTTTCAATGCAGTCATTCGTAACAGATTTTTGGTACGAACACCTTGGTGTTGAAAGCACCAAATACCTGCCATGATAGTTCAGCGACAATTAAATATCGTCCATGTTTTTTGCACAACCCAGAGTTGCTGCCGAAACAAATACTGATACAGAAACGGAAATACGATCGCATTCGCACAGAGGAGGTCGATTATGATCATTGCGTGGGAGCTTATTATTTAATGTAGGTGTTGCCATTTCCGCATCAATATTTGTTTCAGCAACTCTGGGTTGTGCAAAAAACATGGACGATATTTAATTCTGTTGATGCTTCACTCATGTTAAAATCTCGATAAATAAAGGATAAAACATAGTTTGGATCAATAAACTCTGCCCAAATGTAAGGAAATATGTGTACTATCAAATGCAGCCGGTATTAATGGCGAAAGCTTGATATGTATTCCTATTTTTGAGTTTTGACTTCCCATGAAAACTTGATGGGCACTTTTACCACAGATTTGGATGGGAGGAATCTGAACATAGAGGGGTAGCCACTACGTTCAGATCGCTGAACTACTGCCTTGACAATGTAATTACCATTCCAATTTGAAGCTGGTCATCCCTTCTACAATTCTGGATAAAATGACTGCTGAGCACAGTGCATTTCCTGCATAAAAGACAATTATAATTAACGAACCCCCTGCTTTTTCTCACAAAACAAAACATACAAACTGGGGAATACCCGACAGTTGTGACGTTTTTGTTTTACACATTCTGAAAATAATCAAAATACATGTATGAAACTCGACAATTTGAAACCGACTATCATTTCCTTATTATCACACTTAACAAAATGGGACTATTTTGGAGCCTTGTATTTCTAAATATTTGAAGACATTCGGGAGTAACTTTTATACAAAAAATCTTTATCATTTACATAAACATTAAAATATGTCATAAAAATAAAATGACGAATGTAAATGTTGGATAAGCGAACTCTCAGTGTAACATAGCAAGGCCAGGGAGAGAAAATTTGCGGGCCTTGGGTTTATTCTGTTACGCCAACTTACGGGACCCTTTCGAAAGTGTGTGTGTGAGGGGGGGGGGGATTTTACAAGGGCAGAAGGTCTGAACAGTGTTGGGAGATTTGGGTGGGGGTGGGTCCGAGTCCTCCAAGAAAAGTTTCAAATCTGCTATTAAATAGAGCCCTCTTGCTGCTTTTGGGATGAAAATTCCTGTTATCTTTTGGCCGTTCAATGACATTTTTAGCAGCATGTTTCAAACTTGCAAATTCATCAGTGGTTATCTAGTGACACAGAGTTATACATGTAGCTTCTAGCTGCACAATTCTTGAGTGATAACTTTATGACATCCAGTTTATTACAATAGCGTTTGATGAAAAGGTTTGTACCAACTGCTATTGTAATAAGTTTATATTACCAGGGACGTAGCTAGTGGGTTTACAATGGAGGGGGGTGGGTTGTAGATCTATAAAGATTCCAACTATGGATAGATACTTAAAGGGGTGCCCCCTCCCATGCCCCACCCCCTCCCCTGGGAGTGGGAAATTTTTCAAAATGTTGACTCCAAGTGACTACCGATGATTTTTAGGGCCTTTCTGAGTATACTTCCAAGAAGTTTAAATGACTGCAGCTAAATATCGACATAATTTGAGGTTTTAAGACAGCACAAAATGACAGTTTCTTGTACTGTAGTCTGCACGGAAAGATTCGACCTCTGGAAGATTCAGTGAAAAGGAGGTACAAAGGAGAGGGTTAGTATGTTTATCAGAGAGATTGGGAAGAATGGGGCATGGGATGTCATCAAGCACTTCGTCTCAGAGTGTTGGGAGGAGAGAAGAAGCATGGGAATAGGAGGGCTGTTGGGAGCGCTAGGATATCCAAGGCCTTCTCACTAGAGAACCACAACGAATTAGCAGCTGATTATGCTTTTTCGCTCATCTTGACAAAGTCAAGCTGATCTAATCTCATCGCTCTCCGTCCATCATCCGTCCGTCGTCCGTCAACATCATGTTTTGGTCTTCTCCTCCAAAACCAACTGGCCAATTCAAGTGAAAGTTTGTGTGAGTGATGGTCCCGAAGGGGCATTGTATTTTTGTTCAACTCAACATGCCAGCCCCATAGGGAGGGAGTATGGGAAAATGCTCCAAAATATTTTTAAAATCTTCTCATGAACCACTGTGTACAATGACTTTATATTTGTTATGGAGCTTCCTTTTTATACACCCATCATTTTTTGCATTCTATATTGTTCAAACTTTGCACACATGTTGATCACTAATTGCCGTTGTGCATGTGACGAGAGCAGGTAAGTCTGTTTTGTATTTCCAGAGTTATGCCCCCTTTTAGTACTTAAAACATTACAGTATTGTGTTGCCTACTCCTTCAACATTTTACATGCTATATTGTTCAAACTTTGCACATGTGGTGATTCTCCAATTGCCGTTGAGCATGTGACAGGAGCAGTTAACTCCATTTTGTATTTCCAGAGTTTTACCCCTTTTAGTACTTAAAACATTAGAGTATTGTGTCGCCTTCTCCTTCAACATTTTATATGCTATATTGTTCCAACTTTGCACCCATGTTGATCATCAGTTGTCATTGTGCATGTGACAGGAGCAGATAACGCCATTTTATTTTTAAACGACGAGAATCCTCGCTGTTTATAGCTGTTATGATCCTCAAAATGTCCTTTTCCTTGGCGCTACCTATCGTCAATCGTTATCAATGAAGTTAACCTGTCAATGAATGGACGCTACCATTGTAAACGGCAAGGAGAATCTTCTAAAGCAGCCTTGCAGCCCTTTAGAAGTTATCTTATGAATAAAATGGATGCTAACATTTTTTATTATTTTGTAAAGACCTTAGATCGCTTAATACGAAAATGTGAAAACAGGTGGATTACCCTTTACCTCAGACAGGGCAGGGGAATGGGCAGTGATTGGAGGGGAGGGGGGGGGGGTGGGGGCAGACATAGTTGAGTCAACAAAAATTTCAAACTTTACCCCAGAGAAACTTGTGCATGTTTCAATTTTGACGGGCATATGTTGCCCCGCTAGGCAGTGATCTTGTTAGATGTAGAATCAAGTTTGTTCAAACAAAGTTCATGAAGCAATATTTGGCTTTGTAATGGGAGGGGTAAGATTTTTGGCTCCGCCCAAAATTTCTTTTTTCTGAACCAATGGTCCGGTTTGAACCAAATTTGGTATGTGGTATTATAAGATTCTCCTTGCCATTTACAATGGTAGCATCCATTCATTGACAGGTTAACTTCATTATGGGTAATAAGTACTTGACTCATACAAAAAAAAAAATTCCTGCATCCCCATGGGAACCCTGGGAGCTAAAAACAGAAATATTTTCAAACACCCATATTTCCCAAACCACACAGAACAGAGAGCTGTTATTTGGTATGAAGTATCCTTAGGACCAGTAGAATTGTATGGTAAAAAAGAATAAAATTGACATCGGTTATGTTAGGGTGTTCTGTAATGGGCATCGAAAAAAATGCTGAGTCAGCATATTTGCAAAAATTTAAAAAAATCTTCTCTCCAGAACCAATCATCAGAATCTTTTGATATTCAGTATACATTATTCATAAGAGGGGTCAGATACAAGCTTGTTAAAATAAAGCCCATTGGTTCATATTTGGGCTCAATACAGGAGCCCGAATTTTTAACATAGGGTAATATGGGGAATATTCTTTAAAAATCTTCTTCTTCAGAACCACCAGTCAGAATCTTTTAATGTTTGGTATACGTCATTGTTATGAGGGTCAGATTCAAGATTGTTCCAACCAAGTCCCTAGATTAATATTTGGGCTTCCTACAGAAGCCCAAATTTGAACTTTGTTCAATATGGGGGATAATTTTTAAAAATCTTCTTCTTCAGATCCACAAGTCAGAAAGCTTTCATATTTGGTATGCAACATCTCTAGGGGTTCAGATTCAAGTTTGTTCAAATCAGATCCCTAGGTATATATTTGGGCTCACTATGGTAGCCCAAATTTTTACTTAGTGCGATATGAGGAAATTTCTTTAAAAATCTTCTTCAGATCCATCAGTCAGAATGCTTTCATATTTGGTATACAACTCCTCTAGGGAGGTCAGATTCAAGTTTATTCAATTCGAGTGCCTGGGTTAGTATTTGGGCTCCATATGGGAACCTGAAAGTTAACTGAATACAATATGAGGGAATTTCTTCAAAAATCTTCTTCTTCAGATCCACTAGTCAGAATGCTTTCATATTTGTGGTATACAACATCTCTAGGAGGGGGGGGGGGGGGGGGGGGGGGGGCGGGCAGATTCAAATTTGTTCAAATCGGACCCATAGGTTAATATTTGGGCTGGCTATGGTAGCCCAAATTAACTTAGTGCAATATGAAGAAATTTCTTTAAAATTTCTCTTCTTCAGATCCAACAGTCAGAATGCTTTCATATTTGGTACACAACATCTCTAGGGAAGTCAGGTTCAACTGTGTTCAAATCGAGAGCCTGGGTTAATATTTGGGCTCCCTATGAGAGCCGGAATTGGCCATGTTGCTGAAGAATTAAAAAATTTGTATTCAGTACCCTCTAGAGGTGTGTAACTAAGATTAATCCACATAGGTTGTATCAAGGGGCTTCATAGGAGAGCTCTACATTTTACATTATGTTCAACTGAAGAAAAGGCATGATGCCAGGATTATTTTTGTCACTCCTGAGGGACTCAAAGATTGACAGTGTAACCTATGGAGATGGATTGCTTAATGTAGACTCTCATTCTTGGACTCTGTTTATATTGTGTTCTGTTCAAGATGAGTACTTAAGGCCCCATGGGGGCCTCTTGTTTTTTTAATTTTGTAAGTATTCACAATATAATATAGATTTGAACTGATCATTATTATACCCCCAGTGGGGGGTGTATAGGAATCGCCTTGTGTGTTCATCTGTCCGTCCATCCATCCATCCCAAAATTCAGTCATGAATAACTTGTAAAGTACTTGGTTAAGTGACTTGATATTTGGCATGCAAGTGTATCCAATTGCTGCATACCCATATAGTCCAGGCACATTAGACATAAAAATGAGAAAGTAAGGAAAAAAATCGGAGAAAGCTGATTTTTTTTATATGTTTCCGGGACACACATTGTGGATAAAGTGTGAAAAGTCCCCACGAATCCGAGTTGAGCTTTTTTAGTTATAGCGTTTTTTTGATGAAAAAAAAAATTTAAAAAAAAATTCGACCCAGCTCCATATTTCTCATTCTTATTCGCCTTAGTAGGGTGAGAATCATAAATATCGTGCTGAATTATATTGAGAATACATATCCCCAACAGAAAATGCCAACTTTGTACCAATCCTCACACTCAATGGTGAAATATTCACGAAAATGTACAAAATTACGAAAAAAAATTTATTGTTTTCATACACACAACGGTACACAACGTCCATTAAATCAAATCTACGACTACTTTGGGAGTTAAATTATATATCAAAAATTGCAGAAAAGCAGTGGCTTTATAATGATATATAACAATAGTCATTTATTCCATAATGAACTGGTGAAACGTGTGAAATATTAACCATACCCCCTAAACTCAAATTCAAACGGCATCGACTTTTCTCATTCAAATACCGTATTATAGCATCATTGTTTCAATTTCCATGTTCGATTAAATCACATAATGTGGTGTTCGCCTACACTCAAGATGCATTGGCATGTAATGTGTGCACGCCCTTGATGTGTACTCGGCGGCTTCCATATGATTATGTCATATTTAGGGGCAATTGGTTCAATCATGGCTGGTAGCGGCTTGGATGAACTTTGGGGGACTGTTTATGCTGGTGGGTCAATCCATCATTTGATCAGTAGTCATGCATATTCAAGAGCAGTTCGTGCCCATTTGCTAACACAAATTGCCATTACAAAACTTGTGTTTGAAGAAAGCCGAACACTAGATAACATAGACTGCACAGAAGTCAATGAAATATTCTGTGGACTTGCCAGAGGTGACTGTACAACAGCTGACGCTGTCAATCAAGAAAGTGTCAACCATCTACTGTCAAAATTACACGAACTGCTCCAGAATGCGTCCATAGGACGCACAGGAAAGCTTTGGGTACAATACTACGAGCAAATAGGTCTTCTCCAGTTGTTCTTGAGAGCAGAGCGCACAGGCGACTGGGAACTCCACACATATTGTGTTCGCAATATGATTCCAGTATTTCACGCAGGTGGTCATTTTGCATACGAAAAAAGTTCTCATCTCTATTTGCAGCAGATGAATGAGCTAACAGAAATAATGCAACAGGATGATTTGAAGTTGTTCACTGAGAAAGGTTACTTTACCATAAGGTGCTCAGATAAATTCTGGGACGGGATATATTCTGATCAGACCATAGAGCAGTGTTTAATGAGAATGTTCAAGCTCCCTGGTGGTCTCACACATGGCAGGGGAATAACCGATAGCACTGTTGCGAAATGGGTACATGGACTACCTCTTTGCCTTCCGATATGTAATGCTCTCGAAAATTTTGTTCATGTTCACACTGGTCATGGCGAACAACATCGGGATCTCCGTCAAAGTTCACAATTGACTGATGCCAATGATATCACCAAATTATTGAACTGGCTCAGAGTGCATTCCCCCTTTCAGAATAGAGATCCACTACAATTAGTCTCTATAGCGACTGGGCTTATGGCCGACGAAACTGTGAACTGTGACCAAGTTCGCAAAATTGGTGAATGTTACGTATCGAATGTTGTAAGCAAAACGTTCAACAGCATCAAACTACGACGTGTTGACACTGTGAAGTCTTTCGCATCGATGGCAAATAGCATCAAAGTCCGTGGAAGTAAGGTAGTGATTGACTCCACAATTCTGTTCAACCGCATCACATGTGTTATTCAGTCACAAGCAGAGATGGAAGAGTATCTCAAATATGAACTCGCCCCGAAACCACCAGCATTGTTTGATTCTGCTGGAATGAGGAAGACACAGAAAAGCACGCTCGGTAAGATCCTCAAAACATACGGTTCCGCGCAAACTAAAATCCCAGAACATTCTCTGTTTGTTGTAGATGGTGGATTTTTATTGAGGGCAGTTGTATGGCCTAAACAGTCGTCATATAAGGACATATGTACATCATATTCCAATTATCTAGTGAGACATTTTGGGGCGAACGTCGTGGTTGTTTTTGATGGTTATGCTTGTACAATGTCGACAAAGGGCATGGAACAAGCCCGTAGATCTAAAGACAGGTATTCCATTGATATCAATATCTCACCCGAGTTACCAGCCACCACACCCCAATCCGATTTCCTTGCAAATGCCAAGAACAAAACCCAACTGATCGATCTTCTAATGCAGGAGCTATCTGCTATCAATATTCAGTCCAAGCAGGCCGAGGCTGATGCTGATGTACTGATAGCCGAAACTGCACTTGACATCGCTCAAGATGACAACAATGTTGTCGTTGTGGGAACAGACACAGACTTGTTAGTCATTCTTACCTCTCGAGTTCAACCGGGATGTAATATTCACATGATGTATTCCATTACCTCAAACTTACTAGTTTCAGTTAGTGAAATAGCAACCAAAATGGGTGACCATAGAAGCAACCTCCTTGTAGCACATTCTATAAGTGGTTGTGACACTACTTCTGCACTCTTTCGAGCTGGTAAGAAGAAAGTATTCAGTACAATTGTCTCCGATGTTACTAGCGACTCACAACAGTATGTCAACACAATTTTGGCGGATGACAGTACACCAAGTGCAGTAGCCGCTGCCGGGGAACAACTTCTCCTGATCTTATACGGGAGTAAAACTGTTTCCTCTCTCGACCAATATAGATATGTCACTTACAAGCGTTATGTAGCAAAATCTAAACTGAATAAACCCATCGACCTAGCCTCACTCCCACCAAGCAGCGATGCTGCACAACAACATGTCTACAGATGTTATCTCCAGGTCCAACAATGGCTGGGCACTTCGCTTCCTCCGACGGATTGGGGGTGGTCACTAGACAATGGACTTCTTGTACCGACTGCAGCCACAAAGCCATGTGCCCCCGATAACCTACTGAATCTGATCAGTTGTGGTTGCAAGAGTGCTTGTACAAAAAGGTGTGGGTGTAAGAAGGCAGGACTCTCTTGCTCAGGTTTGTGTAATTGCAGTTCGGATTCTTGTAACAACCACAGAAACACTGTCCTGTCGGAAATTTCTGAGTTCGATGAATAATATGTATATAGGTCATGTCATTTCTGTATATAGCGTTGATAATAGTCAATGTAACTTAATCCATGTTGATTGATTTGTACATTCCGTAAATATTATTTATTGATTTTTGTACATTCTGTAAATATTATTTATTGATCTAATGCTGCCAGACACAGACGTGTCTGTTCGGTCCCAAGCCCGAAAATAGTTGAGTTCTCATGCTGACGAATTTTATGCCAAAAAGGGAACTCGGCCAGAAGCAGAGGGGTCTTCCATAATGTCTATTTTGTAAGCAATGATAAAAGTCTTCAAATGGTGGTGGATTTTTTATCGTCTGTCCAACTAACATCCTGTTCTGTACTACGACCCTTTGGGCAAATCCGTTAGGAAAATCGTCATTTTTTGCGTAAATCCGATACTTTTTTGTGAATTTTCAATAATTTTTCACAGAAATTGTCACAGAATGCACATTTTCCTCTAGGTAAATGTATATTAGACATTATGTAGCTCGAAATACGCGTAAACAAAAAATACAGTTGGATCAATTCGAGGTTACAAAGTTCGTGCGATTTTTTTTTTTTTTTTTCAAACGAGTGTTTGAAAAAAGACTGTAGAAAAAAAAGCTCAACTGGGATTTTAGGGGACTTTTGTCTAATCGTTCAGTGACATGTACTCGACATTCCCTGAAAAAATCAGCTTTCTCCGATTTTTTTCCCTAGTGAAACCTAATGTTCTTGGGCTAATAGTGAAATGCAGGTGTTGTTCGAGATTTTATTGCCAGAGTCATTGCCCTTTATCGACTTAGAATTTGTCCACCTTGAAATTAATTCAAGAATAACTTGCAGAGTACTCAATGGAATGACTTCATATTTGATATGCAACTATATCTTATTGATGTCTACCCACAGTACAAGGTCTGTCCCCAGACGTCCATCCATTGGTCCATCCATCCATCCTTCTGTCCGTCCATCCTGAAATTCAATCATGAATAACTTGTAATGTACTTGGTTGAGTGGCTTGATATTTAGTATGCAAGTGTACCCTGTTGCTGTATACCTATAGTGAAATGCAGGTGCCGTTCGAGATTTTATTGCCAGAGTCATTGCCCGTCTGTCCATCCATCTGTCTGTCCATCCATCCATCCCGTAATTCAGTCATGAATAACTTATAAAGTACTTGGTTGAGTGACTTGATATTTGGTATGCAAGTGTATCCTATTGCTGTATACCCATAGTGAAATGCAGGTGTCATTCGAGATTTTATTGCAAGAGTCATTGCCCTTTATGGACTTAGTATTTGTATATACCCCAAAACTGTATCATCTGTAGTCAGGCTTGCATTGTTAAATAAGCGGGGGTATATTTTTATACAACAACCAATGGCCCAGACTAGCTGGTGCTAACTCTAAAATTAATCCAGGGCCAAACACAAATCCCCCCCCCCCCCCCCCCCCCAATCCCCCAAATTTGCATGCAAAACCGAAAATTTCATGTCATATCTGGTCCTCCATACTTTTGCAAACTGCGCATGCACAGTATCCAGGAAGACACCAAAATTGGTGCCAACCATCATTCTTTGTTCGGCCCCTTCTGTCAGTAACAACAAACTGGCATCTGTGCTTTTATATCTCAGTTTTAATGATACCAGACACAAATCAATGGTAGAATTGGTGGATCCAAGGACACATTTGGATGATGGAAGGAAGCAACGGTGGTTGGAAACATTCAGGGCTGTAACTTTATAATTTTTAGATAAATTATTTCATGTTTCCCAATTTTGGGACATGGGCCTATTTATTTATTTATTTATTTATTTATTTATTGATGTTTAAGGTCACATATTTATGCACAATGGCTAATCATGACCGTGACAGTTTTACGGGTGGAGGAAGCCGGAGTACCCGGAGAGAGCCACCGAGCAACGACGAGCAGCTGCCAGCTCCCCAACATCGTAACTCCACATTGCAGGACAGGCAGGGTTAGATTGGTTGAAGACATGCGTACCATCGACGTGCAGTACGCCTTAGTACACGGCGTCATCATGCCCCCACGTGGGCAATGGGGGTGAAGTGTCTTGCCCAAGGACGCAATGCGGTTGCCGCAGGTGGGATTCAAACCGAGGACCTCTCGGCTTGCAGCCTGCACCTCTACCTACTGAGCCACCGCGCCCCCGGACATGGGCCTGACGTCATCATTCTTGCTAATGATTTTTCCACTGTTTGTTAAGTGTTCCTTCCCTATTCTTCCTTGAAGCCCCCCAGTTAAACTCCCAAGCTTTTTGCTTATTTTATTGAATTTTTTTTTATAATTTGTGAGTTTGACGTGTTATACAGAACGTTTATTCTGTATTTCAAGGGGTATGGACGAAGATTACCCTTCCCTTTCGGAACAGCACATGCTTGCGATGGATTGAATCCATCAATACTACCCTGAATTTGTTCCGGTGAATCAGAATGCTGCGACTACTAGAAAGAAACCGCTGGCGTCGTTGGATGCAGACTTTATCCAGACAAAGGAGGAGGTCCTGTCTTTTCCGGTTCAGTCTAGGCAGGTGTCACAGGCCTTCGGCCATTTAGATGACGCCATATTCAAACTCTCCAGTGGGAAGAAGAAAGGTGGTTTCTTGACATCATCTTCCGTAAATTTACTGTTTATTGGACCACGTTCATTTAAAACGGTTGGGGAAGATGTACAGAGAGTTCCTCTGCGTTTGGGTGAACAGGCTGAGGATCTAGAGCTATCCTTGCCTGCTTCATTCACAATTCGCTCGGACACAATTGAGACGTCAATATCTTCAAACAGAGCAAATTTGGATGCTATGTCTCAAGCAGATCACCTTTCAAGAGCTGTGGCGCAATGTCTCAACGGGAAGGAATTTGAGAACGTTCATACCTCTTTAAGAGTTCTTTCCAGGGCAATTATGTTTACCACATATAACTCTGCCTTAACAGTGGCCAATTTGGAGTTAATCAGACATGATGGTGCCCTTGCGTTGTCATCTTTAATAGATGACAAAGTGAAAAACTCTCTACGGATCGCTCCAGTATCTGGACACACAATATTTGACGACAAGCTTTCATTGGTTTATGACCAAGCTACAAAGAAAGCTTCTAATACTCTGCTTCTAAAGTCTGCGTCAAATTGACCCGCTACAGCAGAAAAGAGTAAAGGAGGACGTCCCAGACAGAAATCGTCTAAAGGGGACTCCTCGCGAGGGTATCGGAAACCCTCCTATAATTACCCTAGGGATTGTCAATACAGCGACCCAGGAAGGGGGCGTAGGTCTGATCGAGACTACCAGTCAGGCGCCCCCTAAGCTGGCAGGTCGAGGCTATTCGCGAGGGGGACGTGGTTTCTCCTCCTGTAAACCTTGCAGGTCCTACAGGTGATGGTCAGGACCTCTGTTGCTTGCCAGTTGGTGGAAGGTTATCTAGATTCGCAACAAACTGGATAACAATTACAGAAGACCAGTGGGTGAGAAGTGTGGTCTTTGACGGCCTACGGCTATCTTTCCGAGCGAAACCACCACTAACAAGGTGTCAGCGGTGGACAAATCTAACGTCAAATCCTTGCAAAAGAGAGTCTTTCCTATCGGAGGTACAGGCACTCTTATCAAAGGAAGCTATAGAGGTCGTCAAAAATCAAAATTCTATAGGATTCTACAGTCACCTGTTCCTCTTACTGAAGCCAGACGGCTCGTTCCAACCGGTAATAGACTTGAGCTGGATAAACAAGCTTATCGTAGCTCCAAAGTTCTATATCTAGACCATTCGGTCAGTAAGGGCGAGCATTCGAGTGAACAACCATGCGGCAAGCATAGATCTAAACGATGCGTACTTTCATGTACTGGTACATCCGGCATTCAGAAAATACCTGCGGTTCGCCGTTCAAGTGATAGTGTATCAGTTCCGAGCGATGTGCTTTCGTCTGAACCTGGCGCCCTGGGCGTTCACTCGAATAATGAACTTGGTAATGTCTTACTTCTGAGCTCATTCGTCTGTGGTAACGGCAGCTTACTTGGACAACATTCTTCAGAGATATGGCAACAAAACTACTCTTCAGAACGATGTTTAGAGTCTGCTTCTTTTGCACCGACGTCTCGGCTTCATCATAAACGAGAGGAAGTCAGATCTAGCTCCGTCCAAGTCGTTCATTCACTTGGGAATGAGCTTCGAGACTCACAACAATCTGGTTCGTCTGCCGTTACCCAGAGCGAAATTAGTCAGTTGTTACGCTCGCTTTTGTCTACACTCAGACGCATTAACAGCGAGGGAATTTATGCGACTGATGGGGTTGTGCAGAGTGGCAGTGGATCTTATTCCGATGGGTCGCTTGTGCACACGTCCCCTCCAGATATTCTTTACTCAGAACTGGAGTGTGAAGATGCACTCACTCGAGACCAGTATTGTTTTAACGGACCTGGTAAAACAAAAGGTCCAGATTTGGGCAGATATTCAGTGGTTAACTCAGGGAGTTCAGCTGCAGCTACCGGATCCGGCTTTCACAATTATGATGGATGCGAGTCAAACAGGTTGGGGCGCAACCCTGAGCCCGACAGACTCAAAGTTTCAGGGTCTTTGGGACCTTCGGTTCCTAGAGAAACACAAAACATCAAGGAGATGATGTCAATATGGTTAGCGCTACAACATTGGATTCACATTATAGTAGACGCTCATGTTCAGATATTGTCGTAGTAGCATATATCAGGAATCAGGGAGGCACTCATTCGATTCCGTTACGCGAACTAATGGAGAAAATTCTTCTGTATGTCGTGAATCATCATGTTCAACTATAGGTCTGTCCTATACCAGGTCGTCTGAATGTACTAGCAGTCTCCCTCTCTCGGAAAGGTTGCCTTTTGCCATCGGAGTGGACACTCAACAAGCGGGTATTCAGACAGATTTGCTACCAGTGGGATCGACCTATGATAGATTTGTTCCCGACACACCTCAACAATCAGTTGTAGATATGCGTGTCGCCATGTCTAGACCATCAAGCGTATGCAGTAGACACTCTATCAATTTCATGGGAAGGAATGATAGGATATGCATATCCTCCAACTCCGTTGATTCAGCAGATTCTGTTAAAAATCAAACAGTCTCGTTGCAAGATTCTGCTAGTAGCATCTGTGTCGTCACAGAAACTGTGGATCAATCTTCTCAGGTGTCTGTTATGGGACGTTCCCCGGAAGCTTCCTCGCGAGAGGACCTTCTTTATCAGGGGAAGTCATGCACACTGCATCACAACCCGGAAGGTCTCAACCTTCACGTATTTCCATTGTGTGGTCCTTCTTGCATGGCAAGCAATTTACAGGACGAACAGTGGATGCAATTTCTAACTGCAGGAGGTCCTCCTCTTCACTGAATTACTCTGCAAAGTGGAAGGTTTTCTTCTGTTGGTGTAAGGATCAGTCAATAGACATCTATGATCCGTCCATACCGGATATAGCCAACTTTCTGGTCTACCTGTTTAACGTTCTCAAACTGCAGCCTGTCACTATTAAGGGCTATAGGTCTATGTTATCGGACACTTACGCTCATCATGATGACTTGGCAATTGGATCTAATGCTTCATTATCCAAACTGGTTAGAAATTTCTCTATAAATAAACCTAGAACCCTCAGATTAGTTCCTAAATGGAATTTGGCTTGGGTTCTGTTGAAGCTTAAGGAAGCTCTTTTTGAGCTGTTGGATGTTGTAGAGTTCAAATTCTTGATCTATAAAACAGCATTTCTCTTAGCCTTTACATCCGCTAGAAGAGTTAATAAACTTCATGCTTTATCTGTTGACGAATCTCACTACCGTAGTGTTGGTAATACCATTACTTTAACTACAGAAATGGGACTTTTGGCTAAGAACCAGGCTCCAGATAAACGGCCTGATCCTATTACCATAAAGGATCTACCGTCTGCAGACAACCGTAGACCTCTGCTGTGTCCAGTCAGGGCTATGCACATATATAAACACTGATCAGAGTTTATAAGAAAAGGAAGAAAACGCTTCTTTCTATCATTGATTCCTAACAGAAGAGATATTTCTGTTCATTCTATTGCTAGATGGATTCAGTTGGCAATACGCATTAAAAAATGAAACTCTATCTTCGGATCAGCATTCTGTAAATAAGATATCAGCACATGAAGTTAGAGCGCTGTCCACTTCTTGGGCTTATTCTAACAGTATAGCCATTACTGATCTCATGAAAGCTGCGTACTGGACACAGCCTTCTACATTTACCAAGTTTTATCTTAGAAATTTAGAGTCCATCTCCGGTGACCTTAGATGTTTAGGTCCTCTGTCTGTTGCGGTCGAGAGGAGAGTCTGTGCTCAGAATGGTCCACTAAAATGATTTCATCTATAGTTATTTAGGCAACCCGTTCCAGCAGTGACACTGTTCCACTGCCCTCTTCATTCTGTGGTCATGTACCTCAGAACAAGGGGAAGGGGGAGGGGACAGTTTTTTTCCCTTATGATCATCTGGCTTTATAGTGAAAAGCAAGGGAAGACCTCCTCCGGTGTCAGTAGTCCCGAGTCGGTGCTGGGATGGTTTTAATGTGTAGCTCGGTGTGAAGCAAATAACATGTCTCATTTATGTATTGTTTTTAAAGTGCAGCTCACTGTGAAGCATTTGTGTATGTGACGTGTCAAACGGGTGTTAATATCCAATCCTCGGACACTTTTAAATGAGTATAAAGAGTCTCATTCTCTGCACCGTCTTTATATATTGGCTTCCCTTCACCGAATTAGCATAATGGGTTATGCTGGCATTAAATGGAGAATTGTATAATATGTATGCTCAATTACATTGTTGGTGTTATGTCTCTCGTTTTTCGCAAATGAGAAAGACATATATATTTCCTTTCTCTCCTATTCTCCTGTAGGAGATATCCTTTAACAAGTGATTGAGTGATTGGATTTTCCTCTATGTCCTAGGCCCTCCAGCCTTATTACGATTCAGCTAGTGTGGGCCATTGGTTGTTGTATAAAAATATTATAAATTCAAAGTAATTTGTATATTTTTTATACATATCTGGCCCAGACAGGGATGGCCCTCCCATGGGCGGGCACTCACAGGCTTGGCAATTTCAGGAGAGCGATTTTTTAGCTCTCCTTACTGCCCTCCTGAAAGAATTAAGGAGAGCGAAAAATTGCCCTCCTAAATATTTTGGTCTGGGATGATTGAGATTACATGTATTATGCTCACATTAAATTTTTGTTGTAAAGCAAAAATGTAATTTAACTTCGAAGTCACATAACATCACGTAATTTCATTTTGAAACTGGTTTAGTGGTAAAGGGTAATGGCTGCAACCATACCCAAACACAGCTGCAATCATTTGAAGCAAAATGGGTCACAGCAATATTTTTTTTTCTGTCAGTTTCAAGTTCAACAACTGACATCACAGTTTGAGGGGTAATTATTCAAGGAATATTGACACTATAGTATACTACCATTACTACTATCCTGTCACTTGAAGCACTTGCACCAGGATGTGACTGTAGATTCAAGCAGAACCTGTTGTCCAAGAAAGTCATACGCCTACCACTACCACCTTCAACCCCCAAGTGGGGCGGGGTTGAAGGTGGTAGTGGTAGGCGTATGACTTTCTTGGACAACAGGTCTGGGTACACACACAGGTCTTGTCAAGTGTGTGTTGGGTGGTTTTACCTTAGTAAAGTTAATAAAATCACTGATGTAGTCTGTTGGTTTCAGTTTCAATGAGTTCGCTCAACTGGATACTTAAAATGCTGTGTAAAGCTAATTGCTCTCCTAAGCTGATTGAGGAGAGCGATTTTTTGCCCTCCTGCATTTTTCAGAATGCCAGGCCTGCACTCATTCCTCCCCACTGTTTACAACATTTAGCAGGAAATTTCTAGAAAGAATGATGGTTGGCGCCAATTTCGGTGTCTCCCTGGATACTGCGCATGCGCAGTTCGCAAAAGTATGGATGACCAGATAGGACATGGAATTTTTGGTTTTGCATACAAATTTGGGGGATTGGAGGGCAAAATTTGTGTTTGGCCTGGATTAATTTTAGAGTTATCACCAGCTAGTCTGGGCCATTGGTACGTATAAAAAATATACAAATTACTTTGAATTTATAATTTTTTGTGTCACCATATTGTAACACTTTATTTTCCTTTCCTTTTCTGAGTATCACAATGAAGCACCTATACAATGTGCTAACATATTTTTAAAAACCAGCTTGATAGCAATCTTTATTTTGGGTTGGCCTGCACATTGCAGGGGTATTTCATTAGCTGTGCTTACGAACAGGTCTAGTTTTTTTTACTTTTGATATTGCAAGCTTGATGCTTGATGGTCTACACTGCCATTACTGTCAATGTTTTTTATAACAATAGTTTAGCTGCACTGAGGTTTGTCTTTTTTTACAAGAATATCTTCTTCAGCTGATATGTGTTTATAAGCCCAAGTCATGTATAAAAGCTGTTAAGAGTAGACACAAAGAACAACTGGTTCATATCATATATTCCTTTGTACTTCTGACTTCAGAGTGTAAATACCTCCTCAGCTACTAGGACAACACTGTAATTACCAGACAAACTCTGGGCATCTCTTGTCCCATCACCTGGACTATCCAGGAGATGGGCAAGAGCGCCCATCTGACTTTGGAGTTGACAGTTGAAGAGGGCACTACACCACCCTCCTTTGGCAGAGGTAGTACATGTACCTTTTGTGAGAGGAACCCCTCTCACACTGGTCCTCACCCAAGGGGGTCTGGAGGCCCTGAAAAAAGGAAAACAGACAAGAAAGAGCCTGTCCACCAAGTGGAGGAATGCCCAATGCATGCCAGCATTTTTGGAGAAGAAGTGAGGAGAACGGTGAGAAAAAGAAAGAGCCGGCCGCCACTTCCACTCCCACTCCCACAGACAGACCCATCCTACTGCCGGCACCCTAGCCAGAGTTATCAGATGTGGAAGAGTCTGTATAGACTGAGGTGAAACTGGAAGCCACCCTCTCGCCACTTCCTGCTCCTCACTCGCCTCTTCCTTCGTAACCTAAATGCCAGGACCCGGACGAACAGCTGGAGGGAATAATTTATGATAGCCAGAAACATCAGGAAGGATTGTCACAGAAAGGCAATGGATGAGAAATACGAACAGCTAGTCAAGCAAATAGAAGAAGCTACCAGACTGGCTGAGGCAAAATTCCAACCAAAGCCTCAGACACCTCTCATCCTAACACCAGACTCGGCCAGGACCAGAGCATACGACCCAAGCCAGTCATCAGTAGGCAGTCCCCTAATAACGTCAACTGCCACGGTCTCCCCATCTAGACCACCTCCTCAGAAGAAAAAGCACAAGAGACACAAGCGCTGCTGAGTACCTATAACCTCTCCTCCTTCACCACTGCCAGACAAGACACTACCACACAGTTAGAGAGGGTTGAAAGGGGCTTGCCCCACACCGTCCCTGCGCGTCGAAGGCACACAAAAACAATTTGATCTATTCAAAGAACAAGTTTTGTAGTTATTTTTCAAGCAGTTTGGGAATTCTTTGATGACACGCTTCAAAGAAAATCCCTGTCAAACTATTGAACCACAATAAGACCCGGTCCTGTAGGACAAATAATCATGTTGAGGGATAGCACAATAAACAATAAAATTGTAGGGAAAGCCTATCCAAACATCCATGAACTTGTGGAAGTTTTTTAAAAGTGAAGCTAGACTGAATAAACATAAGATAACACAATGACATTGTGGTCAACCATGAGAAACTTAATAAGCTTAAAACTAAACTTTCAGAAGGCCAAATATGTGTAAATGAGTTCTTGGATAGATCCAAATATTTAAGTTCACTTTGAAATTGATGAGTTCATAAGATATGTTTTGGAAGAAAAAAATGAAAAAATAAAAGAAATTGGTCGCTGATTTTTCAATATTTGTTATTTAATAGTTCCCAAGTTTTATTTATTTTCTTATTTTTTTCTTCCAAAACATATCTTATGACCCCTAAGTAGGGTCATAAGATATGTTTTGGAAGAAAAGAAATGGAAAAATAAAAGAAATTGGTCACTGATTTTTCAATATTTCCTATTTAATAGTTTATTTAGTTTTTTCCTTCCAAACCACATCTTATGATCCTAGTTCATGTATATACCTTTATATACCTTTCCTGTTCTGTAATTTTTAAGTGAAAGTGTTTGAAATGTTGATTCATAAATAATAAAGTTAATAAGTTAATAAATATGAAAATGGTTATTCAGCTTAGTTTTCTTTTCTGTCTCATTTGACACATCTACCTCACCAATAAATCTCAGAAAATTTTCTAAAAGGTGTTGACCAATAGTTTTTAGCTCATCTGACTGAAAGTCAGGATGAGCTATTCTGATCACTTTTTGTCCGCCGTCCTTCGTCTGTCGTGAAGGTCGTGTTTGGGGCTTTTCTCCCAAACCACTGGCCACATTTTAATGAAATTTCACATGAGTAGTGGTTATATAGGGGCATTTAGGTTTTTCTTCAAAGTGGGTTTCTGCTCATACTGAGGAGGGGTGGGGACAATGTGCCTCAATTTTTAGCTCAACTTTGACGAAGTCAAATTTGAGCTATTGTCATGGCCCGTCGTCCGTCTGTCCGTCTGTCCGTCTGTCAACAATTGGCTATGGCTCGGGCTAGAGGTTGTATTTATGAACCGATCTTTTTGAAACTTCTTATGTACCTTTGTTATGACCCTGGGACGGGAACGAGTGTTTTTAGGTGTGGTCCGAAATTCAAGATGGCTGCCAGCGGCCATTTTGTACCGATGATGCAAAAATCAGTTTTTTGTACAGAACTTCTGTATGAAAGTTCTGATTTGAATAAAGTTTTGTATAAATGTTTAGTACCATGGGATACATCACATATAATACGGGTTTTTTTCTCGTGCGTAAATTGTGCAAATTAGACTGACTTTGATTTATTTAGTGTTACTTTCAGAGCTGTAAGTGCCAAGCTGCTATGGCTCGGGCTAGAGGCCGTATTTATGGACCGATCTTTACGAAACTTCTTGAGTACCTTTGTTATGACTGTGGGACGAGAACGAGTGTTTTTGGGTGCGGTCCGAAATTCAAGATGGCTGCCAGCTGCCATTTTGTACCGACGATGCAGAAATCTGTTTTTTGTACAGAACTTCCATATGAAAGCTCTGATTTGAATAATTTTTTGTATGAATGTTTAGTACCATGGGATACATCACATATAATACGGGGTTTTTTCTCGTGCGTAAATTGTGCAAATTAGACTAACTTTGATGTTTTTTGGTGTTACTTTCAGCACTGTAAGTGCAAATGCCAATACGGCTCGGGCTAGAGGCCGTATTTATGAACCGATCTTTACGAAACTTCTTGGGTACCTTTGTTATCACCGTGGGACGAGAACGAGTGTTTTGGGGTCCGGTCCGAAATTCAAGATGGCCAATGGCAGCCATTTTGTACGAAATTTGGTGCAATCAGATTTTTGCACAGAACTTCCATATGAAAGCGCTGATTTGAATAATTTTTTGTGTGAATGTTTAGTACCATGGGATACATCACATATAATACGGGTTTTTTTCACGTGCAGAAATTATGCAAATTAGATGAACTTTGATTTTTTTTCAGTGCTGCTTACACACAGTAAGTACACATGTCAATACGGCTCGGGCTAGAGTCTGTATTTATGAACCGATCTTCACGAAACGTCTTGGGTACCTTTGTTATCACCTTGGGACGAGAACGAGTGTTTCTGGGTGCGGTCCAAAATTCAAGATGGCTGCCAGTGGCCATTTTGTATCGAAATTAGGTCTAATCAGTTTTTTGTACACAACTTCTATATGGCTCAGGCTAGATGCCGTATTTATGAACCGATCTTTACGAAACTTCATGGGTACCTTTGTTATTACCGTGGGATGAGAACAAGTGTTTTTGGGTGTGGTCCGAATTTCAAGATGGCCACCAGCAGCCATTTTGTACCAAAATTAGTGCAATCAGTCTTTTGTACAGAACTTCTATATGAAAGTTCTGATTTGAATAAATTTTTGTATGAATGTTTAGTAACATGGAATACATCACATATAGTACGGGTTTTTTTCTCGTGCAGAAATTATGCAAATTAGATGAACTTTGATTTATTCAGTGCTACTTATACTCTGTAAGTGCACATGTCAATACGGCTTGGGCTAGAGGCTGTATTTATGAACCGATCTTCACAAAACTTCTTGGGTACCTTTGTTATCACCTTGGGACGAGAACGAGTGTTTCTGGGCTTGGTTCAAAATTCAAGATGGCTGCCAGTGGCCATTTTGTACCGAAATCAGGTCCAATCAGTTTTTTGTCACAACTTCTACACAGCTCATATTTGTGAACTGATCTTCACGAAACTTCTTGGGTACCTTTGTTTTCACCTTGGGACAGGAATGAGTGTGTTTTGGGGTGCCTTTGTTATCACTGTGCTATGAGAACAAATATTTTGGGGTTCAGTCAGACCCACTCTGGGACTCAAAGATTTTTTTCTAGTTTAGCATCTGACTGTCACCCACCTTTACAATACTTTACCTATACATTTGTTACAGGCAACGCTCAGTATTTATGTACAGACCGTTACAATACTTTATATGTACCTTTGTTATCAGGTCATTACCTAGATGTTTGTCATTGCTGTGTCACATACTATACATGTACATGTCTTTGTCTTGACAAGTTGAGCTACAGTGTCATTGACACTTTCATTTTTTAAATCTTCTCATGAACCAGCTGTAGCAGAGACATGATATTTGGTATACAACTTCCTTTTGAGGTGTAGACTCAAGTTTGTTCAAGAGAAGTTCAAGGGGCAATATTAGTCATGGGAGGGACAAGAATTTTTGCCCCGCCTAAAATTTCTATGTTCCAAGCCGAGAGGCCGATTTGAACCAAGTTTGATATGAAGTATTAATGGGTCATAATTACTTGATTTATGCAAAAAAATGTTTTCCAAATGCCCCGTGGGAACCACAGGAGCTAAAAATTAAAAAAAATTCAAACGCCCATATCTCCAAAACTACATGGCTCAGAGAATTCTTATTTGGTGTGAAGCTTCCTTAGGACCAACAGAATGGAATGGTAAAAAAAAATTGCTATCGGTTTTATCATTGGGTACTTTTTCAGGACTTTGAAAAAGTGCAGAGTCAGCATTTTTTAACACTGTGGGTAATGGGGAAAACATTAAGACTACTCTTCTCCCAAACCACTGCTCCAAAAGCTTTAAAATTTCACATATAACGTCTTTGGAAGATTGTTTCACATGTTTATTGAAATCAAATCCTTGGATCCATATTTGGGCTCTCTATGGGAGCCCAAATGTTTAAATTAGTGCAGTATGAGGAATATTCTTTAAAAATCTTCTTCTTCAGATCCACCAATCAGAATCTTTTGATATTTGATCTGCAGCATCCTTAGGAGGGTGTGATTCACGTTTGTTCAAGCCAAGTCTCTGGGTTCATATTTGGGCTCCCTGTGGGATCCCGAATTATAACTTAGTTCAATATGAGGAATTTTCTTTAAAAATCTTCTTGTTCAGATCCAGCAGTCAGAATGTTTTGATATTTGGTATACAGCACCCTGAGGGAGGTGTGATTCATGTTTGTTCAAGCCAAGTCTCTGAATTCATATTTGGGCTCCCTGTGGGAGTCCAAATTGTAACTTAGTTCAATATGAGGAAATTCTTTAAAAATCTTCTTCACATCCACCAGTAAGAATCTTTTGATATTTGGTATGCAGCATCCTTAGGGGGGTGAGATTCACGTTTGTTCAAGCCAAGTCTCTGGGTTCATATTTGGGCTCCCTATGGGAGCCTGAATTATAACTTAGTTCAACATGAGGAATTTTCTTTAAAAATCTTCTTCTTCAGATCCAGCAGTCAGAATGTTTTAATATTTGGTATGCAGCATCCTGGGAGGGGGGGGGGGGGGGAATTCATGTTTATTCAAACCCTGTCTCTTGAGTCCATATTTGGGCTCCCTGTGGGAGACCAAATTGTAACTTAGTTCAATATGAGGAACATTCTTTAAAAATCTTCTTCACATCCACCAGTAAGAATCTTTTAATATTTGGTATGCAGCATCCTTAGCGGGGTGAGATTCACATTTGTTCAAGCCAAGTTTCTGGGTTCGTATTTGGGCTCCCTGTCCCAAATTATAACTTAGTTCAATATGAGGAATTTTCTTTAAAAATCTTCTTGTTCAGATCCAGCAGTCGGAATGTTTTGATATTTGGTATACAGCATCCTTAGGGAGGTGTGATTCAAGTTTTTTCAAGCCATTTGGGCTTCCTGTGGGAGCCCAAATTATAACTTAGTTCAATACGGTATGAGGAATTTTCTTTAAAAATCTTCTTTTTCAGATCCAGCACTCAGAATGTTTTAATATTTGGTATGCAGCATCCTTGGGGGGAGGGGAGGGGGGGGGGGGGGGGAGATTCACGTTTGTTCAAGCCCAGTCTCTTCAGTCCATATTTGGGCTCCCTGTGGGAGACCAAATTGTAACTTAGTTCAATATGAGGAACATTCTTTAAAAATCTTCTGCTACACATCCACCAGTAAGAATCTTTTGATATTTGGTATATTGTATCGTTAGGGAGGTGAGATTAAAATTTGTTAAAGCCAAGTCACTGGGTTCATATTTGGGCTCCCTATTATGACTTAGTTCAACACGAGGAATATGTTTTAAAACATTTTTTTTCAAATCCACCGGTCAGAATGTTTTAATATTTGGTGTATGGTTTTCTTAATGGGACAGATGCAAGTTTGTGCAAATCAGGACCCTCGGTTGATAGTTGTCAGTGTCAGGTGAGCGCTCTCAGGCCCCTTGGGGCCTCTTGTTTGGATTAAGGTTGTGATTCTGTGTGGTCTTGGTGTTTTTGGCTTGTTGAGGCATGATTCTTGTTGTAGATGTGGATATAAGACTTGGATATAAACACTGTGTTGATAATATGCTGGTAATAGATGGGTACTATGAGCTGCTGACAGGTAAAAACTCGATGAGTGAACAGTACTCAACTGATGGTGATGTAAATGAAAAATTCTTGGAATATAGTGTATAAAATGACACTCATGTTAAGTGTTAACAACATCTCAGTAACAACATCTCACTGAAGTTGATAACGATTTATTTATTTATTAATTTTTTGCAGTTTAACAACACTTTCAGCAGCCAGGGTCACCTAGTGTCAGACAGTTTTATGTGTGGAGGAAGCCGGACTACCCAGGCAGCACCACAGTGGAATGGCAAGCAACTGTCAGACTCCCCAACATACTAATTCCACACAAGCAGGGTTAGCATTGGTTGAAGACAAGTGCACCATCTATATGCAGTACACCTTGGTACACAGAGCCACCATGCCCCAGGTGGGCAATCAGGATTAAGTGCCTTGCCCAAGGACACCATGCAGTTACCCCTGATGAGGATCAAACTGTGGACCTTTCAGCTTGAAGTCCGATGCTGTAACCACTGAGCCACCATGCGTTGATAATGATAATCACTAAACTGATTTTCAAGAATAGCTGGTCTACTCACCAGTGAGTAATGATTTCTTTGTTATGCCCCCGAAAAATTTTCAAGGGGGTATATAGTCGAGGTCTCCGTCCGTCCGTCCGTCCGTCCGTCCGTCCGTCCGTCCGTCCGTCCGTCCGTCCGTCCGTTCATACAAACATTTTGTATTATAACTCGAGCATCAGTTGTTGGATTTTAATGTTCTGTGGTATGGTGATAGGGCAGCTTGGGGGAACGGATGCCCTCGTACCTAGTGTTTCATCCATTCATATTTGGTAGAGTTATGGCCCCTGTTTGTTTTTGCCCTCTGTTTCTGACTAAGGTAAATTGTACCATAGCCTATAGGGCAAAGTGCTGCCCAATTTTTTTTCAGTTCATTATTTTTCTGTGGCCCAGTGCTTGCAGGGGAGGTTGCATGACATTTTAACCTCTACACATCAGTATATCCATATAAATATGGATGACACAAGAATTATAGTGATTTTGGTTCCAGACCATTTAAAATTGTATCACCGCACAAATCGATTTCAGATTTTATTTGCTTATTACTAATGTCAAAATACAGGTCAAGTTTGATTTGGAGGTTCACTCCGACCATTCTTGCAAGAGTTATGCCTCTTTTTGAACTAAAAAAATCACAAATTTCCCAATTTCAGCTTTATTCTTACTGTCCAGTGCCAGTAGGGGAAGTGATGCCCGATTTTTTTTTAGTCCACTATTTCTGTACTGCCCAGTGCTTGCAGGGGAGGTTGCATGTCATTTTGAACTACATATCAATATAACCATATAAATATGGATGCCAATTTCAGCTTTATTCTTACTGGCCAGTGCCTATGGAAAACGTGCTGCCCAATTTTTTTTAGTCCACTATTTCTGTGCTGCCCAGTGCTTGGTGGGGAGGTTGCATGTCATTTTAACCTACTACATATCGATATAACCATATAAATATGGATGCCAATTTCAGCTTTATTCTTACTAGCCAGTGTCTTATAGGGGAAGTGCTGCCTAATTTTTTTTTAGTCCACTATCCCAATTTTTTCTGGTCCACTGTTTCTGTACTGCCCAGTGTTTGCAGGGCAGGTTTGCATGTCATTTTAACCTACTACATATCGATATATTCATATAAATATGGATGACACAAGAATCATAGTGTTTTTTTAATTCCATTCATTCAAAGTTGTTTGGATGAACCAGTTCTCTTCAAACATTCAGAAGTTATTTATTTACATGCAAGTCCAACTTTGCTGCCTTTGGGGGCATCAGCACTCGCAGTAGCGTTGCTCTTGTTTTTACAGTATAAACATTTATTGGGCAGATAACATTCAATTAGATGAGTTGTGGGATGAAGTGTGACCATAATTAAAAATATTTTTTAGAATTATAATCAGTGTAATAATCTATTAAACAAATGCCAAGTAAGGAAAGATGTTTCGTTCATACAACTTGTAAATATTCTGACCCATTCTGATTTAGGTATTTGTATGTTACTTTACATATATATAATAATTGTCATCAGTATATATCTAAGGTGGCGAATAAACCAGAGGGCTGAACAAACCGAGGTCCGAATGAGCCAGACGTCCGAAAAAAGACAGAGTCTGAATAAGCCAAGGTCCAAATAAGCTGGATACCACTTGGAAATAGGTGAAAGATTATATTCAGTGTCATCAAAAATCAAAACATTAAAATAATTGATCACTTCTCTGTTGTCCATTCGTATTTATGAACAATACTTCGCAATTTTGAACAACATAAAAATGAAGAAACTGTAACATTTTCAGATTTTTGGTGACATCGAAAATAACATGTTGCCTGTTTTCAAGCTAAATCTCCCATTACCTCTATAGCACCTTAAATATCCACAAATCGTATATCAAAATGAAGGTTGTGATATACATGTGTAGAACACAAAAAATATATGCATTTAACTCACAGAGTGAATTGCCGACATCAATAGTTCCTGCAGGTCTGCTGCCATAATCATACCAGAACTGATAAGAAAATTATATTTCACAAGTCATGTCCAAATGTGCTTCAGATATCCAAGAAAAAATGCTAGGCATTCAAAACACTTCACAATGCAGTCACAGGAATGCATTTGAGGAAATCCCCACACGGTATCCATTTTTTATTGAACAAGGATTCCATGGCTGTTGGACACGTCTATGTCACATGATAACACAAAATTTAAACGAAAAATAATTGTGTAAAGCTAGGAAATTCAAACAGGCACCATGATACTTTGTAAACAATATGACAACTCCGTAAAATGACAGTCTGTATTGTGAAGATAATCATTCACATTATTTCATTTTAGACACCATTGTATATCGGTGTTTTTTCAGTCCTGTTGACCTTGACCAAAAAAGTAAACAATTAAAAAATAAGATAAAGCTGAGAGTTTTAGAATTTACCCTCATGTAGCTCTGTTGTTGCATTTTGAAGAATTTTTTATTTACTTCATTCTTGAATATCTCAAGTGCAGGCAAGAAAATAAGCAATCTGACATTTGCAGAATGAGGTCTCCAGAGGGTGAATTTGATGATGCTATCCATACAGTTGGCCAATATATCCCCTGGATGCCTCTTTCTGTTTAGTTTTGAGACCCTGATTCAGATTGAGGTTCACAGAGGGTAAATTTAGTGATGCTACCCTGCTGTGTAGGGTAGCATCACTAAATTCAACCTCTGGGGACCTCATTTTACAGATGACAGTCTGCTTATTTTCTGGCTTGCTCAAGTGTATTTAACCATAAGTTGTTCTTGTGAATTGTTATTTGATTATCAGTTCTGGAACAAATATGGTAGACTTCCAGGAACCTTCAATGTTGTCAACTTTAAGAAATTGAGTTGAATGCATATATTTTTCGTGTTCTATGCATCACAATCTTCATTTTGGTGCATAATTTATGTGTATTTAATTTAAATTTATGGAATATCAGAGGTTCGAATTTCAAAGTAAACCAATTTTCCTTACTTATATAGCACCCTAATGATTGCTAGATAATGACTCAGAATTTTCATGAAATCTATACTAGCCAAACCACTAGAGGTACAAGAACAATTACGTTCTGTTCTTATTTTGTGTCTCTTGGGTGGAGACAACTCACCATAAGCTTCGAACTCACCTTAAGCTTCTGGCTTACTGCTGAATCTATTATATAAGTTTGGTCACACTGACATACATGTATAACACCGGATGTCCCATCAAACACCGGAGGTCCCTTAAAATACATGTATATGAAAGTAAATGGTTTTTAGTCGAGTTGTGATGAAGTCAAACTCGACTTATAGTTTGGTGAATGGCGGGCGGGCGGGCGGGTGGGTGGGTGGGCGGGCGTAAACAATTGGTTTCCGGATGATAACTTGATAGTGGTTCAACTCACATTCATTAAACTTAATACGTAGGTTGGTCTTGGTGGGAGGAAGAACCTTATTGATTTTGGACATGCTACGTCGAAGGCCAAGGTCACAGTGACCTTGAACGTAGTAAATCTTAAACAATTCGTTTCCGGATGATAACTTGATAACGGTTCAACTCACATTCATGAAACTTCATAGGTATATTGGCCTTGGTGAGGGGAAGAACCCTATTGATTTTGGACTCGCTACGTCAAAGGTCAAGGTCAACGTGACCTTGAACATAGTAAATCGCAACAATTCCTTTCCGGATGATAACTTGATAGTGGTTCAACCTACATTCATGAAACTTCATAGGTGGGTTGGCCTTGGTGCGAGGAAGAACTCTATTGATCTTGGACTCACCAGATCAAAGGTCAAGGTCACAGTGAACTTTAACATAGTATATCGCAACAATTGGTTTCCGGATGATAACTTGATAGTGGTTCAACCTAGAGTCATGAAACTTCATAGGTGTGTTGGCCTTGGTGCGAGGAAGAACCCCATTGATCTTGGACTCACCAGGTCAAAGGTCAAGGTCACAGTGACCTTGAACATAGTATATCGCAACAATTGGTTTCCGGATGATAACTTGATAGTGGTTCAACCTAGAGTCATGAAACTTTACAGGCGTGTTGGCCTTGGTGCGAGGAAGAACCCTATTGATGTTGGACTCACCAGGTCAAAGGTCAAGGTCACGGTGACCTTGAACATAGTATATCGCAACAATTGGTTTCCGGATGAGAACTTGATAGTGGTTCAACCTAGAGTCATGAAACTTCATAGGTGTGTCGGCCCTGGTGCGGGAACTGTTGTCACAACTCGACATTGGATCGGTGATCCTGAGCGGCATTTTTTAATTGTTTTTAATTACTTCTTACCCCTCAATATGTCACTTATCCATAAAAACAAAAATTCCAACATTAAACTTTAATTCCTCCTCAAAGTATGGAAATGAATAAACATGAATTCCTGCTTAAAAATCTGAAGATATTAACATGTTTTTGCCTCCCCCTCCCCCACACACTATGGTTCTACAAGATCCATTTTGAATGGAAAAAGGCATAAGAAATGATTTAAATAAAACTATGCAGGCTATAATAAACCTGACTGTTCACTCTCTGAACATCATTTTCTTACTGACCAAGAGGACAAAACTGAAATGGCAACCACTCAAGTCAACTTAAACAAACATTGGCGTCGTGAACTTCTTGATTAGTAGGCTAGCCAGGCTACATAAGTCCTGTTTTATCAAGCCAGGGTTTCACTTTTTGAAGTTTGTGCCTCTCTAAAATTAAATATTCTTGTGGTTTGTGCAGGTTGAAATGTGAAGTGACTGATAAACTTCAAAGGTCTGCTCGCATGAGTTGGATTGGGCATTAGTGATACAGTTAAAACTAGAAGTCCTGTCACGAAATGCACACAAATAGCACGTTGATCTGCACGTTAATCTACACGTTCTGACCATAGTAAGGCTATCAAAGTCTGTACATATGGCCTGTGCGCAAGCAGTGTTTCAGCCAATGGACCTCCGGGTAACCCGGAGGTCCATTGGCAGAAACATTGCCTGTGTTTGTTATGAGTAACCAGAACCTGTCGTGCTTTGGATGCCATGCGATATGGCAATTGCGTGCAATTCCTACGCGCAATTAAGCCTAGATAAGCACACAGTTCGTGACAGGACTTCTAGTTTTAACTGTATATTAGTTTCCAGATCAGGTAACTTTTATTAAAATCATCACTTAATTTCATATTCAGTTATATTCTATCAATATACATGTAATGCATCAATATTTTAAGGAACCTCAGCTGTGTGACGGGACCTCAGGTGTTAACCCTTTACCCAACGTAATGGCCCAAACCGGCCAGCGCTATTCACAAAAATTGCCAATTAATTTTCTATATTTTTTTCTTTTTTTGTCTCAAAAACATAGGTTATGACCCCTTTTTGGAACGAGCTCATTCCAAAGAGAGGTCATAACCTATGTTTTTGAGACCAAAAATGAAAAAAAATTAGTTACTCAAGATTTTTCTTTGCATGTGTTGTCTGCTTTTCATGGTAGGTAAAGGGTTAAATGTGACCCTGTAATTTTATGTACTTCATATCATTCTAATTTTGTAATAAATATTGTTTAAATGGCCCCACTTTAGACTGGATGCACTAAAATAAAATACAACTAGCATGGCTTATCATAGTACAGCCGAACCCTGTTAATTGAATAGCCACTTTGCCAATGAAAATTATTCAATTAACAGGAGTATTCAGTTAACAGGGATTGTGGCACTTTCCTGTATTCTAGAGATAAACTTAGCATTTATTCTATTATATCTTGTTTGACAGAGCTCGATGAGCTCTGTCAAACAAGATATAATAGGTTAAATGCCTGTATTGGCTGTTCCTTTTCCCGTGAAAAAATAGCACAAGCCTTAAAAAAATAATTGAGAATTTTGAATGACCTATCCCTACAAATGTTTCCTATGAAATTAATGATCTGATTTGTGTATATCTGCTATTGTTTTTGTGGGTGGTGGTTTGTAATTAACCAACAGCAATTCCTAAAATCATAACTGATGAGAATTCAGTGCTGTGCAAACACTGACAAATTATAAAAAGGTTTGGGTAAGGAATAACTGAATTGATATTATAACAGCGTTCTTTCGGTGTGACGCGATTCACAAAAATACGCAGTAGGCCTATATGAATTAAATATAAAAATAAATGCCCAGTGTTTTATTTTAACAAGTAGAATATGATTTGTATATAAATATAGAAACCAATAGGTTCTTTCCCCTCATCTTAGCCTTTTGTTCTAGCCTAAAATAAAATTCTTTGATGGTCCAAATCCTCTAAAGTCAGGGTCTGAATCCTCCATGGTCTGAATCCTCCTAGTGAATATTCTCCAAAATTATTTTTAATAAGCAGACTTTCAAGTGAGTTGATAGATTACTTGCACTGAGTGATCTTTGAATGTTCATATTAAATGTTTACAAATGCTGTTACACAGAATCTAATTTTAGCTCACTGATTGCTTATTTTGTTCATACTTGTTTACTTGAAATTGTACAGAAGCATCTAGAAACTTAATTAGGTGATTCAATTGAATTAGTGGAACGAAAAAGCATTGGAGAAATTTATCCTTCCAGAACTTTCTATTTAATTATTATATATAAACTTCTGTCAGTATAGAGCAGGAGCCCGAGGGGGTCAGCCTAGCTGAGAAGCTAACCAATTGCTATGTGTATGGCGATACTCTATATAGAGGCCTATTCAAAGTTTTGGGCATCTGCCGGGTACACACTGGTGGGTGGGGCCAGGAGGACGACTTACTGCGCTCAAAAAATCTAGCTAGATCAGCCCGAAAGCTAACCACTTGGAATCACAAGAGAATTGATATTCACCATCCCCACAACCTTATGACCTGTTTGCCAAACATTTTCAGTGGTGGGGTGTGTCAGCCAGACATAAGTAACAGCCTAAAAGTGTGCTAGATCAGCTCATTTATTAACCGGATGAAACTTATTGCAAAACGTTCAGCATACTCCATTGTATCATAAATGACTATTGCCAGACATTTTTTGTGGTGGAGAATCTCAGCCAGGCGATTTTATACTGCCCCACCACAAAAGTGTGCTAGATCAGCTCATTTACTAACCGGATGAAACTTATTGCAAAACGTTCAGTGTACTCCATTGTATCAAAAATGACTATTGTCAGACATTTTTTGTGGTGGAGTATCTCAGCCAGGCGGTTTTATACTGCCCCACCCCAAAATTCTGCTAAATCAGCTCATTTGCTAACCAAATGAAACCTATTGCAAAATGTTCAGCATATTCCGTTGCATCATAAATGACTATTGCCAGACATTTTGTGTGGCGGAGTACCCCAGCCAGGTGGTTTTACACTGCCCCACCCTAAATTGTGCTAGATCAGCTCATTTACTAACCGAATAAAACTTATTGCAAAATGTTCAGCATGCCCCGATGAATCAAAAATGACTTTTGCCAGACATTTCCTGTGGTGGGGAACACAAGCCAGAGAGTCTTATACCGCCCCACACTAAAAGTGTGCCAGATCAGCTCATTCACTAACCAAATTAACCTATTGCAAAATGTTCAGCATACCACGATGTATCATAGTGACTACTGCCAGACATTTCCTGTGGTGAGGTGTTCTAGCGAGAAGGTCTTATATACCCCAAGATTGTGCAAGTGCAATTTTTTGCCTATTCAAACTGAAAGCTATTGCAAACTATCAGCATACTTCTGGATGTAATGAATGACTGCAGCCAGAAATTTTGCGCAGAAGGGTACCATAGCTAGATGCCTGTCATAATCGCTAAATCGACTTTTTTAAGCCTTTTACAAGTACGTATAAGTAATAGTCAGTAACTGTGTTGGAGGTGTTCATTAATTTGAACAACCTACCCATGTTCGGCATTTGATGTCAGGCTGCGAAGCGATGAGGTGTCATAGCACGGGTCAGGTTGCTCAAATTCATGAATATCAACAGCGAGGTTGGTAACTGTCTTGGGCCCGAATCTAAACAAAAAAACTGCACGGGACCAAGTATGGTAAATGAGTGCAGGTATTCAAGTGACGTCACTCGGTCCCTTAGTCCTTTGTTCTATCCGATAGTTCATATCTCATGCCAACTTGGAGAAGACGAAGGCATAGAGCTGTAAGTATGTAAGTATTAGAGTTCTAAACCCCTATTGCTTTTGTCTTCCCCGGGATGGTAAGAAAAATGAAATATCCACGCTGTGTTTCCTCGTGGGTCAATGTCACTCATCCCACGTGGGAAGGTGTTCAGTTAGTAACTATTACTAACTTATCATTGAACAACATTGTTCTAACTCAACCAACCAAAATGCAATTGTCCTTAGCTGGTGGAGATCAACTGGATAGAATTAATGCTTGGTAGCATTTGCATTCCTGAATTGAATTCACAATTCGTCTCCTGTGTGCTAGAATGTTTATGCTCCACTGGGACATTAAACAGTCTAGGACTCAAGCAACGAATTATAATGTTTTTTTTTATCAGCAAATATATAGGTGGCAATGTTTGTAGTAAATATCTGCCTGGTATTTTTTATTATAGTGTGTTTTCCAGTATATAATTGCTGCGTGACCATCATAGTTTCCGCATGTTGGGGAAGCATTTTGTTACAATTGTGCTCTCGAGCATTTTTTCTGGAAAAGCAAAGTCAAAGCCTTTGACATTGTAGAGAAAGACAGAACTGGGCGATTCGTTGACCTCTTCATTAGTATGAGAGACAAAACACAGAGTCCTGACCTTGATGTTGCTCCCAACTTTGTCTGCCGCATGTATGCACAGAGCAAGTCCAAAGATGTTGATGGAGCACGGTACAATAAACTGATGCAAATGACTGGCAAAATTGATCAGGTAATAGGAGGTTACTCCTTTGTTCTCATTTATGTGTTTAAACTTTTGGAATGCCCTTGTTATTCGGGAAAGCTCTCCCCCACCTCATATTATGTTCGCAAGTTTTGCATTCAGGAGTCTCTGTACTACTTGAAAATTCTGAATGACCCCTCAGTCAGGGATTTATGCAATCTTTGGTAGTTTATATTATTTAAGACTAAAGGTGTTTCGAGTTTTAATTCCCGCCCTATTGTTTCAAATGTTTTATTGTAGTTGTGTCATCTCTACTGTGTTTCATTTGCCACATCCTCATGTTTTCAGTTGTCTTTCGGGGGAATCCGCTATCAAATGTCAAGAAGATCAACTATGCTCTTTTACCACCTTCACATCGAAGCCTCAAAATGAAGATCATGCGAGCCCGGTATGTTGCTATTTTGTGGACCCGAGCGTCGTCAACATATCCGGATGACGGTTTGTCTGCAACAGAATATGGATGGTTCGTGAATGATGGTGTCCTGCAGCCAGTCTGGTTCCAAGGTCCTGCGATTTCAAACAGTTTGTTTAAAAGTGACACCCCAATAGCAGCTAGTGATTTGGCATTGGAAACTGACGACTTGATTAATCAGTCTCATGAAGAATGGAGTGAATCTGATGGGGAAGCATGGTCTGAGGATTTCGATTCTGACACAGAAGAGTACTAGATGTGCTCAACAGAAATTAACATTTGAAATAACTTTTGTCTTTGGTGTCCTATTGGGGCCAAGTTTGCAGCGTCGCGTTTCTTTAATATTTTAGGCGAAAACGAGACAAAGCTGTAACATGACAGTACCGTCGTCCACTTTGTCGTAATATAGCTTTCTTGCGTTTTTCTAAGTATATTCTCTTATAAAATACTCCCTAAAAATGCAAAAAACGACAAAGCGAAACTACGATAGTACTGTCGGTTTGTCATGTTTTCGCGTTTTAGGAAGTATTTTATATAAGAATGCACTGATAAAACGCGGCAAAGCTATATTACGACAAAGTGCACAACAGTACTGCAGTATTATAGCTTTGTCGCGTTTTACCCCAAATTGCCTCCAAAACGCTACAAAGCTATAGTACGACAAAGTGCATGGCAGTACTGTCGTATTATAGCTTTGTCGCGTTTTACCCCAAATTGCCTTCAAAACGCCACAAAGCTATATTACGACAAAGTGCAGACGGTACTGACGTATTATAGCTTTGTCGCGTTTTACCCCAAATTGCCTCCAACATGCCACAAAGCTATATTACGACAAAGTGCATGGCAGTACTGTCGTATTATAGCTTTGTCGCATTTTACCCCAAATTGCCTTCAAAACGCCACAAAGCTATATTACAACAAAGTGCAGACGGTACTGACGTATTATAGCTTTGTCGCGTTTTCGCCTAAAATATTAGAGAAACGCGATGCTGGAAACTTGGCCCCAACAGGACACCATATTTGTCTCAGGATCAAGAGAAATAATACTCACCAGATTTTTTTTTTTATTTTCTGTTTTGCATTCTGGACTGATATTGTCTCAAAGTTTGTTATGGTAAAATATTTTCGGATTTTGCACTAATCCTTCTTTTAATTATCTATCCATTTAATGGGCACATCCAAGCACGCATTCGGACTAATCTTATCACTTTTGAGGAAGACCCACTAACACTTAAAAAATAAATGAATGTGATCGAAATGACACTTTTTGGTATTCAGAAATTTTCGCTAAACACTTGCTTTGATAAACTGATCAAGCATCGCCTTAAAATGTTAGGTAAACCATCCCTGGAAATGTCTAACAGTAGCCATTTGATACACGGGTGTATCTAAGGGCTACTGCCAGACATTTTCTGTTAGCCTTACTACTTTGAAACCACAAGAAACATGGTTGTAGGCATTTGTTCATTGAGGTATTCTAAATGCTTTGCATTATGTCCTATTTGTTTACAATGGATTATCTTTTGGATGGGTAATATAAGATCTTCCGGACTAAGGACTTCACTACTAGAAATTTGTGGCAGCTAGCATTTTTTACACATGAGGGTAAGCTGAACGTTTCGCAATAGGATTTATTTGGTTAGTGAATGGGCCAATCTAGCAAACTTTATGGGTGAGTCATAAAACCTTCTGGCAATAGTAATTTTTGATCATCGGAGTAAGCTAATTGTTTTCCAGCAGGTTCCATTTGGTTAGAAAATAAACTGATCTAGCACACTTTTAGGGTGAGGTAATATAAGACCTTCTGGCTGCCGTACACCACCACAGCAAATGTCTGGCAATAGGCGTTTTTGATACATTGGGGAATGCTAAGCGTGTTGCAGTAGGTTTCAGGTGGTTAGTAAATGAGCTCATGTAGCACAATTTAGGTCGGGGCAGTATAACACCACCTGGCTGAGGTACTCCACCACAAAAAATGTCTAGCAACAGTCATTTTGATACAACGGAGAATGCTGAACGTTTTGCAATAGGTTCCTTTCGCTTAGCAAATGAGCTGATCTAGCACATTTTTAGGGTGGGGCAGTATAAAACCGTCTGGTTGGGGTACTCCACGCCAAAAAATGTCTGGCAATAGTCATTTATGATACAACGTAGTATACTGAACGTTTTGCAATAAGTTTCATCCGGCTAGTAAATGAGCTGATCTTGCACACTTTTAGGGTGGGGTAGTTTAAGACCTTCTGGCTGGGGTACCCCACCACAGAAAATGTCTGGCAGTGGTCATTCTTCATACATGGGGGTATGCTGAACATTTTGCAATAAGGTTCACCCGGTTAGTAAATGGGCTGATCTAACACACTTTTAGGGGGCAGCTACTTACGTCTGGCTGACACAACCCACCACTGAAAATGTCTGGCAAACATGCCATAAGGTTGTGGGGATGGATTCTACCAATTTTCGTGTGATTTGAAGTGGTTAGCTTTCGGGCTGATCTAGCTGAATTTTTGGAGTGCATTGAGGTGCCCCTTCTGGCCACACCCACCAGTGTGTACCCGGCAGACGCCCATAACCTTGAATGAGAGTCTATATAGTGTATCGCCATACAAGTAGCAATTGGTTAGCTTCTTAGCTAGGCTGACCCCCTCGGGCTCCTGGTCTAGTATATCTGAAGCATCTTTTCCATGGATTCATCTGACAAACACAGCATTGAGAAGTGACAGTAGTTTATACATTTAGCATTCTTTGAGCTTTGGAGATTATAACAGGGCAGAGCACTCTATTTTATATTTAGATAGAAGCAGCTGGAATTATTTTGAAGAATTTTGTGATATTGGCTGTTGAGTCATTTTATACTGAAAGAAAGTGTTTCCAAAATTGGAAGAGAATTTATTCTTTTTGTGAACCAGGATTTGTAAACCAGGATTTACTCTTGAAAAACCAGCTGAATAACTTTCAAACTACCCGTGGAGCCACATGTGTCATACTTGTTGGATATTATTTCCTTTTCAATTTTGATGAGTGCTTTATTGGAATTTGGTGAGCATTGCTGGATTTTGAGTGAACATTTCATTACAATTTATTGGATTCTCTTTCTGCAAAACATTCTAGGACATTTCAATACCAGTTGGAAAATTTTTTCATCATATCTATAACTGGATTCTATTGAACTGTATTTAGGACAAACTGAAAATATTTCTGTTTTACATGTATTTTTATGTGACCCACACATTGTAAAAGATTCCATACCAATATCTTTTCAAATTATTTTTTTATTTATTAAATTTTAGAATACAGTAAAACCTGTTTTGAGAGACCACTGTTATGAGAAACCACCTTGAGAGGCCGCTGTGACTATGTACCATTTGGTTGTTTTACTCTGTAATGGACCTATCATGAGACACCACCTGTTTTGAGAGACCACTTTTACCTGCTGAAAAGGGTAGTCTTTCAAGACAGACTCCACTGCAGTTAAATTGGAGTTATTGTTGTTGGACACTGTAACAGGGTCGGAATCCTCCAAGGTCCAAATCCACCTGATACATGCACCTTTGGTGGTACATTTGTTAGGGAGGTTCCGGATCAGTGTGTAAAATATTGGTGGCTACTAATACTATTTCAGTCATCACATTTTGTGACAAAGGTTGTTTTTTTATGTATTTAGTGCTTAATGCCATCTTGAGATACACAAACAATATTATAAGAATAAGTCACCAGCAAAATATTCAAATGCAGATGTGAGTTGTCTGATTGTAGCAGTTATGGGTCATTTCATGGACTTGTGGATCAAACATCCCATTTGAAATGTGCCCCAAAATATCGCATCATTTGGGCACATGCCACTTGTTTGAAAGGATTAGTGACATTTCATACCCGGGCATTTCGTGCACTGGATGTTTTGTATACATGTACAAATTGGAATTGTTATGGAGCCCTATTATGATATCAGATTTGATATGTCTTTGGTTAATAATTAACCCTTAAGGGACTAGAACATCCTCTCATTTTGCTGCTGTTTTTTGACATGTCTTGGCTGCCCATATAGGCAGCCAAGACTTGCCTAAAAACAAATACCAAGAGGCTTAGAATGTATTCTAACTTCTGAGTTAACCCAAAGATTGCATGCAGGGGCACCTATTCTGTTGCAAAAAATGCGAGCAAAGACGGAATTAGGCCCTTAAGGGTTGAAACAATTTTATATTTTCTAAAATTAATTTGATTTAAAGCAGTTTAAAGTATGCAGGCTTTGCCTGGATAGATCACTTATTTGCACTGAGTTGTACTTATCAACATGTTTACAAATACTGTTACCCATGATCTATTTTAAGCTCACCAATTTTTTATTTCGGTCACACATGTTTTCTTGAAATTAAATAGAATAATCTAGAAACTCGATGAGGTGATTTAATTCAGTCAATCAGCAGTTAGTGGAAAAAAATTTCTCTTTCTGGAACTTTCCATTTGAGGATGATGTAAGCCTCTTTCAACAAACTTGTGGATTCTTCTGATGTTTCTCATCTCACATATAGCATTGAGAAATGACAGTTGTTTATACATATACATTCACCATTCATTGAACACTGATATATTATTATTGGACAGGGCATTGTTTTAGATAGCAGCTGAGGATATTAATATTCTGTGGAATATATTTGTAACGTTTGTGTAATTTTGTATTGGAAAGCATTTCCAAATCTTTGAGGATTTATTCTTTCTGTGAACCAGCATTTACTCTTGTGAAAAGCCAGAATTCTGCTGGATTATTTTAAAACCATCTCTGTGGAGCCAATACTTGTTGGACATTATGTCCATTCGAATTTTTCTGAGTTCTTTATTGGAATTTATTGGATACAGCTGAATTTTTTGAGTGAACATTTGATTTATGTCCTGGAAACTGTTTCTAGAGACACATTCTAAGATTACAATACTAGCTGGAAAGTTTTTTCTTCATATGTGTTACTGGATTCTGTTGAACTGTTATTTTGAACTAACTGATAAGTATGTCTGTTTTCTGCGAAAGTCAGTGGGAACTCAAGTGAAATTTCATCCATCCATCCGTCGTGAACTTTACATTATCGACTTCTCCTAAACCTCTGGGCCAAATTGAACCAAATTTGATGTCCATGGTCCTTATCATATGTCCATTCAAGTTTGTTCAAATAAATAAAGTTGCCACTCTCAATAGGGAGGGGGTGGAGATAAAAGTTCGTGGAGCAATATTTGCCTTCGTAATGGGAAGGGCAAGATTTTTGGCCCCACCTAAATTTCGATTTTCTGAACCGATGATCCGATTTGAACGAAATTCGGTATGTGGTATTATTGAGTCATAAGTACCTGATTCATGCTAAAAAATAATAAAAAAAAATGTCCATGTTCCCGTGGGAACCCCAGGAGCTAAAAATAGAATATATTTTCAAACGCCCTTCTTTCCCAAACCACACGGAACAGAGAACTGTTATTTGGTTGAAGCATCCTTAGGACCAGTAGAATCAATTGATAAAAAAATTGTCAGGGGTTGTGTTAGGGTGCTCTGTAGAGGGCATAAAAAAATGCTGAGTCAGCATATTTGCAAATATTAAAAAAAATTTCTTCTCCAGGACCACAGTTCAGAATCTTCTTATATTTGGCATAAAGCATCCATGGGGGTCAAATACAAGTATGTTCAATATAAGCCCCCTGGGTTCGTATTTGGGCTCAATACAGGAGCCCAAATCTTAACTTAGAGCAGTATGGGAAATAAGCTTTAAAAATCTTCATCTTCAGAACCACTGCTCAGAATGTTTTAATATGGTGTAAATATCATTTTAATGAGGGTCAGATTCAAGTTTGTTCGATTCAGGTCTCTCAGTTAATATTTGGGCTTCCTATGGGGGCCCGGATTTTAACTTACTGCAATATGAGGAAATTTTTTTAAAAATCTTCTTCAGATCCACCAGTCAGAATCCTTTCATATTTGGTACACAACATCTCTAGGGAGGGGTCAGATTCATGTTTGTTCAAATTGAGTCCCTGGGTTTATATTTAGGATCCCTATGGGAGCCCGAATTTTAACTTCGTGCAGTATGAGGAAATTTCTTTAAAAATCTTCTTCTTCAGATCCACCAGTCAGAATCCTTTCATATTTGGTACACAACATCTCTAGGGAGGTCAGATTCATGTTTGTACAAATTGAGTCCCTGGGTTTATATTTGGGCTCCCTGTGGAAACCTGAATTTTAACTTAGTGCAATATGAGAAAATTTCTTTAAAAATCTTCTTCAGATCCACCAGTCGGAATCTAAATTCTATGTAAGCTGTTCATTCTTCACTTAGGTATAAGTGAATCTTTTAAAGGAACAGTGACTACAGACCTTCTGGTTTGTCATGTCAGGTCATCAACACCTCATTGTCACAGCTCTGACCAAGTTGCTACTGATGCCATCAAACTGATTGAAACAACTGGCCATCACCAGCAGAGGTAATCCAAACCAGATTATGTCTGACAAATTATTTTCATTCTTGGTAGATGTTGTTAGCATTGCTTTTATCATTTCAAGAAAAAATAAACAAACATCACTGAATTCATTTAATGAAGGTGAACGAATATTACTATCAACATTAAATCTCAAGTCTGCATTCCACATTTGGTCTGCATCAAGTGGCCAAGTGTCAGATGACAGGTTATATCTTCCCACTATCAAGGAGCCATGTGTTAGATTTGCTAATTATAGATAATTATCCAGTCCAATATACAGTTGAAACTAGAAGTCCTGTGACCACATTGTGCACTATTTTGAAGTAATAGCACGCTGAGTAAGACTCAATAAGTGCACTTCTGTCCCTGTTAAACTGCACCATTAGCGTAACTCAATTCCTGTAGAAAAACAGCGTGACCAACTCTGTACAATTCTATAATAGTAAATACAGATTATTAACATCATTCCTAAACTCTACTGGGATACATGTACATTTAATAACGTAAATAGATATTAAAATTTGAATCCATATACAGAATAAAGAGAGTGGATTACTACTTAATCGCAGCACCACATATTCTCCTCTCGAAAAGGATTTATAATTGTTCATAACAGCACAAGAAACACTTGCAAGCGTTCATCACATGGACCACCGGGTACAACCTGGTGGTCCATGTGATGGAAGTATACAAGTGCTTCTTGTGTTTTGTCCTCAGAAATTGTAATTAATTACAAAGTGAAAAATCTATCCCACAGTGATTTAATAATGATCCACACTCCACATACTGTTGTCTCAATATTTTCTTTCTGTTTTATCGGTTAAGTTCGTGATTTCACTGCCGACCTTGTTAATGGCATTTTGCATTGCACGGCGCAAGCGCTCTTGTGTATTTCAGACTGCATCATTCTTCTACAGTAAAGAGCTCTTTAACTAACGAGTATTTTCTGCTCTAATTGTGAAAGGACTTCTAGTTTCAACTGTATGTGTGTGGAATTTGTCATGGAACAGAAATTAACTTATTCTCAATTATCACAATTCTGGTCTTATTTCATAGTCCTTTCAAAAACATTGAACATTTTCTTTTTCATCAAACACTACACACAGTCAAGTTAAGCTACAGTGTCATTGACACTTTCATTTAGGTTTCTATGGAGGCCCAAATTTTAACTTGGAGCAATGTGAGGACATTTCTTTAAAAAACCTTCTTTTGATCCACCAGTCAGAGTTCTTTCATATTTGGTATAGAACATCTCAAGGGGGATCAGATTCAAGTTTGTTCAGTTTGAGTCCATGGCTTAATATTTGTGCTCTCTTTGGGGGGGGGAGGGGGGGGGGGGGACGGAGCAGTTTAGGTTCAAGTTGGTCAAATCCATTCCTTAGTGTTTTTCCATAAAATTTGCCTTTCATCAATTCATTCCTTTGTAGTTGGGGAGTTGACAGTTGCTCGCCGTTGCTCAGTGGTTCTCTCCAGGTACTCCGACTCCTTCCACCCTCTCATGGTCATGATTAGCCATTGTGCAGAAATATGTGACCTTAAACACCACTAACTAACTAACTAACTAACTAACTAACTAACTAACTAACTAACTAACTAACTTCAGATCCATCAGTCAGAATGCATTCATATTTGGTATACAACATCTCGGGGGGGGGGGGGGGGGGGGGGGGGGGGTGGGGGAGCAGATTCAAGTTTGTTCAATTCGAGTGCCTGGGTTAATATTTGGGCTCCATATCAGAACCTGAAATTTAACTTAGTACAATATGAGGGAATTCCTTCAAAAACTCTTCTTCAGATTCACCTGTTAGAATCCTTTCATATTTGATTTACAACATCTCTAGGGGAGTCAGATTCCAGTTTGTTCAAATTGGTTCCCTAGGTTAATATTTGGACTCCCTATGGTAGCCCAAATTTTAACTTGGTGCAATATAAGGTAATTTCTTTAAAAATCTTCTTCAGATCCACCAGTCAGAATGCTTTCATATTTGGTATACAACATCTCTAGGGGGGTTGGATTCAAGTTTGTTCAAATTGGGTCCATAGGTTAATAACTGGGCTCGCTATGGTAGCTCAAATTTTAACTTAGTGCAATATGAAGAAATTTCTTAAAAAAATTTTCTTCTTCAGTTCCACCAGTCAGAATGCTTTCATATTTGGTATACAACATCTCTAGGGAGGTCAGATTCAACTTTGTCCAAATCGAGTGCCTGTGTTAATATTTGGGCTCCCTATGGGAGCCAGAATTGGCCAGGTAGCTGAAGAATTAGAAATTTTGTATTCAGTACCCTCTAGAGGTGTGTAACTAAGATTAATCCACATAGGTTGTATCAAGGGGCTTCATAGGGAGCTCCACATGTTACATTATGATCAACGCTCGGACTATTTTTATCACTCCTGAGGGGCTCAAGGATTGACAATGTACCCTATGGAAATGGATTGCTAAATGTAGACTCATTCTTGGACTCTGTTTATATCATGTTCTGTTCAAGGTGAGCCCGTCAGGCCCCACGGGGCCCCTTGTTTTTAAATGTTTTTCGAAGTATATCAACACAGGATTTTTTTCCAGCATGTTATGTTTTATCATCAGTAGACACAACTTTCTCGGCTATGACTAACAACTAGATGTAAATACATAAAACAGAAAGTATGTTTTTTTGAGACATACATGGTTGTAAGTTTAGTTTTTTTCCGACAACGTACACCAAGCAGATGTTTTGGTTAACCTGGCCGCTCTATGATTATATGTTTATTATATGACAGTAGGTATCTGAAAAATTCACACAACACCTGAAATGTAAACAAAAAGTAAATTATATTACATGTAACTCTTTATATAACAATTCGCTGCATCCGCCATATAATTTTGAAATTGAGCAATTGAAAAAAAAAAAGATTTTTAAAATTTCAGTACCAAGATCCATTTGGTCTCATTGCGACGATGCAAATCAGGTGCTAATCGGTGTGTCCGAATTGGGTTGTAATACCCGAATAATGCGGTAACTGAGGTCCGAAATGGTATGGTTGGTTGAGTTAAAATGTGTCTGTCCTGGCGTGTCATGTTTGTGTTTGATGCCCGAAGTGTGTTGTAAAATGCGGATTATGAAGTATCTCTTAGGTTCACCAGTATAGTGTTTGTGACAATGTTTGCAGGTTAAAAATTGGACACGATTACGAGTCATATGCAACTGGTTTTCCATGGGCCGTAAAAACATTTATGACTAACAATGCTTGATAAGTAGTGGTTTTTAAGGAAATTGGCACATAATGGCACATTGTTCTCTGTCACACCTTGTGAGTGGGTGGATTGTGGAGAATTCTGCCATTTATTTGGATGATATCAGTCTTTTGGCCCACCGTTCATATCGATCTATGATGGTGGTGATCTGAGAGCTAGAGCTGGAGCCAATGCTCAAATCGCTCATGGAGCTTGCGGCCATACTAGCGGTTGCTGTAACAGATACGTCAGGTCTAATGATATGACAAAATATATAAGAAACTGACTACTAGAGTCCGAGAAGACCTGGTTGTCCATTATCCCTGAAAAAAGCCTTTTTTCCGGGATAATGGACAACCAGGTCCTCTCGGACTCTAGTAGTCAGTTTCTTATATATTTTTTCAACCAACCTTTTTAAGCTAATTTCAATAAGAGATTAAATGGTGATTTTGATTTTGTTGAAATGTTTGGACAATTTTGAAAATAATTATTATCATTATCTTCCTCTTCATTTAGATATGAGAAGGGACACGCTACAGAAACTGCCTTACGCCATTGACGTGAAACCTCTTCTCCATGGCAATGCCAACTACAATGTACAAACCAGCTGTGCAATTTTTCTCTGCCTACATAGATATATTGAGGCAACTTGTAGGTTTGGTTGACAATCAGTAGTTCGCATACCGAAATCAACACTACAATCTCCTCCGTGGAGTATTCAGTATATTGATCGCTCAACATCACTGATCCAAATGGATGCCTCACCTGGATTCCTAGCTGAGTGCGCTTTTTGCCAGACTGTTTCAACTGGTCGGGTACCACCTATCTTAGTCCATCCCACAGGAGCCCAACAACCACAGTACCCACTCGGCCAGTCAAACTACTCCACCCTCTACCTCCTATTACAGCATTCACCATTCAAAAACATAAACCTTTGTTATTACAAAATGTAACCTCACGTTACAGATTACCACATTGCAGGTACGACAAAAAGTGTTCTTCAGGGGTTCATATTCCAACATTTAATTCTAAGGTGGAGACAGCTTACATAAGCATAAGCTTACTGCTGGATCCATTTTCCAGTTCACAACTTATGTTATTGTTGAGTAATCTCTGTTTTTTGTACTTTTCATCTTGTTTGTTTGGAAATAAAATATTGTCAATCAAAAATAATTAAAATAACAAATTTTAATATCGCATGCACTGGGTAAAGGGTTAACCTGATTACATATTATAACTCCTGAAATTGGTAATGTTCATCTTTTCATCTGAAAATGCAAATTGCTTTCGAGAACATAGAATCTCTTTTGTACATGGTGGATTAGTATCATTATGGTCATGCGAATATTTGCGATTCAATTCGATATCGATACCATACATCTGCATATATGTATGAATGTCCACAGAACTTTGACAGGGGGAGGGGGGGGGGGGGAGGGGGAGATATCCAGGCCTGGTTATCTTCACCCTCCACCCATGTCAAAATATACTACTCAAAGTTTGCTAAGCACCAAGTATATCCAACTACCTGTTTTGGGGGCGTGGTGGCGTCGCGGTAACCAGTTCTTGTCAGATCACCAAAGTTAAGCAACGTCGAGCGCGGTTAGTAGTTGGATGGGTGACCATTTCAGCGACTGATTCGCGCTCCCGTGTTGTGTTCTTGGGCAAGGCACTTAACCCCGATTGCCTACATGAGGGCACGATGACGCTGTGTCCTAAGGCGTACTGCACGTCGAAGGTGTGCATGTCTTCAATCAATCTAATCCTGCCAGTGCCGCAGTGCAGAGTTCAGAGTTATGATGTTGGAGAGCTGACAGCTGCTCATCGTTGCTCGGTGGTTCTCTCCGGGTACTCTGGCTTCCTACACCCGTAAAACTGTCACCGACATGATATGACCCTGGTTGTTAATGTGTCATTAAACACTAATAAAGAAAGAAAAAAAAAAATACCGGTTTTGCATTTTAGTTGAAATTTTGTAATGAAAAGTGTATATATTTTTTATTTAATTATATCTTTAATGATTTAAGTACAGAAATTAAGATTTTATTTGTGTTTGACATTATTTTTTAGCTTTTGAATACGATAACCATGGAAAATGGATATTATTGGTAAAAGAGAACATTTTTCAATTAGCCAAAAAGTTGACGGAGTGAACTGGTATGGCTTCACTATCGAGTATGAGACTCATTACTGTTAATTACAGTTTGACAGCGCCTTCTCATACTCCCAATAAGGTTCCTGGTGGTCCTTTGTGGGATGTTGTTCCATTCTTGGACCACCATGGCACCAAGCTCCTGGACACTTCTTGGCTGGACTGGACGGGCTGAAATTGCAAGCTGCAACTCCTTCAAGACATGTTGAGTTGGATTGAGGTCAAGGGATCTTTCTGGCCAGTCCATACGCTCAATCCCCTCCCTCTGTCGGTACTCCCCGACAGCTTGGGCAACATGAGAGCAGGCATTATCATTTGTCAGAATGAATCATCACCCACTGCACCTGCATACAATCTGATGTGGACATCCAGGATCTCATCAATATACCGCTGTGCAGTCAATGTACCACATTCAAGGACACAGAGCTGTGTACGTCCATCCCTGTTGATGCCTCCCCAGACCATGATTGACCCTCCACCATATTGGTCATGCTCAGCAATGTTGGCTGAATGGAATTGCTCTCCTGGTCATCTCCATACCCTAGAATGCCTATCTGTGTTGTCTAGGCAGTACCTTGACTCATCTGTAAAAAGGACAGGTCGCCAATCTTCACTGGTCCATCCAACGTGGTTCGTGGCTCATTCATATCGTGCCTGGCAGTGGTTCTGGGACAGCGGAATGCAAATACATGGTCTTCTCCGTCGGAGACCACCTTCGTGCAACCTTGACCGGATAGTCTGCGTCGAAACATTTATCCTGGATGCATTCTGAAGGTCACTGCAAAGCTAGGTTGCTGTGGCAAAGCGGTTCCTATGGGCCTGAATGATCAAAAACCAGTCTTCAGCTGCAGATGTTGCCCTGTTGCCGTCTTACTGGTGTGCCATACTGCTGAAATCTTGCCCAGGCTCTGGTGATCACCGTATGGTGCACACCAAGGGCTTCACCAACCTGACGATGGGTAGCCCCTTGCTCCACCATCCCTACAGCCCGCCACATTTCTGCTTCAGACAAATGTCTTACATTTGCTTTTGCCATATTCAATCATTAAATCAAAAGGGTTTGTGTTGAAATGAAGATTGAATACCCTACACATGTCATGGACATGTAGACAGTACACGAAAACATCATGAAAATCAAGGGGTACATGCTTTCCATTACTGTCACGAAAAGGCTGCCTGTCAAGAGAGCTAATGTAAACACTGGGGGCCATCTCAATACATTCCTCAATCATATCCACCCAAAATATTGCAAATATGTCACAAGCACATTTCACAATGATGTGTCAAATATTTGGTGCTTAGCAAACTTTGAGTAGTACAGAAAATTTGGAAGAAGAAAAATTGAATGTCTAGAGGACTTTGATAGGGGGAGGGGGAAGATATCCAAGCCTGGTTATCTCCCCCCCTCCCCCCCCCCCCCCCCCCCCCCACCCCGATTGTCAAAATATATCACAGTCATGAAAAAAGGAAGATATATATTTATTTTAATGAGATACTGTTAAATCTTATCTACAGAATTAGAATAAACTAGCCAATCTTACAATCTTTGTAACAGTTTTTCAGATTTTGACTGGGTGAGGGGCAATACAGTGGTTTTCTGCAGCTTTATGACTACCCAGTTCAGGACACCAATTGCGCATTAAATTTTTGTTTGAGTGGGAACTGAGATTGGGAAATCTGGGGTTAAGAATTGGGAAAAATCATGCCCAAATGTCACTGGGAAAGGGTTCCATAAACAGCCCTTGTAGATACCCAAAAGAATCTCTGAGAGACCACTTTTGGAAAGTCTCATCAATGGTAACAAGTTGAACTATACTATTTTCATTCAGCTGAAACTTGTTTACACTGCAAATACAATGTATAAGATAAGGTGGTAAAGTGATTTGTGTCAGTGGCATGATGGCAGTCAATCCATTTTATCTGTGTCTTGTTTTTCATTTTGTAGTGCCGTATTTTTCTGGAGAGAATGGTTCTGAATGACATCTCGCAGTGAAGAAGAAGAATGAGCAAATTTGATCAGATATACCGACGCATTTTGTTGACCAAATTTTTTACAAGAGGGTGGGGAAAGCCGGAGGACCTCAAAAGGTTTGTACATGGCTTATTTAGTTGATGATGAAATCCATCATGCTTTGGTTTTTCTTTTGTTTTGTTTTACACAAGTACAAATGTTTTTCCCACAAGATTTTAAACTGAAAATGAATTTCTCTAAAAGTGAATTTTTAGCCCGACTGTTTACAGTGAGGGCTATAGTCATGACTTTCGTCCGCCTGTCCGTCTGTCTGTCTGTTAACATTTAGAGTTTGGGTTAAAGTTTGTGGTTAAAGTTTTTTTACTGAAGGTTCAAGTGGGTTTTTTTTTTTCCTGTTTAGTCATGACTTTCTTCTGTCTGTCTGTTAACATTTGGAGTTTTGGTAAAGTTTGTGGTTAAAGTTTTTTTAGTCAACCTTAAAGTGTTTTTTTTTTTTTTTCTTTTAAATTGATATTACTACTGATTGTACCATTCTCATTTTGTTTTCTATTTTTAGCCTGACTGTTTACAGTGAGGGCTATAGTCATGACTTCCGTCTGTCCATCTGTTAACATTTAGAGTTTTGGTTAAAGTTTGTGGTTAAAGTTTTTTACTGAAGGTTCAAGTGTTTTTTGTTTTTTTTCTTTCCTGTTTATTCCTGTTTAGTCATGACTTTCTTCTGTCTGTCTGTTAACATTTGGAGTGCTGGTTAAAGTTTGTGGTTAAAGTTTTTTAGTCAACCTTAAAGTTTTGTGTTTTTCTTTTCTTTTAAATTGATATTACTATTGATTGTATCATTCTCATTTTGTTTTTATTTTTTTTTTTAGGTTTCATGTTATTTTTTGGAAATATTTAACCCTTTTTTTGTATGGCAATTTAACTTGCAACTTCCAGGTTAAAGTTTTTGGTTAAAGTTTCTTTTTTTTGGGGGGGGGGGGGGATGGGGCGGGGGGGGGGGGTTAAAATTACGCCTTTAATTCTTCAAACATTTAGTGGAATGTCACTGTTTCTTATTTGGGACAATGTCTACTATCTACTGAACATTTCTACAGTGATTTTCATTAAAATCGGCATGATTTTAACACCTTTCTTGTCAACATGTTTTCAGACTTACTTTCTTTGTATTTGAAATAATACTTTGCCACAAACTTTCTTACTCTAATTCTTGCAGGGTCAATACAACTTAATGAATCCATTACATCTATGATTTCTTTTATCAATTTTAGGAAATATTTAACCCTTTTTTGCCAATCAATTTTACTTAGTATTCCCTGCTTAAAGTTTCGGCTTAAAGTTCTGCTTTTCAGGGTTCTACCTTTCATTCTCCAAACACTCTGTTACAACGTCATTTCTTTTCACCTGCGTCGCCAGTGGCAGAGCAGGTCTAGTAACCGCTCGACACTGTCCGTCAGTCAGTCTGTTAGTCCATCCATTAGTCCGTTCAAAACACTTCTTTCGTCAAAGTTTTCTTTGTTTTCTATGAAAGGGAATGATTTTATATTTGGTCTGCTGCTTCATAATGATGAGTTGTATCGTGTATCTAATTTTCAGATCTGCCGTGCAGCCACTTCCTGTTTGCCGATACTTTGAAGTCTATTCATCTCTGTAATCAATTGCATGCAGCGACGCAGGTCCAGACCCGGTATTGGTCTTGGCTTGTTTTCATTTCGGGCAAGGTCTACTGAAGCTGTACACAGAGGTTTCAAATAATATTGGCATTAATTTAACCCTATTCACAATGCTTTTCGGGGAGGGGGGGGGGGGATGGGCAATTGGGCACTTTTTTTTTCTTTCGTCAAAAATGCTTTTTTACAGTTTTGGTTAAAGTTTGTTGTTAAAAACCCAGACGGACACCACCAACCCCACCCCCATGGTACCAGTTAGGTATTTTTTTTTTCTCTGCTCAAAATGCATTCTGAAGGATTTAGACTGACCAAATGTGGAAAAAAAAATGGACTCCCCTAACACACCCCCACTCTCCCCACCCCCCACTCTCCAACCCCACCCCCACCTCCTCCTCACCCAGGGCCATTCATACAATATTTTTTCTTTGGTACAAAATGCATTTTTAGCCTGACTGTTTATAGTCAGGGCTATAGTCATGACTTTCGTCCGTCCATCTGTCGGTCCATCCATATGTCTGTAAACAATTGGTTTCCGACTGATAACTCCAGTTTGGATTATTTGATTTCAACCAAAGTTGATATGTGTAATTTCCAGCTAGTAATACAGGCCAGGTTTCAATATAGGTTCCACAACTCCCCCCCACCTCCCCCCCCCCACCCCCCCCCCCCCCCCAGTCTATAGGTCATATTTATGAAGGGATTTCATTGTATCTTGATAGGTTGACTTCATATAATGTTTAGATGAGAAAGTCCCCTTTTGGACATGATTGGGCAACTGTGATGGCTGCAGGGGCCCGAAGCCCAAAAACATTTAGCACAGTCTACAGGTCATATTTATGAAGGGATTTCATTGTAACTTGGTAGGATGACTTGAAATATTGTCTAGATGAGAAGGTCCAATTTTGATCTCGATCATTCAGCCTTGATGGCTGCCCGAGCTCAAAAACCTGGTCATGATTGATCAACTTTGATGGCTACAAGCGCCCGAAGCCCGAAAATCTTGAGCACAGTCTACAGGTCATATTTATGAAGGGATTTCATTGTAACTTCATAGAATCACTCCAGATGATGCCCAGATGAGAATGTCCCCTTTTGGTTGGGATCATTCAACCATGATGGCTGCCCGAGCCCGATGGCCGAAAACCTTTAACACAGTCTTCAGGCCATATTTATAAAAGGATTTCATTGTAACTTGGTAGGTTGACTTCATATAATGTCTAGATGAGAACAGCCCCTTTTGGACATGATGGGCAAGTGTCCCGGCTACAAGGGCCCGAAGCCTGAAAACCTTTAGCACAGTCTACAGGTCATATTTATGAAGGGATTTCATTGTAACTTGTTAGGTTGACTCCATATAATGCCTAGATGATGACCTCTGCTTTTGGTCACGATCATTCAGCCTTGATGGCTGCCCGAGCCCAAAAAGCTTTAATGTCTAGATGAGAACTTCCCCAAAACCCCAAAACCTTTAGCATAGTCTATAGGTCATATTTATGGAAGGATTTCATTATAACTTGTTAGGTTGACTCCATATAATGCCTAGATGATGACATCCCCTTTTGGTTGTGTTTGGTTAACTGTGATTGCTTCAGGGCCCTAAAGCCCGAAAACCTTGAGCGCAGTCTACAGGTCATATGTATGAAGGGGTTTCATTGTAACTTCGTAGGATCACTCCAGATTATGCCCAGATGACCATGCCCACTTTTGGTTGTGATCATTCAACCATGATGGCTTCCCGAGCCAAAAACTTTAGTACAGACTACAGGTCATATTTGTGAAGGGATTTCATTGTAACTTAGTAGAATGACTCAGTATAATGTCGAGATGAGGACATTCCCTTTTAGTTGCAATCGGTCTACCGTCATGGCTACACAGGCCAGAAGCCCGAAAACTTTCAGCACAGTCTACAGGCTATATTTATGAAGGGATTTCAATGTAACTTGATAGGATGACTCATTTTGAAATAATTTCTCTGTAACTTGGTAACTTTCATTGACATACTTTAACTGTGAGGGCCACATACATTAACTGTGAGGTCATATTAACCCACCCCTCAGCTCTTTACTACCGTGTACACCTCATATTATTTTTATTAAAAACATAGCATACAGGGAACAGAAATTAACATATTCCCAGTTATCACAATTCTTGTCTTATTTCATAATCCTTTCATAAACATTGAATATTATCCTTTTCATCAAACACAACACACAGACAAGTTAAGCTACAGTGTCATTGACACGTTCATTATCCCTTCCCACAAGGGAGGGATATAGCACAGAGCTTGCTCCGTCTGTCTATCTGTCAGTCCATCCGTTAGTCCGTCTGTTCGTTCGTCAGTCCATCTGTCTGTCCGAACTTTCTTTATGCCACAACTTAAACAAAAGTTAACGGATTTCAATTCTTTCAGTACATGTCTCTAGGCCAAGTTTGATGACCACAATCATCCAATGAAAATTGTTGAAGTTATTGCCCTGCCCAGTCCCTGCCAATGAGGCATTTTTTTTCTTCCTTTCCTCCAATATGCATTTTGAACTATTTACAGTCACTACATGCGTAACTTTTTTAGCTCACCTGACTTTCAGTCAGGAGAGCTATATTAATCACTCACCGTCCGTCGTCTGTCGTCCGTCATCCGTTGTCCGTGAACATAGTGTTTGCATCTTCTCCTCCCAAACTGCTGAACCAATTTAATTGATATTTGAGATAATAGTTTGTTATGACATCGCAATTTGATTTTGTTCAAATCAAGTTGCCTCGCCCCTTGGTAGGGCCACACCCAAAAAGTGTGCTGAAATCTTAAAAAATCTTCTTCTCATGAACCAGCAGTAGCAGAGACTTGATATTTGGTGTGCCGCTTCCTTTTGAGGTGTAGACTCATATTTGTTCAAGAGAAGTTTGTTGGACATTATTTGCCTTCATTATGGGAGGGGCAAGAATATTTGACCCTCCCAAAATTTCTATATTTTTATACTGTACCAATGACCCAGACATAGCTGGTGCTAACTCTTAAAAATCTAGGGCCAAACACAAATTTTGCCCCCCAATCCCCAAAATTTGCATCTAAAACCAAAGAAATCATGTCCTGAATGGCCCTCCATACTTCGCCTCTACTGTGCATGCGCAGTGTCAAGGACGTCCCGAAATTGGCGCCATTAATCATTCTTTGTTTGGCCCTTCATCAGTTAACATCTGACTGATCTTTGTGTTTGTAAATCTCAGTTTAAATGATGCCAGACACATAAATATTAGAGAAATGGTGGTTCTAAGGAGGATATAGAAGGAGGAGAGGAAAAATGAGTGACAGAAAATATTCAGGGCTGTAACTTAAAATTTTGAATGAAATTGTGTTAAGTTACCTATTTTCGTGGCAACGGCCTGTTGTGGTCATTCTTGCTATAAAGTTACACTGCTTGTTCAATGTTTTCCTCTCTCCCTTTCCTTTAAGTCCCCCCTTGCTATTCTCCCATGCTTTTGGCATATTTTCTGTAATATTATTACTAAAATTTCTTGGGAGTTTTAGCTGGATAACAGAATGAATTCTGTTCTTTTCCCCATGTTTATGTCTTCACCCTTGGGTGTTTAGGCGTAGTGTTCTGCATCTACCGTCTGATGTTCTGTAGTTTCTTCCCTGGAAGTCTCTGTTTTGCATCTGATAGTGTATTATTGGTAACTGATTTCGGGCCAGGGTTATCAGTGCCTGGAGTCATGTTTCTGGTGTTTTTACACTTCCTGTTTACATTGACAACAGCCTCTGTGTGAGGGGGATTTCTTGAAAATAATATCTTGATGTTATTTTAATCATAACTAGATTCATTATTATTATTTGTAAGTGTTGCATTAATTTTTTAAAATATTTTTAAAATTTTTTGTCCACACTTAGGCTTGGGATCCATTGGGGCTCAACGTTACTTTTCAGAAACTTGGGCTTTTCGGAAAAAATATTTTTTCAAAAAATTTTTTGATTTCAATTATTTTTTCTATGTTAATGGATCATGTTATTATGTATTTTGATTTGCAGGGGTTGGTGCGAGTACTAGGAATTTGTTTTCTTTTCACAATGAAAGGATATTGTTCAATTGGATTAAGAGGAAATCTTCCTCTGACTTTCATAATCATTGTATAAATGTAGTCAGTGTACTCACACTAACCCCTGTTCAGTATGTGTTATTTTCGATGACAGCATGGGAAGCGTGTGTCACGATATGTTAGTGGGGAAATGGCCATGCCGGTCCTTTCCCCGCAGGGTCACTCTACTTTATCAATCTCTATTTCAGACGATCAAGAACAGGGTGATGTATCCGTGATGTCTTCCAAAAGTGTGCCTCCGTCGTCACAATTAATGAAGAGCTAGCGGAAAAGTGCTCATGGAAATACGTCAATTGCCTAAGAGGTCCCTAGTAGGATCGACGGCCTTTGACGTCCGCTAGCTCGCCCGGTGTAGCGTCCATTCATCGAATGGTTCGGCAGCCGGGTTCGTCCGTTGCGGTCTAGAAAGGAGTTTTGGGTGATGCGAGCACTATAAATCAACAAAGTGCACACCCAGTGACGGCGGATTAGAGGAGAGAATGGAGGAAGCCTATTAGGCCGGTTCCTAGCTCGTCCAGGCCCATCCGGGCTGCGAGCGAGAGAAGCCCCTCTCTCGTACAACAACATCTGGCCCCAGATGTTGTGGTACAAAATGTTTCGCATTCGGAGCATACGTCCGCCGCTCGGGATGCTCTGTTATATAGACAGTACGGAGAGACTGTCAATATGGCTTCCTCATTCTCATGACAGCGCACACGACCGCACCTTGGCTACGTGACCTCGGATATCCAGTCAACTTCGCCAATCAGAGAATATGTGGCGACCAGGTCACGCCATCCGGTAGCCAGGGACACGAGGACTGTAGACTCCGGATGTTCGCATCAGAAAAGTATGCAGGAGTCAACGTACACGGAGCTTCCAGCGGCAAAGCATCGTAAGACCGCTACTGCACAGGCCTCAGTGACGGACGTGCTATCCCAAATAGCACAACTTATCGCAGCATCCCAGCAACAACAGAATCTCTGTTGCATCATGTAATATCCGACGACGCTGGGTCGGGACGCTCCGCTGAAGCATCAGGTACGGACGTCCGAAAACTTCATAGGGTCCGACAGGATGGCGAAAGGGATTCGGAGGATTTCGAGCTTTCCCTTTTGGAACAACATAAGCTGCTGTATATATCATCTGGCTGTATCTTCTAGAGGTTGTTTCGTCGGACCAGAATGCTGCGATGCCGGATAAGAGACTGATAGCGTGGGTGGACACAAAAATTTTTGGATCGGTTCAGGGACATCGTCCCTCAGTTCCGACACAGTCCAATAATGTCACAGGAACTTTCGAATTATTGAACGACGCTATTTATATATATATGCTTGCTATTAACAAGCAAGTCTGGTTTCTTGTCCGCAAAGTTACGGAGATGTCTTTCAAAAGTGTGCCTCTGTCGTCATAGTTAAATGATGAGCTAGCGGCAATAAGTGCTCATGGAATACGTCAATTGCCTAAGAGGTCCCTAGTAGGATCGACGGCGTTGATATTCGCTAGCTCACCCAGTGTAGCGTCCATTCATCGAATGGTTCGGCAGCCGGGTTCGTCCGTTGCGGTCCAGGAAGGAGATTTGGGTGATGCGAGCACTATAATAGACAATAGTACACACCCAGTGACGACGGATTAGAGGAGAGATCGGTGGAAGCCTGTTAGTCTGGTTCCTAGCTCGTCCAGGTCCTTCCGGGCTGCGAGCGAGAGAGGTCCCTCTCTCGTACAACAACATATGGGACCGGATGTTGTGGTACAAATGTTTCGCATTCGGAGCATATGTCCGCCGCTCGGGACGCTCCGTTATATAGACAGTCCGAGAGACTGTCGATAATGCTTCCTCATCCTCACGGCAGCACACACGACCGCAACTTGGCTACGTGACCTCGAGTATCCTGCCAGCTTCATCATTCAGTGATTCCACGGCGAACAGGTCACGCCATCCGGTAGACAAGGGACACGAGGCCTGTACACTCCGGTCGCTCGCATAATAGAAGTATACACGGGGTAACGAACACGAAGCTTCCAGCGGCAAAGCATCGTAAGACCGCTTCTCCACAGGCCTCAGTGACGGACGTGCTATCCAAAATAGCACAGCTTATCGCAGCATCCCCGCAAATGACAGAATCTCTGTCGGATGAGGAATAATCCGACGACGCTGGGTCGGTTTGCTCCGCTGATGCATCAGGTACGGACGACCGAACACTTCATAGGGTCTGACAGGATGGTGAAAGGGATTCGGACGATTTCGAGCTTTCCCTTTCGGAACAACAGAAGCTGCCATACATTTCTTCCGGCATTATCTTCCAGAGGTTGTTCCGTCAGACTAGAATGCTGCGATGCTGGATAAGAGACTAATAGCGTCATTGATCGGTTCAGGGACATCGTCCCTGAGTTGCCGACACAGTCCAATAATGTCACTAGAACTTTCGATTTATTGAACGACGCTATATATATATAAGCTTGCTACCAAAACACGCTATTCTAGTTTCTTGTCCGCAAATGCTCGAATCTGCCTTGCATCAATTCTAGGTATAAATTTGAAATGGCAGGACAGGGCATACTGAGAGTTCCTCTGCGTCTAGACGACGAGGCTGAAGACTGGGTATTGTCTTTTTCGCCGTCTATGTCAATTCCAACCACGACATTGGAAACGACAATGATGTCTAATAGACTTAACTTAGACGCGTTATCATATGTAGACCACCTTACTGAGGCGTTATCATTACGTCTTCAAGAGAAAGAATTCCAGGATATGATTCTTAATGAGATTTCTTTCAAGGGCAGTAGTTTTCCACGTATAACTCCACCCTTCAGTGGCAACCTGGAGTTGGTTAAACGTGACGCAGCCCTAGCTACATCCACACACGTGGATAATAAGGTGAAGAACTCTCTCAGAGTCGCTTCGGTCTCGGAGAAGCTTCTCTTCGACGGCAACCTTTCAGCAATCTATGAATTGCTCGATATACACGTTCTCTTGTCAATCAAGTGTAACAAGAGATTCAGACTTGGGCAAACATTCGGTTCCACTGTAGTTGCCGGATCCGAGTTTTTTGATTATGACGGATGCCAGTCAAACAGGTTGGGGTGCAACATTGATCCCAACGGATTCGAAGTGCCAGGGTCTTTGGGTTCCGCAGTTTTTAGGCAAGCACTTAACTTCCAAGAAATGATATTATTTTGGCTTGCACTACGTCATTGGATGAACATTATTCAGAAACGCATGTCCAAATCCTGTCCGATAATACGACAGTAGTTGCGTATATCCAGAACCAGGGAGGCACTCATTCGGTTCCATTATTGAATTTAACGGAAAGAATCCTTCTGTTTGTTATAGAACACCAAGTTCTGTTTCGGTCCGTCATATTCTGGGTCGTCTGATTGTATTAGCAGACTCCCTTTCACGTAAGGGTCGATTGTTGCCGTCAGAATGGACTCTCAACAAACAGGTATTCAATCAGATTTGCTACCAATGGGAGCGTCCAGTGATAAATTTATTTGCGACACAACTCACCAATCAATTGCAGACGTATGTGTCACCATGTCCGGATCCCCGAGCATATGTAGTTTACGCTCTATCGATCTAGTAGGACGGAATGATAGGATATGCGTATCCTCCAGCGCTGTTGATTCAGCAAGTATTGCTAAAATAATACATTCACAATACAATTCTGTTGGTAGCATCTCTGTCTCCACAGAGACCGTGGATAAATTTACTTAGGTGTCTTCTGTGGGACTTACCGCGAAAACTTCCTCCACGAGAGGATCTTCTTTCGCTGGGGAAATCGTGTCAATTTCATCACAACCCGCAAGGTCTCAACCTTCACGTATTCCGTTGTGCGGTCCTTCTTGCACGGCAAGCATTGTACAGGACGAGCAGTGGACGCGATTTCTAACTGTAGGAGGACCTCCTCTTCGCTATACTATGCGGCTAAAGTGGAGGGTCTTCCGTCGTTGGTGTAGGGATCTTTATGTTGATATTTTTGATCCCTCCATACCAGACATTGCGAACTTTCTAGTATACTTGTTTGACGAGATCAACTGCAGCCAGTTTCTATTAAAGGTTATAGGTCTATGTTATCTGATACCTATGCACACCATGATAGTTTACAATTGAGTCTAATGTCTCTTTATCTAAGTTAGTTAGAAACTTTTCGATAAATAGACTTGGAATCCTTAGATTATTCCTATATGGAATTTAGCTTGGGTTCTTATTAAACTAAAGCAACCATTTGAACCTCTTGAGACAGTAGATTTCAAATTCTTGTCTTATAAGACAGCATTTCTCTTAGCTTTCTCTTCTGCATGAAGAGTCAGTGAGCTTCATGCACTATCGGTGGACGATTCTCACTTTCGTAGTATCGGAAACTCTATTACCTTTACTACTAATGTTGGATTTTGGGTTAAGAATCAGGCTCCTAATAAATATCCGGAACCTATTGTTTTTAAGGTCCTTCCGTCTTTGAACGGGCATAGGCCTTTACTCTGTCCGGCTAGACCTTTATGTATTTATTAACAGATCTCAGTTTACCAGTAAGGTCGTAAAGCTTCTTCTGTCTCTGATGCCTAATAGAAAGGTCATTACGGTCCATTCTATTGCTAAATGCATTCAATTAACTATCGGTACTGCTTAGGATAATCTATCCTAAACTCAGCAGTCTGTGCGTAAGATTTCGGCTCATGAAGTAAGAGCTCTTCTACATCTTGGGCTTACGTAAATAGTGTTGCTATTATAGATTTAAAGAAGGCTGCATATTGGTCTCAGCCATCCACATTCACGAATTTTTATCTCAGAAATATCGAGTCCATTTCTGGAGGCCTGCATTGTTTAGGTCCATTATTGGCTGCTCAGAATGTCGATCACTTAACTATTGCAACTATAGCTATGTAGGCTTCTGTTCCGGCAGTGACTCCATCCTGCTGCCCTCTTCGCTCTGGGCTATTTGACCCAGGGCAAGGGGAAGGAGGGGGGGGGGGGTGTTCCCTTGGGTCACCTGTTTTATTATGAAAACAAGGGGATACCTCCTCCGGAGTCAGTAATTCTGAGCTGTTACTGGGATGGTTTTAAAGTGAAAAGTTTATGTTTTTAAAATTCATTCATGTCATAGTTTTAAAGTATAGCATTTGAATATGTCACGTGTCAAACGGGCGTTATTATACTATCCTCGGACACTTTTAAAAGAGTATAAAGAGTCTCAATTCTCTGGACTAACTTTATTTGTTGGCTTACTTTAAAAATAATTAGTATAAGAATTATACTGGATGTTAATAGAGAATATAGATGTTATGATGCTCAATTATAGAAGGTATTGTGTCTTTCTAATTTATCATAAATAAGAGAGATACATGTAAAGCCTAATACTCCTTTTCTCCTCGAGGGGATGACTCTATTTTATATAGTTGAGCTTATTGGTTTTTCCTCTATGTCCTAGGCCCTCCAGCCTTTTTACTATTCAGCTATGTCTGGGTCATTGGTACAGTATAAAAATGTTAAAAAATTTATAGTAATTTATATATTTTTTATACTTACCAATGACCCAGACGGGGATGGCCCTCCCAAGAGTTGGGAACTCATACCTCCCCGCTGAGGACACAGCGCTTACCAGGCACTGATTGTAAGAATGATTAATGGCGCCAATTTCGGGACGTCCTTGACACTGCGCATGCGCAGTAGAGGTGAAGTATGGAGGGCCATTCAGGACATGATTTCTTTGGTTTTAGATGCAAATTTGGGGGATTGGGGGGCAAAATTTGTGTTTGGCCCTAGATTTTTAAGAGTTAGCACCAGCTATGTCTGGGTCATTGGTAAGTATAAAAAATATATAAATTACTATAAATTTTTTAACTTTCCAAACCGAGAGGCAGATTTGGACCAAATTTGATATGAGGGCTTATTGGGTCATGAGTACTTAATTTATGCCAAAAAAAATTTTCCTGTCGCCCCATGGGAACCGCAGGAGCTAAAAATAAAAAAAAATTAAAACGCCCATATCTCCAAAACTGCACGGCAGTGAGAATTCTTATTTGGTATGAAGCTTCCTTAGGACCAACAGAATGGAATGATAAAAAAAATTGCTATTAGTTTTATCATGGGTTACTTTTCTGGGACTTTTGAAAAATTTCTGAGTCAGCATTTTTTAACACTGTGGGTAATGGGAAAAACATATAAGACTACTTTTCTCCCAAACCACTGCTCCAAAAGCTTTAAAATTTCACATATAACATCTTTGGAAGATTGTTTCACACATTTATTGAAATCAATTGCCTGGGTCCATATTTGGGCTCTCTATGGGAGCCCAAATGTTTAAATTAGTGCAGTATGAGGAATATTTTTAAAAAATCTTCTTGTTCAGATCTACCAATAAGAATCTTTTGATGTTTGGTATGCAGCATCCTTAGGGGGGTGGGATTCAAGTTTGTTCAAGCCAAGTCCCTGGGAAAATATTGAGGCTGAAAATTTGGGGTCCTGTTCTGGACTTTGAAATTTTGGACCAAAATCCGGAATTTTTTTTTTGTTTTTTATGCATTTCGGTCAATTTTAAGACAAAAATTTTTTTTTTTTTTTACACTGAAAATTTGGTGTCCTGGTGGGACTTAGAAAATTTTTTACCAAAATCCGGAAATTTTTTTTTGTTTTTTTATGCGTTTCGGTCAATTTTAAGACAAAAAAAAAATTATTTTTTTTACACTGAAAATTTGGGGTCTGGGTGGGACTTGGAAAATTTTGGACCAAAATCCTGAAATTTTTGTTTGTTTTTTTATGCGTTTCGGTCAATTTTAAGACAAAAAAAAAATTATTTTTTTTACACTGAAAATTTGGGGTCTGGGTGGGACTTGGAAAATTTTGGACCAAAATCCTGAAATTTTTGTTTGTTTTTTATGCGTTTTGGTCAATTTTAAGACAAAAAAAAAAAAAAATTTTTTACACTGAAAATTTGGGGTCCGGGTGGGACTTATAAAATTTTGGACCAAAATCCAGAAAATTAGTTTTTTGTTTTTTTATGCGTTTTAAGAAGAAAAAAAAAATTTAGGCTGAAAATATTTTGTTTGGGAAAAAAATCTGTTTTTTTTATGCGTTTATCTCAATTTTGGGACGTAAAAGTGCAGGAACTGAAAATAGAAGGAAAATCCTGTGTATTTTGTGGGCACAATCGCTTCATCTAGTTGGTATATGCTTTTCTTAGGAGGGGTGTATGCAGCTTATTGAAGTCCCTGGTTTGAAATTTAGACTACCATGTCAGGTGAGTGCCATCAGGCCCCCTGGGGCCTCTTGTTATTTATTATTATTATTATTAGTCCCCTATGGGAACCGTAAGGGGATTATAGGATTGCACTCCATCCGTCTGTCCGTCTGTCTGTCCATCCGTCCATCTGTCTGTCTGTCTGTCCATCCATCTGTCTGTCTGTCTGTTTTTATGTTACCACCTCTCCCTCCAACATGCTTTAAGCTACACCTTTCATATTTGATACATGGATAAATGGTTCGGAGGGGATGATGCACGCTCAAAATCTTTGTTTCAAAATCCAAGATGGCGGAATGGCGGCCATTTTTGTTGTGTTTTTTTAAGCTTTCTTCTCTATTTTCATGTTACCACCCTTCCCTCCAACATGGTTCAAGCTAGACTTTGCATATATGGCACATGGATAGAGGGTTGGGAGGGGATGATGCACGTTCAATATTTTTTTTTCAAAATCCAAGATGGCGGAATGGCGGCCATTTTTGTTGTGTGTTTTTAAGCTTTTTTCTCTATTTTATGTTACCACCCCTCCCTCCAACTTTGTTCAAGCTACACCTTTCATATATGGTACATGGATAAAGGGTTGTGAGGGGATTATGCACGCTCAATATGTTTTTTTTCAAAATCTAAGATCTGTCGGTCTGTCTGTCTGTCTGTCTGTTCGTCTGTCTGTCTGTCTGTTTTTATGTTACCACCTTTCCCTCCAACATGCTTTAAGCTACACCTTTCATATTTGGTACGTGGATAAATGGTTCTGAAGGGATGATGCACGCTTAATACTTTTTTTTCAAAATCCAAGATGGCGGAATGCCGGCCATTTCTGATGTGTTTTTTAAGCTTTTTTTTCTCTATTTTTATGTTACCACCCCTCCCTCCAACATGATTCAAGCTACACTTCTCTCAATTCTCAATTTTTAGATTCCATTCACATTTGAAATCCTGTCTGATAACCTGTATTTTACCCAAACCACCCCCTAGGTCTGACACTCCTGTTGACTGTTGTCATGAAACCCGAATTCTCCCCAATCCGAACCGTCCCCAGGCCGAACCATCCCCAATTATTTTACCAAAACTGCCCCCCCCCCCCCCCCCCCCCAGGTCTGATACTCCTGCTGACTGCGGTCATGTCTTATGTGACAGAAACACCTTATGTCACAAAAGCGTCGTAGGGGACTAATACCACCTCGGTGGTCAAACACTTGTTATTATTAGCTCACCTGGCCTAAAAGGCCACGTGAGCTTTTCACATCACTTGGCGCCCGGCGTCCATAAACTTTTGACATTTTCATCCTCTTCTCTTTAACCGCTGAGCCGTGTAGCGAAATGTCCCCTACTGACTTCTATTGACTTGTGTTGCTCACTTTTGAGCTAAGGCATGGAAAACCAGGCTTGAAATTAGTAACTCACTTTTGAGCTAAGGAAATTAGTAAAGTTGAACACTGAATAGTGAAACAACAAGCGGCTAGATGGAAGGACAGACTTGGATACCTACTTTTACTTAATAGAGAAAATAGAGAAAATAATTTAGTGAATTATTGAATTTGAATTGAAGAGAAATCAGAGAGAACATTTTAATGTATAAAATTAAGCAATAAATTGTGCATAGTTTAGAAGTGCACTACAGTGACACTGGTGTTTATAAATTATATCTATAAACATCAGTGTTAATTCCTCCATTGTTTTGTTTTATTGTAACTGAGTGTTAGTTCAAGCGGTCAGAACACTGAGTATGGTGTTTTGGAGGTAAATTAATTGGAATTTTTCTATTGGTTGAAATACTCTCTGAAATTGTATATAAGCAGGAGTTTTGGACCAGATCAGGCAGTGTGCAGCGGACGCGGCACCTCATTCGCAGCCAAGCAGCGATAACTAATGCAACTAAGTAGCGTACTTATTCCAGTCCAATACTCTTAGACTATTAGACTATATAGAAGGTAAGACTTATTTCTTAATGGAAACTTAGGTATGGGTCCTTCTCGCCGCGTCCATGGGTAACAAGGGGCTGTGCCAGTTAGACAAGTAAAGGTCAGTGTTAATCTTATCTTACATATAAACTTGAGATTTATCTCTTATTCTCGGTATTGTTATTGACGAGAAAGTCTTTGTAATTAAGAAAGTCTTGTAATTGAGAAATTCTTTGTAATTAATTTTCATTTGCATATCTTAAAGTATATAAAAGAAATTTAAACATATCTTATTGTCTTATTTTTCTGTTCCTGTAGAGAAGAACCTGGTAAGAAAAGTCGCGGCTCTAAGACTCTTGTCTTGGGGTACACAACAGTCCTCCTTCGGGTAACTAGACCATAGCTTACAAAAACGTTGTAGCCCAGGTATTAACCCCTATGCTACATCAGTTTTATTGGTGCTCGTGATTCTCTCTTGCAGGATAGAAAATCTTAAGACATTTTGACCATTTCTTAAGATACTCTTAGAAAGTTTGCCTACTTCTTATTACTGTCTTAAGATTGGGTTAAAAAAATTATGGATCAAAAGTCAAGAGAAGAATACCAGGCCATAATTGAACGCCTAAACCATGAGCTTAAAGAAGCAAATGAACACTTCTTAGGGGAGTTTTCGGCTCAAAAGGGCTACTATGAAGGCAAGCTCCAAGAGCTGAAAACTGAAGCCTCTACGGCTCAGAATGAGTTCGGTGCAAAACAGGCCCAATATATAATAGAGCTGGAAGAGCTCAAAAGGACAGCCCCCCAAATGCAAGGCAGTCAAGAGCTCCAGGCTCTGCAACTGTTGGGCCAGTCACAGGAAAAGGCTAATCAAATTGCCAAACAGAACGTGGCAGCATCCAGTACCCAGGCACTGAATGCTTCCATAGTCATGTTTGACGGAGTCAGACGGAATTTTAAAACATGGATAAAGAGCATAGAAAAATATGCTAAAATAACTAATCAATCTGGCAAAAAGGTCAAATTAATGGCCGCTCAAACATCAATTCCTGTGGTATCTGACTACATTTTGAGGCGTCTGGAGGAAAAACCTGATGAAAGTTGGGAAGAATTTAAGGGAGAGCTAAAGAAAAGATATGCGGAGATAACAGATACAGCAATGGCTGCTGCCCATTTAAGGCAGATTAAACAAGGCCGGGGAGAGACGATAGCCCTTTTTGCCGATCGTCTCCTAGATCTGGCCCGTGATGCATATCAAAGTAGGTTGAATAATCCTGATGTCCAACAGCAGTTGGTGGATTATTTCTGTGATGGCATCCATAAAAAGGAGATAAAAATGAAATTGTTAAGAAAACATCCTCCTACCCTGGATGAAGCCTGTACTTGGGCTATGTTCGAAGACACCTTGGCTCATCGTTACAAAGTTAGGTTCGGGAGTGGACCTTTGTCAGAACAGTCATTACCTGATGGTGGTGTCGGTTTTGATAACGATAATGGTGAAGAACCAATGGAGATAGACACTCATAAACGTAAAGGTCACACAAATCGAATAAACTTGGCACAGCCCGCTGCTACACCGGGTAGAAATTCAAATAGGTCTAGCGGAATAAAAACGTCTAAGACTTGTCACCGATGTGGTAAGGTAGGCCACATTCAGAAATACTGTAGAGTGAATTTAAACTCCAAAGCCTCCAGATGAATGGGGTCTCATTTGGAGAGAGAAATAAAAAGGTGACCCCTGAAAAACAAATAAAAAAATGTTGTTTTAATTGTGGTAGCCCCCACCATAGAATACGTGAGTGCAGGGTTAAGTCACGGGTTATTCCCTTGACCAATAGACAAGTTAAAAAGAACACTTGTAAGTTTAGTAGAAATAATAAAAATAATACACCTAGTAGACAAGTTAAAAAGAATACTTGTAAAAATGGTGATTGTGGGTCAAGGTCAAAGAATAAAGAAGGATTCGTAAGGAAGGATGTCCGTAGTCAATTGTCTCAAAAGGATCCTGGAAGAAAGATCCAGACTGAAACCACCCAAAGTAAAGGAATAAGAAATAAACAAAATAAAGGAGTAAAAACTAAAGTTGTGGGTAGTTTCTCAAATAATATTTCATGTCTCAATAGTGTACTGCTCAATGTTGAAAAACAAAAAGTGAGGGCTCTCATTGATACTGGAGCCCAGGTCTCTTGCATAAGCACAAAGTTCTGGAAAAACCTTAAACGTAGACCAAGGTTAATGGGTGAAAAGAAATCCCTTGGAGAAATCATGGGTGTAACTGGAGATATTGCTAAGCCCCGTGGTTTTGTAAAATTGGAAATTGAAATTTCTGGTATTAAATTGATGCAACAATTCTACGTGCTTGATCAGATGCACCGTAGTATGATTTTGGGAGTTGATTGGATTAATAAAAATAGTGTTAGACTTTATTATGATCTGCAAAAGTTAAGATTGCAGGATAGATTAATACCTATGGTAAGAGACATTCATGTGTCATCCTTAACTAGGTTGATTAATGAGGTTCACCTGAAACCACAAAGTGTTTGTGTCTGCAATACTAAAACAGCAAATTCAAAAGATGTATTTAAAACAAAATATTTGCAGCATCAAGGTATACAGGAAGGTTTTATCGCTGAGCAACCTGGCCTTCTTGTTAGCAATGCAGTGGTAAATAATGGTGTTGACATGATACCTGTCATGATAGTCAACAATACTGATAAACACCACACACTAAAAAGAGGTTGTGTGATTGGAAAAGTTGAACCATTGATGGATAACAGAGTCACTTCTGTGGAAGAAGTGTTTAAAAGTTCAAAAACAGATAAAGATAGAATTGATTTAAACACTGAAAATATTGATGTTCCTGATGATAAATTAGATGTAGTTAAAAAGATATTGACTAAACATAAAGACTTATTTGCTAAAACCGATAAAGATTTAACATCAACAAATACAACTAAGATGAATATAGATACTGGAAATAGTAAGCCAATTAAAATGAGAGGCTATAGGGTTCCATTGTTGAAACGTAAAATAATGGACGATGCAATTGATGATATGCTCAAGGCAGGCATTATTCGAAAATCTCAGTCATCTTGGAGCTTTCCGTGCCTACTTGTCGATAAGAAAGACGGTTCGAAATGCTTCTGTGTCGATTTTCGTAAATTAAACCAGGTAACCAAGCTAGTATCTTTTCCGTTACCTTTGATAGATGATGTGTTTACGTTGCTGAATGGGGCAAGATACTTTACAACCTTAGATCTTAAGAGTGGTTACTGGCAAGTGCCCATTGATGAAGCAGACAAACCTAAGACAGCTTTTACCTGTCATAAGGGATTGTTTGAGTTCAATGTAATGCCGTTTGGTTTGGTAAATGCGCCATCTCATTTTCAAAACCTCATGAATGTAGTCTTAGAAGGCATGAGCGACTACTCCCTGGCATATTTAGACGATATTTTGATTTTTAGTAAAAGTGAAGCAGAACATAAACAACATCTTGAAAATATTTTTAATCGTCTAAGAGAGCATCGTTTGAAGTTGAAGCTGAAGAAGTGCTCTTTCTTTCAAAATGAAACCAACTATCTTGGTTTCACTATTTCAAAAGATGGAATAAAGCCAGATTCTCAAAAGGTGGAAACAATCAGACAAATTGAGCCACCAACCTCTGTCAAAGAAGTCCGAAGCTTTGTAGGCATGATCTCGTACTATCGACGCTTCATACCAAATTTCAGTGAAATAGCTGAACCGATTGTAAATCTAACAAGAAAATACTCAAGGTTTATTTGGTCAGATGAGTGCCAAAGGAGTTTTGAGTATCTCAAGGAAAGCCTTGCGGTGGTCGCTCATCTTTCATATCCAAACCCAAACGAGGAGTACATATTATACACAGATGCCAGTAACTCATGTATAGGTGCCGTTTTGGTACAACCATGTAGAGGGGAAGGTCAATTAGAAGGCATCCCTGATGAAAAACCCATTATGTTCTTATCCCATAAATTGAGTGACACACAGACAAGATGGTCTGTAATTGAAAAAGAAGCATATGCCATTAATTACTCTCTGGAAAAGTTGAATCATTATTTGCAGGGAGCAAATTTCAAAATTAAAACTGACCATAAACCATTGCAATATATTTTTGATGCTCCTATGCAAAACAAAAAGGTCCAAAGATGGGCTTTAAATATGTCAGGTTATAATTGTAAAATTGAATACCTTCCTGGCACTAGTAATACCTGCGCTGACTTACTGTCAAGATTGCCTCACTCCGAGCACTGCATGACCCACCAAGATAGTGAGTCGGAAGTAGATATTACAGATAAGACCTACCAAGTTGGAGTCTTAAATAGTAATAAATTTAGTCCCAGAGAGTTTGTGGATGTTCGAAAATTCAAGGAAAAGAACTCTGAGATACAGGCGATTGGGTTACCTGGGTTTAATGTGATAGAGGAACAAAAGAAAGATACCAAAATACAAGATATTATAAAGAAATATAAGGGAAAAGATACGCCAGTGAGCATTAGTAGTAAATATTTAATGATAAATGAGATATTGTATTATATAAGTGACTCAAATGGTGAACCTCGTGTCAGATTGAATATCCCCGAACACTTAAAAACAGAAGTATTAAAACAATATCATGATAAATTAGGTCACATGGGGATTGATAAAGTATACAATAGCATAAGTCGAAAGTACTTTTGGAGTAATTTGTATAAGGATATATATGCATACATTGATAAATGTTTAGATTGTAAATCCAGAAATTTAAAGAAATTACACCTGCCAGTTCAAGAGATGGATATGCCTCCCTATCCTTTTGCAAAGGTTGCTCTTGATGTAAGTGGTCCCTATCCAACTAGTCTGTCAGGAAATAAATACATTATTACTTTTATCGACATGTACAGTGGCTGGCCTGAAGCATTTCCAACTAGTGATAAATCAGCCCAAACTGTAGCAAACCTGTTGCTTGATCAAATTATTACCCGTTTTGGATGTCCCTTAGCCTTATTAACTGATAATGGCAGTGAAAATGTTAATGCAGTAATGAAGGATTTGTTGAAAGAACTGAACATTCAGCACATCACAACATCATACTACCATCCTCAAGCAAATGGTAAAGTAGAACGTTTTCATAGAACACTCCACGACATTCTATCTAAATTATCGGGCAAAGATTTAGACACATGGGATTTATTTATAAATCAGGCCCTGGCTGCCATAAGGTTTCATGGTAATGAATCCACAGGATTCTCGCCATATTATCTTGTGCATGCCAGAGAAGCAGTTCTTCCCTTGGACAACATCCTAAGATCAAGGAGAAAGTATCTTGGGGAAGAACCACATAAGATTGCACTTCAAGAGATGCATAAGGCCTTTCGGGCCCAACAAGCAAAACAGGCAAAAAGAGCAGCTAAACAGCAGCGTCTAAATGATAAAAAGTGCAAACAGACAGACTATAAGGTAGGAGACACAGTCTTTTATAAGGATGGAACAAAGAAGGGTAAATTAGAAAGAAAATGGGAATACCCTTACAAAATATTTGAAAAGACGGGTCCCGTTAGTTACAAAATTCGTGACCAATTAACAGGCAGGTTAATTAAAGCTCATGCTGAAAATTTGAGGTTGGCACCCCAAGATTGGGAGGTGCCAGAGATTGATAGACAATTGAGAAATACTGTGCTTGCAGTGCCTAATGAGACACATGACGGCAGTAGTGAAAGTTCAAGTTGGGACTCGGAGGATGACGAGCCACTTGCAACTTTCATCAAAAGTAAACGCCATGTCCGCTTGAACTCCTCCTCGGAAGACGATATACCCTTGGCTGAACTAAGAGGTCGTCTTCGGGAGGCGGAGCGGTTAGATAAAACAGTTGAATCTGATGAGGAGATGCATGTGGATTCTGTAGTCCAGCATCCGCAATCCACTGCTAAACAGGACATAATGAGGCTACTTGCTACTATCAGAACCACTCTTAATGCCAATGACACAGAATAAGTAATCACATAGCAGGAATTGTTAAAAAGCAACTTTTTAAGTAGCTATATGACATTCGTCCAGCTCACAATGATTACTTTAATTTCAGGAATATGGCAGAGATTACACTAACCGTATCCGATTCAGAGATGGAGATGTTAGACTTGGGTCCAGCAGAGGAACCGGTGGATCAACCACAGCCAAGTGCAGTGGAGAGGCCACAGCCCTCGACATCTGGGCTCAGTACAGGAGAAGGTAATTTGGAGTCGGATGCGGTGGATTTAAGGTGGATACAAGGTGGCATGGCCTGTCCTGTTACCACATGTCCGTCCTCAAAGAAGTTTTCAGGCCATAGCCACCTTAAAGAGCATTGGAATAAGTTCCATGAACAGCATATCGATTTGTATTGCTGTATACACTGTAAACGCCGATTTACTAGGCGTACAGTGGCGTACAGACATCAGCGGGAGCGTCATGGTCATACTGCTGAGTCACAACGCTCACAATTGACCACTCAAAGGGTGGTTAATACCAAATTTATCCACCCTGGTGGGGCTATGTTACCCACCAAAGAGGTTGCTGGAGGTCGCTTGAGGGCTCGAGAGAAAGCTCAAGCCAAAAGGAGAGCCATTAATCCCATACCAGAGAGGCCGGGTATCACCAATCCACGTGATGAAGTTATGACAGTCATGGTGGATAACGATGATGTCAGAGTAGTAACTCACACTGAAGCTACGTGGTTGCCGGGAAGTGCCGGACCGGCTAGAGAATACAGAGTACAAAATCAGGATTTTTCACACTTTAAATGTTTCGATTAATTAATGGTCTCTCCTTGTTTTTTTTGTTAGTGTGGGTTGTAGGGCAAAATTTTTAATTTTCTCTTGGGTTGTGGTTTTAGTAACCCGAACGATTAGTACGTTTTCCAAAATTGCTTGAACCCCAAGATAATTGACTCCTGTTTGAAATTTGGGTCGAGTGATGTGGAGTGATGCTTTTCTGTAGGATACCTACGATTTTATTAGTGTTGTTTGTCTCCATGGATTCCGGATTTTACTTAACACGACTAACACTGGAATCCCTGGATGCATATGTCTATTTGTTTGGTAGGCTCTGGCCAGGCTCTGCCATGCAAAACATTCAAAATTATTTGAATATATCACTCACACCCGATTCATTTTTCTTTTTCAGGAACCATGATTTTCACCATGCTAGTTATCTTGTTCCTGGTGAGCGGTGCACCCGCTGGGAAAGTTACCATAAATGATAATGTGATCTTTACAAAAGTCAAAGATATTTATATGGTCAAATCCGACTGGACCATTAGTTTTGTGATTGACTTGCAACCCTTTGATACATACCTCCAATATATTTTTGATCAAATTCAGTTTTTAAAATCTGATCTTGGTGTGATGCAAGACTTGCTTCTTGATGGTGCAGCCGCACCCACCCAACATAATAGTATACAATGGAATGTGATGACCATTTTGGACAAATTATCCACAGAAATCGACTTTGTTCTGAATACTACTCATAGTATATTTGCGGATTATGTTGATTATAAACACTTAAATGGTATCCGAGCACGTCGGTCTGTGCTACCCTTTATTGGAGAAGGTCTTAGCTTTCTTTTTGGTACAGTCTCTGAGTCTGATTTGGAAACTATCCGTAGTAATGTTGGAAGGCTTTTTCGCAACCAAGCTAAATTACAGCATGTGCTTAAAGAGAGTTTTACTATTATTAATATTACACAGACTCATGTACAAGAAAATAGACATTCAATCCTTTCCCTAATTGAGACAGTGTCTCAATTGGCGAAACGACTTGATACAGTATTGAATAATCATGAAAAACGTATCACCTATCTTGAATTGTATGTATCTCTCTATAGTGAGATTGATTTATTATTAACTCAGGTGCGTTTAATGCTACATGATGCTCAACGTTATTTATTGCAACTTCATTCTCAAATCAATACTCTATCTGATTTACGTTTAACACCCGATATAGTTGGACCCAAACAGTTAACTTCGATTTTGCTTGAGTTAGGTGATCATCTTGATCACTTTACGAGGTTACCATTGGATCCTCGGGAAGATATTTGGGGCGTGGGAATCGATTCGATTTTTTTTTACGGCACAGCTTCCGACTTGCGATTTTGATTTTGCCTTCCATGCGATTTTAAATCTGTTTAAAGTCAGTGGACATTTTGCTTGCATCCTCCTTTTCTCATGAGATTTTCCTTGTGGAAAATCTTTTGGGTGAGGGACGAGTGTAGCGAAATGTCCCCTACTGACTTCTATTGACTTGTGTTGCTCACTTTTGAGCTAAGGCATGGAAAACCAGGCTTGAAATTAGTAACTCACTTTTGAGCTAAGGAAATTAGTAAAGTTGAACACTGAATAGTGAAACAACAAGCGGCTAGATGGAAGGACAGACTTGGATACCTACTTTTACTTAATAGAGAAAATAGAGAAAATAATTTAGTGAATTATTGAATTTGAATTGAAGAGAAATCAGAGAGAACATTTTAATGTATAAAATTAAGCAATAAATTGTGCATAGTTTAGAAGTGCACTACAGTGACACTGGTGTTTATAAATTATATCTATAAACATCAGTGTTAATTCCTCCATTGTTTTGTTTTATTGTAACTGAGTGTTAGTTCAAGCGGTCAGAACACTGAGTATGGTGTTTTGGAGGTAAATTAATTGGAATTTTTTATTGGTTGAAATACTCTCTGAAATTGTATATAAGCAGGAGTTTTGGACCAGATCAGGCAGTGTGCAGCGGACGCGGCACCTCATTCGCAGCCAAGCAGCGATAACTAACGCAACTAAGTAGCATACTTATTCCAGTCCAATACTCTTAGACTATTAGACTATATAGAAGGTAAGACTTATTTCTTAATGGAAACTTAGGTATGGGTCCTTCTCGCTGCGTCCATGGGTAACAAGGGGCTGTGCCAGTTAGACAAGTAAAGGTCAGTGTTAATCTTATCTTACATATAAACTTAAGATTTATCTCTTATTCTCGGTATTGTTATTGACGAGAAAGTCTTTGTAATTAAGAAAGTCTTGTAATTGAGAAATTCTTTGTAATTAATTTTCATTTGCATATCTTAAAGTATATAAAAGAAATTTAAACATATCTTATTGTCTTATTTTTCTGTTCCTGTAGAGAAGAACCTGGTAAGAAAAGTCGCGGCTCTAAGACTCTTGTCTTGGGGTACACAACAGTCCTCCTTCGGGTAACTAGACCATAGCTTACAAAAACGTTGTAGCCCAGGTATTAACCCCTATGCTACAGCCGGTGTGAACCACACTTGGCAGGAATGGTCTATGGAAGGTCCTCTATAAACTGTCTTCATATTTTTCTCATCGGATGAAAAACATTGTTTTTTTCAGAGGCATTGTTTGATTCTGTTTGATGGATTTTCAAAAATCTTCTCCTCTGAAACCTCCAGGCCAAATGTTTTGAAACTTCACATAAATGATGACTGGGACCCTCTCTACCAACGATCCTCATTTAATGTAGATCGGGTTACAAACATGGCCACAATTGCGGCTTACAGTTACTATAGAAACCCTATGGGAAATCATATTTTTATCTTCTCTGGAACTACTGAGCTGACGTGAACCAAACCTGGCAGGGATAGTCTATGGGAGGTCCTCTACAAACGATCCTCATTTTGTTCCCATTGGTTTGAAAACATGGCAGCCAGAGGCATTCTTTGATTCTGATTGGTGGATTTTGAAAAATCTTCTCCTCTGAAATCACACGGCCAAATGTTTTGAAACTTTGCATGGTTGATGACTGGGACCTCCCCTACCAACGATCCTCATTTAATGTTGATCAGGTTGCAAACATGGCTTCAGTTGCGACTGATAGTTACTATAGAAACCCTATGGGAAATCACATTTTCATATTCTTCTCTGGAACTACTGACCTGACGTGAACCAAACTTCGCAGGAATGGTCTATAGAATGCCCTCTACAAACAATCCTCTTTTTGTTCCTGTTGGTTCGAAAATATGGCCACCTGAGACATTCTCTGATCCTGATTGATGGATTTTGCAAAAATCTTTCCCTACAAAGTCAAATGTTTTGAAACTTCACATGATTGAGGACTGGGACACCTTCTATCAATTATCCTCATGTAATGTTGCAAACATGGCCACAATTGCAACTCATAGTTACCATGGAAATCACATTTTTAGCTCAACTTTGGCGAAGCCAAATCTGAGCTTATGCCATGGCCAATCATCTGTCGTCCGTCTGTCCGTCTGTCCATCTGTCCTTCTGTCAGTCTGGCCGTCTGTCTTTCAACAGTTCAATACAGCTCGGGCTAGAGGCCATATTTATGAACCGATCTTTACGAAACTTCTTGGGTACCTTTGTTATGACAGTGAGACGAGAACGAGTGTTTTTGGATCCGATCCAAATTCAAGTTGGCCGCTGGCAGCCATTTTGTACAAAATTAGGTGCAATCAGATTTTTGCGCAGAACTTCCATATGAAAGCGCTGATTTGAATAATTTTTTGTAGGAATGTTTAGTACCATGGAATACATCACATATAATACAGGTTTTTTTCTCGTGTGTAAATTATGCAAATTAGACTAACTTTGATGTATTTAGTGTTACTTTCAGCACTGTAAGTGCAAATGCCAATACGGCTCGGGCTAGAGGCCGTATTTATGAACCAATCTTTACGAAACTTCTTGGGTACCTTTGGTATCACCGTGGGACGAGAACGAGTGTTTTTGGGTCCGGTCCGAAATTCAAGATGGCCGATGGCAGCCATTTTGTACAAAATTAGGTGCAATCAGATTTTTGCACCAAACTTCTGTATGAAAGCCCTGATTTGAATAATTTTATGTGTGAATGTTTAGTACCATGGGATACATCACATATAATATGGGTTTTTTTTTAGTGCAGAAATTATGCAAATTAGATGAACTTTGATTTTTTCAGTGCTACTTGCACACAGTAAGTACACATGTCAATACGGCTCGGGCTAGAGTCTGCATTTATGAACTGATTTCCACGAAACGTTTTGGGTACCTTTGTTATCACCTAGGGATGAGAACGAGTGTTTCTGGGTGCGGTCCAAAATTCAAGATGGCTGCCAGTGGCCATTTTGTACCGAAATTAGGTCTAATCAGTTTTTTGTACACAGTTTCTATATGGCTCAGGCTAGAAGCCATATTTATGAACCAATCTTTACAAAATTTCTTGGGCACCTTTGTTATCACCGTGGGATGAGAACGAGTGTTTTTGGATGTGGTTCAAAATTCAAGATGGCCACCAGCAGCCATTTTGTACCAAAATTAGTGCAATTAGTCTTTTGTACAGAACCTCTGTATGAAAGTTCTGATTTGAAAAATTTTTGTATGAATGTTTAGTAACATAGAATACATCACATATAGTACGGGGTTTTTTCTCACGCAGAAATTATGCAAATTAGATGAACTTCGATTTATTCAGTGCTACTTATACACTGTAAGTGCACACTTCAATACGGCTCGGGCTAGAGGCTGTATTTATCAACCGATCTTCACGAAACTTCTTGGGTACCTTCATTATCACCTTGGATCAAGAACAAGTGTTTCTGGGTGCGGTCCAAAATTCAAGATGGCCATTTTGTACCGAAATTAGGTCCAATCAGTTTTTTGTCACAACTTCTATACAGCTCGTATTTATGAACTGATCTTCACGAAACTTCTTGGGTACCTTTGTTTTCACCTTGGGACAGGAACGAGTGTGTTTTGGGGTTCCTTTGTGATCACTGTGCTATGAGAACAAATATTTTGGGGTTCAGTCAGACCCACTCTGGGACTCAAAGATTTCTTTTCTAGTTTAGCAACTGACTGTCACCCACCTTTACAATACTTTACCTATACATTTGTTACAGGCTACGGTCTGTATTTATGTACAGACCGTTACAATACTTTATATGTACCTTTGTTATCAGGTCATTACCTGGATGTTTGTCATTGCTGTGTCACATACTATACATGTACATGTCTTAACAAGTTGAGCTACAGTGTCATTGACACTTTCATTTATTTTTATTATTATGTTCTTGGGTAGAGGTGTTCAGATATGCATGGTTACATTTCGGAACTCCAAATATTTAATTCAATTCCACCAGTGGGAGGAAGGCTTCTAAGATTTCATCACCACTGGACTGGCAGCAAAAACCAATATTGCTTTTGTGCTTAAAAATACTCCCCCAAATTCAGTCAGATGTGCATCCATGTTTTTTAACACTCTCCACATGTCACCCATGTGGGTGGAGGTACATTAGTTACTGAGCAATCATGCAATATAATCAGTACACCATGCCAAACATGACAGTTGGCATGTACGACTACATCTCCACTCTATAGGTGTAAATAAATTTATTCTACTGTCTATTAGGCATTCACTTTTCAGGCCATAACCACTGTTTCGATCACCAAATCCCACTTCCCCGGCAAAAGAGTTACATACCAAACATCGATAATTCTTATAAATATTACGGCTGCTACCACCCTTGGCTAAAGAAGGGGAGCGCACAGGCTGCTACCACCCTTGGCTAAAGAAGGGGAGCACCACACAGGTCAGAACCAAAAGTTCCAACACCCGAAACTCTCTACCGGCGGAAGGGTTACGTCATCAATCGTATAAAACTACGAATTTTCATATCAAGAGTTGTTCAATCTGAATCCCTCGCGCTCACAAATTTTGTCTACACATCTAAAATTTTAGTCTGTTACACCAAACAGCCTGCCCGTCGTATCTCACCTTCTTCCCTCTTAAATAAAAATATGCATTTCAAAGGGTTGAATCATGCCAATGAATGCGACCATAAAATTCCGTAAAGTTGCCAAATGGGAGGGGCGGGGTTTCAAATCTATCGACCCTCCGAAACTCGTACACCGAATGTCATCGATTAGACTGAGGCATCTCACAACTAAATAAGATGCATCGTGCTAATCGTGAATAAACTTGACTTTTTACTAAATTAATAGAGCCGTCATTGGGAATTTGGCGTAGGATGAGGATCAGAATTCCATGTTATAGTGACCGTCCCCGATGGGGAGTTAATCTGGAGGAGAGTACAAAAGTACAACCTATCTCTATGTAGTCCCGATGTGTTCTCCAAAAGTATTGGGAAACAACCCAATCACTTCGACTTCCAGATCACCAAAAATCCATGCGTGTTCAGACCGATCACCGCACGAGCTGCTTTCACTCCAACGATCAACAAAAGACAATCAGCCGACGTGGAAATTAACCCATTTTTCTATCTCTCACTAATGTGTGCAAAAACTTAAGGCCACCAGAAAGTGATTTAACACCTTCAATATCGAAGCGACCAATTCGCCTTCATACACCAGATTCATGCACACACACCTACACATATATATATATTTATATATACACATCTATAGGTTGTGTGCACATATCCTATGTATGGTAATTTCTTATATATATTTCCTTTTTTTTTCCTTCTTACACTTTCTCCAGATTCGAATCCACCCTTCTCTCCAGAAGTATCTTCGATTTTACTTTTAGTTAGTGATATCAATTCCAGTTTTGAGCTCTCCCTTTTGATCTTACAGTTGCTCCCTGTGTGCCTGTTGTATCAAACAGTATGTAAACATGCATATCGATAACTGGCTTTTTCAGCATGCCATTCACCAGATGTTACACTGGTCAGTCAGTTCAGACAACACTGTCTTTTCTGAATGCTTTGGGGGCTGATACTAAATCACCGAAAGTCTTGTTTTGCCCCTACTCAAACTTACTGTAATATCTACAGTAGTGACCAGAACAAACAACTTCCAGTTTATTATTCCCTTTATCAAGACAATATTGCATGGGTAGTGGATGCTTTATCCAAGAGTTGGACAGACATTTGTGTTATGTCTTTTCTCCACCTATTCTACTTCCTGGAGTTTTAGAAAAGATTCAGATGAAGGAATGCTAGATGATTCTTGTGGCACCTATGTGGCATGACAGTTATTGTATCCACTGTTGTTGGAGCTGTTAAGTGACATCCTACTGGCTCTTTCCAATGATGCAAGACTGCTAACTTAAAATTGGGGAAGAACTGTCCATCCCACATGGAGTTGGGTGCATGGAAACTCTAATCAAAGCCAGCACTAAAACAGTTTTTGAGAGATGCTTCAAAAATTACTGCAAGCTCAAGGTGAATTCCACTTGTTCAGTGTATGACTACAGTTGGTGTGATCAACAATGTGTCCTGCTGCAGCGATTTTCACCCAGTCTGTCAATGCTTCAAAGTATCCACTGTTGTCTGTTATTAGTCTGCAATTTCTTTTATACACCAAGGGGTAGACCATTCAGATATTTGGACCAGTGGGGAACTGCCTCGTCTGTTGAAGGGTCTTTGTTATAAAAATCCAGTTACCAAAGCATTGTTACCCAATTGGAGCCTATCTCAAATATTGCAAAAGCTATTGGACTCCCCTTTTGAGCCTTTAGAGTCTGTAGATCTAAAATATGTGACCTGGAAAACAGTTTTTAGCTCACCTACATCTGTAAGATGTGGTGAGCTATTGTGATAACCTCGGGCGTCGGCGTCCGGCGTGTCCAATATTGTAAGATTTAATGTTAAGGTTAATTTCTCAAACATCAGTGGGCTTAGGCCTTTGATATTGCATAGGTAGGTTGTATGGGACTATCAGAACAGTATTTAACCCTGATACTACGACTTTTTTCCAAATTTCACCTAAAATTTTCTGCCAAAAGTTGTAAGAATTTGCGTTTAGGTGTTGTAAGAATTTGTGTTAAAGTCAGCTTTTGTGCAGATTGTGCTGCTTTAACTTCTCATTACTGTTGATTTTCATATTTCAATAACAACTGTAGGTATTAACCCTACTGTATGCAGAAATTTAACAAAAATTTTCTTTTTTTTCACTCAAAATTTTCATGTTTTTCTCGGACTTAGTAAATTTTAAGTTGTAAAACTTTGTAAACTTTGTGTTTAGGTGAGTTGTGTTTCTATGTGTCTTTCCAAGTGATTAATATTCTACACTTAGGTTACTGAACTCCATTGCAGTAATATTTAACCCTCATTACATGCATATTTGAGGAATTTGAGGCTGATTTTCTGCCAAAACTTGTAAGAATTAGTGTTTAGGTGTTGTAAGAATTTGTGTTAAAGTCAGCTTTTGTGCAGATCGTGGAGCTTTAACTTCTCATTACTGTTGATTTTCATATTTCAATAACAACTGTAGGTATTAACCCGAGTGTATGCAGAAATTTAACGGAAATTTTCTTTTTTTTCAGTCAAAATTTTCATGTTTTTCTCGGACTTAGTAAATTTTAAGTTCTAAAAGTTTGTGTTAAGGTGAGGTGGTAAGGTGAGTTCTCAAAGATCAGTGGGCTCAGGCCTTTGATATTGCATATGTAGGTTGTAGGGGACTATCAGAACAGTATTTAACCCTGATACTACGACTTTTTTCCAAATTTCACCTAAAATTTTCTGCCAAAAGTTGTTGTAAGAATTTGCGTTTAGGTGTTGTAAGAATTTGCGTTAAAGTCAGCTTTTGTGCAGATTGTGGTGCTTTAACTTCTCATTACTGTTGATTTTCATATTTCAATAACAACTGTAAGTATTAACCCGACTGTATGCAGAAATTTAACGGAAATTTTCTTTTTTTTTCAGTCAAAATTTTCATGTTTTTCTCGGACTTAGTAAATTTTAAGTTCTAAAAGTTTGTGTTAAGGTGAGGTGTTAAGGTGAGTTCTCAAAGATCAGCGGGCTCAGGCCTTTGATATTGCATATGTAAGTTGTAGGGGACTATCAGAACAGTATTTAACCCTGATACTACGACTTTTTTCCAAATTTCAACTAAAATTTTCTGCCAAAAGTTGTTGTAAGAATTTGCGTTTAGGTGTTGTAAGAATTTGCGTTAAAGTCAGCTTTTGTGCAGATTGTGGTGCTTTAACTTCTCATTACTGTTGATTTTCATATTTCAATAACAACTGTAGGTATTAACCCTACTGTATGCAGAAATTTAACTGATTTCTTTTCTTTTTTTCAGTCACAATGTTCACGTTTTTCTCTGACTTACTCAATTTTAAGTTCTAAAAGTTTGTGTTAAGGTGAGGTGTTAAGGTGAGTTCTGTTTCTATGTGTCTTTCCAGGCAATTGATATTGTACTCATGGGTTACTAAACTACATTGCGGTAACGTTGCGCCTTTATTACATGCATATTTAAGGAATTTGAGGGGGATTTTTGGGACTTATATTCACTTTCTTTAAAAAAAAATTTTTTTAACTTTTTTTTTTTATTTAATACTTTCTCATACTTGTTACTAGTAACATTAAGGCTTATTTTAGTTGTTGATGTGATGTATTTTTGTTGGGACTTATAGTCACTTTCTTGAACGAATGTTTTTCCGCAACTCCTCTTTAACCAATGAATGTACTTCAATTACAATTTCAGTGATTTATGAAAGCCTTTCCTAATTCTTATTTATGATTTAATATCTGGCCTCACGATTCATATTCTTAATCATAAACATTTCTAAAATATATATATATCCAATGATTCTATGTTGAATTGATATATAATAAATGCAGAAATATAGACTTTCCAAAGCCATCACATAAACCACATTAATCATTTGATGCCTAGTTAATGATTTATATTAACTAAATATTAGGCATGTTACATTGGAACGACATTATCAAGCGCGAATGTAGGTGAGCGTTGGGATGTAACATCCCTCTTGTTCTAGTAGCTGTTGCTTCTGCTGCCTGAATAGGTGAGATCCATGCCTTATCTATGCATCCTAACCATTTGCGATAGAAAATATGGTGTCAGATTTATTCCTTATTTAAGATTTCTGGCTAAGCCACAGACTGTAACCAGACCATGGCACTCTATATATAGTTCCAAATGCTTGACTTTTGCCACAAATTATAAGGATCTCAAGCTTTGTCTTAATCAAGCACTTTAAACCTTTGTCACTAAGACATCTAGTCATCGTGAAGAGTCCAGTCAGTTGTTCATCTCATATCAATCAGGTAGAATGAATGTGACCATTACAAAAGATACTATTCATTGCTGGATAGTTTCCCGAGTGAAATGGGCATAGAGTCCTTTTTCTGAAGCTGATTATTTGTGAGTTCATGCTCACAACACCAGAAGAGTTGCCACTTCTTGGGCTTGAATCTCCCAATTTATAGATATTTGCAAACAATAGCTCTATTTCACAGACACATATTTTTAGCTCACCTGACTGAAAGTCAGGGTGAGCTTTTCTTATCACTCTTCTTCTGCCGTCTGTCGTCCGTCATGAAGGTGGTGTTTGAGCCTCTTTTATCCTAAACCACTGGCCACATGTTAATTAAATTTCATGTAAGTAGTGGTTATATAGGGGCATTTTGATTTTTATCCAAAATAGGTTTCGGCTCATATTGAGCAGAGGTGTGGGGAAAAAATGGCCAAATTTTTTGAAAATCTTCTTCTAATGAACCACCAGTAGCAGAGACTTCATATATGGAATACAGAGTCCTTTTGAGGTTTAGAATCAAGTTTGTTCAAGAGAAGTTTGTCGGGCGTTATTTGCCTTCGTTATGGGAGGGGCAAAAATTTTGGCCATGGCTAAAATTTCTATATTTTTATACTGTACCAATGACCCAGACATAGCTGGTGCTAACTCTTAAAATATAGGGCCAAACACAAATTTTGCCCCCCAATCCCCAAAATTTGCATCTAAAACCAAAGAAAACATGTCCTGAATGGCCCTCCACACTTCACCTCTACTGCGCATGCGCAGTGTCAAGGACGTTCCGAAATTGGCGCCATTAATCATTCTTAGTTTGGCCCTTCATCAGTTAACATCTGACTGATCTTTGTGCTTGTAAATCTCAGTTTAAATGATGCCAGACACATAAATATTAGTGAAATGGTGATTCTAAGGAGGATATAGAAGGAGGAGAGGAAAAATGTGTGACAGAAAATTATCAGGGCTGTAACTTAAACTTTTTTAATGAAATTATGTTAAGTTACCTATTTTCGAGGCAGCAGCCATTTTGTTGTCATTCTTGTTATCAAGTTACACTGATTTTTCAATGTTTTTCTCTCTCCCTTTCCTTTAAGTCCCCTCTTGCTATTCTCCCATGCTTTTGGCATATTTTCTGTAGTTTTAGCTGAATAACAGAATGAATTCTGTTCTTTTCCCCATGTTTACGTCTTCACCTATGGGTGGTTAGGCGTTGTGTTCTGCATCTACCATCTGATGTTCTGCAGTTTCTTCCCTGGAAGTCTCTGTTTTGCATCAGATAGTGTATTATTGGTAACTGATTTCGGGCCTGGGTGCCTGGAGTCTTATTTTAGTGTTTTTACACTTATTGTTTACATTTACAACAGCCCTCTGTGTGAGGGGGGATTTCTTGAAAATAATATCTTGATGTTAATTTAATCATAACTAGATACATTATTATTGTTCGTAAGTGTTGCATAAATTGTTTAAAATATTTTTAAAATTTTTGTCCACACTTAGGCTTGGGATCCATTGGGGCTCAACGTTACTTTTCAGAAACTTGGGCTGTTCTGAAAAAATATTTTTTCAAAATATTTTGATTTCAATTATTTTTTCTATGTTAATGGATCATATTATTATGTATTTTGATTGTCAGGGGTTGGTGCGAGTACCAGGACTTTGTTTTCTTTTCACTTTGAAAGGATTTTGATCAATTGTAATAAGAGGAAGTCTTCCTCTGACTTTTATAATCATTCTATATGTAGTCAGTGTACTCACACTAACTCCTGTTCTGTATGTGATGATTTCGATGACAACATGGGAAGCGTATGTCATGGTATGTTAGTGGGGAATTGGACATTCCGGTCCTTTCCCCGCAGGGTCACTCTACTTTATCAATTTCTATTTCAGACGATCAAGATTAGGGTGATGTATCCGTGATGTCTTCTAACAGTGTGCCTCCGTCGTCACAATTAATGAAGGGCTAGCGGAAAAGTGCTCATGTAAATACGCCAATTGCCTAAGAGGACCCTAGTAGGTTCGACGGCCTTTGACGTCCGCTAGCTCGCCCGGTGTAGCGTCCATTCATCGAATGGTTCGGCAGCCGGGTTCGTCCGTTGCGGTCTAGAAGGAGTTTTGTGGTGATGCGAGCACTATAAATCAACCAAATGCACACCCAGTGACGGCGGATTAGAGGGAGAACGGAGGAAGCCTTTTAGTCCGGTTCCTAGCTCGTTCAGGTCCATCCGGACGGCGAGCGAGAGAGGCCCCTCTCTCGTACAACAACATCTGGCCCCAGATGTTGTGGTACAAAATGTTTCGCATTCGGAGCATACGTCCGCCGCTCGGGACGCTCCGACATATATATATATACACGACCGCTCTTGGCTACGTGACCTCGGATATCCAGTCAGCTTCGCCAGTCAGAGAATCATCGGCAACCAGGTCACACCATCCGGTAGCCAGGGACACGAGGCCTGCAGACTCCGGACGTTCACATAGGAAAGTGTGCGGGAGTCAACGTACACGGAGCTTCCGGCGGCAATGCATCGTAAGACCGCTACTGCCCAGGCCTCGGAGACGGACATGCTATCCTAAATAGCACAGCTTATCGCAGCATCCCAGCAACAACTGAATCTGTCGCATAATGTATTATCCGACGATGCTGGTCGGGACGCTCCGCGGAAGCGGGTACGGACGCCCGAAAATTTCATCTGGTCCGACGGGATACCGAAAGGGATTCGGAGGATTTCAAGCTTTCCCTTTCGGAACAACATATGCTGTTGTGTATGTCATCTGACTTGATCTTCTACAGGTTCTTTTGTCGGACCAGAATGCTGCGATGCCGGATAAGAAACTGATAGCGTCGGTGGACTTAGAAATTTTTGGTTCGGTTCAGGGACATCGTCCCTCAGTTCCGACATAGTCCAATAATGTCACACAAACTTTCGAATTATTGAACGACGCTATATATTTATTATTATATGCTTGCTATTACCAAGCATTTCTGGTTTCTTGTTCGCAAAGTTACGGAGATGTCTTTCAAAAGTGTGCCTCTGTCGTCATAGTTAATGAAGAGCTAGCGGCAATAAGTGCTCACAGAATATGTCTATCGCCTAAGAGGTCCCTTGTAGGATCGACGGAGTGACATTCGCTAGCTCACCCGGTGTAGCGTACATTCATCGAATGGTTCGGCTGCCGGGTTCATCCGTTGCGGTCTAGGAAGGAAATTTGGGTGATGCGAGCACTATAATAACTTTAGTACTCACCCAGTGACGGCGGATTGAGGACAGATCGGAGGAAGCCTGTTAGTCCGGTTCCTGGCTCGTCCAGGTCCGTCCGGGCTGTGAGCGAGAGAGGTCCCTCTCTCGTCCAACAACATAGGGGACCGCATGTTGTGGTTCAGATATTTTACATTCGGAGCATATGACCGCCACTCGGGACGTTCCGTTATATTGACAGTCCGAGAGACTGTCGATAATGCTTCCTAATCCTCACAGCAGTGCACACGACCGCACGTTGGCTACTTGACCTCGAGTATCCGACCAGTTTCGTCATTCAGTGATTCCACGGCGAACAGGTCGCGCCATCCGGTAGCCAAGGGACACGAGGCCCATACACTCCGTTCGCTCGCATAATAGTAGTATGCACGGGGTAACGATCACGGAGCTTCCAGCGGCAATGCATCGTAAGACCGCTTCTCCACAGGCCTCAGTGACGGACGTGCTATCCAAGTTAGCACAGTTTTTCGCAGCATCCCAGCAATCGACAGTTTCTCGGTCGGATCAGGAATTATCCGACGGCGCTGGGTCGGTGCGGTCCGTGGTTGCATCAGGTTCGGACGACCGAACGCTTTATAGGGTCCGACAGGATGGCGAAAGGGATTCGAAAGATTTCAAGTTTTCCCTTTCGTAACATCGGAAGCTGCCATACATTTCTTCCGGCATTATCTTCCAGTGGTTGTTCCTTCGGACTACATTGCTGCGATGTTGGATAAGAGACTTATAGGGTCATTGGACACGGAATTTTGGATCGGTTCAGGGACATTGTCCCTGACTTACTGACACAGTCCAATAATGTCATTAGAACATGTGTATTATTTATCGACGCTATATATATAAAAGCCTACTACCAAGCATGGTAGTTTAGTTTCTTGTCCGCAATGCTCATTTCTGCCTTTTATCATTTATAGGAATAATTTATTTTGGCAGAACAGGGCATACCGAGAGTTCATATGCGTCTAGACGGCGTGGTTAAAGACTGGAAATAATCTTTTTCGCCATCTATGTCTTTTCCAACCACAATGTTGGAAGCGACAATGATGTCTAATAGACTTAACTTAGACACTTTATCATACGTAATCCACCTTACTGAGGCGTTATCATTACGTCTTCAAGAGAAAGAATTCCGGGATATGATCCTCAATGTGATTTCTTTTGAGGGCTGTAGTTTGTTCACGTATAACTCCGCCCTTCAGTGGCTACTTGGAGTTGGTTAGACGTGACGCAGCCCTAGCTACATCCATGCGCGTAGATAGTAAGGTGAAGAACTCTCTCAGAGTCGCTTCGTTCTCGGAGAAGCTTCTCTTCGACGGCAACTTTTCAGCAATCCATGAATTGCTCGATTTACATGTTCTCTTGTCTATCTAGTGTAGCAAGAGATTCAGACTGGGGCAAACATTCGGTGGTTGTCTCAGAGAGTGCCACTGCAGTTGCCGGATCCGAATTTTATAATTATGACGGTTGCCAGTCAAACAGGTTGGGATACAATATTGATCCCAACGGATTCGAAGTGCCAGGGTCTTTGGGTTCCGCAGTCTCTAGGCAAGCACTTATCTTCCACGGAATAATGTTTTTTAGGCTTGCTTTGTGTCATTGGATGAACATTATTCAGAAACGCATGTCCAAATCCTGTCCGATAATGCGACAGTAGTGGCGTATCTCCGGAACCAGGGAGGCACTCATTTGTTTCTGTTATTCAATTTAATGGAAAGAATCCTTCTGTTTGTTATAGTACACCAAGTTCTGCTTCGGTCCGTCATATTCTGGGTCGTCTGATTGTATTACCGGACTCCATTTCACTTATGGGTCGCTTGTTGCCGTCAGAATGGACTCTCAACAAACAAGTATTCAATCAGGTTTGCCATCAATGGGAGCGCCCAATGATAATTTATTTATGACACAACTTGCTAATCAATTGCAGACGTATGTGTTTACATGTCCGGATCTCTGAGCTTATGTTAACGCTCTATTGATCTAATAGGACGGAATGATAGGATATGCGTATCCTCCTGCGCTGTTGTTTCAGCAAGTATTGCTAAGATAAACAACCACAATACATTTCTGTTGATAGCATCTCTGTCTTCACAGAGACCGTGGGTAAATTTACTCTGATGTCTACTGTGGGACTTAACGCGAAAACTTCCTCCATGAGAGGATCTTTTTTCGCTAGGTAAAATCGTGTCATCTTCATCACAACCCGCAAGGTCTCAACCTTCACGTATTCCGTTGTGTGGTCCTTATTGCATTGTAAGCATTGTACTGGACGAGCTTTGGACGCGATTTCTTACTGCAGGAGAACCTCTTCTTCGCTATACTATGTGGCTAAAGTGGAGGCTCTTCTGTCGTTGGTGTAGGGATCACTATGTTGATATTGTTGATCCCTCCATACTAGTCATTGCAACTTTTTAGTATACTTGTTTGACAAGATCTACTGCAGCCTGTTACTATTAAGGTTATAGGTTTATGTTATCTCATACCTATGCACTCTATGATAGTTTACAATTGAGTCTTATGTCTCTTTATCTGAGTCAGTTAGTAACTTTTCGATAAATAGACTTAGAATCATTAGATTAAACTTCTATACGGAATTTAACTTCGGTTCTTATTTAGCTAAGTAATCATTTGAGCCTCTGGAAACAGTAGTTTTCAAATTCTGACCTTTTAGACAGTAATTCTGTTGGCTTCTCTTTTACTGAAGAGTCAGTGAGCTTCATGCACTATCGGTGGATGATTTTCACTTTCGTAGTTTCGGAATCACTACTTCCTTTACTATTTAGGTTGGATTTTTGCATAAGAGTCAGGCTCCTAATAAATATCCGGAACCTATTGTTATTAAGGTCCTTCCGTCTTCGTACGGGCATAGGCCTTTACTCTGTCCGGTTAGAGTTTACGTATTTATAAACAGATTACTACGGGCGTAAGCTTCTTCTGTCTTTGATGCCTAATAGAAGGACGTTACACTCCATTCTATTGCTAATGGATTCAATTAACTATCGATACTACTTGTGGTATATCATTGACTCGGCAGTTGTGCTTGAGATTTCGGCTCATGAAGTAAGAGTTCTTCTACATCTTGGGCTTACATTAATAGTGTCGCTATTATAGATTTTTGAAGGCTGCTCATTGCGCTCAGCCATCCACATTCATGAATTTTTATCTCAGGAATATCGAGTCCATTTCTGGAGGCCTCTATTGTTAGGTCTATTATCTACTGCTCAGAATGTCATTCACTTAACAGTTGCTACTATAGCTAGGTAGGCTGTCTGTTTCGGCAGTGACTCCGTTCTGCTGCCCTCTTCGCTCTGGGCTATTTGACCCAAGGCAAGAAAAGGGGGGGGGGGGGGAGGGTGTTCCCTTGGGTCACCTGTTTTACTATGAAAACAAGGGGATACCTCCTCCGGAGTTAGTAATTCTGAGCTGTTATTGGGATGGTTGTTTAGTGAGAAGTTTATGTTTTAAAAATTCATTCAGGTCTTAGTTTTTAAAGTATAGCTTTTGAATATAGCACGTGTCAACGGACATTATTATACAATCCTCAGACACTTTTAAGGAGTATAAAGAGTCTCTATTCTCCAGACTTACTTTATTTATTGGCTTACTTTAAAAATTATTAGTATAAGGATTATACTAGATATTAATAGAGTACATGGATGTATGATGCTCAATTTTGGAAGGTGCTGTATCTTTCTAATTTATCATAAATAAGAAAGATACATGTAAGGCCTAATACTTCTTTTTCCCTAGAGGGGATGACTCTATTTTATATAATTGAGCGTATTCCAACTTGCTCTATGTCCTTGGCCCTCCAGCCTTTTTACTATTCAGCTATGTCTGGGTCATTGGTACAGTATAAAAATGTTAAAAAATTTATAGTAATTTCTATATTTTTTATACTTACCAATGACCCAGACGGGGATGGCCCTCCCAGGAGTTGGGAACTCATACCTCCCCACTGAGTACATAGCGCTTACCAGGCACTGGTTATAAGAATGATTAATGGCGCCAATTTCGGAACGTCCTTGACACTGCGCATGCGCAGTAGAGGTGAAGTGTGGAGGGGCATTCAGGACATGTTTTCTTTGGTTTTAGATGCAAATTTTGGGGATTGGGGGGCAAATTTTGTGTTTGGCCCTATATTTTAAGAGTTAGCACCAGCTATGTCTGGGTCATTGGTAAGTATAAAAAATATATAAATTACTATAAATTTTTTAACTTTCAGAACCGTCAGGTCGAAAAAGATTAAAAAATCTTCTTCTCCAGATCCAGCAGGCAGAATCTTTTGATATTTGGTATGCAACATTGTAGGGTGGATCTGATTCAAGTTTTTCAAATCGGCCCCCTGGGTTCATATTTGGGCTCAGTATAGGCGCCCAATTTCGAACTTAGTGCATTTCAGGCAAATTTCTTTAAAAATCTTCTTCTCCAGATCCAGCAGGCAGAATCTTTTGATATTTGGCATGCAACATTGTGGGGTGGATCTGATTCAAGTTTGTTCAAATCGGCCCCCTGGGTTTATATTTGGGCTCAGTATAGAAGCTCGAATTCGAACTTAGTGCATTTCAGGCAAATTTCTTCAAAAATCTTCTCAAGATCCAGCAGGCAGAATCTTTTGATATTTGGTATGCAACATTGTGGGGTGGATCGGATTCAAGTTTGTTCAAATTGGCCCCCTGGATTCATATTTGGGCTCACTATAGAAGCCCGAATTTGAACTTAATGCATTTCAGGCAAATTTCTTAAAAAATCTTCTTCTTCAGATCCAGCAGGCAGAATCTTTTGATATTTGGTATGCAACATTGTGGGGTGAATCTGATTCAAGTTTGTTCAAATCGGCCCCCTGGGTTTATATTTGGGCTCAGTATAGAAGCTTGAATTCAAACTTGGTGCATTTCAGGCAAATTTCTTAAAAAATCTTCTTCTCCAGATCCAGCAGGCAGAATCTTTTGATATTTGGTATGCAACATTGTGGGGTGGATCTGATTCAAGTTTGTTCAAATCGGCCCCCTGGGTTTATATTTGGGCTCTGTATAGAATCTCGCATTCGAACTTAGTGCATTTCAGGCAAATTTCTTAAAAAATCTTCTCCAGATCCAGCAGGCAGAATCTTTTGATATTTGGTATGCAACATTGTGGGGTGGATCTGATTCAAGTTTGTTCAAATCGGCCCCCCCTGGATTCATATTTGGGCTCACTATAGAAGCCCGAAATCGAACTTAGTGCATTTCAGGCAAATTTCTTAAAAAATCTTCTTCTCCATCTCCAAATTGATATTTGGTATGCAACATTGAGGGGTGGATCTGATTCAAGTTTGTTCAAATCGGCCCCCTGGATTCATATTTGGGCTCCGTATAGAAGCTCGAATTCGAACTTAGTGCATTTCAGGCAAATTTCTTAAAAAATCTTCTTCTCCAGATCCAGCAGGCTGAATCTTTTGATATTTGGTATGCAACATTGTGTTTTGGATCTAATTCAAGTTTGTTCAAATCGGCCCCCTGGATACATATTTGGGCTCACTATAGAAGCCCGAATTCGAACTTAGTGCATTTCAGGCGAATTTCTTAAAAAATCTTCTTCTCCAGATCCAGCAGGCAGAATCTTTTGATATTTGGTATGCAACATTGTGGGGTGGATCTGATTCAAGTTTGTTCAAATCGGCTCCCTATATTCATACTTGGGCTCACTATCGAACTTGGTGCATTTCAGGCAAATTTCTTTGAAAATCTTCTTCTCAAGATCCAGCAGGCAGAATCTTTTGATATTGGGTATGCACCATGCTTAGGGGGGTGAGATTCAAGTTTGTTCAAGCCAAGTCCCTGGGTTCATATTTGGGCTCATTGTGGTAGCCCGAATTATAACTTAGTACAAAATGAGGAATTTTCTTTAAAAATCTTCTTCAGATCCAGCAGTTGGAATGTTTTGATATTTGATATGCAGCATCCTTCAGGGGGTGAGATTCAAGTTTGTTCAAGCCATGTCCCTAGGTCCATATTTGGACTCACTGTGGGAGCTTGAATTGTAACTTAGTTCAAAATGAGGAATCTTTAAAAATCTTCTTCAGATCCAGCAGTCGGAATGTTTTGATATTTGGTGTGCAGCATCCTTAGGGGGGTGAGATTCAAGTTTGTTCAAGCCAAGTCCCAGGGTTCATATATGGGCTTCCTGTGGGAGCCCGAATTATAACTTAGTTCAATATGAGGAATATTCTTTAAAAATCTTCTTTTTTTTTTAGATCCACTGGTCAGAATCTTTGGATATTTGGTATAAGCTTTTCTTAGGAGGAGCAGATGCAACTTGTTGAAATCAATTCTCTGGGTTGATATTTAGGCTACCATGTCAGGTGAGCGCCCTCAGGCCCCTTGGGGCCTCTTGTGTTTCAAGACTAGACAGCTGACCAAAATAATATTAACAATTCCAATGGCTTTGAATTAGATTGGAACATTGAAAGGCATACTTTTGGTACAAGTATACTTATTTACTTTTTTTTAAAAATATTGCAAAAATATAAGATGTTGTACAATTTGAATTTCCAATGAGCATATTGTGCAATGTCCAGCATTGCTCTTATTAAATATTCAATAAACTTGTCAAGTTTGATTTGAACTTTTCTGATTTTTAAGCAGAATCTTCAGTCCAAATGAAAAATTCTTTTTTGAACTTTATAACAAGGAAAAAATCAAATGGCCTTAGTATGTACAGTACGTGGAGGGTGTATTACCACTATATCACCCAAAGAGTGGAGATTCCACCCAATCAATAATTGCAAATTTGTTGCAAAGCATAATAAGTTGTCCCCGGAGGTCCATTGGCTGAAACATGTGTTTTTAGCTCAACTTGACAAAATCAAGCTGAGCTATTGCCATCACTTTTCGTCCGTCGGCGTACGTCCATACTTACGTCCACAATTTCCTTTGGCACACCTCACAGGTCGTATTTATGATCAGATCGCTTTGAAACTTGGTATGCTTGTTTGGGGTGACCTCTAGATGGGAGCTATTGATTTTCTTCAATTTCCGTCGAAAAATGTTGCTGCGGCCAATGTTCTTAGAACTTAGTTTAGTCAGGCCTCAATATTTCCATTTAGCACATCCTACAGGGCACATTTATGATTGGATTGCTTTGAAACCTGGCATCCTTGTTTAGGGTGACCTCTACATGGGAGCTATCGATTTTCTTCAATTTCCATCAAAAAATGTTGCCGCAGCCAACGTTCTTAGAACTTAGTTTAGTCAGACCACAATATTTCCCTTTGGCACCCCCTACATTTATTTATTTATTTATTGGTGTTTAAGGTCACATATTTCTGCACAATGGCTAACCATGACCGTGACAGTTTTATGGGTGGAGGAAAACGGAGTACCCGGAGAGAACCACTGAGCAACGGCGAGCAACTGTCAGCTCCTCAACATACCAACTTCACACAAGCAGGGTTAGCATTGGTTGAAGACAGGTGCACCATTGACGTGCAGTATGCCTTAGTGCACAGCATCACCGTGCCCCCACGTGGGCAATGGGGGCATCCCCTACAAGGCACATTTATGATTGGATTGCTTTGAAACCTGGTATGCTTGTTTGGGGTGACCTCTAGAAGGGAGCTATCAATTTTTAGCTCAACTTTGGCGAGGCCAAATTTGAGCTTATGCCATGGCCCATCGTCTGTCAACAATTGGATACGGCTCGGGCTAGAGGCCGTATTTATGAACCGATCTTTACGAAACTTCTTGGGTGCCTTTGTTATGACCGTGGGACGAGAACGAGTGTTTTTGGGTGCGGTCCAAAATTCAAGATGGCTGCCAGCCGCCATTTTGTACCGACGATGCAAAAATCTTTCCATATGAAAGCTCTGATTTGAATAATTTTTTGTATGAATGTTTAGTACCTACCATAGGATACATCACATATAATACGGGTTATTTTCTCGTGCGTAAATTATGCAAATTAGACTAACTTTGATGTTTTTTGGTGTTACTTTCAGCACTGTAAGTGCAAATGCCAATACGGCTCGGGCTAGAGGCCGTATTTATGAACCGATCTTTACGATACTCCTTGGGTACCTTTGTTATCACCGTGGGACGAAAACGAGTGTTTTGGGGTCCAGTCCGAAATTCAAGATGGCCGATGGCAGCCATTTTGTACAAAATTTGGTGCAATCAGATTTTTGCACAGAACTTCCATATGAAAGCGCTGATTTGAATAATTTTTTGTGTGAATGTTTAGTACCATGGGATACATCACATATAATACGGGTTTTTTTCTCGTGCAGAAATTATGCAAATTAGATGAACTTTGATTTTCTCAGTGCTACTTACACACAGTAAGTACACATGTCAATACGTCTCTGGCTAGAGTCTGTATTTATGAACCGATCTTCACGAAATGTCTTGGGTACCTTTGTTATCACCTTGGGACGAGAACGAGTGTTTCTGGGTGCGGTCCAAAATTCAAGATGGCTGCCGGTGGCCATTTTGTACCGAAATTAGGTCTAATCAGTTTTTTGTACACAACTTCTATACAGCTCAGGCTAGAGGCCGTATTTATGAACCGATCTTTACGAAACTTCTTGGGTACCTTTGTTATCACCGTGGGATGAGAACGAGTGTTTTTGGGTGTGGTCCGAAATTCAAGATGGCCACCAGCAGCCATTTTGTACCAAAATTAGTGCAATTAGTCTTTTGTACAGAACTTCTGTATGAAAGTTCTGATTTGAATAAATTTTTGTATGAATGTTTAGTAACATGGAATGCATCACATATAGTACAGGTTTTTTTCTCATGCAGAAATTATGCAAATTAGATGAACTTTAATTTATTCAGTGCGACTTATACACTGTAAGTGCACATGTCAATACGGCTCGGGCTAGAGGCTGTATTTATGAACCGATCTTCACAAAACTTCTTGGGTACCTTTGTTATCACCTTGGGACGAGAACGAGTGTTTCTGGGTGCAGTCCAAAATTCAAGATGGTTGCCAGTGGCCATTTTGTACCAAAATTAGGTCCAATCAGTTTTTTGTCACAACTTCTACACAGCTCATATTTGTGAACTGATCTTCACGAAACTTCTTGGGTACCTTTGTTTTCACCTTGGGACAGAAATGAGTGTGTTTTGGGGTGCCTTTGTTATTACTGTGCTATGAGAACAAATATTTTGGAGTTCAGTCAGACCCTCTCTGGGACTCAAAGATTTTTATCTAGTTTAGCATCTGACTGTCACCCACCTTTACAATACTTTACGTATACATTTGTTACAGGCAACGGTCAGTATTTATGTACAGACTGTTACAATACTTTATATGTACGTTTGTTATCAGGTCATTACCTAGATGTTTGTCATTGCGGTGTCACATACTATACATGTACATGTCTTTGTCTTGACAAGTTGAGCTACATTGTCATTGACACTTTCATTTTCCATTTCCGTCAAAAAATGTTGCTGCAGCCAATGTTCTTAGAACTTAGTTTAGTCAGAAGACCTCAATATTTCCGTTTGGCACACCCTGCAGGGCACATTTATGATCGGATTGCTTTGAAACATGGCATGCTTGTTTGGGGTGACCTCTAGATGGGAGCTATCTATTTTCTTCCATTTCCATCAAAAAATGTTGCCATGGCCAACGTTCTTAGAACTTAGTTTAGTCAGACCTCAATATTTCCCTTTGGCACACCCTACAGGGCACATTTATGATCGGATTGCTTTGAAACCTGGTGCTTGTTTGGGGAGACCTCTAGATGGGAGCTATCATTTTTTCTTCCATTTCCGCCAAAAAATCTTGCCGCGGCCAACGTTCTTAGAACTTAGTTTAGTCAGACCACAATACTTCCCTTTGGCACACCCTACAGGGCACATTTATGATTGGATTGCTTTGAAACCTGGTATGCTTATTTGGGGTGACCTCTAGATGGGAGCTATCGATTTTCTTCCATTTCCATCAAAAAATGTTGCCGCGGCCAACGTTCTTAGAACTTAGTTTAGTCAGACCTCAATATTTCCCTTTGGCACACCCTACAGGACACATTTATGATTGGATTGCTTTGAAACCTGGTATGCTTGTTTGGGGAGACCTCTAGATGGAAGCTATCAATTTTTTTCGATTTCCGTCAAAAAATGTTGCTGCGGCCAATGTTCTTAGAACTTAGTTTAGTCAGACCTCAATATTTCCCTTTGGCACACCCTACAGGGCACATTTATGATTGGATTGCTTTGAAACCTGGTATGCTTGTTTGGGGAGACCTCTAGATGGAAGCTATCAATTTTTTTCGATTTCCGTCAAAAAATGTTGCTGCGGCCAATGTTCTTAGAACTTAGTTTAGTCAGAAGACCTTAATATTTCCATTTGGCACACCCAACAGGGCACATTTATGATCGGGTTGCTTTGAAACCTGGCATGCTTGTTTGGGGTGACCTCTAGATTGGAGATATTGATTTTCTTCCAATTCCGTCCATCAAAAAATGTTGCCGTTGGCAACGATATTTGAACTTAGTTTAGTCAGGCATCAATATATTCCTTTGGCATGCCCTACAGGGCACATTTATGATCAGATCGGTTTGGAACTTTGTATGCTTGTTTGGGGTTACCTGTAGATGGGAGCTATTGATTTTCTTTGATTTCCGTCAAAAAATGTTGCCACTGGCAATGACCTTCGATGAACTTAGAAAAAATTAGTGCAGTTAAGCATCAATATTTCCGTTTGACACACCCTGCAGGGCACATTTAAGATTGGATCGCTTGCAAACTTGGTGTGCTTGTGTGGGATGACATCTATATGGGAGCTGTCGATTTTCTTTGATTTCTGTCAAAAAATGTTGCCTCTGACCTTTGAACTCAGTTTAGTCAGACCTCAATATTTCCCTTTAACACACCCTTCAGGGCACATTTATGATCGGATCACTTTGAAACTTGGTATGTGTGTTTGGGGTGACCTCTAGATCTGAGCTATTGCTTTTTTTCATTTCCACAAAAAATTATTGTCGTTATCACCAGCCTTTGAACTTACTGCATTTGTGCATCAACTTATCCCTTTTGCACTCTCTGCAAGGTATATTTATGAATTTCCATAAAAAAACAAACAAAAAAAAACATTGCCACAAAGCAATGACCTTCTACTTAGTGCATTTGTGTATTAACATCTTCCTTTGGCATGCCTCAGACAGCACATTCATTATCAGGTTGTTTTGAAACTTTGTATGCTTATGCAGGGTGACAAAGATAGAATCTATTGATTTTCTTTTCATTTCCATCAAAAACTGTTGCTGTTAGCAACAATCTTTGAATTTATTGCATTTGTGCATCAACATTCTTTGACATGGCCTACAGGCCACATTTATCACAGGATTGTTTTTGAACTTGGTGTGCTCATTAGTCAAGAACTGTAGATAAGAGCTGTTGATTAGCATTCATTTCTGTGAAAAAAGTTGCCATTTACAATAACCTCTGAACATACTGCATTTGTGTATCAACATTCTTCCTTTAGCCAGTCTTACAGTTTACATTTAAAAATGCATGGATTACTCTAACGTTGTGCACACACAATGCTGTTATGTTGAAATTTCATCAAATAACATTAGTACCAATGATCTTCAGTTTTGCCATTTCATTTATAACTTACCAAGTTCAAGTTGGTCAAGTTGAGCTACAGTTTCATTGACACTTTCATTTGTCCATGTGTACAGAATTTGAAAGTGATACTTTGGGTGATAACTCCACTCCATGGATGATTTACTTACAATCCACTCTCCACGTACCTGCCACATCAAAGACAATTAATACTATAGATTTTTTAGTCATGGGTCTTAACTCTTGATCTTTAAATATAGCTACAGTACAGTCTCCGTGGCCTGGTCGTATTTCATGTTTTGGCTGTGATGTCCACGCATGCATTTACCAGATAATAAAAATTAGCAGCAGCAAAATTTTAATAAATGAAGCACGGGGTTGTATCCAGTGCTTCATTAATTACATTTTTTCTGATTATTCCTATAATTAGCATTTGGAATTATTGTGTGTGTGGAAATAATGCCCAGCCTTGGAAAGTGACCATTTAAATATTATTATTTATTATTCCTCAAAGTTAGTTTGTCCAATCAGAATGCTGGAATACCATCTAAGGGTTAAACAGTATTGGGTAAATCACCTGATATTATTTAAAACATTCAATATTTTTTTTTAAATTGACAGAAAATATTATTAATTTATTTGTAGTCCCCAAAGTTCTTCATCCTTTTTTTCGACCCTATAGTACACTGACGAAAGTTTGTAGATTTTTTATGCTGAAGCAAACATTTTCTTTACAGTTTATTCAACAGATTAAAAGTGATATTTTTATACTGTACCAATGACCCAGACATAGCTGGTGCTAACTCTTAAAATATAGGGCCAAACACAAATTTTGCCCCCCAGTCCCCAAAATTTGCATCTAAAACCAAAGAGAACATGTCCTGAAAGGCCCTCCACACTTCACCTCTACTGCGCATGCGCAGTGTCAAGGACGTTCCGAAATTGGCGCCATTAATCATTCTAAGTTTGGCCCTTCATCAGTTAACATCTGACTGATCTTTGTGCTTGTAAATCTCAGTTTAAATGATGCCAGACACATAAATATTAGTGAAATGGTGATTCTAAGGAGGATAGAGAAGGAGGAGAGGAAAAATGTGTGACAGAATATTATCAGGGCTGTAACTTAAAATTTTTTAATGAAATTATGTTAAGTTACCTATTTTCGAGGCAGCAGCCATTTTGTTGTCATTCTGATTATTTAGTTACACTGTTTTTTCAGTGTTTTCCTCTCTCCCTGTCCTTTTAGTCCTCCCGTTGCTATTCTCCCATGCTTTTGGCATAGTTTTTGTAATTATTATTACTAAATTTTCTTGGGAGTTTTAGCTGAATAACAGAATGAATTCTGTTCTTTTCCCCATGTTTACGTCTTCACCTACGGGTGGTTAGGCGTTGTGTTCTGCATCTACCATCTGATGTTCTGCAGTTTCTTCCCTGGAAGTCTCTGTTTTGCATCAGATAGTGTATTTTTGGTAACAGATTTCGGGCCTGGGTGCCTGGAGTCTTATTTTAGTGTTTTTACACTCATTGTTTACATTTACAACAGCCCTCTGTGTGAGGGGGGGGATTTCTGGAAAATAATATCTTGATGTTATTTTAATCATAACTAGATACATTATTATTGTTCGTAAGTGTTGAATAAATTGTTTAAAATATTTTTAAAATTTTTGTCCACACTTAGGCTTGGGATCCATTGGGGCTCAACATTACTTTTCAGAAACTTGGGCTGTTCTGAAAAAATATTTTTTCAAAATATTTTGATTTCAATTATTTTTTCTATATTAATGGATCATATTATTATGTATTTTGATTGCCAGGGGTTAGTGCGAGTATCAGGACTTGTTTTCTTTTCACATTGAAAGGATATTGATCAATTGTAATAAGAGGAAGTCTTCCTCTGACTTTTATAATAATTCTATATGTGGTCAGTGTACTCGCATTAACTCCTGTTCTGTATCGTATGATTTCGATGACAATATGGGAAGCGTATGTCACGGTATGTTATTGGGGAATTGGACACTCCGGTCCTTTCCCCCGCAGGGTCACTCTACTTTAGCAATTTCTATTTCAGACGATCAAGATTAGGGTGATGTATCTGTGATGTCTTCCAACAGTGTGCCTCCGTCGTCACAATTAATGAAGGGCTAGCGGAAAAGTGCTCATGTAAATACGCCAATTGCCTAAGAGGACCCTAGTAGGTTCGACGGCCTTTGACGTCCGCTAGCTCGCCCGGTGTAACGTCCATTCACCGAATGGTTCGGCAGCCGAGTTCGTCCATTGCGGTCTAGAAGGAATTTTGGGGTGATGCGAGCACTATAAATCAACCTAATGCACACCCAGTGACGGCGGATCAGAGGGAGAATGGAGGAAGCCTTTTAGTCCGGTTCATAGCTCGTTCTGGTCCATCCGGACGGCGAGCGAGAGAGGCCCCTCTCTCGTACAACAACATCTGGCCCCAGATGTTGTGGTACAAAATGTTTCGCATTCGGAGCATACGTCCGTCGCTCGGGACGCTCCGACATATAGTCAGTCCGGAGTAGACTGTCAATAAGGCTTCCTCATTCTCATGGTAGCGCACACGACCGCTCTTGGCTACGTGACCACGGATATCCAGTCAGCTTCGCCAGTCAGAGAATCATCGGCGACCAGGTCACACCATCTGGTAGCCAGGGACACGAGGCCTGCAGACTCCGGACGTTCGCATAGGAAGTGTGCGGGAGTCAACGTACACGGAGCTTCCGGCGGCAATGCATCGTAAGACCGCTACTGCACAGGCCTCGGGAACGGACGTGCTTTCCTAAATAGCACAGTTTATCGCAGCATCCCAGCATCAACTGAATCTGTCGCATATTTTTTATCCGACGATGCTGGGTCGGGACGCTCCGCGGAAGCGGGTACGGACGTCCGAAAATTTCATCCGGTCCGACGGGATACCGAAAGGGATTTGGAGGATTTCGAGCTTTCCCTTTCGGAACAACATATGCTGTTGTGTATGTCATCTGAGTTGATCTTCTACAGCTTCTTTCGTCGGACCAGATTGCTGCGATGCCGGATAAGAAACTGATAGCGTCGGTGGACTTAGAAATTTTTGGTTCGGTTCAGGGACATCGTCCCTCAGTTCCGACATAGTTCAATAATGTCACACAAACTTTTGAATTATTGAACGACGCTATATATATTATTATTATATGCTTGCTATAACCAAGCATTTCTGGTTTCTTGTTCGCAAAGTTACGGAGATGTCTTTCAAAAGTGTGCCTCTGTCGTCATAGTTAATGAAGAGCTAGCGGCAATAAGTGCTCATGGAATATGTCTTTCGCCTACGGAGTGACATTCGCTAGCTCACCCAGTGTAGCGTGCATTCATCGAATGGTTCGGCTGCCGGGTTCGTCCGTTGCGGTCAGGAAGGAGATTTGGGTGATGCGAGCACTTTAATTACTTTAGTACTCACCCAGTGACGGCAGATTGAGGACAGATCGGAGGAAGCCTGTTAGTCCGGTTCCTGGCTTGTCCAGGTCCGTCCGGGCTGTGAGCGAGAGAGGTCCCTCTCTCGTCCAACAACATAGGGGACCGCATGTTGTGGTTCTGATATTTTACATTCGGAGCATATGTCTGTCGGTCGGGACGCTCCGTTATATTGACAGTCCGAGAGACTGTCCATAATGCTTCCTCATCCTCACAGCAGGGCACACGACCGCACATTGGCTACGTGACCTCGAGTATCCGATCAGTTTCGTCATTCAGTGATTCCATGGCGAATAGGTCGCGCCATCCGGTAGCCAAGGGACACGAGGCCTATACACTCCGTTCGCTCGCATATTGGTAGTATGCACGGGGTAACGATCACGGAGCTTCCAGCGGCAATGCATCGTAGGACCGCTTCTCCTCAGGCCTCAGTGACGGACGTGCTATCCGAGTTAGCACAGTTGTTTCGCAGCATCCCAGCAATTGACAGTTTCTTGGTCGAATCAGGAATTATCCGACGGCGCTGGGTCGGTGCGGTCCGCGGTTGCATCAGATACGGACGACCGAACGCTTTCTAGGGTCCGACAGGATGGCGAAAGGGATTCGAAAGATTTCGAGTTTTCCCTTTTGTAGTATCGGAAGCTGCCATTCATATCTTTTGGCATTATCTTCCAGTGATTGTTATTTCGGACTACATTGCTGCGATGTTGGATAAGAGACTTATAGCGTCATTGGACTCGAAATTTTCGATCGGTTCGGGGACATTGTCCCTGACTTACCGACGCAGTCCAATAATTTCATTACAACATGTGTTTTATTTTTCGACGCTATATATGCATACAAGCCTGCTACCAGGCATGATAGTTTAGTTTTTTGTCCGCGTTGCTCATTTCTGCCGTTTTATCATTTATACGAATAGTTTATTTTGGCAGTGCAGGGCATACCGAGAGTTCATATGCGTCTAGACGGTGTGGTTAAAGACTGGAAATATTCTTTTTCGCCGTCTATGTCTTTTCCAACTTCAATGTTGGAAACGACAATGATGTCTAGTAGACTTAACTTAGACGCTTTATCATACGTGAGGCGTTATCATTACGTCTTCAAGAAAAGATTTACGGGATATTATTCTCTATGTAATTTCTTTTGAGGGCAGTAGTTTGTTCACGTATAACTCCGCCCTTCAGTGGCTGATTGGAGTTGGTTAGACGTGACGCAGCCCTAGCTACATCCACGCGTGTGGATAGTAAGGTTAAGAACTCTCTCAGAGTCGCTTCGTTCTCGGAGAAGCTTCTCTTTGACGGCAACTTTTCGGCAATCCATGAATTGCTCGATTTACACGTTCTCTTGTCTATCTAGTGTTACAAGAGATTCAGACTGGGGCAAACATTCGGTGGTTGACTCAGAGAGTGCCACTGCAGTTGCCGGACCCGAGTGTTGCTGTTATGACGGTTGCCAGTCAAACAGATTGGGATATAATACTGATCCCAACGGATTCGAAGTGCCAGGGTCTTTGGGTTCCACAGTCTCTTAGCAACCAATTATCTTCCGCGGAATAATGTTTTTTAGGCTTGCTTTATGTCATTGCATGAACATTATTCAGTAACGCATGCCCAAATCCTGTCCGTTAATTCGACAGTAGTGGCGTATCTCCGGAACCAGGGAGGCAGTCTTTCGTTTCCGTTATTCAATTTAATGGAAAGAATCCGTCTGTTGGTTATAGTACACCAAGTTCTGTTTTGGTCCGTCATATTCCGGGTCGTCTGATTGTTTTACCGGACTCCCGTTCACTTAGGGGTTGCTTGTTGCTGTCAGAATGGACTCTCAACAAACAAGTATTCAATCAGATTTGCTATCTATGGGAGCGCCCAATAATGATTTATTTACGACACAGCTTGCTAATCAATTGCAGACGTATGTGTTGGCTTGTCCGGATCTCTGAGCTAATGTTGTTAACGCTCTATTGATCTATAGGATGGAATGATAGGATACGCGTATCCTCCGGCGCTGTTGTTTCAGCAGGTATTGCTAAGATAAACAACCACAATACATTTCTGTTGATAGCATCTCTATCTTCACAGAGACCATGGGTAATTTACTCTGTTGTCTTCTGTGGGACTTAACGTGAAATCTTCCTCAATGTGAGGATCTTTTTTCACTGGGTAAATCGTGTCATCTTTATCACAACCCGCAAGTTTGCAACCTTCATGTATTCCGTTGTGTGGTCCGTATTGCATTGTAAGCATTGTACTGGACGAGCTTTGGACGCGATTTCTTACTATAGGAGATCCTCTTCTTCGATATTCTATGCGGCTAAAGTGGAGGCTCTTCCGTCGTTGGTGTAGGGATCATTATGCTCATATTGTTGATCCCTCCATACTACTCATTGCAATTTTTTAGTATACTTGTTTCACAAGATCTACTGCAGCCTGTTATTATTAAGGTTATAGGTTTATGTTACCTCATACCTATGCACTCTAGGATAGTTTACAATTGAGTCTTATGTCTCTTTATCTAAGTCAGTTAGTAACTTTTTGATAAATAGACTTAGAATCTTTAGATTAAATTCCTATTTGGAATTTAACTTCGGTTCTTATTTAGCTAAGTAATCATTTGAGCCTCTGGAAACAGTAGTTTTCAAATTCTGACCTTTTAGACAGTAATTCTGTTGGTTTCTCTTTTACTGAAGAGTCAGTGAGTTTCATGCACTATCGATGGATGATTTTCACTTTCGTAGTTTCGGAATCACTACTTCCGTTACTATTTAGGTTGGATTTTTGCATAAGAGTTAGGCTCCTAATATCCGGAACCTATTGTTATTAAGGTCCTTCCGTCTTTGTACGGGCATAGGCCTTTACTCTTTCCGGGTAGAGTTTATGTATTTATAAACAGATATCTGTTTATTACTATGGGCGTAAGCTTCTTCTGTCTTTGATGCCTAGTAGAAGGACGTTACGCTCCATTCTATTGTTAATGGATTCTATTAACTATCGGTACTGCTTATGGTATATCATTGACTCAGCAGTTGTGCTTAAGATTTCGGCTAATGAAGTAAGAGTTCTTCTACATCTTGGGCTTACATTAATAGTGTCGCTATTATAGATTTTTGAAGGCTGCTCATTGCGCTCAGCCATCCACATTCATGAATTTTTATCTCAGAAATATCGAGTCCATTTCTGGAGGCCTCTATTGTTAGGTCTTTTATCTACTGCTCAGAATGTCATTCACTTAACAGTTGCTACTATAGCTAGGTAGGCTGTCTGTTTCGGCAGTGTCTCCGTTCTGCTGCCCTCTTCGCTCTGGGCTATTTGACCCAGGGCAAGAAAAAGGGGGGGGGGGAGGGTGTTCCCTTGGGTCACCTGTTTTACTATGAAAACAAGGGGATACCTCCTCCGGAGTTAGTAATTCTGAGCTGTTATTGGGATGGTTGTTTAGTGAGAAGTTTAAGTTTATAAAATTCATTCAAGTCTTAGTTTTTAAAGTATAGCTTTTGAATATTGCATATGTCAACGGACATGATTATGCAATCCTCAGACACTTTTAAGGAGTATAAGAGTCTCTATTCTCTAGACTTACTTTATTTATTGGCTTACTTTAAAAATTATTAGTATAAGAATTATATTGGATATTAATAGAGTACATGGATGTATGAAGCTCAATTTTGGAAGGTGTTGTATCTTTCTAATTTATCATAAATAAGAAAGATACATGTAAGGCCTATTACTTCTTTTTCCCTACAGGGGATGACTCTATTTTATATTATTGAGTGTATTCCATTTTGCTCTATGTCCTTGGCCCTCCAGCCTTTTTACTATTCAGCTATGTCTGGGTCATTGGTACAGTATAAAAATGTTAAAAAATTTATAGTAATTTCTATATTTTTTATACTTACCAATGACCCAGACGGGGATGGCCCTCCCAGGAGTTGGGAACTCTTGCCTCCCCGCTGAGTACATAGCACTTACCAGGCACTGGTTATTAGAATGATTAATGGCGCCAATTTCAGAACGTCCTTGACACTGCGCATGCGCAGTAGAGGTGAAGTGTGGAGGGCCTTTCAGGACATGTTCTCTTTGGTTTTAGATGCAAATTTTTGGGATTGGGGAGCAAAATTTGTGTTTGGCCCTATATTTTAAGAGTTAGCACCAGCTATGTCTGGGTCATTGGTAAGTATAAAAAATATAGAAATTGCTATAAATTTTTTAACTTTTTGAACATTTTAAAGTACTTTGTTAACCCTTTTCAGGTGGTAATGACAGCAAATGCATACAAGGGTATTTCAGAGAGTTCATATCATGTTCGGCTTCCCCAACCTGATATGAACTCTCAGAGCCTTGTATGGAAATGTATCAGCCAGCTGCATGCCATGTAACTTATATTATCTAGTTTTTGTCTCGAAAACATAGCTTCTGGCACTTTCATTGGAACCAGCTGATGAACTTGTTCCAGTAAGTGGTTATAGGCTATGTAGAAACTTTTTGTACTCAAACAAATGTTTTTGCAAATGTCGTCTCTTAGTTGTGTTAGGTAAAGCATAAGTTGGTAAAGGTACTGAGGGTGTGGGAATGCGGTTTGCTTCTGGATTTGGCGGTGGTGGATGGTCATTCCTCTGATTTTTGCTGATTTGTTTTTTTTTATTCATTTTCAGAATATTTGAATTCAGAAAAAAGATATCTAATAGTGAATCATGCATGCGTCTGGTGGAAAGTGATTATCCTGTTCATATTGATAAGGTATGTACTTAAATGTAAATCTTTGGGACTACAACTTTCTATTTAATACAGTTGGTCTCTTTTTATTCAAAATTTGGTAATAAAATAAAATAACTGTTAATTGCATTCAACTTTCAAATACCAAACCCTTACCCAGACTGTTAGTGCAAAATGTGATCTGTTAATCACAGGTAGATTACAGAGTAAATACCTGTTAAATGACGGAAAAATATTGTTAGTTCACCTGAGTCATTGGGAGCTATTACCATCACTTGGCATCCACTGTCCTGTGTCCATCATCCAGCATCCGTTAACTTTTGAAACTGATCCTCTTCTCCAAAACCACTGGGCCAAGTCATCATCCATCTTGTGCTCCATCAATGAAGTATTCTTCGTAAGAACCTTTGGGCCAAATCTAAACTAATTTTGTACAAAGCATCTTGGTGGAGAATAATCTTCTGAGTTTTTTTCGCCAAAAGTTGCTGCTCCCCTTGGGTGAGTTTAATGCCCAAAAGCCTAAAAATCTTTAAAAATCTTCTTCTCATGAACTACCAGAGAGAATGCTTCAATATTTGGTATGGAACTTCTGTTGACGGTGGAGATCAAAGTTTGTTCAAGGCAAGTTGGTAGGTTAATATTTGTGCTCACTGTTGTAGCATGTCCACTTTGGACCCCAAAATTTCTCTTTCCTGAACCGATAGGTTGATTTGAACCCAATTGGGCATGTTGAATAATTGGGTCATAAGTTCTTGACTTATGCCTGAAAAATATTTTTATGCAGCTTCGTGGGAACCTCAGGAGCCCATATTTTGAAAGCTACAGAGACCAGGATAATGTTTTTAGCTCACCAACGAACTTGTGTGAACTTATGGCATGACCCGAGGCACGTTGGCGTCAACACTTGTGTTAAAGTTATTGTACCAGTCCACTTTGACTTTCAGCCCTGTTGTTATGCAACTCATACTCTGTTTCTATGGCTTACAATTACCCACAGACCCTTGATCAGTGATATTTTATTGATTTTTAGTGTTTTTGCAATGTTAGACTTTTTTGTCAGTGTGGACTAAGAAAATTTCTGACCTGTTCTTATGAGTAGAGGCTACCACCGGTATGCTGTGGCTTTGATATTTCATATATGTGTTAAATTCATCAATATAAGATGACATTAACCCTTGGCCGGACATTTTTCGGAGATTTTGCACTTTTTTAATGCAATGTTAGACTTTTTTTGTCATTGTGGACTTAGAAAATTTCTGACCTGTTTTGCAGTGTTAGACTTTTTTTGGCAGTGTGGACTTAGAAAATTTCTGACCTCTTTTTGTATACATGAGTGGAGGCTACCACCAGTATGCCGTGGCTTTCATATTTCATATATGTGTTAAATGCATCAATATAAGATGACATTAACCCTTGGCTGGACATATTTTTATACCACAACCAATGGCCCAGACTAGCTGGTGCTAACTTTATGGTATTCAGGGCCAAACACAAATTTTGCCCTCCAATCCCCAAAATTTGCATCAAAACACTAAAATTTAAGTCCTAAATGGTCCTCCATACTTTTTGATCACTGCGCATGCGCAGCATCTAGGAAGGTCCGAAATTGGTGCAAACCATCATTCTTTGTTTGGCCCTTCAGTCAGTAAGATGTTCTGACATCTGTGCTATTAAAATTCTCTTTATGAAGATGCCAGACACAAGTCATTACAAGAATTGGTGGATTCAAGACTGCTAATTTTATAAAGGAAAGGAACAATGGTGGTTGGAGACTTTCAGGGCTGTAACTTTATAAATAATATAAATTTTTCATGTCTCAAAATTTTGAGATAAATTGCCTGATGTCATCATTCTTGCTAATGTATTTTCCACTGTTTGTTAAGTGTTCCTTCCCTATCCTTTCTTGAGCCCTAAACTTCAAGCTTTTGGCTATTTTTATTGAAATTTTTTATATAAATTTCTTGGAAGTTTAGTGTGTTTACAGAATGTTTTTTCTGTAAAAATCCCCTTGGTTACGTCCTCATCCAGTCGGTGTTGGGGCGTGTTGGTCTTGCATCTTCTATCAGATGTATTGTTTTTTCTTCATAGGAAGACCTTGCTTTACATCTGATAGCTTGCTAATCGTTTACTGACTTCGGGCTATTTTTGGGTGCCTGAGGTATTGTTTCCGTTTTTTTCTCCTGATGTTGTTGACGGTAGCAACGTCTCAAATATAGTTAGTATATTATATTATATGAGTATAAATTACTGTAGGATACATGGATTATTATTCCGGTAGTGTAGCAAAAAAAATAGTAATTTTGTCCACATTTAGGCTCTATCGGGAAGCATTTAGGCTCTGCATGTTCCCTTTGGGAACTTAGGCTTTTTAAAAAAAAAATTCTTTTTCAGAAAATTTTTTTTTCAGTTTTTCCGATTGATATTTTGATTGCATTATTCATGTATCTAATCATATATTTTTTGCAAATTTGGGAGTGTCATCAACTTTATTCTTTATATTGATATTATGAAAACTTTCTGCTCTAAATGCAAGGCGAGGAAATCATCCTCGGATTTGCATGCTTGTAGTCGATGCACCCCAAAAATTGTTGTCCCACATGTGAACATTGGGACTCTAAACGTTGGAGACGGGTGTCACAGTATATTGTTGGTGGTGAGATTTCCATGCCGGATCTCTCACCACAAGGTAATTCAAGCTTCTCAGTTTCTTTTTAGAGGAAAAAGAACATGATACTGATACTGTAACATCCATTCAGAGTGTACAATCGTCATCGCACTCAAATGAGCAAACAGAGCTGGCTGCAAAGGTGCTCTTGAATATTCGGCAAGGAATGAGGCCCCTCGTTCCATTGCAAGCAGCCAGTTCGACCAGTGAAGCGGCTTCTCCACCTGGAGGAGTCGTAACACCAGGTAAGTCCGTTGCAGTTGAAAGAAGTGATGATTTGGATAGAGCAAGCACCTTAAAATATAAAGCTCACCCAGCGACGACGGAGATAGAGAAGAAGTCGGCAGGTTTCTTTTCGAGAGGCTCGGCGAGGTCTAATAAGGCCGCGAGCGGGAGAGCCACCTCTCTACAGAGGACCAGGCGTCACAGCTGATCCAACTGGATCACGAAAGGGACAAGGATAATGATTACCCTTCCATTTCGGACCAGCATATGGAGGCCATGGATTTCATCCATCAGTTCTACCCTGAAGCTGTTCCAAGTTATCAGCATGCTGCGATATCGAGGGAGAAACCGCTATCGTCTCTGGACGGAGAGTACGTACAGAGGAAAGAGAACATTCTTTCCGTTCCAACGTAGTCCAGACAGGTGTACAGCCAGATACAGAGGACCAGGCGTCACAGCTGATCCAACCGGATCACGAAAGGGACAAGAATGATGATTACCCTTCCATTTCGGACCAGCATATGGAGGCCATGGATTTCATCCATCAGTTCTACCCTGAAGCTGTTCCAAGTGATCAGCATGCTGCGATATTGAGGGAGAAACCGCTATCATCTCTGGACGGAGAGTACGTACGGAGGAAAGAGAACATTCTTTCCATTCCAACGCAGTCCAGACAGTTGTCGAAGGCCTTCAGTCATGTTGACGATGCCATATATAACCTCTCCAGTGTCAGGAGAAAGGGTGGTTTCCTGAATACATCTTTATTAATATGCCGTTCCTTGGGCCACGCTCTTTTAGAACGGTTCCTGAAGATGTCCCTAGAGCTCCTCTGCATTTGGATGAGAGGGCCGCAGACCAAGAGATGTCCTTACCCGCATCATTCAATGTACACTCGGAAGTGATGGAATGTGCAATTTTGTCAAACAGAGCGAATCTGGACACGATGTCCTACGCAGACCACCTTACCAGAGCCTTGGCGCAACGTTTTAATGGAAAGGAATTTGAAGACGTTTGTTCCTCACTTAGAGTCCTTTCCAGGGCAGTGATGTATGCCACGTACAACTCCGCTCTGACAGTGGCTAATTTGGAGTTGGTAAGACATGATGCTGCCCTTGCGTCTTCATCTCTGATAGATGACAAGGTGAAGAGCTCTCTCCGAGTTGCTCCGGTTTCCGGCAATACGTTATTTGATGACAAGCTTTCATTAGTATACGAGCAGGCTACTAAGAAGGCTTCCAGTGCACTACTTTTGAAGTCGGTGTCTCAACGCGTACTTCATCAGACAGGAGTTATAGAGGACGTTCCACCGCTAAAAAAATTCCTAAGGGGAATGCCTCACAAGGGAATAGTAAACCCTCGTATGACTACTCCAGATGTTGTCAGTATAGTGACTCGTGTAAGGGGGGCAGGTCTGATCAGGGATATCGATCAGACGCCCTTGGCCGACGGGACGAGGTGCTTCACATGGAGGATGTAGTTTCTCCTCCTGCAAGCCTCGCAAATCGAACAGGTAATGGTCCAGACCTCTATTACAGGCCAGTTGGCTGAAGTTTATCAATCTTCGCGAGAAACTGGATAGACGTAACGGAAGATCAGTGGGTGAGAAGTGTAGTCTCGGAAGGCCTACGGCTGTCATTCCGGGAAAAAAAACCCACTTACCAGATGTCCGCAATGGACAAATCTTCCGTTGGATCCTTTCAAAAGAGAGTCGCTCCTACAGGAGGTAAAGGCTCTCTTAATAAAGGAAGCAATAGAGGTCATAGAAAAACAGGATTCTCAAGGTTTTTACTGTCACCTGTTCCTTGTACCGAAACCAGACAGCTCGTTCTGACCGGTGATAGACTTGAGCTGGATAAACAAGTTAATCGTGGCTCCAAAGTTCTACATGGAAACCATCCGGTCAGTAAGAGCGAGCATTCAAGTGGACGACTGTGCAGCAAGCATAGATCTAAAAGATGCCTACTTTCACATCCTGCTTTCAGAAATTACCTGCGCTTTGCAGTACAGGGGCAGGTTTATCAGTTCAGAGAAATATGTTTCGGTCTGAACCTGGCCCTTTGGCCTTTCACTCGAATAATGAACTCGGTAATGTCTTATTTCTGGGCTCATTCGTCAGCGGTTATGTCGGCTTACTTGGACGACATTCTACAGAGATACAGCAACAGAAACATTCTTCAGAGCAACGTTCAGAGTCTGTTGCAACTGCTCCGACGTTGCGGTTTCATAGTAAATGAGAAAAAGTTGGATCTAGCTCTGTCCAAGTCGTTCATCCACTTAGGAATGAACTTCGAAACCCACAACAATCTGGTTCGCCAGCCATTATCCAGAGTGAAATTAGTCAGTTGCTGTGTCTGCTATTATCTAAACTCTCATGACGTATCAGCGAGGGAGTTCATGAGGCTGATGGGCCTGTGCAGAGCGGCTGCGGATCTTATTCCGTTGGGTCACCTCTACTCGCGTCCCCTCCAGATTTTCTTTACACAGGACTGGAGTGTGAAGACGCATTCGCTCGAAACCAGTATTGTATTAACAGAACTAGTAAAACAAAAGATTCAGATTTAGGCAGACATTCAGAGGTTAACTCAAGGAGTTCCACTGCAACTGCCGGATCCGGCTTTCACGATTATGACGGATGCAAGTCAGACGGGCTGGGGCGCGACCCTAAGTCCAGCAGACTTGAAGTGCCAGGGACTTTGGGACCCCCGGTTCCTGGAGAAACACATAAACATCAAAGAGATGATGTCAATATGGTTAGCTCTACAGCACTGGAACGGATATTTTCTAAACGCCCATGTTCAGATTCTGTCGGACAACTCGACAGTAGTGGCGTGTCTCAGGAACCAAGGAGGCACTCATTCGATTCCTCTATGCGAATTAACAGAGAAAATTCTTCTTTACATGATGTATTGTCACACTCATCTCTCTGTCCGCCATATACCAGGTCGTCTGAATGCATTAGCAGACTCACTCTCTCGGAAAGGTCGCCTGTTGCCATCGGAGTGGACTCTCAACAAGCAAGTATTCAATTGGATTTGCTACCAGTGGGATCGTCCCATGATAGACCTGTTTGTGAGATACCTAAACAATCAGTTGCCGACGTTCGTGTCCAGATCACTGAGCGTACGCAGTAGATGCTTTGTCGATTCCATGGGACGAGATTATAGGTTATGCATATCCTCCAACTCCATTGATTCAGCAGATTCTGTTAAAGATCAAACAGTCTCACTGCAAAATCCTGCTAGTAGCACCTCTATCGACACAGAAACCTTGGATCAATCTTCTCAGGTGGCTGTTATGGGACATTCCACGGAAGCTTCCTCCACGAGAGGACCTTCTTCATCAGGGGAAGTCCCATGCACTGCATCACAACCCGGAAGGTCTCAACCTTCACATTTTTCCATTGTGCGGTCCTTCTTGCACAGGAAACAGTTTACAGGATGAGCAGTGGACACAATTTCTAACTGTAGGAGGGCCTCCTCTTCGTTGAATTATGCAAAGAAGTGGAGGGTCTTCTTCCATTGGTGTGTGGATCGGTCGATAGATGTATATGATCCGTCCATTCCACAAATCGCCAATTTCCTGGTCTACTTGTTTGACAAGCTCAAACTGCAGCCTGTTACTATTAAGGGCTATAGGTCTATGTTATCAGACACTTAGGCTCAACATGATAATTTGGCTATTGGATCAGATGTTTCTTAATCCAAATTAGTTAGAAATTTTTCTATTAATATACCTAGAACCCTCAAATTAACTCCTAAGTGGAATTTAGCTTGGGTTCTGCTGAAGCTTCAAGAAGCTCCTTTTGAGCCGTTGAATGATGTAGAATTCAAATTCTTGACATACAACATGGCGTTTCTCTTCTGCCAGAATGGTTAGTGAACTCCATGCATTATCTGTTGATGATTCTCATTATCATAGTGTGGGTAATACCATTATCCTTACTCCGGAAGTGGGTTTTTTGGCTAAGAATCAGATTCCGGATAAGCGGCCAGAGCCTATTGTCATTAAGGCTTTACCGCAATCAGATAACCATAGACCATTACTGTGTCCAGTCAGGGCAATGCACATTTATAAACGTCTATCAGATTTTATCAGGAAAGGAAGAAAACGTTTCTTTCTTTCTCTGATTCCTAATAGAAAAGATATATCTGTTCATTCTATTTCTAGATGGATTCAGTTGGCAATATGTATTGCCTATGAAAGTCTATCCTCAAATCAACGTTCTGTCAACAAGATTACAGCGCATGAAGTTAGAGCTCTGTCCTCTTCCTGGGCTTATTCAGGCCTGGCATTCTGAAAAATTTAGGGGGGCTAAAATTCGCTCTCCTGAAATGATCTAGGAGAGCCAATGCCTCTCCTAATTTTTTTTGACATGGAAGGCAGTTGGACCATGATATATCATATGAATGTACATGTAGTTAAACACTGTGACCAGACATGCTCTACTCACAAAGTTGCATTGCGTAATTTGGATAGTTGTAATACATGTTACTTCGAAAGTTACTCAAGACTGTGTTGAAGTCGTCTGTCCCGACAACTCACAACTGTCACAAGCCAATCATGGTTCAACTTCATCCCCTTCAAGTTCATCCCATCAGATAAATTTTGAATTTCAGTTCATTGCACCTGAGCCAGCAGTACAGTACATAACATGCGTATATGTCCGTGTATAAGTCGCACTTTTTTACCTGAAATGTTATGTCAAAATCGGGGGTGCGTCTTATACATGGGTCAACTTGTTTCAGAGAATTTTCTGGGCACTGACTTCTTCGGACAAACGTTGTTCCTATCGTTTGTCAATTGTATAAACAGACAGTATACAATCGTGTGGTTTTGACTGAGTGCAGATTCACCAAAATTATTTTCTTTTCATTTTATTTCAGTTTAAATTCTTCAGAAAATAAATTGTCAATAAAATATTATGTGTGTTTTCTGTTACTTTTATCCATAAATGATAATAAAGAAGTATTCTATTTAGTCGTTGTTCTTCAATCGGCCCTGACGGCCCATGTGTTTACATCAGTGCGTGTACCGGAAATGATTCACATCAACAGGTTTGTGGGGCCAATATGAATGAAACCATAAAAGATACAAAATCATCAAAATAACAACGAAAAAATAAATAATAACACACTAAATGTATGCCAGCAATACCTGGAGATAAGTATTTATATATTCCATGAACTCCAATTCACTGATGTGTAATGTCCGGTTATAAATTACACACACATGCACCAGGTAAAGTTAGTTTCAATAGCACCAACAATGCTTAAGTGGGACAACAATTTGAAAACAATTTGCGCTGTAACCTGCGCATTTGTTGTATTTTTATTGGTTTTTCCGGAACGTTCTCACGTTCCGGAAAAAACAACTTAATCACAACAACTGCACAGGTTACGGTGCAAATGGTGCTCCGATTCTGAAACTATGAAGTTTCAGTCACAAACAAGCATTGGATTTTCTTGACAGGGATGAAGACATTGAGGTGATAAACAAACAACGAAAAACAAATAAATGCGAGTATTTTTTAATAATAATTTTCCTTTATTCTTTTATCTTATTCGCCACGTGGTAACTCGTGAAAACTTACCTATTTCCGTTGCATCCCAAACTGCCCCAAATTGGCAAAACGTAACTAGCAACTAATTCTTTTGACTGCATATATTTAAAAATGGGGGTGCAAATTATACATGAGCTTTAGGCAAAAGGGAGGAATTCCAAGTGTGAGTTTGGGGTGCGACTAATACACGGGGGCGACTCATACACGGACATATACAGGTATTTATCTTTGTGCACCCAGGGGAGCGAAATTTCACGGACCGTAATGGTTCTAGGCGCACGTTAAGGCGCGCAAAAAAATCACGCGCCTGAAAACGCCAGGCCTGCTTATTCTAACAGTACAGCCATTATCATGATCTCATGAAGGCAGCTTACTGGACACAATCATCTACATTTACAAAGTTTTATCTTAGAAATTTAGAGTCCATCTCCGGTGACCTTAGATCTTTGGGTCCTCTTTCTGTTGCTCAGAATGTCGTCCATTAAATATTCATCTAGAAGGTCTTTAGGCAGTCTGCTCGAGCTCTGACTCTGTTCCACTGCCCTCTTCATTCTGAGGAAAATTACCTCAGAACAAGGGGAAGTGGGGGGGGGGGGGGGGGGTCCCCTTATATCATCTAGCTTTATAGTGAAAAGCAAGGGAATACCTCCTCTGGAGACAGTAGTCCAGGGTCGGTGCTGGGTAGTTTCAATTTGTAGCTCGGTGTGAAGCAAATAATATGTCTCATTTATGTTTTGTTTTTTAAAGTGTAGCTCACTGTGAAGCATTTGTATATGTCGCGTGTCAAATGGGCATTAATATACAATCCTCAGACACTTTTAAATGAGTATAAAGCGTCTCATTCTCTGGACTATCTTTACATATTGGTTTTCCTTCACCAAATTGGCATAATGGGTTATGCTGGCATTAAATGGAGAATTATATGTTATGTAATACTCAATTACATTGTTGGTGTTATGTCCTTCTCTTTTCTCGAAAAAGAGGCAGACATATATAATTCCTATTTTCTCCTATTCTCCTGTAGGAGCTACTCTTTACAAAAGTAATTGAGCGATTGGATTTTCCTCTAAGTCCTAGGCCCTCCAGCCTTTTTACGATTCAGCTAGTCTGGGCCATTGGTTGTTGTATAAAAATATGAAAAATTTTAAGTAATTTGTATATTTTTTATACTTACTAATGGCCCAGACAGGTATGGCCCTCCCATGAGTGGGCACTCATACCTCCCCACTATTTAAACATTTAGCAGGCACTGAAGGAAGAATGATGGTTGGCGCCAATTTCGGACCTTCTTGGACGCTGCACATGCACAGTGATCAAAAAGTATGGAGGAGCATTTAGGACTTAAATTTTGTTTTGATGCAAATTTTGGGGATTGGAGGGGCAAAATTTGTGTTTGGCCCTGAGTACCATAAAGTTAGCACCAGCTAGTCTGGGCCATTGGTAAGTACAAAAAATATACAAATTACTTAAAATTTTTCATTTTTTGGAAATTTTGGACTTTTTTAATGCAATGTTAGACTTTTTTTGTCACTGTGGACTTTTTGACCTGTTTTGCTAAGCATGTACATGACCGGACATTTTTTGCAGATTTGTAATAAGCCTAGATTTATTGCATGCCATGTGTTGGTGAGCTAATGGGGATGGACACACCCCTCTTGTTTTGGTATGAAGCTTCTTTAGGACCATTGAAATCAGGGACAAAAAATTGCTTCCGATTTTGTTGTGAGGTATCGTATAGGGCTGCCCATTTTAACACTGTTGGCAAGGGGAAAATTCCAACTCATCATCTTTCTTGTGGTCCGTCAACAAAGTAGTCTTCTTCAGAACCTTTAGGCAAAATCTGAACTAATTTAGTGCAAAGTATCATTGTGGAGTATACCCTTCTGAGATTTTTTTTCACAAAAGTTGCTACTCTCCACTGTTTGGGGAAAATTTTTGACATCGCTTTGAATTTGGGTAGTACATAGTATAGCTTTCACACTTCAACCCAATGTGAGAGACCTCTTTGGGAATATCATGCAATGTCATGTTGCAGTGTGTTGTGGGTGGGTGTCACGTGTTGTCACAGAAGACCACATAAATGGCCAAGTTGTAATGTTATTACAGTGATGATACATGGTGTTAGTGAGCAAGCACAGTGCATCTTGTTAGGGTGGTACATGTTTCCGTCATCCATTTGTTATCATGGAGGCCACTTGTTATGGTGTATAATAACAATAATGGTAACGGAAACAAATCTGAGAATCAACAACAATAACTCCAATTTAACTATTCTGAAATTTAATTAAAATAAATATAATTTTAAAGGAAAATGGTACAAAATCTTTTACACTATTTGTTTACAGAAAAATAAAACAGAAATACTTTTCAGTTAGTCTAAAATAACAGTTCATCAGAATCCAGTAACAGGTATGAAAAAAATACTTTCCAACTAGAAGCCAGTAATCCCATGATGAAGAAACTTTCCAGCTGGAATTGTGATATCTAAGAGTGTGCAGAAACGGTATCCAATAAATTGCAATGAAATGTTAACTAAAAAATCCAACAGCATTCAATAAAGCACTCAGCAAAATTCAAATGGAAATAACATGAAACAAGTATTGGCTCTGCAGGTGGTTTTAAAATAATCCAGTAGAATGCTGGCTTTTAACAAAAGTAAATCCTGGTTTACAGGAAGAATAATTCTCTTCAAAGATTTGGAAATACTTTTCCAATACAAAATGACAGAAAAAATGTCACAAATATATTTCACAATATATTAATACCCTCAGCTGCTCTCTAAAATAGTGTACTGTCCATTAATAATAATCCCCAATGTTCAATGAATGTTGATTGTATAAACAGTTGCCACTTCTCAATGCTGTATGTGAGATGAATGAGTTGAAAGAGCTTATATAAACTTCCAAGAGAAAGTTCCAAAATTTCTCAATGTTTGATCATTTCATTAAATGCTGATTGGCCTGGATTGGATTAAATTTCTCGATTCTGTCTAATTTCACATAACTAGTGTGACCCAAATAAATAATTAGTGAGCTAAAAATAGATCCTGTTTAGGAGTATTCGTGAACATATTTATAGGTACATTAAAAGGTCACTCAGTGCAAACAACTGATCATGCCAGCCAAAGACTGCTTATTCTAATTAAAAAGTAATTTCTGAAAATAATTGTTTATAGTTATTAACCAAAGACATATCAATTCTGATTTTATAATTGTGGCCTATAACACCAGTGTCTTGATTTCTATTGTGGCTCGTAATTAGTATGATCATGGAAGGGCTATGATGAAGTGGGTTGTGTTGGGAGTGTATGTTCGATTGAATGTGAGTCTATCTAATTACCGTAAATGACTTGACAACTACCATAAATTACCCAAGGGGACCTTTCCAGACTGCTATCTTGAGCAGCATGGAGTGCTATAGAGCTGTTAACTAAATAAGGTATTCCAAAGGTCCATTCATTTGATCTGGAGTGTACTAAAGTGGAGAGGAGTCCCCAAACTAGGAAAAGAAACATTGTTTTATTTTTTTTAAATTTTTATCTTCTCTGGCCTGTTCTGGCTACACTTGACTCCCATCATTCCATCTAGTCCTAACTATCTCTAGCGTTGACTTATGTTCTAGGCTAAGTCTTGGTATATTCAGTCAGAATAATCCCTTCTCCTTATCCCATATCTGTCTATACAGTTCTTGACCAAGTTGATGTGTGTATGATCTTTACCTGCTTCCTGTCTCTCCAACACAGCACATGTGGCACAAAAACTGCCATGGGCTGATAAGACACAATGTGACCCAAAAACATACAGCACATGGGAAAATACAGATATTTGGAGAGTTGGGGGGATTGAATACTGGGGTTACAGGACTGGCTTCTAGACTTCTGACACTGTCAACTATCCTTCTCAATTTCTTCTAGTTACAATTACACTATGGTATATACTAATGCCCCCATGGCTATCAGTGTCTCCTCTCACTACTGTCAGCCCTACTGTGACATTACAGACCTAGATTGTTTGAAAACAGCTGATACATACCCCACCACTACTAACCTATAATCGAAAATACTGAGTACTATCTCTTATCCTTACCACTGCTAAGTCCTAGCAGCCCTATGCTTGGCTTCTGCTACTACTTCTAACAGCACTACCCTCTTCTGTTAACCGGTAGAGTGCTGAAATATTTTTGGTCAGCGAAATCACATTTTGTTCATGCATCTTTGCCTTGTTACAATTCACGAGAGAGTGCCTATAGGCACTCTCTCATGAATTGTAACAGGCAAATCCTAACAGACAAAATTATTTAACTTCTGAGCTAATATACTACTCAAAGTTTGCTAAGCACCAAATATTTGACACATCATTGTGAAATTTGCTTGTGGCATATTTGCGATATTTTTGATGGATATGATTGAGGAAAGTATTGAGATGGTCCCCAGTGTTTACATTAGCTCTCTTGACAGGCAGATTTTTCGTGACAGTCATGGAAAGCATGTACCCCTTGATTTTTATGATGTTTTCGTGTACTGTCTACATGTACATGACATGTGTAGGGTATTCAATCTTCATTTCAACAGAAACCATTGTGATTTAATGATTGAATATGGCAAATGCAAATGTAAGAAGACATTTGTCTGAAGCTGAAATGTGGCGGACTGTAGGGATGGTGGAGCAAGGGGCTACCCATCGCCTGGTTGGTGAAGCCCTTGCTATGCACCATACGGTGATCACCAGAGCCTGGGCGAGATTTCAGCAGTATGGCACACTAGTACGACGGCATGGTGGTAGCAGAGACAGGGCAACATCTGCTGCTGAAGACCGGTTTTTGATCATTCAGGTCTGTAGCAACTGCTTTGCCACAGCAACCCAGCTTCGCAGCGACCTTCAGAATGCATCCGGGGTAAATGTTACGACGCAGACGATCCATGCAAGGTTGCACGAAGGTGGTCTCCGATCAAGTAGACAATGTATTCACATTCCACTGTCCTGGAACCACTGCCAGGCACGATATGAATGGGCCATGGACCACGTTGGATGGACCAGGGACGATTGGCGACCTGTCCTTTTTACAGATGAGTCAAGGTACTGCCTAGACCACACAGATAGGCGCTCTAGGGTATGGAGAAGACCAGGATAGCGATTCCATGCAGCCAACATTGCTGAGCATGACCGCTATGGTGGAGGGTCAATCATGGTCTGGGGCGGCATCAGCAGGGATGGACGTACAGAGCTCTGTGTCCTTGAATGTGGGACATTGACTGCACAGCGGTATATTGCTGAGATCCTGGATGTCCATGTCAGATTTTATGCAGGTGCAGTGGGTGATAGATTCATTCTGATGGACGATAATGACCGTCCTCATGTTGCCCATGCTGTTGGGGAGTACCGACAGAGGGAGGGGATTGAGCGTATGGACTGGCCAGCAAGATCCCCTAACCTCAATCCAATCGAACATGTCTGGAATGAGTTGCACCTTGCAATTTCAGCCTGTCCAGTCCAGCCAAGAAGTGTCCAGGAGCTTGGTGCCATTCTGTTTCAAGAATGGAACAACATTCCATAAAGGACCACCACGAACCTGATTGGGAGCATGAGAAGGCGTTGTCAAGCTGTACTTAACAGTAATGGGTCTCATACTCGATATTGAACCCATACCAGTTCACTCTGTCAACTTTTTGGTAAAATGAAAAATTTTCTCTTTTAGGCCATAAAAAGAAAGAACCTCTGTTTCTCGGGCCCATGCACATGGTCATTTTTGCTGTGTATGCAACCTTTTTATGACACAAAAAAATCTTTAAAAAAAATTTGAGATATTGTGCTCATTTCGGTAAATCGATATCGATGCGTTGGTGAATTTTAAATTAACACACTTCAAGCTTTTCTACATCATACTTTAATAAAGTGGGTGGGGTTTAGCAATATTCACGACAGAAAGTGTTTTATTCTGTAAAAGGTAAGTCATAATGACAGCAAGAAGGAAGGTGTCTTTCAGTCTGACAACAAACAGTCACAAATGTTCGCACCACGTTTGATCCGCACCAACCCTTAGAAAGTGCGCAAAGTCAGGTGCTATGTTGAATGGAACACAGTCTCCTGGCATTTATTTTTAGTAACATTTGTATTCTAAATGGCTGTCATTGGGAATTTGTGTACTGTTTGAAACCGTTACGAGTTTCCCAGTTAATTTTAATAAATGCATTTGAGATGCAGGATAATTGGATAACTAATAGTAACCGTTGCTTGAAAATAAATCTCATATAGGCAGGTATGTGCTCCATGCGACTTATAGTTTGAGGAAATCGGGCTGGCGGTTGGGGGGGCGGGCATAAACAGTTGGTTTCCGGATGATAACTAGATAATGGTTCACTTCATAGGTAGGTTGGTATCGGTGAAAGGAAGAACCCTATTAATTTTGGACTTGCTTGGTCAAAGGTCAAGGTCACAGTGACCTTGAACATAGTAAATTGTAAACAATTGGTTTCCGGATGATAACTTGACTACAGTTTAACCCACATTCTTGAAACTTCATGTGTAGGTTGGCCTTTGTGAGAGGAAGAACCCTATTTATTTTGGACTCACTAGGTCAAAGGTCAAGGTCACAGTGACCCTGAACATAGTACATCAAAACAGTTGGTTTCCGGATGATAACTTGATAATGTTTCAACCCACATTCATGAAACTTCATAGGTAGGTTAGCATCAGTGAGTGGAAGAACCTTATTTATTTTGGACTTGCTAGGTGAAAGGTCAAGGTCACATTGACCTTCAACATAGTAAATCGTAAACAATTGATTTCCGGGCGATAACTTGATAATGGTTTGACCCACATTCATGAAACTTCACAGGTAGGTTGGCCTAGGTGAGTAGAAAAACCCCTATTTATTTTGGACTCACTAGGTCAAAGGCCAAGGTCACAGTGACCTTAAACATAAAAAATCGTAAACAATTGGTTTCAAGATGATAATTTGACAATGGTTCCACCTTCTTTCATGAACCTTCATAGGTAGGTTGGCATTGGTGCAAGGAAGAGCCCTATTTATTTCGAAATCACTAGGTCAAAGGTCAAGGTCACAGTGATCCTTCACATAGTAAATTATGACCCACGTTCAAGAAACTTCATAGGTAGGTTGGCATCAGTGAGAGGAAGAACCATATTTATTTTGGACTTGCTAGGTGAAAGGTCACAGTGACCTTCAGCATAGTAAATCGTAAACAATTAAAAAAATTTCTTCTGATTTTCAAATTAAATCTACAGAAATTGGCAACTCAAAACAGATCGTATCAGATAGTGCTCACAACATTGGGGTAATATTTGATTCACGTCTTTCGATGAAAACAAGTATTGATGCAATTTGCAAGCGCTGTTTTATGCACATTAGAAATCTTGGTCATCTTCGATGTTATTTGACTCAAAAATCTTTGGAAAGGCTTGTTCACACCTTTCTTTCTGCACATTTGGATTTCTTTAATTCACTGCTTGTAGATCTACCACAATCGCTCCTCGCAAAACTGCAAAAAATACAAAACACTGCCGCTTGTATTATTACGGGATTCAGACACTATGATCACATAACCCCTTTGCTCCATAAGTTACTCTGGCTCCCTGATCAACAACATATCACTTTCAAAGTTTTGATGTTGGTCTTTAAGTGCATTTAATGGATCAGTTCCAAAATATCTTCAGGACCTCTTGACAGTTCAATCATCAAAACGGAATCTCTGCTCATCCAAACAACTCAGGCTTCTTGTTCCTTTTTTCTGTTCCACCTTGGTGAATACCAGGGCCTTTTCCTTTGTAGGTCCATGACTCTGGAACTCATTGCCAGTGCATATACAGGCTTCTATAAGATTAGACAACTTCAAAACAAAACTCAAGTCCCATCTCTTTTCGAGAGGTCTTCGAGGTTTCAGCTATCTAATTTGATCAGTTTTTGTTACATCAGTGCCTTTAGTTGGGAGCTCATATATGTATTTTTAGTCGACTTTTGACGAAGTCAAACTCGACTTATAGTTTGATGAAGTGGCGGGCGGGCCGCGGGCATAAACAATTGGTTGCCGGGCAGTAACTTTAGTTCTATTTAATGCACCTTTACCAATATTTTACCAGAGGTTACCGTATAGGAAAGGAAGACACCTATCGATTTCAGAGTCTCGCACTCCAAGGTCAAGGTCACTGTTACTATAAATAGAATATTTTGTGACAAATTGGTTTCAAATTGGTTTTCAGCTTCTATAAGATTAGACAACTTCAAAACAAAACTCAAGTCCCATCTCTTTTCGAGAGGTCTTCGAGGTTTCAGCTATCTAATTTGATCAGTTTTTGTTACATCAGTGCCTTTAGTTGGGAGCTCATATATGTATTTTTAGTCGAGTTTTGACGAAGTCAAACTCGACTTATAGTTTGATGAAGTGGCGGGCGGGCCGCGGGCATAAACAATTGGTTGCCGGGTAGTAACTTTAGTTCTATTTAATGCACCTTTACCAATATTTTACCAGAGGTTACCATATAGGAAAGGAAGACACCTATCGATTTCAGAGTCTCGCACTCCAAGGTCAAGGTCACTGTTACTATAAATAGAATATTTTGTGACAAATTGGTTTCCGGGCAATAACTTTAGTTCTATATAACGCACCTTTACCAAACTTATACCAAAGGTTATCCTATAGGAAGGGAAGACACCTATCGATTTCAGAGTCTCGCACCCCAAGGTCAAGGTCACTGTTGCTATAAATAGAATATTTTGTGACAAATTGGTTTCCGAGCAATAACTTTAGTTCTATTTAACACACCTTTACCAAACTTATAACAGAGGTTACCCTATAGGAAGGGAAGACACCTATTGATTTCGGAGTCTGGGACTCCAAGGTCAAGGTCACTGTTACTTTTAATAGAATATTTTATGACAAATTGGTTTCCGGGCAATAACTTTAGTTCTATTTGACGCACATTAACCAAACTTATACCAGAGGTTACCCTATAGGAAGGGAAGACATGTAGTGATGTTGGAGACTGGGACTCCAAGGTCAAGGTCACTGTTACTATAAATAGAATATTTTGTGTCAAATTGGTTTCCTGGCAATAACTTTAGTTCTATTCCATGTATCTTCACCAAACTTATACCAGATGTTACCCTATAGGAAGGGAAGACACCTATCGATTTCGGAGTCTGGGGCCCCAAGGTCAAGGTCACTGTTACTATCAATAGAATATTTTGTGACAAATTGGTTTCCGGGCAATAACTTTAGTTCTATTTGACGCACCTTTACCAAACTTATACCAGAGGTTACCTTATAGGAAGGTAAGACACCTATTGATTTCGGAGTCTGGGACTCCAAGGTCAAGATCACTGTTACTATAAATAGCTTATTTCTTCAGAATTTAATGTCAAAACTCGACTTCTGGATCTGTGATCCTCTTGCTGGATTTTTTTTCCATGTAAAGTGTTTTAGAGCACAACCTTGTGATTTTATGCTATATAAAATCTATGTATTATTATTGTATTATTAATTAACTGGTTACACTGTATTATCTTTCAGCATGTCACATGCACATACTTCATAAAAACCCCTTTTCCCCGACCAACAAAACTGCTGGTCCATTTATAATAAACCCTCTTTGGGGACATATGCTGAGGGTGGAATGTTGGGCCACTACAATAATTATTAGACTTACTCTCAGATATTTTATGTTTTACAGAAAGAAGTCCATAATGGAACTGTGCAGATGGAAGGACATTTCATTTCACCTTTCACACGTCACTTGCCTGGAGTTATGCCTAAAGAAGCTAAAATAGCTAGGTTTGTTTTATGCAATGTTTTTACCTCCATTCATTCCTGAGCAACTTTTATGTCAAATACTTAATAATTAAATACTTTTAACCTACTTTCTTCAGCTTTCTCTGTGTGCATTTAACTGCGATATTCATTTGATCTGAATCTAATAAATTCCATGTATTTTGGAGAAAGAAATTGACTTCTTATTTCTTTATACTTTGTTCGACAGATCTCAGTGAGCTCTGTCAAACAAGATTTAATGGATTAAATCCTTACATTGGAAGTTATATGGATAGTAGGAACAAGACAATAGTGCAATGCGAATCATTGTATATGCCCCCTACTCAACATGGGCAATACAAACATTATTCAATTTTCTGTTGCCATTCGACAAAAGTTATTCCCATGGACAAAAAACAATATAAAAACTTCACACAGGCCCTTTTTCTAAGTCTAAAAAGGGGCATAAGTGTGGTAAGTATAGTATGCATGGGCATAACCTGCAAAATGCAGGTATCCTTTCCACCAGAATGGTCTATCACCACAGAAAAGGACATCAAAATCCATCAATCGATGCCGGAGTTATAATGCAAAATGTTCATATGGAAAGTTTTATAAGTGTAACAAGGGTCATAACTCTGGTGTGAGGCATTGACAAAACCTGCAACATGTGGATGCCCTCCCCCTGCCTCCCCCCCTCCCCCTCCCCCTTGCTAGTCTCTCACCGTACCAAAGGACATCAAAATCTGACACCGATGCCAGAGTTATAATGCAAAACGTTAATTTTACTATTTTTCTAATTTCCGACAATGGCCATACCTCTAGTATGTATGTGTCAACTCAATTTGTGGTTATCATTTCCCTCATGCTGGTCTGTCATCATACCAAAGGATTTATTTATTTATTTATTGGTGTTTAAGGTCACATATTTATGCACAATGGCTAATCATGACCGCGACAGTTTTACGGGTGGAGGAAGCCTGAGTACCCGGAGAGAACTACCGAGCAACGACGAGCAGCTGCCAGCTCCCCAACATCGTAACACCAGCACAGGCAGGGTTAGATTGTTTGAAGACATGCGCGCCATCGACTTGCAGTACGCCTTAGTACACAGCGTCATCGTACCCCCCACGCAGGCAATGGAGATGAAGTGTCTTGCCCAAGGACACAATGCGGTTGCCGCAGGTGGGATTCGAACCGAGGACCTCTCGGCTTGCAGCCTGCACCTCTACCTACTGAGCCACCGCGCTCCCATACCAAAGGATATGAAAATCTAACAAATGATACCAGAGTTATAATACAAAATCTTTGTTTGGCCGTACAGATGGACAGAGACCTCAACTGTATACACTGAACCTCCTAAGGAGATCGGAGCATAACAAATGGTACAGAAATTTTTGGTGTAATGGAAATGCCCATTTTATGGCATAGGAATAAATGATACTGCTGAAAAAAAATTGAAATAGATAAGGCCTAAAAAAGTTAAAAATCTGTTTCCCAGGCTCTCCCACATGGTCCTTTTGTCTGCAGCATGCTCTCTTTTCATAACCAATGCAAACTTTAAAAACTAAAAATTAAATACATGTAGGTTATGTCTGATATTTGACCCAAGTTAATAAAATTGATAAATTTGTCCCTTGAATGCCACATGGCTTTGCTTTAGCATTGCAAAGCCTTCTTACACTCAAGGAACGAAATACACTACCACCCATGGTATTCTGTAGATTATGAGACCTAAAACATAAAACAAACCAAGAACATGAACTTTGATGGCAAAGAAATAATTACAAAAATAAAAAATAAAATAAAAAAATATCCGCCCATATGCAATTTTACAAAAATGGCCTGAGAAACAGAAGATCTACTTTGTGAGACCTTCATTTTTCCTGTTTATCATTTAAATACAAGTAGATTTGATGAGTAATGATGTATTTGGCATGCTTAAAAAGTATTTTGGCATATGGAAGTAACTTTGAAACTAATTTTATTTGAGATGATCGAAATTGAAGGGAAAAATAAATTTAAAATAATAAATAACACTTGAGAGGGTTTTTTCTTATCAATTTGTAAACATTATTTGTAAAATTCCTTCTACTGAGTATGTGATATCTTTTTGATTTGAGTTTCATTTTTGTATTTTTGAGTGAAGGTATTTTGTTTTCAACACTGTATGGCTTGGAGATAACTGTAACAAAGAAATTGTTTCTACAGCACTCTAACAAACCTTGTAATGCACCTGTGTTTGCTTGGGTTTTTTCCAATAAAACTGAATAAAAATATTTTAAATGTGTAATTCTCTTGTTATGTGAAAGAAATGGGCTACCAAAACATAAACCATCATTTTGAAACTTTTTTTTTCTCCTCGATTTGTTCCCACACTGCAAACCTAACATTCCAGGGTTGCAAATATCCAGATTTCTGTACCTTTTATTCCTGTACCATTTATTCCATACATGCATATGAAGATAACATTATTTGTATTTTAGATGAATTTTGTGGATGTCTGAAGAGATTTCTCATAGTTGATCACACTTTTAGCTCACCTGACTGAAAGTCAGCATGAACTATTGCCATCACTTAGAATCCATTATGTGTTAACTTTACATATCAGTATTTTTCTTTCATAAACACTGGACTGAAGCAACCAAACTTGGCATAAATTATCTTTGGAGGATACCCTTCTAAGTTTGTTTAAATCAAGCCCATGGGTTCATTTTGGATTTCTCATGAGAGCCCAAATTTCATCTAATTGTGGAACGAGGAATGTCATTTGAAAAATCTTCTTCAGATACACTCCTCAGAACAGAACTGATCAGCCTAGGAGACTAGGTAAATCGAGGGAGAAGTCACTTCTTCCTATACAAATTTTAGGGAAAAGTCAACTAAAAACTGAGAAGTGTGCTGGATGGAGAAGCATGAATGGGCTTTTGCATGATTACTCTGTTATATAGTTTTCTCACATGTATATAACTTACTGATGCTGAGAGGGGGCACGGTGGTGTTGCTGTAACCAGTTCTAGTCAGATCACCGAAGTTAAGCAACGTCGTTGGATGGGTGACCGTCTGAATGATCGATTCGTACTTCCACATTTTGTCCTTGGGCACGATGATTCCGTATACTAAGGCATTCTGCACGTTGATGGTATGCATGTCTTCAACCAATCTCCCCCTGCCTGTGCTGCAGCGTTACGATGTTGGGCAGCTGGCTGCTGCTCATCGTTGCTCGTGGTTCTCTCCGGTTACTCCAGCCTCCTTCACCTGTAAAACTGTCACGGTCATGATTAGCCCTCGTGTATAAGCATATGTCCTTAAACACCAATAAATAAATAAATAAATACTGATGCTGAGAGAAAAAAGAAGAGAGCAAAAACATGTTTGCATATGCAATTCATTTAAAAAAAAGAAATTCTGCAAAAGAATTCATGGAAGTGTATAATTTTTGCAAAGAAGAGATCACACTTCATGATGTGGAGTTCAAGGATTATTTACCTTCTTGTAACCGATTCAATATAAAATGTTTTATATTGAATAATTCTAGGAAAAATATAAGTAATTCCAGTGTTTAGGGGGACCCTTTTCTGAAACAAGTAAACTTGGAAACTAGAGCACCCCTATAATGTCAACAAGATTGTCGTTTTTGACCCTCTTCAAATTTCAAATGAGAATTAAAAGCAAGGTTTTCACCCACAAGTATTGATTTCGAGGAAAAAATGTCTTCTTTAAGAATTTTTAGTGTGAAAAAGGGTTGTTTTGAAAAAATGTTCAAACTCAAAATCACATATCATTCCTGGTTATCTCTATTTTCACTGTAAGCATAAACATGTCGGCTTTGATTGACCACTCACTGGAGTTTTTTTTATGTGTTGATTTTATTTTTCTTTACTTCTCAGCTCCAACATTATTTAATACTTCCAATAAAACATCTCTCAAGTGGTTATTTTTCAAATTTTACATAAAAATTGTATAATTTTAAGGTAGATTGAATTTTCACACAGACAGACAGCCATGAAATTTCCCTGTAAACCATATGGTTTTAACTCTGTGTATTCCAATTTATTACATAATATACTCGACACACATAATAATAGTTTTAGAGAGTTAGAGAGAGATGCACAGACTGACAGACACACAGACAGATAGTTCATGAATGTTCCTGTAAATCATGGTTTTAACTCTACGTTCCAGTTTATTACATATTAACAGGCATGTTCTTATGTGTGCAAGATAACATTACAACCTGATTAATTCTTGAAAGGGTCTCGCAGAGCAACCGCCAACAATTCTTCAGATGATACACAAACAGAAAAACAGAGGTAACTCAGAAAATTGATAGAGAGAGAGAGGAGTTCAAACTTTGCTGAAATTCTCCAAAAACAGAATGCTCTACAATAATTTTTCAGATGATAGAGTTACAAACATTTCCTCATATATCCATGTCCATACATAAGAGTGCTCTACACAGGGTAGATCTGAAATGTGCGAGGATCAAAGTTAAAGTTCATGCACTAAGTAATTACAAAGGACCTTGCTGAAAAGAAATGCAGAATCGTTCATGCTTAATAATAATCGTCAGATTAACTAAACCAGATTCTTGAGCCATGGGGAATTGATGAAGTACGAGGTGCTCGTTGAGTTAGTTTATTTGTAACGATACGGTCCAAGTCTGATTCTGTTCTGAAATGGTGAACAGCCATCAAATGCCTTGCAAAACAGTTTTCCATATGAGGACCATGAGTTTGTTATATTTGGGGATTTAAATGCTTTATGATGCAAATAATAGTTCAGTTGGGTAACGTCATCTGAAATACTTATCCTAGTACCTTTTAAATTTCATTTCTGGGTGGCAGCCTCTAATTTGTCTGTCCAGGCAGTAAATTTCACAAGAATGAGTCATTACAGTTGTTTCCTCAAATGTGAGACATTGGGTTGTTGAAATGTCTGATGATTTGAGGTCAGACATGTTAACTCTCCCGGAATGCCCGGGATTCTCCCGGAATTAGCTATCCCCTCCCGCCCTCCCGCCCAGGAGTCAATTTGGACCAAAAATCTCCCGGAAAGTCGACATACCAGACAAAAACTGAATCCACCAGCTTTTGTTTACAAATACAAAAGCATGTGCTCTACTCTCAATGGCAAGGTCATTAAGTTTGTGTGAAACGTCACCACTTACGTAAGAACTGATGACCAATTCTCATTTCTGTCAATGGCCGTGTTGTGATTATTGCAACACGTTTGACAGGCGGATTAAATGAATTTGAGATGCAGGATAATTGCTGAAATTGATTATATATTAAAGGCACACCTTTGCTTGTATACAGGTAGCAGTCAAATCGAAAAATAAATTCCATACGTATAAAATCTTGTCCAATCGAAAAATGTGCAAAAATACGCACAAATTCATTGTGCATTTTGGATTTCACTTTCAGATAATTATAGCCAATTTTGGAGACAAACGCCTCAAACATATGAGTTGCTGTAATTTTCAATATATTGGGTAAAATTTCCGATTCGCAATTTTATAAAGCAGGCTGTGAAAAAAATTATGTTTTTGGTGAAAAAAATCTCTAAAAAGTTGGTAATTTACGGCACTTGCACGTTTTTTCATTCGTAGTGATAAATGGACAACAAAATATCCCCGAGATGTTTCGTCCTGGGCTGGCTGTGGCATAATTTTCACGTTTCACTGAAAAATGATCACCCCATTCCAAATCCCCTTTGTAAATGACCAACTACTTCCAGTGAGTAACCGGTGTGGTTAGGTGGGGCACGGGGCTTTGGAAGATCAAATTACCACAACAACCGGGCTCTGGGGTGTGCCTAAACACCACAGATCGTCGCAGGTTACCGCAGGTCACCGCAAGTACCCATAATTACCCAAATGGATCCAAAACTTTCAACACAGCACCATAACTGATATAGTGCTGAAAAAGGTCGAAAATATCTCCAAACATTTTGTACATAAAACCATTGAAATATGGATGTCATTGGAACAAGCTCAGATATTGGCACATGACCACATCTATATTTCTGATTTCTGTTTTTCTCTCTATTTCTATGGTTTGGCTTTTGAAAGGACAAATTGTTCAAATAAAACACATTAGGGTGGAATGTTTAATGTATGTGTGTGTGAGGGGTGGGGGGGGGGGGGGGGGGGTAACATGGAAATTATTGATGTGCTGCCCACGTGCAAAAATCTCACTGACAAGCATCCGAGTCTCACTGGGAGCTCATCAAAATCTCACTGACAGTCACCTCCAGAGGTTAACAGGTCTGGGTCACTCACCACCAGTTAGTAGAACGTTGACGTATGTCCCTTTGATGTATTGTTGTTGGGCTGTTTCCTGTTATGTGTGTGTGTGGGGGGGGGGGGGGAGGGGAGGGGGTATTTGGTATTAATTTATATTTAAAATTGATCGATCCACACATGGTTTCTACGCGCAAAAAAAAATCTCCCTGAAAATCATGTCATCTCCCTGAAAATTTTCTTTAATCTCCCTGAAAAAAATTTTGGGAGGTTAACATGTCTGTTTGAGGTGTACTGGTAGCTTTTCGTTTAAAGTATTAACACTATTCAGTTTTTCCAGGTGACTCCTCGATACCGTTAATCCTTCCACTCTCTTTTGGGTTGTATTGCTCAAGGACATTTAAATCATATTTTTGTGCATTTACTTGTCCAAATAAATCTGTATTTTTTATTTTCAAATGTTTTATATTTGTTTTTATTAACTTATTTTGGGCCAACTCATGTGCAAAGACACTATTTTCTAGAATCTCAATTTTCTTTTCAAAGAATCATTGATTTCATTTTTTATTTCCTCCAATTCAAATTTTCTGACCTGTCTATCACAAAATGATTTCAAACTACTTTTGAAAGAACTTACCCTTGCAGTGTAAACACCATATTTTAAAACCAGTTTTATAGTGCATTTCAGGATAGAAGGTCATTCCAGTGATCCGTCATAAGCTATGTTATGAAAGAAAGAATAAAATTTTGTAATTACACATATAACTTTTTGGTAAAACATGCTTCATAAAATTCTTCAATACTTCACAAACTCCTTAGAATTTATCACTGAAAACTTATATTACTTGAGAGTTGGTAGGAATTCCCTTTACAGTTCTTATGACATACACGTACAATAACATGCTGATCACAAAAGGCAACAGAGAGTTTGGACTGGATCTTGACTGGGTCATGATCCCTTAGAAATTATTTATCTGGCATCCGCTTTCCTCCTGATAAAACCACAGATCTCAACTGTCAAAAATGAAATGTGGGAATGCTGAATCTCAGATGTAATTTTTATCCCCGCATTTGAAAAAATGCGGGGATATATTGGTTGTCTTCGTCCGTCCGTACGTCCGGGAATGGTTTCCGGCGAAAAACTCCTAGGGGTTTCAATTCAAAACATTGAAAGTGTGTTCATGTTCATTCATAGGGTCTGTAGATGTGCATAAAGGTTTTGGATTTTTGAATCGGCCCTCGTTGGCGTAAGGGGCACCACTTTTGTCGTTAGAGGAATGATTTCCGGCAAAAAACTCCTAGGGGTTTCAATTCGAAACATTGAAAGTGTGTTCATGTTCATTCATAGGGTCTGAAGATGTGCATAAAGGTTTTGGATTTTTGATTCGGCCCCCGGGGGTGTAAGGGGCACCACTTTTGTCGTTAGAGGAATGGTTTCCGGCGAAAAACTCCTAGGGGTTTCAATTCGAAACATTGAAAGTGTGTTCATGTTCATTCATAGGGTCTGTAGATGTGCATAAAGGTTTTGGATTTTTATACCACCCACTTGAAAAGTGGGCGGTATATAGCATTCATGGTGTCCGTACTTCCGTACTTACGTACTTCCGTACTTCCGTACGTCCGTACGTCCGTGACGCTTTGGGGGTACACATCTGCTATCCGCTACTCCTCTTAAACCAGTGGGTGGATTTCATTGAAACTTACAGGCATTCTTTTCTATACATTATAGATGTGCACCTCCTATTTTGCTTTCAGGTATTTTTATTTTTTACTCTTTCCCAAAGGGCGAAATGAACTTAGCCAAATTGTTGTGATGCTTTAGGGGGGTACACTCCTGCTATCTGCTACTCCTCTTATACCAGTGGGCGAATTTCATTGAAACTCTCAGACGTTCTTTTATATACATTATAGATGTGCACCTTCTATTCTGCTTTCAGGTATTTTTATTTTTTCTATCCCATGTGGCAAAATGAACTTAGTACGTCCGTACGTCCATACATCCATTATGCTTTGAGGGGTGCACATCTGCTATCCGCTACTCCTCTTAAACCAGTGGGCAGATTTCATTGAAACTTTCAGGCATTCTTTTATATACATTCTAGATGTGCACCTCCTATTTTACTTTCAGGTATTTTTTTTTTTACTCTGTCCCAAAGATCTTAATGAACTTAGCCAAATTGTTGTGATGCTTTGTGGGGGGTACACACCTGCTATCTGCTACTCCGTCCGTACATCCGTGACGCTTTGGGGGTACACATCTGCTATCCGCTACTCCTCTTAAACCAGTGGGTGGATTTCATTGAAACTTACAGGCATTCTTTTCTATACATTATAGATGTGCACCTCCTATTTTGCTTTCAGGTATTTTTATTTTTTACTCTTTCCCAAAGGGCGAAATGAACTTAGCCAAATTGTTGTGATGCTTTAGGGGGGTACACTCCTGCTATCCGCTACTCCTCTTATACCAGTGGGCGAATTTCATTGAAACTCTCAGACATTCTTTTATATACATTATACATGTGCACCTTCTATTCTGCTTTCAGGTATTTTTATTTTTTTTTTTTTGTGGGGGGGGGGGGGGGGGGGGGGTACACATCTGCTATCCACAACTCCTCTTCAACCAGTGAACGGATTTCATTGAAACTCTCACATTCTTTTACATACATTGAAGATGTGCACCTCCTATTTCGTTTTCAGATATTTTCTTTTTTACAGTTTCCCATATTGAAAAGTGAACTTGTCAAATTCAATTGACATTCTGTACAGATCTGCTATCTGCAACTCCTCTTAAACCATTGAACAGATTTCATTGAAACTTTCAGACATTCTTTTACATATATTGAAGATGTGCACCTCCTGTTTTGTTTTCAGATATTTTCATTTTTAGGGTTTCTCATATTTAAAAATGGGCTTTGTCAATTCAAGCTTGCGTGGGAGGGTTGTTGACATTTGCTATCCACGACCTCCTTTAAACTAGTGAATGGATTTCAATGAAACCTTCGAACATTGGTGTCAGTCTTTGTGCTCTCTACATTAAACACTCTTTTACTGTTGTAAAATGTTTCTTGGTGGGAGTGGGTGGTATCATTTAGTGAGCAGTGCTCACAGTTTTTCTAGTTGATTCGGCCCTCGGGGGCATAAGGGGCACCACTTTTGTCATTAGAGGAATGGTTTCCGGCGAAAAACTCCTAGGGGTTTCAATTTAAAACATTGAAAGTGGGTTCATGTTCATTCATAGGGTCTGTAGATGTGCATAAAGGTTTCGGATTTTTGATTCGGTCCTCAGGGGCGTAAGGGGCACCACTTTTGTCGTTAGAGGAATGGTTTCCAGCGAAAAACTCCTAGGGGTTTCAATTCAAAACATTGAAAGTGTGTTCATGTTCATTCATAGGGTCTGTAGATGTGCATAAAGGTTTTGGATTTTTGATTCGCCCCTCGGGGGCGTAAGGGGCACCACTTTTGTCATTAGAGGAATGGTTTCCGGCGAAAAACTCCTAGGGGTTTCAATTCGAAACATTGAAAGTGTGTTCATGTTCATTCATAGGGTCTGTAGATGTGCATAAAGGTTTTGGATTTTTAATTCGGCCCTCGGGGGCGTTAGGGGCACCACTTTTGTCGTTAGAGGAATGGTTTCCGGCGAAAAACTCCTAGGGGTTTCAATTCGAAACATTGAAAGTGTGTTCATGTTCATTCATAGGGTCTGTAGATGTGCATAAAGGTTTTGGATTTTTTATTCAGCCCTCGGGGGCATAAGGGGCACCACTTTTGTCGTTAGAGGAATGGTTTCCGGCGAAAAACTCCTAGGGGTTTCAATTCGAAACATTGAAAGTGTGTTCATGTTCATTCATAGGGTCAGTAGATGTGCATAAAGGTTTTGGATTTTTGATTCGGCCCTCGGGTGCATAAGGGGCACTACTTTTGTCGTTAGAGGAATGGTTTCTGCTGAAAAACTCCTAGGGGTTTCGATTCGAAACATTGAAAGTGTTTTCATGTTCATTCATAGGGTCTGTAGATGTGCATAAAGGTTTTGGATTTTTGATTCAGCCCTCGGGGGCGTAAGGGGCACCACTTTTGTCATTAGAGGAATGGTTTCCGGCGAAACACTCCTAGGAGTTTCAATTCAAAACATTGAAAGTGTGTTCATGTTCATTCATAGGGTCTGTAGATGTGCATAAAGGTTTTGGATTTTTGATTCGGCCCTCGGGGGGCATAAGGGGCACCACTTTTGTCGTTAGAGGAATGGTTTCCGGCGAAAAACTCCTAGGGGTTTCAATTCGAAACATTGAAAGTGTGTTCATGTTCATTCATAGGGTCTGTAGATGTGCATAAAGGTTTTGGATTTTTGATTCGGCCCTCGGGGGTGTAAGGGACACCACTTTTGTCGTCAGAGGAATGGTTTCCGGCAAAAAACTCCTAGGGGTTTCAATTCAAAACATTGAAAGTGTGTTCATGTTCATTCATAGGGTCTGTAGATATGCATATAGGTTTTGGATTTTTGATTCGGCCCTCGGGGGCATAAGGGGCACCACTTTTGTCATTAGAGGAATGGTTTCCGGTGAAAAACTCCTAGGGGTTTCAATTCGAAACATTGAAAGTGTGTTCATGTTCATTCATAGGGTCTGTAGATGTGCATAAAGGTTTTGGATTTTTGATTCGGCCCTCGGGGGCGCAAGGGGCACCATTTTTGTCGTTAGAGGAATGGTTTCTGGTGAAAAACTGCTAGGAGTTTCAATTCGAAACACTGAAAGTGTGTTCATGTTCATTAGTAGGGTCTGTAGATGTGCATAAAGGTTTTGGATTTTTGATTCGGCCCCGAGGGGCGCAAGGGGCACCATTTTTGTCGTTAGAGAAATGGTTTCCAGAGAAAAACTCCTAGGGGTTTCAATTCGAAACACTAAAAGTGTGTTCATGTTAATCAATAGTGTTTGTAGATGTGCATAAAGGTTTTGTATTTTTGATTCGGCCCTCGGGTGCGTAAGGGTGCACTTTTGTCATTAGAGGAATGTTTTCCGGCGAAAAACTCCTAGGGGTTTCAATTCGAAACATTGAAAGTGTGTTCATGTTCATTCATAGGGTCTGTAGATGTGCATAAAGGTTTTGGATTTTTTATTCGGCCCTGAGGGGCGCAAGGGGCACCATTTTTGTCGTTAGAGGAATGATTTCCAGTGAAAAACTGCTAGGAGTTTCAATTCAAAACACTGAAGGTGTGTTCATGTTCATTAGTAGGGTCTGTAGATGTGCATAAACATTTTGGATTTTTGATTCGGCCCCGAGGGGCGCAAGGGGCACCATTTTTGTCGTTAGAGGAATGGTTTCCAGAGAAAAACTCCTTGGGGTTTCAATTCGAAACACTAAAAGTGTGTTCATGTTAATCAATTGGGTCTGTAGATGTGCATAAAGGTTTTGGATTTTTGATTCGGCCCCGAGGGGTGCAAGGTGTACCACTTTTGTCGTTGGAGGAATGGTTTCTGGCGAAAAACTCCAAGGGGTTTCAATTCGAAACATTGAAAGTGTGTTCATGTTCATTCATAGGGTCAGTAGATGTGCATAAAGGCTTTGGATTTTTGATTCGGCCCCGAGGGGTGCAAGGGGCACCATTTTTGTCGTTAGAGGAATGGTTTCCAGAGAAAAACTCCAAGGGGTTTCAATTCGAAACACTGAAAGTGTGTTCATGTTAATCAATAGGGTCTGTAGATGTGCATAAAGGTTTTAGATTTTTGATCCGCCCCGAGGGGTGCAAGGGGCACCATTTTTGTCGTTAGAGGAATGGTTTCCAGAGAAAAACTCCTAGGGGTTTCAATTCGAAACACTGAAAAGTGTGATCAATAGCATCTGTAGATGTGCATAAAGGTTTTGGATTTTTGATTCGGCCCCGACAATAATCACAAATGCGAATGCAGGGATATACTATAGTGTGCTTTGCACACAAATGACACCCCTCTAGTTGTATGTTTTTCTTGATTCAATCTCATTTTCAAAATATTTTACAGTACATCTGTGGTTATGGATTTAGCAAAATTAAAAAACTGAAAACTGTTTAACAACTTTTCTCTTTAAAAATGCGTACAGCACACATTTGTAGACTAATTATCTCTGTCACTTGTGACAGACAGTGAGTTCTATTCATGTAAAACACCTTAGAATAAAGATGGTGCCATGTTGACTCATTTTTAATATTTTTATACTGTACCAATGACCCAGACTTAGCTGGTGCTAACTCTAACAAAACCAGGGCCAAACACAAATTTTGCCCCCCAATCCCCAAAATTTGCATCCAAAACAAAAAGAAATCATGTCCTAAAGGACCTCCATACTACGCCTCTACTGCGCATGCGCAGTGATGCAGACGTCCCGAAATTGGCGCCAATTATCATTCTCTGTTTGGCCCTTCATCAGTCAACATCTCACTGATCTTTGTGCTTGTAAATCTCAGTTTAAAGGATGCCAGACATGTAATTTTTGGAGAAATGGTGATTCTAAGGAGGATATAGAAGGAGGAGAGGAAAAAGAAGTGACAAAAAATAATCAGGGCTGTACTTAAAATTTTTTGATGAAATTATGTTAAGTTGCCTATTTTCGAGGCATGGGCGTCTTGTTGTCATTCTTGCTAAATGTTGCACTGCTTATTCAGTGTTTCCTCTCCCCTAGCCTTCTAAAGTCCCCCCTTGCAATTCTCCCATGCTTTTGGCATATTTTTGAGAAAGTTCATTTCTAAAATTTCCCTGGGAGAGTTGCTTGGATACAGAATGTTTTCTGTTATTTTCCCCATAGTTACGTTTTCACCCATGGGTGTATAAACGTTGTGTTCTGCATCTTCCATCTGATGTTCTGCAGATTCTCCCCTGGGAGTCTCTGTCTTGCATCAGATAGAGTGTAATTTGGATGACTGATTTCGGGCCAGTTTTTTCAGTGCCTGGAGTCATGTTTTCTGGTATTTTACACTGTTTGTTTACATTGGCAACAGCCTTTTTTGAGGGGGGGGGCTGTTTGCCTTTGGTGTAGTTTATCTCACTATTAGATACATTTATATTGTCCGTAAGTGTCTCATTAATTATTTAATATAAATTTAAAATTTTTGATCACACTTTGCCATCGGATCCATTGGGGCTCAACGTTACTTTTCAGCAACTTGGGCTTCGCTGAAAAAATATTTTTTCAAAATTATTTTGATTTGCAATTGTTTTTTCATTTATTAATGGATCATGTTATTATGTATCTTTGTGTCAGGGGTTTGTGCGAGTAACTAGGACTTGTTGTTGTCCTTTCACAATGAAGGGACATTGTTCAAATTGTAATGGGAAGAAATCTTCCTCTGACTTTCATGATCATTGTATTAATTGTAGTCAGTGTTCTCGCATTAATCCCTGTCCTATATGTGAATATTGGGATGAGAAACATTGGAAACGTGTGTCACGATATGTTGTTTCTGGAGAAAGGGCTATGCCGGCTCTTTCTCCGCAAGGTCACTCTACTCTCTCAGTTTCTATTTCAGAGGAACAAGAACAGGGTGATGTTTCCATGTTATCTTCTACAAGTGTGCGTCCGTCGTCACAAATGAATTCAGAGCTAGCGGCAAAAGTGCTCATGGAGATTAGACAAATGTCGTCCGCTAGCTCGCCCGGTGTAGCGTCCATTCACCGAATGGTTCGGCAGCCGGGTTCGTCCGATGCGGTCCAGGAGGAAATTTTGGGTGATGCGAGCACTATAAACATAATAGATGCACACCCAGTGACGGCGGATAGTAAGCGAGAACGGAGGAAGCCTTTGAGTCCGGTTCCTAGCTCGTCCAGGTCCAGCCGGGCCGCGAGCGAGAGAGGCCCCTCTCTCGTACAACAACATCTGGGACCAGATGTTGTGGTACAAAATGTGTCACAAGCGGAGCATACGTCCGTCGCTAGGGACGCTCCGTTGTATAGGCAGTCCGCGGAGACTGCTAAGGCTTCTTCTCGTCAGCGCACATGACCGCACCTTGGCTGCGTGACCGCCGATATATTACCAGCTTCGCCGATCAAGGATGTTACGGCGACCAGGTCACACCATCCGGCAGCCAGGGATTCGAGACCGATGGACTCCGGACGTTCGCATAGAAAAAGTATGCGGGAGCCATCTGATGCGGAGCTGCCCTCGGCGAAGCAGCGGAAGACTGCGCCTCCGCAGGTCTCGACGTCGGACATTCTTGTGCAGATAGCACAGCTTATCGCAGCATCCCAGCAGCCGACAGAAACGGTGTCAGATCGAGAATTATCCGACGGCGCTGGGTCGGTACGCTCCGCCGAAGCATCGGGGGCGGACGACCGGGAACATCATGAGGTCCGACCGGATGGTGAATGGGATACGGATGATTTGGAGCTATCCCTTTCGGAACAACATAAAGCTGCCGTGGACTTCATCTGGCACTTTCTCCCTCAAGTTGTTCCGTCGGGCCAGACTGCTGCGGTTCCGGACAAGAGGATTATAGCGTCATTGGACTCTGAATTTTTTGAGCGGTTCAGGGACATCGCTCCCGAGTTTCCGTCGCAGTCCAATAATGTTGAAAGAACATTTTAATTATTGAACGACGCTATATTTAAACTTGCTTCCAAGACGGGGAAAGCAGGTTTCTTGTCCGCTAATACTCTCAACCTGCCTTTCATTAATGCAAGGAATAAATTCGATACGGCAGGACAGGGTATCCCGAGAGTTCCTCTGCGTATGGACGACGAGGCAGAAGACTTAGAGCTATCATTACCGTCGTCGGCTTCTATTCCAACCGCGGTGTTGGAAACAGCTATTGCGTCTAACAGAGCCAATTTAGATGCCTTATCTTACGCAGATCACCTTACTAAGGCGTTATCATTGCGCCTTCAGGGGAAAGAGTTTCAGGATATACAATCCTCTTTAAGACTTCTTTCAAGGGCAGTAGCTTATTCCACGTGTAACTCCGCCCTTTCAGTGGCAAATCTGGAGTTGGTTAGACGTGACGCAGCCCTAGCTACATCCACACTTGTGGATTGTAAGGTGAAGAACTCTCTTAGAGTCGCTTCGGTCTCCGGAGAACTTCTCTTTGACGGCAAGCTTTCTGCTATTTATGATAAAATTACAAAGAAAGCTTCGGATTCTCTGTTGTTCAAATCTGCCTCTAAGAAGCCGGATACAGCAGACAAGAATAAGACAGGCACTTCTGGGTCTAATGCACCCAAGAGAGGTTCCTATAGAGGTTCCGGTGGGTCCTCTTGGTCTTATTCGAGAGACCGTCAGGGTAGCGACTCTCGTTCGGGACGTCCTTCGGGCCGGGACAATTGGTCGGACGCCCCGAGGTCGACGGGGCGAGGTGCGGGTCGTGGAGGACGTGGTTTCTCCTACCGCAGGCCTCGCAGGTCCAGGAGGTGATGGCTTAAACCTCTATCGCGTACCGGTTGGCGGAAGGTTGTCTAGCTTTTCACAAGAATGGGCGTCGATTACGGACGACCCTTGGGTGAGAGGAGTGACTTCGGAAGGTGTAAAGATATCCTTCAAACGAAAGCCTCCATTAACTCGCAGTCCAAAGTGGACTCAACTTCCGCCAAATCCACAGAAAAGAGACGCTCTGTTATCAGAGGTGCAGTCTCTTTTAATGAAGAACGCGGTAGAGGTCGTAGAAAACCAGGAAACTCCGGGATTCTACAGCCATCTGTTTCTGGTTCCGAAACCAGACGGCTTGTTCCGTCCAGTCATAGATTTGAGCTGGATAAACAAGCTGATCGTCGCTCCGAAATTTTATATGGAGACGATTCGGTCGGTCAGAGCGAGTATTCGGGTGAACGATTATGCAACAAGCATAGATCTCAAAGATGCCTACTTTCACGTCATGGTACATCCGACATTCCGAAAGTATCTACGCTTCGCAGTCCTAGGAGTGGTGTATCAATTCCGGGCGATGTGCTTCGGATTGAATCTAGCACCCTGGGCTTTCACTCGGGTAATGAACTCGGTAATGATCTATTTCCGAGCTCATTCGTCTGCGGTAACGTCGGCCTACCTGGACGACATTCTTCAGAGGTACGGCAACGAGTTAACGCTTCAGAACGATGTTCAGAATCTACTTCTATTGCTCCGATGTCTCGGTTTTATAGTAAACGAGGAGAAGTCGGATCTGGTGCCGTCCAAGTCATTCACTCATCTGGGAATGAGCTTCGAGACGCACAACAATCTCGTTCGTCTGCCGTTAACCAGAGCGAAATTAGTCAGTTGTTACGCTCGCTATTGTCTGCACGCAGACAAAGTCACAGCGAGAGAATTTATGAGACTGATAGGTCTGTGCGGAGCCGCTGCGGATCTCATTCCGATGGGGCGGTTACGCACACGTCCTCTTCAAATTTTCTTGACTCAGAATTGGAGTGTGAAAATTCATTCGCTCGACGTAGACGTTCTCTTGTCAGATCAAGTGAAACAAGAGATTCAGACTTGGGCAAACATTCAGTGGTTAACTCAGGGAGTTCCGCTGCAGTTGCCGGATCCGAGTTTTACCATTATGACGGATGCCAGTCAAACAGGTTGGGGTGCATCATTAATCCCAACGGATTCGAGATGCCAGGGTCTTTGGGATCCGCAATTCCTGTGCAAGCACATAAACATCAAGGAAATGATGTCAATTTGGCTTGCGTTACGTCACTGGATGGACATTATTCACAATGCTCATGTCCAAATCCTATCCGACAATACGACAGTAGTGGCGTATATACGGAATCAGGGAGGCACTCATTCAGTTCCGTTGTTCAATCTAACAGAAAGAATCCTTCTGTTTGCGCTAGAACATCACGTTCTTCTTTCGGTTCGTCACATACCGGGTCGTCTGAATGTGCTAGCAGACTCCCTTTCACGAAAGGGTCGCTTGTTGCCGTCAGAGTGGACTCTCAACAAACAAGTATTCAATCAGATTTGCTACCAATGGGAACGGCCAATGATAGATTTATTTGCGACACATCTCAACAATCAGTTGCAGACGTATGTGTCTCCGTGTCCGGATCCAAGAGCATTTGCAGTAGACGCTCTGTCGATCCCCTGGGACGGAATGATAGGATATGCGTATCCTCCAGCGCCGTTAATTCAACAAGTATTGCTAAAGATAAAACAATCTCAATGCAAGATTCTGTTGGTAGCATCTCTGTCGCCACAGAGACCGTGGATAAATCTACTCAGGTGTCTGTTGTGGGACCTACCGCGAAAGCTTCCTCCGCGGGAGGATCTTCTTTCGCAGGGGAAATCGCGCCAACTTCATCACAACCCGCAAGGTCTCAACCTTCACGTTTTTCCATTGTGCGGTCCTTCTTGCATGGCAAGCACTTTACAGGACGAGCAGTGGACGCGATTTCTAACTGTAGGAGGACCTCCTCTTCGCTAAACTATGCGGCTAAGTGGAAGGTTTTTCGTCGTTGGTGTAGGGATCATTCTGTAGATATATTCGATCCCTCTATACCAGACATTGCAAACTTTCTAGTGTACTTGTTTGACGAAATCAAACTGCAGCCTGTTACTATTAAGGGTTATAGGTCTATGTTATCTGATACCTATGCACATCATGATAGTTTACAAATTGGATCTAATGTCTCTTTATCTAAGTTAGTTAGAAACTTCTCGATAAATAGACCCAGAACTCTTAGATTAATTCCTAAATGGAATTTAGCTTGGGTTCTTCTTAAATTGAAGGAAAAGCCATTTGAACCTCTTGGGACAGTAGATTTCAAATTCTTATCTTATAAGACAGCTTTTCTCTTAGCTTTCTCTTCTGCTAGAAGAGTCAGTGAGCTTCATGCACTGTCGGTGGATGATTCTCACTATCGTAGTGTCGGGAACACTATCACCTTCACTACTAATGTGGGTTTTTTAGCTAAGAATCAGGCTCCTAATAAATATCCGGAACCTATTGTTATTAAGGCTCTTCCGTCTTCAGACGGGCGTAGGCCTTTACTCTGTCCTGTTAGAGCGTTACGTATCTATAAACAGAGATCTCAGTTCATCAGAAAGGGACGAAAACGTTTCTTTCTGTCTTTGATGCCTAATAGAAAGGACATTTCGGTCCATTCTATTGCTAGATGGATTCAATTAACTATCCGTACTGCTTATGAGAGTTTATCTTCTTCTCAGCAGTCTGTGCTTAAGATTTCCGCTCATGAAGTAAGAGCTCTTGCTACTTCTTGGGCTTATGCTAATAGTGTTGCTATTACAGATTTAATGAAGGCTGCTTATTGGTCTCAGCCATTCACATTCACGAATTTTTATCTCAGAAATATTGAGTCCATTTCTGGAGACCTGCATTGTTTAGGTCCGTTATCTGTTGCTCAGAATGTCGTCCACTAAACAGTTGCAACTATAGTTATGCAGGCTTTCTGTTCCGGCAGTGACTCCGTCCGGCTGCCCTCTTCGCTCTGGGCTATTTGACCCAGGGCAAGGGGAAGGGGGGGGGGGGGGCGGGTGTTCCCTTAGGTCACCTGCTTTGTAGTGAAAAGCAAGGGAATGCCTCCTCCAAGTCAGTATTTCTGAGTCGCTTCCGGGATGGTTTTAAAGTGTAATATTAATATTAAAATTCATTCATGTCTTATTTTTAAAATGTAGCTCGGTGTGAAGCATTTGTATATGTCAAGTGTCAAACGGGCTTTAATATACAATACTCGGACACTTTTAAATGACAATAAAGAGTCTCAATTCTCTGGACTACTTTATTTATTGGCTTACTTTAAAAATAATTAGTATAAGGGATATACTGGATGTTAATAGAGAACATGAATATTATGGTGCTCAATTATTAAGGGTATTGTATCTTTCTAATTTAATATTAAATAAGAAAGATACATGTAAAGCCTAATACTCCTTTTCTCCTTAAGGGGTTATCTCTTTATTATATAGTTGAGCTTATTGGATTTTCCTCTATGTCCTAGGCCCTCCAGCCTGTTTACTATTCAGCTAAGTCTGGGTCATTGGTACAGTATAAAAATGTTAAAAAATTTATAGTAATTTATATATTTTTTATACTTACCAATGACCCAGACGGGGATGGCCCTCCCAGGAGTTGGGAACTCTTGCCTCCCCGCTGAGTACATAGCGCTGACCAGGCACTGCCAGTAAGAATGATAATTGGCGCCAATTTCGGGACGTCTGCGTCACTGCGCATGCGCAGTAGAGGCGTAGTATGGAGGTCCTTTAGGACATGATTTCTTTTTGTTTTGGATGCAAATTTTGGGGATTGGGGGGCAAAATTTGTGTTTGGCCCTGGTTTTGTTAGAGTTAGCACCAGCTAAGTCTGGGTCATTGGTAAGTATAAAAAATATATAAATTACTATAAATTTTTTAACTTTTGCGCAATAAAATGTATATAATATGGCTGCTGTGGACTGGTCACTTTTCACGGGTGGGCAAATTTTCCACAGACGCAATAATATTAGATTAAAAACACTAATTATAGGAGTAATCACCGAAAATATAATTAATGAAGCATCGGGTACAACCCGATGCTTCATGAATTAAAATTTTGCTGTTGATGATTTTTATTAGCTTAACTTCTATCACTCACAGACTTCACGCGTGAGTCTGTTGCCATTTTCTTTAGTACAGGCTACACCCTATAGTTCTTGTCTGATCATCACTAAATTTCCTATGCAGGTTCGAGGTCATGTCAAGAACATCCCATTTTGGTCGTGATCGGTCAACTGTGATAGCTGATCGCCGTGACGCCCAAAAACTTTTAGCACTGTCTACAGGTTGTATTTATGAAGGGATTTAATTTTACCTTGGTAGAGTGACTCCATATAATGTCTGGATGAGAACGTCCTATTTTGGTCGGGTTCTGTCATGTGTGATGACTGCAGGGGTATGTTACCTGGATTTCCTTTAGCACAGTCTACTGGTTGCACTGATGAAGGTATTTCATTGTAAATTGGTAGGATGACTCCGTATAATGTCTAGATGAAAACTTCCTATTTTGGTCGTAATTGGTCAACCATGATGGCCACTCAGGCTTGTGACCTAGATTTATTTAGCACAGTCTACAGTTCATATTTATGAAGCGATTTCATTGTTACTTGGTAGGATAAGTCAGTATGATGTCTTGATGAGACTTTCCTATTTTGGTCCTGATCAGTCAGCCGTTACCCCCGCTTGGGCACATGACCTAGATTCCTTTAGTACTGTATAAAGGTTGTTTTATGAAGGGATTGGATAGGATAATTTGGTATGATATGTAGATTAGACTGTCCTATTTTGGTCACAATCGGTGAACCGTGACCGCCTGAAAGGCACGTGACCTAGATTCATTTAGCAAAGTCTACGAGTCATATTTATCAAGGGATTTCATTGTAACCTTGTAGGATGACTCATTTTGGCATGATTTTACTGTAACTTGGTAACTTTAGTTGACAAACATCAACCAGGCCTCAATTCTTTAGTGCAGTCTACCTCTCAAATTATTCTTGTTGAAAACCTAACATGTAAGGTACACAACTTAGCATATTCTCAATTTTCACAATTCTTGTCTTATTTCATAATCCTTTCATAAACAATGAACATTATCCTTTTCATCAAACACTACACACAGTCAAGTTAAGCTGCAGTGTTATTAACACTTTCATTACCTGGTAAACGCATGCAGGGACATCACTGTCCATGTGTGGATTACATTCAGTCCATAGCAACTGTAGTGTATATATGAAATCTTGACATGTTGATGTGACTATTGTATAGCAATCAGATCATGAACTCATCAAGAAAGAAATCACTTTTTTCAGTCACAGTACTACAGTAGAACCTGTCTTGAGAGACCACCCTTTGGGCCACACAAAAGTGGTCTCTCAAGACAGGTGGTCTCTCATAACAGGTTTCAGGTTTTCTCAAGTCAGTGAATAACCAACCACAAAATTCAGAAATGGAGAAGAATGGATTTTTGTAATTACTTTGCAGTTGTTCTTTTTTATGAAGTTTTTGTAACAAATTGAAATGGACTGTTATAAAAATTATAAAAATAAATTAGTGTTGAAAATCTTCCTTGATTCATAGCAACTGTAGTGTATATATGAAATCTTGACATGTTGGTGTGACTAGTGTATAGCAATCAGATCATGAACTCATCAAGAAAGAAATCACTTTTTGCAGTCACAGTACTACATGTACACATAAATAATAATTTATTTCCAGATTTCAAGTTATTTTGCCAAATAAATGGAAATCAAAAAGTATCCGTCCTGTGTGTCTACATTTAGCAGGGACTGGTGATCATGTAAGTTTCACTTTTCACTTTTCTCAGTTATGCTAGGCTGATTTATGATTTAAGATAACAACCTTTTTTTTCTATTTCTTTGATAATGTCTTGTAAATGGAGCTAGCACAAAAGCTTTACAGTATAAAGCCTGAATGGACACATGTCATACAAAAAGTGACAATGGTGGGCCTAATCCTTTTTTTTCATTTTTTTTAATATTTGTATTTCGTTTTCAATATTACATAACCAGACCTATTTAATTTTTGGTAACAATCATCCAAAAACAAATCTTAAAATGGCATAGAAAGAACAAAAATGGAAAACCAGTATTATGTAGTTTTACTTTAAAAGTATATTTATTTGTCATGTCAAATAATACTGAATGGCATGAATGTGTGATGCAGAAGAATGATTAAAATTTTTAACCAGAGATTTAAAGCTATAGGTCAAAAATATTAGTTAACCCTTAAAGGCCTATTTCAGACTTTTACGAATTCAGGACAGGTGTATTTATCATGCCATCATGAGTAGGTCCTGCTGTCAGTAAACAAATTACATAGGCAGTGGTTTCTAGTCAAGTCTTGGCTGCCTGTTAAAGCAGCCAAGACTTGGCTAGAAATCACTGTTAAGCCACTGGATGTGTACAGGCTTTGGTCAAGTGTGAATTCAGGACAAATGTCCAGGCCCTCAAGGGTTAAGGCCTAAAAAGTTAAAAATCTGTTTCTCAGGCCCCCACGTGGTCCTTTTGGCTGCTGCAAGCTCTCTTTTTATAACCAATGCAAACTTAAAAACTAAAATTAAATGACCTATTTATTACCCATAAATGTCTGATATTTTATCCAAGGTAATAAAATTGATAAATTTGTCCCTTGAGTGTCTTCTTGCACTCCAGAGATGAAATATACCATCACCCATTCTGTTCTGTAGATTCTGAGGCACAAAAATAAAACAAACCAAGAACATGAACTTTTGATGGCAAAGAAATAATTACAAAAATAAAAAATAAAATAAAAGAACCTCCTGCCCACTTGCAATTTTACAAAAAATGGCCTAAGGAACAGAAGATCAACTTTGTGGGGCTTCACCTCTTTCCCAACATAACTGGAAGAAAATGTTTGCAAAATAATATTCTTCAATAACTAAATATTGGTATTTTTATTCTGTACCAATGACCCAGACTTAGCTGGTGCTAACTCTAAAATATTTAGGGCCAAACACAAATTTTGCCCCCCAATCCCCAAAATTTGCATGCAAAACCGAAAATTAGAAGTCCTACCTGGCCCTCCATACATTTTATCCTCTGCGCATGTGCAGACTCCAGGAAGTCACCGAATCTGGCGCCAAATAAATCATTCTTTGTCTGGCCCTTGTCAGATAACAACAAACTGATAATTGTGCTTTTAAATCTCAATTAATAATGATGCCAGACACAAATCAATGGTTAAATTGGTGGATCCAAGGACAGAACTCGATGAAGGAAGGAAGAAACGATGGTTTGATACGTTCAGGGCTGTAATTTTTCATTATTTAGTAAAATTAGTTCATGTTCCCTAATTTCGGGTCATGAGCCTGACGTCATCTCTGATTGATTATGATCTATCCACTGTTTATTAGTCCCCTACGGGAACTGTAAGTGGACTATAGGATTGCACTCTGTCCGTCTGTCTGTCCGTCCATCTGTCCGTCCATCCGTCCGTCCATCTGTCTGTCTGTTTTTTATGTTACCACCTCTCCCTCCAACATGCTTTAAGCTACACCTTTCATATTTGGTACATGGATAAATGGTTCTGAGGGGATGATGCACGCTCAAAATTTTTTTTCCAAAATCCAAGATGGCGGAATGACGGCCATTTTTGTTGTGTTTTTTAAGCTTTTTTTCTCCATTTTCATGTTACCACCCCTCCCACCAACATGGTTCAAGCTACACTTTGCATATTTGGCACATGGATAGAGGTTTTGGAGGGGATGATGCACGTTCAATATTTTCTTTTCAAAATCCAAGATGGCGGCATGGCGGCCATTTTTGTTGTGTTTTTTAAGCTTTTTTCTCTATTTTATGTTACCACCCCTCACTCCAACATGGTTCAAGCTACACTTTTTATATCAGGCACATGGATAGAGGGTTGTAATGGGATGTTGCACATTCAATATTTTTTTTCCAAAATTCAAGATGGCGCCATGGCAACCATTTCTGTTGTGTTTTTTAAGCCTTTTTCTCTATTTTATGTTACCACTGCTCCCTCCAACATGGTTCAAGCTGCACTTTTCATATATGGCACATGGATAAAGGGGTTGTGCGGGGATTATGCACGCTCAATATTTTTTTTCAAAATCTAACAACTGTCTGTCTGTCCATCTGTCTGTCTGTCTGTCTGTCTGTCTGTCTGTCTGTCTGTCTGTCTGTCTGTCTGTCTGTCTGTCTGTCTGTCTGTCTGTCTGTGTTTATGTTACCACCTCTCTCTCTAATATGCTTCAAGCTACACCTTTCATATTTGGTACATGGATAAATGGTTCTGAGGGGATGATGCACAGTCAATATTTATTTTTCAAAATCCAACATGGCAGAATGGCGGCCATTTTTGTTGTGTTTTTTAAGCTTCTTTCTCTATTTTATGTTACCACCCCTCCCTCCAACATGGTTCAAGCTACGCCTTTCATCTATGGTACATGGATAAAGGGTTGTGAGGGGATTATGCACGCTCAATATTTTTTTTTCAAAATCCAAGATGCTTATATACTCTAGTGTCTTCTGTGACAAAAACACCTTACATGTATGTCACAAAAGCGCAGTAGGGGACTAATACCACCTCGGTGGTCAAACACTTGTTTAGTATTCCTTCCCTGCCTTCCGTTGCTCCCCCAGTTAAGCTCCCAAGCTTTTTGGCTTGTTTTTATAAAGATTTTTAAAAAATTTATTGGGAGTTTAACGTTTTATGCAGAAAATTATTCTGTACATCCGCAGGGTTACGTCCTCATCCTTAGGGTGTCCGGGCGTTTTGGTCATGCATCTTACATCCAATGTATCGTTTTTTCTTCTGAGGAAGATCTTGCTTTACATCGGATAGTCTTGTTTCTGTTACTGACTTTGGGCCGTGTTGCCTGGGGTCTTGATTCTGGTGTTTTGTTTACATCTTTAGATAGTTTCCTAATTTTATTTAGGAGCAACAGTTGTAGGTAACATTAAATATTCTGATAGTGTGGTAGTTTATTTCACACAGTTTTTATAATTTTGTCCATACTTAGGCTTTTTTGGGGCTCATCGTTCCCTTTGGGAGCTTGGGCTCTTATATTAGGAAAATTTTTTCAAAAATTTTTATTTTATTTTTGAAAGAGTTTTTCTTTTGGATATATTTATTTCATTGATTATATTTAATGTTATCTTATATTATATGTAGATTTGGTGGTGGTACAATGACATATATTAGTTTTGGGTAATTATTTTTATCTAATAGTATGGCAATTAGAGGAAACATTTCCTTTATTTACTCGGTCATTGTAATGAGTTTACTTGATGTACTACCACTAATTCTACTCCATGTATCAGATTTGTTAATCTGAATGACGGGCATCATGGTTTGTGTTAGGCGAGTGGACACTATCAGTCCTATCGTGGCGAGGGGACTCTGTGGTCCTCTCGTCAAAAGGTCACTATAGGTTTTCAGTTTCTATTTACAGAGGAACAGGAACATGATGTGGCTTTGTGATGCCGTCAAGGAGTGTGCTGTCGTCACAAATCAGTCAAGAGCTAGCGGCAAAAGTGCTCAGGTATTAGACAAGGCCTAGATCCTTAGTAGGATTGATGACCTTGTCGCCAGCTAGCTCGACCGGCAGATCTAACTCGAGATGAGGGACGTGATGCCGGGTATGTCCGTTGCGGCCGAGAAGAGGAATAAGGGTGTAGCGAGCACTATAAACATACAACATGCTCACCCTGCGACGCCGGGAAGGAGGAAGCATGGGAAGGATGAAGTAGACAAGTTCCGAGGTATGCTCGTCCGGATCTTCATGATCGCGAGCAAGAGGGAGGTCCCTCTCTCTTATAACAACATCTGCAATCAGAGGTTGTTGGTAGGAACTTGGCGGTCAAGTTCTGTGGTATGCTCGTACAGGTCTTCTGTGATTGTGAGCAAGAGAGAGGTCCCTCTCTCTTATAACAACATCTGCAATCAGAGGTTGTTGGTAGGAACTTGGCGGTCAAGTACTGAGGTATGCTCGTACAGGTCCGTGATTGTGAGCAAGAGAGAGGTCCCTCTCTCTTATAACAACATCTGTGATCAGAGGTTGTTGGTAGGAACTTGTGTCGGTCTGACAACTTCGGAGGTATGCTCGTCCAGGTCGTCCATGTTTGCAAGCAAGAGAGAGGTCCCTCTCTCTTATAACAACATCTGCGGTCAGAGGTTGTTGGTAGGAACTTGGCGGACAAGTTCTGAGGTATGTTCGTTCAGGTCGTCCGTGATTTCGAGCAAGAGAGAGGTCCCTCTCTCTTATAACAACTTCTGGGGACAGAGGTTGTAGGTACAAACTTGTGTCAGTTGAACTTACGTCCACGGGACACTCCTTCCATAGACTGCCACGGCAGCCAGTCTTATAGTTTCCTCTTAGACTGCTGCGGCGGCCAGTCTTATAGCTTCCTCTATGTTCGAAAAGCACACGACCGCGCAGGTCCGTTGTCGCTAGTTAGCTCGAACGGTGAAGTAGTTACTCAGCCCATGAGAACTATGATGCCGGGCGAAGACGATCCGGGCTAGAAAAAGTGAGATCATATAGGGTGGAGCGATCGATATGATATGCAATTATGCTCACCCAGTGACGACGGAAGGAGGAAACCGATAAGGTCCGAGGCCGGCTAGTCTTGTGGTTTCCTCTACATACGGATAAAGTGATCTTTATTTTGCACAAGTCTATAAAACCCGATGAGTGGTGTCAGTTCCCTGTCGCCAGTGCAACGGTTAAGATTGGATACTTGTACTGTGACTCCGGATGTGTCGCATATGCATTGTATTTAGAGCTAGTGGGAGAGTGTTCAATGATTTTTAAAAAAGACAAGGGCTAGGTTTCACGGAGTCTTATGTCCCTTGTCTAAAAACAGCTAGCTCATCCGGCAGATCTCACTCGTATGTGGATGATGTGATGCCGGGTATGTCCGTGACGGTCGAGAGAGGATAGGGTGTAGCGAGCACTGTGGATCAAATCCATGCTCCCCTAGTGTTGATGGAAGGAAGAAGACGACAAGTTCTGAGGTATGCATGTCCGGTAAAGAGAAAAGAAGAGGAACAAGCACTCCCGACCGCACCTTGGCTAAGTGACTCAGGTTTCCTGGTCTTCATCGTCAAAGGTCCATCTTTAGTAAGAAATCGCACCATCTAGTAGCCAAGGAGATGAGGCTTCATTCATCGGGTCGTCCGCAGTAATATATTGGACTCCCTGTCCTAGGAGCAGCCGGAGAAGAGGCTATTTGTGACTGCTGCTCCTCAGGCCTCTGTAACAGACTTGCTGTCGCAGTTGCACAGCTAACAGTATTCCTGCTAAGGCAGAAGCACTCAACGTCGATCTTCAAAATCTTGAGCTGTTGCTAGTGCTTATTTGGTCCAGTCACCTACCTGTTTAGATGCTAGTGACTGTGATTCTATCTGAGTTAATCATATTATGGATAGGATAACTTTCCCTCCGGAACAACTCTTGGATGATATAGATATCATACATTATCATTTCCTTGATCTTGTTCCAGTGATTCAAAATGCTGCGAGCAATTATGAGAAACCGCTAGCGTAGTTAGACACTGACTTCATCCTGTTAAGAGCAGGGTAATAAGATCTCTTTCCGGTTAAGTCTACATGGGTGTCACAGATCTTCGACTGTGTATACGACACCATATTTATCTTCCAGCGGAAAAAGTAATTCGGTTTCTTATCTTCTTCCTCTGTATTTTTAATCGTTTGTGATGATTCACATCCTTTTAAAAACAGCAGAGGAAGACGTTGAGAGTTCCTTAGCGTTGATTGAGCAGGCTAAGATCCTAGTTTTAGCCTTACCTTCATCATTTAGCTGTTCGCTCGGACGCAATTGAGAAGATAATTTCTTCAGTCAGAGCGAATTTAGTCTCATGGTCTTATGTACTTAATTTTAAGTACTGTGATGCATTGTCTATATGGAAGGAATTTTGTGGTCGTTGTACCTTTAGATCACTTGTATTGTGAACTAGATAATGTCTCACGGGATTTATGATAGGATTCATGTATCCCACTATTCATTTGGCTGGTTCTTCTGTTTCACAGAGCGAATTAACCAGCTCTTTTGACTCGCTTTTATCTGTTATTTGACGCATTAACTGTGATAGTTTTATGCGCCGGATGGAGTTGTTGGAGCAGCTTGGAATGTTTTTTCGATGGGTCGTTTACACACGTCTACTCCAGTTATTAACTGGAGTGGTAGACGTTTTTCCCTCTTGACCTGTTTTGTTTTAGAGAATCTTCTAACATAAGGTCGAGTTTGGGCATATATTACGGTTTTCTCTATTATTTCGGACGTGAGTTCATATATTGCGTTACAATCCTCAGTCCGAGGGTCTCTCTATGCACATCAGAGTTTATCAGAAGAGAAGTATGCTTCTGTTGTCATTATTTTTCAACAGAAGGGACATTTATGTTCATTCTGTTGTTAAATAAGTCAGCTATTCATACTGCTTGGGTTATTTATCTTCCAATTAGCAGTCAATGCTTAAGATTTCAGCACATAAGTAAGCGCTGGCTATATATTGCGCTTATTCTAACTGGCTATTATATGATCTTATGTGGGATCTCTTCAGGATAGTTAAGTTTTCGGCCCATGGGAATAATAGTTTCCATTATTTGTGTCGCTAGTATAAGGCTTTTGAGCGCATACATTGACACTCAGCCGTTTTTATGGGAATGAATGATAGGATATGTGTATCCTTCAATTCATTTGTTTCTATTGATTTCATTGAGGTTATGGGGTCTGCTATTGAGCATTTGCCAGAAGCTTCCCCATTAGAAGGTTTTCTTCTTTACGGGAAGTTTTATTCTTCATGTCATTCTCCGCTTTCAGTGGCATTATGGAGTATTCAGACGTGAAATAGCTTTATGATCTCTATATTTTTGCTGTCTGCGTCAGCAATGATAAAGTAATGTGGGTGAGGAGGTTTCGACATATATTTGAATTCCCATTCCCCCCCCCCCCCCCACCCCCCCCACCCCCCCCCCCCCACTCATGCTGTCGCTTATATAATTTTTAATACATACATACTTTGTGTCTGGGTCGTGTTGGATGGCACCATCATATGCATACATGCAGTTCTGTTGCATTTGTTTCCGGTATTTATTTTCTGATTTTGGAGCCGGTTTATCATACCTACCTCCATTTCTAGATCCTGGTCTCTATTTTGTCGGTTCTTAAATCACATATTCTCACGTGTTTATAGTTGTAGATATCAAATAGTACACGTTGGAGAGTGTTTTTACCGGATTTAATATTACAGAGGCCTCCTGTGAATGATCTTGAAGCGTGTTTTCTCTGCAGAGATTGTTCATCTTATCACGCTTTTGTATGTATATGTTATAATTGATTTTTCACTGATTTCGTCGTACCTGTATACGGCATCTGCAGTGCATATTTTATAGTTGATAATGTTATTTAATAAAATCATCGATATAGCCTTGGCTTGTGAAGTGGCATTAAGCACCATTTATTATTCATGAATTAATTTTTTGAGTGCCTGATCGATATTTATTTATATCGTTTCCGGGTACTGCTTATTGATTCTTGAGCTATCCCCTCTTTCTTTTGAAGTTATGTTAAAAAAAAAGTGGGGGGGGGGGGGGGGGGGGCGGTAATTTGTCCACTTCTTTACCTTATGGGGTATGTAACTATTGAGGAAGCTGTCTTGTCCGTACTATGTTCGGCGATCAGCTGCAATATTATTGTGTGGCGAAGGTTTATGGGAAATTTATCTCATTCTCAGTATGCCTTAATTATTTTTAGGGCCTAGACCAGACTAGTCTCTAAAATTGTTTATTTGTTACATCCCAATTAACATGATTTTATGCTTAGATTTAGGATGTACATAATTGGATACATATTAGGTTATGTCTCTTCTATTATGGTATTAAGAGACATACATGTAATTCTAATTTCTTCATCATGGATTGAAGGATTTGATCTATGTTGATCTACTATTTCCAAAGTTCTTGGCTCTCTGCCTTTTTACGATTCAGCTAAGTCTGGGTCATAGGTACAGTATAAAAATGTTAAAAAATTTTTAGTAATTTATATATTTTTTATACTTACCAATGACCCAGATGGGAATGGCCCACCCATGAGTGGGCAGTACTGGGCACTCATACCTCCCCGCTGAATTATTTTTATCTTTTTTTATACAAAGAATGATATATTTGGCGCCAGATTCGGTGACTTCCTGGAGTCTGCGCATGCACGGAGGGTAAAATGTATGGAGGGCCAGATAGGACTTCTAATTTTCGGTTTTGCATGCAAATTTTGGGGATTGAGGGGCAAAATTTGTGTTTGGCCCTAAATATTTTAGAGTTAGCACCAGCTAAGTCTGGGTCATTGGTAAGTATAAAAAATATATAAATTACTATAAATTTGTCAACTTTTTTTTGCCTCCAAAACATAGCTTATAACCTCTCTTTAGAATGAACTAAATGATCATTTAATATTTTCAACCTGCAGTCTTTTAATATTTTTAACCTGCTGTCTGTCAAAAAGATGAAAAACAATAACTTTGGAATTGCGAAATGACATGTAATATTCACCTCTGTGCTCTCTTGATACCTAATGGTTTGTATTGGGAGCATGGTGGCTCAGTGGTAGACTGTTAGACTTATATGCTAGAGGTCCCGAGTTCGATCCCCATCCGGGTCGATCCACGTTGTGTCCTTGGGCAAGGCACTTTATCCCGGTTGCCTCAATGGTGGCAAGATGACGCTGTGTAGTAAGGCGTACTGCACGTCGATGGTGCACATGCCTTCAACCATTGTAACCCTGCTTGAGCAGAGCTTGAACAGAGTTAGAATGTTGAGGAGCTGACAGTTGCTCCTCGATGCTCGGTGGTTCTCTCCGGGTACTCTGGCTTCCTCCACCTGTAAAATTGTCACACTCCTGGTTAGCCATTGTGCATATGTATGTGATCTTAAACACCAATAAATAAATAATGGTTTATATTTTTAGTTGATCATCATTCATTTTATCAACCCTTTACCTAAGGGAGCATGATGGCTCAGTTGTTAGAGCATTAAACTTCAAACCAAAAGATTGAAGGTTCGATCCAGACCAGCGATAACCGTATTGTATCCTTTGGCAAGACAATTAATCCTGATTGCCCATGTGAGGCACGATGGTACTGTGTACTAAAGCGTACTGCACGTTGATGGTACACTTACCTTCAGTCACGGCTAACTCTGCTTGTGTGGAGTTAGTACATTGTGGAGTGTGACAGTTGCTTGTCACTGCTCATTGGTTTTCTCTGGGCAGTCAGGCTTCCTCCACCCATAAAACTGTCCGACACTTTGTGACACTGGATGTTGGAATTGTCATTAAATTAATAATAATAATAATAATAATATATCACTTATATAGCGCCTATCCTAATAAAAGCCCTAAGCGCTTTACAAAAGAAATCACAAATAAGATAGATAAAATCAATAAAGTCACCCGGTTTGTGTGTCAGCGAAGGGATAGACTGGGAAGTTCCTCTGGTATAAGTAGGTTTTTAGTCCCTTTTTAAAACTTTCAAGAGATGGTGCATTTCGTAAGGTTTCAGGTAACGAGTTCCACACATGGGGCGTGCTGATTCTGAAAGCCCTGTCAACTACAGTCTTCAAATTCCTCGCAAACTGAGTTAAAAGCCCTTCGTCGCTGAATCGCAATGATCGCTGCGGCTTGTATGGTATGAGGAGTTTGCTAAGGTAGCCTGGGAAGTCAGCCGAATTTCTCTGGTAGGTGAGTATTGCTAGTTTATATGTTATGCGGTCTTTAAATGGGATGTAGTGCAGCTTGGCAAGGGCAGGTGAGATGTATTCCCTTTTCTTCGTCCGTAGAGCAATCCTAGCAGCAACGTTGATCAGCCTCTGTAAACGTTGGAGCTGGTTGTCCGGGACGTCGAAAAGCAGTGCATTACAGTAATCTATTCGACTCAAGATGAATGATGAAATCAGCTTTTTTGTGGCGTCTAAACTTAAAATATTTTCGGATATGACCTAGCCTTCTAATTTAAAAATATACTGACTTACATATGTTTGATATTTGATAGGACATTGAAAGAGTGGTGTCCAAATGAACTCCGAGATTTTGTGCACTATCGGTGAAATGGATCAAGTTCTCGCCTACGGAAATGTGCTGAATTGTGATGAAATTTGCGACGGATTGTTTTGCGCACCACATCGCTTCGGCTTTGTCATCGTTGAGTTTGAGTTGGTTTGCCAACATCCAAGACTTCACCGATGACAAACATTCCTCGGCGTTTGAAACAAGCTGGGCGGATCGGTTAACTGTATCATGGTCATAAAACTGTGTGTCGTCTGCGTACATGTGGCACCCAACTCTGTGGCTCCTGATAATGTCACCAAGTGGTTGTGTATACAGGAGATATAGCATAGGGCTGAGTACTGAACCTTGTGGGACTCCAAATTTCAGCGCACGTTCATCTGAAAGCGAGTTTCCAACTTGGATTTGTTGGAACCGGTCGGATAGATATGAGGCAAACCATTTAAGAGTGGATCCACGGATGCCAAAAGTAGTTTCGAGTCTACAAATTAAAATTGTATGGTCCAATGTATCAAACGCTGCCGATAAACCGAGGAGCGCTAGCAGGGAAACTTTTCCTTCATCAGATGCGGTCAGAAGGTCAGACGTTATTCGGATCATTGCAGTTTCAGTACTGTGCCCTTTGCAGTAAGCAGACTGGCACTTTTCCGTTAACGAATGATATTCCAGGTGTTCTTTTAGTTGGGCAAGAACAAGCTTTTCAAGGATTTTGGAAAGGAAAGGGAGATTGGACACTGGCCTGTAGTTCTTCAGAGTTTCAGGGTCCAACAAGGCTTTTTTAAAAGAGGCACAACAACAGCCCTTTTAAAGCATGTCGGGACAATGCCAGAAGACAGCGAAAAATTCATCAAAGCAGTGACTGGGTCGATGATAGCAGCAGTATGCTTCAGAAAAAGTTCTGTGGGAATCGGGTCCAGTGTACACGATTTAGGAGGAGCTGAAGTGATAACTTTTCTAACCTCTTCACTAGAAACAGGACGGAATGACTGAAGCGGTTAGCCAATGAATGGTCGAAATTCAGCTTGCCCCTCATAAGTGTCAAATTGTGACCAAATAGTAGCAATCTTGTTATGGAAATAATCAGCGAAGGCATTTGGGAGGTCGTCCATTTCTATGTTGGTGGGAAGAGTGGATGATTTCGTTTTCCCGTAGAGTTCACTCACTAGCGAATATAACACTTTGGATGATTTGATGTTAGATATTCTCTCGCTATAGTGATGTTGGCGAGCACGTTTTGTCATGAAGTTCACTTTATTGTTCTTGTCATGAAATATTTGATGGTGAACTGTCAAGCCAGTGTGTCTCCAGTTTTAGCGCGTTTTATATCAGCAGTGAACCAAGGAACAGATGGATGGCTATTGACTTTTCTCGTTGATAAAGGAGCATGGTGATTCAGTATATCTCTAAGTCCTTCATACCACGATACCACGGTATGCATCAAAGATACATCGATGTCGTTGAGAATATCGTTAGCAAATTGTTCGTGATTGATTTCTTTCAAATTCCTAGTTGTTACAGTCCGAATGCTGGGTGGGGGCTTGGCTAAGTTAAAACGAAACTTGATGAGGTGGTAATCCGATATGCGGTATTAAACATAAACATCTCTAACCAGTGATACATCCTCACGCACAATAACCCAGTCGAGAATTCCCCCTAAGCGTTGTGTAGGCTTGGTGATCACTTGGTGTAAGGATGAATCATTCAATAGCGTTTTGATATTATTGACATCCTTGCTGTCCTTCCAAGACAAAGGTAGAATTTCATTATCCAAAAGTATATAAATTACTGATTTTATAGTATATCGATTTAAAAAAAATAGTTTTTTGCTTTTCAGTTCTATTGGAGAAGAAGAGTTCTGCTTGCCAAACCCTTGTTAAAAGAAGCCGGAATTGGGTCTATTATTCTTGAAAATCCATATTGTATCCTTAATGTATTATTATCCAAGCCACATTGTGGGAAGAGGATAAAGGAATGAGTTCAGTCCATCCCATTCCAATAAAACATAACAGACAAACTCTTAATCTAATGAATCAGCCATATAAAACTGTCTGACACAATTTGACCCTGGCTGTTGAAAATGTCATTAAATTCCAATAAGACCTAAAAAAATTAAAAATCTGTTTCTCAGGCCCTCTCGCATGGTCTTTTTAGCTGCCGCATGCTGTCTTTTTATAACCAATGCAAACTTAAAAAAATAAAAATTAAATGGTTTATGTCTAATATTTTACCCAAGTTAATAAAATTGATAAATTTGTCCCTTGAGTGCAACAAGGCTTTGCAATGCTTTAGCATTGCAAAGCCTTCTTGCACTCAAAGGAAAAAATACACCACCACCCATGCTATTGTGTAGATTATGAGGTCCGAAACAAACCAAGAACATAAACTTTTGATTGCAAAGAAAATTATAGGCTATTTTTTTCAATTTCTTTTCATGTTAGGTAAAGCGTTAAACATCATCAACAACAAACGAATGATCTATTTGGAGCCAGAATTAAGTAAAACTCCCCCCCCCCCCCTCCTTCCAAGACAAAGGTAGAATTTCATTATCCAAAAGTATATAAATTACTGATTTTATAGTATCATATCGATTTAAAAAAAATAGTTTTTTGCTTTTCAATTCTATTGGAGAAGAAGAGTTCTGCTTGCCAAACCCTTGTTAAAAGAAGCCGGAATTGGGTCTATTATTCTTGAAAATCCATATTGTATCCTCAATGTATTATTATCCAAGCCACATTGTGGGAAGAGGATAAAGGAATGAGTTCAGTCCATCCCATCCCATGCCCTGTAATGTGCAAAGTGATTGTAGCTATGTCAACATGTATAATTATTTTGCTTCTCTGACAAGAATTGTTGAAAAAGTTTGAGATGACCTGCTGTTTTCCTCAGAGTGTTTTTATTTTCATTTGCCTCGATGGATATGTATAGACATGAAAAGAGAAGTGGTCACCATTGTGTTTGTTTACAATTGCAGACAATTTTTAGCTCAACTTTACGTCAAGTATGAGCTATTGGGATGGGCTGCGATCCGTCGGCCGCCCGTATGTCTGTGCATATGTCCGTCCGTCCAACTATCCACAATTCCTTTAGCACACCCTACAGGTCTCTGCTCTCACCCGATCAGTTCCATATTTCATACATGGCTTTGGGGCAATGTCTAGTTGGGAGCTATCGATTTTTAGCTTAACTTGACAAAGTCAAGATAAGCTATAACCATCACGTGTGCAGAAGTCTGTTAGTCTTTAAGACTGTTCACATTTTCCTTTAGCACAGGCTACACCCTGTAGTTCTTATCTGATTGACTCAAAATTTCATGTGCAAGTTTGAGGTCATGTCTAGATGAGAACGTCCCCTTTTGGTTGTGATCGGTCAACCGTGATGGCCGCCCAAGCTCAAAACCCGAAAACCTTTAGCACAGTCTACAGGTCGTATTTATGAAGGAATTTCATGGTAACATGGTAGGATGATTCTGTATAATATCTAGATGAGAACGTCTCCTTTTGGTCATGATCTGTCAACCATGATGGCTGCCCAAGCCCGAAACCCAAAAACTTTTTGCACAGTCTACAGGTCATATTTAATAATGAGTGATTTCATTGTAACTTGGTAGGATGACTCCATATGATGTCTGGATGAGAACGTCCCCTTTTGGTCGTGATCAGTCATCTGTGCCAGCTACAGGGGCCCAAAGCCCCAAAACCTTTAGCACAGTCTACAGGTCATATTTATGAAGGGATTTCATTGTAACTTGGTAGGGTGACTCCAGATAATGTCTAGATGAGAAGGTTCCCTTTTGGTCATGATCATTCAGCCATGATGGCTGCCCGAGCTCAAAACCCGAAAACTTTTAGCACAGACTGCATGTCGTATTTATGAAGGGATTTCATTGTAACTTTGTAGGATTACTCAGTATAATGTCTAAATGAGGACATCCCCGTTTGGTTGGGATGAGTCAACCGTGATGACTACGCAGGCCCAAAGCCCCAAAACCTTTAGCACAGTCTACAGGCCATATTTATGAAGGGATTTCATTGTAACTTGATAGGATGACTCTTTTTGGAATAATTTCACTGTAACTTGGTAACTTTGGTTGACATACATTAACTGTGAGAGCCACATTAACCCACCCCATACTTCTTCAGTACAGTTTACACCTCAAATTATTTTTATTGAAAACATAGCATACAGGGAACAGAAATTAACATATTCTCAATTATCACAATTCTTGTTGTATTTCATAATCCTTTCATAAACATTGAACATTATCCTTTTCATCAAACACAACACCACACAATCAAGTTAAGCTACAGTGTCATTGACACTTTTCATTTTTAATTTCGATGATAAAAAATGGCCATCAGTGGCCATCATGGATTTGGATATAAATTGTCCAACAATTCCTTTAGCACACCTACAGGACGCAACTCTCACCCGATCAGTTCCAAATTTCATATGTAGCTTTGAAGAAATGTCTAGATGGGAGCTATCAAATTTTTCCAGATTTCGTTGATAAACTTGGTCGCCTGCGGCCATCTAAGATTTGGCATATAAATTGTCAACAATTCCATTAGCACACCCTACAGTCCGTTTCTCTCACTCGACCTTTTTCAAATTTCATATGTAGTTTTGGTGTGATGTCTAGGTGGGAGCCATCAAATTTTTCTGAATTTTGTTGAAAAACATGGCTGCCAGCAGCCATCTTGGATTTGGATATAAATTGTCCAACAATTCCTTTAACACACCCTACAGGCCCTCATTCTCATCTGATCAGTCCCAAATTGCATATATAGCTTTTGGGGCAATGTCTAGATGGGAGCTGTCAAATGGAAAAACATGGCCGTCAGAGGCCATCTTAGATTTGTCATATAAATTGTCAACATTTCCATTAGCACACCCTAATCTTTTTCAAATTTCATACATAGTTTTGGTGTGATGTCTAGATGAAGCTGACAAATTTTTTGAAATTTCATTGAAAAACATGGCTGGCAGTGGCCATTTTGGATTTGGCGTATAAATTGTCATCAATTCTATTAGCAGACCCTACAGGCCTCACCTCTCACCTGATCTTTTTCAAATTTTATATGTAACTTTGGTATGATGTCTAGATGGGAGTTTTCAAATATTTTTATACTGTACCAATGACCCAGACATAGCTGGTGCTAACTCTTAAAAATCTAGGGCCAAACACAAATTTTGCCCCCCAATCCCCAAAATTTGCATCTAAAACCAAAGAAATCATGTCCTGAATGGCCCTCCATACTTTGCCTCTACTGCGCATGCGCAGTGTCAAGGAGGTCCCGAAATTGGTGCCAATTATCATTCTTTGTTTGGCCCTTCATCAGTTCACATCTGACTGATCTTTGTGCTTGTAAATCTCAGTTTAAATGATGCCAGACACATAAATATTAGAGAAATGGTGGATCTAAAGAGGAAATAGAAGGAGGAGAGGAAAAATGAGTGATAGAAAATAATCAGGGCTGTAACTTAAATTTTTTTTATGAAATTATGTTAAGTTACCTATTTTCGAGGCATGGGCCTGTTGTCATTCTTGCTATAAAGTTACACTGCTTGTTCAGTGTTTCCTCTCTCTCTTTCCTTTAAGTACCCCCTTGCTATTCTCCCATGCTTTTGGCATATTTTCTGTAATATTATTACTAAAATTTCTTGGGAGTTTTAACTGGGTAACAGAATGAATTCTGTTCTTTTCCCCATGTTTACGTCCTCACCCATGGGTTTTTAGGCGTAGTGTTCTGCATCTACCATCTGATGTTCTGCAGTTTCTTCCCTGGAAGTTCTGTTTTGCATCAGATAGTGTATTATTGGTAACTGATTTCGGGCCATGGTTATCAGTGCCTGGAGTCATGTTTCTGGTGTTTATACACTTCTTGTTTACATTGACAACAGTCTCTGTGGAGGGGGATTTCTTGTCTTTGTGTTAGTTTAATCATAACAAGATACATTATTATTATTCGTAAGTGTTGCATTAATTTTTTAAAATATTTTTAAAATTTTTGTCCACACTTAGGCTTGGGATCCATCGGGGCTCAACGTTACTTTTCAGAAACTTGGGCTTTTCTGAAAAAATATTTTTTCAAAAAATTTTTTTGATTTCAATTATTTTTTCTATGTTAATGGATCATGTTATTATGTATCTTTGTTTTCAGGGGTTGGTGCGAGTACTAGGACTTTTTGTATTCTTTTCACAATGAAAGGATATTGTTCAAATTGTAATAAGAGGAAATCTTCCTCTGACTTTCATAATCATTGTATTAATTGTAGTCAGTGTACTCGCACTAACTCCTGTTCAGTATGTGTCAATTGGATGACAGACATGGGAAGCGTGTGTCACGGTATGTTGTTAGCGGGGAAATGGCCATGCCGGTCTTTTCTCCGCAGGGTCACTCTAGTTTATCAATCTTTATTTCAGAGGAACAAGAACAGGGTGATGTTTCCGTGATGTCTTCCAAAAGTGTGCCTCCGTCGTCACAATTAAATGAAGAGCTAGCGGCAAAGTGCTCATGGAAATACGTCAATTGCCTAAGAGGTCCCTAGTAGGATCAACGGCGTTGACGTCCGCTAGCTCGCCCGGTGTAGCGTCCATTCATCGAATGGTTCGGCAGCCGGGTTCGTCCGTTGCGGTCCAGGAAGGAGTTTTGGGTGATGCGAGCACTATAAATCAACAAAGTGCACACCCAGTGACGGCGGATCAGAGGAGAGAACGGAGGAAGCCTATTAGTCCGGTTCCTAGCTCGTCCAGGTCCATCCAGGCTGCGAGCGAGAGAGGTCCCTCTCTCGTACAACAACATCTGGGACCAGATGTTGTGGTACAAAACGTTTCGCATTCGGAGCATACGTCCGCCGCTCGGGACGCTCCGTTATGTAGACAGTCCAGAGAGACTGTCGATAAGGCTTCCTCATCCTCACGGCAGCGCACACGACCGCACCTTGGCTATGTGACCACGGATATCCAGCCAGCTTTGCCAATCAGAGAATCCAAGGCGACCAGGTCACGCCATCCGGTAGCCAGGGACACGAGGCCTGTAGACTCTGGACGTTTGCATAAGAGAAGTATGCAGGAGTCAACGTACACGGAGTTTCCAGCGGCAAAGCAACGTAAGACCGCTACTCCACAGGCCTCAGTGACGGATGTGCTATCCCAAATAGCACAACTTATCGCAGCATCCCAGCAACGACAGAATCTCTGTCGGATCAGGTAATATCCAACGACGCTGGGTCGGTACGCTCCGCTGAAGCATCAGGTACGGACGACCGAAAACTTCATAGGGTCCGACAGGATGGCGAAGGGGATTCGGAGGATTTCGAGCTTTCCCTTTCGGAACAACATAAGCTGCCGTACATTTCATCCGGCATTATCTTCCAGAGGTTGTTTCGTCGGACCAGAATGCTGCGATGCCGGATAAGAGACTGATAGCGTCTTTGGACACAAGAATTTTTTTTGATCGGTTCAGGGACATCGTCCCTGAGTTTCCGACACAGTCCAATAATGTCACAGGAACATTCGAATTATTGAACGACGCTATATATATGCTTGCTACTAAACAAGCAAGTCTGGTTTCTTGTTCGCAAAAGTTTCCGTGATGTCTTCCAAAAGTGTGCCTCCGTCGTCATAGTTAAATGAAGAGCTAGCGGCAATAAGTGCTCATGGAAATATGTCAATTGCCTAAGAGGTCCCTAGAAGGATCAACGGACTTGACATCTGCTATCTTGCCCGGTGTAGCGTCCATTCATCGAATGGTTCCGTGGCCGGGTTCGTCCGTTGCGGTCCAGGAAGGAGATTTGGGTGATGCAAGCACTATAATAAGACAAAAGTGCACACCCAGTGACGACGGATCAGAGGAGAGATCGGAGGAAGCCTGTTAGTCCGGTTCCTAGCTCGTCCAGGTCCATCCGGGCTGCGAGCAAGAGAGGTCCCTCTCTCGTACAACAACATCAGGGACCAGATGTTGTGGTACAAAACGTTTCGCATTCGGAGCATGCGTCCGCCGCTCAGGACACTCCGTTATATAGACAGTCCGGAGAGACTGTCAATAAGGCTTCCTCATCCTCACAGCAGCGCACACGACCGCACCTTGGCTACGTGACCACGAATATCCAGCCAGTTTCGCCAATCAGAGAATCCACGGCGATCAGGTCACACCATCCGGTAGCCAGGGACACGAGGCCTGTAGACTCCAGACGTTCGCATAAGAGAAGTATGCAAGAGTCAACGTACACGGAGCTTCCAGCGGCAAAGCAACGTAAGACCAGCTACTCTACAGGCCTCAGTGACGGACGTGCTACCCCAAATAGCACAACTTATCGCAGCATCCCAGCAAACAACAGAATCTCTGTCGGATCAGGAATAATTCGACGACGCTGGGTCGGTACGCTCCGCTGAAGCATCAGGTACGGACGACCGAGAGCTTCATAGGGTCTGACAGGATGGCGAAAGGGATTCGGAGGATTTCGAGCTTTCCCTTTCGGAACAACATAAGCTGCCGTAGATTTCATCCGGCATTATCTTCCAGAGGTTCTTCCATCGGACTAGAATGCTGCGATGCCGGATAAGAGATAATAGCGTCATTAGACACAGAATTTGTTTTTGATCGGTTCAGGGACATCGTCCCTGAGTTTTCCGACACAGTCCAATAATGTCACAAGAACATTCAAATTATTGAACGATGCTATATATAAGCTTGCTACCAAAACAGGCAAGTCTTCTTTCTTGTCCGCAAATGCTCTAAATCTGCCTTTCATCAATTCAAGGAATAAATTCGAAACGGCAGGACAGGGCATACCGAGAGTTCCTCTGCGTCTAGACGACGAGGCTGAAGACTTGGAATTGTCTGTACCGTCGTCTATGTCAATTCCAACCATGACATTGGAAATGACAATAATGTCTAACAGACTTAACATAGACGCTTTATCATACGCAGACCACCTTACTAAGGCGTTATCATTACGTCTTCAAGGGAAAGAATTTCAGGATACAATCCTCATTGAGACTTCTTTCAAGGGCAGTAGATTATTCCACATATAACTCCGCCTTTCAGTGGCAAACCTGGAGTTGTTTCGACGTGACGCAGCCCTAGCTACATCCACGCTCGTGGATAGTAAGGTGAAGAACTCTCTCAGAGTTGCTTCGGTCTACGGAGAAGCTTCTCTTCGACGACAAGCTTTCAGCAATTTATAGACGTTCTCTTGTCTAATCAAGTGTAACAAGAGATTCAGACTTGGGCAAACATTCAGTGGTTGACTCAGGGAGTTCCACTGCAGTTGCCGGACCCGAGTTTTACGATTATGACGGATGCCAGTCAAACAGGTTGGGGTACAACATTGATCCCAACGGATTCGAAGTGCCAGGGTCTTTGGGATCCGCAGTTTCTAGGCAAGCACATAAACATCCAAGAAATGATGTCAATTTGGCTTGCACTACGTCATTGCATGAACATTATTCAGAAAGCACATGTCCAAATCCTGTCCGACAATACGACAGTAGTTGCGTATATCCGGAACCAGGGAGGCACTCATTCCGTTCCGTTATTCAATTTAACGGAAAGAATCCTTCTGTTTGTTCTAGAACACCAAGTTCTGCTTTCAGTCCGTCATATTCCAGGTCGTCTGATTGTATTAGCAGACTCCCTTTCACGGAAGGGTCGCTTGTTGCCGTCAGAATGGACTCTCAACAAACAGGTATTCAATCAGATTTGCTACCAATGGGAGCGACCAATGATAGACTTATTTGCGACACAACTCAACAATCAGTTGCAGACGTATGTGTCACCATGTCTGGATCCCGAGCATATGCGGTAGATGCTCTATTGATCTTCTGGGTCGGAATGATAGGATATGCGTATCCTCCAGCGCCGTTGATTCAGCAAATATTGCTAAAGATAAAACAATCACAATGCAATTCTGTTGGTAGCATCTCTGTCTCCACAGAGACCGTGGATAAATCTACTCAGGTGTCTGCTGTGGGATTTTTCTGCGAAAACTTCCTCCACGAGAGGATCTTCTTTCGCAGGGGAATCGCGTCAACTTCATCACAACCCACAAGGTCTCAACCTTCACGTATTTCCGTTATGCGGTCCTTCTTGCACCGCAAGCATTGTACAGGACGAGCAGTGGACGCGATTTCTAGCTGTAGGAGGACCTCCTCTTCGCTAAACTATGCGGCTAAGTGGAAGGCCTTTCGTCGTTGGTGTAGGGATCATTCTGTTGATATTTTTGATCCCTCCATACCAGACATTGCAAACTTTCTAGTATACTTGTTTGACAAGATCAACTGCAGCCTGTTACTATTAAAGGTTATAAGTTTATGTTATCTGATACCTATGCACACCATGATAGTTTACAATTGGATCTGATGTCTCTTTATCTAAATTAGTTAGAAACTTCTCGATAAATAGACCTAGAACCCTTAGATTAATTCCTAAATGGAATTTAGCTTGGTTTCTTATTAAACTAAAAGAAAAGCCATTTGAGCCTCTTGAGACAGTAGATTTCAAATTCTTGTCTTATAAACAGCATTTCTCTTAGCTTTCTCTTCTGCTAGAAGAGTCAGTGAGCTTCATGCACTCTCGGTGGACTATTCTCACTATTGTAGTGTCGAGAACACTATTACCTTTACTACTAATGTTGGATTTTTGGCCAAGAATCAGGCTCCTAATAATATCCGGAACCTATTGTTATTAAGGCCCTTCCGTCTTCAGATGGGCATAGGCCTTTACTCTGTCCGGTTAGAGCTTTACGTATTTATAATCAAAGATCTCAGTTTATCAGAAAGGGACGAAAACGCTTCTTTCTGTCTCTGATGCCTAATAGAAAGGACATTACGGTCCATTCTATTGCTAGATGGATTCAATTAACTATCCGTACTGCTTATGATAATCTATCTTCAACTCAGCAGTCTGTGCTTAAGATTTGGGCTCGTGAAGTAACAGCTCTTTCTACATCTTAGGCTTACCAAAATAGTGTTGCTATTACAGATTTAATGAAGGCTGCATATTGGTCTCAGCCATCCACATTCATGAATTTTTATCTCAGAAATATTGAGTCCATTTCTGGAGACCTGCATTGTTTAGGTCCGTTATCTGTTACTCAGAATGTCGTTCTCTAAACAGTTGCAATTATAGTTATGCAGGCTTTCTGTTCAGGCAGTGACTCCGTCCTGCTGCCCTCTTTGCTCTGGGCTATTTGACCCAGGGCAAGGAGAAGGGGGGGGGGGGGGAGGGTGTTCCCTTAGGTCTCCTGATTTATAGTGAAAAGCAAGGGGATACCTCCTCCGGAGTCAGTAATTCTGAGTTGTTACCCGGATGGTTTTAAAGTGTAAAGTTAATGTTTAAAAATTCATTCATGTCATATTTTTAAAGTATAGCTCGGTGTGATGTGTATATGTCACGTGTCAAACGGGCGTTAATATGCAATCCTCAGACTCTTTTAAAAGGGTATAAAGAGTCTCAATTCTCTGGACTATCTTTATTTATTGGCTTACTTTAAAATAATTAGTAAAAAGGATATACTGGATGTTAATAGAGAACATGAATGTTATTATGCTCAATTATAGAGGGTGTTGTGTCTTTCTAATTTATCATAAAATAAAGATACATGTAAAGCCTAATGCTCCTTTTCTCCTCGAGGGAATGACTCTATTTTATATAGTTGAGCTTATTGGACTTTCCTCTATGTCCTAGGCCCTCCAGCCTTTTTACTATTCAGCTATGTCTGGGTCATTGGTACAGTATTAAAATGTTAAAAAATTTATAGTAATTTATATATTTTTTATACTTACCAATGACCCAGACGGGGATGGCCCTCCCAGGAGTTGGGAACTCATACCTCCCCGCTGAGTACATAGCGCTGTCCAGGCACTGCTTGTAAGAATGATAATTGGCGCCAGTTTCGGGACCTCCTTGACACTGCACATGCGCAGTGGAGGCAAAGTATGGAGGGCCCTTCAGGACATGATTTCTTTGGTTTTAGATGCAAATTTTGGGGATTGGGGGGCAAAATTTGTGTTTGGCCCTTGATTTTTAAGAGTTAGCACCAGCTATGTCTGGGTCATTGGTAAGTATAAAAAATATATAAATTACTATAAATTTTTTAACTTTTCTGCATTCCACTGAAAAAGATTGCCGCCACCAGCCATCTTGGATTTGACATATAAATTGTCAACATTCCATTAGTACACCCACAGGCCCCATCCCTCACCCGATTTTTAGTCGAGTTGTGACGAAGTCAAACTCGACTTATAGTTTGATGAATGTTGGGCGGGCGGGGCGGGCGTAAACAATTGGTTTCCAGATGATAACTTGATAATGGTTCAACCCATGTTCATGAAACTTCATAGGTAGGTTGGTATCGGTGAGAGAAAGAACCCTATTAATTTTGGACTTGCTTGGTCAAAGGTCAAGGTCACAGTGACCTTGAACATAGTAAATTGTAAACAATTGGTTTCCGGATGATAACTTGACTACGGTTCAATCCACATTCATAAAACTTCATTTGTAGGTTGGCCTTTGTGAGAGGAGAAACCCTATTTATTTTGGACTCACTAGGGCAAAGGTCAAGGTCACAGTGACCCTGAACATAGTAAATCAAAACAGTTGGTTTCCGGATGATAACTTGATAATGGTTCAACCCATGTTCATGAAACTTCATAGTTAGATTGGCATCAGTGAGAGGAAGAATCCTATTTACTTTGGACTCGCTAGGTGAAAGGTCAAGGTCACAGTGACATTCAACATAGTAAATCATAAACAATTGGTTTCCGGATGAAAACTTGATAATGTTTTGACCCACGTTCATGAAACTTCATAGGTAGGTTGGCATCAGTGAGAGGAAGAACCCTATTTATTTTGGACTTGCTAGGTGAAAGGTCAAGGTCACAGTGACCTTCAACATAGTTAATCGTAAACAATTGGTTTCCGAACGATAACTTGATAATGGTTTGACTCACATTCATGAAACTGCGTAGGTAGGTTGGCCTAGGTGAGTGGAAGACCCTGATTTATTTTGGACTCACTAGGTCAAAGGCCAAGGTCACAGTGACCTTGAACATAATAAATCGTAAACAATTGGTTCCAGATGATAATTTGACAATGGTTCCACCTTTGTTCATGAAACTTCATAGGTAGGTTAGCATTGGTGCAAGAAAGAGCCCTATTTATTTCGGAATCACTAGGTCAAAGGTCAAGGTCACAGTGACCCTTCACATAGTAAATTGTAAACAATTGGTTTCCGGACGATAAGTTGATAATGATTAAACCCACTTTTGTGCTGTCACAACTCGACATTGGATCGGTGATCCTATCAGCATTTTTTTCAGGTTTCATATGTAGCTTTGGTGTGATGTCTTTTGGTAGAAACTTGAGTGAATGACTTGGCATTACTGGATCTTTCTATTTAGTCCAGTCCCTTCTTGGACAAGTTGAGCTGCAGTGTCATTTACACTTTCATTTAAATAGTTCAGTATTAAAGTATGCAAATTTGTTACCGGGTTATATGAGATAGTAGTTACATGGGCTAAATGAGATGGGGAAATCTTCCATGACTTTCTTACATAGGCTGAGTGTACAAAATGGAGTAGGGGGTGTGCAAATGTATTTTCTAGAAGAAAGTAAATATATCCTTTTTGAATCATTTCTATTATTGTTCCTTAATAATAAACAGATGGCGTAAGAAAACCAAAGAATCAATTGTAAGTATGATGTTTTTCACTTCTTTGTGTACCTCTTCAAAGAATAACCTTGCTAATTGCATATAACATGTGGTTCCAATCCTGTAATGCTGCAGCCTATAGAAAGTTGACCGGATAGTCGTGTTTTGTTCATAAAAGAATCACTGTTAACTGATTGAATCCCATATTTTAGCTCTGTTGAAAAGTGTAGATGTCACAATTAAAAGGATTCATATTCTGCCATCATGCTCAAGATATAGTGGGAAGCAAATAGGCAGCCAAGACTTACCTAGAAACAACTTCCAAGGTACTTATAATGGAATAACTTGCAGCTTTATCTAGAGACTGCAATTTTGGGCACCTCTTTAGTTGCAGTAAAAAGTGATCCAAGTCATAATTAAGCCTCTGAGGGTTAATTATATCATGTACCTCCTCCTCAGTTTCACTAATAAGCAAACTAATCCCAGGTGGATGGTGAAATTTTCCCTTTCCGAACAACTTAAGGTGGCTGTAGATTTCATCCGGCATCACTTTTTAGAAGTTGTTTCTCTGGACAAAAATGCTGCGTTACCTGATAAGAAACTGTAAGCGTCACTGGACACAGACTTTTTTGGCCGAATTAGTGACACCGTCCCTGAGTTTCCACCCAGTCCAGAAATGTCACAGACATTTGAACTTTTGAATGACGCTATATTCAAGCTAGCCTCTAAGACTGGCAAATCCGGTTTCTTATCGCCTAAGCGCTATACAGCTGCCTTTCATCAATGCTAGACATAAATTTGAAACGGCAGGACAAGGTGTGCCGAGAGTTCCTCTACGTTTGGACGACTAGGCTGAAGACCTGGAACGGTCATTGCTGGCATCCATGTCTATTTACTCCAGTATACTGGAGACGATAATATCGTCTAATAGAATTTAGACACATTATCTCATGCAGATCACCTTACCAGAGCGTTATCACTACATCTCCTAGTGAAAGAATTCCAGGATCTTCAAACTTTCTTAAGAGTTCTTTCGAGGGCTATAGCATATTCTACGTATAACTCCGCCCTTTCAGTGGCAATATGGAGTTAGTCAGACGTGATGCTGCCCTGGCTGCATCCACAAGAGTGGATAGTAAGATGAAAAAACTCTCTTCCAGTTGCTCCGATCTCAGGAGAGCTTCTCCTCGACGTTAAGCTTTCTACAATCTATATTCGATTACTAAGAAAGCTCCGGATTCTCTGCATTTATTCCGCTTTGAAAAAGTCGGACTCAGCAGGGAGGAGTAAGGCAGGTTCTTCGGGCGCGAATACGTCCAAAGGAAGTCCTGTAGAGGATCAAAGCCTCTACGTCTTACTCCGGAGACCGTCAGAGTAGTGACTCACATAGGGGTTGCAATGCTGGCCGAGATATCAGGTCAGACGCCCATAGGTCGATTGGGCGAGGTGCGGGTCGTGGAGGATGTGATTTCTCCTTCCGCAATCCTTGCAGGGCCAGGAGGTGATGGTCTAAACCTCTATTGCGTTCCAGTGGGTGGAAGGCTGTCGAGATTCTTAACCAATTGGTTGTCAATTACGGACGACCCATGGGTGCAAGGGGTTATTTCCAAAGGTCTAGCCGTCCTTCAAGGAAAAACCTCCATTAACTCGAAGTCCATGCTGGTCTCAGCTTCCGTTAAACGTTCAGAAGAGAGATTTGCTTCTATCAGAAGTTCAGTCTCTTCTGGACAAGAATGCTATAGACGCCAGTTCATCGCAGCATCCCAGCAGCTATGAGAAACTTTTTCAGTAAAGAACTATCTGAGCAGCTGGGTCGGTTCGTTCCCCTGCAGAGTCACTAAGGGACGACCGAAATTATTATGTGGTCCAGGTGGATGGTAAAAGGGAATCAGCACAGCTGAAATTTTCCCTTTCCGAACAACTTAAGGTGGCTGTAGATCTTTTGAATGACGCTATATTCAAGCAAAGAGAAAAACGTCGACCTACTTGGACAACATTCTTCAGGGTTAGGCAGCAAGCTAACCCTTCAGAACGATGTTCAGAGTCTGCTTCAATTGCTCCGACGTCTCGATTTCATAGTAAACGAAAAGAAGTCGGATCTAGTGACGTCCTAATCATTCACCCACGTGGGAATGAGCTTAGAGACGCACAACAATCTCGTTTATCTGCCGTTAACCAGAGCGATATTAGTCAGTTGTTACGCTCGCTTTTGCCTTCACTCAGATGTAGTAACAGCGAGAGAATTCCTGAGACTGACACGTTTGTGCGGACCCGCTGCGGATCTTATTCCGATGGAGCGGCTACGCACACGTCCTCTCCACAGATATTTTATCTCAAGAATTGGAGTGTGAACACTCATTCGCTCGAATCAAACATCGTCTTGTCGAATCAAGTGAAACAAGAGATTCAGACTTGGGCAGCTATTCAGTGGTTAACTCAAGGAGTACCACTGCAACTGCCGGATCCGAGTTTAACGATAATGACGGATGCGAGTCAAACAGGTTGGGGCGCAACTCTGAGCCCAACAGATTCAGGGTGCCAGGATCTTTAGGATCCGCAGTTCCTAACAAGTACATAAACATCAAGAGATGATGTCAATATGGCTTGCGCTACTTCAATGAATGAACATTCTTCAGAATTCGCATGTTCAAATTCTGTCCGACAATTCGTCAGTAGTAGCGTATATTCGGAACCAGGGAGGCACTCATTCCATTCCGTTATTCAATTTAACGGAAAGGATCCTTCTGTTTGTCCTAGGGCATCAAGTTCTTCTATAGGTCTGTCATATTCCGGGTCGTCTGAACGTTCTAGCGGACTCCCTTTCTCAGAAAGGTCGTATGTTGTCGTCAGAATGGACTCCCAACAATGAGTATTCAATCAGATTTGCTACCAATGGGATCGTCCAGTGGTAGACTTATTTGCGATGCATCTCAACAATCAGTTGCAGACGTATGTGTCGCCGTGTCTAGATCCTCGAGTGGTTGCAGTAGACGGTCTGTCGATCTCTTGGGATGGAATGATAGGATACGCATATCCTCCAGCGCCATTGATTCAGTAGATATTGCTCAAGATAAAGCAATCTCACTGCAAAATTCTGTTGGTAGCATCTCTGTCACCCCAGAGACCATGGATAAATGTACTCAGGTGTCTGCTGTGGGACATGCCGCGGAAGCTTCCTCCACAAGAGGATCTTCTTTCGCAGGGGAAATTGCGCACACTGCATCACAACCCGCAAGACAGCTTTCTCTTAGCCTTCTCTTCTGCTAGAAGGGTTAGTGAGCTTCAGGCACTATCTGTGGATGATTCTCACTATCGTAGTGTAGGTAATACTGTTACCTTGACTACTAATGTTGGATTTTTGGCTAAAATCAGGCTCCTAATAAGTATTCGGAACCTATTGTTATTAAGGCTCTTCTGTCTTCAGACGGGCATAGGCCTTTACTCTGTCCTGTTAGAGCTATACATATTTACATAAGTAGATCTGAGTTTATCAGAAAGGGACGTAAACGTTTCTTTCTGTCTCTGCTGCCTAATAGAAGGGACATGACAGTCCATTCTACTGCAAGGTGGATTCAATTAACTATCCTTACTGCTTATGAAAAATTATCTTCAACTCAGCAGTCTGTGCTTAAGATTTTGGCGCATGAAGTAAGAGCGCTGTCTACATCTTGGACTTATGCTAATAGTGTTGCTATTACCGATTTGATGAAGACTGCATATTGGTCTCAGCCTTCTACATTCACGAGTTTTTATCTTAGAAATATTGAGTCCATTTCTGGCGACCGGCGTTGTTTAGGTCCGTTATCTGTTGCTCAGAATGTCGTCCACTAAACAGTTGCAACTATAGTTATGTAGGCTTTCTGTTCTGGCAGTGTCTCTGTCCTGCTGCCCTCTTCACTCTGGGGTATTTGACCCAGGGCAAGGGAAAAGGGGGGGGGGGGGGGGATGGTGTTCCCTTAGGTCACCTGCTTTATAGTGAAAAGCAAGGGAATACCTCCTCTGGAATCAGTAATTCCGAGTCGGTGCTGGGATGGTTTTAAAGTGTAAAGCTAATTCATGTAATATTTTTAAAGTGTAGCTCGGTGTGAAACATTTGTATATGTCACGGATCATACGAGTGCTAATATACAATCCTCGGATACTTTTAAATGAGTATAAAAAGTCTCATTATCTAGACTATCTTTAATTATTGGCTTTCCTTTAATAAGATTAGTATAATGGATTATACTGGATGTTAATAGAGATCATTGATGTTATTGTGCTCAATTAATGGGAATGGTATTGTGTCTTTCTTTTTTGATACAAACAAGAAAGATACATGTAAAACCTGTTCTCTTCTCCTTGAGGGGATAATTCTGTTTTCATGTAATTGAGTCTATTGGAATTTCCTTTATGTCCTAGGCCCTCCAGCCTTTTTTCTATTCAGCTAAGTCTGGGTCATTGGTGCAGTATAAAAATGTTAAAAAATTTATAGTAATTTATATATTTTTTATACTTACCAATGACCCAGATGGGGATGGCCCTCCCATGAGTTGGGAACTCATACCTCCACGCTGATTACATAACACTTACCAGGCACTGGTTGTAAGAATGACTTTTGGAGCCAATTTCGAGACCTCCTTGACACTGCGCATGCGCAGTGGATTAAAGGTATGGAGGACCACATAGGACATTGAAATTTCGTTTTTTTATGCAAATTTTGGGGATTGGGGGGCAAAATTTGTGTTTGGCCCTATAATTTAAGGAGTTAGCAACAGCTAAGTCTGGGTCATTGGTAAGTATAAAAAATATATAAATTACTATAAATTTTTTAACTTTTCTATGATTTGAATAATTTTACTAATCTTTTGTTAGTACCGTGGTATTTCTGATACAGAAACTGATAAACTGATACATTAAAACCCTGTTAATTGAATAGCCACTTTGCCAATGAAAATTATTCAAATAACAGGAGTATTCAATTAACAGGGATTGTATCACTTTCCTGTATTCTACAGATAAACTTAGCATTTATTCCACTATATCTTGTTTGACAGATGACCTCTGTCAAACAAGATATAATAGATTAAATGCCTGTATTGGATGTACTGAGGCCAAATAGGTCTCTAAACAAAGAAAAACTGAGAAGAGTCAGGGTAATTTCTCGACAGGATACAAGATTTTTTATTCAATTAACAGGAGTTTACTCTATAACCCATATTCACTTAACAGGTCAAATTTGTACTGGAGGTATGGTAAATGGTTTTGTGTTGGGAAATTATATTCAATTAACAGGGTTATTCAGTTAATAGATATCCAAGTAAGTGGGCTCCACTGTATATCATTCATTTGACGGGATCTTTTAGTACAATATATTGGACCTTGACTCAAATCACAGTGTTCCTCTTGTAACTTATGAAAGTTTCCATTAGTTTTATGTTATTTCAACTGGTTCAGTGTCAGAATCCAAAATTTGGGCTCTGTTAGAAAGTACAGCCTTGAAAATAAAATTTTTCATCTTCTCAACAACTTCTTCATATTTGACACTTAAAGGCCTATTTCCAAATTTTATGACTTCAGAACAGGCGCCCTTAACTTTCCACGATAAGGTGGTCCTGCTGACAACAAACAAATTACTTGGTAGTGGTTTCTAATCTAGCCTGACTTTACTAGATATCACCGCTAAGCCAAAGGATCTACAGAGGCTGTAGGCTGTTAGCAATTCAGGACACTTGTCCATGCCCTTAAAGGTTAACTTAAATTTAACAGTTTAATTTTGCATTCGATCAGTTAAGTGATATAACTGTTATTAGTAGAATATATTCCTTTGACAATTACTGTACTTTACACAATTTCTCCTGTGTTGGTTTTCCATGGATCTTTGAATTGCTTGAAAGTCTTTAAATTAAAAAGTAATTCACCAGGAATGTGGAAAGGGCTTAAATTTTGATGTGATCCTGAAACTTTTACATTTTCTCACATGTTAAATATTTCTTTAGATTCTACTGAGATGTTTTATCAGGTTTCTTGGAACTACAGAATTGAAATTTTTTCCTGGAATAGCCTTGAATTTGAAGTATGTCATCCTATAGTTTGGCTCATTTTAACCAAACTTGGTGGGAAGTAAAAATGTTATGTATACAGGTTTATTTTGTCTTGAATTCTAATCTAATGTGTTTTTATCCCCAGCCAAATGAAGTTAGCGGGGGATATAGCGATTGGTTCCATCCATCTGTTTATCCATCCGCACTCATATCTTCGCAACTGATGGTCAGATCTCCATGAGGCTTCACATGCATACATTCTGTGAGAGTCATTCGGTGCCCAGTGAAAATTGATCTTGTCTGTATATTGTTCCGAGAGTTATGCCACTTTGACTTAGAATTTTTGAAGTGATTCAGTAAATGACTGAAAGTTGTCCAGGGAAAACCAAGTTATGACCCGTCGACTTATTAGTTATTTTTGGATTGTGACCTCACAGGACAATAAAATGAAATGTGTTTGCATACTAGCCTCTCCCAACCTATTTTGCCAAAGTTAGCCCCAACTTACTTTAATTTGTTTTAATAAAATCAGCACTCAACCTTGTCATATTAAGAATTGAATGATAGTTGATATTTATTGGTAAATAAACATGTTGAAGTGGTCTCACATTTCATAATAATCATGTCAGTTTTGTTTGTCACATTTATGATGCTCATTGGACTTTCAGTTGAGTTACTGTGAGTTGAAGTCTACTTCCTCTATCAAATCCTTGAAACAAGACAATTAGCTTGTTCCTAAGAGGGGTGATTAGCTATGTCTTTGAGACAACAGGGATTCTTTCAGGTGTATATAGGGGCTGAATATGGGCCCCTTTCCCAGTGGCATTTGGGCATGATTTTTCTGAATTCCTGACCCCAAATTTCAGAATCTCAGTCCCCACTCAAAGAAAATTTCATGCACCATTGGTTTTCTGAGGCCTTACAACCACCCAGTTCAGAACACCAACTGTGCATTAAAATTTAAATTGCTTACCTAAAAAAGCTTAGAAAGTGTCTGAATTCAAAAGCAAATAAGTTCTTTATAGAATAAAAATAGTTTAATAGAGACTTCAGAGAGTGAGGTGAACATGATTCCATGTGATTCTTTGTTCTAAGAATTACTTGTAGTATACATGCAGTTGCTTAGGTATCAGTTTTTATGTTCTCTGTTCAATTCAAAGGTCAGATTTCTTAGTCTTTGTATGTTTCATCCCCTCCTAAACAAATTCCCAACTGGGGCCCCAAGACACAAATATCCTCAATGGCATGGATCCTAGACCCTTTCCTAAAGAATGCAGAAGAATCCCTGAGACCAAAAAATTACCGTTTTAGTTATTCAAGAAATTTTTTTGCATGTGTCGTCTGCTGTTCAAGTTTGGGTGAAGGGTTAATGTGAAGCACCATCATAGAAGATAACAGATTTACTGTAGCAACATCACTTTTCAATTAAGCTCATATTATAAGTTAATGTGGTGAATTGACAGCAACATGGTCAGGTTTGCAGCTTTGAGCTTCTGTTCAACTGAAACACGTAGTGTCAAAGTTGAACATACGCTCCGAGCCTCAAACCTCAGACCATGTTACCGTCAATTTATCAAAATGTGTATGTTCCAATAAAACCCTACCTATAAGCATCTTGAATGAACAAGGCAACTTTTATGATAACAAATTTAGGAAATAAACCCCACGATGTCACTGGACAACTAAAAATCAATAACTTAGGTCAAGGTTACTCCATCTCAGTTCAAATCATGGACTTATGAGGAGGTTGCAAGTATACATTCATAGAATGATCACTGACCTTGAAAAATATACAATTTTATTGGCAGTAAGCACTTTGAATTTCCTCCCATTGTTATCATCTTTTCAAATATTTCACACGGATTACAGATGATAACCTATGCCAATGGAGTCATAGACATGGAAAAAACTAAGCAAGCTCTCATCTAATCAGATGGAGAGGATTTTAGTCATATTGGAACATACAGTACTGTTGTTACAAAAGTGTTTTTTTAGCAATCGGATTGGAGTGCTGTGGCTCAGGGCATTGAACCTTAAATGAAAGGACCCCAATTCAATCCTAACCTGTGGTAACTGCCTTGTATTCTTAGGCAAGGCACATAATTTTGCTTACCCATATGGGGGCTCAGTGGCAATGCGTACTAAGGCACACTGCATGTCATTGGTGCACGTGCTTTCAACCAGTGCTTACACTGCTTGTTCAGAGTTAGTACATTGGCAGCTTTGACAGTGACTTGGTGGTTCTCTCCGACTGGATATTCTGACTTCCTCCACCCTGAAAACTGTCCAACACGAGGTGACTGGCTGTCAAAAGTGTCATTCAAACCCCAATCAATAAATAAATTTAGCAATCAGATCACAGAACACTAACACACCAAAAGCCAATATTTTTATACTGTACCAATGACCCAGACATAGCTGGTGCTAACTCTTAAAATATAGGGCCAAACACAAATTTTGCCCCCCAATCCCCAAAATTTGCATCTAAAACCAAAGAAAACATGTCCTGAATGGCCCTCCACACTTCACCTCTACTGCGCATGCACAGTGTCAAGGACGTTCCGAAATTGGCGCCATTAATCATTCTAAGTTTGGCCCTTCATCAGTTAACATCTGACTGATCTTTGTGCTTGTAAATCTCAGTTTAAATGATGCCAGACACATAAATATTAGTGAAATGGTGATTCTAAGGAGGATAGAGAAGGAGGAGAGGAAAAATGTGTGACAGAATATTATCAGGGCTGTAACTTAACATTTTTTAATGAAATTATGTTAAGTTACCTATTTTCGAGGCAGCAGCCATTTTTTTGTCATTCTGATTATTTAGTTACACTGATTTTTCAGTGTTTTCCTCTCTCCCTGTCCTTTAAGTCTCCCCTTGCTATTCTCCCATGCTTTTGGCATAGTTTTTGTAATTATTATTACTAAATTTTCTTGGGAGTTTTAGCTGAATAACAGAATGAATTCTGTTCTTTTCCCCATGTTTACGTCTTCACCTATGGGTGGTTAGGCGTTGTGTTCTGCATCTACCATCTGATGTTCTGCAGTTTCTTCCCTGGAAGTCTCTGTTTTGCATCAGATAGTGTATTTTTGGTAACTGATTCCGGGCCTGGGTGCCTGGAGTCTTATTTTAGTGTTTTTACATTCATTGTTCACATTGACAACAGCCCTCTGTGTGAGGGGGGGATTTCTGGAAAATAATATCTTGATGTTATTTTAATCATAACTAGATACATTATTATTGTTCGTAAGTGTTGAATAAATTGTTTAAAATATTTTTAAAATTTTTGTCCACACTTAGGCTTGGGATCCATTGGGGCTCAACGTTACTTTTCAGAAACTTGGGCTGTTCTGAAAAAATATTTTTTCAAAATATTTTGATTTCAATTATTTTTTCTATATTAATGGATCATATTATTATTATGTATTTTGATTGCCAGGGGTTAGTGCGAGTACCAGGACTTGTTTTCTTTTCACATTGAAAGGATATTGATCAATTGTAATAAGAGGAAGTCTTCCTCTCACTTTTATAATCATTCTATATGTGGTCAGTGTACTCGCATTAACTCCTGTTCTGTATCGTATGATTTCGATGACAATATGGGAAGCGTATGTCATGGTATGTTATTGGGGAATTGGACACTCCGGTCCTTTCCCCGCAGGGTCACTCTACTTTATCAATTTCTATTTCAGACGATCAAGATTAGAGTGATGTATCTGTGATGTCTTCCAACAGTGTGCCTCCGTCGTCACAATTAATGAAGGGCTAGCGGAAAAGTGCTCATGTAAATACGCCAATTGCCTAAGAGGACCCTAGTAGGTTCGACGGCCTTTGACGTCCGCTAGCTCGCCCGGTGTAGCGTCCATTCACCGAATGGTTCGGCAGCCGGGTTCGTCCGTTGCGGTCTAGAAGGAATTTTGGGGTGATGCGAGCACTATAAATCAACCAAATGCACACCCAGTGACGGCGGATCAGAGGGAGAACGGAGGAAGCCTTTTAGTCCGGTTCATAGCTCGTTCTGGTCCATCCGGACGGCGAGCGAGAGAGGCCCCTCTCTCGTACAACAACATCTGGCCTCAGATATTGTGGTACAAAATGTTTCGCATTCGGAGCATACGTCCGTCGCTCGGGACGCTCCGACATATAGTCAGTCCGGAGTAGACTGTCAATAAGGCTTCCTCATTCTCATGGTAGCGCACACGACCGCTCTTGGCTACGTGACCTCGGATATCCAGTCAGCTTCGCCAGTCAGAGAATCATCGGCGACCAGGTCACACCATCCGGTAGCCAGGAACACGAGGCCTGCAGACTCCGGACGTTCGTATAGGAAGTGTGCGGGAGTCAACGTACACGGAGCTTCCGGCGGCAATGCATCGTAAGACCGCTACTGCACAGGCCTCGGGAACGGACGTGCTTTCCTAAATAGCACAGTTTATCGCAGCATCCCAGCATCAACTGAATCTGTCGCATATTTTTTATCCGACGATGCTGGGTCGAGACGCTCCGCAGAAGCGGGAACGAACGTCCGAAAATTCCATCCGGTCCGACGGGATACCGAAAGGGATTTGGAGGATTTCGAGCTGTTCCTTTTGGAACAACATATGCTGTTGTGTATGTCATCTGACTTGGTCTTCTACAGCTTCTTTCGTCGGACCAGAATGCTGCGATGCCGGATAAGAAACTGATAGCGTCGGTGGACTTAGAAATTTTTGGTTCGGTTCAGGGACATCGTCCCTCAGTTCCGACATAGTCCAATAATGTCACACAAACTTTCGAATTATTGAACGACGCTATATATATTATTATTATATGCTTGCTATAACCAAGCATTTCTGGTTTCTTGTTCGCAAAGTTACGGAGATGTCTTTCAAAAGTGTGCCTCTGTCGTCATAGTTAATGAAGAGCTAGCGGCAATAAGTGCTCATGGAATATGTCTATCGCCTACGGAGTGACATTCGCTAGCTCACCCGGTGTAGCGTGCATTCATCGAATGGTTCGGCTGCCGTGTTCGTCCGTTGCGGTCTAGGAAGGAGATTTGGGTGATGCGAGCACTTTAATTACTTTAGTACTCACCCAGTGACGGCAGATTGAGGACAGATCGGAGGAAGCCTGTTAGTCCGGTTCCTGGCTTGTCCAGGTCCGTCTGGGCTGTGAGCGAGAGAGGTCCCTCTCTTGTCCAACAACATAGGGGACCGCATGTTGTGGTTCAGATATTTTACATTCGGAGCATATGTCTGTCGGTCGGGACGCTCCGTTATATTGACAGTCCGAGAGACTGTCCATAATGCTTCCTCATCCTCACAGTAGGGCACACGACCGCACATTGGCTACGTGACCTCGAGTATCCGATCAGTTTCGTCATTCAGTGATTCCACGGCGAATAGGTCATGCCATCCGGTAGCCAAGGGACACGAGGCCTATACACTCCGTTCGCTCGCATATTGGTAGTATGCACGGGGTAACGATCACGGAGCTTCCAGCGGCAATGCATTGTAGGACCGCTTCTCCTCAGGCCTCAGTGACGGACGTGCTATCCGAGTTAGCACAGTTGTTTCGCAGCATCCCAGCAATTGACAGTTTCTTGGTCGAATCAGGAATTTTCCGACGGCGCTGGGTCGGTGCGGTCCGCGGTTGCATCAGGTACGGACGACCGAACGCTTTATAGGGTCCGACAGGATGGCGAAAGGGTTTCGAAAGATTTCGAGTTTTCCGTTTCATAGTATCGGAAGCTGCCATTCATATCTTCTGGCATTATCTTCCAGTGATTGTTATTTCGGACTACATTGCTGCGATGTTGGATAAGAGACTTATAGCGTCATTGGACTTGGAATTTTGCATCGGTTCAGGGACATTGTCCCTGACTTACCGACGCAGTCCAATAATTTCATTGCAACATGTGTTTTATTTTTCGACGCTATATATGCATACAAGCCTGCTACCAAGCATGATAGTTTAGTTTCTTGTCCGCGTTGCTCATTTCTGCCGTTTTATCATTTATACGAATAGTTTATTTTGGCAGAGCAGGGCATACCGAGAGTTCATATGCGTCTAGACGGTGTGGTTAAAGACTGGAAATATTCTTTTTCGCCGTCTATGTCTTTTCCAACTTCAATGTTGGAAACGACAATGATGTCTAGTAGACTTAACTTAGACGCTTTATCATACGTAATCCACCTTACTGAGGCGTTATCATTACGTCTTCAAGAAAAGATTTACGGGATATTATTCTCAATGTGATTTCTTTTGTGGGCAGTAGTTTGTTCACGTATAACTCTGCCCTTCAGTGGCTGATTGGAGTTGGTTAGACGTGACGCAGCCCTAGCTACATCCACGCACGTGGATAGTAAGGTTAAGAACTCTCTCGGAGTCGCTTCGTTCTCGGAGAAGCTTCTCTTCGACGGCAACTTTTCAGCAATCCATGAATTGCTTGATTTACACATTCTCTTGTCTATCTAGTGTTACAAGAGATTCAGATTGGGGCAAACATTCAGTGGTTGACTCAGAGAGTGCCACTGCAGTTGCCGGACCCGAGTGTTGCAGTTATGACGGTTGCCAGTCAAACAGACTGGGATATAATATTGATCCCAACGGATTCGAAGTGCCAGGGTCTTTGGGTTCCGCAGTCTCTTAGCAACCAATTATCTTCCGCAGAATAATGTTTTTTAGGCTTGCTTTATGTCATTGCATGAACATTATTCAGAAACGCATGCCCAAATCCTGTCCGTTAATTCAACAGTAGTGGCGTATCTCTGGAACCAGGGAGGCACTCATTCATTTCCGTTATTCAATTTAATGGAAAGAATCCGTCTGTTGGTTATAGTACACCAAGTTCTGTTTTGGTCCGTCATATTCCGGGTCGTCTGATTGTTTTACCGGACTCCCGTTCACTTAGGGGTCGCTTGTTGCTGTCAGAATGGACTCTCAACAAACAAGTATTCAATCAGATTTGCTATCTATGGGAGTGCCCAATGATGATTTATTTACGACACAGCTTGCTAATCAGTTGCAGACGTATGTGTTGGCTTGTCCGGATCTCTGAGCTAATGTTGTTAATGCTCTATTGATCTATAGGACGGAATGATAGGATACGCGTATCCTCCGGCGCTGTTGTTTCAGCAGGTGTTGCTAAGATAAACAACCACAATACATTTCTGTTGATAGCATCTCTATCTTCACAGAGACCATGGGTAATTTACTCTGTTGTCTACTGTGGGACTTAACGTGAAATCTTCCTCAATGAGAGGATCTTTTTTCGCTGGGTAAATCGTGTCATCTTTATCACAACCCGCAAGGTCGCAACCTTCATGTATTCCGTTGTGTGGTCCGTATTGCATTGTAAGCATTGTACTGGACGAGCTTTGGACGCGATTTCTTACTATAGGAGATCCTCTTCTTCGCTATTCTATGCGGCTAAAGTGGAGGCTCTTCCGTCGTTGGTGTAGGGATCATTATGTTCATATTGTTGATCCCTCCATACTACTCATTGCAACTTTTTAGTATACTTGTTTGACAAGATCTACTGCAGCCTGTTATTATTAAGGTTATAGGTTTATGTTACCTCATACCTATGCACTCTAGGATAGTTTACAATTGAGTCTTATGTCTCTTTATCTAAGTCAGTTAGTAACTTTTTGATAAATAGACTTAGAATCTTTAGATTAAATTCCTATATGGAATTTAACTTCGGTTCTTATTTAGCTAAGTAATCATTTGAGCCTCTGGAAACAGTAGTTTTCAAATTCTGACCTTTTAGACAGTAATTCTGTTGGTTTCTCTTTTACTGAAGAGTCAGTGATTTTCATGCACTATCGGTGGATGATTTTCACTTTCGTAGTTTCGGAATCACTACTTCCTTTACTATTTAGGTTGGATTTTTGCATAAGAGTTAGGCTCCTAATATCCGGAACCTATTGTTATTAAGGTCCTTCCGTCTTCGTACGGGCATAGGCCTTTACTCTCTCCGGTTAGAGTTTATGTATTTATAAACAGATATCTGTTTATTACTATGGGCGTAAGCTTCTTCTGTCTTTGATGCCTAGTAGAAGGACGTTACGCTCCATTCTATTGCTAATGGATTCTATTAACTATCGGTACTGCTTATGGTATATCATTGACTCAGCAGTTGTGCTTAAGATTTCGGCTCATGAAGTAAGAGTTCTTCTACATCTTGGGCTTACATTAATAGTGTCGCTATTATAGATTTTTGAAGGCTGCTCATTGCGTTCGGCCATCCACATTCATGAATTTTTATCTCAGAAATATCGAGTCCATTTCTGGAGGCCTCTATTGTACGTCTATTATCTACTGCTCAGAATGTCATTCACTTAACAGTTGTTACTATAGCTAGGTAGGCTGTCTGTTTCGGCAGTGACTCCGTTCTGCTGCCCTCTTCGCTCTGGGCTATTTGACCCAGGGCAAGAAAAAAGGGGGGGGGGGGGAGGGTGTTCCCTTGGGTCACCTGTTTCACTATGAAAACAAGGGGATACCTCCTCCGGAGTTAGTAATTCTGAGCTGTTATTGGGATGGTTGTTTAGTGAGAAGTTTATGTTTTAAAAATTCATTCAAGTCTTAGTTTTTAAAGTATAGCTTTTGAATATTGCATGTGTCAACGGACATGATTATGCAATCCTCAGACACTTTTAAGGAGTATAAGAGTCTCTATTCTCTAGACTTACTTTATTTATTGGCTTACTTTAAAAATTATTAGTATAAGGATTATATTGGATATTAATAGAGTACATGGATGTATGATGCTCAATTTTGGAAGGTGTTGTATCTTTCTAATTTATCATAAATAAGAAAGATACATGTAAGGCCTATTACTTCTTTTTCCCTACAGGGGATGACTCTATTTTGTATTATTGAGCGTATTCCATCTTACTCTATGTCCTTGGCCCTCCAGCCTTTTTACTATTCAGCTATGTCTGGGTCATTGGTACAGTATAAAAATGTTAAAAAATTTATAGTAATTTCTATATTTTTTATACTTACCAATGACCCAGACGGGGATGGCCCTCCCAGGAGTTGGGAACTCTTGCCTCCCCGCTGAGTACATAGCGCTTACCAGGCACTGGTTATTAGAATGATTAATGGCGCCAATTTCGGAACGTCCTTGACACTGCGCATGCGCAGTAGAGGTGAAGTGTGGAGGGCCATTCAGGACATGTTTTCTTTGGTTTTAGATGCAAATTTTGGGGATTGGGGGGCAAAATTTGTGTTTGGCCCTATATTTTAAGAGTTAGCACCAGCTATGTCTGGGTCATTGGTAAGTATAAAAAATATAGAAATTACTATAAATTTTTTAACATTTCATAAATAAAAACAAATGCAAATTGCATCTCAGAATCAGTGTTCTTGCATTTCTTTTCCGACTGGTGAAATTATTAGCTCACCGAAGATCCTTACTGTGGGGGAGATTCAAGTTTGTTCATATCAAATCCCGGGCTCATATTTGGGCTTCCAATTGAATAAAGTTTGTTCCAAAGTGTTAAGCTTGACTGATTTTGGTGGGTACCAGAGGGGGTTTGAATTTTAAAACAGAACCCATTGGAGAATTTACTATTTGTTTAAATGAATTGTGCCTGGAGTGTGGGGAGGGGGAGAAAGTCCATTGGGCAAAATTATCTTTTTTGCTTAAGAAGATTTTAAAGTTTTGAGTGAATCGTTGCTCTACTGAAAAAGGGGAGGGAAGTGGCACTGGTTACATTAGGTGATTTTTTTCCCCTTTGCTTCAAAATGTGTTTTAAAGGGATTTGAGTGATTTTATGCAAAACAAAATTGACCCAACATACCCTGCTCCCCACCCCCACTCCCCTAGCTACAGTAGATTAAGTACATTAACATGTAGATGCAAAATATGACCTTAAATCCTTCTTTAAACAATTTTATCAAGTGAGGGATTAAGGTCCCTTGGGGTCTTCTTGTATAATGTTGTGGAGAGAAAAGCAGAAATATAATTTTGACCAGATTGTGACCCAGTCACGACCCAGTCAAAATACTCTGTCCACTTATGCGATCATAGTACTGTATTTGCTTTGGTATCAAACTAGTTAAATCCTAATAAACAATCAAAATTGTGGATTGGTGATCATTGTGTCTTCAAAAATCTTCAATGCACAGTAGATTTGTTGTATAAATATACATGAATATTTTTACCAATACCACTGGCCCAGACTGGCTAACGAGCTGTATTCTAAAATTGGGCCAAGCACTTAATTTTTAACCCCCCTCCACCAACCCCAACCCCCCCCCCCCCCCCCAAATTAAGCCAAATAGCAAAATAGAAATAGACCTGTATGGTGTTCCATAGATTGATGTCTGCAGAATTCCAGGAAGTGTCTCCATATCCACCAAAAACCATACTTTTTTTTGGTCAATGTGTTGACTGTTATTTTTACACTGTAGACCAGTGGCCCAGACTAGCTGGTGCTTAACTCAAAGTTATTAAGGGCCAAACACAAATTTTGAACCCCCAATCCCCAAAATTTGCTTGCAAAACCAAAAATTAAAAGTCCTATCTGGCCTTTCATACATTGACTCTCTGCGCATGCGCAGACGTCAGGAAGTGACCGGAATTGGCGCCAACATTATTCTTTGTTTGGCTCTAAAAGTCATCAACAATGAAATGACATCTGTGCTTTAAAATCTCCTTTTTTGAGGATGCCAGACACAAATCAATGCAAGAATTGGTGGATACAAGGCTGTTATTGGATGAAGGAAGTGTTCAACGGTGGTTTTGAACGTTCAGGGCTGTAACTTTATAATATATTTTTAAATTATTTTATGTTTCCCAATTTCGGGATATATGGCCGACGTCATCATTTTTAAAAATGATTATTCCACTGTGTGTTAAGTATTCCTTCCCTATCCTTCCATGAACCCTTCCTGTTAAACTCTTAAGCTTTTTGGCTGTTTTTTATTGACATTTTTTTTTAAATTTCTTGGGAGTTTAACATTTATTACAGAATATTATTCTGTTTCTTCCCTAGGGTTACGTCCTCACCCTAGCGGTGTTAGGCCATTTAATCTTGCATCTTCTATCCAATGTATCGTTTTTTCTTCGTATGAAGATCTAGCTTTGCATTTGATAGCATTTCAGTTGGTTCTGATTTTGGGCCTTTTTGTGTGCCTGATGTCTTTTTACATTGACGTTGTTGACATTATCAACTTCCTCATATTTAGGTAGTTTCTTATATTCTGTTACTGTAATGTACTGTAGAATACATGGATTATTATTCCAGTAGTGTAGTTCATAAAATTTTGGATTTTGTCCACACTTAGGCTCTATCGGGATGCCCTTGGGCTCTTCATGTTCCATTTGGGAACTTGGGCGTTTTTCAAAATTTTTTTTTTGTTTACAAAAATTTTTTTGAATTTAATTATGATTATTATTATTCATGTATCTCAGTAATATATATATTTATTATGCCTCAAGTTTGTAACATCAGCCGTGATTGGTTAATTTGACACCTTCTAAAAGTCATAGTACTGGAGTTTTGGGGCAAAACACGTGTACTATCGGAACGTTTTTCCCTGGAGACAAGAGAACGAAGAAAATGTAAGCGCCACTTCCATTGATCAGTGTCGATTGGAATTTCTCAACACCAAATGCTGGCTCCGTGTCCGTTTAACTTTTTTCAACACCGGTTGACACAAACTTACCAACAAATTTATCATCTTCAGTGGGTATGTTTTCAATTTTAACTGCAAACAATGAATTCAAAAGAATCAGAAATATTAAAAAACTCACGTGTTGTTCACTAATTCAATGAATCCTGAATATGAGTCTCAGTTATGACTTCAATCAATTATATTTAAGAAATAACTGTTTTTTTTCTTCGGTTTATGCGATATAAACCAAAAATTTTCAGCACAAGCTTCATAAGAAGCATTAACAATGAATTATAACATGAACAGCATGATGCAGTTGTAAACATTGGCATTTGTTGATACAGAAACTCCCAAAGCGATGGCACTTGTGACAATTCATTTTCGAAGAGACGTCATTCGTTTGAAATGACGTCATGTTTTTGGATTTGACTACATTGTGGTTACAAGATTGATGGCATGTTGCAGTTAACGCTTAACAATGAAAGTCATATTTTGTTTGGCCTAATAAAATAATTAGAACGTTTCTTTTCATGTTCTATCGGTCGATAGTACCTGAGGTTGTGTGATTTCTGAAATAAAACCTTCAGCAGCTTCGCTACTTCAGGTTTTATTTCAGAAATCACACAAACTCAGGTACTATCGACCGATAGAACATGAATAGGAACGTTCTAATATTATAATATATATTGTTATGGAGTTTGGAGGACTGATATCGACTTTAGTTGATACACTCTTGTGGACTCTTGTCATTCTTGTGTAGCACTGGGATGACTGATGTTGGAGTCGGGTGTCGTGATACGTTGTTGGCGGTGAGGTTCTGAGGATCAGAGCCTCTTACTGCGTTTCAATTCGTTCTGTCAGTTTCTATTTCAGAGGAACATGAACATGGTGATGATATTCTGACACCCATCCAAGTGTGCTTTGGGTAAAAGTTTTAATCTCTTGCAAGCAGCTAGCTCGACCGGTGAAGCGGTACTCCGTCCGTGGGTGCCAGGATGCCGGGTAAGTCTGTTGCGGTCTAAGAGGTGGATTGGGTAGAGCGAGCACTATAATATAAATAGCTCACCCAGCGATGACGGAAATAGGGAGGAAGTCTGCAAGTTCTGGTACTCGGCGAGGTCTGATAGACCGTGAGTGGGAGAGGCCCCCCTCTCTAATATAGCAAAGTCTGGGGTCAGATCTTGTTTTGAGAAACTTGCACCAGCCGGAGCATATGTCCGCCCTCCACTTGGGACGCTCTGTTTAGTCTGCAACCGGGGTCGGTTTCAGTCGAGGCTTCCTCCGCTACATTTCGCAAGGCCGAAATGAAGTTTTCTGGTTGGAAACTTGCATGAGACGGAGCATATGTCCGCCCGCCACTCGGGACGCTCCGTCTAGTCTGCAGCCAGGGTCAGCTTCAGTCACGGCTTCCTCCGCTATGTTATTTAAGCACACATAACCGCATCCTAGCTACCCAAATTCAGATATCCAGCCTGTTGCATGAAGAAGGAACCACTCTTCGCCTGTAAAGTCGGACCATCCGGTAGCTAGGGAGACGAGGCCTTGATCATCGGGATGCTCGGAGAAAGGATCCATTTCTGACACACCGTCTCCCTGGAACAGCATGCGGCTAAGGAATGGAAATCCGCTGCTCCTGAGGCCTCGATGACGGACTTGCTGTCGCAGATTGCGCAGCTAATCGCAGCATCCCAGCAAGTGCAAATGCAGCCTCCCTCAGACTGAGAATCTGAGCTGTCGGACGGTGCTGGGTCGGTCCAGTCGTCTGTGCACGCAGATGCAATGGACCGAGATTCGCAACTGATTCTCTCAGATAGTGAAAGGGATAAGGAAGAGGATTACCCTTCCCTTTCGGAACAGTATATGGCTGCGATGACTTTCATCCATCAATACTACCCTGCTTTTGTTCAGCCGAATCAGAATGCTGCATCGACAAGAGAGAAACCGCTGGTGTTGTTAGGCGTAGACTTTATCCGGACAAAGGAGGAAGTCCTTTCTTTTCCGGTTCAGTTTATGCAGGTGTCACAGGCCTTCGGCCATATAGATGACGCCATATTTATCCTCTTGAGTGCGAGGAAGAAGGCGGTTTCTTATCTTCATCTTCTGTATACATACCGTTTTTTGGACCACATTCATTTAAAAACGGTCGGGGAAGATGTTCAGAGAGTTCTTCTGCATTTGGATGAGCAGGCCGGGGATCCAGAGGTATCTTTACCTGTATCATTCACTATTCGCTCAGATGCAGTTGAGACGGCAATTTCTTCAAATAGAGCAAATTTGGACGTTATGTCTTCCGCAGATCACCTTACAAGAGCGATAGCGCAACGTCTCAAGGGAAAGGAATTTTGAGGATGTTCGTACCTCTCTTAGAGTTCTTTCCAGGTCAATTATGTATACCACGCATAACTCTGCCCTAACAGTGGCTAATCTGGAGTTAATCAGACGTGATGCTGCCCTTGCGTCGTCATCACTGATAAGATGACAAGGTGAAAATCTCTCTCCGAGTCGCTCTGATTTCCAGACATTTTATTTACGATGACTAGCTTTCGTTAGTCTATGAACAGGCTACTAAGAAAGCATCTAGTGCTCTGCTTTTGAAGTCGGCGTATCAACAACCCACTTCTGCAGACAAGAGTAAAGGAGGGCGTTCCAGACACAAATCGTCAAAAGGAAACTCCTCACGAGGGTACAAGAAACCCTCTTATAATTACTCTGGAGGTCATCAGTATAACGACTCAAAAAAGGGGCATAGGTCTGATCGGGACTATAGGTCAGACGCCCCTAGGCCAACGAGACAAGGTTTTTCATGGGGAGGATGTGGTTCCTCCTCCCGTAAGCCTCGCAGGTCATACAGGTGATGGTTTAAACCTCTATTTCTGGCCAGTTGGTGGAAGGTTATCAAGCTACGCAAAAAACTGGATAACAATCAAACAAGATCAGTGGATGAGAAGTGTAGTCTCGGACGGCTTACGGCTATCATTCCGAGTAAAACTCCACTAACAAGTTGTCCGCGTGGGACAAATCTTCCATTAAATTCTTGCATATGAGAGTTTCTCCAACTGAGGAATAAGCTCTGTTATCAAGGAAGCAATTTCTTTCGGAAATTCAGATAATTGTTATCTATCTGGATGTCATTTTAAAGAAATGGTTAGGTCCCATAAAGTAGATCTGTTTCTCATAGGCCCATGCCAAGCTTCGAGATTCGATTTGGATTTGAATCATTCATGGGATTCGATTTGATTCGAATCCATTGTCAGGTATTCAAAATTTTGAATCTGTAGTGCAGTTTGTCATGCGCAAATCTACGATAATAATTTACACTTCAACATCCACGATTTACCAATTTACGACCGTATCAACTGCACAGTACAGATACATAATTATGCGTGTGCAGTTCTTGAATTCTTTTACGTGAACTAAGAAATATTGGCGATACATTTTATTTATTTATTTATTTATTTATTTATTTATTTATTTATTTATTTATTGGTGTTTAAGGTCACATACTTATGCACAATGGCTAATCGTGACCATGACAGTTTTACGAGTGGAGGAAGCCAGAGTACCTGGAGAAAACCACCGAGCATCACCGAGCAACTGTCAGCTCTTCAACATTCTAACTCTGTTTAAGCTCCGCTCAAGCAGGGTTACAGCGTTGAAGACATGGGCACCATCGACGTGCAGTACAACTTAGTACACAGCGGCGACGTGCCCCCATGATACATTTTATAGCAATTCAGTAACACCACCGTGAGAATGCGGTGAGATACGATCACACTAGATGCAAGTGTAAATACACATTCTGGATATTGAAAGAACACCTATCACATTTTTATATGAGGTTACGTCATGACTATTTGCCAAAACGGTGAAATTCCGTTGCTTGTCATTATGAAATGGGAATCTGAACAAAATTTGAACTACTTTAGTTGAACTAATTTAATTGTGAACTTGGGCATGCATAGACAATAACGTGATTGCTTTTTGTTTCAAGTACCCTATTTGCCCAATCATTCATGATTTGCATTTTTTTTTTTATCACGAAAATTGGAATAGTTGATTAGCTAGCCAGATTAATTTCCTTCGATGGATTTGATTTGGATTCGATTTGGATTCGTATCTTCTCTAGGATTCGATTTGAACCAGAAGGTAGGATTTGCAAGAGCCTAGTTTCTCAGGCTATTTTTGTAAAATTGCAAATGGGTGGGCACTTTTTTTTTTAGCTCTGCCTGACAGAATGTCAATGGAGTATTTCCAATGCTAAGTTGTTTGTCGTCCGTCTGTCCATCTGTCCATCCATAACATTTTTTTGTCCGGGCCATAATTTCTTAACCACTGAATATTTTTTAATGAAACTTTATAACAATATGTAATATCAAAAGACAGTGTGTCGCAAATTATAATATTGTATGTCCGCCTCACGGTCAAGGTCACAGGCCCTCTGATAAGGTGACACTCAGAAAAACTTTAACATTTGTTTGTCTTCTTAACCACTGAATATTTTTTAATGAAACTTTAAAACAATATGTAATATCAAAAGACAGTGTGTCGCGAATTATAATATGGTATGTGCCCCTTAAGGTCAAGGTCACATGCCCTATGATAAGGTGACACTTAGAAAAACTTTGACATTTGTTTGTCTGGGCCATAATTTTCTTAACCACTGAATATTTTTTAATGAAACTTAATAATAATATGTAATATCAAAAGACAGTGTGTCGTGAATTATAATATGGTATGTGCCCATTAAGGTCAAGGTCACATGCCCTATGATAAGGCGACACTTAGAAAAACTTTGACATTTGTTTGTCTGGGCCATAATTTTCTTAACCACTGAATATTTTTTAATGAAACTTAATAACAATATGTAATATCAAAAGACAGTGTGTCGTGAATTATAATATGGTATGTGCCCATTAAGGTCAAGGTCACATGCCCTATGATAAGGCGACACTTAGAAAAACTTTGACATTTGTTTGTCTGGGCCATAATTTTCTTAACCACTGAATATTTTTTAATGAAACTTAATAACAATATGTAATATCAAAAGACAGTGTGTCGTGAATTATAACATGGTATGTGCCCATTAAGGTCAAGGTCACATGCCCTATGATAAGGCGACACTTAGAAAAACTTTGACATTTGTTTGTCTGGGCCATAATTTTCTTAACCACTGAATATTTTTTAATGAAACTTAATAACAATATGTAATATCAAAAGACAGTGTGTCGTGAATTATAATATGGTATGTGCCCATTAAGGTCAAGGTCACATGCCCTATGATAAGGCGACACTTAGAAAAACTTTGACATTTGTTTGTCTGGGCCATAATTTTCTTAACCACTGAATATTTTTTAATGAAACTTAATAACAATATGTAATATCAAAAGACAGTGTGTCATGGATTATAATATGGTATGTGCCCCATAATTTCTTAACCACTGAATATTAGCTCTGCCTGACAGAATGTCAGTGGAGCTTTTCTAATGCTAAGTTGTCTGTCCATCCATCTGTCTGTCCAGGCTTAGCAGAGGTAAATTGTGGGGTTTACAATTTAGGGTCAGTGGTGGTTGTGGGGTTGGGTTAGAACAGTGGCCACTTTTGGGGTTATTTTTTGCACTGCGGGGTTAATTTTTATTATTCCCCTGAAAAAAATTTGGGGGAATCTAGCCGTGACGTCGTCCGTCTGTCCGTCCGGGCGTAGACGGAATTCGTGTCTGCTCCATAACTTCTTACAGCCTTCAAGGATATTAATGATACTTGGTATTATTATTGCCCACAACCAGAGGGTGTGTCGCGAATAAGGTTGGAATGGCTATCAAGGCTTTTTTGGGGGGAATCAGCCACCCTTTGGTGGCCATCCTCTAGTTTTTTTTCTTACACGTTCTTACTTGTGGGGTTTTTTTAACATGGGAAAAACCCCACAAGTAAGAACGTGTAAGAACGTCCATCCATCCATCATCTGTCCATCAAGGTCACAGACAACAAGACTTTGACATTGTTATACAGCCTTTGTCAGGTCTGCATAATTGAATCTGTGTTACAGATCTTGTTCATACTTCACACAATTGTTACCCATAACCTAACCTTGTGTCATGACCTTGACCCATTGTCAAATCATGAAGGTTAAAATCCCAAGCAGTAACACTTGGATTCTTGTATTGCATTTTGCCTTCCCTAAAAGCAGTGACCTTCGGTGGAGCTGTCTAGGCGGAGATGCCTCTTATTTTATTTTTTATTTTTGTAATTATTTCTTTGCCATCAAAAGTTCATGTTCTTGATTTGTTTTTTTGTTTTAGGCCTCATAATCTACAGAATAGCATGGGTGGTGGTGTATTTCGTCCTTTGAGTGCCAGAAGGCATTGCAATGCCCCCGACCTCCAAAGGTGGATTCGGACTGTCTAGTGAAGCCCTCCATCCGTCTATCCAACCATCCAAGCAAACAAATTAGGTTTATGTGCCTAGTTGTTGGTAACACAGCACCGTTATGTGACTAGCCACATAAAGTTGAACTAACAAATGGCGTTTATGTATCTAAAAAAGTGAGTTATGTGGCTAAAATGTTTTTTATGTGGCTAAAAAGTGACAAAAAGTGGGTATAGTATTTTCAGGGATTTTATGATTGGGTAAGGGTTAGAGTTAGGGTTAGTGTCAGTAAGCTGAAAGGGTTAGAATTTGCTACCACCCAGAAATTAGACTTAAAAAAGTGTTTTTAGTGGTTGTCCATGCATTTTAAATTTCTCAGATATTTTAGCCACATAAACCTGATTTGTAGGAGCATCTGCCTGTCCATCCATTCATCTGTCTTCCATCTGTCCGCCTGTCCATAGAAACATTTTGCATTGTAATTTCAAAGGGATATGCACAAGGAACAGGTTCTGCCCAATAATTTTTCCCAGAGTTATTGCCCTTTTTCGACTTAGAAAATGTTTCTGTTTTCACTCTTTCCACTGAGAAAATTTTTCTATCCCACAATACTCAAAGCTACTTCGAACTTGCATACAGGTCGGGGGCAGTGGCCCACGCTTTGCTTTGCCCTTGTTGCACTCATGGGACAAATTTATAAATCTTATTAACTTTGGTCAAACATCAGACATAAACCATTTAATTTTTGTTTGTTAAAGTTTGCATTGGTTATAAAAAGAGAGCTTGCGTCGGCCAAAATACCATTCTGGAGGGCCTGAGAAACAGATTTTTAACTTTGTTAGACCTTATCTGCTTTTATATGCGCCATAATAATTTCTTGATTCACATATTGGTCTTCCTCTGTATGTGATTACTGTGTACACTGTGTATTCACATATTTTAACACAGGTGCTGGAGTTATAGTTGGAAAGTTCTCATCACTGGTGGCTTTTCAGATTTGACGAAATTAGCCTCATTTATAATTTTTGGCACTTATTCACAATATATTACAGCCTAATTTGATATTGTATATGTGCAATAAGTTAAGTTCTGTTTACCTAGACGTCTTCGAAACTCCACTTCATATATATGTCCGCTTCTTCTCTGTCTTGTGTTGAAGATATTTTTCACAAAATAGGGAGGGTTGGGGAGGTTAGATGGTAAACTCTCGTACTGACCCACATTTGTGGTATTTTTAATATTAATAGAATCGTCTTCTGTGCAGCATATTAGGGGAGTACCATGGCTCAGTGGTAGACTGCTGGACTTCTATGCTAGAGGTCCCGAGTTCGATCCCCGTCTGGGACGACCCGCGTTGTGTCCTTGGGCAAAGCACTTTATCTTGGTTGCCTACATTGGGGCACGATGACGCCGTGTACTATGGCATACTGTACGTCGATGGTGCACATGTCTTCATCCACTGTAAGCCTGCTTGAGCAGAGCTTGAACAGAGTGAGAAACGTTGAGGAGCTAACAGTTTCTCGTCGGTATTCAGTGGTTCTCTCTGCGTACCCCGTCTTCCTCTACCCAAAATACTGTCACGGTCACAATTAGCCATTGTGCATAAGTATGTGACCTTAAACACCAATAAATAAATAATAAATAATGTGCAGCATATTTGGACATATTCATACTTTGATATCCCTTTACCTAATAGTAGCCTTTTAAGATATGCCTCTTAGATAAAAAGGAAACTAGATCGAGTTATTTGTGTGCAAAGCACACAATGGTGTATCCCTGCATTTCCTTAGCAACACCTTAGCATAGTCTTAACGTTTCGAATTAATACCCTGTGAGCTTTTCGATGAAAACTGATTTTGTAACGATAAAAGTGGTTCCACTGGAACCACCGGGGGCAAAATCAAAATTCCGAAACCTTCATGCACATCTAGAGATGTTACCTGAACACATTAGCATAGTTTAAATGTTTCGAATTAAATACCCTAGGAGCCTTTCGATGAAAACTGATATTTTTATACTGTACCAATGACCCAGACATAGCGAGACATAGCTGGTGCTAACTCTTACAAATCTAGGGCCAAACACAAATTTTGCCCCCCAATCCCCAAAATTTGCATCTAAAACCAAAGAAATCATGTCCTAAAAGGTCCTCCATACTTTGCCTCCACTGTGCATGCGCAGTGTCAAGGAGGTCTCGAAATTGGCGCCAATTGTCATTCTTTGTTTGGCCCTTCATCAGTTCACATCTGACTGATATTTGTGCTTGTAAATCTCAGTTTAAATGATGCCAGACACATAAATAGTAGAGAAATGGTGATTCTAAGGAGGATATAGAAGGAGGAGAGGAAAAATGTGTGACAGAAAATATTCAGGGCTGTAACTTAAAATTTTTTTATGAAATTATGTCAAGTTGCCTATTTTCGAGGCATGGGCCTGTTGTTGTCATTCTTGCTATAAAGTTGCACTGCTTGTTCAGTGTTTCCTCTCTCCCTTTCCTTTAAGTACCCCCTTGCTATTCTCCCATGCTTTTGGCATATTTTCTGTAATATTATTACTAAATTTCTTGGGAGTTTTAGCTGGGTAACAGAATGAATTCTGTTCTTTTCCCCATGTTTACGTCCTCACCCATGGGTGTTTAGGCGTAGTGTTCTGCATCTACCATCTGATGTTCTGCAGTTTCTTCCCTGGAAGTCTCTGTTTTGCATCAGATAGTGTATTATTGGTAACTGATTTCGGGCCATGGTTATCAGTGCCTGGAGTCATGTTTCTGGTGTTTATACACTTCTTGTTTACATTGACAACAGTCTCTGTGGAGGGGGATTTCTTGTCTTTGTGTTAGTTTATTCATAACAAGATACATTATTATTATTCGTAAGTGTTGCATTAATTTTTTAAAATATTTTTAAAATTTTTGTCCACACTTAGGCTTGGGATCCATTGGGGCTCAACGTTACTTTTCAGAAACTTGGGCTTTTCTGAAAAAATATTTTTTCAAAAATTTTTTTGATTTCAATTATTTTTTCTATGTTAATGGATCATGTTATTATGTATCTTTGTTTTCAGGGGTTGGTGCGAGTACTAGGACTTTTTGTATTCTTTTCACAATGAAAGGATATTGTTCAAATTGTAATAAGAGGAAATCTTCCTCTGACTTTCATAATCATTGTATTAATTGAAGTCAGTATACTCGCACTAACTCCTGTTCAGTATGTGTCAATTGGGATGACAAACATTGGAAACGTTTGTCATGGTATTTTGTTAGCGGGGAAAAGGCCATGCCGGTCCTTTCTTCGCAGGGTCACTCTAGTTTATCAATCTCTATTTCAGAGGAACAAGAACAGGGTGATGTTTCCGTGATGTCTTCCAAAAGTGTGCCTCCGTCGTCACAATTAAATGAAGAGCTAGCGGCAAAAGTGCTCATGGAAATACATCAATTGCCTAAGAGGTCCCTAGTAGGATCGACGGCGTTGACGTCCGCTAGCTCGCCCGGTGTAGCGTCCATTCATTGAATGGTTCGGCAGCCGGGTTCGTCCGTTGCGGTCCAGGAAGGAGATTTGGGTGATGCGAGCACTATAAATCAACAAAGTGCACACCCAGTGACGTCGGATCAGAGGAGAGAACGGAGGAAGCCTATTAGTCCAGTTCCTAGCTCGTCCAGGTCCATCCGGGCTGCGAGCGAGAGAGGCCCCTCTCTCGTACAACAACATCTGGGACAGATGTTGTGGTACAAAACGTTTCGCATTCGGAGCATACGTCCGCCGCTCGTGACGCTCCGTTATATAGACAGTCCGGAGAGACTGTCCAGAAGGCTTCCTCATCCTCACAGCAGCGCACACGAACGCACCTTGGCTACGTGACCATGGATATCCAGCCAGCTTCGCCAAGCAGGGATTCCACGGCGACCAGGTCACGCAATCTGGTAGCCAGGGACACGAGGCCTGTAGACTCCGGACGTTCACACAAGAGAAGTATGCAGGAGTCTATGTACACGGAGCTTCCAGCAGCAAAGCAGCGTAAGACCGCTACTCCACAGGCCTCAGTGACGGACTTGCTATCCCAAATAGCACAACTTATTGCAGCATCCCAGCAAACGACAGAACCTGTCGGATCAAGAATTATCCGACGACGCTGGGTCGGTACGCTCCGCTGATATATCAGGTACGGACGACCGAGAACATCATAGGGTCCGACAGGATGGCGAAAGGGATTCGGAGGATTTGGAGCTATCCCTTTCGGAACAACATAAAGCTGCCGTAGATTTCATCCGGCATTACCTTCCACAAGTTGTTCCGTTGGACCAGAATGCTGCGATGCCGTATAAGAGACTGATAGCGTCATTGGACACAAAATTTTTTGTTTTTTGATCGGTTCAGGGACATCGTCCCTGAGTTTCTGACACAGTCCAATAATGTCACAAGAACATTTGAATTATTGAACGACGCTCTTTATAAGCTTGCTACCAAAACAGGCAAGGCCGGTTTCTTGTCCGCAAATGCTCTAAATCTGCCTTTCATCAATTCAAGGAATAAATTCGAAACGGCAGGACAGGGCATACCGAGAGTTCCTCTGTGTCTAGACGACGAGGCTAAAGACTTGGAATTGTCTATACCGTCGTCTATGTCAATTCCAACCACGGCGTTGGAAACGACAATAATGTCTAACAGAGTTAGCTTAGACGCTTTATCATACGCAGACCACCTTACTAAGGCGTTATCATTGCGTTTTCAAGGGAAAGAATTCCAGGATATACAATCCTCATTAAGACTTCTTTCAAGGGCAGTAGCTTATTCCACGTATAACTCCGCCCTTTCAGTGGCAAACCTGGAGTTGGTTAGACGTGACGCAGCCCTAGCTTCATCCACGCGCGTGGATAGTAAGGTGAAGAACTCTCTCAGAGTCGCTTCGGTCTCCGGAGAGCTTCTCTTCGACGGCAAGCTTTCAGCAATCCATTATAAGATAACTAAGAAAGCTTCGGATTCTCTGCTTTTCAAATCCGCTTCCAAAAAGTCGCATACAGCAGAAAAGAGTAAGACAGGCACTTCTGGGACAAGTACGCCCAAGAGAAGTTCCTATAGAAGTTCTTATATGCCCTCTAGGTCTTATTCTAGAGACCGTCAAGGCAGCGACTCACGTACGGGACGTTATTCTGGCCGAGACAACCGGTCAGACGTCCCGAGGTCGACAGGACGAGGTGCGGGTCGTGGAGGACGTAGTTTCTCCTTCCGCAGGCCTCGCAGGTCCAGGAGGTGATGGTTTGAACCTCTATCGTGTTCTGGTAGGCGGAAGATTATTGAGTTTTATGAACGAGTGGGCGTCGATTACGGACGACCCCTGGGTCCCAGGGGTAATTTCGGAAGGACTAAGAATATCCTTCAAACGAAAGCCTCCATTAACTCAAAGTCCAAAATGGACTCGGCTTCCATCAAATCCGCAGAAAAGAGATGCTCTTTTATCAGAAGTACAGTCTCTTCTGACGAAAAACGCGGTAGAGGTCGTAGAAGACCAGGAATCACCGGGTTTCTACAGCCATCCGTTTCTGGTTCCGAAACCAGACGGCTCGTTCCGTCCAGTCAAAGATCTGAGCTGGATAAACAAGCTGATCGTCGCTCCGAAGTTTTATATGGAGACAATTCGATCAGTTAGAGCGAGTATCCGGGTGAACGACTATGCTACAAGCATAGATCTCAAAGATGCGTTCTTTCACGTCATGGTACATCCGACATTCAGAAAGTATCTACGGTTCGCAGTCCTAGGAGTTGTATATCAGTTCCGGGCGATGTGCTTCGGTTTGAATCTAGCACCCTGGGCTTTCACTCGAATAATGAACTCGGTAATGATTCATTTCCGAGCTCTTTCGTCTGCGGTAACGTCGGCCTACCTGGACGACATTCTTCAGAGGTACGGCAACGAGTTAACGCTTCAGAACGATGTGCAGAATCTGCTTCTATTACTCCGACGTCTCGGTTTTATAATAAACGAGGAGAAGTCGGATCTGGTGCCGTCCAAGTCATTCACTCATCTGGGAATGAGCTTCGAGACGCACCACAATCTCGTTCGTCTGCCGTTAACCAGAGCGAAATTAATCAGTTGTTACGCTCGCTATTGTCTTCACTCAGACAAAGTCACAGCGAGGGAGTTCATGAGACGGATAGGTCTATGCGGAGCTGCTGCAGATCTCATTCCGATGGGGCGGTTACGCACTCGTCCTCTCCAAATTTTCTTGACTCAGAATTGGAGTGTAAAGATTCATTCGCTCGATATAGACGTTCTCTTGTCAAATCAAGTGAAACAAGAGATTCAGACTTGGGCAAACATTCAGTGGTTGACTCAGGGAGTTCCACTGCAGTTGCCGGATCCGGGTTTTACGATTATGACGGATGCCAGTCAAACAGGTTGGGGTGCAACATTGATCCCAATGGATTCGAAGTGCCAGGGTCTTTGGGATCCGCAGTTTCTAGGCAAGCACATAAACATCAAGGATATGATGTCAATTTGGCTTGCACTACGTCATTGGATAAACATTATTCAGAAAGCACATGTCCAAATCCTGTCCGACAATACGACAGTAGTAGCGTATATTCGGAACCAGGGAGGCACTCATTCCGTTCCGTTATTCAATTTAACGGAAAGAATCCTTCTGTTTGTTCTAGAACACCAAATTCTACTTTCGGTCCGTCATATTCCGGGTCGTCTGAATGTATTAGCAGACTCCCTTTCATGGAAGGGTCGCTTGTTGCCATCAGAATGGACTCTCAACAAACAGGTATTCAATCAGATTTGCTACCAATGGGAACGGCCAATGATAGACTTATTTGCGACACAACTCAACAATCAGTTGCAGACGTATGTGTCACCATGTCCGGATCCCCGAGCATATGCAGTAGACGCTCTATCGATCTCGTGGGATGGAATGATAGGATATGCGTATCCTCCAGCGCCGTTGATTCTGCAAATATTGCTAAAGATAAAACAATCACAATGCAAAATTCTGTTGGTAGCATCTCTGTCTCCACAGAGACCGTGGATAAATCTACTCAGGTGTCTGCTGTGGGACTTACCACGAAAGCTTCCTCCACGGGAGGATCTTCTTTCGCAGGGGAAATCGCGTCAACTTCATCACAACCCGCAATGTCTCAACCTTCACGTATTTCCGTTGTGCGGTCCTTCTTGCATGGCAAGCATTTTACAGGACGAGCAGTGGACGCGATTTCTAACTGTAGGAGGACCTCCTCTTTGCTAAACTATGTGGCTAAGTGGAAGGTCTTTCGTCATTGGTGTAGGGATCATTCTGTTGATATTTTTGATCTCTCCATACCAGACATTGCAAACTTTCTAGTATACTTGTTTGACGAGATCAAACTGCAGCCTGTTACTATTAAAGGTTATAGGTCTATGTTATCTGATACCTATGCACCCCATGATAGTTTACAAATTGGATCTAATGTCTCTTTATCTAAATTAGTTAGAAACTTTTCGATAAATAGACCTAGAACTAAATGGAATTTAGCTTGGGTTCTTCTTAAACTAAAAGAAAAGCCATTTCAGCCTCTTGAGACAGTAGATTTCAAATTCTTGTCTTATAAGACAGCATTTCTCTTAGCTTTCTCTTCTGCTAGAAGAGTCAGTGAGCTTCATGCACTATCGGTGGACGATTCTCACTATCGTAGTGTCGGGAACACTATTACCTTTACTACTAATGTTGGATTTTTGGCTAAGAATCAGGCTCCCAATAAATATCCGGAACCTATTGTTATTAAGGCCCTTCCGTCTGCAGACGGGCATAGGCCTTTACTCTGTCTGGTTAGAGCTTTACGTATTTATAAACAAAGATCTCAGTTTATCAGAAAGGGACGAAAACGCTTCTTTCTGTCTCTGATGCCTAATAGAAAGGACATTACGGTCCATTCTATTGCTAGATGGATTCAATTAACTATTCGTACTGCTTATGATAATCTATCTTCAACTCAGCAGTCTGTGCTTAAGATTTCGGCTCATGAAGTAAGAGCTCTTTCTACATCTTGGGCTTACGCAAATAGTGTTGCTATTACAGATTTAATGAAGGCTGCATATTGGTCTCAGCCATCCACATTCACAAATTTTTATCTCAGAAATATTGAGTCCATTTCTGGAGACCTGCATTGTTTAGGTCCGTTATCTGTTGCTCAGAATGTCGTCCACTAAACAGTTGCAACTATAGTTATGCAGGCTTTCTGTTCCGGCAGTGACTCCGTCCTGCTGCCCTCTTCGCTCTGGGCTATTTGACCCAGGGCAAGGGGAAGGGGGGGGGGAGGGTGTTCCCTTAGGTCACCTGCTTTATAGTGAAAAGCAAGGAGATACCTCCTCCGGAGTCAGTAATTCTGAGTCGTTACCGGGATGGTTTTAAAGTGTAAAGTTAATGTTTAAAAATTCATTCATGTCATATTTTTAAAGTGTAGCTCGGTGTGAAGCATTTGTATATGTCACGTGTCAAACGGGCGTTAATATACAATCCCCGGACACTTTTAAGAGAGTATAAAGAGTCTCAGTTCTCTTGGCTTACTTTAAAAATAATTAGTATAAAGGGTTATACTGGATGTTAATAGAGAACATGAATGTTATTATGCTCAATTATGGAGGGTGTTGTGTCTTTCTAATTTATCATAAAATAAGAAAGATACATGTAAAGCCTAATACTCCTTTTCTCCTCGAGGGGATGACTCTATTTTATATAATTGAGCTTATTGGATTTTCCTCTATGTCCTAGGCCCTCCAGCCTTTTTACTATTCAGCTATGTCTGGGTCATTGGTACAGTATAAAAATGTTATAAAATTTATAGTAATTTATATATTTTTTATACTTACCAATGACCCAGACGGGGATGGCCCTCCCAGGAGTTGGGAAGTCATACCTCCCCGCTGAGTACATAGCGCTGACCAGGCACTGCTTGTAAGAATGATAATTGGCGCCAATTTCGAGACCTCCTTGACACTGCGCATGCGCAGTGGAGGCAAAGTATGGAGGACCTTTTAGGACATGATTTCTTTGGTTTTAGATGCAAATTTTGGGGATTGGGGGGCAAAATTTGTGTTTGGCCCTAGATTTTTAAGAGTTAGCACCAGCTATGTCTAGCTATGTCTGGGTCATTGGTAAGTATAAAAAATATATAAATTACTATAAATTTTTTAACTTTCTAACGATAAAAGTGGTTCCACTGGAACCACCAGGGGCAAAATCAAAATTCCGAAACCTTCATGCACATTTAGAGATATTACCTGAACACATTAGCATAGTTTAAACGGTTCGAATTGAATACCCTAGGAGCCTTTCGATGAAAACTGATTTTCTAACGATAAAAGTGGTTCCACTGGAACCACCGGGGGCAAAATCAAAATTCCGAAACCTTCAAACACGTCTAGAGATATTATCTGACCACATTAGCATAGTTTAAATGTTTCGAATTGAATACCCTATGAGCCTTTCGATGAAAACTGATTTTCTAACGATAAAAGTGGTTCCACTGGAACCACCGGGGGCAAAATCAAAATTCCAAAACCTTCATGCACATCTAGAGATGTTACCTGAACACATTAGCATAGTTTAAATGTTTCGAATTAAATACCCTAGGAGCTTTTCGATGAAAACTGATTTTCTAACAATAAAAGTGGTTCCACTGGAACCACCGGGGGCAAAATCAAAATTCCGAAACCTTCATGCACATCTAGAGATGTTACCTGAACACTTTAATAAAGTTTAAACGTTTCGAATTGAATACCTTGGGAGCCTTTCGATGAAAACTGATATTTTTATACTGTACCAATAACCCAGATATAGCTGGTGCTAACTCTTAAAATTCTAGGGCCAAACACAAATTTTGCACCCCAATCCCCAAAATTTGCATCTAAAACCAAAAGAAATCATGTCCTGAAGGTCCTCCATACTTTGCCCTCACTGCGCATGCGCAGTGTCAAGGACGTCCCGAAATTGGCGCCAATTATCATTCTTTGTTTGTCCCTTCATCAGTTCACATCTGACTGATATTTGTGCTTGTAAATCTCAGTTTAAATGATGCCAGACACATAAATATTAGAGAAATGGTGGATCTAAAGTGGATATAGAAGGAGGAGAGGAAAAATGAGTGACAGAAAATATTCAGGGCTGTAACTTAAAATTTTTTAATGAAATTATGTTAAGTTGCCTATTTTCGAGGCATGGGCCTGTTGTTGTCATTCTTGCTATTAAGTTTCACTGCTTGTTCAGTGTTTCCTCTCTCCTTTTCCTTTAAGTCCCCCCTTGCTATTCTCCCATGCTTTTGGCATATTTTTGAGTAATATTATTACTAAAATTTCTTGGGAGATTTAGCTAGGTAACAGAATGAATTCTGTTCTTTTCCCCATGTTTACGTTCTCACCCATGGGTGTTTAGGCATAGTGTTCTGCATCTACCATCTGATGTTCTGCAGTTTCTTCCCTGGAAGTCTCTGTTTTGCATCAGATAGTGTATTATTGGTAACTGATCTCGGGCCATGGTTATCAGTGCCTGGAGTCATGTTTCTGGTGTTTATACACTTCTTGTTTACATTGGCAACAGTCTCTGTGTGATTGGGATTTTTTTTTCTTTGTGCTAGTTTAATTCATTACAAGATACATTATTATTATTCGTAAGTGTTGCATTAATTTTATAAAATATGTTTGAAATTTTTGTCCACACTTAGGCTTGGGATCCATTGGGGCTCAACGTTACTTTTCAGAAACTTGGGCTTTGCTGAAAAAATATTTTTTCAAAATTTCTTTTTGATTTCAATTATTTTTTCTGTGTTAATGGATCAAGTTATTATGTATCTTTGTTTTCAGGGGTTCGTGCGAGTACTAGGACTTTTTGTATTCTTTTCACTATGAAAGGATATTGTTCAAATTGTAATAAGAGGAAATCTTCCTCTGACTTTCATGATCATTGTTTTAATTGTAGTCAGTGTACTCGCACTAACTCCTGTTCAGTATGTGAATATTGGGATGACAAACATTGGAAACGTGTGTCACGGTATGTTGTTAGCGGGGAAAGGGCCATGCCGGTCCTTTCTCCGCAGGGTCACTCTAGTTTATCAATCTCTGTTTCAGAGGAACAAGAACAGGGTGTTGTTTCCGTGATGTCTTCCAATAGTGTGCCTCCGTCGTCACAATTAAATGAAGAGCTAGCGGCAAAAGTGCTTATGGAGATACGCCAATTGCCTAAGAGGTCCCTAGTAGGATCGACGGCGTTGACGTCTGCTAGCTCGCCCGGTGTAGCGTCCATTCATCAAATGGTTCCATTGCGGTCCAGGGAGGAGATTTGGGTGATGCGAGCACTATAAATATTCAAGGTGCACACCCAGTGACGGCGGATAAGAGGAGAGAACGGAGGAGGCCTAGTAGTCCGGTTCCTAGCTCGTCCAGGTCCATCCGGGCTGCGAGCGAGAGAGGCCCCTCTCTCGTACAACAACATCTGGGACCAGATGTTGTGGTACAAAATGTGTCGCATTCGGAGCATACGTCCGTCGCTCGGGACGCACCGTTATATAGACAGTCCGGAGAGACTGTCCAAAAGGCTTCCTCATCCTCTCAGCAGCACACACGACCGCACCTTGGCTACGTGACCGAGGATATCCAGCCAGCTTCGCCAATCACGGATTCCACGGCAACCAGGTCACGCCATCTGGTAGCCAGGGATAAGAGGCCTGTAGACTCAGGACGTTCGCATAAGAGAAATATGCAGGAGTCAGTTTACACGGAGCTTCCAGCGGCTAAGCAGCGTAAGACCGCTACTCCACAGGCCTCAGTGACGGACGTGCTATCCCAAATAGCACAAATTATCGCAGCATCCCAGCAAACGACGGAACCTATGTCGGATCAAGAATTATCCGACGACGCTGGGTCGGTATGCTCCGCCGAAGCATCGGGTACGGACGACCGAGAACATCATGAGGTCCGACAGGATGGCGAAAGGGATACCGAGGATTTGGAGCTATCCCTTTCGGAACAACATAAAGCCGCCATAGATTTCATCCGGCATTACCTGCCACAAGTTGTTCCGTCGGGCCAGACTGCTGCGATGCCGGATAAGAGACTGATAGCGTCATTGGACTCAGAATTCTTTGAGCGGTTCAGAGACATCGTCCCTGAGTTTCCGACACAGTCCAATAATGTTACAAGAACATTCGAATTATTGAACGACGCTATCTATAAGCTTGCTTCCAAAACAGGCAAAGCTGGTTTCTTGTCCACTAATGCTCTCAATCTGCCTTTCATCAATTCAAGGAATAAATTTGAAACGGCTGGACAGGGCATACCGAGAGTTCCTCTGCGTCTAGATGACGAGGCGGAAGACTTGGAATTGTCGTTACCGTCATCTATGTCTATTCCAACCGCGACGTTGGAAACGGCAATAACGCCTAACAGAGCAAGCTTAGACGCTTTGTCATACGCAGACCACCTTACTAAGGCGTTATCATTGCGTCTTCAAGGGAAAGAATTCCAGGATATACAATCCTCATTAAGACTTCTTTCAAGGGCAGTAGCTTATTCCATGTATAACCCGCCCTTTCAGTGGCAAACCTGGAGTTGGTTAGACGTGACGCAGCCCAGCTACATCCACGCGTGTGGATAGTAAGGTGAAGAACTCTCTCAGAGTCGCTTCGGTCTCCGGAGAGCTTCTCTTCGATGGCAAGCTTTCAGCAATCTATGATAAGATAACTAAGAAAGCTTCGGATTCTCTGCTTTTTAAATCCGCTTCCAAAAAGCCGGATACAGCAGATAAGAGTAAGACAGGCACTTCTGGGACAAGTACGCCCAAGAGAAGTTCCTATAGAGGTTCTTATTCGTCCTCTAGGTCTTATTCTAGAGACCGTCAAGGCAGCGACTCACGTACGGGACGTTATTCGGGCCGAGACAACCGGTCTGATGTCCCGAGGTCGACGGGATGAGGTGCGGGTCGTGGAGGACGTAGTTTCTCCTTCCGCAGGCCTCGCAGGTCCAGGAGGTGATGGTTTGAACCTCTATCATGTTCCGGTGGGCGGAAGGTTATCGAGTTTTACAGACGAGTGGGCGTCGATTACGGACGTTCCCTGGGTCCGAGGGGTAATTTTCGGAAGGACTAAGAATATCCTTCAAACGAAAGCCTCCATTAACTCGAAGTCCAAAATGGACTCAGCTTCCGTCAAATCTGCAGAAAAGAGATGCTCTTTTATCGGAAGTACAGTCTCTTCTGGTGAAGAACGCGGTAGAGGTCGTAGAAGACCAGGAATCACCGGGTTTCTACAGCCATCTGTTTCTGGTTCCGAAACCAGATGGCTCGTTCCGTCCAGTCATAGATCTGAGCTGGATAAACAAGCTGATCGTCGCTCCGAAGTTCTATATGGAGACTATTCGATCGGTCAGAGCGAGTATTCGGTTGAACGACTATGCTACAAGCATAGATCTCAAAGATGCGTACTTTCTCGTCATGATACATCCGACATTCAGAAAGTATCTATGCTTCGCAGTCCTAGGAGTTGTATATCAATTCTGGGCGATGTGCTTCGGATTGAACCTAGCACCCTGGGCTTTCACTCGAATAATGAACTCAGTAATGATACATTTCCGAGCTCATTCGTCTGCGGTAACGTCGGCCTACCTGGACGACATTCTTCAGAGGTACGGCAACGAGTTAACGCTTCAGAACGATGTGCAGAATCTGCTTCTATTACTCCGACGTCTCGGTTTTATTATAAACGAGGAGAAGTCGGATCTGGTGCCGTCCAAGTCATTCACTCATCTGGGAATGAGCTTCGAGACGCACAACAATCTCGTTCGTCTGCCGTTAACCAGAGCGAAGTTAATCAGTTGTTACGCTCGCTATTGTCTTCACTCAGACAAAGTCACAGCGAGGGAGTTCATGAGACTGATAGGTCTATGCGGAGCTGCTGCAGATCTCATTCCGATGGGGCGGTTGCGCACTCGTCCTCTCCAAATTTTCTTGACTCAGAATTGGAGTGTAAAGATTCATTCACTCGATATAGACGTTCTCTTGTCAAATCAAGTGAAACAAGAGATTCAGACTTGGGCAAACATTCAGTGGTTGACTCAGGGAGTTCCACTGCAGTTGCCGGATCCGGGTTTTACGATTATGACGGATGCCAGTCAAACAGGTTGGGGTGCAACATTGATCCCAACGGAATCGAAGTGCCAGGGTCTTTGGGATTCGCAATTTCTAAGCAAGCACATAAACATCAAGGAAATGATGTCAATTTGGCTTGCATTACGTCATTGGATGAACATTATTCAGAAAGCACATGTCCAAATCCTGTCCGACAATACGACAGTAGTCGCGTATATCCGGAACCAGGGAGGCACTCATTCCGTTCCGTTATTCAATTTAACGGAAAGAATCCTTCTGTTTGTTCTAGAACACCAAGTTCTACTTTCGGTCCGTCATATTCCGGGTCGTCTGAATGTTTTAGCAGACTCCCTTTCACGGAAGGGTCGCTTGTTGCCGTCAGAATGGACTCTCAACAAACAGGTATTCAATCAGGTTTGCTACCAATGAGAACAGCCAATGATAGACTTATTTGCGACACATCTCAACAATCAGTTTCAGACGTATGTGTCACCATGTCCGGATCCCCGAGCATATGTAGTAGACGCTCTATCGATCTCGTGGGACGGAATGATAGGATATGCGTATCCTCCAGCGCCGTTAATTCAGCAAGTATTGCTAAAGATAAAACAATCTCAATGCAAAATTCTGTTGGTAGCATCTCTGTCTCCACAGAGACCGTGGATAAATCTACTCAGGTGTCTGCTGTGGGACTTACCACGAAAACTTCCTCCACGAGAGGATCTTCTTTCGCAGGAGAAATCGCGTCAACTTCATCACAACCCGCAAGGTCTCAACCTTCACGTATTTCCGTTGTGCGGTCCTTCTTGCACGGCAAGCATTTTACAGGACGAGCAGTGGACGCGATTTCTAACTGTAGGAGGACCTCCTCTTCGCTAAACTATGCGGCTAAGTGGAAGGTCTTTCGTCATTGGTGTAGGGATCATTCTGTTGATATTTTTGATCCCTCCATACCAGACATTGCAAACTTTCTAGTATACTTGTTTGACGAGATCAAACTGCAGCCTGTTACTATTAAAGGTTATAGGTCTACGTTACCTGATACCTATGCACACCATGATAGTTTACAAATTGGATCTAATGTCTCTTTATCTAAATTAGTTAGAAACTTCTCGATAAATAGACCCAGAACTCTTAGATTAATTCCTAAATGGAATTTAGCTTGGGTTCTTCTTAAACTGAAAGAAAAGCCATTTGAGCCTCTTGAGACAGTAGATTTCAAATTCTTGTCTTATATGACAGCATTTCTCTTAGCTTTCTCTTCTGCTAGAAGAGTCAGTGAGCTTCATGCACTATCAGTGGATGATTCTCACTATCGTAGTGTCGGGAACACTATTACCTTTACCACTAATGTTGGATTTTTAGCTAAGAATCAGGCTCCTAATAAATATCTGGAACCTATTGTTATTAAGGCCCTTCCGACTTCAGACGGGCGTAGGCCTTTACTCTGTTCTGTTAGAGCCTTACGTATTTATAAACAAAGATCTCAGTTTATCAGAAAGGGACGAAAACGCTTCTTTCTGTCTCTGATGCCTAATAGAAAGGACATTTCGGTCCATTCTATTGCTAGATGGATTCTATTAACTATCCGTACTGCTTATGATAATCTATCTTCATCTCAGCAGTCTGTGCTTAAGATTTCGGCTCATGAAGTAAGAGCTCTTTCTACACCCTGGGCTTATGCAAATAGTGTTGCTATTACAGATTTAATGAAGGCTGCATATTGGTCTCAACCATCCACATTCACGAATTTTTATCTCAGAAATATTGAGTCCATTTCTGGAGACCTGCATTGTTTAGGTCCGTTATCTGTTGCTCAGAATGTCGTCCACTAAACAGTTGCAACTATAGTTATGCAGGCTTTCTGTTCCGGCAGTGACTCCGTCCTGCTGTCCTCTTCGCTCTGGGCTATTTGACCCAGGGCAAGGGGAAGGGGGGGGGGGGAGGGTGTTCCCTTAGGTCACCTGCTTTATAGTGAAAAGCAAGGGGATTCCTCCTCCGGAGTCAGTAATTCTGCGTCGTTACCGGGATGGTTTTAAAGTGTAATATTAATGTTAAAAATTCATTCATGTCATATTTTTAAAGTGTAGCTCGGTGTGAAGCATTTGTATATGTCTTGTGTCAAACGGGCGTTAATATACAATCCTCGGACACTTTTAAGAGAATATAAAGAGTCTCAATTCTCTGGACTAACTTTATTTATTGGCTTACTTTAAAAATAATTAGTATAAGGGGTTATACTGGATGTTAATAGAGAACATGAATGTTATTATGCTCAATTATGAAGGTTGTTGTGTCTTTCTAATTTATCATAAAATAAGAAAGATACATGTAAAGCCTAATACTCCTTTTCTCCTCGAGGGGTTGACTCTATTTATATAGTTGAGCTTATTGGATTTTCCTCTATGTCCTAGGCCCTCCAGCCTTTTTTACTATTCAACTATGTCTGGGTCATTGGTACAGTATAAAAATGTTAAAAAATTTATAGTAATTTATATATTTTTTATACTTACCAATGACCCAGACGGGGATGGTCCTCCCAGGAGTTGGGAACTCATACCTCCCCGCTGAGTACATAGTGCTGACCAGGCACTGCTTGTAAGAATGATAATTGGCGCCAATTTCGGGATGTCCTTGACAATGCGCATGCGCAGTGAGGGCAAAGTATGGAGGACCTTCAGGACATGATTTCTTTTGGTTTTGGATGCAAATTTTGGGGATTGGGGGGCAAAATTTGTGTTTGGCCCTAGAATTTTAAGAGTTAGCACCAGCGATGTCTGGGTCATTGGTAAGTATAAAAAATATATAAATTACTATAAATTTTTTAACTTTCTAACAATGAAAGTGGTTCCACTGGAACCACTGGGGGCAAAATCAAAATTCCGAAACCTTCATGCACATCTAGAGATGTTACCTGAACACATTAGCATAGTTTAAATGTTTCGAATTAAATACCCGAGGAGCCTTTCGATGAAAACTGATTTTCTAACGATAAAAGTGGTTCCACTGGAACCACCGGGGGGCCGAATCAAAATTCTGAAACCTTCATGCACATCTAGAGATGTTACCTGAACACATTAGCATAGTTTAAACGTTTCTTGAATACCCTAGGAGCCTTTCGATGAAAACTGATTTTCTAACGATAAAAGTGGTTCCACTGGAACCACCAGGGGCAAAATCAAAATTCTGAAACCTTCATGCACATCTAGATATGTTACCTGAACACATTAGCAAAGTTTAAACGTTTCGAATTGAATACCTTGGGAGCCTTTCGATGAAAACTGATTTTCTAACGATAAAAGTGGTTCCACTGGGACCACCAGGGGCAAAATCAAAATTGCGAAACCTTCATGCACATCTAGAGATATTACCTGAACACATTAGCATAGTTTAAACATTTCGAATTAAATACCCTAGGAGCCTTTCGATGAAAACTGATTTTCTAATGATAAAAGTGGTTCCGCTGGAACCAACGGGTGCAAAATCAAAATTCCGAAACCTTCATGCACATTTAGAGATGTTACCTGAACACATTAGCATAGTTTAAACATTTCGAATTGAGTACCCTAGGAGCCTTTCGATGAAAACTGATCTTCTAACGATAAAAGTGGTTCCACTGGAACCACCGGGGGCCGAATCAAAATTCCGAAACCTTCATGCACATCTAGAGATGTTACCTGAACACATTAGCATAGTTTAAGCGTTTCGAATTAAAAGCCCTAGGAGCCTTTTGATGAAAACTGATTTTCCTACGATAAAAGTGGTTCCACTGGAACCACCGGGGGCAAAATCAAAATTTCGAAACCTTCATGCACATCTAGAGATGTTACCTGAACACATTAGCATAGTTTAAACATTTTGAATTGAGTACCCTAGGAGCCTTTCGATGAAAACTGATTTTCTAATGATAAAAGTGGTTCCACTGGAACCACCGGGGGCAAAATCAAAATTCCGAAACCTTCATGCACATCTAGAGATGTTACCTGAACGCATTAGCATAGTTTAAGCATTTCGAATTAAAAGCCCTAGGAGCCTTTCGATGAAAACTGATTTTCTAACGATAAAAGTGGTTCCACTGGAACCACCGGGGGCAAAATCAAAATTTCGAAACCTTCATGCACATCTAGAGATGTTACCTGAACACATTAGCATAGTTTAAACGTTTCGAATTGAATACCCTAGGAGCCTTTCGATGAAAACTGATTTTCTAACGATAAAAGTGGTTCCACTGGAACCACCGGGGGCCGAATCAAAATTCCGAAACCTTGATGCACATCTAGAGATGTTACCTGAACACATTAGCATAGTTTAAACGTTTCGAATTGAATACCCTAGGAGCCTTTCGATGAAAACTTATTTTCTAACGATATAAGTGGTTCCACTGGAACCAACGGGGGCAAAATCAAAATTCCGAAACCTTCATGCACATCTAGAGATGCTACCTGAACACATTAGCATAGTTTAAGCGTTTCGAATTGAATACCCTAGGAGCCTTTCAGGGTGTGACATACGGACAGACGGACATACGGATGGACGTACGGACGGAGATCACGACAATATCCCCGCATTTTTGAAAATGCGGGGATAATAAAAGTAGTTCCAAAGTAGGATTCTGTTATCCATTCTTAGTGTTTTCATCTAGCAATAGCTCGTCAGTTAGTGTTGCCATGTTTAGACTGCCGTGTTAACCTTTTACCCAACGTAATGGCCAAAACCGGCCAGCGCTATCCACAAAATTCACCATTCAATTTTTATTAGTTTTTCATTTTTTGTCACAAAAATGTAGCTTATGACCCCTCATTGGAACGAGCTCATTCCAATGAGGGTCCATAAGCTATGTTTTTGACATAAAAAATCAAAAAAATTAGTGCTTCAAGAATTTTATTTGCAAGTGTTGTCTGCTTTTCATGTTAGGTAAAGGATTAACTCATTCTCTTATAGATTAAATGCTTCTAGAATTAATTATATAGCCTGCTTTATCTACTATCCTTATTCCTGTATGGCCCTTCTAGGCCCCTACTAATATGGATTTTTTTCAACTTGACTTTCGACTCGAACTTGCCAAAAAAATGTTCGAGTCGACCGAACTTCGAATTTGAACCAAGTTAGCCAAAACCAAGTGTGGTTTCATACATGATATTTCCAGTTTAAAATAGCCACGGTAGGATTGTTTTGGAATTGTACTGATGATTTATCCACATATTCATGCTAACATTCAACAGTTTGTACGTTAACAATGAAGTGCACTTGAATGCATGGTTGAATAGGAGACAAAGAATCTATATGTATCTGTGATTGCTCCACTCCCTTCTTGACTTCAAGCTCAGCATCGTCCGATCTTGCCTTATCATGAAGCAATGGATGCTTCTTACTGAAGTGTACTAGAGGTGAGATGTAGTTCCTATCACTTGGGTTTTGTATGAAATCTAACCTGTATTACATGTAGTCGTGGCTTTATCCACTGTAAAATATGAGTGTATTACCGATGTCATTTTGAATTACTCGACAATCGTGATTCCAAATGACATTGGTAATACTTGTAAGTTTCATGTTGATGATGTGTGCTTGAGGTTTGTGCTCAATTCCTCGCATTGTTTTGACAATTTAGCCAGTATTAAATGTAGGAATATACGTATACCGAAACATTTTTAATAAGTTTTTTTTTCATATTTGATTTTTATATTCGTGATTTTATTTTTGACTTTAATTCGACTTGAATTTGTTGATCGACTCGACTTCGACTCGAACAATCGAATATTCGCAGGGGCCAGGGCCCTTCCACCTTTTAGTTATTCAGCTAGTTTGTGCCAGTGGTAGTGGTTATAAATATTGGAAATTTAAAATATTTTCTTTATTCATTATACTTACTACTGGCTCAGACAGGAAGTTGCCTTCCAGGAGTTGTTCACACACACGTCCCTGCATACAACTATAAACACTCAGCAGGCACTACAAAAGAATGGTTATTGGCAGGTTTGGAATGCACTTTCTGGATTTCTGTGCATGTGCAGATGTCAATCTATGGAGCACCATACAGGACTCTTTCTATTTTGTTATTTGGCTGAATTTTTTTTTTTTTTTAGCTCACCAACGAAGTTGTGTGAGCTTATGTCATCACCCGAGGCACGTCGGCATTGGCATCGACGTTAACACTTGTGTTAAAGTTATTGTACCAGTCCACTTTGACTCTCAGCCCTGTTGCTATGCACCTCATACTGTGTTTCTATGGCTTACAGTTACCCACAGACCTTTAACCAGTGATATTTTATTGATTTTTAGTGTTTTTGCAATATTAGACTTTTTTGTCAGTGTGGACTTCTGACCTGTTTTGCAGTATATGAGTGGAGGCTACCACAGGTATGCTATGGCTATCATATTTCAAATATGTATTAAATTGATCAATATAACATGACATTAACCCTTGGCTGAACATATTTTTATGCCACAACCAATGGCTCAGACTAGCTGCTGGTGCTAACTCAATTTAATTCAGGGCCAAACACAAATTTTGCCCCCCAATCCCCCAAATTTGCATAAAAAACTGAAAAAAATAAGTCCTATCTGGTCTTCCATACTTTTGTTATCTGTGCATGCGCAGTATCCAGGAAGGTACCAAAATTGGCACAAACCATTATTCTTTGTTTGGCCCTAAAGTCAGTAACAATGATCTGACATCTGTGCTTTAAAATCTCATTTTTTGAGGATGCCAGACACAAATCAATGACTGAATTGGTGGATCCAAAGCTGTAAATGGATGATGGAAGTGAACAACGGTGGTTTCAAACGTTCAGGGCTGTAACTTCATAATAATTATAAAAATTATTTCATGTTTCCCAATTTCGGGACATACGCCTGACGTCATCATTCTTTCTAATGATTAATCCACTGTTTGTTAAGTGTTCCTTCCCTATCCTTCCTTAATGCCCTCCTGTTAAACTCCTAAGCTTTATGGCTATTTTTTATTGAAATTTTTTATTAAATTTCTTGGAAGTTTAACGTGTATTACAGAATGTTTATTCTGTTTATCCCCATGGTTTCGTCCTCACCCTAGGTGTTTTAGGTCTTTTTGGTCTTACATCTTTTATCCAATGTATCTTTTTAGCTCACCTGACTGAAAGTCAGGGTGAGCTATTCTGATCACTTTTTGTCCGTCGTCCGGCATCCGTCGTGAAGGTGGTGTTTGGGCTTTTTCTCCCAAACCACTGGCTGCATATTAATGAAATTTCATGTGAGAAGGGGTTGTGTCTGCGGACACCGATTTTTTGTCAAATTAGGTTTCGGCTCACATTGAGCAGAGGGATGGGGCAAAAATGCTCCAATTCTTAAAAAAATCTTCTTCTCAAGAACCAGCAATAGCAGAGACTTGATATATGGTATGCAGCTTCCTTTTGAGGTGTAGACTCAAGTTTGTTCAAGAGAAGTTGGAGGGGCTATATTTGACAATGTTAAAGGAGGGGCAAAAATTTTGGCCCCGCCCCAAATTTCTATTTTCCAAACCGTGAGGCCGATTTGAACCAAATTTTACATGAGTGCTTATTGGGTCATAAGTACCTAATTTATGCCGAAATTTTTTTCCCCATAGCCCCGTGGGAACCACAGGAGCTAAAAATAGAAAAAAATGAAAACGCCCATATCTCCAAAACTACACGGCACTGAGAATTCTTATTTGTTGTGAAGCTTCCTTAGGACCAACAGAATGGAATGATAAAAAAAAATTGCCATCGGTTTTATCATGGGGTACTTTTTTGGGACTTTGAAAAAGTGCTGAGTCAGCATTTTTTAACACTGTGGGTAATGGGAAAAACATAAGACTACTTTTCTCCGAAACCACTGCTCCAAAAGCTTTAAAATTTCACATATAACATCTTTGGAAGATTGTTTCACATGTTTATTGAAATGAATTGCCTGGGATGATATTTGGGCTCTCTATGGGAGCCCAAATGTTTAAATTAGTGCTGTGTGAGGAGTATTTTTTAAAAATCTTCTTCTTCAGATCCAGCAATAAGAATGTTTTGATATTTGGTATGCAGCATCCTTAGGGGGGTGAGATTCAAGTTTGTTGAAGCCAAATTCCTGGGTTTATATTTAGGCTGAAAATTTGGGGTGCGGGTGGGACTTAGAAAATTTTGGACGAAAATCCGAAAAAAATTTTTTTTGTTTTTTATGCATTTCTGTCAGTTTTAAGACAAAAAAAAAATTTTTTTTTTCCCCTGAAAATTTGGGGTGCGGGTGGGACTTAGAAAATTTTGGACGAAAATCCGAAAAATTTTTTTTTGTTTTTTCTGCGTTTCGGTCAATTTTAAGACAAAAAAAATTTTTTTTTTTTTTCCCTGAAAATTTGGGGTGCGGGTGGGACTTACAAAATTTTGGACGAAAATCCGAAAAAAATTTTTTTTGTTTTTTATGCATTTCTGTCAGTTTTAAGACAAAAAAAAATTATTTTTTTTCCCCTGAAAATTTGGGGTGCGGGTGGGACTTAGAAAATTTTGGACCAAAATCCGAAAAAATTTTTTTTGTTTTTTCTGCGTTTCGGTCAATTTTAAGACAAAAAAATTTTTTTTTTTTTTCCCCTGAAAATTTGGGGTGCGGGTGGGACTTAGAAAATTTTGGACGAAAATCCTGTGTATTGTGTGGGCACAATCGCTTCATCTAGTTGATATATGCTTTTCTTAGGAGGGGCGTATGCAGCTTATTCAAGTCAAGTCCCTGGTTTGATATTTAGACTACCATGTCAGGTGAGCGCCCTCAGGCCCCCTGGGGCCTCTTGTTTTTATGAAGATCTAGCTTTGCATCTGATAGCATTTGACTTTGGGCCTTTTTGTGTGTCTGATGTCTTGTTTCCGTTTTTTTCCTTCGACGTTATTTACATTGGCAACATCCTCAAATATATGTAGTATCTAATATTTTATTACTGTAGGATTACTGTAGGATACATGTATTATAATTCAGGTAGTGTAGCTAAAAAAAAAAGGATTTTGTCCACACTTAGGCTCCATCAGGATGCCCTTGGGCTCATCATGTTCCCTTGGGGAACTTAAGCATTTTTTCAAAAAATTTTTGTTTAATTTTTCGAATTTAATTTTTATTGCTATTATTCATGTATCTTTATCATATATTTATTATGTAGTTTGTAGGAGTGCTATTGACTTTGTATATTGATTGTAATTATAAAAGCTTACTGCTCTAAATGCAAGGCGAGGAAGTCACCCTTGGATTTACATGCTTGTTGCCTTGCCTATAGTCGATGCACGCCTACGGATTCTTGTCCTACATGTGTACATTGGGATGACAAACGTTGGAGATGGGTGTCATGGTACGTTGTTGGCAGTGAGATTCCTATGTCGGAACTCTCACTGCAAGATTATTCAAGTTTTTCAGTTTTTTTTTCAGAGGAACAAGAATATGGTGATTTATCATGACACCCATCAAAAGTGTGCTACCGTCGCCGTGCTCTGATGAGCAAACAGAGCTAGCTGCAAAGGTGCTCATGAATATTAAGCAAGGGATAAGGCCTCTAGTTAGTGTTCTTAATCCCTTGCAAGCAGCTAGCTCAACCGGTGAAGCTGTTACTTTGTCCGTGGGAGCCATGGCACTGGGTAAGTCTGTTGCAGTCGAAGGAAGTGTAGATTTGGGTAGAGCGAGCACTTCAAAATCAAAAGCTCTCCTAGCAATGACAGAAATAGGGAGAAAGTCAGCAAGTGTCTTTTTGGGAGGCTCGGCAAGGTCTGTTAAGACCACAAGCGGGAGAGGTACCTCTCTAACGCAACAACATTTGGGGCCAAATGTTGTTTTGAGAAACTTGCACGAGTCGGAGCATACGTCCACACCTGCCGCTCGGGATGCTCCGGCTAGAGGGCAGCCGGGGTTGGCTACAGTCACGACTTCCTCCGCTACATTACAAAAGCACACCGCATGCTAGCTACCCAACTTCAGATATCCAGCCAGCTGTGCGAAGACGGAGCCAGTCTTCGCCTGTGAAGTCGGACCATCCAGTAGCTAGTGATCCGAGGCTTTGATCATCGGGACGTTTCGGAGAAGAGATCTATCTCCGGATCTTCACCCCAGGAGCAGCAAGCGGTGAAAAAACAGAAGACCGCTGCTCTTCAAGCCTCAGTAACGGACTTGCTGTCGCAGATTGCGCAGTTGATCACAGCATCCCAGCAATAGATAGAGCATCTACTGCGTACACTCGATGATCTGGACATGGTGACACGAACATCGGTAACTGATTGTTTACGTGTGTCGCAAAAAGATCTATCATGGGACGATCCCACTGGTAGCAGATCTGACTGAATATTCTCTTGTTGAGAGTCTACTCCGATGGCAGCAGGCGACCTTTCCGAGAGAGCGAGTCTGCTAGTACGTTCAGACGACCCGGTATATGATGGATCGAATAGCAGAATCTTCTCCGTTAATTCGCATAAGGGAATCGAGTGAGTGCCACCTTGGTTCCTGAGGTAGGCAACTACTGTCGAGTTGTCCAACAGAATTTGAACATGGACGTTCGCTATTTGACGATTCCAATGTTGTAGTGCTAGCCAGATTGACATCTTACTTTGACGACATTCTGCAGAGATACAGCAACAAAATTATTCTTCAGAACCATCCCGCAGACTTGAAGTGCCAGGGTCTTTGGGACTCTCGGTTCCTGAAAAAACACATAAACACCAAGGTGATGATGGTAATAATATTACCCTCACTACGGAAGTGGGATTTTTGGCTAAGAATCAGATTCCAGATAAGCGTCCGGAGCCTATTGTCATTAAGGCTTTACCGTCCTTGGATAACCGTAGACCTTGCTGTGTCCAGTTCATAAACGTTGATTGGATTTTATTAGAAAGGGAAGAAAACAATTCTTTCTTTCTCTGATTTCTAACAGAAAAGATATTTCTGTTCATTCTATCGCTAGATGGATTCAGTAGGCAATACGAAAGTCTATCTTCGGATCAACATTCTGTCAACAATATTTCAGCGCACGAGTTTAGAGCACTGTCCACTTCTTGGGCTTATTCTAACAGTATAGCCATTACTGATCTTATGAAGGCTGCTTACTGGACACAGTCCTCTTCATTTACTAAGTTTTACCTTAGAAATTTGGAGTCCAGCTCCAGTGACCTTAGATCTTTGGGTCCTCTTTCTGTTGCTCAGAATGTCATCCACTAATATTACATCTATAAGGTCTTTAGGCAGTGTGCTCGAGCACTGATGCCATCCTGCTGCCCTCTTCATTCTGAGGAATTTTACCTCAGAACAAGGGGAAGGAGGGGGGGACGGTTTTTCCCATATGTTATCTGGCTTTATAGTGAAAAGCAAGGGAATACCTCCTCCAGAGACAGTAGTCCAGTGTCGGTGCTGGGTAGTTTTAATGTGTAGCTCGGTGTGAAGTAATAACTATGTCTCATTTATATACTGTTTTTAAAGTGTAGCTCACTGTGAAGCATTTGTATATGTTATGTGTCATATGAGCGTTAATATACAAGTCTCGGACACTTTTAAATGAGTATAAAGAGTTTCATTCTCTGGACTATCTTTATATATTGGTTTCCTTCATCGAATTAGCATAACGGGTTATGCTGGCATTAAATGGAGAAATTATGTACTTCTCAATGACATTGTTGATGTTATGCCAATCTCTTTTCTTGTAAAAGAGAAGGACATATGTAATTCCTATGTCTTCTATTCTCCTGTAGGAGCTATCCTTTATCGAAGTAATTGAGAGATTGGATTTTCCTTTAAGTCCTAGGCCCTCCAGCCTTTTTATGATTTAGCTAGTCTGGGCCATTGGTTGTGGTATAAAAATATGATAAATTTTAAGTAATTTGTATATTTTTTATACTTACCAATGGCACAGATGGGGATGGCCCTCCCATGAGTGGGCACTCATACCTCCCCGCTGATTATAACATTTAGCTGACACTGTAGAAAGAATGATGGTTGGTGCCAGTTTTGGTACCTTCCTGGATACTGCGCATGCGTAGATAACAAAAGTATGGAGGACCAGAAGGACTTATTTTTTTCGGTTTTATATGCAAATTTTGGGGATTGGGGGGCAAAATTTGTGTTTGGCCCTGAAATTTAGTTAGCACCAGCAGCTAGTCTGAGCCATTATTAAGTGTAACAAAAATACAAATTACTTTAAATTTATCATTTTTCGGAGATTTTGGACTTTTTTGATGCAACGTTAGACTTTTTGTTTGTGTGGACATAGAAAATTTCTGACCTGTTTTGCTGTATATGAGTGGAGGCTACCACCGGTATTCTGTGGCTTTCACATTTCATATATGTGTTAAATGCATCGATATAAGATGACATTAACCCTTGGCCAGACATTTTTCAGAGATTTTGGACTTTTTTAATGCAATGTTAGACTTTTTTGTCACTGACCTGTTTTGCTATGCATGTGCATGACTGGACATTTTTTGCAGATTTATAATAAGCCTAGATTTATTGCATGCCATGTGTTGGTGAGCTTATGGGGATGGACACACCCCTCATGTTTGTGCTGTGGAGGCATGGTGGAGTGTGAGTGTAAAAATTAATTGTTTGGCCTGATTCTTAGAACAGAGCTAGCAAGTTAAACTGAGCCAGTATTAGATATAATGTATATAATAATATTTTAAGAAATTTTTCCAATTTTCTCTACAAAATTTTTGGTTTACAGTATTTTATCAATGAAAGTTAATCGGCCAAAGCTGTTTGTGTTGAAAATGATTGTATGATCATTCACATCATGAGATTTGCAGTCATTTGATCAGAGTACTTATTTGAAATTTTCAGTTGTACTTTGCATACAAATTCTTTGATATTTTTCAGACGTTCTAGTCTACAAAATGTTAGTGACTTATTTGTGATGGGAGGAGCTCTGGTTTTAGAGTCCATGGTACTATTTCATTGGTGTGAGCGAGAAGGTCTTGGACCTCTTGGTATCACAGGATTGTCAATGGGAGGCCATGTAAGTTAGTTTATTAGTAGTCAATGAATTATGTGGTTTGATGTATAGATTTTCCAAATGTGCTTTGTTATTTTGAATTAGTTAACCCTCTAACCAATGTAACAGAAAAGAAATGCCCAGCACTATTCACAAAAAATTGCCATTCAAATTTTAGTATTTTATTTTTTCTGCAAAAACTTACCTCTGATCCCTCATAGAAATGAGCTTGTTGCTCTTACTCCAGTTAGAGGTCATAAGCTATGAATTAAAAAAATTATTTAATCACAAACTTTTTTGCAAGTGTCATTCACTATTCAGGTTAGAGAATGGGTTAATGGAAAATAGAGAATCACAAATGAGTTCTGGTTGTAGGGCGTAGAGTGGTGGGCATACTTTACCTTCAAGCTTTTAGGCTTTATTCCCCTAATTAACATGTAAGCACTGTCAATTATTGTAATATTTGCATCAAAAATGGCATATTAGGGGAGTAACCTATGTAAGAAAAGATTAAAAACTCTGATGTGCCTCATTTTGCTATCATAAATGTGTGAAGCAAGTTCTCCCACTACCTCAATTATAAGGTTGAACAGTGAGCCAATTTTTTGGATAATCATTAGGTGCTTGAAGCTTGAAGCTCAACTAAACATAAATTAAAGTGAAATAATTTGAGGTGCATCCTCTGAACAAGCTTATCCAAGTATCTTGAATACCTGCCTCCTGATGTACAAAAAGTATATTTACACCTGCAGCTGAACTAATACCATCTCCTTTTTCTCAGGTCTAGCAAGAGCCCTAAAATCCTATAAAAAAATTGAAATGTATTCTCTATACATGTACTCAATCGGCAAGGCTGAACATATTAGGGTAAAATGGAGCTACCTAAATGATGCTTTTTTGAATAATTAAGAAATTGCTCTGTACATATATTATACTGTATAAATTCTTTTTATTGTAATCTTATATAATGTTCTAATTTTCTAGTGATTCTAATTAAAAAAAAATGTGTGAAGCAAGCTCTGCCACTACCTCAATTACAAAGTCCAACTTTTAACCCTTTACCAGGGACCAGCCTGGGGGGAATTTTAGGGAGACTTCAAGTCTCCCTCCAGAAAAAATAGGGAGACTGCAGAGTCATGTAGGGAGACTTCATAGGTAAGTGGGGAAAATTAAGAATATTCATGTACCACCCCCGCCGCCCCTTCATATTTTCAATTTATGGTCCTCCATTAACGTACAAATAATCCAGGTCCAGTTGTCTATGATGCATCTGTGCCAGGTTAAAAAATCACAATGTAATTATTGACTGAAAATCCCCCACTGCTACCTTCTCCTTCATGACCCCTCACCTCTTCTTCGTGCCAATCCCCCATCACCCTCCTGTGGTTGCCTTTCAACAAAGTCTACTAAGGTAATAATTTCCTAAGTCTGAAAGTGTGAACAGGACCAGATGTAAGAAGGTTGCTTGGGAGGTACTTTGTTAGTTAATAAACAAAATACATTCTGGGGTCGAGTATTTTGTAAAAGAAATGTCATTCCGCATCATTTTTATGGCATTCCGGTGTCATTCCGCGTCATTTCATGTGATTCCGATGTTTAGGAGGACCCTTTTTCGAGATCGTCCACATGCACACTTGTGTCCTGTACAAAGCTTTTCTTGACATCACTAAAGCTTTTTTTCATGTGTTTCAATTCGATTCGTGTTTTTCTGGGAATAGACAGCCCAACAGTTAACAGTCGTCAGCAAATCGAAATGAAAATAATGTGTTATAAAATACGTCCGTTGTGTATACATTTTCGGCATCCTAAGCGACGTAACCTACTTTCAAACTGGGTTGTTTTGTTGCGTCGCGTAAGTCATCTATTTTCGTTTCGACACTTGAAGCTCCGACTGGAATGCAACAAAATAGAAATAAAAAAATCCGCCAAAAGCGACAATGGACAATTGCTTGTCGTGTGATTTCAAATAAATGGACGTTTATTTGACGAATTAAAATGCCCATTTATCACACTCGAGCACATTCGATTTTTGAAAATACTCGTTTTCATGTAAACCTCGCATCACTCAGTTCAGACTTTTCTCATTTTGGCCAATTTTTAGAGGGCGACTTGTAATCGCCCCGACTATTTTTCTAGGCGACTTTGGGCTTAGAAGGGCAACTTAATCGCCCTAGTCGCCCTCACGGCTGGTCCCTGCCCTTTACCCAACGAATCGGCCACATCCGCCCAAGTAATATGCAAATTCAGCAGCTGAAAAAATATTATTTTTCAAAACATTTCAACAAAATCATATCATGTGACCCCTCTTTGGGACAAGCTTGTCAAGATCATTCCAATGAGGGGTTGCATGATATGGTTTTGTTGAAATTCTTTTAAAATTTTTAAGAAATGCTTTTTAAAATAATAAATTTTGATATCGTCTGCGTTGGGTAAAGGGTTAAGCCAATTTTTTTTTAATGGAAATGACCAAATCTTAAGAGTGAGAATGAAGCTCATCATGTGCATTTCTTACGAAGGATAGTTTTAACAGATAATCATCATGTGATTGAAGCTGGTCTCATTTTACATTAAAGTTGTATTTGAATACTTTTTAAGTTGACATAAGAACCTGACAACTATTAGCTGGTTGAGTACTAAATTATGTGGGGTCACCAAAATTTGTTTACTTGTCATTGCCTTGTTACAGTTTATGGAAGAGTGCCAAGAGGCACTCTCCCATAAATTACATCAAGGTAAATCCATAGATTAAATAATTTCACTTCAAAGATAAAATGAAGCGTGTATGTATTCACTGAATATGAAGACTTTTACGAGTTATGGTACCTGCATTTCAAAGTAATATCTAAATATGGGCTTCCAGTGCTCTACCAGATAACTGAATCTCTTTTAATTTAGAATTGAAGTTTATTCACATAAGAAGAGTTAATCTCAAACTAAATCTTACCCCAACTCATGGTATATACTATAAGCATTAATACTTCCACCTTCCACTATCTTTGTATCAAGTTTCTCATTCCGAGCATTTGATTTTATTGTTATTACACAAAAACGTCTGGTGAAATAAGTTGAATAAATGTGGTTAAAATAGTGAAAGCTTGTATTGCAAAAACTGTCTCCACTGATGTAATTAATTCTCTGTAAATACTGCTCAGCAATGATTCACTGGTCTCTCTGTGCACTGATGACCTGACTGAGCTTTATAATGAAAGGACTTTTCTGCCTTATAAGAAAGTACCATGGTGCACCATTAAAATTCAATGTATTAACAACCAAATGTGGCTGACAATTATAAAATATGATTTTGAATATTTTGTCTAGTGTTGTGATTATCTTTTAGATTGGGTTGCAAAACGTTTCTCTGGCAACGGAGCGCTGGTAGCAGAAAATAGACTGCCAAAAATTTATAAAAATTGCACAGAGGCGAAATGGTGGGTGCCAGCAGTGTGATATTTTTATACTGTACCAATGACCCAGACTTAGCTGGTGCTAACTCTAAAATATTTAGGGCCAAACACAAATCTTACCCCCCAATCCCCAAAATTTGCGACTAAAACCGAAAATTACATGTCCTATATGGTCCTCCATACTTTTACTCCACTGCGCATGCGCAGTGTCAAGGAGGTCTCGAAATTGCCGCAAAAAGTCATTCTTTGTTTGGCCCTCAATTCAGTTACAACTGACTGATATTTGTGCTTGTAAATCTCAGTTTAAATGATGCCAGACGCATAATTATGAGAGAAATGGTGGATATATGGTGGAAATAGAAGGTGGAGAGGAAAAAACAGTGGAAACAAATGTTCAGGGCTGTAACTTATAATTATTTTACGAAATTATTTATGTTACCTATTTTCGAGGCATGACCTTGTTGTGGTCATTCTTGCTATGAATGTTCCATTGTTTAATCAGTGTTTCCTCTCTCCCTTTCCTTTATTCCCCCCTAGCTATTCTCCCATGCTTTTGGCTTATTTTTTGTAATGTTTATTACTAAAATTTCTTGGGAGTTTTGGCTTGGTAACAGAATTATTTTCTGTTTTTACCCCATGTTTACGTCCTCACCCCAGGGGTGTTTAGGCGTTTTGGTCTGCATCTACCATCTGATGTTCTACAGTTTCTTCTCTGGAAGTCTCTGTTTTACATCAGATAGTGTTTAAATTGGTAACTGATTTTGGGCTATGTTTGTTTCAGTGCCTGGAGTCATGTTTCCGGTTTGTTGACACTTTTGCTTATGTTGACAACTGTTACTTCTGACAGTGATTACTTGTCTTCTGCTTGATTTAGTTCATAGCAAGATACATTAATATTGTCCTTAAGTGTTACATTAATTTTTCAAAATCATTAAAAAAATTTGTCCACACTTAGGCTTTTTTGGGATCCTTGGTGGGCTCAAGGTTCCCATTGGGAACTTGGGCTCTTCTGAAAATTTTTTCAAAAATTTTTGTTGGGAAAATTATTTTCTTTTGAAATGTTATAATGAATTATAATATATATGTATATTTATTTCAAGGGTTAGTGCGAGTAATATGACGGTGAATATTTTTTTTTTCTGGTTGGAAAAAATATTCTTCATTCGTAATGCGAGGATATCTTCCTCTAATTCACAAGTTCATTGTGTTTCTTATAGTCAATGTAGTCGCATTAACTCTTGCTCTGTGTGTGTTGATTGATATGATATCGTTGGAGGCAGGTGTCACGGTATTTTATTAGCGGTGAGGGGTCCATTACGGTCCTCTCTCCGTAGGGGCACTATATACTATCAGTTTCTTTTTCAGAATTCAGAGTGATGTTTCCGTGATGTCTTCAATAAGTGTGTCTCTGTCGTTGCAATAATAGGGCTAGCGGGAAGTGCTCAAGGTATTACGACAATTGCTGGGAGTTAGCTAGTTCTATCGAAGGCATTGTCGCCCACTAGTCCACCCGGTGTCGCGTCCATTCACCAGGAAAGAATGGTACAGCACCTGGGTTAGTCTGTTGTGGTCCAGGGAAGCAGATTGGCTTCCTCATCCTCATCAATGCACACGACCGCACCTTGGCTATGTGACCACAGATTTCCAGGGGATGTTCGCATATTATATAAATGCAGGACTGAACGTCCCTGGTGCTCCTGCTTCACCGACCAAGGAATACACGTCGACCAGGTCACTCCATCTGCTAGCCAAGGATACGAGACCTTTCCAGTCGGGACATTCGCATATTATATAAATGCAGGAATGAACGTCCCGGGAGCTTCCAGCAGATATTTCACGTAGGTCCGCGGCTCCACAGGTCTCATAGGGGAATGCCAGTGACATCGACCCATGACTATCTCGTCCCAAAGTGACCTCGACCCGATTTGGTGACTTCGACCCACTTTTGGTGATCTCGACCCAGAGTGACTTCGACCTACTTTTAGTGATCTCGACCCACTATTTTTCTCGTTCAGAACTGCGGTAATGGCCAGGAGGGTGATCTCGACCCACTTTGGATATTATAATTACAGGCGCACGTTACAAACAATTTTTATGTACAAAATATTATTTGTTAAAAAATCCAGTTATGATTTTGTTATTTTAAATATTATTTTGTTCTTACGTTTGTAGCCTGTTCCTGTGACTAGTAATGGTAAAGTCGGGAGTGACTAGATATATATATGGTTATGTTGGGAGTTTGGACGAAATATAACCTGAATTATCTTTGAAGAAAATCAAGGCTTTATTCACGTTGATACATGCGATGTTCATAAATATAGATGGTTACAAATGTGCCACTCTGCAAATATTTTTAATTTTTTTTACACAAATATAGTTTGTAATGTCAATGTTTTACATTGTAGGTCCGTTTAAGTTGGAACAAACTTTTAACAATTGTTTTGTGTTCACCTCACCATGAATGTAACTGTTCCATACCTCGAAGAGCTTACTTTGTATTTGTCTATATTGCTTTCTTTTGCAGTTTCCTTTCCGATAACATTGTGGTGTTCAATGACACCAGAAGACTTTTTGTGTGAAGAGTATTCACGAGAGTATAAAATGGTGCATTGCAACCTGATTGATTATTCAGTCTATTGTGCCACCCCTCAGTGTCATTGTTAGTTCTTACACTTTGGTTGAAAACACTCCAGTTCTGTGGAGGCCAAACTCTGCTGTTGATCCAATTTCCTTCAACATATTCCACAAACTGCTGAAACTTAGGGGATGAGTTACACTTGCTTTCTAACTCTCTGAACATTGGTTCAATTTTTTCCTGTGGTAGGAAACACAGAGCCATGAATTTACGTAAGTACTTATTAACCGACCTACTGTCCTTATATTCACAGGACAAACCTATTAACGAAACTTACTGTTTTGTCTCTTTTTGGTGTATGAATACCCAAGCTTGTCGAATACTTTGTCAGCTCCTCTAATTGATGAAGTTGTGACAATCTGATACTCGTTTGTTGGACTATCAATGACTTCAGGTAGGGCAAGCGACGGTTCATTAAGTGATTCCTCATCATGGCGAAGTGGAATCACAAAGCTTAGGTGCTCAGGATCACCTGATGATCTTGCAGTATTTGGTGTTTCTTGCAGAATTTGTTCAGCTAAACAGGAAGAATCGGCAGTACTGTGCACCACAGGATCGGCTGTTGCAGCAAATGACTCAATTAGAGTTGTTTGAACATTGAAATTGGCAATGTCACTCGAAAGATTTTGTGTTGAAATGTCCTCCAATTCATTTGCCTCTTGTCGTGGTGCGACAATGAAAGTGACATTTGATGGCCTGGCCTCGGTTAGTGTTTCTCTGCATTTGATACATGTAAATGCAATGTCTGTGCGACTACGGACAGCTAACCTGTAGCTTTCCCGTGATATACCTGAAATCATAATTTAACGTCCGTTATAAATTGATCTAACCATCCATATTTGCGTGGTTTTATTATAAATTTAAAAAAATTTCGTAATACATTTCCGATCTAACCAACTTCTCTTATATAGACTGTATAAAATCTTAATTTATGTCAAAGATTTATAAGTATGCCATTCAAACTGATGTGTCTTGACATCCATATTTGCGTGGTTTTATTATAAATTTTTATAATTTTATAAGAATACATTTTCCGATCTAACCCACTTCTCTTATATAAACTTATAATATTTACATGTAAGCATTCCTATCAAAATTATATTTTCCTAATGTCCTTTATAAGAAAAAATACACACCTGTATTGCATATTCTATGCGTCCATTGCTCGCAATTATCACACTGTATTCCTTCTTGTCTCGGACGGACAATTAAGTTACACTGCCTGCAGCTGTTGTCTTCAGACATGTTGGAAGCTGTTGATGTCCTGGTATTCTGGAAGCATCTTCATATACCTTAGCTAAAACTACTCTTGTTTCTTTAGGATATAAGTATAGTTCATCAGTTAAGAAGACATAAGCCGCTCGCTGGTTTTGATCTACAGGTTAAAAGTGTGAAACCGATTAGGTACCAGTTGTTGTTTTTATTCATCAATGAATGAACCATACAATTCGAAAATCAAAACATGATAAAACTAATTAAATCAAAAGAGTAGTCCATGATTAGATACTCAGAAGGTATTTCTTTAAACGCATTGACATGCAATTGATATGTCAGTGCCAGTGTTTGTTTTAAATGATTTTTTTTTAATAAACATCATGGACTATTTGACTTTTATAAAAAAGGACAGCTTCCACCCGGCATTTCCGCAAGTATCCAAAGTGGGTCGAGATCACCCCCTGACCAGGACCGCACTTCTGAACTAGAAAAATTGTGGGTCGAGATCACTAAAAGTGGGTCGAAGTCACTCTGGGTCGAGATCACCAAAAGTGGGTCGAAGTCACCAAATTGGGTCAAGGTCACTTTGGGACAAGATCGTCATGGGTCGGGGTCACTGGACACCCTCATAGGGTAACATGAACTAGGTATTGTTACCGTGAAATCTTTGTAAGTGTGCTTCCGTTGTCACAGTCAGATGAAGAGCTAGCGGTAAAGTGCTCATACAGATACGTCAATTGCCTAAGAGGTCCCAAGTAGGATCGACGGCGTTGGCATCTGCTAGCTCACCCGGTGTCGTGACCATTCACCGAATGGCTCAGCACCCGGGTTCGTCCGTTGCGGTCCAGGAAGGAGATTTGGGTGATGCGAGCACTATAAAATACAATGTGCACACCCAGTGACGACGGATATGAGGATGGTATGGAGGAAGCCTATTAGTCCGGTTCCTAGCTCGTCCAGGTCCATCGGTTACTCAGTCGGAGCATACGTCCACCGTTCGGGACGCTCCGTTATATAGACAGTCCGGAGAGACTGCTCTTTCGGCTTCCTCACCTTGGCTACGTGACCTGTGATATTCAACCAACATCGCCGACCAGGGATTATACGGCAACCAGGTCACGCCATCCGGTAGCCAAGGATACGAGGCCTTCATACTCCAGACGTTCACATATTAGATGTATGCAAGAGTGAACGTCCAAGGAGCTTCAATCGGCTGAATCCTATAAGACCGCAGCTCCACAGGCCTCTGTTACGAACATGCTACCGCAGATAGCACAATTATCGCAGCATCCCAGCCAGGGACCATCCTAGGGGGGAATTTTAGGGAGACTTCAAGTCTCCCTCCAGAAAAAATAGGGAGACTGCAGAGTCATGTAGGGAGACTTCATAGGCAAGTGGGGAAAATTAAGAATATTCATGTACCACCCCTGCCGCCCCTTCATATTTTCAATTTATGGTCCTCCATCAACGTACAAATAATCCAGGTCCAGTTGTCTATGATGCATCTGTGCCAGGTTAAAAAATCACAATGTAATTATTGACTGAAAATCCCCCACTGCTTCCTTCTCCTTCATGACCCCTCACCTCTTTTTCGTGCCAATCCCCCATCACCCTCCTGCGGTTGCCTTTCAACAAAGTCTACTAAGCTAATAATTTCCAAAGTCTGAAAGTGTGAACAGGACCAGATGTAAGAAGGTTGCTTGGGAGGTACTTTGTTAGTTAATAAACAAAATACATTCTGGGGTCGAGTATTTTGTAAAAGAAATGTCATTCCGCATCATTTTTATGGCATTCCGGTGTCATTCCGCGTCATTTCATGTGATTCCGATGTTTAGGAGGACCCTTTTTCAAGATCGTCCACATGCACACTTGTGTCCTGTACAAACTTACTAGCTTTCATGTGTTTCAATTCCATTCGTGTTTTTCTGGGAATAGACAGCCCAACAGTTAACAGTCGTCAGCAAATCGAAATGAAAATAATGTGTTATAAAATATGTCCGTTGTGTATACATTTTCGGCATCCTAAGCGACGTAACCTACTTTCAAACTGGGTTGAGTCGCGTAAGTCACCTATTTTCGTTTCGACACTTGAAGCTCCGACTGGAACGCAACAAAATAGAAATAAAAAAATCCGCCAAAAGCGACAATGGACAATTGCTTGTCGTGTGATTTCAAATAAATGGACGTTTATTTGACGAATTAAAATGCCCATTTATCACACTCGAGCACATTCGATTTTTGAAAATACTCGTTTTCATGTAAACCTCACATCACTCAGTTCAGCCTTTTCTCAATTTTTGGCCAATTTTTAGAGGGCGACTTGTAATCGCCCCGACTATTTTTCTAGGCGACTTTGGGCTTAGAAGGGCGACTTAATCGCCCTAGTCGCCCTCACGGCTGGTCCCTGATCCCAGCAACCGATAGTAACTCTGTCAGATCAGGAATTATCCGAGGAAACTGGGTTGGTACATTCCGCTGCAGGTTCAGACACGAACGACCAAGAATTACATGTGGTCCAACAGGATTGCGAAAGGGATACGGATGAGTTGTATTTTCCCTTTTCGGAACAACATAATTGCTGTAGAGTGCATCCGGCATTGTCATCTGACTTTCCTCCGGACCAAAATGCTGCGTTGCCGGATAAGAGTCTGATAGCGCCACTGGACACAGAATTCTTAATCAGTTTAAGGACATCATCCCTCGATTTCCGACATAGTCCAGATATCTCTCACGGACATTTGATCTGTTGAATGACGCTATATTATTTAATTTGCTACCTAAATGGGCAGGTCAGGTTTCTTATCGGCAATATGCTCTACATCTGCCTTTCATCAATTCAATGAATATTTTGAAACGGCAGGACAGAGCATTCTGAGAGTTCTCTGCGTCTAGACGACCAGGTTAGGACCTAGTATTTTTTTTTAGTGTCGTCTATGTCAGTTCCAACCACGATGTTGAAAGTAACAATATTAGATTAGACACATCATCATACGCAGATCATCTTACCAGAACATTATCATTACGTCGCAAGCAAAAAGAATTCTAGGATGCTCAATCTCCTTAAGAGTTCTTTCAAGGGCCTCATGTAAAACTCTGTCCTTTAGTGGCAATATGGAGTTGGTTAGACGTGACACGGCCCTGGCAACATCCACACGTGTAGATAGTAAGGTGAAAAACTCTTTCAGAGTCGCTCCGGTCTCTGGAGAGTTTTCTTCGACGGCAAGCTTTCCGCAGTCTATGATCAGTTAACTAAGAAAGCTTTAGACTCTCTGCTATTAAAATTCGCTTCCATATAGTCGGATTCAGCAGAAAAGAGTAGGACAGGCACTTCTGGGACGAATTGCGTCCAAGGGAAGTTCCTATAAAGGTTCGTATGCGTCCTCTAGGTCTTATTCTAGAGACCGTCAGGGTAGCGACTCATATACGGGCCGTAATTACGGTCAAACATCCCTAGGTCGACGGGGCGAGATATGGACCGTGGAGGACATGGCTTCTCCTTCCGCAAGGCTCGCAGAACCAGGAGGTAATGGTTTTAACCTCTATCGTGTACTCGTAAGCGGTAGACTGTCGAGTTTCTCAATTATTTGGGAATAGATTACAGACGTCCCTTAGATTCAAGGAATGATTTCGAAAGGACTAAATTGTTCCTCAAACGAAATCCTCTGTCAACTCGGAGTCCAAGATGGACTCAGCTTCCGCCAAGTCAGTAGGATAGAGGCTTGCTTCCATCAGAAGTCTAGTCTCTTCTAGAATGATCGCGATGGAGATCGTAGAAATCCAGGAATTTCTACAACCATCCTTTTCTGGTTCCAAAAACCAGACGGCTCGTTGCATTCACTCATTATTCGGAACTAGATAAACAAGCTGATCGTGGCTCCAAGTTTATATATGGAGTCCACCCGATCAGTCAGAGCGAGTATTCAGTTTTACGATTATGCTACATGCATAGATCTCAAGATGCGTACTTTCATGCCATGGTACATAAGGCGTCAGAAAGTATCTTCGCTTCCTTATCATGGAAGTCGTATATCAGTTCCGAGCAATATGCTTCGGTCTGAATCTAGCCCCCTGGGTCTTCACTCGAATAACGGACTTGGTAATGACTCATTTCCGAACTTATTCGTCTGCGATAACGTCGGCCTACCTGGACGACATTCATACAGGTACGGCAATGAGTTAACGCTTCAGAACTATGTGCAGAATCTGCTTCTATTACTCCGACATCTCGGTTTCTTAAGTAAACAAGGAGAAGTCGGATCTGGTATCATCCAAGTCATTCACCCATTGGGGGATGAGCTTCATAACGCACAACTTTTTCATTTGTCTGCCGTTGCCCAGAACGAAATTATTCAGTTGTTATGCTCACTATTGTCTTCGCTCAGACAAAGTCTCAGCGAGAGATCTTATGAGTCTGATATGTTTAGGCGAGACTGCCACAATTTTATTCCAATGGGGCAGTTACGCATTGGTTCTCTCCAAATTTCTTTAATTCAGTATTGGAGGGTGACGGTTCTTTCGCTCGATACGGACACCGTCTTGTCAAATCAAGTGAATGAGAGATTCTGACTTGGGCAAGTTTTCTGGGCTTAACTCAGGTAGCTCCACTGCAACTGCCGGATCCGAGTTTTACAGTCTTGACGGATGCCAGTAAACAGGTTGGGTCATTTTCATTGAGCCCAACGAATTGAAGTGCCAGGGTCTTTTGATTCCGTAGTTCCTTATCAAGCACTCAAACATCAAGTATGTTGTCATTATACCCCCGCTTCGAAGAAGTGGGGGCTATATAGGAATCGCCCTGTATGTCCGTACGTCCGTACGTCCGTCCGTCCGTCCGTCCGTCTGTCCGTCCGTCCATCCGTACGTCCGTCCGTACGTCTTTCCGGACATGAAATTCTTGTGTGCGCAACTCCTCCTACATTTATCAATCAATTTGGACAAAACTTTTCAGACATCATCACTACTAAGTGAACATGCGCATATTCCAAGATTTTTGATCTGCGACAATTTTAACCAGGTTATCTTCCTTTGACTTAGATTTATTGTGTCTTTCCATCCGAACAAATTCTTGTGTGCGCAACTCCTCCTACATTAATGAACCGATTTTGATGAAACCTTTCAAACATCATCTCTACTAAGTGAACATGTGCATATTCCAAACTTTTTAATCTGTGACAATTTTAACCAGGTTATCTCTCTTGAACTTTGATTTAATATGGGTTTCTACATGAAATTCTTGTGTGCGCAACTCCTCCTACATTTATCAATCAATTTGGACAAAACTTTTCAGACATCATCGCTACTAAGTGAACATGCGCATATTCCAAGATTTTTGATCTGCGACAATTTTAACCAGGTTATCTCCCTTTGACTTAGATTTATTATGTCTTTCCGTTCGAACAAATTCTTATGTGCGCAACTCCTCCTACATTAATGAACCGATTTTGATGAAACCTTTCAAACATCATCTCTACTAAGTGAACATGTGCATATTCCAAACTTTTTGATCTGCGACAATTTTAACCAGGTTATCTCTCTTGAACTTTGATTTAATATGGGTTTCTGCATGAAATTCTTTTGTGCGCAACTCCTCCTACATTTATCAATCAATTTGGACGAAAGTTTACAGACATCATCACTACTAAGTGAACATGCGCATATTCCAAAATTTTTGAGCTGTGCCAATTTTAACTAGGTTATCTCCCTTTAACTTAGATTTATTATGGGTTTCTACATGAAATTCTTGTGCGTGCAACTCCTCCTACATTTATCAATCACTTTGGACAAAACTTTTCAGACATCATCACTACTAAGTGAACATGCGCATATTCCAAGATTTTTGATCTGCGACAATTTTAACCAGGTTATCTTCCTTTGACTTAGATTTATTGTGTCTTTCCATCCAAACAAATTCTTGTGTGCGCAACTCCTCCTACATTAATGAACCGATTTTGATGAAACCTTTCGGGGGCGCGGTGGCTCAGTTGGTAGAGGTGCAGGCTGCAAGCCGAGAGGTCCTCGGTTCGAATCCCACCTGCGGCAACCGCGTTGTGTCCTTGGGCAAGACACTTCACCCCGATTGCCTTCATGGGGGCACGATGACGCTGTGTACTGAGGCGTACTGCTTGTCGATGGTGCGCATGTCTTCAGCCAATCTAACCCTGCCTGTGCTGCGGTGCAGAGTTCAGAGTTACGATGTTGGAGAGCTGACAGCTGCTCGTCGTTGCTCGGTGGTTCTCTCCGGGTACTCCGGCTTCCTCCACCCGTAAAACTGTCACGGTCACGATTAGCCATTGTGCATAAGTATGTGACCTTAAACACCAATAAATAAATAAATAAATAATGATGAAACCTTTCAAACATCATCTCTACTAAGTGAACATGTGCATATTCCAAACTTTTTAATCTGTGACAATTTTAACCAGGTTATCTCTCTTGAACTTTGATTTAATATGGGTTTCTACATGAAATTCTTGTGTGCGCAACTCCTCCTACATTTATCAATCAATTTGGACAAAACTTTTCAGACATCATCACTACTAAGTGAACATGCGCATATTCCAAGATTTTTGATCTGCGACAATTTTAACCAGGTTATCTCCCTTTGACTTAGATTTATTATGTCTTTCCGTTCGAACAAATTCTTGTGTGCGCAACTCCTCCTACATTAATGAACCGATTTTGATGAAACCTTTCAAACATCATCTCTACTAAGTGAACATGTGCATATTCCAAACTTTTTGATCTGCGACAATTTTAACCAGGTTATCTCTCTTGAACTTTGATTTAATATGGGTTTCTGCATGAAATTCTTTTGTGCGCAACTCCTCCTACATTTATCAATCAATTTGGACGAAAGTTTACAGACATCATCACTACTAAGTGAACATGCGCATATTCCAAAATTTTTGAGCTGTGGCAATTTTAACTAGGTTATCTCCCTTTAACTTAGATTTATTATGGGTTTCTACATGAAATTCTTGTGCGTGCAACTCCTCCTACATTTATCAATCAATTTGGACAAAACTTTTCAGACATCATCACTACTAAGTGAACATGCGCATATTCCAAGATTTTTGATCTGCGACAATTTTAACCAAGTTATCTCCCTTTGACTTAGATTTATTATGTCTTTCCGTTCGAACAAATTCTTGTGTGCGCAACTCCTCCTACATTAATGAACCGATTTTGATGAAACCTTTCAAACATCATCTCTACTAAGTGAACATGTGCATATTCCAAACTTTTTGATCTGCGACAATTTTAACCAGGTTATCTCTCTTGAACTTTGATTTAATATGGGTTTCTGCATGAAATTCTTGTGTGCGCAACTCCTCCTACATTTATCAATCAATTTGGACGAAAGTTTACAGACATCATCACTACTAAGTGAACATGCGCATATTCCAAAATTTTTGAGCTGTGGCAATTTTAACTAGGTTATCTCCCTTTAACTTAGATTTATTATGGGTTTCTACATGAAATTCTTGTGCGTGCAACTCCTCCTACATTTATCAATCAATTTGGACAAAACTTTTCAGACATCATCACTACTAAGTGAACATGCGCATATTCCAAGATTTTTGATCTGCGACAATTTTAACCAGGTTATCTCCCTTTGACTTAGATTTATTGTGTCTTTCCATCCGAACAAATTCTTGTGTGCGCAACTCCTCCTACATTAATGAACCGATTTTGATGAAACCTTTCAAACATCATCTCTACTAAGTGAACATGTGCATATTCCAAACTTTTTAATCTGTGACAATTTTAACCAGGTTATCTCTCTTGAACTTTGATTTAATATGGGTTTCTACATGAAATTCTTGTGTGTGCAACTCCTCCTACATTTATCAATCAATTTGGACAAAACTTTTCAGACATCATCACTACTAAGTGAACATGCGCATATTCCAAGATTTTTGATCTGCGACAATTTTAACCAAGTTATCTCCCTTTGACTTAGATTTATTATGTCTTTCCGTTCGAACAAATTCTTGTGTGTGCAACTCCTCCTACATTAATGAACCGATTTTGATGAAACCTTTCAAACATCATCTCTACTAAGTGAACATGTGCATATTCCAAACTTTTTGATCTGCGACAATTTTAACCAGGTTATCTCTCTTGAACTTTGATTTAATATGGGTTTCTGCATGAAATTCTTGTGTGCGCAACTCCTCCTACATTTATCAATCAATTTGGACGAAAGTTTACAGACATCATCACTACTAAGTGAACATGCGCATATTCCAAAATTTTTGAGCTGTGGCTATTTTAACTAGGTTATCTCCCTTTAACTTAGATTTATTATGGGTTTCTACATGAAATTCTTGTGTGTGCAACTCCTCCTACATTTATCAATCAATTTTGACGAAACCTTTCAAACATTATCACAACTAAGTGAACATACGCATATTCCAAGATTTTTGATCTGCGACAATTTTAACCAGGTTATCTCCCTTTGACTTAGATTTATTGTGTCTTTCCATCCGAACAAATTCTTGTGTGCGCAACTCCTCCTACATTAATGAACCGATTTTGATGAAACCTTTCAAACATCATCTCTACTAAGTGAACATGTGCATATTCCAAACTTTTTGATCTGCGACAATTTTAACCAGATTATCTCTCTTGAACTTTGATTTAATATGGGTTTCTACATGAAATTCTTGTGTGCGCAACTCCTCCTACATTTATCAATCAATTTGGACGAAAGTTTACAGGCATCATCACTACTAAGTGAACATGCGCATATTCCAAAATTTTTGAGCTGTGGCAATTTTAACTAGGTTATCTCCCTTTAACTTAGATTTATTATGGGTTTCTACATGAAATTCTTGTGTGCGCAACTCCTCCTACATTTATCAATCAATTTGGACGAAAGTTTACAGACATCATCACTACTAAGTGAACATGCGCATATTCCAAAATTTTTGAGCTGTGGCTATTTTAACTAGGTTATCTCCCTTTAACTTAGATTTATTATGGGTTTCTACATGAAATTCTTGTGCGTGCAACTCCTCCTACATTTATCAATCAATTTTGACGAAACCTTTCAAACATTATCACAACTAAGTGAACATACGCATATACCCAAATTTTTGATCTGCGACAATTTTAACCAGGTTATCTCCCTTTAATTTGGATTTATTATGGGATTTCAAATGGGATTCTTGTGTGTGCAACTCCTCCTACATTAATGAACTGATTTTGAATACATGTTGCACATTGTAAATGTGTTTTTCCAAATGTAAACCATATATGTGTGGGCTCTTTAAGTATTCAGTGCTGTTCTGTGGAAGGCCACATGCAAATACAAATTTCAACAACAAAAAATGATCTTTATGTATACATTTCCTTATGGCCTTCGCCTACATGATCAGAAGTGCATTCCTCTAAAAACCCAAAGCGGGGGTATTAATCACCTTCAGTGATAGTTCTAGTTTTGGCTTGCGCTACGTTATTGGATAACGTAATTCAGAATGTTCATATGCTAATTCTGTCCGACAACTCGACGGTATTAGCGTATTTTCGGAATTATGGAGGCACTCATTCCATCCTGTTATTCATGTTAATGGAAGGAATCTTTCGGTTGCTACTTGAACATCATGTTCTCTTATCAGTCCGTCATCTTCCGGGTCGTCCGAATGTATTAGCGGGCTCCCTTCGTGGAGGGGCTGTTTGTTGCCGCCATAATCGGCTTTCAACAAACGAGTTTTCAATCAGATTGCTACCAAGGCGAGCGGCCAATGATCGACTTATTCGCGACGCATCTCAACAATCGCTTGCAGACGTATGTGTCATTAGGTTTGGATCTTCGAGCGTTTGCAATAAACGCTCTATCGATCTTGTTAGACGGAATAATAAGATATGCGTATCTTCCAGTGCTGTTGATTCAGCAGATTTTGCTCTAGTGTAATTATTCAATGCAAATTCTGTTGGTAGCTTCTCTAGCTCCACAAAGACTGTGGACTAATTTACTCAGGCTTCTGTTGTGGGACATGCCGTGGAAGATTCCTCCACATTTTGGTCCATTCTATGGTCAGATGGATTCACTCTACAGTCAATTCTGCTAATGTTTATATCTTTATTCAGCAGTCTGTGTTTTAGTTTAAGCTCATGAAGTAAGAGTTCTTCTACTTCATGGGCTTAAGCTATTAATATTGTTATTACAGATTTAATGAGGGCTGCATATTAGTGTTAGCCCTCCATTTTCACGATTTTGTATCTGAGAATATTGAGTCCTTTTTTGCAGATCTACATTGTTTAGGTCCGCTATTTTTTACTCAGAATGTTGTCTACTAAACAGTGGCAACTATGTGTGTATAGGCTTTTGGTTCCGGCAGTGACTCTGTCCTGCTGCCCTCTTTGCTCTGGAGTATTTGATCCAGGGCAAGGGAAAGGGGGGTGGGGAGGTGGGCGGGTGTTCCCTTAGGTCACCTGCTTTATAGTGTAAAGCAAGGGAATACCTCCCTTGGACTTAGTATTTCCATGTCGGTTCCGATATGTTTTAAGGGTTAAGCCTATGTTTACTCTTCTGCGTAATATTTTTTAAATGTTGATTGGTGTGAAGCATTAGTCTATATCACGTGATAAATTGAGCGTTAATATACAATCCTCGAACACTTTTAAATAAGTATATAGAGTCTCATTTCTCTAGACTCCCTTATTTTTTGGCCTTCCTTAAAAAATATTAGTATAAAGGGTTATACTAGATGTTTATTGAGATCATTGATGTTATTGTGCTCAATTACAGAATAGTATTGTGTCTTTCTTTTTTGTTACAAATAAGAAATATACATGTAAGTCTATTTCTCCTTTTCTTTTTAAGGGGATAGGTCTGTTATAGGTAATTGAGTCTATTGGATTTTCCTTATGTCCTAGGCCCTCCAACCTTTTTACTATTCAGCTAAGTCTGGGTCATTGGTACAGTATAAAAATGTTAAAAAATTTATAGTAATTTATATATTTTTTACACTTACCAATGACCCAGATGGGGATGGCCCTCCCATGAGTTGGGAACTCATTCCTCCCCGCTGAGTACATAACGCTTACCAGGCACTGGTTGTAAGAATGACTTTTAGCGGCAATTTCGAGACCTCCTTGACACTGCGCATGCGCAGTGGAGTAAAAGTATGGAGGACCATATAGGACATGTAATTTTCGGTTTTAGATGCAAATTTTGGGGATTGGGGGGTAAAATTTGCGTTTGGCCCTAAATATTTTAGAGTTAGCACCAGCTAAGTCTGGGTCATTGGTAAGTATAAAAAATATATAAATTACTATAAATTTTTTAACTTTTTTTTTCAGCTCCACATCTACAATTTGTTTCCTGACCACCCCCAACCCCACCCCAACACTTCTGTTCACCAACACCATTTTGTCGCGAAATTGGAAAATCAGTATTCATATGTTTACTGGGTACAAATAATCCAGAAGATCCTAATAACTGAAGACACATATATTTTTATACTGTACCAATGACCCAGACATAGCTGGTGCTAACTCTTAAAATATAGGGCCAAACACAAATTTTGCCCCCCAATCCCCAAAATTTGCATCTAAAACCAAAGAAAACATTTTCTGAATGGCCCTCCAGACTTCACCTCTACTGCGCATGCGCAGTGTCAAGGACGTTCCGAAATTGGCGCCATTAATCATTCTTAGTTTGGCCCTTCATCAGTTAACATCTGACTGATCTTTGTGCTTGTAAATCTCAGTTTAAATGATGCCAGACACATAAATATTACAGAAATGGTGATTCTAAGGAGGATATAGAAGGAGGAGAGGAAAAATGTGTGACAGAAAATTATCAGGGCTGTAACTTAAAATTTTGTAATGAAATTATGTTAAGTTACCTATTTTCGAGGCAACAGCCATTTTGTTGTCATTCTTGTTATCAAGTTACACTTTTTTGTTCAGTGTTTTCCTCTCTCCCTTTCCTTTAAGTCCCCTCTTGCTATTCTCCCATGCTTTTGGCATATTTTCTGTAATTTTATTACTAAAATTTCTTGGGAGTTTTAGCTGAATAACAGAATGAATTCTGTTCTTTTCCCCATGTTTACGTCTTCATCTACGGGTGGTTAGGCGTAGTGTTCTGCATCTATCATCTGATGTTCTACAGTTTCTTCCCTGGAAGTCTCTGTTTTGCATCAGATAGTGTATTATTGGTAACTGATTTTGGGCCAGGGTGCCTGGAGTCTTATTTTAGTGTTTTTACACTTATTGTTTACATTTACAACAGCCCTCTGTGTGAGGGGGGATTTCTTGAAAATAATATCTTGATGTTAATTTAATCATAACTAGATACATTATTATTGTTCGTAAGTGTTGCATAAATTGTTTAAAATATTTTTAAAATTTTTGTCCACACTTAGGCTTGGGATCCATTGGGGCTCAACGTTACTTTTCAGAAACTTGGGCTGTTCTGAAAAAATATTTTTTCAAAATTTTTTGATTTCAATCATTTTTTCTATGTTAATGGATCATATTATTATGTATTTTGATTGTCAGGGGTTGGTGCGAGTACTAGGACTTTGTTTTCTTTTCACATTGAAAGGATTTTGGTCAATTGTAAGAGGATATCTTCCTCTCACTTTTATAATCATTGTATATGTAGTCAGTGTACTCGCACTAACTCCTGTTCTGTATGTGATAATTTCGATGACAACATGGGAAGCGTGTGTCACGGTATGTTAGTGGGGAATTGGACATTCCGGTCCTTTCCCCGCAGGGTCACTCTACTTTATCAATTTCTATTTCAGACGATCAAGATTAGGGTGATGTATCCGTGATGTCTTCCAAAAGTGTGCCTCCGTCGTCACAATTAATGAAGAGCTAGCGGAAAAGTGCTCATGTTAATACGCCAATTGCCTAAGAGGACCCTAGTAGGTTCGACGGCCTTTGACGTCCGCTAGCTCGCCCGGTGTAGCGTCCATTCATCGAATGGTTCGGCAGCTGGGTTCGTCCGTTGCGGTCTAGAAGGAGTTTTGGGGTGATGCGAGCACTATAAATCAACCAAATGCACACCCAGTGACGGCGGATTAGAGGGAGAACGGAGGAAGCCTTTTAGTCCGGTTCCTAGCTCATCCAGGTCCATCCGGACGGCGAGCGAGAGAGGCCCCTGTCTCGTACAACAACATCTGGCCCCAGATGTTGTGGTACAAAATGTTTCGCATTCGGAGCATACGTCCGCCGCGCAGGACGCTCCGACATATAGTCAGTCCGGAGAGACTGTCAATAAGGCTTCCTCATTCTCATGGTAGCGCACACGACCACTCTTGGCTACGTGACCTCGGATATCCAGTCAGCTTCGCCAATCACAGAATCATCGGCGACCAGGTCACACCATCCGGTAGCCAGGGACACGAGGCCTGCAGACTCCGGACGTTCGCATAAGAAAGTGTGCGGGAGTCAACGTACACGGAGCTTCCGGCGGCAATGCATCGTAAGACCGCTACTGCACAGGCCTCGGTGACGGACGTGCTATCCCAAATAGCACAGCTTAACGCAGCATCCCAGCAACGACTGAATCTGTCGCATCATGTATTATCCGACGATGCTGGGTCGGGACGCTCCGCGCAAGCAGGTACGGACGTCCAAGAATTTCATCCGGTCCGACGGGATGCCGAAAGGGATTCGGAGGATTTCGAGCTTTCCCTTTCGGAACAACATATGCTGTTGTGTATGTCATCTGACTTTATCTTCTACAGGTTCTTTCGTCGGACCAGAATGCTGCGATGCCGGATAAGAAACTGATAGCGTCGGTGGACTTAGAAATTTTTGGTTCGGTTCAGGGACATCGTCCCTCAGTTCCGACATAGTCCAATAATGTCACACAATCTTTCGAATTATTGAACGACGCTATATATATTATTATATGCTTGCTATTACCAAGCATTTCTGGTTTCTTGTTCGCAAAGTTACGGAGATGTCTTTCAAAGTGTGCCTCTGTCGTCATAGTTAATGAAGAGCTAGCGGCAATAAGTGCTCATGGAATATGTCTATCGCCTAAGAGGTCCCTTGTAGGATCGACGGAGTGACATTCGCTAGCTCACCCGGTGTAGCATCCATTCATCGAATGGTTCGGCAGCCGGGTTCGTCCGTTGCGGTCTAGGAAGGAGATTTGGGTGATGCGAGCACTATAATAACTTTAGTACTGACCCAGTGACGACGGATTGAGGACAGATCGAAGGAAGCCTGTTAGTCCGGTTCCTAGCTCGTCCAAGTCCGTCCGGGCTGTGAGCGAGAGAGGTCCCTCTCTCGTACAACAACATAGGGGACCGCATGTTGTGGTTCAGATATTTCGCATTCGGAGCATATGTCCTTCGCTCGGGACGCTCCGTTATATTGACAGTCCGAGAGACTGTCGATAATGCTTCCTCATCCTCACAGCAGCGCACACGACCGCACATTGGCTACGTGACCTCGAGTATCCGACCAGTTTCGTCATTCAGTGATTCCACGGCGAACAGGTCACGCCATCCGGTAGCCAAGGGACACGAGGCCTATACACTCCGTTCGCTCGCATAATAGAAGTATGCACGGGGTAACGATCACGGAGCTTCCAGCGGAAATACATCGTAAGACCGCTTCTCCACAGGCCTCAGTGACGGACGTGCTATCCAAGTTAGCACAGTTTATCGCAGCATCCCAGCAATCGACAGATTCTCGGTCGGATCAGGAATTATCCAACGGCGCTGGGTCGGTGCGCTCCGCTGTTGCATCAGGTTCGGACGACCGAACGCTTTATAGGGTCCGACAGGATGGCGAAAGGGATTCGGACGATTTCGAGCTTTCCCTTTCGGAACAACGGAAGCTGCCATACATTTCTTCCGGCATTATCTTCCAGAGGTTGTTCCTTCGGACTACATTGCTGCGATGTTGGATAAGAGACTTATAGCGTCATTGGACATGGAATTTTGGATCGGTTCAGGGACATTGTCCCTGACTTACCGACACAGTCCAATAATGTCATTAGAACGTTTGTATTATTTATCGACGCTATATATATATAAGCCTGCTACCAAGCATGATAGTTTAGTTTCTTGTCCGCAATGCTCTATTCTGCCTTTTATCATTCCTAGGAATAATTTATTTTGGCAGAACAGGGCATACCGAGAGTTCATATGCGTCTAGACGGCGGGGTTAAAGACTGGAATTTATCTTTTTCGCCGTCTATGTCTTTTCCAACCACTATGTTGGAAACGACAATGATGTCTAATAGACTTAACTTAGACGCTTTATCATACGTAGTCCACCTTACTGAGGCGTTATCATTACGTCTTCAAGAGAAAGAATTCTGGGATATGATCCTCAATGTGATTTCTTTCAAGGGCAGTAGTTTTTCCACGTATAACTCCGCCCTTCAGTGGCAACCTGGAGTTGGTTAGACGTGTCTCAGCCCTAGCTACATCCACGCGCGTGGATAGTAAGGTGAAGAACTCTCTCAGAGTCGCTTCGGTCTCGGAGAAGCTTCTCTTCGACGGCAACTTTTCAGCAATCCATGAATTGCTCGATATACACGTTCTCTTGTCTATCAAGTGTAGCAAGAGATTCAGACTGGGGCAAAAATTCGGTGGTTGACTCAGAGAGTGCCACTGCAGTTGCCGGATCCGAGTTTTATAATTATGACGGTTGCCAGTCAAACGGGTTGGGGTACAATATTGATCCCAACGGATTTGAAGTGCCAGGGTCTTTGGGTTCTGCTGTCTCTAGGCAAGCACTTATCTTCCACGGAATAATGTTATTTAGGCTTGCTTTATGTCATTGGATGAACATTATTCAGAAACGCATGTCCAAATCCTGTCCGATAATACAACAGTGGTTGCGTATCTCCGGAACCAGGGAGGCACTCATTCGATTCCGTTATTCAATTTAACGGAAAGAATCCTTCCGTTTGTTATAGTACACCAAGTTCTGCTTCGGTCCGTCATATTCCGGGTCGTCTGATTGTATTAGCGGACTCCCTTTCACGTATGGGTCGCTTGTTGCTGTCAGAATAGACTCTCAACAAACAAGTATTCAATCAGATTTGCTATCAATGGGAGTGCCCAATGATAATTTTTTTACGACACAACTTGCTAATCAATTGCAGACGTATGTGTTTGCATGTCCGGATCTCTGAGCTTATGTTGTTAACACTCTATTGATCTAATAGGACGGAAGGATAGGATATGCGTATCCTCCTGCGCTGTTGTTTCAGCAAGTATTGCTAAGATGAACAACCACAATACATTTCTGTTGATAGCATCTCTGTCTTCACAGAGACCGTGGGTAAATTTACTCAGATGTCTACTGTGGGACTTAACGCAAAAACTTCCTCTATGAGAGGATCTTCTTTCGCTGGGGAAAATCGTGTCATCTTCATCACAACCCGCAAGGTCTCAACCTTCACGTATTCCGTTGTGTGGTCCTTATTGCATTGTAAGCATTGTACTGGACGAGCTTTGGACGCGATTTTTTACTGTAGGAGAACCTCTTCTTCGCTATACTATGCGGCCAAAGTGGAGGCTCTTCCGTCGTTGTTGTAGGGATCACTATGTTGATATTGTTGATCCCTCCATACTAGTCATTGCAACTTTCTAGTATACTTGTTTGACAAGATCTACTGCAGCCTGTTACTATTAAGGTTATAGTCTATGTTATCTCATACCTATGCACTCTATGATAGTTTACAATTGAGTCTTATGTCTCTTTATCTAAGTCAGTTAGTAACTTTTCGATAAATAGACTTAGAATCATTAGATTAAATTTCTATATGGAATTTAACTTCGGTTCTTTTTTAGCTAAGTAATCATTTGAGCCTCTGGAAACAGTAGTTTTCAAATTCTGACCTTTTAGACAGTAATTCTGTTGGCTTCTCTTTTACTGAAGAGTCAGTGAGCTTCATGCACTATCGGTGAATGATTCTCACTTTCGTAGTTTCGGAATCACTACTTCCTTTACTATTTAGGTTGGATTTTTGGTTAAGAGTCAGGCTCCTAATAAATATCCGGAACCTATTGTTATTAAGGTCCTTCCGTCTTCGTACGGGCATAGGCCTTTACTCTGTCCGGTTAGAGTTTACGTATTTATAAACAGATATCTGTTTATTACTACGGACGTAAGCCTCTTCTGTCTTTGATGCCTAATAGAAGGACGTTACGCTCCATTCTATTGCTAATGGATTCAATTAACTATCGGTACTGCTTATGGTATATCATTGACTCAGCAGTTGTGCTTGAGATTTCGGCTCATGAAGTAAGAGTTTTTTCTACATCTTGGGCTTATATTAATAGTGTCGCTATTATAGATTTTTGAAGGCTGCTCATTGCGCTCAGCCATCCACATTCATGAATTTTTATCTCAGAAATATCGAGTCCATTTCTGGAGGCCTCTATTGTTAGGTCTATTATCTACTGCTCAGAATGTCATTCACTTAACAGTTGCTACTATAGCTAGGTAGGCTTTCTGTTTTGGCAGTGACTCCGTTCTGCTGCCCTCTTCGCTCTGGGCTATTTGACCCAGGGCAAGAAAAAGGGGGGGGGGGGGGTCTTCCCTTGGGTCACCTGTTTTACTATGAAAACAAGGGGATACCTCCTCTGGAGCTAGTTATTCTGAGCTGTTACTGGGATGGCTTTTTAGTGAGAAGTTTATGTTTTAAAAATTCATTTAGGTCTTAGTTTTTAAAGTATAGCTTTTGAATATAGCACGTGTCATACGGACGTTATTATACATTCCTCAGACACTTTTAAGGAGTATAAAGAGTCTCTATTCTCTAGACTTTCTTTATTTATTGGCTTACTTTAAAAATTATTAGTATAAGGATTATACTAGATATTAATAGAGTACATGGATGTATGATGCTCAATTTTGGAAGGTGTTGTATCTTTCTAATTTATCATAAATAAGAAAGATACATGTAAGGCCTAATACTTCTTTTTCCCTAGAGGGGATGACTCTATTTTATATAATTAAGCGTATTCCAACTTGCTCTATGTCCTAGGCCCTCCAGCCTTTTTACTATTCAGCTATGTCTGGGTCATTGGTACAGTATAAAAATGTTAAAAAATTTATAGTAATTTATATATTTTTTATACTAACCAATGACCCAGACGGGGATGGCCCTCCCAGGAGTTGGGAAATCATACCCCCCTGCTGAGTACATAGCGCTTACCAGGCACTGGTTATAAGAATGATTAATGGCACCAATTTCGGAACGTCCTTGACACTGCGCATGTGCAGTAGAGGTGAAGTGTGGAGGGTCATTCAGGACATGTTTTCTTTGGTTTTAGATGCAAATTTTGGGGATTGGGGGGCAAAATTTGTGTTTGGCCCTATATTTTAAGAGTTAGCACCAGCTATGCCTGGGTAATTGGTAAGTATAAAAAATATATAAATTACTATAAATTTTTTAACTTTTTGAGACAAATTTTGCTTTAAAAGGGGATATTCTGTTACCTATGATTTATATAACTTTGTTTTTATCAATAAAAAAACAAGACATTTTAGAAACTCTCTGTCTCAACTTTTCAAGAATTCTCTCCGTGAAAGAAACTGAAACTACAAAAGAAAATAAGCCTGGCCCACACAAAGCCCAGCTTGGTTGGTAAGGCTGTTAGTTCATTTTTGTTCTTGAGATCATACCAAATAAAAATTGTCTGTATCATCAAAGTTTCGATGTGGACGTGCCCTGGGTGGTTTGAAGATGCCACTACTCAAACAAAATAGATAGCCTTAATTTACTGAATACCTCCAAATATTTTGGACAAGTCATTAATACTTATTTATTGAGGAGAGCCTGTTGGGAAAAGGTTTTTGCAGCACCTTTTGTCGGGCTGAATGTTATTTTTTTCAGAACATGCATATAGATTTATTAGATTTATTAGTCCCCACGGTTTTCACCATGAAGGGGTCTATTGGATTGCACTCCCTCTGTCCATCCATCCATCCATCCATCCTTCTGTCCTGTTACCACCCGTATCTCAGAGATGCTTTGGGGCTTTTGTTTCAAATTTTCAGATTTGATGGGGCATTAGGAAAAATTGATGCACGTCCAATTTTTTCAGGAAAAAATTAAATATGGCCAACTGGCAGCCATTTTTGTTGGAAATTGTGTGTAATTCGTTTTTCGCTCAGAACTTCTGAAACTACAAAAGAAAATAAGCCTGGCCCACACAAAGCCCAGCTTGGTTGGTAAGGCTGTTAGTTCATTTTTGTTCTTGAGATCATACCAAATAAAAATTGTCTGTATCATCAAAGTTTCGATGTGGACGTGCCCTGGGTGGTTTGAAGATGCCACTACTCAAACAAAATAGATAGATTCGTTTTTCGCTCAGAACTTCTGAACGACATTTCCGATTTCAATAAGTTTTGGTATGGAGATCTAGCAGCATAAGATAAATAACATATCATACAGGTTTTTTTCTTAAATTATGCAAATTAGCCTTACTTAACCTTTTTTTCAAGTAATATTTTGGTGTGTATTATATTTTGTACTGTTACCACCTGTACCTCAGAGATGCTTTGATGCTATTATTTAAAATTTTCAGATTTGATGGGGCATAAGGAAAAATTGATGCACGTCAATTTTTTTCCGAAAAAAGTTCAAGATGGCCAACTGGTGGCCATTTTTTGTTGGAAATTGCATGTAATTCGTTATACACTAAGAACTTCTGAACGACATTTACGATTTCAATAATTTTGGGTATGGAGATTTAGCAGCATAAGATAAATAACCTATCATACAGGTTTTTTCTCGTACATAAATTATGCAAATTAGCCTAACTTAACATTTTTTTCGGGTATTATTTTTGTGTGTATTATGTTGTGTACTGTTACCACGTGTATCTCAGAGATGCTTTAACGCTTTTGTTTAACATTTCCAGATTTGATGGGGCATTAGGAAAAATTTATGCACGTCAATTTTTTTCTGAAAAAAATTCAAGATGTCTGACTGGCGGCCATTCTTGTTGAAAATTGCGTGTAATTTGTTATACGCTCAGAACTTCTGAATGACATTTCCGATGTCAATAATTTTTGGTATGGAGGTCTAGCAGCATAAGACAAATAACATATCATACAGGGTTTTTAGCTGCGACTAGCAGCTGTATAAGTGGCAATGTCGGTCTGTCACTCTGTCTGTGACCAACGAGTTTCTGTGACCAACGAGTTTCAAAACTCAATAACTTTTGAAATACTTGATGGAATGACTTTATATTTGGCATGTAAGTGTATCTTATTGGTGTCTAGCCACTGTTCAATGCATGTGTTGTTCCAAATATTTTTCTTGGAGTTATGGCCCTTGATGAACTTAGAATTTTGTGAGATTGCACCACCCGTCGCAGCTACGGCGTCGATGTTGCGATTTTTTTCTCATGTTAGCCTTACTTAACCTTTTTCTCAGGTAATATTTTTAGCTGCGACTAGCAGCTCTATAAGTGGCAATGTCGGTCTGTCTGTCTGTCGGTCTGTCTGTCAGTCTGTCTGTCTGTCTGTCGGTCGGTCGGTCGGTCGGTCGGTCGGTCGGTCGGTCGTCTGTCGGTCTGTCTTTGACCAACAAGTTTCAAAACTCAATAATTTTTGAAATACTTGATGGAATGACTTTATATTTGGCATGTAAGTGTATCTTATTGATGTCTAGCCACTGTTCAATGTATGTGTTGTTCCAAATATTTTTCTTGGAGTTATGGCCCTTGATGAACTTAGAATTTTGTGACTAACGAGTTTCTAAAAGAGTAACTTTCAAACTACCTGGTGGAATGACTTCATATTTGATATGCAGGTGTATCTCATTCATGTCTAGCCCATGTCCGATGCAAATGTTGTTCCAAATAATTTTCTTGTTTTTTTTTCACCATCACCTCTTAATTGCCCCTGATAATATTTTTTGGACTTGCAGATTGCACCACCCATTGCAGCTACGGCGTCGATGTCGCGATTTTTACTTAACCTTTTTCTCGGGTAATATTTTTGTGCATATTATGTTGTGTACTGTTACCACCTTATCTCAGAGATGCTTTCATGCTTTTGTTTCAAATTTTCAGATTTGAAGGGAAGAGACATAATATAAATAACATATTATACAGGGTTTTTTTCTTGTGCATAAATTATGCAAGTTAGCCTTACTTTACTTTTTTACAGGTATTTGGATGCTTCCAGTAAAACCATAGAAATATGGATAATATTGGGACCAGTTTGTTGAGTTGTTCCTTTGATATCCATATTTGTTTGGGTTTTATTGAGGAAATATCAATATATTTCACAGTAATCCACCTACAGTGGGAGACGATTGTCTGAGCACTGGTGATCGGCATTGCACTTGTTTTTATATGTTTCTTGAAAAATGGGACCTATTATGTGATTTGTCTCTCCATCAGGTTGTCAGTCTGGGCAGACATTCAGTACCTTAAGTGGTAGGAGGTGTGGTCTAACACAAGATTTCCATTGTCTGAGTACTGGGGAGTGTTTCCTTAAGTGGAAATCCCTTTTTCCGTCAGTGGTGGGGGTTGAGTTTGCAACAAAAGAAAAACTACTTAAGGTCCAATTTTAAGGGTGACCATCTGTCTGGACATCTGTCCCTCCGTCCGTCTGTCCATCAAGTTTTTTTTTGTTCAGAAGTCTTTCAACCAATATTTTCCGAACTTGGCATGAATAACAACCAAAATAACAATCTGAGCACCTGCAATTTTGAGGGTGATCGTTTTAACACTTCCAAAGTTATGTTTTCTAATTTTTCCAAAAATTTCTACAAAACCGTATCAAACGCATTCAATGAGGGGTCAGTTGATATGGTTTTGTTGAATTTTTTTGAAAAATAATATTTTTTCAACTGCTCAATTTGTATATTACGTGGGCAGATATGGCCGATTCGTTAGGTAAAGGGTTTTGGTGTTAGTTATAGTAGTAAATATATCAACAACTTGCATAATACTATTTTATTTAAATATTTTCAAATCTTTTCTTGAGTTTGCTTCAGGGTAGTCATGACTTGATTTCATAATAAATTCCAAAATTCATTGCATACCCGTGGTATTTTAGAGGGAAGGGTTAAGCATTATCTTCCAATTAGAAGCCATTAAGTGGGTCTAAGCAAAATATGGAGTTTGTCTTAATTTCAAAAATATTTTTTTTTTTTTTTAGAGATTTTGAGTAGTTAACTTAATTTTACTGAGGTTATTTTGCCATCACATTTAATGTCCTCTTATTATGCCCCTGACCTCCTTCAGAGGTATGGTGGGTATATAGTCAAGGTCTCTGTACATCTGTACGACCATCCATCCATCCATCCATACAAACATTTTGTATTATAACTCGGGCATCAGATTTTGATGTCCTTTGGTATGGTGATAGACCAGCATGGGGGAAATGATATCCACACATTCATAGCAGAGTTATGGCCCTTGTAGGACTTAGAAAAATAGTAAAATGAATGTTTTACATTATAACACTGCCATCGGTTGTCAGTTTTTGATGTCCTTTGCTATGCTGATAGACCATCATGTTGGACATGATAGGTTTTGTCCATATATTTCTACCAGAATTATGTTCCTTGTTGCACTTATAAAAACTCTTTCTATGAACATTTTGCGTTATAACTTGAGTCATTTGTGTGTGGATTTTGATGTCCTTTCATATGGTGAGAGACTAGCATGAGGGAGAAGAAATCCACATCATATTGCGTGTTCATCCATGCAAAAGTACTAGAGTTATGGCCCTTGTTACACTTATAAAAACATTCTGTACAAACATTTTGCTTTACAACTCCAGCATCAGTTGTTGGATTTTCATGTCCTTGGCAAGCCAGAAAATAAGCAGGTTGACATCTCCAAAATGAGGTCCCCAGAGGGTGAATTTGGAGATGCACAGCAGGGTAGCATCACTAAATTTACCCTCTGTGAACCTCAATCTGACTCAAGGTCTCAAACCTAAACAGAAAGAGGTACCCAATGGATACACTGGTCCACTGTATGGGATAGCATCAGCACATTCACCCACAGGAGACCTCATTCTGCAAATGACAGATTGCTTATTTTCAGGCTTGGTCCTTTGGTGTGGTGATAGATCACTCTGGGGGAAAGGAGGTCAGCATATTATGGTTTACATCCATGCATTCTTACCACAGTTATGCCCCTTTTTAGACTTAGAAAAAACTATCTGTGTGAAATTGATTTGTTTTTTGTCTATGGGAATAATTATTGTTGAATGGCAGCAGAAGATCGAATAACTTTTGTATTGCCCATGTTGACATTGCTGGAGGGGGCATATGCAAAGCTTCATGTTGCACTATTTTCTTGTTTATATTGGATTATATAGTTTCTGTTATTTTCTTGTGACAGTAGCAATAAATGTAAGGTTTTTGAGAACAATTTCAATTTTAGTTACACACATAGTTATTTTTTCCTGCAGATGGCATCAGCGGCAGCCGCACTGTGGCATAAGCCCATATCACTGATACCATGCTTATCAGGATGTACTGCTTCAGTTATCTTTACGCAGGTAGGCAGACTTAATATCTTGTTTACAACAACTTTTGTTACCTCAGTGTTGGCAGTATCTCTGTGCAACTCGATTTAAGGCCTTTATAGTATGTAAGCAAATTTTTTATAAAGTTGGTCTCATTGCTGTGAATTTCAACTGGAAAGCACATTTAAGGGCATGTGTTGAGGTTGTTTTAGCAAACTGTCAGTGTTTTGCTGTGAACTAATTTTTTTAATTATTTCATGATCTTAATCATGGTTTCATAGATGCAGTTACAGTTACCAGTGCAAAAGATTTGCCTACTAATCCGTTTACATATGATGAACTGAACATGTGTTTACATAATTATGAATAGATTTTCTAAGGGAGCAGTAAAAATCATATTCTTACGAAAGCTCTAAGCTTCCAGACAAGTAAAGAGTTTTTTTTTAACTTTTTAGCTACACCCCATAGTTTGTGTCCGATCGTCACAAAATTTCATAGATGTTTTTTTTTTAATTGTTTAATAATACCTCATGGCAATATTTTCTGTGCCTTTAGTTTTGTTTACTCTTTCTACAGTTAAAACTAGAAGTGCTGTCATGAAATGCGTGCAAATAGCACGTCAATCTGTGCTTTAATCTATGCGTTATGACCATAGTAAGGCTATCAAATTCCATACATATGGCCTATGCACAAGCAATGTTTCAGCCAATGGACCTCCGGGTAGCCTGGAGGTCCATTGGCAGAAACATTGCCTGTGTTTGCTATGAGTAACCAGGAGAACCTGCTGTTCTTGGGATGCCATTCGATATGGCAATTGTGTGCAATTCGTACGTGCAATTAAGCCTAGATAACTGCACAGTTTGTGACAGGACTTCTAGTTTTAACTGTATCTTACATTTTCTTTCAAAAAGAAGAAAGTTGGATATTTATTTATTACAGGGTTCCCACGGGGTCTTGGATTCAAGGAATGGCCTTGTATTTGAGTAAGGGTCATTGAATGCCTTGAAATCCTGGAAAATGTGTGAAAAGCTTCAAATATTTACAAACAAAATGATGACAAAGCACATAATCATAACTATAGAGTTTTCTGCGCCAAGAGTTCATGAAGGCGGGGGTGTGGTTGTTCAGTAGGTAGAGGTGCAAGCTGCAAGCCGAGAGGTCCTCGGTTCAAATCCCACCTGCTGCAACTGCATTGTGTTCTTGGGAAAGACACTTCACCCCCATTGCCTACATGGGGGCACAGTGTCATTGTGCACTAATGTGTACTAGACAGCGATAGTGCACTTGTCTTCAACCAATGCTAAACCTGCTTGTGTGGAGTTATTATGATGGGAAGCTGATATTTGCTTGCTGTTGCTCTGGGATTCTCTCTGGGTACTCCGGCTTCCTCCACCTGTAAAACTGTCATGGTCATGATTAGCCATTGTGCAGAAATAGGTGACCTTAAACACCAATAAATAAATAAATAGTTCATGAAGGTATTGTCCTAACTTGAACCTCCAGTCATTACCACCGGAGGTTCAAGTTGGGGGGTAATGATTAGAGGTCCTAAGTAGGACAAATGAAGGCAGGGTCTTGAAATCCTTGAATTTGGGTATTGTAGGGCCTTGAAGAATGTTGAAATATATCAAGAAAGGCCCTTGAATTGACTTGAATTTTATCAGTCGTTACATGCACAAACTTTGTATTAGAATGCCATTATATAATGGTCATTACAAAGAAAAAAACAGGTCTCTAAATTCCCTCAAATAGCAACAGAAAATGTGACCCAGTTGTGCTGTGTTTAAAGACTTTTCTCAAAGTTTTGCAGTGTTTTGGCCATACATAATTTTGTCAAATTTACACCCTGTCAGTGAAACAGATAAATAATCAGGGATTCTTTTGGGTATCTGCCGGGGCTATTTATGTGATCCTTTCCCACTGACATTTTGGCATAATTTTTCCCATTTCTTAACCCCAGGTTTCCCAATCTCAGTTCCTTCTCAAACATAAATATAATGCCCAACTACTTCCTTGAACTGAGTAGTTTTCTGAGGCCTTATGACAACCCAGTTCGGGACACCAATTGTACATTAACTTCAAATTGCTTGCCTAACAAAGTATCTTAATTCAAAGGCAAATGACAAATTTTTCTTTAATAGTAAAAGAACAGTTTGATAGAGACTACAGAGACTGCGTGAACATGATTCCATATGAAACTTACTTGTAGTGTACATGCATTTGATTTGTTATCGATCTAAATGTTCCCTGCTCCAATCAATGTAAAATTTCTTAGTCTTTGTATGTTTTTCCCCTCCAAAACAAAATCCCAATTGTAGGCCCCATGACACAAATTTTCCCAATGGCATGGGCTCCAGACCCTTTCCCAAAGAGGGCAGGAGAAACCATGATAAGTTCAAAAAGCCACAGAGGTCATTAGTGAAAAGCAATCTGCGTTGACAGTGTCATAAACCATTGCTTTTCATATTTGTGTTCATGTTTGATGTGTTTCCTATTAAATGTCATGCACAATTTACATTTCGATTGAATTTTGGCTTGACACCTGAAAACTAAGAAACTCAAGAAAACCTTAGCTCAAGGAGGAGAACCAATAGTAACAGTGAAGACCTATCCAAGAGGCGTTAACCCTTTACCCAACGCAGATGATATCAAAATTTATTATTTTAAATATCATTTTTTTTAATTTTTAAAAAAATTTCAACAAAACCATATCATGTGACCCCTCGTTGGAACGAACTCGAAATATTTTTTCAACTGCTGAATTTGCATATTACGCGGGCGGATGCATGCGATTTGTTGGGTAAAGGGTTAAACTATGATTCTAAGAAGGAAAAACTGAAATGTATATGAAACAGATGTCGAGAAGACAAAAAATATGGCACTCTTAACTCCCACTGGACCACAATTCAGTGAATCCATATTTGCTGTTGTTTCCAAATTAGACAAGTCTAAAGTCCTAAAGAATAAAAGTGGTCACCTTAGGCCAGTTTTTTGAGGCCGAGCGGTTCCAGGGTTTGTAATGTGTAGATCCAATGCTTTTCGCGCTTGTGGTGGTTGTGGTTTGTGAGTCAGGGTATCCGTGGAGGACTTGAATGATTTGGAAAACTAAATTGTTGATGTCGTGATCAGTCATGTTGAAGTGTTTGACTACTGGTTTGTCCAGGTTTTTCCTGATGTCGTAAAAGTGCTCTTTGATCCTTAGTTTGAACTCCCTCTTTGTTTCACCAGCATATTGTTTATTGTATTTATTGCATGTGATTAAGTATATGACATTTCTGCTGCAGCATGTTGCGCGCTGTTTGAAATGGAATCGTTTCTTATGGCTGCTTATGAAATGTGATGGTTTGACTGACGTGCAAATTTTGCAGTTGGGTTGACTAATGCATTCCTCAGTTGGGTTTAAAATTGTTTGACCGGAAATTTGTGGGAGTGGGGGCAGAAACACTGTTTTTGCTCTTACAAGAATATCTTTTAAGTTTGGGTTTTTTCGGTGCGCTAGTAGTAGTAAATGAGTTGCAAAATTTCTGCATTCGTCGCTTGCTTGTAGCAGGAACCAGTATTTCCTGATTGTTTTCTTAAATACATTTATTCCGGCAGGCTGATAATTGGTGATGAATGGGATTTGTTTATTTTGAGACTTCTTAATTTCTGGGTTTAGTAGTTTTTAGCTCAACTTTGGCAAATCCAAATTTGAGCTTATGCCATGGCCAGTCGTCCGTCTGTCCGTCAACAATTCAATACGGCTCGGGCTAGAGGCCGTATTTATGAACCGATCTTTACGAAAGTTCTTGGGTACCTTTGTTATGACCGTGGGACGAGAACGAGTGTTTTTTGGTTCGATCCGAAATTCAAGTTGGCCGCTGGCGGCCATTTTGTACAGACTTAGGTGAAATCAGATTTTTGCCCAGAACTTCCATATGAAAGCACTGATTTGAATAATGGTTTGTATGAATGTTTAGTATATGGGATACATCACATATAATATGGGTTTTTTTCTCCTACGTAAATTATGCAAATTAGACTAACTTTGATGTATTTAGTGTTAATTTCAGCACTGTAAGTGCAAATGCCAATACGGCTCGGGCTAGAGGCCATTTTTATAAACCGATCTTTGCGAAACTTCTTGGGTACCTTTGGTATCACCGTGGAACGAGAACGAGTGTTTTTGGGTGCGGTCCGAAATTGAAGATGGCCGATGGCAGCCATTTTGTTCAAAATTAGGTGCAATCAGATTTTTGCACAGAACTTCCATATGACACTGCTGATTTGAAAAAAATTTTGTGTGAATGTTTAGTACCATGGGATACATCACATATAATACAGGTTTTTTTCTCATGCAGAAATTATGCAAATTAGATGAACTTTGATTTTTTCAGTGCTACTTACAGTAAGTACACATGTCAATACGGCTCGGGCTAGAGGCTGTATTTATCAACTGATCTTCACGAAACTTCTTGGGTACCTCTGTTATCACCTTGGGACGAGAACGAGTGTTTCTGAGTGCGGTCCAAAATTCAAGATGGCTGCCAGTAACCATTTGGTACCGAAATCCGGTCTAATCAGTTTTTTGTACACAACTTCTATACGGCTCAGGCTGGAGGCCATATTTATGAACCGATCTTTACGAAACTTCTTGGGTACCTTTGTTATCACCGTGGGATGAGAATGAGTGTTTTTGGATGTGGTCCGAAATTCAAGATGGCCACCACAGCCATTTTGTACCAAAATTAGTGCAGTCTTTTGTACAGAACTTCTGTATGAAAGTTCTGATTTGAATAAATTTTTGTATGAATGTTTAGTAAAATGTTTAAAAAAGTGTTTCTGAGTTCGGTCCAAAATTCAAGATGGCCGCCAGTGGCCATTTTGTACCGAAATTAGGTCTACTCAGTTTTTTGTCACAACTTCTATACAGCTCGTATTTAGGAACTGATCTTCATGAAACTTTTTGGGTACTTTTGTTTTCACCTTGGGACAGGAATGAGTGTGTTTTGGAGTGCCTTTGTTATCACTGTGCTATGAGAACAAATATTTTGAGGTTCAGTCAGACCCACTCTGGGACTCAAAGATTTCTTTTCAGTTTAGCATCTGACTGTAGCCCACCTTTACAATACTTTACCTCTACATTTGTTACAGGCAACGGTCAGTATTTATGTACAGACCGTTACAATACTTTATATGTACCTTTGTTATCAGGTCATTACCTAGATCTTTGTCATTGCTGTGTCACATACTATACATGTACATGTCTTGACAAGTTGAGCTACAGTGTCATTGACACTTTCATTGTCTGTCCTTGTTGGCAGCTTTCTCTCTACTTTGTTTTAGGGCATCCGATTGGTAGCCCCAGTTGGCATAATGTTTCAACATAATGTCACTGTTTTTTAGCTCAACTTGACAAAGTCAAGCTGAGCTATTGCCATCACTTCTTATCCGTCGGCGTACGTACGTTAGTACGTACATCCTCAATTTCCTTTGGCACACCTCACAGGTCGCTTTTATCATCAGATCACTATGAAACTTGGTATGCTTGTTTGGGGTGACCTCTAGATGGGAGCTGTCGATTTTCTTCAATTTCCGTCAAAAAATGTTGCCGCGGCCAACGTTCTTAGAACTTAGTTTAGTCAAACCACAATATTTCCCTTTGGCACACCCTACAGGGCACATTTATGATTGGATTGCTATGAAACCTGGTATGCTTGTTTAGGGTGACCTCTAGATGGGAGCTATCGATTTTCTTCAATTTTCATCAAAAAATGTTGCTTGGCCAATGTTCTTAGAACTTAGTTTAGTCAGACCTCAATATTTCCCTTTGGCACACCCTACAGGGCACATTTATGATCGGTTTGCTTTGAAACCTGGTATGCTTGTTTGTGGAGACCTCTAGATGGGAGCTATCGATTTTCTTCAATTTGCGTCAAAAAATGTTGCCACGGTCAACGTTCTTAGAACTTAGTTTAGTCAGAAGACCACAATATTTCTTTTTGGCATACCCTACACGGCACATTTATGATCGGATTGCTTTGAAACCTGGCATGCTTGTTTGGGGTGACCTCTAGATGGGAGCTATCGATTTTCTTCAATTTCCGTCAAAAAATGTTGCCGCAGTCAACGTTCTTAGAACTTAGTTTAGTCAAACCACAATATTTCCCTTTAGCACACCCTAAAGGGCACATTTATGATTAGATTGCTTTGAAACCTGGTATGCTTGTTTAGGGTGACCTCTAGATAGGAGCTATTGATTTTCTTCAATTTCTGTCAAAAAATGTTGCTACGGCCAACGTTCTTAGAACTTAGTTTAGTCAGACCTCAGTATTTCCCTTTGGCACACCCTACAGGGCACATTTATGATTGGATTGCTTTGAAACCTGGTATGCTTGTTTGGGGTGACCTCTAGATGGGAGCTATCGATTTTTAGCCCAACATTTTGTTGAAGCCAAATTTGAGCTTATGCCATGGCCTGTCGTCCGTCTGTCTGTCTGGCCGTCTGTCCGTCTGAACATCAACAATTGGATACGGCTCGGGCTAGAGGCCATATTTATGAACCGATCTTTACGAAACTTCTTGGGTACCTTTGTTATGACCGTGGGACGAGAACTAGTGTTTTGGGGTTCGGTCTGAAATTCAAGATGGCAGCCAGCCGCCATTTTGTACTGACGATGCAGAAATCTGTTTTTTGTACAGAACTTCCATATGAAAGCTATGATTTGAATAATTTTTTGTATGAATGTTTAGTACCATGGGATACATCACATATAATACGGGTTATTTTCTCGTGCGTAAATTAAGCAAATTAGACTAACTTTGATGTATTTAGTGTTACTTTCAGCACTGTAAGTGCAAATGCCAATACGGCTTGGGCTAGAGGCCGTATTTATGAACCGACCTTTACGAAACTCCTTGGGTACCTTTGTTATCACCGTGGGACGAGAACGAGTGTTTTGGGGTCCGGTCCGAAATTCAAGATGGCCACCAGCAGCCATTTTGTACAAAATTTGGTGCAATCAGATTTTTGCACAGAACTTCCATATGAAAGCGCTGATTTGAATAATTTTTTGTGTGAATGTTTAGTACCATGGGATACATCACATATAATACAGTTTTTTTTCTCGTGCAGAAATTATGCAAATTAGATGAACTTTGATTTTTTCAGTGCTACTGACACACAGTAAGTACACATGTCAATACGGCTCAGGCCAGAGTCTGTATTTATGAACCGATCTTCACGAAACGTCTTGGGTACCTTTGTTATCACCTTGGGACGAGAACGAGTGTTTCTGGGTGCGGTCCAAAATTCAAGGTGGCTGCCAGTGGTCATTTTGTACCGAAATTAGGTCTAATCAGTTTTTTGTACACAACTTCTATACGGCTCAGGCTAGAGGCTGTATTTATGAACCGATCTTTACGAAACTTATTGGGTACCTTTGTTATCACCGTGGGATGAGAACGAGTGTTTTTGGGTGTGGTCCGAAATTCAAGATGGCCACCAGCAGCCATTTTGTACCAAAATTAGTGCAATCAGTCTTTTGTACAGAACTTCTGTATGAAAGTTCTGATTTGAATAAATTTTTGTATGAATGTTTACTAACATGGAATACATCACATATAGTACGTTTTTTTTTCTCGTGCAGAAATTATGCAAATTAGATGAACTTTGATTTATTCAGTGCTACTGATACACTGTAAGTGCACATGTCAATACGGCTTGGGCTAGAGGCTGTATTTATAAACCGATCTTCACAAAACTTCTTGGGTACCTTTGTTATCACCTTGGGACGAGAACGAGGGTTTCTGGGTGCGGTCCAGAATTCAAGATGGCTGCCAGTGGCCATTTTGTACCGAAATTAGGTCCCATCAGTTTTTTGTCACAACTTCTACACAGCTCATATTTGTGAACTGATCTTCACGAAACTTCTTGAGTACCTTTGTTTTCACCTTGGGATAGGAATGAGTGTGTTTTGGGGTGCCTTTGTTATTTATTCACTATGAGAACAAATATTTTGGGGTTCAGTCAGACCCACTCTGGGACTAGACATGTTAACTCTCCTGGAATGCCCTGGAAAATCCCGGAATGTCAGTGTAGTTCCAGGCCTCCCGGACGGAAATCAGTTTTGAAACAAAAATCCCGGAAAACAACAGTCAAATATTTCGTTCCCGTTGTAACTTATGAAAAACGTTCGGAGTCAAATCACATGCATTTCAAACTCTGGTAAAAACTCTCGAAGCAGTAAAATATGGATTTAAGTTAAATTTATTTAAGAAAAGGGTATTTTATAGTATATATTTCAACTGTGTTCATGTTTATTTCTGGATCTTTTCTTCGGAGATTCGTGATCAATGTGCGAGTGTCAAAGTCAAAATAGGTGACTTACTTTCAAAAAATTGAAAACTCCACCTTCATTTAAATGCAGTTTTTGGCAATTAAAATATATGAAAAGGAATTAAATAATATATATTTATTTATTCCTTCATAGAATAGCTTTAATTCCCATCCCTTTTCCAAAATCAAAACGTAAACAACAACTATTTAGCACAGTTTAAAAGTAGATTAAAGTCGCTTAGGATGCCAAAAAATTATGACTGCATATTTAAACACATTGGACTTATTTTCTAACACTACATTTATTCTGCTGTGCTGACTACAGAACTGTTGTTAACTGTTGGCCATCTGTACCCAGAAAATTTCGAATGGAATTAAAAAAAATGCTGCAATGATGAAAAGAAAAGTTTTATGTAGGGCACAAACGTCCCACATGCATGAAGTTTGATCAAGATACTTTCCAAGTACGAATGTTTTTGAAGTAACTGAACATTAGGACATCTTTTCCAGTTAACATTTCCAGACTTGGGAAATTATTAGCTAAGTAGACTTTGATAAGAGCAAACCACAGGTGGAGGGACTCTGTGGGAAAGTGTGGGTGGGTGGTGGTGGGAAGGGGGGGAGGGGCTCATGAAGAAGAGGATCCTGGTGCGGGGGGTGGGGTCAAATTAACAGTTATTTTATGATTTTTTATAAGCATCAGCATAGTTGACAACTAGTCTGGATATAACCTGGTGTTAATAGTAGTCCATGAGCTGAAAATTCACAAGTTTTTTCTTTTATTTTGTCCCAGCGCGAACCTTTCCCTGAAATCCATCCCATTTCCCTGAAAATCACCCTCAGGTTCCCTGAAAAATTATTCTGGAGGTTAACATGTCTGTCTGGGACTCAAAGATTTTTTTTCTAGTTTAGCATCTGACTGTCACCCACCTTTACAATACTTTACCTGTACATTTGTTACAGGCAACGGTCAGTATTTATGTACAGACCGTTACAATACTTTATATGTACCTTTGTTATCAGATCATTACCTAGATGTTTGTCATTGCTGTGTCACATACTATACATGTACATGTCTTTGTCTTGACAAGTTGAGCTACAGTGTCATTGACACTTTCATTTTCCATTTCCGTCAAAAAATGTTGCCGTGGCCAACATTCTTAGAACTTAGTTTAGTCAGAAGACCTCGATATTTCTCTTTGGCACACCCTACAGGGCACATCGGATTGCTTTGAAACCTGGCATGCATGTTTGGGGTGACCTATAGATGGGAGCTGTCGATTTTCTTCCATTTCCGTCAAAAAATGTTGCAGCTGTCAACGTTCTTAGAACTTAGTTTAGTCAGACCTTAATATTTCCCTTTGGCACACCCTACAGGACACAGTTATGATTGGATTGCTTTGAAACCTGGTATGCTTGTTTGGGGAGACCTCTAGATGGGAGCTATCGATTTTCTTCCATTTCCATCGAAAAATGTTGCCGCTGCCAACGTTCTTAGAACTTAGTTTAGTCAGACCTCAATATTTCCCTTTGGCACACCCTACAAGGCACACTTATGATTGGATTGCTTTGAAACCTGGCATGCTTGTTTGGGGTGACCTCTAGATGGGAGCTATCGATTTTCTTCAATTTCCGTAAAAAAATGTTGCTGCGGCCAACGTTCTTAGAACTTAGTTTAGTCAGACCTCAATATTTCTCTTTGGCACACCCTACAGGGCACATTGATGATTGGATTGCTTTGAAACCTAGTATGCTTGTTTAACTTGGTGTGCTCATTGGACAAGACCTTTTTGATAAGAACTATTGATTAGCATTCATTTCTGTGAAAAAAAGTTGCCATTTACAGTAACCTCTGAACATACTGCAATTGTGTATCAACATTCTTCCTTTAGCCAGTCTTACAGTTTACATTTAAAAATTGATGGATTACTCAATACTCTGTTCTTCAATTTTGCCATTTCATTTATAACTTACCAAGTTCAAGTTTGTCAGGTTGAGCTACAGTGTCATTGACACTTTCATTGTGAAATCAGCTTGGGTTGTGCATATTTTTTTTAGTCTAATTAATTGGCCATATGGTGCTGTTTTTTTGCAGTGGGTGGGGTGACAAGAGTCACATTTTAAGTAGCTGTGTGTGTCTGTCCACATTAGTCCACTGAAGAGACACACAAAGTCGAAACCGGTCTGGACCATTTAGACTGTTCTCAAAACATTATATCTCTCAAGATCACATTTAAGTCTAAAGGCCTGTTTATAATATTGGTCTTTCTTCATTTTTGACAGACTAATACTTCTTAACCCACGTAGTATTTTCAAACTATTTTTCAAATCTACTCATGGCAGCTGTGATTTGATGACAAATTCATCTGAATTTAAGAAATCCTTAAATTCATGTGCATTGAGTAAAAAGAAGAAAAAAGTGCTTAAATGTGCCCAAATTATACAAGGCAAGAGATTTTGTGTTCTGGGCAGGAATATTTGCCAGCAGAATGCTTTGCTTAGTTTCTGACTCAAGAAATTTGGCGCAAAATAGTCTTATACAATTTGCAGAGGAAATTTTTGTTAAATGTGCTCAAATGTTACCGATTTCAGTAGCAGAAGATTTCCTGTTCTGGGCAGGAATATCTGCCAGCAGCATAACAGGGGTTAAACCATCATGGTGCTGCATACCTCAAGAGTTTACCCTTTGCCTAACCTTATTGCCAAAATAGGTCAGGGTTATTCACAAAAATCTCTATTCACATTTTATTATTTGTTCATTTTTTGTCTTAAAAATATAACTTGTGTTCCCTCATGAGATAATGAATTCCATTTTCCTTTTGAAAAACATCAATGAGACCACACTTTTTATTCAGTATGTGAAAAAAATGGATTCTTTGTCATGCCAATAACTCAGTTGCACAGTAGAGATATGAACACATTTTTTGTTTTCACTTTGAATTCTTTACTAGAACAGGTTCTTGTTGGCTTGCCAAAGTGACACTTTTTTGAGCTGTATAATTTTAAAGATATTTTGTTTTGTTAAAAAGAATGCTTTCATTTTGATTCTTTAAGATGGCATCACTAGCAGCTACGAACTGGCCCAAACCGATTTCTCTAATTCCTTGCTTTTCTTGGAGTACAGCATCATGTGTATTTACTCAGGTGAGTTGTGAATATATAGTTCAAAAAATGAAAATATAAATAATTTAGTATTCCAAAGGGGAAGTAATCTGATAGTTAGGTACAGATGTTTTCTTTAAACTTAATTCTTGTTTGAAACCACAAAATTTTGCAATTGTCATTAATTTTCAGAGAGGTTATGTGAAGTTGAAATGTCAAACACACAATCACATTTTGATCAATATGTTAGATTGGATTTTTGATCGACTGTGTGACTGACAAAAACTTTTGTTAACCGATCAACCATTCACATCAAATTGGTTTTACGTAACCACCATGAGAATGAACCTAGCATTCTCATAAAGTTTTCTGCCCTGTTTTTTCTTCAAAATTTAAACAAAAGATTAATCCAAAATATGTGATAAGGAATAATTATTTTTCGTGATCTGTTATGAAGAGTAAACCAGGAAAAGGTAAGTATATTTGGAGGAAAAATGAATGAATAGCATGAGTTTCTTAGCACATATAGAACGCATATATTGTTTTGGTATTCAGCTGCTAATGCTTGTGCATTCACCTATATCTCTAATCACAAGGCAAGGAGAAATCTGAGGATTAGACAGCAAATTTGTATTAGATTACCTTCCGAGTTCAATCCCCATCCAGGATGACCCACGTTGTGTCCTAGAGCAAGACACTTTATCCCGGTTGCTTACATGGGGGCACGGTGACGCCATGTACTAAGGTATACTGCACATCGATGGTGCACATGTCTTCAACCGCTGTAACCCTGCTTGAGTGGAGCTTTACAGAGTTAGAATGTTGAGGAGCCGACAGTTGCTCGTCGATGCTTGGTGGTTCTCCCCGGGTACTGTCACGATTAGCCATTGTGCATAAGTATGTGACCTTAAACACCAATGAGTAAATAATGATAAATAAATATTAGATTACCTCATGGTACTCGAATAGCCGCTTTTCATGTTTTAACCCTTTAACCTAACATCGCGATCAAAAACAGCCAGAAAAATTAACAAGAATAAGCCTACCACAGCCTAAAATATCTCAGAAGTTTCTCAATAAAACCATACAAATATGGATATTATTAGAACCAGCTCATTAAGTTGGTTCTAATGATATCCATATTTGTATTGATATCCATATTTGTATTGTTTTATAAAAAAATTGTGAAATTTCTTTTCAAAAAACCTGAAATTTATTATATTTTTTTTTCAAAATACTGTGTTAGGTAAAAGGTTAACAATTTTCTACTGGACAATGGTGTTGGTCTGTGGAAAGCTGTCTATCCATTAATGAGCTGAGAAAAGACTTTTCAAGCCCCACCTATTGTGGGCTAGATCATGACAAAAAAAACTTGTTCCAGCTCAACCTCTTGCCTAAACTGTCAGGCCACCAGTCTATTTCTGTTAGAAATTTGACCAGTCATGGGATATTTGTTTACCCACTGTTCATTGAGTTTGCGCACAGACTACCGTTGATGTAATGTGATGTTCTTTTACTCATAAAGAAATACAAATGCTTTCATCTTCCAGTTATAGATATTCCGTTCACAAAGTTTTAAATTCATCTTTCAGGCAATAACTGGTAGCATGCTAAATTACATTTAAATGGTTATTTGTAACGCAAGTATTTTTTTATGTCCCTGAGAGATTCTCTCAGGAGCATTATGTTTTCAACATGTCCGTTGTCTGACGTCCGTCGCCAGTCGTCATCCATCCATTAACTTTTTGCATTCTGTCATTTAACTAAAGTTCTACCAACTGGATCTTTACCAAACTTAATATGTGGGTTAGGTTTGATGAGTGGAAGAAGCCTATTTATTTTGACCATGATGTGCCAGTGTCAAGGTCACAGTGACCTCCAATGTTAAATACACTTGAAATTGGTTTCCGCTCTATAACTAAAGTTCTACCAACCGGATCTTTACCAAATTTCACATGTGGGCTAGGTATGATGAGTGGAAGAAGCCTATTTATTTTGGCCATGGTGTGCCAAAGGTCAAGGTCACAGTGACCTCCAATGTTAAATACACTTGAAATTGGTTTCCGCTCTATAACTAAAGTTCTGCAAAACGGATCTTGGTTTTTTTCTGTAATTCTATCCATGATATTGCAGGAGGGGGTCATATGCCACGCTTCGCATTGCTCTTGTTTTTCAATGATATGACACTGCCAGAAAAGAAGCCTTGGTTTAGATATTGCTAAAAATAATTGCTTTGTTGTAATTTTTTGGAGAGTGCTTGTTAGCACTCCAGTAAATTGTAACAAAACAATTTTATATGAATTTATTTTCTGCTGCTGAGCCAACAACAAATTAGTGCAAACAGTGTAAAGCCACTATAGTAGCTTTCAGCACTTCCAGTAGACCCCTGATAGTGGCTTCTAGCACTCAACCAGTTAAGATATTAACACAATTAGTGGTGCTACATAGTGTAATCATAAAACTATGAGTCTTGAGAAACATTTCGTGCATTGATTAAAAAAATGAATGTTTATGTTTTTTAGATTCAATCATAAGTTCGCGTTTCTGAAATATTAGACATTTTAATCTAAACATAGGCAATAGACCATTTAACCCTTTACCCAACATAACGGCCAAAACCGGCCAGCGCTATTCACAAAAATTACTATCCAATTTTCATTATTTTTTCATTTTTTGCGTCAAAAACATAGCTTATGACCCCTCATTGGAACGAGCTCGTTGAGCTCGTTCCAATGAGGGATCATAAGCTATGTTTTTGACGCAAAAAATGAAAAAAATTAGTCATTCAAGAATTTTATTTGCAAGTGTCGTCTGATTTTCGTGTTAGGTAAAGGGTTAACCCTTAAAGGCCTAATTCTAACTTTGATAACTTTTTAATGCAAAGGAACATGTGCCCCAACATGCATTGTTTGGGTAAACTCAAAACTTGTTTTCTAAGTATCTTGTCAATTGTTTCTAGGCAAGTCTTGGCTGTCCCTGTAGGCAGCCAAGTCTTGACTAGAAACCACTGCAAAGCCACTGAAGATAGACTTTTAAAGTATAGCAAAATTGCATAAAAATCCCCAGGTCCGTACAGGGTAAGGACAAGACTGGTTCCAGGCAATAATAGCATACATTTCCTCACAGAATAGAATTTGATTGGTGGTTTGGGAGTTTTCTTCTCATCCGGAAAAAACTTAATTGGCAACATGCTTAAGTATTTAATTTAGTTGTGAATTGTAACATGAGTATTTAGTTCAAAGACACCATGCTACCAGTAAGGAGAGCCTTTGTCTAGAAAAATCTGTTCTTAAATATTTGCTTCGTTATAATTTACTGAAAATTGGCTGTTGACCCTCTTCAGTAGATTATAACAAAACAATATATTAATATGAAATTTGTTTTATATTTTTAACAAAAAAACAGACACTTTTAAGATTCTTCTCTCTCATGTAAACTAATTTTACACCTTAGTTGTTTAATTTCCGTCTTAAATAATTTTACGGCCCGTATTTTACTGTATAACCCAGTGAGGTGACAACAAGCCCAATGTTATAATATACACAAGAATGTCATAAGTATTCATGATGGCAAAATGTTTAAACCTATTGTTGCGAAAATATTTCTGAAACCCTGTACCGAAATATTGGGACAATGCTTTTATGTGGCATAATCAGATAATTTATCAATTTATGAAAATTTCTGACATACTGTGACCATGGTTGTTGAAAGTATTGTTAAACCTGTAAACAGACATGACAAATTTAATATTCTTAAGAATTTTTTTTTTCAGTTCGTAAGAAAGTATGATATTTTTATACTGTACCAATGACCCAGACACAGCTGGTGCTAACTCTTAAAAATCTAGGGCCAAACACAAATTTTGCCCCCCAATCCCCAAAATTTGCATCTAAAACCAAAGAAATCATGTCCTGAATGGCCCTCCATACTTCGCCTCTACTGTGCATGCGCAGTGTCAAGGACGTCCCGAAATTGGTGCCATTTATCATTCTTTGTTTGGCCCTTGATCAGTTCACATCTGACTGACCTTTGTGCTTGTAAATCTCAGTTTAAATGATGCCAGACACATAAATATTAGAGAAATGGTGGATCTAAAGAGGAAATAGAAGGAGGAGAGGTAAAATGAGTGACAGAAAATAATCAGGGCTGTAACTTAAAAATTTTCAATGAAATTATGTTAAGTTACCTGTTTTCGAGGCATGGGCCTGTTGTGGTCATTCTTTCTATAAGTTACACTGCTTGTTCAGTGTTTTCCTCTCTCCCTTTCCTTCAAGTCCCCCCTTGCTATTCTCCCATGCTTTTGGCATATTTTCTGTAATATTATTACTAAAATTTCTTGGGAGTTTTAGCTGGGTAACAGAATGAATTCTGTTCTTTTCCCCATGTTTACGTCCTCACCCATGGGTGTTTAGGCGTAGTGTTCTGCATCTACCATCTGATGTTCTGCAGTTTCTTCCCTGGAAGTCTCTGTTTTGCATCAGATAGTGTATTATTGGTAACTGATTTCGGGCCATGGTTATCAGTGCCTGGAGTCATGTTTCTGGTGTTTTTACACTTCTTGTTAGCTCACCTGACTGAAAGTCAGGGTGAGCTTTTCTGATCACTTTTCGTCCGTCGTCCGTCGTCCGGCGTGAAGGTGGTGTTTGGGTCTTTTTCTTCCAAACCACTGGCCGCATGTTAATGAAATTTCATGTGAGTAGGGGTTATATAGCGGCATTTTGATTTTTGGGCAAATTAGGTTTCGGCTCATATTGAGCAGAGGGGTGGGGCAAAAATGCTCCAATTCTTAAAAAATCTTCTTCTCAAGAACCAGCAATAGCAGAGACTTGATATTTGGTATGCAGCTTCCTTTTGAGGTGTAGACTCAAGTTTGTTCAAGAGAAGTTTGTAGGTCTATACTTGGCGATGTTATGGGAGGAGCAAAAATTTTGGCCCCACCCCAAATTTCTATTTTTTAAACCGAGAGGCCAATTTGAACCAAATTTTATGTGAGGGCTTATTGGGTCATAAGTACCTAATTTATGCAGAAATTTTTTTTCCTGTAGCCCCGTGGGAACCACAGGAGCTAAAAATAGAAAAAAATTAAAACGCCTATATCTCAAAAACTGCACGGCAGTGAGAATTTTTATTTGGTGTGAAGCTTTCTTGGGACCAACAGAAAGGATTGGTAAAAAAAAATTGCTATCGGTTTTATCATAGGGTACTTTTTCGGGACTCTGAAAAAGTGCTGAGTCAGTATTTTTTAACACAGTAGGCAATGGGAAAAAAATAAAGAATTGTTTTCTTCCAAACCACTGCTCTAAAAGCTTTCATATTTTACATATAACATCTTTGGAACATTGATTCACATATTTGTAGAAATCAAATTCCTCGGTCCATATTTGGGTTCCCTATGGGAACCCAAATGTTCAAATTAGTGCAATATGAGGGATATATTTTAAAAATCTTCTTCTTCGGATCCACAAATCAGAATCTTTTGATATTTGCTATGCATCATCCTTAGGGGGGTGAGATTGATGTTTGTTCAAGCCAAGTCCCTGAGTTCATATTTGGACTCCCTTTGGGAACCCAAATTGTAACTTAGTGCAATACGAGGTATATTCTTTTAAAATCTTCTTCTTCGCATCCACCGGTCAGAATCTTTTGATATTTGGTATACAGTATGCTTAGGGAGGTGAGATTCAAGTTTGTTCAAGTCAAGTCCTTCGGCTCATATTTGGTCTCCCTGTGGGAGCCCAAATTATAACTTAGTTCAATATGAGGAATATTCTTTAAAAAAAATTTTTTTTTCAGATCCACCAGTCAAAATGTTTTGATATTTGATGTACAGCATTCGTAGGGGGGGGGGGGGGGGGGGGGGGGGGGGGGGGGGGGGCTGAGAGTGAAGTTTGTTAAAGCCAAGTCCCTTGGTTCATATTTGGGCTCACTGTAGAAGCCCAAATTATACCAAAATTTTTATTTTCCAAACCAAGAGGTCGATTTGAACCAAATTTGATATGAGGGCTTATTGGGTCACAAATACCTAATTTATGCCATAAATTGTTTTCCTGTCCCCCACGGCAACTACAGGAGCTGAAAAAATTTTTTTTTTTTTAATGCCCATATTTCCAGAACTACATGGCACTGAGAATTTTTATACAATGTGAAGCTTCCTTAGGGCCGGGAGAAAGGAATGGTGAAAAAAATGCCATTGGTTTTATCATAAGTACTTTTCCAGGACTAAAAGTGCCGAGTCATCATTTTTTAACACTGTAGGTAATGGGAATAACGTTGAATAATCTTCTTCTCCCAAACCACTGCTTCAGAAGCTTTTGTTTTTGGGTTCCCTATGGGAGCCCAATGTATAACTTAATTCAGTATGAGAAATATTCTTAAAAAATCTTTTTTTTCTGATACTCCTCTCAGAATCTTTTGATATTTGATTTTTAGTTTTCTTAGAAGCGGCAAATTGAAATTTGTTCAAGTTCTGGTTTATTGATAAAATTGGGCCCAGTAACCAATTCCTGCGTTGAAAGCCCTGTAAAGTGGGCAGTAATAGGCATAAACGATTGACCAAACCTGATATTATAATTATGCCTCTGTAATGATGTAGCCTTAGAAAGTGACCTTAAATTCCAATAAATAAATAGATAAATTATTGAGTACCCAATATGGGGATCTAACATATGAACACTCTGGGTTACTAAGTAGAGAAAACACTTTTATGTTGAAAAACTGATAATAACCACAAGGCAGAATCCCTTGCTATTTTGGTGATATGACTCGGCCAGTATCAGGTGAGCGCCCTCAGGCCCCGTGGGGCCTCTTGTTTACATTGACAACAGTCTCTGTGGAGGGGGATTTCTTGTCTTTGTGTTAGTTTAATCATAACAAGATACATTATTATTATTCGTAAGTGTTGCATTAATTTTTTAAAATATTTTTAAAATTTTTGTCCACACTTAGGCTTGGGATCCATTGGGGCTCAACGTTACTTTTCAGAAACTTGGGCTTTTCTGAAAAAATATTTTTTCCAAAAATTTTTTTGATTTCAATTATTTTTTCTATGTTAATGGATCATGTTATTATGTATCTTTGTTTTCAGGGGTTGGTGCGAGTACTAGGACTTTTTGTATTCTTTTCACAATGAAAGGATATTGTTCAATTGTAATAAGAGGAAATTCCTCTGACTTTCATAATCATTGTATTAATTGTAGTCAGTGTACTCGCACTAACTCCTGTTCAGTATGTGTCAATTGGGATGACAACATGGGAAGCGTGTGTCACGGTATGTTAGCGGGGAAATGGCCATGTCGGTCCTTTCTCCGCAGGGTCACTCTAGTTTATCAATCTCTATTTCAGACGAACAAGAACAGGGTGATGTATCCGTGATGTCTTCCAAAAGTGTGCCTCCGTCGTCACAATTAAATGAAGAGCTACCGGCAAAGTGCTCATGGAATACGTCAATTGCCTAAGAGGTCCCTAGTAGGATCGACGGCCTTTGATGTCCGCTAGCTTGCCCGGTGTAGCGTCCATTCATCGAATGGTTCGGCAGCCGGGTTCGTCCGTTGCGGTCCAGAAAGGAGTTTTGGGTGATGCGAGCACTATAAATCAACTAAGTGCACACCCAGTGACGGCGGATCAGAGGAGAGAACGGAGGAAGCCTATTAGTCCGGTTCCTAGCTCGTCCAGGTCCATCCAGGCTGCGAGCGAGAGAGGCCCCTCTCTCGTACAACAACATCTGGGACCAGATGTTGTGGTACAAAATGTTTCGCATTTGGAGCATACGTCCGCCGCTCGGGACGCTCCGTTATATAGACAGTCCGGAGAGACTGTCGATAAGGCTTCCTCATCCTCACGGCAGTGCACACGACCGCACCTTGGCTACGTGACCTCAGATATCCAGCCAGCTTCGCCAATCAGAGAATCCACGGCGACCAGGTCACGCCATCCGGTAGCCAGGGACACGAGGCCTGTAGACTCCGGACGTTCGCATAAGAAAAGTATGCAGGAGTCAACGTACACGGAGCTTCCAGCGGCAAAGCATCGTAAGACCGCTACTCCACAGGCCTCAGTGACGGACGTGCTATCCCAAATAGCACAACTTATCGCAGCATCCCAGCAACGACAGAATCTCTGTCGGATCAGGTAATATCCGACGACGCTGGGTCGGTACGCTCCGCTGAAGCATCAGGTACGGATGTCCGAAAACTTCATAGGGTCCGACAGGATGGCGAAAGGGATTCGGAGGATTTCGAGCTTTCCCTTTCGGAACAACATAAGCTGCTGTACTTTTCATCCGGATTTATCTTCTAGAGGTTTTTTTGTCGGACCAGATTGCTGCGATGCCGGATAAGAAACTGATAGCGTCTGTGGACACAAGAATTTTTTGATCGGTTCAGGGACATCGTCCCTGAGTTTCCGACGCAGTCCAATAATGTCACAGGAACTTTCGAATTATTGAACGACGCTATATATATGCTTGCTATTAAACAAGCAAGTCTGGTTTCTTGTTTGCAAAAGTTACCGTGATGTCTTCCAAAAGTGTGCCTCTGTCGTCATAGTTAAATGAAGAGCTAGCGGCAATAAGTGCTCATGGAAATACGTCAATCGCCTAAGAGGTCCCTAGTAGGATCGACGGCGTTGACATCCGCTAGCTCACCTGGTGTAGCGTCCATTCATCGAATGGCTCGACAGCCGGGTTCGTCCGTTGCGGTCCAGGAAGGAGATTTGGGTGATGCGAGCACTATAATAAGACAAAAGTACACACCCAGTGACGACAGACCAGAGGAGAGATCGGAGGAAGCCTATTAGTCCGGTTCCTTGCTTGTCCAGGTCCATGCGAGCGAGAGAGATCCCTCTCTCGTACAACAACATCTGGGACCAGGTGTTGTGGTACAAACGTTTCGCATTCGGAGCATATGTCCGCAGCTCGGGACGCTCCGTTATATAACAGTCCGAGAGACTGTCGATAAGGCTTCCTCATCCTCACGGCAGCGCACACGACCGCACCTTGGCTACGTGACCTCGAATATCCTGCCAGCTTCGCCAATCAGGAATTCCACGGCGAACAGGTCATGCCATCCGGTAGCCAAGGGACACGAGGCCTGTAGACTCCGGATGCTCGCGTAATAGAAGTATGCACAGGGCAACATACACGGAGCTTCCAGCGGCAAAGCAACGTAAGACCGCTTCTCCACACGCCTCAGTGACGGACGTCCTATCCAAAATAGCACAACTTATCGCAGCATCCCAGCAAATGACAGAATCTCTGTCGGATCAGGAATAATCCGACGACGCTGGGTCGGTTCGCTCCGCTGAAGCATCAGGTACGGACGACCGAGCACTTCATAGGGTCCGACAGGATGGCGAAAGGGATTCGGAGGATTTCGAGCTTTCCTTTTCGGAACAACAGAAGCTGCCATAGATTTCTTCCGGCATTATCTTCCAGAGGTTGTTCCGTCGGACTAGAATGCTGCGATGCTGGATAAGAGACTAATAGCGTCATTGGACACAGGGTTTTTGATCGGTTCAGGGACATCGTCCCTCAGTTGCCGACACAGTCCAATAATGTCACTAGAACATTTCAATTATTGAACGACGCTATATATAAGCTTGCTACCAAAACAGGCAAGTCTAGTTTCTTGTCTGCAAATGCTCAAAATCTGCCTTTCATCAATTCAAGGAATAAATTTGAAACGGCAGGACAGGGCATACTGAGAGTTCCTCTGCGTCTAGACGACGAGGCTGAAGACTGGGAATAGTCTATATCGCCGTCTATGTCAATTCCAACCACGATGTTGGAAACGACAATAATGTCTAACAGACTTAACTTAGACGCTTTATCATACGCAGACCACCTTACTAAGGCGTTATCATTACGTCTTCAAGGGAAAGAATTCCAGGATATGATCCTCAATGAGATTTCTTTCAAGGGCAGTAGCTTTTCCACGTATAACTCCGCCCTTCAGTGGCAAACCTAGAGTTGGTTAGACGTGACGCAGCCCTAGCTACATCCACGCGCGTGGATAGTAAGGTGAAGAACTCTCTCAGAGTCGCTTCGGTCTCGGAGAAGCTTCTCTTCGACGGCAACCTTTCAGCAATCTATGAATTGCTCGATATAGATGTTCTCTTGTCAATCAAGTGTAACAAGAGATTCAGACTTGGGCAAACATTCAGTGGTTGACTCAGGGAGTTCCACTGCAGTTGCCGGATCCGAGTTTTACGATTGCGACGGATGCCAGTCAAACAGGTTGGGGTACAACATTGATCCCAACGGATTCGAAGTGCCAGGGTCTTTGGGTTCTGCAGTTTCTAGGCAAGCACATAAACATCCAAGAAATGATGTCAATTTGACTTGCACTACGTCATTGGATGAACATTATTCAAAAAGCGCATGTCCAAATCCTGTCCGACAATACGACAGTAGTTGCGTATATCCGGAACCAGGTAGGCACTCATTCCGTTCCGTTATTCAATTTAACGGAAAGAATCCTTCTGTTTGTTCTAGAACACCAAGTTGTGCTTCGGTCTATCATATTCCGGGTCGTCTGAATGTATTAGCAGACTCCCTTTCACGAAGGGTTGCTTGTTGCCGTCAGAATGGACTCTCAACAAACAGGTATTCAATCAGATTTGCTACCAATGGGAGCGGCCAATGATAGACTTATTGGCAACACAACTCAACAATCAATTGCAGACGTATGTGTCACCATGTCCGGATCCCCGAGCATATGCAGTTAACGCTCTATCGATCTCGTGGGACGGAATGATAGGATTGCGTATCCTCCAGCGCCATTGATTCAGCAAATATTGCTAAAGAAAAAACAATCTCAATACAATTCTGTTGGTAGCATCTCTGTCTCCACAGAGACCGTGGATAAATTTACTCAGGTGTCTGCTGTGGGACTTACCGTGAAAACTTCCTCCATGAGAGGATCTTCTTTCGCTGGGGAAATCGTGTCAACTTCATCACAACCCGCAAGGTCTCAACCTTCACGTATTCCATTGTGCGGTCCTTCTTGCACGGCAAGCATTGTACAGGAAGAGCAGTGGACGCGATTTCTAACTGTAGGAGGACCTCCTCTTCGCTATACTATGCGTCTAAAGTGGAAGGTCTTTCGTCGTTGGTGTAGGGATCATTATGTTGATATTTTTGATCCCTCCATACCAGACATTGCAAACTTTCTAGTATACTTGTTTGACTAGATCAACTGCAGCCTGTTACTATTAAAGGTTATAGATCTATGTTATCTGATACCTATGCACACCATGATAGTTTACAATTGGATCTAATGTCTCTTTATCTAAATTAGTTAGAAACTTTTCGATAAATAGACCTAGAACCCTTAGATTAATTCCTAAATGGAATTTAGCTTGGGTTCTTCTTAAACTAAAAGAAAACCATTTGAGCCTCTTGAGACTGTAGATTTCAAATTCTGGTCTTATATGACAGCATTTCTCTTAGCTTTCTCTTCTGCTGAAGAGTCAGTGAGCTTCATGCACTATCGGTGGACGATTCTCACTTTTGTAGTATCGGGAACACTATTACCTTTACTACTAATGTTGGATTTTTGGCTAAGAATCAGGCTCCTAATAAATATCAGGAACCTATTGTTATTAAGGCCCTTCCGTCTTCAGATGGGCATAGGCCTTTACTCTGTCCGGTTAGAGCTTTATTTATTTATAAACAAGATCTTAGTTTATCAGAAAGGACATAAAAGCTTCTTCTGTCTCTGATGCCTAATAGAAAGGACATTACGGTCCATTCTATTGCTAGATGGATTCAATTAACTATCTGTACTGCTTATGATAATCTATCTTTAACTCAGCAGTCTGTGCTTAAGATTTTGGCTCATGAAGTAATATCTCTTTCTTCATCTTGGGCTTCTGCAAATAGTGCTGCTATTACAGATTTAATGAAGGCTGCATATTGGTCTCAGCCATCCACATTCATGAATTTTTATCTCAGATATATTGAGTCCATTTCTGGAGACCTGCATTGTTTAGGTCCGTTATCTGCTGCTCAGAATGTCGTTCACTAAACAGTTGCAACTATAGTTATGTAGGCTTTCTGTTCAGGCAGTGACTCTGTCCTGCTGCCCTCTTCGCTCTGGGCTATTTGACCCAGGGCAAGGGGAGGGGGGGGGGGAGGGTGTTCCCTTGGGTCACCTGTGTTTATAGTGAAAACAAGGGGATACCTCCTCCGGAGTCAGTAATTCTGAGCTGTTACTGGGATGGTTTTAAAGTGAAAAGTTAATGTTTAAAAAATTCATTCATGTCATATTTTTAAAGTGTAGCATTTGAATATGTTACGTGTCAAACAGGCGTTAATATACAATCTTCGGACACTTTTAAAAGAGTATAAAGAGTCTCAATTCTCTGGACTAACTTTATTTATTGGCTTACTTTAAAAATAATTAGTATAAGGATTATACTGGATGTTAATAGAGAACATGAATGTTATGATGCTCAATTATGGAGGGTGTTGTGTCTTTCTAATTTATCATAAATATGAAAGATACATGTAAAGCCTAATACTCCTTTTCTTCTCGAGGGGATGACTCTATTTTATATAGTTGAGCTTATTGGATTTTCCTCTATGTCCTAGGCCCTCCAGCCTTTTTACTATTCAGCTATGTCTGGGTCATTGGTACAGTATAAAAATGTTAAAAAATTTATAGTAATTTATATATTTTTTATACTTACCAATGACCCAGGCGGGGATGGCCCTCCCAGGAGTTGGGAACTCATACCTCCCCGCTGAGTACATAGCGCTGACCAGGCACTGATTGTAAGAATGATAAATGGCGCCAATTTTGGGACGTCCTTGACACTGCGCATGTGCAGTAGAGGCGAAGTATGGAGGGCCATTCAGGACATGATTTCTTTGGTTTTAGATGCAAATTTTGGGGATTGGGGGGCAAAATTTGTGTTTGGCCCTAGATTTTTAAGAGTTAGCACCAGCTATGTCTGGGTCATTGGTAAGTATAAAAAATATATAAATTACTATAAATTTTTTAACATTTATGACATATAAAATTCTCCTGAGCATAATTTTCATTCAGAAGGGTTAAAATATAAAAACAATACACACAGATAAAAAAAAGTGAAAGGAAAACTATAAGAGTAATACGTCATTTGGTGCGGTTAGTTCATTTTTGTCCCACTCAGCAGGTTAAGAGTTATATGTCAGTTGGTATAGTTAGTTCATTTTTGTCCCCTAACATCCATCTGCCCTTTCTTCCATCCATCTGTCCATCCATCCTTCCAGAGTGATAACTTAAATTTGGGTCATTGAATCAAAACCAAATTTGGTGTATATGTCCCTTACCCAAATGATTAGGTGAATTCCAAATATCAGCTGGATGTGATAATTTTTATTCCCCCGAAAAAAATTTGGGGGAATCTAGCCGTGACGTCCGTCTGTCCGTCCGGGCGTAGACAGAATTCGTGTCTGCTCCATAACTTCTTACAGCCTTCAAGGATATTAATGATACTTGTTTTTATTATTGCTCACAACCAGAGGGTGTGTCGCGAATAAGGTTGGAATGGCTATCAAGGCTTTTTTCGGGGAATCAGCCACCCTTTGGTGGCCATCCTCTAGTTGTTAAAGTTATGCCCCTTTTTTGACACTTTTCCACCCAGTTTCGCAATTTTGGAAATCTGGTGTCTGAATGATAACTTCAGTTTGAGTTATTTAATTAACACCAAATTTTGTACATAGGTTTGTCTCAAGAATATGCAATCTTGCAATAATGAGGCAATATCTGAAGTTATTAAGGGTAAAATGTTGACTAATGGTACATTTTGTTATAGACTGTTCCAGACATGTTAAATCTCACTATTTTAGAGGGAGACTCACTATTTTTCAAAATAATTTTTTGTTAAATGAGTCTAATATTGATATTTTTAACAGAATCTCACTATTAAAGTCAATAGATTTCAATCTTTGAGTCATTTAAAAATTAAAATCTCACTATTTTTGCTCTGAAATCTCACTATTTTATACTGAGTCAAAAAAGAAAGTATAATAAACTTTGAGGAGGAATTTTTTTTAGTATTATCAACTTTAATCCCAAACAAATTATTGTAAATTCATATTTCGAGTCTAGTTGTATGCATTTGAATAATGTCATGTTCTTACTGTTGCCAGCATCACGTCAGGACGTCGCAATTCAGACATGAGGTGAAATAAAAAGTTCACACATGCAGGACGCCTACTTCGGATGCCGTGTTCAGCTAGTCTGTTGCGGATAGTTTGTGCACTAAATCTTTTGTTAGTTCTACCAGGAGTAATTGCTGCTCTGCCCGTCGCTGAAAGGAAGTGATCCTGCAAGTGAGACGTTCTTTTGTGTCTGTCTTGTGCGGGGTCGTAACTCTTGGTCGACCTGAACACGGTCAATCGACAGTAGATCCAGTGGTTCTATACCTTCCAATGAAACAGTAAATAGTGGCACAGTGACTCTGAACTCAGCAGCAAGCTCATCTGGAGGTATCCCAGCCTCATGGATACCAATGGCACGCAACCTCTGATTTTTGGTTAACCTTGACATTTTTTAAAATGTCGGAAGACAAAAACTGGTATTTTTATACTGTACCAATGACCCAGACATAGCTGCTGGTGCTAACTCTTAAAATATAGGGCCAAACACAAATTTTGCCCCCCAATCCCCAAAATTTGCATCTAAAACTAAAGAAAACATGTCCTGAAAGGCCCTCCACACTTCGCCCCTACTGCGCATACGCAGTGTCAAGGACGTTCCGAAATTGGCGCCATTAATCATTCTAAGTTTGGCCCTTCATCAGTTAACATCTGACTGATCTTTGTGCTTTTAAATCTCAGTTTTAATGATGCCAGACACATAAATATTAGTGAAATGGTGATTCTAAGGAGGATATAGAAGGAGGAGAGGAAAAATGAGTGACAGAAAATAATCAGGGCTGTAACTTAAAATTTTTTAATGAAATTATGTTAAGTTACCTATTTTCAAGGCAAGGGCCTGTTGTGGTCATTCTTGCTATAAAGTTACACTGCTTGTTCAGTGTTTTCCTCTCTCCCTTTCCTTTAAGTCCCCCCTTGCTATTCTCCCATGCTTTTGGCATATTTTCTGTAGTCATGTTTCTGGTGTTTTTACACTTCTTGTTTACATTGACAACAGCCTGTGTGTGAGGAGGATTTCTTGAAAATAATATCTTGTTGTTAGTGTAATCATAACTAGATACATTATTATTGTTCGTAAGTGTTGCATTAATTTTTTAAAATATTTTTAAAATTTTTGTCCACACTTAGGCTTGGGATCCATTGGGGGTCAACGTTACTTTTCAGAAACTTGGGCTGTTCTGAAAAAATATTTTTTCAAAATATTTTGATTTCAATTATTTTTTCTATATTAATGGATCATATTATTATTATGTATTTTGATTGCCAGGGGTTAGTGCGAGTACCAGGACTTGTTTTCTTTTCACATTGAAAGGATATTGATCAATTGTTTTAAGAGGAAGTCTTCCTCTGACTTTATTATCATTCTATATGTGGTCAGTGTACTCGCATTAACTCCTGTTCTGTATCGTATGATTTCGATGACAATATGGGAAGCGTATGTCACGGTATGTTGTTGGGGATTTGGACACTTCGGTCCTTTCCCCGCAGGGTCACTCTACTTTATCAATTTCTATTTCAGACGATCAAGATTAGGGTGATGTATCTGTGATGTCTTCCAACAGTGTGCCTCCGTCGTCACAATTAATGAAGGGCTAGCGGAAAAGTGCTCATGTAAATACGCCAATTGCCTAAGAGGACCCTAGTAGGTTCGACGGCCTTTGACGTCCGCTAGCTCGCCCGGTGTAGCGTCCATTCACCGAATGGTTCGGCAGCCGGGTTCGTCCGTTGCGGTCTAGAAGGAATTTTGGGGTGATGCGAGCACTATAAATTAACTTAATGCACACCCAGTGACGGCGGATCGGAGGGAGAACGCAGGAAGCCTTTTAGTCCGGTTCATAGCTCGTTCCGGTCCATCCGGACGGCAAGCGAGAGAGGCCCCTCTCTCGTTCAACAACATCTGGCCCCAGATGTTGTGGTACAAATTGTGTCGCAAGCGGAGCATACGTCCGTCGCTCGGGACGCTCCGTTGTATAGGCAGTCCGCTGAGACTGCTAAGGCTTCCTCTTCTCGTCAGCGCACACGACCGCACCTTGGCTGCGTGACCGCCGATATATTACCAGCTTCGCCGATCAAGGATTCTTCGGCGACCAGGTCACACCATCCGATAGCCAGGGACACGAGGCCTGCAGACTCCGGACGTTCGCATAGGAAGTGTGCGGGAGTCAACGTACACGGAGCTTCCGGCGGCAATGCATCGTAAGACCGCTACTGCACAGGCCTCGGGAACGGACGTGCTTTCCTTAACAGCACAGTTTATCGCAGCATCCCAGCATCAACTGAATCTGTCGCATATATTTTATCCGACGATGCTGGGTCGGGACGCTCCGCGGAAGCGGATACGGACGTCCGAAGTTTCATCCGGTCCGACGGGATACCGAAAGGGATTCGGAGGATTTCGAGCTTTCCCTTTCGGAACAACATATGCTGTTGTGTATGTCATCTGATTTGGTCTTCTACAGCTTCTTTCGTCGGACCAGAATGCTGCGATGCCGGATAAGAAACTGATAGCGTCGGTGGACTTAGAAATTTTTGGTTCGGTTCAGGGACATCGTCCCTCAGTTCCGACATAGTCCAATAATGTCACACAAACTTTCGAATTATTGAACGACGCTATATATATTATTATTTTATGCTTGCTATCCAAGCATTTCTGGTTTCTTGTTCGAAGAGTTATGGAGATGTCTTTCAAAAGTGTGCCTCTGTCGTCACAGTTAATGAAGAGTTAGCGGCAATAAGTGCTCATGGAATATGTCTATCGCCTACGGAGTGACATTCGCTAGCTCACCCGGTGTAGCATACATTCATCGAATGGTTCGGCTGCCGGGTTCGTCCGTTGCGGTCTAGGAAGGAGATTTGGGTGATGCGAGCACTTTAATTACTTTAGTACTCACCCAGTGACGGCAGATTGAGGACAGATCGGAGGAAGCCTGTTAGTCCGGTTCCTGGCTTGTCCAGGTCCGTCCGGGCTGTGAGCGAGAGAGGTCCCTCTCTCGCCCAACAACATAGGGGACCGCATGTTGTGGTTCAGATATATTACATTCGGAGCATATGTCCGTTGGTCGGGACGCTCCGTTATATTGACAGTCCGAGACACTGTCTTTAATGCTTCCTCATCCTCACAGCAGGGCACACGACCGCACATTGGCTACGTGACCTCGAGTATCCGATCAGTTTCGACATTCAGTGATTCCACGGCGAATAGGTCACGCCATCCGGTAGCCAAGGGACACGAGGCCTATACACTCCGTTCGCTCGCATATTGGAAGTATGCACGGGGTAACGATCACGGAGCTTCCAGCGGCAATGCATCGTAAGACCGCTTCTCCTCAGGCCTCAGTGACGGACGTGCTATCCGAGTTAGCACAGTTGTTTCGCAGCATCCCAGCAATTGACAGTTTCTCGGTCGAATCAGGAATTATCCGACGGTGCTGGGTCGGTGCGGTCCGCGGTTGCATCAGCTACGGACGACCGAACGCTTTATAGGGTCCGACAGGATGGCGAAAGGGATTCGAAAGATTTCGAGTTTTCCCTTTAGTAGTAGCGGAAGATGCCTTTCATATCTTCTGGCATTATCTTCCAGTGATTATTATTTCGGACTTCATTGCTGCGATTTTGGATAAGAGACTTATAGCGTCATTGGACTCGGATTTTTCGATCGGTTCAGGGACATTGTTCCTGACTTACCGACGCAGTCCAATATTGTCATTACAACATGTGTTTTATTTTTCGACGCTATATATATATATATATATACAAGCCTGCTACTAAGCATGATAGTTTAGTTTCTTGTCCGCGTTGCTCATTTCTGCCATTTTATCATTTATACAAATAGTTTATTTTGGCAGAGCAGGGCATACCGAGAGTTCATATGCGTCTAGACGGTGTGATTAAAGACTGCATATATTCTTTTTCGCCGTTTATGTCTTTTCCAATTTCAATGTTGGGAACGACATTATGTATAGTAGACTTAACTTAGACGCTTTATTATACGTAATCCGCCTTACTGAGGCGTTATCATTACGTCTTCAAGAAAAGATTTACGGGATATTATTCTCAATGAAATTTCTTTTGAGGGCAGTAGTTTGTTCACGTATAACTCCGCCCTTCAGTGGCTGATTGGAGTTAGTTAGACGTGACGCAGCCCTAGCTACATCCACACGCGTGGATAGTAAGGTTAAGAACTCTCTCAGAGTCGCTTCGTTCTCGGAGGAGCTTCTCTTCGACGGCAACTTTTCGGCAATCCATGAATTGCTCGATTTATACGTTCTCTTGTCTATCTAGTGTTACAAGAGATTCAGACTGGGGCAAACATTCGGTGGTTGACTCAGAGAGTGCCGCCGCAGTTGCCGGACCCGAGTGTGGCTGTTATGACGGTTGCCAGTCAAACAGATTGGGATATAATACTGATCCCTACGGATTCGAAGTGCCAGGGTCTTTGGGTTCCGCAGTCTTTTAGCAATCAGTTTAACTTCCGCGGAATAATGTTTTTTAGGCTTGCTTTATGTCATTGCATGAACATTATTCAGAAACGCATGCCCAAATTCCTGTCCTTTAATTCGACAGTAGTGGCGTATCTCCGGAACCAGGGAGGCACTCTTTCGTTTCCGTTATTCAATTTAATGGAAAGAATCCGTCTGTTGGTTATAGTACACCAAGTTCAGTTTTGGTCCGTCATATTCCGGGTCGTCTAATTGTTTTATCGGACTCCCGTTCTCTTACGGGTCGCTTGTTGCTGTCAGAATGGACTCTCAACAAACAAGTATTCAATCAGATTTGCTATCTATGGGAGCGCCCAATGATGATTTATTTATGACACAGCTTGCTAATCAATTGCAGACGTATGTGTTGGCTTGTCCAGATCTCTGAGCTAATATTGTTAACGCTCTATTGATCTATAGGACGGAATGATAGGATACGCGTATCCTCCGGCGCTGTTGTTTTAGCAGGTATTGCTAAGATAAACAACCACAATACATTTCTGTTGATAGCATCTCTATCTTCACAGAGATCATGAGTAATTTACTCTCTTGTCTACTGTGGGTCTTAACGTGAAATCTTCCTCTATGTGAGGATCTTTTTCACTGGGTAAATCGTGTCATCTTTATCACAACCAGCAAGGTCGCAACCTTCATGTATTCCGTTGTGTGGTCCGTATTGCATTGTAAGCACTGTACTGGACGAGCTTTGGACGCGATTTCTTACTATAGGAGATCCTCTTCTTCGCTATTCTATGCGGCTAAAGTGGAGGCTCTTCCGTCGTGGTGTAGGGATCATTATGTTCATATTGTTGATCCCTCCATACTACTCATTGCTATTTTTTAGTATACTTGTTTCACAAGATCTACTGCAGCCTGTTTTTATTTACGTTATAGGTTTATGTTACCTCATACCTATGCACTCTACGATAGTTTACAATTGAGTCTTTTGTCTCTTTATCTAAGTCAGTTAGTAACTTTTTGATAAATAGACTTAGAATCTTTAGATTAAATTCCTATACGGATTTTAACTTCGGTTCTTATTTAGCTAAGTAATCATTTGAGCCTCTGGAAACAGTAGTTTTCAAATTCTGACCTTTTAGACAGTAATTCTGTTGGTTTCTCTTTTACTGTAGAGTCAGTGAGTTTCATGCACTATCGACGGATGATTTTCACTTTCATAGTTTCGGAATCAATACTTCCGTTACTATTTAGGTTGGATTGTTGCATAAGAGTTAGGCTCCTATTATCCGGAACCTATTATTTTAAGGTCCTTCCGTCTTCATATGGGCATAGGCCTTTACTCTTTCCGGGTACAGTTTATGTATTTATAAACAGATATCTGTTTATTACAAGGGCGTAAGCTTCTTCTGTCTTTGATGTCTAGTAGAAGGACGTTACGCTCCATTTTATTGTTAATGGATTCTATTAACTATCGGTACTGCTTATGGTATATCATTGACTTAGCAGTTGTGCTTAAGATTTCGGCTCATGAAGTAAGAGTTCTTCTACTTCTTGGGCTTACATTAATAGTGTCACTATTATAGATTTTTGAAGGCCGCTCATTGCGCTCAGCCATCCACATTCATGAATTTTATCTTAGAAATATCGAGTCCATTTCTGGAGGCCTCTATTGTTAGGTCTATTATCTACTGCTCAGAATGTCATTCACTTAACAGTTGCTACTATAGCTAGGTAGGCTGTCTGTTTCGGCAGTGTCTCCGTTCGGCTGCCCTCTTCGCTCTGGGCTATTTGACCCAGGGCAAGAAAAAGGGGGGGGGGGGAGGGTGTTCCCTTGGGTCACCTGTTTTACTATGATAACAAGGGGATTCCTCCTCCGGAGTTAGTAATTCTGAGCTGTTATTGGGATGGTTGTTTAGTGAGAAGTTTAGGTTTTTAAAATTCATTCAAGTCTTAGTTTTTAAAGTATAGCTTTGAATATTGCATATGTCAACGGACATGATTATGCAATCCTCAGACACTTTTAGGAGTATAAGAGTCTCTATTCTCTAGACTTACTTTATTTATTGGCTTACTTTAAAAATTATTAGTATAAGGATTATATTGGATATTAATAGAGTACATGGATGTATGAAGCTCAATTTTGGAAGGTGTTGTATCTTTCTAATTTATCATAAATAAGAAAGATACATGTAAGGCCTATTACTTCTTTTTCCCTACGGGGGATGACTCTATTTTATTTTATTGAGCGTATTCCATTTTGCTCTATGTCCTTGGCCCTCCAGCCTTTTTACTATTCAGCTATGTCTGGGTCATTGGTACAGTATAAAAATGTTAAAAAATTTATAGTAATTTATATATTTTTTATACTTACCAGTGACCCAGACGGGGATGGCCCTCCCAGGAGTTGGGAACTCTTGCCTCCCCGCTGAGTACATAGCGCTTACCAGGCACTGGTTATTAGAATGATTAATGGCGCCAATTTCGGAACGTCCTTGACACTGCGCATGCGCAGTAGGGGCGAAGTGTGGAGGGCCTTTCAGGACATGTTTTCTTTAGTTTTAGATGCAAATTTTGGGGATTGGGGGGCAAAATTTGTGTTTGGCCCTATATTTTAAGAGTTAGCACCAGCAGCTATGTCTGGGTCATTGGTAAGTATAAAAAATATATAAATTACTATAAATTTTTTAACGTTTTCTCAATAACCCAGGCTCTCTAGCACAACATAACACAAAGAAAACCATCGGTCACCCATTCAATTAGACATTCTCGGTTAGCACATGCTATCTTGAAATCTGTAGTAAAATTGTGTATGGTTGGGTGGACAACAACAACATGGCATTAAACTTTTTGCATGACTTATTGTCCACAAGCATGCAACATAAGAATTATTATATTTCATCCTTTATACTATTTTTTCACATTTGTTTCTATTATACTTTTGTTTTTGACTCGGTATATAATTCATCAGCTTAAAATGTCTGGACTGTTCTGTATATAACCATGACCATTGAATGTTCTAGCTGAGACAACCTACATGTGCAAGGAAGCAGTGTGTAAGTGCAAAATGATAAAATATGCATCTTGTGGAAAGGGATTTTCACTGCTCAAAACAATTGAAGGATCATATACATTTTTTCCAGTTTTAATGATAGTATTAGACTGAGAACTGAATTATTTTTATTATAATGTTTTTATGCTCATAACCAAAAGCGAACGTGAACAAAAGTCCAAAATGGTGTCCGAATGTAACATTTATTGAGCTTGAACAAGAAATGTCAAAATAAGAAGTTTCTGTTCCTAACGATTTAAAAGTCTGCATTTTGAATCACGTTATTCTTCTGACCATACCTGTTCTCATTAATAATGTGTATGCCCACCGCGGTTGTTTGCACATTCATGGCTTTGCCTGGGCATGCTAGCTATCAAATTCCTGAAGAATTGATCTAGAAGAGCTTGCCACTCTTAGATGATCGCTTGTGTGAGCTCCTGTGAGGTCAATGGGCGTGGTTCCCTTTGAGATATCCGCCTGTAGAGATAGTCCCATACATGTTCTATAGGGTTCAAGTCGGGAGACCTTACCGGCCAGTCCATGACGTCAATACCCTCTCGAGCAAGATAGTCCATGGTTACTCTAGCAGTGTGTGGGCGGGCATTATCATGCATTAGCACAAACTGGTCACCTATTGCATTGGCAAAAGGTCTCGCAATAGGATATAGAATCTCGTCCCTATAATGCACAGCATTCAGGGTACATCTATCCAGCACGTACAACTCCGTGCGACCATGTAAGCAAATTCCGCCCCATACCATTATGGAACCACCACCAAAACGATTGGTTTCCACTATGTTGCAGTCTGCATAGGGCTCCCCTCTCCTTCGCCATACATGTACACGGCGGTCACAAGACGAAAGATGAAATCTACCTTCATTAGTAAAAAGTACAGAACTCCAGTCACGCAGTCTCCAGTCAAGGTGGTTTTGGGCAAAATCAAGTCGGTTTCTGCGATGCCTTCAGGTCAAAACTGAGCTGATAGCAGGTCGTCTTGCATTCATACCATCTTCATGAAGCTTGTTTCTAATTGTCTGTGTGGAAATGCGGCCCCTTGTAGCAATGTAGAACTCTGTCTGGAGGCATGTTGCAGTGCTTTGATGGTTTCGCAGTGCAGTTGTGCGGATAAAGCGATCTTGTACAGCTGTTGTACATCTTCTCCGACCTGGACCCGGACCCGGATGCCTGGTGTACTGGCCTGTCTCCAGGTACCGTCTCCATAGACGTACCATTAAGCTCTGCGACACACTGAACTCTTCAGCCACCTGACGCTGTGAAGAGTTCATCTCGAGCATTTGCACAGCTCTCGCAACATCAGCAACTTCTATGTGGCGCCGTAAACCTTCTAATCTAATGAGAATTGATAGGAAAACAATATTTCTAAACAAAATCTGCATTGTGTACATGTCAGTAACAATTAACGAAATGTCACCATGCATAAAATTGACCCTATTTATGGGGTTTGTCGCCAAACACAGCTGTAGAAAGTCACGATGAGCCACTGAAGTCTCAATTTGCTCATGCTGACCAAACAAAACAAGCAACTGACCTGAGTACAAGTAAACAAGTCGTTACCATCTACATTAGTGAACCCAATAAGGTTATATATGTGATCCCTCAATTTTTTTGTACACCATTTCCCCACGAGGATATAATTAATAATTTATAATAACCTCATTCTGCATTTTGTTCTGATAACCTGGAATAATGCTAAACTGAAAATTAACTAACCATGGCCTAATCAGATGAATAATTCTATATGACATATAAGATCTTTGATACAAGGCGTTTTAAGTCAATTTAAATCTAGCTCATGAAATCACTTTTTCACTTGTCATCAAGCCCCGAATTATTACAGAATAGATGAATAGGGAAATTTTAGAAATATCTTAGAGCTTCTCATGTATCACAGATCCAAATGCTCACAGGTTTGAAATCAATCTTTTGGAATCATATCGTCTCTACAGAACAACAAGCAGTGTAGATAGTGCCTTGTTGTACGCAAGGGGCTATATATCGATGCACAATTTTGTGGCATATTGAGGAAATACAAACTAATTGCAAGTCTCTTTCTTATTTCTTACAGGGCGTCATGAGTGGAGCTATCCCCTGGTCCATTCTCCAGTCACAGTATCATGCAGACAGCATATATGGGGAAGAAATTGCAAAACTGATTCATTCTCCAGAAGAGGTATGAATGTGTTTTTCACTGATTTATTACAGTGGAGCCCACTTAATTGGATACCTCTTAATTGTATATCCCTGTCAATTGAATATAATTTCCCAACACAAAACCATTTACCATACCTCCAGTACAAATTTGACCTGTTAATTGAATATAGGTTATAGAGTAAACTCCTGTTAATTGAATAAAATATCTTGTAACCTGTCGAGAAGTTACCCTGATTTTCCACAGTTTTCCTTTGTTTATAGATCTATTTAGCCTCAGTACATCCAGTACAGGCATTTAATCTATTATATCTTGTTTGACAGAGCTCATGGAGCTCTGTCAAACAAGATATAATAGAGTAAATGCTATGTTTATCTCTAGAATACAGGAAAGTGACAATCCCTGTTAATTGGATACTCCTGTTAATTGAATAATTTTCATTGGCAAAGTGGCTATTCAATTAACAGGGTTCCACTGTATCACCATGGGAACCCTAGCACATTATGTTGGTTTACTGTGGTCGACAAGTTTGCTTTGGTGGTATAACAGGATCTGGTTATCAGTGCCTGTGCTTGTAACAAGTTCTCTAAAGTTGGCAAGATAAGTACTATAAATAAAATTGATTGTTTCTGAGGCAATTTTTCCTCCATTCTGTGTTGAAGGAGGAGGCTTTTTTTTACCTTTTTCTTATTCCACAAAACAGTCCTAAAAATAGATGGAAGTAGAAATTTGGCTCCTTGCACTCTTATGTGGAAAAAACATTTTTTTCTGCAGTAAAAAAATTCCCATAATGCAGTTGGAAATTATCTTGTTTGACAAGGAAAACAGTGATAATCAACTTTGATTCTTGCAAAATGTTCATTTAATTGTTATTGATTGTGAAATGTTTCTTAACCCTCTGTGCCTGATGTCAAAATTGCAAAGTTTTCAGTAACAATATTTCCCATAATGCAGTTGGATATTTAACCAAAAATACCTTGTTTGACAGAGCTCAGTGAGCTCTGTCAAACGCGATATATTTTGTTAAATTCATAGTTAAACGAGAGAAAAACAGAGTGGTTAGAGAAAATTTTGCTGCACGGCCAGAGTGCTAGGGGTTAAAGACCTGGAGAAATCTACTTCAATAACGTAATACTTTGACTTATCAGTGGTATCTAGTGAAATAAGGGCTGCCTATTCAGGCTGCCAAGACTTCACTAGAAACCATTGCCAAGGTACTGTAACCTGCATCATAAAGACTACCAAAGGCTTGCATGTTGTAACATGTGTTCTATGTATACATGCAAGACAAGAAACTAACCAGAATTGAAACTAGAAACTTATGGCTGAACTCTAATAAATATATAAATTTGAAGTTCATTTTTCACTGTGGTTTCTGTGGAATATGTGCTGGTTAGTACTGTTATGCTTACAAGGGTATAACAGTCATTTTAAACCTTTACCCAACTCACAGGATATCAGAATTTAATATTATAAAATTATTTTTTTTAATTTTGGAATTTTTTTTTAACAAAACCATATGATGTCACCCCCTCATTTGATGAAAAGTAAATGGTTAGGTTATTTAAGATCAGAAAATTGATTCTCGCAGCTGGAATTCGAGAGAATCAAAACTGATTCTCATGAATCAGGACAAATTTTAAGGCAACAATAGCCAGTGTCTGGGGTTAAAGTCCTCTGAAGTGGGCAGCATGATTATAAACAATTGATGAAACTTGGATTTATTCATCCATGGCTATAGTTGTGCTATAGTCATGAATGCTGAAATTGAACTTAACACCCCAATGAAAAATGAAAGAGAAGTTTTTTTGTGTCGCCACCCCACGAAGTGGGGAGCGACATATAGGGATTACTTTTGTCGTCTTGCGTCGTCCGCTTCGTCCGCGTCACACTTTCTCTTATCTGCCACTCCTCTTTAACCTATGAATGGATTTTGATGAAACTTTCAGAGATTCTTTATCACATAATGGCATTGTGCACCTCCTATTTTATTTTTTGATCCGCTGTTTTTTTTCCAGAGTTATGCCCCTTTTCCACTTAGAATTCTGTCTGAAACGCCAGGCGACACACGTCTTCCATGGAAGACTCACATCTAAGTTTATTTTCCAGCGACTTATTTCCACTGGTACATGTACTGTAAACAGCAAGCTGCAGGTCTTAAAATTCATGTAAGAATGAGAATTAATTTTCACAAGGAAAACAATGAGAATTAAGGCCTAAAAAAATAAAAAATCTGTTTCTCAGGCCCTCCCGCCTGGTCCTTTTGGCTGCCGCATGCTCTCTTTTTATAACCAATTTAAACTTAAAAAAATAAAAATTAAATGGTTTATGTCTTATATTTTACCCAAGTTAAAAAAAACTGATGAATTTGTCCCTTGAGTGCAGGAAGGCTTTGCAATGCTTTAGCATTGCAAAGCCTTCTTGCACTCAAGGGATGAAATACACCACCACCCATGCTATTCTGTAGATTATGAGGCCTAAAACTTGAACCAAAAACATGAACTTTTGATGGCAAAGAAGTAAAAAATAAAATAAAAAACTGCTCGCCTGCATGCAATTTCACAAATAATGGCCTGAAAAACAGAATATCTACTTTGTGTGGCCTAATTTTGATTCTCATAAAATGTTCATTTCATTCTTGTCATAGCTTTTGAAAGTATCATTAAAGTTATGGAGAATTCTTTTTAAATAACGTTAATACATTGACTTAGCAGTGGTATCTATTCAGGCATCCAAGACTTCACTGGAAACCTCTGTCAAGGGACTGAAACTTCCATCTGCAACACCTCCAAAAAAAGCCTGTGCATTGAGACATGTGTTCTACGTGTGCTTGTAAGACAAGACACTCACCATCATTAGAACAAGTCATACCAGTCTAAACCTTTAGTTAGGCCTAAGGAAGTTAAGAATCTGTTTCTCAGGCCCTCCCACATGGTCATTTTGACTACTCTCTTTTTATCACCAATGCAAACTTTAAAAAAATAAATGGTTTATGTCTAATATTTTACACAAGTTAACCCTTTGAACCCGAGTGGCCACTTTTCCGGCCAGGAACATGATACACCATATGCATAACGTCATTAAATAGGATGGATGTTCAGTAAATGTGCATGTTGAAACATTGATTGGTCTACCCCAGATAATGAATATGGACTCTTCTAATTGCTGCCTTTGAACTGGAATGGGAGATACCACCAGTGTTCAAAGGGTTAATAAAATTGATAAATTTGTCCCCTTGTTTCACTCAAGGGATGATATACACTACCACTCATGCTTTTCTGCAGATTATGAGGCCTAAAGCATAAAACAAACCAAGAATATGAACTTTTGATGACAAAGAAATAATTACAAAAATAATAAATTAAATAAAAAACTGCCTGCCTGCCTGCCTGCCTGCCTGCCTGCCTGCCTGCCTGCCTGCCTGCACAAAAATGGCCTGAGAAATTGAAGATCTACTTGTAGGGCCTAAATATATAAATGTGAGGTTTCTTATTTTTACACAACAACCAATGGCCCAGACTTCGCTGGTGCTAACTCCAAAATATCGAGGGCCAAACACTAATTTTGCCCCCCACCCCCATCCCCAAAATTTGCATGCAAAACCAAAAATTAAATGTCTTATCTGGTCCTCCATACATTTACTCTCCACTCATGCTCAGACGCCAGGAAGTGACCAGGAAGCTAACATCATTCTTTGTTTGGCCCTCAGTCAGATAACAACAAACTGACTTCTGTGCTTTTAAATCTCAGTTTATAATGATGCCAGACACAAATCAATGGTTAATTTGGTGGATCCAAGGACACAACTGGATGAAGGAAGGAAGAAACAGTGGTTCGAAACGTAACATCTGACCCCAGATCAGAGCTGTACTTTTAAAATATTTATAAAAATTAGTTCATGCTCCCCAATTTTGGGACATGGGCCTGACGCCACTGCCTGTCCTCTCGCAGTGAGAGGCTGCCTCTCACCAAAAAGTCGCTCTAGTTTTTAGCTCACCTGAGCGAAGCTCAAGGGGAGCTTTACTAATCACTTTCTGTCCGTCGTCCGTCGTCCGGCGTCCGTCGTCCGGCGTCCGTCGTCCGTCGTCCGTCGTCCGTCGTCGTCCGTCCGGCGTTAACTTTACATTATCGACTTCTCCTCCTAAACCACTAGCCCAATTTTATTCAAATGTTGGCTAAATGTTTATTACCTAATGCCAATTCAGATTTGTTCAAATGAAGTTGCCCCTCCTCCTGGGTGGTGCCACGCCCCCAAGGGGCACCAAAATCTTTGTAAATCTTCTTCTCATGAACCAGCAGTAGCAGAGACTTGATATTTGGTGTGCAGCTTCCTTTTGAGGTGTAGACTCAGATTTGTTCAAGAGAAGTTTGTGGGGCTATACTTGGCGTCGTTATGAGAGGGGCAAAATTTTTTGCCCCGCCCAAAATTTCTATTTTCCAAACCGAGAGGCTGATTTGAACCAAATTTTATGTGAGGGCTTATTGGGTCATGAGTACTTGATTTATGCAAAAAAAAATTTTCCCGCAGCCCCGTGGGAACCGCAGGAGCTAAAAATATAAAAAAATTAAAACGCCCATATCTCCAAAACTGCACGGCACTGAGAATTTTTATTTGGTGTGCAGCTTCCTTAGGACCAACAGAAAGGATTGGTGAAAAAAAATTGCCATCGGTTTTATCATAGGGTACAGTTTCGGGACTTTGAAAAAGTGCTGAGTCAGCACTTTTTAACACTGTAGGCAATGGGAAAAACATTAAAAAATCTTCTTCTCCAGATCCAGCAGGCAGAATCTTTTGATATTTGGTATGCAACATTGTAGGGTGGATCTGATTCAAGTTTGTTCAAATCGGCCCCCTGGGTTCATATTTGGGCTCAGTATAGGAGCCCGATTTCGAACTTAGTGCATTTCAGGCAAATTTCTTAAAAAATCTTCTTCTCCAGAACCAGCAGGCAGAATCTTTTGATATTTGGTATGCAACATTGTGGGGTGGATCTGATTCAAGTTTGTTCAAATCGGCTCCCTAGATTCATATTTGGGCTCACTATAGGAGCTCGAATTCGAATTTAGTGCATTTCAGGCAAAATTTCTTCAAAAATCTTCTTCTCCAGATCCAGCAGGCAGAATCTTTTGATATTTGGTATGCAACGTTGCGGGGTAGATCTGATTCAAGTTTGTTCAAATCGGCCCCCTGGATTCATATTTAGGCTTACTATAGAAGCCTGAATTCGAACTTAGTGCATTTCAGGCAAATGTCTTAAAAAATCTTCTTCTCCAGATCCAGCAGGCAGAATGTTTTCACATTTGGTAAGCAACATTGTGGGGTGGATCTGATTCAAGATTGTTCAAATCGGCCCCCTGGGTTAATATTTGGGCTCAGTATAGGAGCCCGATTTCGAACTTAGTGCATTTCAGGCAAATTTCTTAAAAAATCTTCTTCTCCAGATCCAGCAGGCAGAATCTTTTGATATTTGGTATGCAACATTGCGGGGTGGATCTGATTCAAGTTTGTTCAAATTGGCCCCCTGGGTTCATATTTGGGCTCAGTATAGGAGCCCGATTTCGAACTTAGTGCATTTAGGCAAATTTCTTAAAAAATCTTCTTCTCCAGATCCAGAAGGCAGAATCTTTTGATATTTGGTATGCAACATTGTGGGGTGGATCTGATTCAAGTTTGTTCAAATCGGCTTCCTAGATTCATATTTGGGCTCACTATAGAAGCTCGAATTTGAACTTTGTGCATTTCATGCAAATTTCTTCAAAAATCTTCTTCTCCAGATCCAGCAGGCAGAATCTTTTCATATTTGGTAAGCAACATTGTGGGGTGGATCTGATTCAAGTTTGTTCAAATCGGCCCCCTGGGTTTATATTTGGGCTCAGTATAGGAGCCCAAATTTGAACTTAGTGCATTTCAAGCAAATTTATTAAAAAATCTTCTTCTCCAGATCCAGCAGGCAGAATCTTTTGATATTTGGTATGCAACATTGTGGGGTGGATCTGATTCAAGTTTGTTCAAATCGGCTTCCTAGATTCATATTTGGGCTCACTATAGAAGCTCGAATTCGAACTTAGTGCATTTCAGGCAAATTTCTTAAAAAATTTTCTTCTCCAGATCCAGCAGGCAGAATCTTTTGATATTTGGTATGCAACATTGTGGGATGGATCTGATGCAAAATTTGTTTGAATCGGCTCCCTAGATTCATATTTGGGCTTCCTATAGAAGCTCGAATTCGAACTTAGTGCATTTCAGGCAAATTTCTTGAAAAATCATCTTCTGCAGATCCAGCAGGCAGAATCTTTTGATATTTGGTATGCAACATTGCGGGGTGGATCTGATTCAAGTTTGTTCAAATCGGCCCCCTGGATTCATATTTGGGCTCACTATAGAAGCTCGAATTCAAGCTTAGTGCATTTCGGGCAAATTTCTTCAAAAATCTTCTTCTCCAGATCCAGCAGGCAGAATCTTTTGATATTTGGTATGCAACATTGCGGGGTGGATCTGATTCAAGTTTGTTCAAATCGGCCCCCTGGATTCATATTTGGGCTTAATATAGAAGCCCGAATTCGCACTTAGTGCATTTCGGGCAAATTTATTAAAAAATCTTCTTCTCCAGATCCAGCAGGCAGAATCTTTTGATATTTGGTATGCAACATTGTGGGGTGGATCTGATTCAAGTTTGTTCAAATCGGCTTCCTAGATTCATATTTGGGCTCACTATAGAAGCTCGAATTCGAACTTAGTGCATTTCAGGCAAATTTCTTAAAAAATCATCTTCTCCAGATCCAGCAGGCAGAATCTTTTGATATTTGGTATGCAACATTGCGGGGTGGATCTGATTCAAGTTTGTTCAAATCGGCCCCCTGGATTCATATTTGGGCTCACTATAGAAGCTCGAATTCAAACTTAGTGCATTTCGGGCAAATTTCTTCAAAAATCTTCTTCTCCAGATCCAGCAAGCAGAATCTTTTGATATTTGGTATGCAACATTGCGGGGTGGATCTGATTCAAGTTTGTTCAAATCGGCCCCCTGGATTCATATTTGGGCTTAATATAGAAGCCCGAATTCGCACTTAGTGCATTTCGGGCAAATTTATTAAAAAATCTTCTTCTCCAGATCCAGCAGGCAGAATCTTTTGATATTTGGTATGCAACATTGTGGGGTGGATCTGATTCAAGTTTGTTCAAATCGGCTTCCTAGTTTCATATTTGGGCTCACTATAGAAGCTCGAATTCGAACTTAGTGCATTTCAGGCAAATTTCTTAAAAAATCTTCTTCTCCAGATCCAGCTTCAGAATCTTTTCATAATTGGTAAGCAGCATTGTGGGGTGGATCTGATTCAAGTTTGTTCAAATCGGCCCCCTGGGTTTATATTTGGACTCCGTATAGGAGCCCAAATTTTAACTTAGTGCATTTCAGGCATATTTCTTAAAAAATCTTCTTCTCCAGATCCAGCAGGCAGAATCTTTTGATATTTGGTATGCAACATTGTGGGGTGGATCTGATTGTGATTCATGAACGTATTTATTTGTAAAGTTGATAGAATCTTAGACAAAATTTGCAGAAAAGATCTACTATAGAAGGGTTGGTATCCAGGGTGAACCGTTTACCCAAATCTAGCAGTACTAATGCATTATTCACATAAATCTCCGTTCAAATTTTATGACCCTTCATTGGAACACACGCATTCAGCTCATTCCAACAAAGGTCATATGCCATGTTTTCGAGACAAAGGAATAAAAATTTTAGTTATTCATGAAATTTTTAGGCAACTGTTGTCTGTTATTCACATTGCTTCATGAAATTTCAGTACTTTTAGAAGTTAGCTCAGTAATCAAGGGTTAATTCCCCTTAATTAAATGTCGCCTCTAAAAAACAACCACTTTGCATATCTTACCTTTTTACCAGCATAACTGCCAAAACTTGTCTGCATTCTTCGCAAAAATCGCTATTCAAATTTTAATTTTTGTCTCTTAAACATACATGTACTTATCGCTTGTAAATACCCCATTGGAATGAGCTTTTTGAGCTCATTCCAATGAGAGGTCGCACACCATGCTTTTTGAGTCAAAAAAGCAATTTTTTTAGTTATTCCAGAATTTCGTACGTAAAACACAGCTTTATGACTTCACATTAAAATGAGCTCTCTAAGCTTGTTCCAATCAACATTCACGCACTATGTCTTTCACACAAAAAATAAAATTTTCCATTTATTCAGGAATTTTGTTTGCAAGAACACTCTTACCCCCCCCCCCCCCCCCCCCCCACACACACACACACACACACACACACACACAAACACAGACACATACATCTAAAAGTTCGTCAGCAAAAAAACAGTTACTTCAGTTTTTAAATGCATTATAGGAACAACTTGCCTAATCAAATTTAAATACTTTTGCATCATTCTGTATCTAGAACAAACCATTTACCATATCTTTACGCAAAATTCTCCAGCATCATTCACAAAAAAACACCATTATTTATATATTCACATTTCTGTCTTAAAAATATACCTGATCTTCCCATACCCCTATTGGAATAAGCTGTTTGAGCTTGTTCCAATGATGATAAAAAAACTAATATTTTGGAAAATTTGTGAAAATTTTTGTTTTCTTGCATGCAAATATATACATGTAGCACATGGAAGATATCCACAGTTGGGGAGAGATGTCCAAGGCTATCTCTTCACATTCCTTGTTTGTGCTTCATGCTAAACCAGTTTGTCTGCAGAGATAAATTTGCTTTATTAAAAATCATTGGAGATTGGCCACACACCAATGATTTTAAATAAAACTAATTTTAGGTAACAAATGTTGAACTTCAAACAAAATCTATCACTCAACCAGTTAATGTTGATGAGGCATGACATGGTGAAGGTGACCTAAAATACTTCTTAGAGTCACTTTGTCAGGTGAGCGATTAAGGCCACGTGGGGCCTCTTGTTTAGTTTCTATTTACAGAGAACAAGAACATGGTGATGTTTACGTGACGCCGTCAGAGATTGTGCTTCCTTCATCGCATTTAGATAGTCAATCAAAGCTAGCAGCTAAAGTGCTCATTAATATTAGATAGGGCAATAAACCACAGCGTGGTTTCAGCTCCCTGTCGTCAGCTAGCTGGTGAAGTGGTAACACCGTCCGAGGGTACCGTGACATTGCGGTCGAGTAGAGTAGAAAGGGTAGAGCGAGCACTATAAAATAATAACAGGCTCACCCTGCGACGACGGAGAGGAAGAAGCCGGCAAGTTCAGCAGTAGCTCGGCAAGGTCTGAAGGACCGCGAGCGAGAGAGCCCCCTCTCTCTTTCATAACAACATCTGGGGCCAGATGTTGTAGTTCAGAACTTGCGTCAGTCGGAGCATATGGCCACATCTCCCGTTTGGGATGCTCTTTTCAGTTCACAGCCGGGGTCGGCTATAGTTTTGGCTTCTTCTTCAGCGTCTTCCAAGCACACACGGCCGCACCTTGGCTACATGACTTCTGATATCCAGCCTGCATCGCTGAGAAGGTCCACTCTTCGTCAGAGAAATCACACCATACAGTAGCCAAGGAGACGAGGCCTCATTCATCGGGTTGTCTGCAGAAAAGAGCCACCTCGAACACACTGTCCCAGGAGCAGCCGGCAGCCAAGCAACAGAAGACCGCTGCTCCTCAGGCCTCCATAATAGACTTGCTGTCGCAGATTGCGAAGCTCATAACAGCATCCCAGCAAGTGCAGAAGCAGCCGACGGCAGTCTCAGAACATGAGCTGTCGGATGGTGCTGGGTTGGTCCAGTCATCTGCTCGCTCAGATACTTCCCTGAGTTCGTTCCTGAGAATCAGAATGCTGCGATTGTTCGAAAGTAGCACTATTCAGTAGCTAAGAGATGAGGCCTCATATATCGGGATGTCTTGAGAAAAGAGCCGTCTTGGGCACATTCCCGGGAGCAGCCAGCAGCCAGAATAGAAGACCGCTGCTCCACAGGCCTCCGTAACGGATTTTCTGTCACAGATTGCGCAGCTCATCGCAGCATCCCAGCAAGTGCAGAAGCAGTCAACGGTAGTCTCAAAACCTGAGCTGTCGGATGGTGCTGGATCAGTCCAATTATATGCGCATTCAGACCGTGATTTTCAACTGATTCAGACGAATGATGAAAAGGATATGGAGGGGGATTACCCTTCCCTTTCGGAACAACACATGGTTGAGATGGATTTAATCCATCAACACTACCCTGAATTTGTTCCAGTGAATCAGAATGCTGCGACTACTTGCAAGAAACCGCTAGTGTTTTGGAACGCCGACTTTATCTGGAAAAAGAGGAGGAAATGTCTTTTCCGGTTAAGTATAGACAGGTGTCGCAGGCCTTTGGCCTTTTAGACGATGCCATATTCAACTTTCCAGTGGAAAGAAGTAAGGCGGTTTCTTGTCATCATCTTCCGTAATTTTACCGATTATAACAGAAAACGGGGAAGATGTATTGAGAGTTCCTCTCTGTTTGAATGAGCAGGCAAAGGACCTAGTTATGGCCTTACCTTCATCATTCACTATTCACTCTGGACACAATTGAGATGGTATTTCTTCATTCAGAGCGAATTTAGACTCACTGTCTTACACAGATCACCTTTAAGAACTGTGACGCAACGTCTCTACGGAAAGGAATTTGAGGACGTTCGTACCTCATTTAGAGTCCTTTCCAGGGCTATTATATTTATCACATATAACTTTTTAACAGTTGCTAATTTGGAGTTAATCAGACGTGATGGAGCCCTTGCATCGTCATCCTTAAAAGATGATAAGGTGCAAAAATCTCTTTGGGTCGCTCTGGTTTCTGGACACAAAGTTTTTGACTATAAGCTTTCATTGGTTTATGACCAAGCCACAAAGAAAGCATTAATACTTTGCTCCTTAAGTCAGAGTCTAATCGACCCGCAATAGCAGAAAGGAGTAAGGGAGGACGTCCTAGACAGAAAGTTGTCTAAAAAGGACTCCTCGCGAGGGAATAGGTAACCCTCCTATAATTACTCTAGAGATCGTCATACAGCGACTCGGATAGAAGGCTTAGGTCTGATCGAGGCTACCGGTCAGATGCCCCTAAGCCATTGGCTCGAGGCTCTTTGCGAAGGAGACGGTAGTTTCTCCTTCCGAAGGTCTCACAGGTACTACAGGTGAGGGTTAGGACCTCTATTGCTTAGCAGTTGATGGATGGTTATCAAGATTCACATCAAACTGGATAACTATTCTGGAAGACCAGTAAGCGAGAAGTGTGGTCTTGGATGGCCTACGGCTATCTTTCTGAGAGAACCACAACTAACTTTATGTCTGTGATGGACAATGTTTCCGTCAAATCCTTGCATAAGAGTCTCTCCAATCGGAGGTAAAGGTTCTCTTGACAATGAAAGTAATAGAGGTCATCGAGAATCAAGATTCTCTAGGATTCTATAGTCACCTGTTACTCGTACCGAAGCCATAGAGCTTGTTCTGACCGGTAATAGACTGGAGCTGGATAACAAGTTTATCAAAGCTCTAAAAGTTTGTTTATGGTTATCATTTAGTCGGTAAAAGTGAGCGTTTGAGTGAACGACTATGCTACAAGCATAGATCTAAGGATCCGTTTTTTAGCTCACCTACTTCTGAAAGAAGTGGTGAGTTATTGTCATGACCTCGGGCGTCAGCGTCTGGCATGTCCAATATTGTAAGATTTAATGTTAAGGTTAATTTCTCAAAGATCAGTGGGTTCAGGCCTTTGATATTGCATATGTAGGTTGTAGGGGACTATCAGAACAGTATTTAACCCTGATACTATGACTTTTTTCCAAATTTCACCTAAAATTTTCTGCAAAACTTGTAAGAATTTGTGTTTAGGTGTTGTAAGAATTTGCGTTAAAGTCAGCTTTTGTGCCGATTGTGCTGCTTTAACTTCTCATTACTGTTGATTTTCATATTTCAATAACAACTATAGGTATTAACCCTACTGTATGCAGAAATTTAACGGAAATTTTCTTTTTTTTTCAGTCAAAATTTTCATGTTTTCTCGGACTTAGTTTAAGTTGTAAAACTTTGTAAACTTTGTGTTTAGGTGAGTTGTGTTTCTATGTGTCGTTCCAGGTGATTAATATTCTACACTTGGGTTACTGAACTCCATTGCAGTAATATTTAACCCTCATTACATGCATATTTGAGGAATTTGAGGCTGATTTTCTGCCAAAACTAGTAAGAATTAGCGTTTAGGTGTTGTAAGAATTTGCGTTAAAGTCAGCTTTTGTGTTTGATTGTGGTGCCTTCACCTCTCATTACTGTTTATTTTCTCATTTCAATAACTACTGTAGGTATTAACCCTACTGTATGCAGAAATTTAACTGATTTCTTTTCTTTTTTTTCAGTCACAATGTTCACATTTTTCTCTGACTCACTCAATTTTAAGTTCTAAAAGTTTGTGTTAAGGTGAGTTCTGTTTCTATGTGTCTTTCCAGGCAATTGATATTGTACACATGGGTTACTGAACTACATTGCGGTAACGTTGCGCCCTCATTACATGCATATTTGAGGAATTTGAGGGGGATTTTTGGGACTTATATTCACTTTCTTTAAAAAAATTTTTTTTTAACTTTTAAATTTATTTAATATTTTCTCATACTTGTTACTAGTAACATTAAGGCTTATTTTTTTAGTTGTTGATGTGATGTATTTTTGTTGGGACTTATAGTCACTTTCTTGAACGAATGTTTTTCCGCAACTCCTCTTTAACCAATGAATGTACTTCAATTACAATTTCAGTGATTCTTCATTACACAATGCCATTTTGCACCTTCTATTTTATTTTTTGATCTGATGTTTTTTTATTAGCTCACCTACTTCTATTACAAGTGGTGAGCTTATATGATGACCTCGGGCGTCAGCGTTGGCATCCGGCGTGTCCAATATTGTAAGATTTAATGTTAAGGTTATTTTTTCAAAGATCACTGGCCTCAGGCCTTTCATATTGCATATGTACGTTGTAGGCGCCTATCAGCACATTATTTAACCCTGATACTACAACTTTCTTTCAAATTTCACCTACAATTTTCAGCCAAAACTTGTAAGAATTTGCATTTAGGTGTTGTAAGAAATTGCGTTAAAGTCAGCTTTTGTGCAGATTGTGCTGCTTTAACTTCTCATTACTGTTGATTTTCATATTTCAATAACAACTGTATGTATTAACCCGACTGTATGCAGAAATTTAACTGCAATTTCTTCTTCTAAAATAAATTTATGAAAGCCTTTCCTAATTCTTATTGATGATTTATTATCTGGCCTCACGATTCATATTCTTAATCATAAACATTTCTAAAAGAAAAAAATGCTTTTATATCCAATAATTCTATGTTGAATTGATATATAATAAATGCAGAAATATAGACTTTCCAAAGCCATCACATAAACCACATTAATCATTTGATGCCAATTTATCAATGATTTATATTAACTAAATATTAGTCATGTTACATTGGAACGACATTATCAAGCATGAATGTAGGTGAGCGTTGTGATGTAACATCCCTCTTGTTCATGTCTTGTTATATCCGGCATTCAGAAAGTACCTACGGTTCATCGTCCAAGGGGTAGTATTTCTGTTCCGAGTGATGTGCTTCAGTCTGAAGATAGCGCCCTGGGCTGTCACTCGAATAATGAACTCGGTAATGTCTCACAACAATCTGGTTCGTCTGCCATTATCCAGAACGAAATTAGTCAGTCGTCATGCTCACTTTTGTCTACTATCAGACGCATTAACAGCGAGAAATTTTATGCAATTGATGGGGTTGTGCGGAGCGGCTATGCATCTTGTTTAGATGGGTCGCTTTCGCACACGTCCCCTCCAGTTATTCTTTAATCAGAACTGGAGTTTGAAAACGCATTCGCTCAGGACCAGTATTGTTTTAATGGATCTAGTAAACAAAAGGTCCATATTGGGGTAGATATTCAGTGGTTAACTCAAAGTTCCGCTGCAACTGCCAGATCCGGCTTTCACGATTATGACTGGTATGAGGCAATAGTTTGGGGCATGACCCTGAGTCCGACCGACTCGAAATGCAAGGGTCTTGGAACCCTCGGTTCCTGGAGAAACACATAAACATCAAAGAATGATGTCAATATTGTTAGCGCTACCTCAATGCAGACACGCTTATTCAGATATTGTTGAACAACTCGATAGTGGTAGTATACATCAGGAACCAGGGCGGCACCCATTCATTTCCATTATGATAACTAACGGAGAAGAATTTTCATGTTCATCTCTCTATCCGTCATATACCGGGTTGTCTGAACGTACTAGTAGACTCGCTCCGCGGAAAGGTCGCCTGTTTTATTTGTATTGGATGCTCAACATGCGAGTATTTGGACAGTTTTGCTACCAGTGGGATCACCCCATGATAATTCAGTTTGCGACGCACCGGAACAATTAGTTACCGTCATTTGTGCCGCCATGCCCAGATCATCGAGCACATGCAGTAGACGCTCTACAGAATTCATGGGGATGAATGATAGGATATGCGTATCCTCCAATTCATTTGATTCAATAGATTTTGTTTAAGATTAAACAGTCTTGTGTATCCTACTAGTAGCACCTCTGTTGTCACAGAAACCTTGGATCAGTATTCTCAAGTGTCTGTTATGGGACGCTCCCCAAAAGCTTCCTCCAGGAAAGGGTCTTCTTTCAGGGGAAGTTTGATTCTTCACGTCCTTCTTCGCCCATAGTGGCATAATGGAGTTGGTTAGACGTGAGGGAACCATCGCTGTTCCTGTATTTTTTGATAACTGGCACAGGAACGATTAAATAATGTGGGTGAGGAGATTTCGATATGACTTCGAATTCCCCCTCCCCCCCCCCCCCCTCCCCACACACACACACACACACTGCCTATGCGTTTAGAGGCAATTACCGGGCAAGATATAGTTTTCTTCCTGCAAGCCTCATATATTTTAATACATACATACTATGCATTTGGGTCGTGTTCTATGGCGATCTCATGGGCACATCTGCTTTTTAGTTGGATTAGTATCCTGTGATTATTTGTAGATTTGTTATATACTAGCACTTATTTAAAAATCATCACAATTAATTGCTACTCTTCGAGTACCTCGCAGGCTGCATAACGAGTTAACTGGTATTCAGATGATTACATGCTAAATATAAATGCTCTCGCACATTATATTATTAGGCTAACTCTTTATTGTCTTTTGTGGACCTTGAAATTATAATCTATTTCGGGGGCGGTCCGTGTCAGAGCCTGTTAATCCTACCTACTTCCATTTCTAGATCCCAAGTTCCTTTTATGTCTACTCAATTCACACACGTGTTTTTACTATCGTAGATATCGATTAGTACATGTTGGAGAGTGTTGTTACTGGAATTTATTGTACAGAGGCCGCCTGTGGATTACATAGAAGTGTGTTTTCTCTTTAGGGATAATTCAGTGTGGCTCGATTGGACATGTATATGTTATATTTTATATCACCAGTTTTCGACGCATCTGTGTACATATGTTATATAGCGGGCAATATTAATTACCAGGATCGTCGCTATAGCCTTAACTTCTGAAGTGGCATTAAGCACCATTTATTAATCATGAATTAATACCTGAGTGTCTGTTCGACGATTATTTATATTATTTTTTGGTACCGCTCTTATTGATTCCAGAGCTCTCCCCTCTTTCTTTTGAAGATTCCTTCAGAAGAAAGGGGGATGGAGGGGGTTGATTTTTACCTCTTCTCTGGATTATAGAGTATGTAACTATGAGGGAAGCTGTTTTATCCATAATTATATCCTGCATACAGCTGAAGTGTTATTGTATGGCGTATGTTTGTGGGGGATTTTCACTCATTCTCAGATACGTCATCCTAATTTTTGGGGCTTAGTCCGGACTAGCCTAAAAAATCAGGAACTTGTTACATCCTAAGTAGCATTGTCTTCATGCTTACAATAAGGAATTACTTGAATTGGGCTCCTTATTTAGAATATGTCTCCTCTTATTGTATAGAGATACATACATGTAATTCCTAATTATTCTAATTTCCTTTCATCATGGATTGCAGGATTGGAACTATTTCGGAAGTCCTAGGCCCTCCATCTTTTTACTATTCAGCTAAGTCTGGGCCATTGGTGGTTGTGTAAAAATATGATAAATTTATAGTAATTTGTATATTTTTATACTTACCAATGGCCCAGACGAGGATGGCCCTCCCATGAGTGGGCACTCATACCTCCCAGCTGAATTATTATGTAATACTCTCTTTTACAAAGAATGATGCTGGCGTCTGCACATGTGTGGAGAGTAAATGTATGAAGGACCCGACAGGACTTCTAATTTTCGGTTTTGCATGCAAATTTTGGGATTGGGGGGTCAAAATTTGTGTTTGGTCCTCGATATTTTGGAGTTAGCACCAGCTAAGTCTGGGCCATTGGTAAGTATAAAAATATACAAATTACTATAAATTTATGATTTTTTTTTTTTTGCTATGGAAGATATATTGGTTGCACTCAGAAGAGTATAACAGTACTCTCAAATTCTAATTATTTAAGAACTGATAATTTATTCCTGCAGCAGGAATTTGTGAGAATAATAATGCCACAACTGCTTTGAAATTTCTAATTACAGGCATGGAAGAGTGCATATGCAAAAGGTCAAGATTTTGTAAAATATTATTCAGAGTATCACAAAAATTTTAAAGAAGAAAAGAACAATGAAGGAAAGTATATTCTATACAATGAACCTACTACTAATGAAATTAATGAGAATATACAAATCAAAGATAAGAAACCATTGGATTTCCCACAGCAGGCTTCACCAGGATATGCACAACCAGATGCCAGAGACAGTTTGTTAAACATGAAAGCTGTTCATGATAATCAGGACATAGAGTCATTTTCTTCAGAATCATTAAACACAAACCACTCTGAACCACAATTTGGCCAAAAACAACACTTTATTGCAGTGAATCCAGACAGCTCAACAATTAACAGTTTTACTAAAATGAAAAATACTGTGATAGAAAATGGTAGAAGAATGATAGACAGACAGAGTCCATCACCCAAGTCATTGTCACAAGAGGCCTTAGATTTCATGTGTGGAGTTATGGACGAATGCACACATTTAGGAAATTTCTCATTACCAGTAGATACTAGTCTGATCATTATTATGAAAGCCAGACAGGATGCTTATGTTCCAACAGACAATGTTATTGGCCTGGAGCAGCTTTGGCCTGGCTCTGAAGTGAGATATCTTGACAGAGGACATATAGCCTCATGTCTGTTCGAACAAGAAGCAATAAGGTATGACCTCTAGTATTTTAAGTGGATAATGTTGGAATACAGAATGGCTTTGTTGTGGGGCCAATTAGATGAAAAACATCCAAAAGACCATTATTATCCTCAAATGGTATGAGGGTGAGTTGGTGAAATCTTGTCTGAAAAAAATTCCTTTTTTTTTGTTCATATTAATCACTTACATTGACACTTGGTAATGTGACTTTGACTTTTTAATACTTCGCTTCATTACACTGGTTACCAAGTATCGAAGTATAGATTCTCGCTCGACTCTGATTATGTGGAAAAATCAGCCCACATTTTGATGAATAGGATGATCTGGTTTAACTATAATCGCTATCACAATTAACCAAGTCAGGGAATTGATTCATGGAATTAATGTTAACCCTTTACCCAACGTAACGGCCAAAACCGGCCAGCGCTATTCTCAAAAATCGCATATTAATTTTCAAAATATTTTCATTTTTTGTCTCAAAAACATAGGTTATGACCCCTCGTTGGAATGAGCTCGTCGAGCTCGTTCCAACGAGGGGTCATAACCTATGTTTTTGAGACAAAAAATGAAAAAAATTAGTTATTCAAGATTTTTTTTTGCAAGTGTCGTCTGCTTTTCATGTTAGGTAAAGGGTTAACCCCCACTATAAGCCTAGAAAGTTTGGTGCTTGATTTTATCGCACCACCATTGATGACACCGGTATAGGGACACAGAATGATTTGCAATAACAGTCCGGCACCATCAGAGGTGTTTTCTGCAGTGCTTTCATTAACCACATTTAAAAATTTCATATTTTTACATTACAACCAATGGCCCAGACTAGCTGGTGCAAACTCAATATAATTTAGGGCCAAACACAAACGTTGAACCCCCCCAATCCCCAAAATTTGCATACAAAACCAAAAAATTCAAGTCCTGTCTGGTCCTCCATACTTATGTTATCTCTGCGCATGCGCAGTAACCAGAAAGGTACCGAAATTGGCGCAAACCATCATTCTTTGTTTGGCCCTAAAGTCAGTAACAATGATGTGACATTTGTGCTTTAAAATCTCCTTTTTTTGAGGATGCCAGACACAAATCAATGAAAGAATTGGTGGATTCAAGGCTGTAAATGGATGATGGAATTGAACAACAGTGGTGTCAAATGTTCAGGGCTGTAACTTTATAATAATTATAAAAATTATTTCATGTTTCCCAATTTCGGGACATACGCCTGATGTCATCATTCTTGCTAATGATTAATCCACTGTTTGTTAAGTATTCCTTCCCTATCCTTTGATGAACCCCTCCTTTTAAACTCCTAAGCTTTTTGGCTATTTTTTATTGAAATTTTTTATTAAATTTCTTGGGAGTTTAATGTGTATTACATAATGTTTATTCTGTTTATCCCCATGGTTACGTCCTCACCCTAGGGGTGTTAGGTCGTTTTGGTCTTGCATTGCATCTCCTATCTGCTGTATCATTTTTTTTATGAAGATCTAGCTTTGCTTCTGGTAACATTTAATTCAGTTACTGACTTTGGGCCTTTTTGTGTGCCTGATGTCTTGTTTCCGTTTTTTTCCTTTGACGTTGTTTACATTGGCAACGTTCTTAAATATATGTAGTATTTAATATTATAATACTGTAGAATTACTGTAGGATACATTGATTATGATTCCGGTAGTGTAGCTCATAAAATTTGTATTTTGTCCATACTTAAGCTCTATCATGATGCCCTTGGGCTCATGATGTTCCCTTTGGGCATTTTCCCAAAATTTGTTCCAAAATTTTTTTTATAGTTTTTTCGAATTTAATTTGGCTTGCTATTATTCATGTATCTTTATCATAAATTTTGTTGTGGAGTTTGTAGGAGTGCTATCGACTTTGTCTTTTGATTGTAATTTTGAAAACTTACTGCTCTAAATGCAAGGCAAGGAAGTCTTCCTCGGATTTCCATGCTTGATGCCTTGCCTGTAGTCGATGCACTCCTACGGATTCTTGTCCTACTTGTGTACATTGGGATGACAGACATTGGAGATGGGTGTTGTAGAACGTCGTTGGCGGTGAGGCTCCTATGCCGGAGCTCTCACCGCAAAATAATTCCTTGGTATTGTGATAACCATCCAAAGTGTGCTACCATTGTCGTGCTCTGATGAGCAAACAGAGCTAGCTGCAAAGGTGCTCATGAATATTAAGCAAGGAATAAGGCCTCTAGTTAGTGCTCTTAATCCTTTGCAAGCAGCTAGCTCGACCAGTGAAGCGGTTACCCCATTCGTGGGAGCCGTGATGCCGGGTAAGTCCATTGCGGTCGAGGGAAGTGTAGAATTGGGTAGAGCGAGCTCCTCAAAAACTAAAGTTCACCCATCGACAACAGAAATAGAAAGGAAGTCAGCAAGTTTCTCTTTGGGAAGCAAGGCGAGGTCTGATAGACCGCGAACAGGAGAGCCTTCTCTAACCTAGCAACTTTTGGGGCCAAAGGTTGTTTTGAGAAACTTGCCTGAGCTAACATCCACACCTGCCACTCGGGGACGCACGGGCTCGGCTACAGTCAAGGCTTCCTCTGCTATGTTAGAAAAGCACACACAACCGCATGCTAACTACCCGACTCTGGATATCCAGCCAGCTGTGCGAAGACGGAGCCAGTCTTTGCCTGTGAAGTTGGACCCTGGACCATCCTGTAGCTAGCGATCCGAGGCTTCGTTCATTGGGACGTGCAGAGAAAAGATCTACCTCTGGATGTCCGTCCCAGGAGCAGCAAGCGGCAAAAAAACAGAAGACCGCTGCTCCTCAAGCCTTGATAACAGACTTGCTGTTGTGCAGCTAATCGCAGCATCCTAGCAAGAGCAGCCTTCCATAGACTCCGGTGGTAAGCTGTCAGATGGTGCTGGGTTGGTCCAGTCATCTGTACATACATACAGATGCAGAGGACCGAACTTCACAGCTGAATCAGTCGGATGGTGAAAGGGACAAGGAAGGAACAGGATATGGTAGTGATGAATTTTATTCATCAATACTATCCTGACATTGTTTCACCTGATCAGCAAGCTGCAACTACTAGAGAGAAACCACTGGCATCTCTGGACAAAGATTTTGTGCGAAGGAAAGATGATGTTCTTTCCTTCCCGAAACAATCTTGGCAGGTGTCTGAGGCCTTCGGCCATGTTAACGATGCCATATTCAACCTATCTAGTGCCAAGAGGAAAGGCGGCTTCTTATCGACATCTTCAATAAATATACCGTTCCTTGGACCACGTTCCTTTAAAACAGTTGGAGAAGATGCCTAGAGAGCTCCTCTGCGTTTGGATGAGCAGGCTGGGGATTTAGATATATACCTACCTACATCATTCAGTATACGCTTGGAAGTGATGGAATGTGCTATTTCATCCAATAGAGCGAATCTGGACGAGATGTCCTACGCAGATCACCTCACCAGAGCTATGGTGCAACGTCTTAATGGGAAAGAAGTCGAGGACGTTCATTCTTCGCTTAGAGTTCTTCCCAGGGCAGTCATGTTTGCCACATACAACTTCACCCTGACAGTGGCAAATTTGGAGTTGTTTAGACGTGATGTAGCCCTTGCGTCATCATCACTTATAGATGACAAGGTGAAAGGCTCTCTCTGAGTCGCTCCGGTCTCCGGATATACTCTATTTGATGACAAGCTTTTGTTAGTCTATGAACAGGCTACAAAGAAAGCTTCCAATGCACTGCTACTGAAATCTGTGCCTCAATAACATGCTTCAGCAGACCGGCGTAAGCGAGGCCGTTCCACTTCACAATCAACTAAAGGATACTCCTCGCGAGGGTACAAGAAACCCTCTTATAATTACCCTGGAGGTCGTCAGTATAGCGACTCGGGAAAGGGGTGCAGGTCTGATCAAGACTATAGGTCAGACACCCCTAAGCCGACGGAACGAGGTTCTTCGTGGGGAGGACGTAGTTTCAAAGTCACGGAAGATCAGTGTGTGAGAAGTGTAGTCTCGGAAGGCCTGCGGATATCATTCCGAGCAAACCCCCCACTTACAAGATGTCTGCTTTGGACAAATCTTCCGGTGGATCCTTTAAAAAGAGAGTCTCTCCTTGCGGAGGTACAGGCTCTCTTATTAAAGGAAGCAATAGAGGTCATCAAAAATCAAAATTCTCAAGGTTTTAGTTAGAGAGCACAGATGGTTTTAATTACTCTATCGTGTACGAAAGGTTTGATGCCCTCACATTGTTTATATCGCTAAACGATTGAAGGGAACCCATTTCTTAAGTTGTGCATTCCTGGCATTTAGGTTCTTAGGGCATGCGAGAAAACCCTCAAAATAACTTTTCTTTACACTTCCACGTACGTGAATGGTTTTCATCCCGAAGATTCCCAGATGTTTACTGATAAGAAAGGATTTTCCTGGCATTTTCAAATAAGAAGGGGGTCGTCCGGCCGGACACCATTCACTCAAGCTTTCCACTTTTATTTATGCTCTCATGTTTGTGCAAGGTTTTTTGTCTCGAATGTTCACTCATGTTTCCTGATGATGGAAACACAACTTAAGAAAGAAATTTTTTTGGTGTTTTCAGATAAGAAAGGGGTGGGGGGGGGGGGGGGGGAAGATACCTCAATAACGCAACGTTCAACATTCAATAATACCATCGCGGCCGCGTTATCGGTGTGCTTTCTATTTTTAGGGAGGATGATCCCAGTGGAATTAAAAAATGTCTGTCCACATTCATGCTCACTGTAAACATAGAGGATATGTCATGAATATTCATTCAAGATGACATTTGTGCAACGAGTCGAGAATTTTCAAGTTTCTTGAGGCTTTGAGTGGCAAAATTTGAGATTCGGACGTGTTTCATAAAAGTCAAATTGAACGAGCAAAATTATCGTAACAATTTTATTATACGGCTCAGGAAAGAAAACTTAATCTAGGTTTGAGTATAGTGTGTCTAGTTAATTAACCCGTGAACTCGAAAAGAGGTAATTTCATTGAAGTCAGAAAAAGTTTGATAAATGTGTTTACATCTTCCAGTACATTCAAATTAGGAATTTCAAATTGTGGTGACCTCACACAACATAAGACAGAGAAACGAAAAACATGCAGACTCTGCTGTCTTGACAGATTTTCAAGACAACTCATTGTTTGCAATAATCCGAATTACTTCCTACTTCAAATGCCCCTTTAAATATTTTTGCATTTCCAGAACTCAAAACCAATAAGATTATTCCTCTTATTGCTTTGATATGAGAAAATTTTCGGATTGTAACTAGATTTGCACTTATGTGTAGGGGAAAGGTTGGGCTTTTTAACCGTATAAAGAAAGTAAGCCTAAACCTTAAGTCACCCGCTCGTAAAATACGCGCGTTTTGGGTTTTGATGGAAAATGCGAAAAAATGTAAAATAAAAAATAAAGGGGAATTTGTGGTCGAAAGCAATTCGGATTATGGATTTGAGGTCACTGAACAGCCAATTCTAAGGGTCACGGCATTCAAAGCCAAACTCAATCGTCTTGATCAGTGTCAATGTCACTGCTGAAATCATGTTATTGTATGGCATTTTCATCATCAGATTCTTTTCCAATACACTCGGACTCCTCTAACAAAATCTGGCATTTGAGGCCTAAGAAACCACACAAGACGATAACATCCTTCCACGATCTCCCAAGCTCCATTGGGTTTCTTTGGCAAGTTGTTAGTTGATGCAGAATGTCACATGTTGGCAATGAAATTCGCCTGCAAAACTTTCTGATGCATGACATCTTTACATGGTGGAATACTGCTGGTGTCAACTCACTTCAATTTTGAGAGTAAATTTTTTTAACTCTGGGTACATATGCTTTCTTGAAAACTCTGTAGCGATACTGTTTGAGTGGCAGAGGTTTCCGAGCTCCATTTTGAGCACATGTGTAGTCTTCAAGGATTTGACGTCTCTTGCTTGGGTACATTTGTCGTCAAGTCGGAGAAGGCTGCAACATACCAAGTGTCTCTTTCCATAATCGTGAATTGTCGTTTCTTTCCTTTACGAGAGAATGCTGCTGTATAGTCGCATCCTGTAAATGCATAAAAACACGGTCAAGCACAGCAAATAGAGTCACCCATATCCTCAGCAAGTGCAGTCATATTGACAAACCTTATATTACCCCGTCGTGACGTACCCTCGTCCATCCACACTTTCGACAAGACTCGGCTGATGTGGTGTAGCAGAATAACTAAAATATCCGTATCTGCGGCTCGTATTACAACATCTCTATGAAGCAATTTCCTATCAAGATCTATCAGATGTAGACATACTCGGGTATCAGCTTCTGGGTGGTTACAAAATAGACCTTGAATTTGTTGCTAATGTACTTCACCACCCACAACTTCAAACTTGACGTATTCCTCATCAAAGCCAAGATACATTTCTTTTCCCGTCATAACACTTGGGTGGTGATTGTTCGACCAGTCCTTTGCAAAGAATTTAGGTTGTTGCTTCTTGAACGAGGAAGACTTGAGTGCTTTTGAAAACCCTTCGGACGTAACTTATCCGGTCCAGAAATCACATACTGTGTCTCATCTAAACCTCTGCAAACCCTCTCATAATCTTTAATGGAAGGTTCTTCTTATGTGTCAAACAACACGTCGATTCTCTTTGCTTTGTGAGTCAACAACAGATACAGGTCAACATGTGATAGACCAGCGTATGTGGGTGGTAAATTCTGTGGTAAACAATTGAGGAGCAAATTTCCATCAGCGACAAAAGCTTGTATGTCAACAGAATGTCTGTGTTCTATAATTCTCTTTTCAAGCAAGGAGAACAATGAATTTTTGTCTGTGTGCACCACTGAACCATTGCTCTTACAGATCGAAAGCAGAACTGACGCTAGGGCAAATTGTAAAATGAATTCAAGATTAACTTTGAGTTTTGATGCCCTTATCGACAGCATTTTGGGCTCTGGAATTTTTGGCACTTTGGGGTTGCGAATGTCTTGATCTTATTTTTCGTTATCATTCTTTCAAAATGGTCCAAGTCATCATCACATTCTTTTACAAAATTATCATGCTTCTCTTTCCCTACTTTCTTCACAGTTTTGAGGAAATCGCATATTTCTGGCGCAGCAAGTTTTTCAGTGTTGATGTTGATAAGGGAGTCTGTATCAAAAGACAAAGGATCTGCATTTGCTTGAATGATACAGATCAGTTTGTTCAGATCAGTATTGTCGTGTTTCACTCGACTGTGGCTGAGCTCTGCTTTGACATCATTGCCTTTATTCATGCCTATTATCTCAAATGCTGCCCCAATGAGTGCAGCCGTGCTCCCTTTTGTCACACTCCAACAAAGGCGTGCATTGTAATTGTTAGTTGCAGTGGTGTAGCCAGTCATTCTAGAAGCTGTGTCAGCATTCACTGTCTGTTCAAGCGTCAGATCCACTGGCAATCTACTGAAGTGGTGATCAGTGCTACAAATACCGAACAATCCTGTCTCTAACAATTCTTTCAGGCTCGGGTGACTTGCAGGAAGATTCATCAGATCAAGTTGATGCTTTGTCATCCAACAGGCATAATTGATTCAATTGGTTGCAAAAAATAGGTCTATTGCGGGAGTTAAAGCTTCACAATATAAATCAATGTCACACTCGCGTACTGCCCAATTAAGTAGCTGAAACACGTGCACGCATTCTAGGTACTCATAGCAGAACTTGGCAGTTTTTGCAAGATTGCCACACAGCGCAAGGCGTTGGATCTATGCAGGACATATAACTTTCAAGCATCTTCTGGAACTATGAGGCCTCTAGTACTATGTTTACTGACACTTTGTCCGCAAGTTTTGCTTTGTTTATTAATCATTTGACTTCATCGCTATGTTCGTAATCTGCAGAAAATTTCCGAAATTGTACAGTTTCAAGTGCCACAGACAGCATGGGGTGCAGGTGCTTGCAGCGATTGAAGTTGCTGCAATTTATGAATCCATTCATGGAGCCAGGGGCAAGTATTTCAGATTCTGTGAGCATTTCAGGGAGTCCAGATTCGTCGATTAGCTTTCCTAACAGACACATCATCAGGCGAAAACTCCCATATAAGATGAATATATTATCAAACATTGGTTTTTCTGTAACTTTTTTTGCAACTACGAGATTCAGGGTCACTACACCATTCCTTTGCCCATATTCTGTCACACAGGCTTGTGTTAATTTGAGAGTCTCCAAAATGACTTCGTTGGAAGTGGGTGGATTCTCCATGTTGGGCATGTAATGCACAAACTGTTTAGGTAAATGATCAATATAGAGACGAGACATGAATCCTACCCACATAGGAATGTTTTCCATATTAAAAGCCTGTGCTGCTAAAAACAGAGGTCCTTCTTTTTGGCAATAATCGATGAAGCTGCATGAGTTCTTGTGTCCAAATTTCTGTACGAGAATACGATCATTCGAGGTTTTTTGCGATATGGCTAAAGAGTCTTAGTTGGAACACCCAAAGATCTCCTCATTCTTCTTTTCATTGCACAAGATATTTTTACACAACAACCAATGGCCCAGACTTAGCTGGTGCTAACTCCAAAATATCGATGGCCAAACACAAATTTTGCCCCCCCAATCCCCAAAATTTGCATGCAAAACCAAAAATTAGAAGTCCTCTCTGGTCCTCCATACATTTACTCACCGCACATGTGCAGATGCCAGGAAGTAACCGGAATTGGCGCAAACATCATTCTTTGTTTGGCCCTCAGTCAGATAACAACAAACTGACTTCCGTGCTTTTAAATCTCAGTTTATAATGATGCAAGACACAAATCAGTGGTTAATTTGGTGGATCCAAGGACACAACTGGATGACGGAAGGAAGAAATGGTGGTTTGAAACGTCCAGGGCTGTAACTTTATAATATTTATAAAAATTAGTTCATGTTCCCCAATTTTGGGACATGGGCCTGACGTCATCATTATTGATAATGATTTTTCCACTGTCAGTTAAGTGTTCCTGTCCCCCCCTCTCACCCCCCCCCCCCCCCCACCCCCCGCCCCCCTCAGCTAAACTCCCAAGCTTTTTGGCTTGTATTGAAATTTTTTAATAAAATTTCTTGGGAGTTTCACAGAAAGTTTATTCTGTATATCGCCAGGGTTACGTCCTCACCCTTTGGGTGTTTAGGCGTTTTTAGTCATGCATCATACATCCAGTGTATCGTTTTTTCTTCTGATGACGATCTTGCCTTACATCGGATAGTTCAAAAATCTGTTACTGACTTCGGGCCATGTTGCCTTGGGTCCCGTTTCCGGTTTTCAGTCTGACGTTGTTTACCTTAGCAACGTTCTTTATATATATGTAGTTTCCTATTTATTATATGGTAGGTCTGTTGTAAGATACATTTATCAGTCTACAGTCCTGTAGTGTAGCAGTTAATTTTTATTAGCTGCGACTAGCAGCTCTGTAAGTGGCAATGTCGGTCTGTCTGTCGGTCGGCCGGTCGGTCGGTCTGTCTGTGACCAACAAGTTTCAAAACTCAATAACTTTTGAAATACTTGATGGAATGACTTTATATTTGGCATGTAAGTGTATCATATTGATGTCTAGGCACTGTTCAATGCGTGTGTTGTTCCAAATATTTTTTCTTGGAGTTATGGCCCGTCGTTCGGTCGGTCGGTCTGTCTGTGACCAACGAGTTTCAAAACTCAATAACTTTTGAAATACTTGATGGAATGACTTTATATTTGGCATGTAAGTGTATCTTATTGATGTCTAGCCACTGTTCAATGCATGTGTTGTTCCAAATATTTTTCTTGGAGTTATGGCCTTTGATGAACTTAGAATTTTTTGAGATTGCACCACCCGTCACAGCTACGGCGTCGATGTCGCGATTTTTTGGATGAAAAAAGTAATATTTTTATACTGTACCAATGACCCAGACATAGCTGGTGCTAACTCTTAAAAATATAGGGCCAAACACAAATTTTGCCCCCCAATCCCCCAAATTTGCATCTAAAACCAAAGAAAACATGTCCTGAATGGCCCTCCACACTTCACCTCTACTGCACATGCGCAGTGTCAAGGACGTCCCGAAATTGGCGCCATTAATCATTCTTTGTTTGGCCCTTCATCAGTTAAGATCTGACTGATCTTTGTGCTTGTAAATCTCAGTTTAAATGATGCCAGACACATAAATATTAGAGAAATGGTGATTCTAAGGAGGATATAGAAGGAGGAGAGGAAAAATGAGTGACAGAAAATAATCAGGGCTGTAACTTAAAATTTTTTAATGAAATTATGTTAAGTTACCTATTTTCGAGGCAACAGCCTGTTGTGGTCATTCTTGTTATCAAGTTACACTGCATGTTCAGTGTTTTCCTCTCTCCCTTTCCTTCAAGTCCCCTCTTGCTATTCTCCCATGCGTTTGGCATATTTTCTGTAATTTTATTACTAAAATTTCTTGGGAGTTTTAGCTGGATAACAGAATGAATTCTGTTCTTTTCCCCATGTTTACGTCTTCACCTATGGGTGGTTAGGCGTAGTGTTCTGCATCTACCATCTGATGTTCTGCAGTTTCTTCCCTGGAAGTCTCTGTTTTGCATCAGATAGTGTATTATTGGTAACTGATTTCGGGCCAGGGTGCCTGGAGTCTTGTTCTAGTGTTTTTACACTTATTGTTTACATTTACAACAGCCCTCTGTGTGAGGGGGGATTTCTTGAAAATAATATCTGGATGTTAATTTAATCATAACTAGATACATTATTATTGTTCGTAAGTGTTGCATAAATTGTTTAAAATAGTTTTAGAATTTTTGTCCACACTTAGGCTTGGGATCCATTGGGGCTCAACGTTACTTTTCAGAAACTTGGGCTGTTCTGAAAAAATATTTTTTCAAAATTTTTTGATTTCAATTATTTTATAATATGGATCATATTATTATGTATTTTGATTGTCAGGGGTTGGTGTGAGTACTAGGACTTTGTTTTCTTTTCACAATGAAAGGATATTGTTCAATTGTAATAAGAGGAAATCTTCCTCTGACTTTCATAATCATTGTATATGTAGTCAGTGTACTCGCACTAACTCCTGTTCTGTATGTGTTAATTTCGATGACAACATGGGAAGCGCATGTCACGGTATGTTAGTGGGGAATTGGACATTCCGGTCCTTTCCCCGTAGGGTCACTCTACTTTATCAATTTCTATTTCAGACGATCAAGATTAGGGTGATGTATCCGTGATGTCTTCCAAAAGTGTGCCTCCGTCGTCACAATTAATGAAGAGCTAGCGGAAAAGTGCTCATGTAAATACGTCAATTGCCTAAGAGGACCCTAGTAGGTTCGACGGCCTTTGACGTCCGCTAGCGTGCCCGGTGTAGCGTCCATTCATCGAATGGTCCGGCAGCCGGGTTCGTCCGTTGCGGTCTAGAAGGAGTTTTGGGGTGATGCGAGCACTATAAATCAACCAGATGCACACCCAGTGACGGCGGATTAGAGGAGAGAACGGAGGAAGCCTTTTAGTCCGGTTCCTAGCTCGTCCAGGTCCATCCAGACTGCGAGCGAGAGAGGCCCCTCTCTCGTACAACAACATCTGGCCCCAGATGTTGTGGTACAAAATGTTTCGCATTCGGAGCATACGTCCGCCGCTCGGGACGCTCCAATATATAGTCAGTCCGGAGAGACTGTCAATAAGGCTTCCTCATTCTCATGGTAGCGCACACGACCGCTCTTGGCTACGTGACCTCGGATATCCAGTCAGCTTCGCCAATCAGAGAATCATCGGCGACCAGGTCACACCATCCGGTAGCCAGGGACACGAGGCCTGCAGACTCCGGACGTTCGCATAAGAAAGTGTGCGTGAGTCAATGTACACGGAGCTTCCGGCGGCAATGCATCGTAAGACCGCTACTGCACAGGCCTCGGTGACGGGCATGCTATCCCAAATAGCACAGCTTATCGCAGCATCCCAGCAGCGACAGAATCTGTCGCATCATGTATTATCCGACGACGCTGGGTCGGGACGCTCCGCGGAAGCAGGTACGGACGTCCGAAAATTTCATCCGGTCTGACGGGATGCCAAAAGGGATTCGGAGGATTTCGAGCTTTCCCTTTCGGAACAACATAAGCTGTTGTGTATGTCATCTGACTTTATCTTCTAGAGGTTCTTTCGTCGGACCAGAATGCTGCGATGCCGGATAAGAAACTGATAGCGTCGGTGGACACAGAAATTTTTGGTTCGGTTCAGGGACATCGTCCCTCAGTTCCGACATAGTCCAATAATGTCACACAACTTTCGAATTATTGAACGACGCTATATATATTATTATATGCTTGCTATTAACAAGCATGTCTGGTTTCTTGTTCGCAAAGTTACGGAGATGCTTTCAAAAGTGTGCCTCTGTCGTCATAGTTAATGAAGAGCTAGCGGCAATAAGTGCTCATGGAATATGTCAATCGCCTAAGAGGTCCCTAGTAGGATCGACGGAGTTGACATTCGCTTGCTCACCCGGTGTAGCGTCCATTCATCGAATGGTTCGGCAGCCGGGTTCGTCCGTTGCGGTCTAGGAAGGAGATTTGGGTGATGCGAGCACTGTAATAAACTTTAGTACACACCCAGTGACGACTGATTAGAGGACAGATCGGAGGAAGCCTGTTAGTCCGGTTCCTAGCTCGTCCAGGTCTGCCCAGGCTGTGAGCGAGAGGTGTCTCTCTCGTACAACAACATATGGGACCGGATGTTGTGGTACAGATATTTCGCATTCGGAGGATATGTCCGCCGCTCGGGACGCTCCGTTATATTGACAGTCTGAGAGACTCGATAATGCTTCCTCATCCTCACAGCAGCGCACACGACCGCACATTGGCTACGTGACCTCGAGTTTCCAGCCAGCTTCGTCATTCAGTGATTCCACGGCGAACAGGTCATGTCATCCTGTAGCCAAGGGACACGAGGCCTATACACTCCATTCGCTCGCATAATAGAAGTATGCACGGGGTAACGGACACGGAGCTTCCAGCGGCAATGCATCGTAAGACCGCTTCTCCACAGGCCTCAGTGACGGACGTGCTATCCAAGTTAGCACAGTTTATCGCAGTATCCCAGCAATCGACAGATTCTCGGTCGGATCAGGAATTATCCAACGGTGCTGGGTCGGTGCGCTCCGCTGTTGCATCAGGTTCGGACGACCGAACACTTTATAGGGTCCGACAGGATGGCGAAAGGGATTTGGACGATTTCGAGCTTTCCCTTTCGGAACAACGGAAGCTGCCATACATTTCTTCCGGCATTATCTTCCAGAGGTTGTTCCGTCGGACTACATTGCTGCGATGCTGGATAAGAGACTAATAGCATCATTGGACACGGATTTTTGGATCGGTTCAGGGACATTGTCCCTGACTTACCGACACAGTCCAATAATGTCATTAGAACATTCGAATTATTTAACGACGCTATATATAAGCTTGCTACCAAGCATGATAGTCTAGTTTCTTGTCCGCAATGCTCTATTCTGCCTTTTATCAATTCTAGGAAATAATTTATTTTGGCAGAACAGGGCATACCAAGAGATCATATGCGTCTAGACAGCGGGGTTGAAGACTGGGAATTATCTTTTTCGCCGTCTATGTCAATTCCAACCACGATGTTGGAAACGACAATGATGTCTAATAGACTTAACTTAGACGCTTTATCATACGTAGACCACCTTACTGAGGCGTTATCATTATGTTTTCAAGAGAAAGAATTCCAGGATATGATCCTCATTGTGATTTCTTTCAAGGGCAGTAGTGTTTCCACGTATAACTGCGCCCTTCAGTGGCAACCTGGAGTTGGTTAGACGTGACGCAGCCCTAGCTACATCCACGTGCGTGGATAGTAAGGTGAAGAACTCTCTCAGAGTCGCTTCGGTCTCGGAGAAGCTTCTCTTCGACGGCAACTTTTCAGCAATCTATGAATTGCTCAATATACACGTTCTCTTGTCTATCAAGTGTAGCAAGAGATTCAGACTGAGGCAACATTCGGTGGTTGACTCAGAGAGTGCCACTGCAGTTGCCGGATCCGAGTTTTATGATTATGACGGATGCCAGTCAATCAGGTTGGGGTACAATATTGATCCCAACGGATTCGAAGTGCCAGGGTCTTTGGGTTTCGCAGTCTCTAGGCAAGCACTTATCTTCCAGGGAATAATGTTATTTAGGCTTGCACTATGTCATTGGGTGAACGTTATTCAGAAACGCATGTCCAAATCCTGTCCGATAATACGACAGTAGTTGCATATCTCCGGAACCAGGGAGGCACTCATTCGATTCCGTTATTCAATTTAACAGAAAGAATCCTTCTGTTTGTTATAGTACACCAAGTTCTGCTTCGGTCCGTCATATTCCGGGTCGTCTGATTGTATTAGCAGACTCCCTTTCTCGTAAGGGTCGCTTGTTGCCGTCAGAATGGACTCTCAACAAACAAGTATTCAATCAGATTTGCTATCAACGGGAACGCCCAATGATAATTTATTTGCGACACAACTCACTATTCATTTGCAGACGTATGTGTTTGCATGTCCGGATCCCTGAGTTTATGTTGTTAACGCTCTATTGATCTAATAGGACGGAATGATAGGATATGCGTATCCTCCAGCGCTGTTGATTCAGCAAGTATTGCTTCCACAATACAATTCTGTTGATAGCATCTCTGTCTTCACAGAGACCATGGGTAAATTTACTCAGGTGTCTACTGTGGGACTTACCACGGAAACTTCCTCCATGAGAGGATCTTCTTTCGCTGGGGAAATCGTGTCAACTTCATCACAACCCGCAAGGTCTCAACCTTCACTTATTCCGTTGTGTGGTCCTTCTTGCATGGCAAGCATTGTACAGGACGAGCTTTGGACGCGATTTCTTACTGTAGGAGAACCTCTTCTTCGCTATACTATGCGGCTAAAGTGGAGGCTCTTCCGTCGTTGGTGTAGGGATCATTATGTTGATATTTTTGATCCCTCCATACTAGACATTGCAACTTTCTAGGATACTTGTTTGACAAGATCTACTGCAGCCTGTTACTATTAAGGTTATAGGTCTATGTTATCTCATACCTATGCACTCTATGATAGTTTACAATTGGGTCTTATGTCTCTTTATCTAAGTCAGTTAGAAACTTTTCGATAAATAGACCTAGAATCATTAGATTAAATTCCTATACGGAATTTAGCTTCGGTTCTTATTTAGCTAAGTAATCATTTGAGCCTCTGGAAACAGTAGTTTTCAAATTCTGACCTTTTAAGACAGTAATTCTGTTAGTCTTCTCTTTTACTGAGGAGTCAGTGAGCTTCATGCACTATTGGTGGACGATTCTCACTTTTGTAGTGACGGAAACACTACTTCCTTTACTACTTAGGTTGGATTTTTGGTTAAGAATCAGGCTCCTAATAATATCCGGAACCTATTGTTATTAAGGTCCTTCCGTCTTCGTACGGGCATAGGCCTTTACTCTGTCCGGTTAGAGTTTACGTATTTATAAACAGATATCAGTTTATTAGTACGGACGTAAGCTTCTTCTGTCTTTGATGCCTAATAGAAGGACATTACGCTCCATTCTATTGCTAATGGATTCAATTAACTATCGGTACTGCTTATGGTATAACATTGACTCAGCAGTTTGTGCTTGAGATTTCGGCTCATGAAGTAGGAGCTCTTTCTACATCTTGGGCTTACATTAATAGTGTCGCTATTATAGATTTTTGAAGGCTGCTCATTGCGCTCAGCCATCCACATTCATGAATTTTTATCTCAGAAATATTGAGTCCATTTCTGGAGGCCTCCATTGTTAGGTCTATTATCTACTGCTCAGAATGTCATTCACTTAACAGTTGCTACTATAGCTAGGTAGGCTTTCTGTTTTGGCAGTGACTCTGTCCTGCTGCCCTCTTCGCTCTGGGCTATTTGACCCAGGGCAAGGAGAAGGGGGGGGGGGGGGGAGGGTGTTCCCTTGGGTCACCTGTTTTATTATGAAAACGAGGATACCTCCTCCGGAGTTAGTAATTCTGAGCTGTTACTGGGATGGCTTTTAAGTGAGAAGTTTATGTTTTAAAAATTCATTCAGGTCATAGTTTTTAAAGTATAGCTTTTGAATATATCACGTGTCAAACGGGCGTTATTATACAATCCTCAGACACTTTTAAGGAGTATAAAGAGTCTCTATTCTCTAGACTAACTTTATTTATTGGCTTACTTTAAAATTATTAGTATAAGGATTATACTGGATATTAATAGAGTACATGGATGTTATGATGCTCAATTTTGGAAGGTGTTGTGTCTTTCTAATTTATCATAAATAAGAAAGATACATGTAAGGCCTAATACTCCTTTTCCCCTAGAGGGGATGACTCTATTTTATATAATTGAGCGTATTCTCTATGTCCTAGGCCCTCCAGCCTTTTTACTATTCAGCTATGTCTGGGTCATTGGTACAGTATAAAAATGTTAAAAAATTTATGGTAATTTATATATTTTTTATACTTACCAATGACCCAGACGGGGATGGCCCTCCCAGGAGTTGGGAACTCATACCTCCCCGCTGAGTTCATAGCGCTTACCAGGCACTGGTTATAAGAATGATTAATGGCGCCAATTTCGGGACGTCCTTGACACTGCGCATGCGCAGTAGATGTGAAGTGTGGAGGGCCATTCAGGACATGTTTTCTTTGGTTTTAGATGCAAATTTTGGGGATTGGGGGGCAAAATTTGTGTTTGACCCTATATTTTTAAGAGTTAGCACCAGCTATGTCTGGGTCATTGGTAAGTATAAAAAATATATAAATTACTATAAATTTTTTAACTTTTGTCCACACTTGGGCTCTTTTGGGATACATTTGGGCACTTCGTTTCCTTTGGGAACTTGGGCTCTTGTCAAAATTTTTCGAAAAATGTTTTTGTGTAAACTATTTTATGATTTATATTTTTAATGTTTTTTGTTATGTATCTTTTTATATTATTTAATGTGGAGTTGGTGGGAGTACGATCGACTTAGTTTGCTTCATTATGTAAGCATATTGCTCAATAAGCAAGGCGAGGAAGTCTTTCCTCTTATTTACATGTTGGTTGCCTTGCTTGTAGTCGATGTACTTCCACTAATTCTTGCTCAACATGTGTCGCATGGGATGACAAACGTTGCTGACAGGTGTCACGGTACGTTGTCAGCGAGGGGCCACTGCCGGTCCTCTCGCGGTGAGAGGCTGCCGCCGATCCTCTCGCCCAAAGGTCGCTCTTGTTTTTTAGTTTCTTTTTTACAGAGGAACAAGAACATGGTGATGTTTACGTGACACCGTCTGAGAGTGTGCTTCCGTCGTCGCATTTAGAGCTAGTGGCTAAAGTGCTCATGAATAGTAGACAGGGCAATAAACCACAGCATGGTTTCAGCTCCCTGTCACCAGCTAGCTCGACTGGTGAAGCGGTTATTTATTTATTTATTTATTTATTGGTGTTTAAGATCACATGTTTCTACACAATGGCTAACCATGACCGTGACAGTTTTACGGGTGGAGGAAGCCGGAGTACCCGGAGAGAACCACCAAGCAACGGCGAGCAACTGTCAGCTCCCCAACATACCAACTCCACACAAGCAGGGTTAGCATTTGTTGAAGACAGGTGCACCATCGACGTGCAGTATGCCTTAGTACACAGCGTCACCATGCCCCCACGTGGGCAATTTGGGTGAAGTGTCTTGCACAAGGACACAAAGCGGTTGCCGCAGGTGGGATTCGAACCGAGGACCTCTCGGCTTGCAGCCTGCAACTCTACCAACTGAGCCACCGGTGAAGCGGTTACACCGTCTGTGGGTACGGTGCCGCCTGGTGTGTCCGTTGCGGTCGAAGAGAGTAGAAAGGGTAGAATAAAAAATAAAATAATAACAGGCTCACCCTGCGATGACGAGGAAGAAGCCGGCTAGTTCAGCGGGAAGCTCAGCGAGGTCTGAAGGACCGCGAGCGAGAGAACCCCCTCTCTTTCATAACAACATCTGGGGTCAAATGTTGTGGTTCGGAACTTGCATCATTCGGAGCATACGTCCACGCCTCCCGTCCGGGACGCTCCGTTCTGTTCACAGCCGGAGTCGGCTATAGTTACTTCTTCAGCATCTACCAAGCTCATGCGGCCGCACCTTGGCTACGTGACTTCTGATATCCAGCCTGCATCGTCGAGATGGTCCACTCTTCGGCAGAGAAGTCACACCGAGGAGACGAGGCCTCATTCATCGGGACGTCTGCAGAAAAAAAAGCCATCTCGGACACACTGTCCCAGGAGCAGCCGGCAGCCAAGCAACTGAAGACCGCTGCTCCTCAGGCCTCCATAACGGACTTGCTGTCGCAGATTGCGCTGCTCATTGCAGCATCCCAGCAAGTGCAGAAGCAGCTGATGGCAGTCTCAGAACCTGAGCTGTCGGATGGTGCTGGGTCGGTCCAGTCATCTGCGCATTCAGATGCCGATGACCGTGAGTATAATCTGATTCAGTCAGATGGTGAAAGGGATTTGGAGGAGAATTCCCCTTCCCTTTCGGAACAACACAGGGTGGCGATGGATCAATACTTCCCTGAGTTCATTCCTGAGAATCAGAATGCTGCCACCACTCGAAAGTAGCACTATTCAGTAGCTAAGAGACGAGGCCTCATATACCAGGACATCCGGAGAAAAGAGCCGTCTCGGACACACTGTCTTGGAAGAAGTTGGTGGCCAGAATAGAGGACCGCTGCTCCTCAAGCTTCCATAACAGATTTGCTGTCACAGATTGCGCAGCTCATCGCAGCATCCCAGCAAGTGCAGAATCAGCCGATGGCAGTCTCAGAACCTGAGCTGTCGGATGGTGCTGGGTCAGTCCAGTCATCTGCGTCATCTTCAACTGATTCAGACGAATGATGAAAGGGATATGGAGGGGGATTACCGTTCCCTTTCGAAACAACACATGGTTGCGATGGATTTAATCCATCAACACTACCCTGAATTTGTTCCAGCGAAGCAGAATACCGCGACTACTTCCAAGAAACCGCTAGCATTGTTGGACGCTGACTTCATCCGGAAAAAGAGGAGGTCATGTCTTTTCTGGTTAAGTCTAGACAGGAGTCACAGGGAAGAAGTCTAGGCAGTTTTTTGTCATCATCTTCTCTAATTTTACCGATTATAACGGAAAACGAGGAAGATGTTTAGAGAGTTCCTCTGTATTTGAATGAGCAGGCTAAGGTCCTAGTTATGGCCTTACCTTCATCATTCACTATTCGCTCGGATACAATTGAGATGGCAATTTCTTCATTGAGAGCGAATTTAGACTCACTGTCCTACGCAGATCACCTTTAAGCACTGTGACGCAACGTCTCTACGGAAAGGAATTTGAGGACCTTCGTACCTGATTTCGAGTCCTTTCCAGGGCTGTTATATTTATCACGTATAACTCTGTCTTAACAGTTGCTACTTTGGAGTTAATCAGACGGGATGGAGCCCTTGCGTCGTCATCTTTAATAGATGACAAAAACTCTAGGGATCGTCATACAGCGACTCGGATAGGGGGCTTAGGTCTGATCGAGACTACCGGTCAGTCGCCTATAAGCCATTGGCTCAAGGCTCTTCGCGAAGGAGATGTAGTTTCTCCTTCCGTAGGCCTCTCAGGAACTACAGGTGAGGGTTAGGACCTCTATTGCTCAGCAGTTGACGGATGGTTATCAAGATTTGCTTCAAACTGGATAACTATTACGGAAGTTCTGTAGGCGAGAAGTGTGGTCTCGGATGGACTACGACTATCTTTCCGAGAGTACCACCACTAACTTAATGTCCATGATGGACAATGCTTCCATCAAATCCTTGCATAAGAGTCTCTCCAATTGGATGTAAAGGTTCTGTTGACAATGAAAGTAATAGAGGACATCGAGAATCTAGATTCTCTAGGATTCTATAGTCACCTGTTACTCGCACCGAAGCCAGAGAGCTCGTTCTGACCGATAATAGACTGGAGCTGGATAACAAGTTTATCATTGCTCTAAAAGTTTATTTATGGTAATCATTTAGTCGGTAAAAGCAAGCGTTCGAGTGAACGACCATGCGACAAGCATAGATCTAAGGATACATTCTTTTATGTCCTGGTATATCTGGAATTCAGAAAGTACCTACCGTTTGTTGTCCAAGGGATAGTATTTCAGTTCCAAGTGATGTGCTTCGGTCTGAATCTAGTGCCCTGGGCTGTCACACGAATAATGAACTCGGTAATGTCTCACAACAATCTGGTTTGTCTGCCGTTATCCAGAGCGAAATTAGTCAGTTGTTATGCTTTTGTCTACTCTTAGACGCATTAACAGCGAGAAATGTTATGCGACTGATGGGGTTGTGCAGAGCAGCTACACATCTTATTCAGATGGGTCGCTGACGTACATGTACCCTCCAGTTATTCTTTACCCAGAACTGGAGTGTGAATGCTCATTCGCTGAAGACCAGCATTGTTTTAACAGATCTACTAAACAAAAGGTCTGTATTGGGGCAGATATTCAGTGGTTAACTCAAAGAGTTCCACTGCTACTGCCAGATCCGGCTTTCACGATTATGATGGGTGTGAGTCCTAGTTATAGCCTTACCTTCATCATTCACTATTCGCTCGGATACAATTGAGATGGCAATTTCTTCATTGAGAGCGAATTTAGACTCACTGTCCTACGCAGATCACCTTTAAGCACTGTGACGCAACGTCTCTACGGAAAGGAATTTGAGGACCTTCGTACCTGATTTCGAGTCCTTTCCAGGGCTGTTATATTTATCACGTATAACTCTGTCTTAACAGTTGCTACTTTGGAGTTAATCAGACGGGATGGAGCCCTTGCGTCGTCATCTTTAATAGATGACAAAAACTCTAGGGATCGTCATACAGCGACTCAGATAGGGGGCTTAGGTCTGATCGAGACTACCGGTCAGTCGCCTATAGGCCATTGGCTCGAGGCTCTTTGCGAAGGAGATGTAGTTTCTCCTTCCGTAGGCCTCTCAGGAACTACAGGTGAGGGTTAGGACCTCTATTGCTCAGCAGTTGACGGATGGTTATCAAGATTTGCATCAAACTGGATAACTATTACGGAAGTTCTGTAGGCGAGAAGTGTGGTCTCGGATGGACTACGACTATCTTTCCGAGAGTACCACCACTAACTTAATGTCCATGATGGACAATGCTTCCATCAAATCCTTGCATAAGAGTCTCTCCAATTGGATGTAAAGGTTCTGTTGACAATGAAAGTAATAGAGGACATCGAGAATCTAGATTCTCTAGGATTCTATAGTCACCTGTTACTCGTACCGAAGCCAGAGAGCTCGTTCTGACCGATAATAGACTGGAGCTGGATAACAAGTTTATCATTGCTCTAAAAGTTTATTTATGGTAATCATTTAGTCGGTAAAAGCAAGCGTTCGAGTGAACGACCATGCGACAAGCATAGATCTAAGGATACATTCTTTTATGTCCTGGTATATCTGGAATTCAGAAAGTACCTACCGTTCGTTGTCCAAGGGATAGTATTTCAGTTCCAAGTGATGTGCTTCGGTCTGAATCTAGTGCCCTGGGCTGTCACACGAATAATGAACTCGGTAATGTCTCACAACAATCTGGTTTGTCTGCCGTTATCCAGAGCAAAATTAGTCAGTTGTTATGCTTTTGTCTACTCTTAGACGCATTAACAGCGAGAAATGTTATGCGACTGATGGGGTTGTGCAGAGCAGCTACACATCTTATTCAGATGGGTCGCTGACGCACATGTCCCCTCCAGTTATTCTTTACCCAGAACTGGAGTGTGAATGCTCATTCGCTGAAGACCAGCATTGTTTTAACAGATCTACTAAACAAAAGGTCTGTATTGGGGCAGATATTCAGTGGTTAACTCAAAGAGTTCCACTGCTACTGCCAGATCCGGCTTTCACGATTATGATGGGTGTGAGTCAATAGTTTGGAGCACGACCCTGAGTCCGACAGACTCGAAATGCAAGGGTCTCTGGACCCTCGGTTCCTGGAGAAACACATAAAAATCAAAGAATGATGTCAATATTGTTAGTGCTACATCAATAGATTCACATTATTTAGGTCACGCATGTTCAGATATTGTTGGACAACTCGATAGTAGTAGTGTACATCAGGAACCAGGGCGGCATCTATTTATTTCCATTATGATAACTAACGGAGAAGATTTTTCTATTTCATGTTCATCTCTCTATCTGTCATATACCGGGTCGTCTGAATGTACTAGCAGACTTGCTTTCAGAAAGATCGCCTGTTTCACTTGCTTTGGATGCTCAACAAGCGAGCATTTGGACAGTTTTGCTACCAGTGGGATCGCCCTATGATAGTTTAGTTTGCGACGCACCTGAACAATTAGTTACCGTCATTTGTGTCGACATGCCCAAACCATTGAGCGCATGCAGTAGACGCTCTGCAGAATTCATGGGGTTGAATGATAGGATATGCGTATCCTCTAATTCATTTGATTCAATAGATTACGTTTAAGATTAAACAGTCTCGTTGTGAATCCTACGAGTAGCACCTCTGTTGTCACAGAAACCTTGGATCAGTATTCTCAAGTGTCTGTTATTGGACACTCCCCAGAAGCTTCCTCCATGAGAGGGCCTTTTTTCAGGGGAAGTTTTATTCTTCACGTCCTTCTCCGACCATAGTGGCATAATGGAGTCGGTTAGACGTGAGGGTACCATCGCAGTTCCTATATTATTTGATAACTGGCACAGGAACGATTAAATAATGCGAGGAGATTTTGATATGACTTCGCATTCCCACACACACACTGCCTATGTGTAATTACCTGGGAAGACATAGTTTTCTCCCCGCAAGCCTCATGTAATTTAATACATACATAACACATACATTTGGGTCGTGTTCTATGACGATCTCATGGGCACATCCGCTTTTTAGTTAGATTAGTTTCCTGTGATTATTTGTTGATTTGTTATATACGAGCGATTATTTTAAAAATCATCACAATTAAATTGCTACTCTTGAGTACCTTGCAGGCTGCATAACCAGTTAACTGGTATTCAGATGATTACATGCTAAATATAAATGCTCTCATGCATTATATTATTAGGCTAACGCTTTATTGTATTTTGTGGACCTTGAAATCATAATCTATTTCAGGGGTGGTCCATGTTGGAGCCTGTTCATCATGCTTACTTTCATCTCCAGATCCAGGTCTCTATTATGTCAGTACTCATTTTGCATATTCCTATGTACTTTTACGACCGTAGATATCGGATAGTACACGTTGGAGAGTGTGGTTACTGGAATTTATTGTACAGAGGCCGTCTGTGGATTACCTAGGAAGTGTGTTTTCTCTTCAGGGATCATTCAGTGTGGCTCGATTGGACATGTGTATGTTATATTTTATATCACCAGTTTTCGACGTATCTGTGTACGCCATCTGCAGTGTACGTTTATATAGCAGGCAATATTAATTACCAGGATCGTCGCTATAGCCTTAACTTCTGAAGTGGCCTTAAGCACCATTTATTAATCACGACTTAATACCTGAGTTCCTGTCTGACGATTATTTATATTGTTTTTTGGTACCGCTCTTATTGATTCCAGAGCTCTCCCCTCTTTCTTTTGAAGATTTCTTCAAAAGAAAGTGGTGGTGGGGGGTGGGGGGGGGGGGGGTGATTTTTACCTCTTCTCTGGATTAGAGAGTATGTAACTATGAGGGAAGCTGTTTTATCCATAATTATATCCTACATACAGCTGAAGTGTTATTGTATGGCTTATGTTTGTGGGGGATTTTCACTCATTCTCAGATATGCCATCCTAATTTTTGGGGCTTAGTCCGGACTAGCCTTAAAAATTAGGAACTTGTTACATCCTAAGTAGCATTATCTTAATGCTTAGAATAAGGAATTACTTAAATTGGGCTCTTTATTTAAAATATTTCTCCTCTATTATTGTTTCGAGAGACATACATGTAATTCCTATTTATTCTAATTTCCTTTCATCATGGATTGCAGGATTGGAACTATTTCAGATGTCCTAGGCCCTCCACCTTTTTACTATTCAGTTAAGTCTGGGCCATTGGTTGTTGTGTAAAAATATTTATAGTAATTTGTATATTTTTATACTTAACAATGGCCCAGACGGGGATGGCCCTCCCATGAGTGGGTACTCATACCTCCCCGCTGAATTATTATGTTATACTCTCTTTTACAAAGAATGATGTTGGTGCCAATTCCTGGCGTCTGCGCATGTGCGGAGAGTAGGAGTAAATGTATGGAAGACCAGATAGGACTTCTAATTTTCAGTTTTGCATGCAAATTTTGGGGATTGGGGGGGGGGGGGGGGCAAAATTTGTGTTTGGTCCTCGATATTTTGTAGTTAGCACTAGCTAAGTCTGGGCCATTGGTAAGTATAAAAATATAGAAATTGCTATAAATTTATCATTTTTTGGATTGAAAGCTGTCGGGTGTGGTTTTGTCAACAGTCTGCTCTGCTTGAAAGAATATGCCTTGTGTGTCTTGTGAGGTGTTTGCTCCAGAGAGTGTGTGTGTGAATTCATCGTAATTGTCAAAAGCCAATCCACATGCAAGCTCCGAACTGGACTCAAACAGACAAAGGAGTTGCTTTTCTAAAATATTATAAGCTAGGTCTCTTTCCAACTCTTCTGTTGCGTTGTAGTTAATACAGTGACCTAGCTTGTTGAGCATTGTAATAACCTTCAGTTAGTGACTTTATTGCCATTGCTGTTAAAATATGCTTTTGGGGTTTCAAATTACCTCCCATCACTGAGAAGAGCACATCCTGACTCATTGAATCTATCCTTCTAGCAGTAAAGGGAGAAACTTCCTTGCAACCAGGTCCTGCAAGAAGAGCACGAAAAAAGGTGTGACTAAATCAGGCAGATCCTTTTCGCCTGTTTTCAGTGACCCAAGTGTCAATGGCTCATTCAGGGGCTCTTTAGTTGTGAATTTGATTGCCTGTCGCACAAGCGGTGCCAATTGAATCAGTTGCCCTTCAGGAGAGGATTTGAAGTCATAGACAGTTCGCAAAAATGAATAGTCAAGTTCTTCACTATGAACAATAATTCCAGATTTCCTACTTTCTGAAGACTGCAAAATTAGTTCATCAGAAAATTCCTTCTTGAGCATTTTTCCAAGATGTTTAACCTTTGTGATTTAGGGAGTTATTTCCAACTCTTGGCAGATTACAGAATACCTCTCATATATTGAAAGTAGATGTTCTGGGCGTTTTCTATCTAAAATGTGTTCTTTGACATATGAACATACGCTGTGAAATGAGTATGGAGAGTCACACTCCTCTGGAATAGCATCAAGGGCATTTTTCGTCCGGTTTGCGTGCAGACTATACTCTGATCTACAAATATTATGAACCCCTTAGCCTCTTTGGCTATGAGATCTACCCCGCTTATCTTCACAAGAATCTTTGTCAAATGGAGAACCCGCACTATTTCAACAATAGTTTCTTCTGCCTGTTGAGTCAGTATTTGGCTCAGGTGTTCCTTCATACCATCTGTGCAACTTTTCACTTTCTTATCACAAAACAAACAGCTTTCAGGGAAAATGTCAGCGGCCCGACTTCCGTTTGAATTGGTTGAATCATTTGACAAACGTTCACTACACAGAGTTCTGTCCACGTTAGGTGTCACAGTGTCAATCTGCATCTCAGGAATAGCAGTGAATTTTTGTAACATTATCTGTGGTAGCCGTCTGTCTCACTCAGCTGTTGTGGTAGAGAACAGATAGTCTCGAAATACATCGATGTTGAGAACAGTTTGTTAGACTTCCGGATTTCTGCACATTTTCGAACCATCGACCATGTGCCACCTGTCCATCTCATCAACTTAGTTTGTTCAATGAAGGAATTTGCGATGTGAAGTATGCATCGTATTGGTGGTGCGGGTTCCGCATCAGTCTTATCGTCATGAGGATTGACATTAATGAAATGAGAAGTTGGGGGATTATTTAAATCAGCGATAGAGATCAATTATGTGAATTGGGATTTGGTTTTATTGAGAAAAAGTTGTGCGCGCAGCACTGGTACTCGTCTCGATTTGCCTCTGACACACGTCACAAACAAATGTCAGTAAAACGCACACGTATCGCATTTGTTTCTTTTTCTAGTTTTCTGGTTTATCACCCAAAATGTCGGGACAGATAACTGCGGCATAGTTCACATAATTCTGAACTTATCTGAAGAAATTGAAAGAGAAAAAAATGGCAAAAGGCAGTAGCTAAAATGGTGGACTTGCAAACTCTGAACCTGAAATGATTTATTGCTTGCAGGGGGCGCGGTGGCTCAGTTGGTAGAGGTGCAGGCTGCAAGCCGAGAGGTCCTCGGTTCGAATCCCACCTGCGGCAACCGCGTTGTGTCCTTGGGCAAGACACTTCACCCCGATTGCCTACATGCGGGCACGATGACGCTGTGTACTAAGGCGTACTGCACGTCGATGGTGCGCATGTCTTCAACCAATCTAACCCTGCCTGTGCTGCGGTGCAGAGTTCAGAGTTACGATGTTGGGGAGCTGACAGCTGCTCGTCGTTGCTCGGTGGTTCTCTCCGGGTACTCCGGCTTCCTCCACCCGTAAAACTGTCACGGTCACGATTAGCCATTGTGCATAAGTATGTGACCTTAAACACCAATAAATAAATAAATAAATTTATTGCTTGCAAGGATCAATTTCAAATCTTTTAGAAATGGCCAATGAGCATTATTTGCACAGTGCTCCATTAATTTTTGGGGGCACACATTCTGACTTTCATAAACATTTTAGAGTGATCTCGCAAAGGAAAGCTCTACAAAAGTATATATTGGCATATTACTTATAATTATGAATCGTAGCGTAAATAAGCATCAATTAGCATGTATTAACCATCTTTGAAATTAATTAAAATTAATTTCAAACTTTACTTCGCGGTGGGACAACTCGAAACTATGTATTACTACTTACTAATTCTTTATACTGGTATCTTATGTGTAATTTGCGGCGCCCATTGCACTGTTTCGTATTGATTTACAGTTATTGCTTAATAAACAATTAATAAAACATATATCGTAGCTTTTTAGTTGATGAGATAAGGGTTGAATCGTCAAGTGTACATGTAGTCTCTAATATGTTCTGACAGTCATTGAGACCTGATTTCGAAACTATATTTATAAAACATGAAGAATATTTTAGGTGAACAGAAGACATGTATACACTGAGCCCCACCTGTTGATTCAACTTCGTCGCTGCAGCGCCATCGGGAGGCAATTCACGTGGAGAAAATGCATGGCCTGAACACTGTATCCCATCAATCATTCGAGTGAATTGTTTCAAAACCAAAATAATGCCCCCCAAATAGACCATATGAATCATATCAACAGGACTAGTGTGTGGGAATCAAGGAAGAATAGGGAAATAAATGGAAATTTCCGTCTTTATTGAATGAACACAATTTATATAGTTGTTGTGTCTGCGTTCCGTAGATTCTCTACTCAGTGTCATCCATCTCGGTTAGAACTTGCTTCTCAAGTTATGAAAAACACACATAATCTGATAATTTCCTATTATTCTACCAAAGTCTCAGACATCGATTTATACAAGCTTGTATTTTATAGTGCAAAAAATAATTACCTTAAATAATGTTTTGAGACATTTTAAGTAGAGTAGACGCTATTGTGCTATTGTGCAAACTGGAAATGTTTCATTTGTTATATTGTGTCTACAGTGCACCATTGGTGTGTTATTAATCTGACGAATCTGAGAAATGCACGGGCACTCTAACTGGAACTATCTTACCTGAAATCCTCATGAAATTCTTCTCTCTTTGTAATAAAAACCGATTTTCTCCATTGGGATCATCCGCCATAAAAACAAATGCACGCTGATTACACTCAGCGTTATTGAATGTTGAAATTTGCATGATTGCCGGTCTTTCCAAAATCCCACTTCTTATCTGAAACCGCCAGGAAATTTCCTTTCTTAAGTTGTGTTTCCATAATCAGAAAACATGAGTAAACTATCAGGGTAAAAAATGGGCAGATACACGAGAGTATGAATAAAAGTGGAAAGCTTGAGTGAATGTGGTCCGGGTGGAAGACTCCTTCTTACATGAAAATGCCAGGAAAATCCACGTCTTAAGTTGTGTTTTCGTGATCAGTAAACATCGGGGAATCTTCGGTATGAAAACTGTGCACGTATGTGAAAGTGTATTTAAAAGTTATTTTGGTTGTTTTTCACATGCCCCAAGCTCCAAAATGCTAGGAAAGCACTTCTTTAGAAATGGCTTTTCTTCAACTGTTCAGCGACCTAAACAATTCAATGTGGTCAAACCTTTCGTACGCGAAGTGTAATTAAAACTTTCTCGGCTCTTGAACTATCTTTTCAGTCACCTGTTCCTCGTATCGAAGCCAGAGGGCTCATTCCAACCGGTAATAGACTTGAGCTGGATAAACAAGTTGATCGTAGCCCCAAAGTTCTATATGGAAACCATTCGGTTGGTAAGAGCAAGCATTCGAGTGGACGACTATGTGGCAAGCATAGATCTAAATGACGCCTACTTTCATGTCCTGGTACATCCGGCATTCAGAAAGTATCTGCAGTTTGCCGTGCAAGGAGAGGTTTTTCCGTTCAGAGCAATGTTCTTCGGTCTGAACCGAGCTTCTTGGGCTTTCACTCGAATGATGAACTTGGTAAATTCATACTTCTGAGCTCATTCATAGTAAACGAGAAAAAAGTCGGATATAGCTCTGTCCAAGTCCTTCATTCATTTGGGAATGATCTTCGAGACTCGCAACAATCTGGTTCATCTGCTGTTACCCAGAGCAAAATTAGTCAGTTGTTATGCTTGCTTTTGTCTAAACTCTCCTGCAGTTATGGCAAGGGAGTTTATGCGACTGATGGGGCTGTGCAGAGCAGCTGCGGCTCTTATTCTGATTGGCCGCCTGCGCACGCATCCCCTCCAGATATTCTTGACTCAGAACTGGAGTGTGAAGATGCATTCGCTTGAAACCAGGATTGTTTTAACCCTTTACCTAACGTAACGGCCAAAACCGGCCAGCGCTATTCTCAAAAATCGCCAATTAATTTTGATTATTTTTTCATTTTTTGTCTCTAAAACATAGGTTATGACCCCTCATTGGAACAAGCTCGTTCCAATGAGGGGTCATAACCTATGTTTTTGAGACAAAAAATGAAAATAATAGTTATTCAAGAATTTTGTTTGCAAGTGTCGTCTGCTTTTCATGTTAGGTAAAGGGTTAACAGACCTAGTAAAACAAAAAAGGTTCAGCTTTGGGCAGATCTCCAGTGGTTGACTCAGGGAGTTCCGCTTCAACTACGGGATCCGGCTTTCACGATTATGATGGATGCGAGTCAGACGGGCTAGTGCACGTCCCTAAGTCCCACAGACTTGAAGTGTCAGGGTTTTTGGGACCCTCGGTTCCTAGAGAAGCACATAAACATCAAGGAGATGATGTCTATCTGGCTAGCACTACAACATTGGATTCTTCAAATAGCGAACGTCCATGTTCAGATTCTGTCGGACAACTCAACGGTAGTAGCATACCTCAGGAACCAAGGTGGCACTCACTCGATTCCATTATGCAAATTAATGGAGAAGATTCTCCACTACGTTCTGAATCATCACGTTCATCTCTTAGTCCGTCATATACCGGTTCATCTGAACGTACTAGCAGACTCGCTCTCACGGAAAGGTTGCCTGTTACCATCGGAGTGGAGTCTCAAGCGAGTATTCAGTCAGATCTGCTACCAGTGAGATCGTCCCATGATAGACACCTAAACAATCCGTTACCGATGTTTGTGTCGCTATGTCCAGATCATCGAGCGTACACAGTAGATGCTCTTTCGATCTCATGGGATGGAATGCTAGGATATGCATATCCTCCTGCTCCGTTGATTCAGCAGATTCTGTTAAAGATCAAACAGTCTCACTGCAAAATCCTGCTAGTAGCACCTCTGTTGTGACAGAAACCTTGGATCAATCTTCTCAGGTGTCTGTTATGAGACTTTCCCCGGAAGCTTCCTCCTCGAAAGGATCTTCTATATCAAGGGAAGTCACGCGCACTGCATCACAACCTGGAAGGTCTCATCCTTCACGTATTTCCGTTGTGCGGTCCTTCTTGCACGGAAAACATTTTACAGGACGAGCAGTGGATGCAATTTCTAACTGTAGGAGGACCTCCTCTTCATTGAATTATGCAGCAAAGTGGAGGGTTTTCTGCCGTTGGTGTACGGACCAGTCTGTAGACATCTATGATCCACAGATTGTCAATTTCCTGGTCAACCTGTTTGACGTACTCAAACTGCAGCCCTATCACTATTAAGGGCTAAGGTCTATGTTATCAGACACTTACGCTCATCATGATAACTTGGCTATTGGATCAGATACTTCTTTATCCAAGCTAGTTAGAAATTTCTCTACCAATAGACCATGAACCCTCAGATTAATTCCTAAATAGAATTTGGCTTGGGTTCTGTTGAAGCTTCAAGAAGCTCCATTTGAGCCGTTAGACGATGTAGAGTTCAAATTCTTGACCTATAAAATGGCTTTTCTCTTAGCCTTTGCTTCTGCCAGAAGAGTTAGTGAACTTCATGCATTATCTGTCGACGATTCCCATTACAGTAATGTGGGTAATACTGTTACCCTCACTACGGAAGTGGGATTGTTGGCTAAGAATCAGATTCTGGATAAGCATCCAGAGCCTATTATCATTATGGCTTTACTGTCCTCGGATAACCGTAGACCTTTGCGGTGTCCAGTTAGAGCAATGCGCATTTATAAACGTCGATCAGATTTTATTAGAAAGGGAAGAAAAAGATTCTTTCTCTCATTGATTCCTAACAGAAAAGATATATCTGTTCATTCTCTCGCTAGATGGATTCAGTTGGCAATACATATTGCCTATGAAAGTCTTATCTTCGGATCAATGTTCTGTCAACAAGATTTCAGCGCATGAGGTTAGAGCACTGTCCACTTCTTGGGCTTATTCTAACAGTACAACCATTACTGATCGTATGATGCCTGCATACTGGACACAGCCCTCTTTATTTATCAAGTTTTACCTTGGAAATTTAGAGTCCATCTCCGGTGACCTTAGATCTTTGGGTCCTCTTTCTGTTGCTCAGAATGTCGTCCAATAATATTACATCTACAAGGTGTTTAGGCAGTCTGCTCGAACACTGACGCCGTTCTGCTGCACTCTTCGTTCTGAGGAATTTATCCTCAGAACAAGGGGAAGGGGGGTTGGGACGGTTTTTCCCTTAGGTTATCTGGCTTTTTAGTGAAAAGCAAGGGAATATCTCCTCCAGAGACAGTAGTCCAGCATCGGCGCTGGGTGGTTTTAATGTGTAGCTCAGTGTGAAGCAATAACTGTGTCTCATTTATGTACTATTTTTAGAGTGTAGCTCACTGTGAAGCATTTGTATATATTACGTGTCATACGAGCGTTAATATACAATCCTCGGACACTTTTAAATGAGTATAAAGCGTCTCATTCTGTGGACTAACTTTATATATTGGTTTCCTTCACCAAATTAGCATAACGGGTTATGCTAGCATGCTGGCATTAAATGGAGAAATTGTGTAATTCTCAATTACATTGTTGGTGTTATGTCATTCCCTTTTCTTATAAAGAGAAGGACATATGTAATTCCTTTGTTTTTTCCTATTCTCCTGTAGGAGCTATTCTTTATTGAAGTAATTGAGAGATTGGATTTTCCTTTAAGACCTAGGCCCTCCAGCCTTTTTACGATTCAGCTAGTCTGAGCCATTGGTTGTAGTATAAAAATATGATAAATTTAAGTAATTTGTATATTTTTTATACTTACCAATATCCCAGACGGGGATGGCCCTCCCATGAGTGGGCACTCATACCTCTCCTCTGATTATAACATTTAGCAGGCACTATAGAAAGAATGATGGTTGGCTTCAATTTCAGTACCTTTCTGGTCACTGCGCATGTACAGATAACAAAAGTATGGAGGACCAGATAGGACTTGAATTTTTCTGTTTTGTATGCAAATTTGGGGGATTGGGGATTTCAAAATTTGTGTTTGGACCTGAATTTTATTGAGTTTGCACCAGCTAGTCTGGGCCATTGGTAAGTATAAAAATTATACAAATTACTTTAAATTTATCATATTCGTCTCACCGATTACAATCGAATGAAACTTTAATATGCATTTCATTCGAATTGTTTTTCTATTAATTATAGAATAATCGCAGGACAGCAGTATATACTTTGAAAACCAGTGTTAGCTCAAAACAACAATGGGTTAACATATTGAAGCCAGTTGAAACAGCTGACATGCCAGTGATGTCACTTTTGAAATTATTGGTTTTGATGACATTATGCAGGGTGTGGTGGGAGATCAATCATCCTGGAGTGGTGTTGGTGGTGGGCTAGGTAGCTGAGTCAATTGAAGCAAGGTGGGATGCCATGTTTGTTTACAAAATGCAGACGAAGTGATGAAATAGACCCATGATCATTATGTCCCTGACCTCCATAGGAGGTTTTGGGGATATATAGTAGAGGCATCTGTCCATACTTTCATACAAACATTTTGCATTATAACTCAATATCGATAGTCAGATTTTGATGTCCTTTGGTATGCTTACAAACAACATGGGGGAAAGGATATTCACATATAATGGTTTTCGTCCATGCACAAGCTCCAGAGTTAACCCAAATGTTACCTTTAGAAAACTTTCTGTACGAACATTTTGCACCATACTCAGTCATCTGTGGGCAAATTTTGATGTCCTTTGGTATGGTGAGAGACCAGCACGGGGGAAAGGATATCCATATATGGCAGATTTTGTTCATGCAGATGTACCCGAGTTGTGACCCTTCTTACACTTAGAAAACTTTCCAGTACAAACATTTTGCATATAAATAGAATATTTGAATGGTGTTCTACTACCAAATACCTAATGCTAAATGCAAAGAAAACGAAGTACATTTTAATAAATCCAATGCAAAAGATTACTTCTGTGAACCAGGACATTGTCATCAATGGCCAAAAAATAAATAGCGTGGGTCAGAATGAATTCGAAAGTTCTTTGAAATTTTTAGGAATCGTAATGGATGAACATTGGTCCTATAAGTACCATGTTGCACAAATATGCACAAAAATTTCACATGCTAACTATGCCCTAAGTAGAGTGAAGAAATTACATCTGCATGAATCAATGATGACCCTATATTATGCCCTTATTCATAGCAATATTGCTTATGGTATACACATTTGGGGCAATTCTAAATCAGTTAGAAAAGTATCCCTCCTACAGAAGCGTTCTATACGCATTATAAATAATAAACATTTTAATGCTCACACTGGCCCCCTTTATTGTAAAAATCATATTTTAAAAGTAGAGGACTTGCATAAGCTGCAGTCATTGCTATTGTATTCGACTGCCATAACAATAAACTACCCATCTCTTTCAATAATTTTTTCACCTCCGTGAATAGAATGCGAATTACAAGACAAACAGACTCGTTAGAAATTGTGTGTGCTAGAATCTTTGGACCTATTCCCAGTGTTTGCATACCCAAAACTATGGCATGTTCAGGATCACAATTTACGCATAATAATTACCAACAGATCTCACTTTAAGAAGAATCTAGTAGACATATTCATGGTAGCTTACCAGAATAATGTTAATTGCAACAATCCTGATTGCATGGACTGCTGCCAGTAGCATTTCCACTCAGCTCTCTAGGTTCGTCCTTGTACCTCTCCCTTCTGACTTCTGTCCTGGCTGAACGACACAGAATTCTGGAATTGTTTCCGAGATGGCTTTCATTCCATGACTTGGTTTCCCGCTTTGAGGTAAGTTATTGCACACAGCAAACAATGGTATTCTTTCACAGATTGAAATTAGCTGATGTGTGACAATTTGGTAAATATATTACTAAATATATTACTCTGATGACATACATCAGCCTGATTCATTCACTCTATTAAGCTTGAAATTGCCTGATGTGTGACAATTTGATAAATATATTACAACACATATGAGCCTGTAGTTGGAAGGGAGACAGACTTTTCCACACGACAGCCCTCAAGTCCTAAACTCAAACTATATACTCGATCAAGTCTTATACTAATTCATGTACCAACTTAACTCATAAAGGTTTGTTCTTTTTATGGAGCTTAGCATAGGCTATAAGAAATTTCCGGGTCGGCCCTGTTGTCCTGCTTCTGGTAGAGCAGAGTAGCAGCTATCCATTTACCGTACTACCTTCATAAGGTGGTAAATAATCACACATGATGCAAGTCTGGTGCATTGTGGCAATATGATATAAATTGGAGATAATGGGAAGACTGCCAATCTGGCTACGTTATAACCCCACAGTATGCATATATGATATTGTTGTACTATCACTGTTTAACTATCTCTGTATATATTTTGTATATACATATACTGTGAAATAAATAACCAATCAATCAAGGTGTGTTGCACGTTTGATGTAAGGCCATATCATCAAGGTCAAGGTCACAAACTGCAAAGCTTTGATATTGTTACACTGCCCTTGTCCGGTCCAAATTATCTTTGTATGATTGACAGATCTATTCATACTTGGTAAAATTATTGCACATGACTCAAAGGTGTGTTGCGACTTTGATCCAAAGTCATATATCATCAAGGTCAAGGTCACAGACAACAAAACTTTAGTATTATTATACAGCCCTTGTCTGGTCTGCACAATTGAATCTTTGTGACAGATCTTGTTCATTCTTCATACAATTGTTACCCATAACCTAATGTTGTGTCATGACCTTGACCCATTGTCATATCATGATGGCTAATTTCACAAGTAGTAACACTTGGATTCTTGTCTTGTATTTAGCTTCCCCTAAAAGCAGTGACCCTGGGCAGAGCTATCTAGGCTGAGAGGCCTTTTGTTTTTGTATTGTCCATGTTGAAAGAACAGGAGGGGGCATATGCAGTACTTTGCATTCACTATTTTTGGTTAAATATATTAAATAAGGATGGTCATGTGGGGTTGGTAAGGAAAAACACCTTCAGCAGCTTCCACAATTTGATTTGACAGTTGAACTCTGTATAGCGATAGAAGAAACACTTTTGAATGTAAGAAAATTTGGAAATTCTCTGTCCAAAGTGTGATAAGGTGGTCAGAAATGTAAGTGAAAAAGAGTTCCTAATCCATTTGTCATGGGAAAATCTCATTCTGTGTTTGGAATTAATGCACAGAGGCAGAACTTACACATTGGGGCAGCACCACATGCGGTAACATCATTTCGACTATCCATTGTCGTCCCCCATGAATTTACTTTATTGACTTCTCCCAGTCTTTCAATTTTGAGGTGTGCTGTCACTCTTGAGTACAATCGTGCCTGCAATGCAATTTTTTTGCAAGTGAGGAAAAGAGCACGTAGGCTTTGCCATGCAAGCCATTAAGCTTTAAAGTCTGTTCGTGGGAAAAGGGTCAAATAATACAACACATACATGGAAATGTTAACAATATTCCGCGAATTTTAAAGTCTTAACATTTCAGTACTTCAAACTGATCAAATTTTGTTTACGAAAATTGTTACATAAACATAGTGATGTAGCAAATTTCAAATGCATGAGATATGTATCACAAGTAATCTCCCTTGATATGCATAAATATTTAAATTCCAAACAAAGTCAATCTCTAATATTAGTTGAACATAGCTCATAAAAGCATGTTTTGTTCGTCCAGCAAATTTAGAAACTGGCATCTAATGATATAAGTAAATACTGATCAGATACATTCGATGTTCATTATTATGTTTTATTATTTTATTACACATCCATTAAACTTTAAACCCTTGTATTTAATGGAATCGCCGCTACGACATAAATGTTTCTGTATTCAGCGGGTGATGTACAAGCCGGAACTTTTTTCCCAACATCATTTATACTAGTTCCTTTCCTGTCGAGTTATTAGTTACACTTCAAAAAGTTTCCAAATTTCGTTATACAATTATCTATCATCTGTCGCGTAGTGTGAAAATGAAAACATCCAAAGCAAAATAAATTCAGTTCACATAAAAATTAGTTAACCAAAAAGTGAGATAATATTAAAAAAACCCAGTCATTTCCAACCACAACATTAATCCAGTCCCGTGGTCGTCTCGTTTTCAGATCCTGTTATATCAAATTGGTCAATTTTATATCGGTAAATCTTCGTTCATCTTGACATGCTTTGAACTTCTTTTAAAAAAGTTTCTCCCAACTGTTTTGGAAATCTTTCCAAATTTGTACTTATATTTTTACTAACAGTAATAGCTACCAAATGGTTAGGCATGAATGGACGCCAGCCAAAAAGACATGACGATATGAGTTTCAACAAACACGTCCAAAAGAAAAGATAACGAATGTAATTTAGACTGGTTCCCGAAAGGTTTTGATTTTTAGCTCAACTTTGCTGTAAGTCAAATTTGAGCTTATGCCATGGCCAGTCGTCTGTCCGTCAACAATTCAATACGGCTCAGGCTAGAGGCCGTATTTATGAACCGATCTTTACGAAACTTCTTGGGTACCTTTGTTATAACCGTGGGACGAGAACGAGTGTTTTGGGGTCCGGTCCGAAATTCAAGTTGGCCGCTGGCAGCCATTTTTTACAAAATTAGGTGCAATCAGATTTTTGCGCAGAACTTTCATATGAAAGCTCTGATTTGAAAAAATGTTTGTATGCTTGTTTAGTACCATGGGATACATCACATATAATACAGGTTTTTTTCTCGTGCGTAAATTATGCAAATTAGACCAACTTTGATGTATTTAGTGTTACTTTCAGCACTGTAAGTGCAAATGCCAGTACAGCTCGGGCTAGAGGCCGTATTTATGAACCAATCTTTACAAAACTTCTTGGGTACCTTTGGTATCACCGTGGGACGAGAACAAGTGTTTTGGGGTCCGGTCCGAAATTCAAGATGGCCGATGGCAGCCATTTTGTTCAAAATTAGGTGCAATCAGATTTTTGTGCAGAACTTCCATATGAAAGTGCTGATTTGAATAATTTTTTGTGTGAATGTTTAGTACCATGGTATACATCACGTATAATACGGGTTTTTTCTCGTGCAGAAATTATGAACATTTTATGAACTTTGATTTTTTCAGTGCTACTTACACACAGTAAGTACACATGTCAATACGGCTCGGGCTGGGGGCTGTATTTATGAACCGATCTTTACGAAACTTCTTGGGTACCTTTGTTATCACCGTGGGATGAGAACGAGTGTTTTTGGGTGTTATCTGAAATTCAAGATGGCCACCAGCAGCCATTTTGTACCAAAATTAGTGCAATCAGTTTTTTGTACAGAACTTCTGTATGAAAGTTCTGATTTGAATAAATTTTTGTATGAATGTTTAGTAACATGGAATACATCACATATAATACAGGTTTTTTAATTGATTGAAACGGGGGAAGCAGAAACAAAGGCATGCTTACAGGCTGTTGTGGGAGCCTGTTACATGACTTTTTGCGAAGAAAGAGTTAGGATGTCTCAAGAGCTAGTCTTGTGGCTGCATGTTTACCACTGCTTGTTTAGTGCAAGACATTCGGTGGGTCCGACATAGTGTGCATGTACCCCTCCAATACTCCTAGAGTATGTGGCCATGGCTCTCTGCACGCTGAGTATATGGGCAGAGAATTGTTATAGATTGTGGTCCATGTTTTGGACACTCATATGGGTGGACTTCCACCCCATGGAGTTATACAACTTTTCACTGCTTATGAAAATGGATTGCGCTCTATCAGCTGTCGGCTGAGCATAGGTACAGATTACGTATTTAGCGCATGATACAGCGTGTTGTTTGTGGTTTTTGAGTAACTGCTGCGTGTGAGAATATGTGTTTCACTAATTGGGCGCAATTCGAATATACTACGTGTACACTGTTTTATATGTGAGATCGTATCAGTATTTGGTATGCGTGATGGTCAATGGCACTGGTGGAGGACCAAAGGTGGATAGCTTAGCTACCTGTTTCCTCCATTCACCCCTAGACCTCGTTCTAAGGCTCATCTATAATTGCATGCTATATTGTTGAATGCATGTGTTTTCCATGATACGACGCCGAGGCCGTCAGTGTTTCCAGTAAAATGATCTGGCCCTATTTTTAGCGTGTAAGGCCGTATCAGTGTCGGCGCGCAGTATTAAATATGGTCGTACCAAAAGGCTCATCAGCATGTGTGTGCTGTATTGTTGGAGGTAATGTGCTTTCCAACTATTAGGCAGAGTACATTTCTTGAGTAATTAATTGTCGACATTTCAAAGGATATTGTCGATAGATTGAGAGCAAGTGTTTTTTTCTCGTGCCGAAATTATGCAAATTAGATGAATTTTGATTTATTCAGTGCTACTTATACACAGTAAGTGCACGTGTCAATACGGCTCGGGCTAGAGGCTGTATTTATGAACCGATCTTCACAAAACTTCTTGGGTACCTTTTGTTATCACCTTGGGACGAGAACGAGTGTTTCTGTGTGCGGCCCAAAATTCAAGATGACTGCCAGTAGCCATTTTGTACCGAAATTAGGTCCAATCAGTTTTTTGTCAACTTCTATACGGGTCGTATTTATGAACTGATCTTCATGAAGCTTCTTGGGTACCTTTGTTATCACCTTGGGACAGGAACAAGTGTTTTGGGGTGCCTTTGTTATCACTGTGCTATGAGAACAAATAGTTTGGGGTTCAGTCAGACCCACTCTGGGACTCAAAGATTTCTTTTCTAGTTTAGCATCTGACTGTCGCCCACCCCTACAATACTTTACCTATACATTTGTTACAGGCTACGGTCAGTATTTATGTACAGACCGTTACAATACTTTATATGTACCTTTGTTATCAGGTCATTACCTAGATGTTTGTCATTGCTCTGTCACATACTATACATGTACATGTCTTAACAAGTTGAGCTATAGTGTCATTGACACTTTCATTTATCGATCTATTTGATCAGTACAGCTTCAAACAAAACAAATGGACTCTTCGCCTTTGGGTTTAAACATCGGAATTAAAATTTGTTTATTTAACTGAATTTTAATGTATGGGATGTGTAATAAACACAGAACGCAATGCCTGGTTGAATCAGTGGGTGTTTTACATAACAAATATGACTACAGCATTCCAACTCGTTATGTAAAACATCCACCGATTCAAACATGCATCGCATTCTGCCTGTATATCTGAATAAATATTTGGGGACACTTCAGATTCTGCCTAACAGAATTTGTTGTATACAATCTCCAGAGAATCTGCTCTGTTCCAAAGTCAAGGTAATGTATGTTTGGGATTCACACTTGAGAACATCCCCCAGAACAAGATAAATATTTGTGAGCCATGCCACTTGTTAATCACACCAATCTCTTTAGCAGTGAAGAAACAACTGCTTTCTTTTCTCAAAGAAAAGTTCTTGAAAACATTTTCCGAATGCTGAGACTCGACAATAGGGCATCTCACTTCAAATGTTAGCAAGCAGTATACAGCGCGTCTTCCCTTTTCAAAATTAAACGACTGCTTCTCAAAAAGTACTGGATGAAATTGAACTAAATCGGATTGTGTGTTCATGTCAGTTTAAGTTTGTTCAAGTGAGGTTATATAATAATAATAATAATTTATTTATATAGCACTTTTCCCAGCGAAACGCTGCTCAAAAGCGCTGAAAACAAAGATGACAGTAACAATGGTATAATCAGTGGCCGAAGGCTGCTTGAAAGAGATGGGTTTTCAGAGCTTTCTTGAAGTGATCTGCATTTAGGGTTTTTCTAAGGTTCTGAGGGAGGGCATTCCAGATTGAGGGAGCTGCGAAAGTGAACGATCTCTTCCCTGCCGTTGATCAAGGAGACTCTCAGAAGCTGATCTGAGATTCCTCGACGGTGTGTGTACTTTGATGACCTGCTTAAGGTAGATTGGTGCTTTGTCGCTATGTAAGATGTTGTGTGTCACTGCCAATACCTTATACTTAATGCAAAACTCAACTGGCAGCCAATGCAGAGATTTCAGGATTGGTGTAATGTGGTCATATTTTTTCGCACCGGTAATGATCTTAGCTGCTATGTTTTGAATACGTTGAGGCGGGTACATTGATTTCAGAGGAAGGCCAAAATAGAGAGAGTTGCAGTAGTCCAAACGGGACAGGACCAAAGACTGTATAACAGTTTTCAGAGTGTTTTGGTCAAGTAGCTTTCTGATTTTGTTGATATTTCTTATTTAGAGGAAGCAGCTTTTGCTCACTTTTGTGATTTGGTTATGCAGATCAAAGCAATCATTAAAAGTGAAACCGAGGTTTTGGGCTCTTTTACTTGAGCTAACTGCACTATCGCCTATTTTCAAGCAGTTAATTGGAACTTTGTGTAGCTGATGTTTGGCGCCTAACTGTACAAATTCTGTTTTATCATCATTTAATTTCAGAAAGTTTCTCCCCATCCACTGTCGAATATCCTCAATGCATGCCTCCAGTGTTGTTAAGGAGTCATTCATATTGGAAAGATCAGCAGACAGATACAGCACAGATACAGTGCTTCCTTATGAGATCCCCAAGTGGTAGGGTGTAAACTTTGAACAGTAAGGGTCTGAGTACTGAGCCTTGGGGGATGCCATATTTTAGCTCGACGGGCTCTGATAGAGTATCGCATATTTTCACAGATTGCGTTCGGTCACTTAAGTAGGAATGTACCCACTCAAGGGCAGATCCACGTATTTTGAGTCGTTTTTCTAACCGCGACAAAAGAGTTTGGTGGTCAATCGTATCAAATGCAGCAGACAGGTCGAGCAGCACGAATGATGTTAGCCTACGATCGTCCATCGAATTCAGCACATTGGAGCTGACACGAAGTAAGGCCGTTTCAGTGCTGTGCCCGGGTCTGTATGCAGATTGAAATATTTCCAGATTGTTATTATCTGAAATATGCTGAATAATTCTTGAGGCAAAAACCTTTTCGAGACATTTAGACAGAAAAGGAAGGTTAGACACTGGTCTGTAGTTTTTTAGAACGTTGACATCTATAATAACATGGGCATGCTTAAATGCTGTTGGTACAGTTCCAAGAGCCAGAGATGAGCAAAATATACTAGTAATGGTGGGATGTAGGTGGTCTAAAACAGAGCTGTTTTTCAGAAACCATATTGGCAGTGGGTCGAGAGAACAATATGTGGAGGAGGCTTTCAATATAATTGACTTAACCTCGTCCATGGTGGGAGGCTGAAATATCAGAATTTACCGATATGTCTTCATCACTGGTCACTGAATTTAAGGCCAAATTTTTTAGGCCACTACAAATCTTTGAAATTTTATCTCTGAAAAAGTCAGAGAATCTAGATGCGAGCTCAGAAAGATGGATGTGCTCAGGGAGCTCACCCCTTCCCGTTCACATGTAGAAGGTTGCTGACTATCTTAAAAATCTCTAGAATTTCTGCCACATGATGCAATGCTAGTTTTTACCCAGTCCATTTTAGCTGACTTAATAGATGAGTTTAGCTTGTTACGAAGTGTTTTATACATATCGTTATGAACATGGAGGCCAGATGTAACAAGGTGGCGTTCTGCTTTCCTGCACATTTGCTTTAATTTCCTTATCTCATCGTTGTACCATCCAATGTTAGGACAAACAGTGACAGTTCTTGTTTGGATAGACGCGTGGATGTCTAATTCCTTAGTTAGGGTCTCGAAGAGTGTATCAGTTTTTGAGCCGATGTCAGCTTCATTTTCAATGAGCTGTGTTAGGTTACATAATGAAAGGTCCCTCAGAAAATTATCAATGTCGATGTTGCGTGTTTTTCTAGCTTTGACAGTCTTCTGGACTGCTCTTGGTTTTGCAAATGAAACATTGCATAAAATCAAGGAGTGGTCAGAGATATGCTTGTCTGCTATGCTGCTGACAGCTATATACTGTTCAAAAAAAGAAACGCAAAATGCGTTTTCTGTGATGAGCAAAGTTTTAATGAATGAATGAAGCACAAATGGAGACATTTCAGACGTTAACATCACAAGTCGACGTTATCCAAACTCAATATCTAGTGTGACCGCCATCTGAGTTCAAAATTGCTTGGCACTTCCTGTTCATTGAAGCAATCAGATTCTGGATGGAAGCTTGAGGTATGGTGGCCCACTCTTCCTGCAATGCTTGCGTCAACTGCGGTAACGTCTGAGGTTGTGGTTGACGTTGTCACACACGTTGATCCAGTTGATCCCATAGATGTTTGATCGGGTTCAAATCTGGTGATTTGGAGGGTCTGGGCAGGACATCAATGTTGTTATCCTGTAGATAAGCTGTCGTGAGCCTTGCAGTGTGCGATCGGGAATTGTCATGCTGGAAATGGCGTTGTCATTCTGCATAATGGGGAGCATGTGTGGCTGCAAAATTTCATCTCTGTACCTCTGTGCCATCATGTTACCCTCAACATTGATGAGGTCCGTTTTACCAGTGTGTGTGATGGCTGCCCACATCACAATGCTACCACCACCAAATCTGTCAACCTCTCAAACGCAGCTACGCACAAAACGTTGTCCAAGACGTCTGTATACATGGCACCGTCCATCAACTCAGCGAAGAAGGAAACTTCACTCATCACTGAACTATACCATTCTCCATCTCTGATGAGGCATGCCCTGTGCTTCTGACATCACTGATGTCACTGTCGGTGATGATGAACCATCAAAATGACACCACAAACTGGTCGTCTAGCATGCAAACCTTCCTTGCGTAGACTGTTGTGAACGGTCTTATCTGAAATCCTCTGCCGACTTGGTAGTGTTGATGCTGTAGAGGTCATTGTGGTTGTTCTCTCTTGCAAATGACATAACCGGATGTATCAATCCTGAGCTGGGGTGGTCACACGGGGTCTCCCGGATTTTGGAAGGTCCTGCGTTGTCCACAGGATTTGGTAGCGGTTCAACAAGCGTGTGATGGTGCTCAGTGAGACATTGAACACTCGCTACATTCGAAGCTTATTCGCCTATGTCCAAGTGGCCAATGGCTTTATTTCGCTGCCCTTCTGTCAAATGCAGTATTTTGCATGAGCAAGATCCCTTTTCCGCTGTGTGAATTCTGACCGATGTCCATGTCCATGTCCATTTATAACCCCACATGCTTGGCGCTTGCAACTTCATGAGCAGGTATTCACTCAGTGGAAACTTTGTTTTGTTAATTTCCAATATTTTTAGTGTCACGGTGGCCGAAATTATGCCCCATTGTCCAAAATGTTACATAATGTTTAGACCACCACGATATGTCGTTAACCATATCTACAGCTACACTTCATTACTATATTCTCCAAAATTTGCCATGTTATCCTGAATATACCCATTTTGCGTTTCTTTTTTTTGAATAGTATATTTTGGCTCCATATCAGAGCCTGAATTTTAATGCAGTGCAATATGAGGAATATGCTTTAAAAAATTCTCCTTCAGATCCACCAGTCAGAATCTTTTGATATTTGGTATGCAGCAGCCTTGGGGGATCAGATTCAAGTTTTTTTTCAAATCAGGTCCTGTGGTTCATATATGGGCTCTTTATGTAAGCCCAATTTTTACACCATTTTATGATAAGGGAGGGAGGTTTTTTCATTTTTTTTTTTCTTGTCAATCCACAAAACAATCCTGAAAATAGTTGGAATTGGAAATGTAACTCCTTACACTGTTATGTAGAAAAGCCAAAGTTTTCAGTGGTGAAAATTTCTCACAATACAGTTGCAAATTTAACTAACTACAGACATAATTAGGATGTAGTTGGTAAAATTGGTGGTTCTACAGGTACAAAATATTATTATTGAAGATATTTCCAGGTAAAAAATGTGGTGGGGCAGATTTTCAGTGATGAGGGATGTGCCCGAGAAACAAGAATATTTTTATACTGTACCAATGACCCAGACATAGCTGGTGCTAACTCTTAAAAATCTAGGGCCAAACACAAATTTTGCCCCCCAATCCCCAAAATTTGCATCTAAAACCAAAGAAATCATGTCCTGAATGGCCCTCCATACTTCGCCACTACTGCGCATGCACAGTGTCAAGGACGTCCCGAAATTGGCGCCATTAATCATTCTTTGTTTGGCCCTTCATCAGTTAACATCTGACTGATCTTTGTGCTTGTAAATCTCAGTTTAAATGATGCCAGACACATAAATATTAGAGAAATGGTGATTCTAAGGAGGATATAGAAGGAGGAGAGGAAAAATGAGTGACAGAAAATAATCAGGGCTGTAACTTAAAATTTTTTAATGAAATTATGTTAAGTTACCTATTTTCAAGGCAAGGGCCTGTTGTGGTCATTCTTGCTATAAAGTTACACTGCTTGTTCAGTGTTTTCCTCTCTCCCTTTCCTTTAAGTCCCCCCTTGCTATTCTCCCATGCTTTTGGCATATTTTCTGTAATATTATTACAAAAATTTCTTGGGAGTTTTAGCTGGATAACAGAATGAATTCTGTTATTTTCCCCATGTTTACGTCTTCACCCATGGGTGGTTAGGCGTAGTGTTCTGCATCTACCATCTGATGTTCTGCAGTTTCTTCCCTGGAAGTCTCTGTTTTGCATCAGATAGTGTATTATTGGTAACTGATTTCGGGCCAGGGTTATCAGTGCCTGGAGTCATGTTTCTGGTGTTTTTACACTTCTTGTTTACATTGACAACAGCCTGTGTGTGAGGAGGATTTCTTGAAAATAATATCTTGTTGTTAGTTTAATCATAACTAGATACATTATTATTGTTCGTAAGTGTTGCATTAATTTTTTAAAATATTTTTAAAATTTTTGTCCACACTTAGGCTTGGGATCCATTGGGGCTCAACGTTACTTTTCAGAAACTTGGGCTTTTCTGAAAAAATATTTTTTCAAAAAATTTTTTTTTGATTTCAATTATTTTTTCTATGTTAATGGATCATGTTATTATGTATTTTGATTTTCAGGGGTTGTTGCGAGAACTAGGACTTTGTATTCTTTTCACAATGAAAGGATATTGTTCAATTGTAATAAGAGGAAATCTTCCTCTGACTTTCATAATCATTGTATAAATGTAGTCAGTGTACTCGCACTAACTCCTGTTCAGTATGTGTTAATTTCGATGAGAACATGGGAAGTGTGTGTCACGGTATGTTAGCGGGGAAATGGCCATGCCGGTCCTTTCCCTGCAGGGTCACTCTAGTTTATCAACCTCTATTTCAGACGATCAAGAACAGGGTGATGTATCCGTGATGTCTTCCAAAAGTGTGCCTCCGTCGTCACAATTAATGAAGAGCTAGCGGCAAAGTGCTCATGGAAATACGTCAATTGCCTAAGAGGTCCCTAGTAGGATCGACGGCCTTTGACGTCCGCTAGCTCGCCCGGTGTAGCGTCCATTCATCGAATGGCTTCGGCAGCCGGGTTCGTCCGTTGCGGTCCAGAAAGGAGTTTTGGGTGATGCGAGCACTATAAATCAACCAAGTGCACACCCAGTGACGGCGGATTAGAGGAGAGAACGGAGGAAGCCTATTAGTCCGGTTCCTAGCTCGTCCAGGTCCATCCGGGCTGCGAGCGAGAGAGGCCCCTCTCTCGTACAACAACATCTGGCCCCAGATGTTGTGGTACAAATGTTTCGCATTCGGAGCATACGTCTGCCGCTCGGGACGCTCCGTTATATAGACAGTCTGGAGAGACTGTCAATAAGGCTTCCTCATCCTCATGGTAGCGCACATGACCTCACCTTGGCTACGTGACCTCGGATATCCAGTCAACTTCGCCAATCAGAGAATCCTTGGCGACCAGGTCATGCCATCCGGTAGCCAGGGACACGAGGCCTGGAGACTCCGGACGTTCGCATAAGAAAAGTATGCGGGAGTCAACGTGCACGGAGCTTCCAGTGGCAAAGCATCGTAAGACCGCTACTGCACAGGCCTCGGTGACGGACGTGCTATCCCAAATAGCACAACTTATAGCAGCATCCCAGCAACGACAGAATCTCTGTTGCATCATGTAATATCCAACGACGCTGGGTCGGGACGCTCCGCGGAAGCATCAGATACGGACGTCCGAAAACTTCATACGGTCCGACAGGATGGCGAAAGGGATTCGGAGGATTTCGGGCTTTCCCTTTCGGAACAACATAAGCTGCAGTGTATGTCATCTGCCTTTATCTTCTAGAGGTTGTTTCGTCGGACCGCAGAATGCTGCGATGCTGGATAAGAAACTGATAGCGTCGGTGGATACAAGAATTTTTGGATCTGTTCAGGGACATCGTCCCTCAGTTCCGACACAGTCCAATAATGTCACAGGAACTTTCGAATTATTGAACGACGCTACACATATATATATATATGCTTGCTATTAACAAGCAAGTTTGGTTTCTTGTTCGCAAAGTTACTGAGATGTCTTTCGAAAGTGTGCCTCTGTCGTCATAGTTAAATGAAGACCTAGCGGCAATAAGTGCTCATGGAATACGTCAATCGCCTAAGAGGTCCCTAGTAGGATCGACGGCATTGACATTCGCTAGTTCACCCGGTGTAGCATCCATTCATCGAATGGTTCGGCAGCCGGGTTCGTCCATTGCGGTCTAGGAAGGAGATTTGGGTGATGCGAGCACTATAATAGACAATAGTACACACCCGGTGACGACGGATTAGAGGAGAGATCAGAGGAAGCCTGTTAGTCCGGTTCCTAGCTCGTCCAGGTCCGTCCGGGCTGCGAGCGAGAGAGGTCCCTCTCTCGAACAACAACATCTGGGTCCGGATGTTGTGGTACAGATGCTTCGCATTCGGAGCATATGTCCGCCGCTCGGGATGCTCCATTATATAGACCGTCCGAGAGACTGTCGATAATGCTTCCTCATCCTCACAGCAGCGCACATGACCGCACCTTGGCTACGTGACCTCGAGTATCTGGCCAGCTTCGTCATTCAGTGATCCACGGCGAACAGGTCACGCCATCCGGTAGCCAGGGGACACGAGGCCTGTACACTCCGGTCGCTCGCATAATAGAAATATGCACGGGGTAACGAACACGGAGCTTCCAGCGGCAAGGCATTGTAAGACCGCTTCTCCACAGGCCTCAGTGACGGACGTGCTATCCAAAATAGCACAGCTTACTGCAGCTTCCCAGCAAACGACAGAATCTCTGTCGGATCAGGTATAATCCATCGGCGCTGGGTCGGTTCGCTCCGCTGTTGCATCAGGTACGGACGACCGAACACTTCATAGGGTCCGACAGGATGGCGAAAGGGATTCGGATGATTTCGAGCTTTCCCTTTCGGAACAACAGAAGCTGCCATAGATTTCTTCCGGCATTATCTTCCAGAGGTTGTTCCGTTGGACTAGAATGCTGCGATGCTGGATAAGAGACTAATAGCGTCATTGGACACGGAGGTTTTGATCGGTTCAGGGACATTGTCCCTGAGTTGCCGACACAGTCCAATAATGTCATTAGAACATTCGAATTATTGAACGACGCTATATATAAGCTTGCTACTAAAACATGCTAGTCTAGTTTCTTGTCCGCAAATGCTCTAAATCTGCCTTTCATCAATTCTAGGAATAAATTTGTAATGGCAGGACAGGGCATACTGAGAGTTCCTCTGCTTCTAAACGACGAGGCTGAAGACTGGGAATTGTCTTTTTCGCCGTCTATGTCAATTCCAACCACGACGTTGGAAACGACAATGATGTCTAATAGATTTAACTTAGTCGCCTTATCATACGTAGACCACCTTACTGAGGCGTTATCATTACGTCTTCAAGAGAAAGAATTCCAGGATATGATTTTTAATGAGATTTCTTTCAAGGGCAGTAGTTTTTCCACGTATAACTCCGCCCTTCAGTGGCAACCTGGAGTTGGTTAGACGTGACGTAGCCCTAGCTACATCCACGCGCGTGGATAGTAAGGTGAAGAACTCTTTCAGTCGCTTCGGTCTCGGAGAAGCTTCTCTTCGACGGCAACCTTTCAGCAATCTATGAATTGCTTGATATACACGTTCTCTTGTCAATCAAGTGTAACAAGAGATTCAGACTTGGGCAAACATTCGGTGGTTGACTCAGAGAGTTCCACTGCAGTTGCCGGATCCGAGTTTTACGATTATGACGGATGCCAGTCAAACAGGTTGGGGTACAATATTGTTCCCAACGGATTCGAAGTGCCAGGGTCTTTGGGTTCCGCAGTTTCTAGGCAAGCACTTAACTTCCAGGAAATGATGTTATTTTGGCTTGCACTACGTCATTGGATGAACATTATTCAGAAACGCATGTCCAAATCCTGTCCGATAATACGACATTAGTTGCGTATATTCGGAACCAGGGAGGCACTCATTCGGTTCCATTATTCAATTTAACGGAAAGAATCCTTCTGTTTGTTCTAGAACACCAAGTTCTGTTTTGGTCCGTCATATTCCGGGTCATCTGATTGTATTAGCAGACCTCCTTTCACGTAAGGGTCGCTTGTTGCCGTCAGAATGGACTCTCAACAAACAGGTATTCAATCAGATTTGCTACCAATGGGAGCGCCCAATGATAATTTATTTGCGACACAACTCTCCAATCAATTGCAGACGTATGTGTCTCCATGTCCGGATCCCTGAGCATATGTAGTTTATGCTCTATTGATCTAGTAGGACGGAATGATAGGATATGCGTATCCTCCAGCGCTGTTGATTCAGCAAGTATTGCTAAGATAAACATTCACAATACAATTCTGTGGGTAGCATCTCTGTCTCCACAGAGACCGTGGATAAATTTACTCAGGTGTCTGCTGTGGGACTTACCGCGAAAACTTCCTCCACGAAAGGATCTTCTTTCGCTGGGGAAATCGTGTCAACTTCTTCACAACCCGCAAGGTCTCAACCTTCACGTATTCCGTTGTGCGATCCTTCTTGCACGGCAAGCATTGTACAGGACGAGCAGTGGACGCGATTTCTAACTGTAGGAGGACCTCCTCTTCGCTATACTATGTGGCTAAAGTGGAGGCTCTTCCGTCGCTGGTGTAGGGATCATTATGTTAATATTTTTGATCCCTCCATACCAGACATTGCAAACTTTCTAGTATACTTGTTTGACGAGATCAACTGCAGCCTGTTACTATTAAAGGTTATAGGTCTATGTTATCTGATACCTATGCACACCATGATAGTTTACAATTAAGTCTAATGTCTCTTTATCTAAGTTAGTTAGAAACTTTCGATAAATAGACCTAGAATCCTTAGATTAATTCCTATACGGAATTTAGCTTGGGTTCTTATTAAACTAAAGTAACCATTTGAGCCTCTTGAGACAGTAGTTTTCAAATTCTGGCCTTTTAAGACAGCAATTCTCTTAGTCTTCTCTTCTGCTGAAGAGTCAGTGAGCTTCATGCACTATCAGTGGACGATTCTCACTTTCGTAGTGTCGGAAACACTATTACCTTTACTACTAATGTTGGATTTTTCGTTAAGAATCATGCTCCTAATAAATATCCGGAACCTATTGTTATTAAGGTCCTTCCGTCTTCGTACGGGCATTGGCTTTTACTCTGTCCGGTTAGAGCTTTATGTATTTATAAACTGATCTCAGTTTATCAGTAAGGACGTAAAGCTTCTTCTGTCTTTGATGTCTAATAGAAGGACATTACGGTCCATTCTATTGCTAAATGGATTCAATTAACTATCGGTACTGCTTATGATAATCTTTTGTTAACTCAGCAGTTTGTGCTTAAGATTTCGGCTCATGAAGTAAGAGCTCTTTCTACTTCTTGGGCTTACGTAAATAGTGTCGCTATTATAGATTTAATGAAGGCTGCATATTGGTCTCAGCCAACCACATTCACGAATTTTTATCTCAGAAATATTGAGTCTATTTCTGGAGGCCCGCATTGTTTAGGTCCATTATCTGCTGCTCAGAATGTCGTTCACTTAACAGTTGCAACTATAGCTATGTAGGCTTTCTGTTCCGGCAGTGACTCTGTCCTGCTGCCCTCTTCGCTCTGGGCTATTTGACCCAGGGCAAGGGGAAGGGGGGGGGGGGGGGTGTTCCCTTGGGTCACCTGTTTTATTATGAAATCAAGGGGATACCTCCTCCGGAGTCAGTAATTCTGAGCTGTTACTGGGATGGTTTTAAAGTGAAAAGTTAATGTTTTAAAAATTCATTCATGTCATAGTTTTTAAAGTATAGCATTTGAATATATCACGCGTCAAACGGGCGTTATTATACAATCCTCGGACACTTTTAAAAAGAGTATAAAGAGTCTCAATTCTCTGGACTAACTTTATTTATTGGCTTACTTTAAAAATTATTAGTATAAGGATTATACTGGATGTTAATAGAGAACATGGATGTTATGATGCTCAATTATGGAAGGTGTTGTGTCTTTCTAATTTATCATAAATAAGAAAGATACATGTAAGGCCTAATTCTCCTTTTCCCTTCGAGGGGATGACTCTATTTTATATAGTTGAGCTTATTGGATTTTCCTCTATGTCCTAGGCCCTCCAGCCTTTTTACTATTCAGCTATGTCTGGGTCATTGATACAGTATAAAAATGTTAAAAAATTTATAGTAATTTATATATTTTTTATACTTACCAATGACCCAGACAGGGATGGCCCTCCCAGGAGTTGGGAACTCATACCTCCCCGCTGAGTACATAGCGTTTACCAGGCACTGATTGTAAGAATGATTAATGGCGCCAATTTCGGGACATCCTTGACACTGCGCATGCGCAGTAGTGGCGAAGTATGGAGGGCCATTCAGGACATGATTTCTTTGGTTTTAGATGCAAATTTTGGGGATTGGGGGGCAAAATTTGTGTTTGGCCCTAGATTTTTAAGAGTTAGCACCAGCTATGTCTGGGTCATTGGTAAGTATAAAAAATATATAAATTACTATAAATTTTTTAACATTTTTTTAATAGCCTTAGTGTTTAGAATTGTTCAAATGAAGTTGCTGCTGCCAAATGAACCAAAACCCAAAATACTTTGAAAATCATCTTGTCTTTGAAATTTTTTTTCCCATGAATGGGTGGCTGTAATAATTTGATACTTTGTATTAAGATTTGATAGGTGTGAAGTGTAATCCAGTAATAGCTTTTGTTCTTATTTTTCTTTTCAGAAAAGCAATCATAGATTCCTTCCAGAGGCAGATAAAGAAGTATTATTAATTTTTTTATGGAAAGCCAATACTATGTATACGTGTTTGAAAGAAGTGACAGACTGAACTTGAAACTTTTCTATTTCTGCATTGTTATCTGAAGTTCATTTTATTTATTGTGGATATATGGCTTGAAGGTGTAGGAGAACCCCAGGACTTATATTTCATCTAAATTTGAGAGAATCCATTTGGATTCTCTCAAAAATGGTTGGGAGAATGCATACCTGCTATGCTCATCCCATGAGGCCACCATGGTTGAACCCTGTTGTATACTGATAACACATGTTAACCCTTCAACACAAATTTTTAATTTTTAAAACATAAACTGAATTTGATAATTTTTTGAAAAGTAAACAATATTTACAAATAAAACCTTACAAATATGGATATCATTGGAACCGGCTCATTGAGCTGGTTCCAGTTCCAATGACAGCCATATTTGTAAATTTTATTGACAAAGTGTCAGGATTTTATCAACAAAGTGTCAATGGGTGATGTACAAGCCAGAACATTTTTCCCAGCACCATTCATACTAGTTCCTTTCCCATCGAGTCATCAGTTAAGCTTCGAAAAGTTTCCAAATTTTGTTATACAATTATTGACAGTTAGTCGCATAGTGTAAAAATGAAAACGTCCAAAGCAAAATAAAGTCAGTTCACAAAAAATTTGTTAACCAAAAATGAGATAATATTTAAAAAAAAAAACCCAATCATTTCCAAACCAGAACATTAACCCAGTCCCGTGGCCATCTCGTTTTGTGGATACATTTTTTCTAAATTGGTCAACCTTATTTCGGTAAATCTTCGTACATCTTGACATGCTTCAAACTTCTTTTAAAAATGTTTCTCCCAACTGTTTTGCAAATCTGCACAAATTCGTACTTATATTTTTACTAGCAGTAATAGCCACCAAATGGTTAGTCATGAATGGGCACCAGCTGAAGAGAAACAGCGATACAAATTTCAACAAACACTGGTTCCGAAAAAGTTGTTTTGATTATTTATCGATCCATTTGATCAGTACAGCTTCAGTCAAAACAAACATACTCTTCACCTTTGGATGTAAACATCGGAATTAAAATTTGTTTATTTAAATTGATTTTAATACATGTGTTGTGTAATAAAGACAGAAAGCGATGTGTGTTTGAATCTACAGCTCTCGCAAAATATGACTACGCCATTTCAACTTATTATGTAAAACACTCACCGATTCAAACACACATTGCGTTCTGTCTATGTATTCAACATTACCCAATAAAATACAACATCAGGAAATGTTCTAGGTACACTATGCATGGAAAGGATTACGGGCAAGAAAGCCATTTAAGAACGCATCTGAGTAAGGTTTTGACATTAATGAAATACTTTGACACAAAACAATGACAAGCAAGCAAAACAATGACAAGCAAGATAGTTATCAGACCATCGAAGGTGATAATTTTTATGCCCGCCATTTATTTATTTATTTATTTATTGGAATTTAGCGACACTTTCGACAGCCAGGGTCACCTCATGTCAGACAGTTCTTCGGTGTGGAGGAAGCCGGAGTACCTGGTGAGAACCACCGAGCAACTCTCAGACTCCCCAACAAACTAAATCACCCAAGTTGAAAACAGGTGCACCATCGACGTGTAGTATGCCTTTGTACACAGCGTCACCGTGCCCCCACATTGGCAATCATGATTAAGTGCCTTTTCCAAGGACACAACACAGTTACCCCTGGCGGGGGATCAAACTGTGGACTTCTCGGTTTGACATTCAATGCCATAACCACTGAGCCACTGAACTCCCTAGGCCCGCCCCATCATAAAATGGCCGAGTGGGCACATAATGTTACCCTTGTCCATCAGTCATTCTGTCATTCAGAAACAACCATTTTGCAAAACTTTCTTCTCAATACGATGTGAAGTTTGGCTGATTTCTGGTGTGTGGCTTTGTCTTGTGTATCTACAAATCAAGTTTCATCCCAGTTGGATGACTTTTCATAGAGTTATTGACCTTGAACATTGTGATGTGCTGTGAAAACTCAGAGAATCAGTATTTTTATACTGTACCAATGACCCAGACTTAGCTGGTGCTAACTCTAACAAAACCAGGGCCAAACACAAATTTTGCCCCCCAATCCCCAAAATTTGCATCCAAAACAAAAAGAAATCATGTCCTAAAGGACCTCCATACTACGCCTCTACTGCGCATGCGCAGTGACGCAGACGTCCCGAAATTGGCGCCAATTATCATTCTCTGTTTGGCCCTTCATCAGTCAACATCTCACTGATCTTTGTGCTTGTAAATCTCAGTTTAAAGGGTGCCAGACACGTAATTCTTGGAGAAAATGTGATTCTAAGGAGGATAGAAGGAGGAGAGGAAAAAGAAGTGACAAAAAATAATCAGGGCTGTACTTAAAAATTTTTGATGAAATTATGTTAAGTTGCCTATTTTCGAGGCATGGGCCTCTTGTCATTCTTGCTAATTGTTGCACTGCTTATTCAGTGTTTCCTCTCCCCTAGCCTTCTAAAGTCCCCCCTTGCAATTCTCCCATGCTTTTGGCATATTTTTGAGAAATTTCATTTCTAAAATTTCCTGGGAGAGTTGCTTGGTTACAGAATGTTTTCTGTTATTTTCCCCATAGTTACGTTTTCACCCATGGGTGTATAACGTTTGTGTTCTGCATCTTCCATCTGATGTTCTACAGATTCTCCCCTGGGAGTCTCTGTTTTGCATCAGATAGAGTGTAATTGATGACTGATTCCGGGCCAGTTTTTTCAGTGCCTGGAGTCATGTTTTCTGGTGTTTTTACACTGTTTGTTTTCATTGGCAACAGCCTTTTTTGAGGGGGGCTGTTTGCCTTTGCTGTAGTTTATCTCACTATAAGATACATTTATATTATCCGAAAGTGTCTCATTAATTATTTAATATAAATTTAAAATTTTTGACCACACTTTGCCATCGGATCCATCGGGGCTCAACGTTTCTTTTCAGCAACTTGGGCTTCGCTGAAAAAATATTTTTTCAAAATTATTTTGTTTTGCAATTGTTTTTTCATTTATTAATGGATCATGTTATTATGTATCTTTGTGTCAGGGGTTTTTGCGAGTAACTAGGACTTATTGTTGTTCTTTCACAATGAAGGGACATTGTTCAAATTGTAATAGGAAGAAATCTTCCTCTGACTTTCATGATCATTGTATTAATTGTAGTCAGTGTTCTCGCATTAATCCCTGTCCTATATGTGAACATTGGGATGAGAAACATTGGAAACGTGTGTCACGATATGTTGTTTCTGGAGAAAGAGCGATTCCGGCTCTTTCTCCGCAAGGTCACTCTACTCTCTGTTTCTATTTCAGAGGAACCAGAACAGGGTGATGTTTCCATGTTATCTTCTTCAAGTGTGCGTCCGTCGTCACAAATGAATTCAGAGCTAGCGGCAAAAGTGCTCATGGAGATTAGACAAATGTCGTCCGCTAGCTCGCCCGGTGTAGCGTCCATTCACCGAATGGACGGCAGCCGGGTTCGTCCGATGCGGTCCAAGAGGAAATTTTGGGTGATGCGAGCACTATAAACATAATAGATGCACACCCAGTGACGGCGGATAGTAAGCGAGAACGGAGGAAGCCTTTGAGTCCGGTTCCTAGCTCGTCCAGGTCCAGCCGGGCCGCGAGCGAGAGAGGCCCCTCTCTCGTACAACAACATCTGGGACCAGATGTTGTGGTACAAAATGTGTCTTTAGTGGAGCATACGTCCGTCGCTCGGGACGCTCCGTTGTATAAGCAGTCCGCAGAGACTGTTAAGGCTTCCTCTTCTCGTCAGCGCACACGACCGCACCTTGGCTGCGTGACCGCCGATATATTACCAGCTTCGCCGATCAAGGATTCTTCGGCGACCAGGTCACACCATCCGGCAGCCAGGGATTCGAGACCGATGGACTCCGGACGTTCGCATAGGAAAAGTGTGCGGGAGCCATCTGATGCGGAGCTGCCCTCGGCGAAGCAGCGAAAGACTGCGCCTCCGCAGGTCTCGACGCCGGACATTCTTGTGCAGATAGCACAGCTTATCGCAGCATCCCAGCAACTGACAGAAACGGTGTCGGATCGAGAATTATCCGACGGCGCTGGGTCGGTATGCTCCGCCGAAGCATCGGGGGCGGACGACCGGGAACATCATGAGGTCCGACCGGATGGTGAAAGGGATACGGATGACTTGGAGCTATCCCTTTCGGAACAACATAAAGCTGCCGTGGACTTCATCCGGCACTTTCTCCCTCAAGTTGTTCCGTCGGGCCAGACTGCTGCGCTTCCGGACAAGAGAATTATAGCGTCATTGGACTCTGAATTTTTTGAGCGGTTCAGGGACATCGCTCCCGAGTTTCCGTCGCAGTCCAATAATGTTGCAAGAACATTTGAATTATTGAACGACGCTATATTTAAACTTGCTTCCAGGACGGGGAAAGCAGGTTTCTTGTCCGCTAATACTCTCAACCTGCCTTTCATTAATGCAAGGAATAAATTCGATACAGCAGGACAGGGTATACCGAGAGTTCCTCTGCGTATGGACGACGAGGCGGAAGACTTAGAGCTATCATTACCGTCGTCAGCTCCTATTCCAACCGCGGTGTTGGAAACAGCTATTGCGTCTAACAGAGCCAATTTAGATGCCTTATCTTACGCAGATCACCTTACTAAGGCGTTATCACTGCGCCTTCAGGGGAAAGAGTTTCAGGATATACAATCCTCTTTAAGACTTCTTTCAAGGGCAGTAGCTTATTCCACGTGTAACTCCGCCCTTTCAGTGGCAAATCTGGAGTTGGTTAGACGTGACGCAGCCCTAGCTACATCCACACTAGTGGATTCTAAGGTGAAGAACTCTCTTAGAGTCGCTTCGGTCTCAGGAGAACTTCTCTTTGATGGCAAGCTTTCCGCTATTTATGATAAAATTACAAAGAAAGCTAAGGATTCTCTGTTGTTCAAATCTGCTCCTAAGAAGTCGGATACAGCAGACACGAATAAGACAGGCACTTCTGGGTCTAATGCGCCCAAGAGAGAATCCTATAGAGGTTCCGGTGCGTCCTCTTGGTCTTATTCGAGAGACCGTCAGGATAGCGACTCTCGTTCGGGACGTCCTTCAGGCTGGGACAATCGGTCGGACGCCCCGAGGTCGACGGGGCGAGGTGCGGGTCGTGGAAGACGTGGTTTCTCCTACCGCAGGCCTCGCAGGTCCAGGAGGTGATGGCTTAAACCTCTATCGCGTTCCGGTTGGCGGAAGGTTGTCGAGCTTTTCACAAGAATGGGCGTCGATTACGGACGACCCTTGGGTGAGAGGAGTGACTTCGGAAGGTCTAAAGATATCCTTCAAACGAAAGCCTCCATTAACTCGAAGTCCAAAGTGGACTCATCTTCCGTCAAATCCGCAGAAAAGAGACGCTCTGTTATCAGAGGTGCAGTCTCTTTTAATGAAGAACGCGGTAGAGGTCGTTGAAAACCAGGAATCTCCGGGATTCTACAGCCATCTGTTTCTGGTTCCGAAACCAGACGGCTCGTTCCGTCCAGTCATATATTTGAGCTGGATAAACAAGCTGATCGTCGCTCCGAAGTTTTATATGGAGACGATTCGATCGGTCAGAGCAAGTATTCGGGTGAACGATTATGCAACGAGCATAGATCTCAAAGATGCGTACTTTCACGTCATGGTACATCCGACATTCCGAAAGTATCTACGCTTCGCAGTCCTAGGAGTGGTGTATCAATTCCGGGCGATGTGCTTTGGATTGAATCTAGCACCCTGGGCTTTCACTCGGGTAATGAACTCGGTAATGATCTACTTCCGAGCTCATTCGTCTGCGGTAACGTCGGCCTACCTGGACGACATTCTTCAGAGGTACGGCAACGAGTTAACGCTTCAGAACGATGTTCAGAATCTTCTTCTATTGCTCCGACGTCTCGGTTTTATAGTAAACGAGGAGAAGTCGGATCTGGTGCCTTCAAGTCATTCACTCATCTGGGAATGAGCTTCGAGACGCACAACAATCTCGTTCGTCTGCCGTTAACCAGAGCGAAATTAGTCAGTTGTTACGCTCGCTATTGTCTGCACGCAGGCAAAGTCACGGCGAGAGAATTTATGAGACTGATAGGTCTGTGCGGAGCCGCCGCGGATCTCATTCCGATGGGGCGGTTACGCACACGTCCTCTTCAAATTTTCCTGACTCAGAATTGGAGTGTGAAAATTCATTCGCTCGATGTGGACGTTCTCTTGTCAGATCAAGTGAAACAAGAGATTCAGACTTGGGCAAACATTCAGTGGTTAACTCAAGGAGTTCCGCTGCAGTTGCCGGATCCGAGTTTTACCGTTATGACTGATGCCAGTCAAACAGGTTGGGGTGCATCGTTAATCCCAACGGATTCGAGATGCCAGGGTCTTTGGGATCCGCAATTCCTGTGCAAGCACATAAACATCAAGGAAATGATGTCAATTTGGCTTGCGTTACGTCACTGGATGGACATTATTCACGATGCTCATGTCCAAATCCTATCCGACAATACGACAGTAGTGGCGTATATACGGAATCAGGGAGGCACTCATTCAGTTCCGTTGTTCAATCTAACGGAAAGAATCCTTCTGTTTGCGTTAGAACATCACGTTCTTCTTTTGGTCCGTCAGATACCGGGTCGTCTGAATGTGCTAGCAGACTCCCTTTCACGAAAGGGTCGCTTGTTGCCGTCGGAGTGGACTCTCAACAAACAAGTATTCAATCAGATTTGCTACCAATGGGAACGGCCAATGATAGACTTATTTGCGACACATCTCAACAATCAGTTGCAGACGTATGTGTCTCCGTGTCCGGATCCAAGAGCATTTGCAGTAGACGCTCTGTCGATCCATTGGGACGGAATGATAGGATATGCGTATCCTCCAGCGCCGTTAATTCAACGAGTATTGCTAAAGATAAAACAATCTCAATGCAAGATTCTGTTGGTAGCATCTCTGTCGCCACAGAGACCGTGGATAAATCTACTCAGGTGTCTGTTGTGGGACCTACCGCGGAAGCTTCCTCCACGGGAGGATCTTCTTTCGCAGGGGAAATCGCGCCAACTCCATCACAACCCGCAAGGTCTCAACCTTCACGTTTTTCCGTTGTGCGGTCCTTCTTGCATGGCAAGCACTTTACAGGACGAGCAGTGGACGCGATTTCTAACTGTAGGAGGACCTCCTCTTTGCTAAACTATGCGGCTAAGTGGAAGGTTTTTCGTCGTTGGTGTAGGGATCATTCTGTAGATATATTCGATCCCTCTATACCAGACATTGCAAACTTTCTAGTATACTTGTTTGACGAAATCAAACTGCAGCCTGTTACTATAAAGGGTTATAGATCTATGTTATCTGATACCTATGCACATCATGATAGTTTACAAATTGGATCTAATGTCTCTTTATCGAAGTTGGTTAGAAACTTTTCGATAAATAGACCCAGAACTCTTAGATTAATTCCTAAGTGGAATTTAGCTTGGGTTCTTCTTAAATTGAAGGAAAAGCCATTTGAACCTCTTGGGACAGTAGATTTCAAATTCTTATCTTATAGACAGCTTTTCTCTTAGCTTTCTCTTCTGCTAGAAGAGTCAGTGAGCTTCATGCACTATCGGTGGATGATTCTCATTATCGTAGTGTTGGGAACACTATCACCTTCACTACTAATGTGGGTTTTTTAGCTAAGAATCAGGCTCCTAATAAATATCCGGAACCTATTGTTATTAAGGCTCTTCCGTCTTCAGACGGGCGTAGGCCTTTACTCTGTCCTGTTAGAGCGTTACGTATCTATAAACAGAGATCTCAGTTTATCAGAAAGGGACGGAAACGTTTCTTTCTGTCTTTGATGCCTAATAGAAAGGATATTTCAGTCCATTCTATTGCTAGATGGATTCAGTTAACTATCCGTACTGCTTATGAAGATTTATCTTCTTCTCAGCAGTCTGTGCTTAAGATTTCTGCTCATGAAGTAAGAGCTCTTTCTACTTCCTGGGCTTATGCTAATAGTGTTGCTATTACAGATTTAATGAAGGCTGCTTATTGGTCTCAGCCATCCACATTTACGAATTTTTATCTCAGAAATATTGAGTCCATTTCTGGAGACCTGCATTGTTTAGGTCCGTTATCTGTTGCTCAGAATGTCGTCCACTAAACAGTTGCAACTATAGTTATGCAGGCTTTCTGTTCCGGCAGTGACTCCGTCCGGCTGCCCTCTTCGCTCTGGGCTATTTGACCCAGGGCAAGGGGAAGGGGGGGGGGGGGGGGGCGGGTGTTCCCTTAGGTCACCTGCTTTATAGTGAAAAGCAAGGGAATGCCTCCTCCAAGTCAGTATTTCTGAGTCGCTTCCGGGATGGTTTTAAAGTGTAATATTAATGTTTAAAATTCATTCATGTCTTATTTTTAAAGTGTAGCTCGGTGTGAAGCATTTGTATATGTCAAGTGTCAAACGGGCTTTAATATACAATATTCGGACACTTTTAAATGACTATAAAGAGTCTCAATTCTCTGGACTACTTTATTTATTGGCTTGCTTTAAAAATAATTAGTATAAGGGTTATACTGGATGTTAATAGAGAACATGAATGTTATTGTGCTCAATTATTAAGGGTAGTGTATCTTTCTAATTTAAGATTAAATAAGAAAGATACATGTAAAGCCTAATACTCCTTTTCTCCTTAAGGGGTTACCTCTTTACTATATAGTTGAGCTTATTGGATTTTCCTCTATGTCCTAGGCCCTCCAGCCTGTTTACTATTCAGCTAAGTCTGGGTCATTGGTACAGTATAAAAATGTTAAAAAATTTATAGTAATTTATATATTTTTTATACTTACCAATGACCCAGACGGGGATGGCCCTCCCTGGAGTTGGGAACTGTTGCCTCCCCGCTGAGTACATAGCGCTGACCAGGCACTGCCAGTAAGAATGATAATTGGCGCCAATTTCGGGACGTCTGCGTCACTGCACATGCGCAGTAGAGGCGTAGTATGGAGGTCCTTTAGGACATGATTTCTTTTTGTTTTGGATGCAAATTTTGGGGATTGGGGGGCAAAATTTGTGTTTGGCCCTGGTTTTGTTAGAGTTAGCACCAGCTAAGTCTGGGTCATTGGTAAGTATAAAAAATATATAAATTACTATAAATTTTTTAACTTTCCAGGCTTTTGGGGGTGTGGGGCATATATATCGTACTGACACATCTAGTGTTTAAAACTATCAGCTTCATTCACTTACCGGTAATTCAAGTTTAATCATAGTATAAATACAGAACACAATTCAGGTGGGGTACAGGGAACAGGAATCAACCTTTGGTGCCTGTGAAATACAGGAAAAACTCCACCTCAGGGTTGTTGATTCCAGTCCCCTGTACTCCACCCTTGCTGTGTTCTGTCTTAGTATACAGCTACTGCATGATTCATTTCATTAGTAAGGCCCCACAAAGTAGATCTTCTGTTTCTCAGGCCATTTTTTTGTAAAATTTCATGTGCACCGGCATTTTTTTTCTTTCTTTATTTATTTCTTTGCCTTCAAAAGTTCATGTTCTTGGTTTGTTTTATGTTTTAGGCCTCATAAGCATGGGTTGTGGTGTATTTTGTCCCTTGAGTGCAAGAAGCATTGCAAAGCCTTGTACACAAGGGACAAATTTATCAATTTTATCAACTTGGGTAAAATATCAGACAAAAACTATTTAATTTTTATTTTTTTAAGTTTACATGGCTTGTAAAAGGAGATCATGCAGCAGCCAAAAGGACGACACAAGGATTTTGAAGAAAAAAGACATGAACATTCAGTTAGTACACTGCATGTCGAATGACTTATCCAAAGCTGTCATGTCACCAGTCTAATTGTGTCCAGAATATTTTACCCACCATATCCTTTCATGCTCCAGTTGTAGATTTTCAGATCAGTATGGATATAATTCATTTTAAAAACTTCAAGATATTTACATTATTGGTTGAACTACACAGCGTAATCATAAAACTACAGCTGAGGTTAGTTTTTATTCACAATTATTTAGTAAGCAGATATGTTTAATAGTATTGATGATGTCCGTAAAGATTTGGACTGATCAAGTCTTGATTGAGAAACATTTCTTGTATTGATTTTTTCATGAAATACATGCCTTTTCTGCAAAAACCGAAGTGAACAATAATATTTTTGTATTGTCCTTGAACAATACGGATCACATGTGTGGACTATTTAAGTACTTCTTTTTTTTTTACGTTTGGGTTATTGTGGCAATAATTTGTGTTTTTAATATTTTTTTTTTAGTAAACTGTAGGCGTGCCATAAATACAGAAGTCATTTTACCGCACGCAATCGATTACGACATAGGGATAATATTGAACAAGAAGCTGAAGAAGTTCATTGTTATCCCTCCGACAAATTCGATTAATATTTTTTGGGTAAAATGTAGGCATGCAATAAATACAGAACAGCATATGTGTTCGAACTGTCATTTTTTACCGCATGAGATTGATTTCAGTGGAGGGATAATATTGAACAAGAAGCCGAAGGCTTTGAGTTCAATATTATCCCTCTGCCAAAATCGATTAAAATTGTTTTAAACTGTAGGCATGCAATAAATACAGTACAGCATACGCGTTCAAACTGTCATTTTTACCGCACTCGATTGATTTTGACCGAGGGATAATATTGAAGCCTTTGGCTTCTCGTTCAGTATTATCCCTCTGCCCAAATCGATCTTGTACATTAAAAAATGACAGTTCGAACGCGAATACCGTTCTGTCTATATATATGCTATTTTTCAATTCCAGACGATTGAATCTAAATATAGGCAATGGAGTACTTAAGGCCTAGACTGGTTCCAGGCCATGACTGTGTCAAATTCCTTACAGAATTAGACTGGTGGCATGAGGGTGTGCCCTTTACTTAACATGAATAGAAAACAACACTTGCAAAAGAATTTTTGAATATGTGAAGATTTTCATTTTTTGCCTAAAACCATATGACCACTCACTGGAACATGCTTGTTAGCATTATCCAATGAGGTGTCACAAGCTATTTTTCTGTGGCAAAAATTAAAAAAGTAAAATCTGTCTGGCAATTTTTTGGTAAATTGCTAGCCATTTTTGACTGTTATGTTAGGTTATGGGTGAACCAAATCGTGTTCAAATTTGATGAATGGAACATGCAAAATAATTGTTTTGGAGTTCTTTATTTTTCTCAACTCACATTGCTCAATGTGTTAAATGAATAAAAACAAAAAATTACTTTGACAGTCTGTATGCTAAGAGACCAATCTTGCTGCAGTACATCGAATGGACATTTAATCTATAATAACATGTTTGACAAGAGCTCAAGATATCTCAAGAATACAGGAAAATGACTAAACTCCTGTTGTAACCCACCTTGTGCAGACTAATCAGGGCCATATCTAGGAAGTTTTTTGGTACCAGTATACCGGTTTGGGTGCCCAAACTTCAGACGCCCAAACTCCAGATGCCCAAACTCATTCTGTTCGTGTATAATCTCCATCCCATAGTCTGCTAAAATGGTCAAAATTCAGAAACAGTTTTATATGACTAAAACAAACACGAAGCTAATCCCATGAATCCCGAACTAGGATACTTTAGCTGACAATAAAAATGCTTGAGGCAATTGCACTCTGATAAAAAAAAATGCATGGAACAGGTATGCGAAAGCACGCTGAGGCATTATGGTAATTTCAACTTTTGTGTCTTTTAAAAATGTTCCATTCAGTACGGTAATCCTACTTTCAGTTTCCGTCTCTACCACCTACAGCCTTTGGCTATGCCTGTGGCATATATGGACAGGTGTCCCCAAATTATCCCTGGATATGGCCCGGGTTAGTAAATTGGAGAGTCCAACAGTTGCTTACTGCTGCTGAGTGGTTATCTCTGGGTACTCCAATTTCCTCCACCTTTAAAACTGTCTGTCACAATATCACCCTGACTTTTGAAAGTGTTGTTAAACGCCCATAAAAGTAGAATATATCTGTTAATTGATTATTTTTCACTATTGATTTATTGATTGGAGTTTTAAATGGGCCTTGCTCAAGGACACAATGCTGTTACTGCTGGTCAGGGTCCAACAATGAACCTTTCAGGGTGACGTCCAATGCTCTAACCACCTAGCCACCACACATTCAAATATTTTTCAGTGTCAAAGTGGCTATTCACTTAACCCTTTACCTAACATGAAAAGCAGACGACACTTGCAAACAAAATTGAGCTCGTTCCAATGAGGGGTCATAAGCTATGTTTTTGATGGAAAAATAATGAAAATTGAATGGCAATTATTGTGAATAGCACTTGCCAGTTTTGGCTGTTACGTTGGGTAAAGGGTTAACAGGTATTTACATTACTCAACTTGAGACAAGTAGCATTAATTTATACAAATCATCCTTGGTATTTAGTTGTTAACTTTTTTATGATGACAATCTTAAATTGAATTCTTTGCCTTTTGCCAGAGAAAAGCAATCGGTGCTGACAGATTCATATATGACACTGTCATCAAAGATTGCTTTTCAAAGGCAAACTGTGTATGAGCACGTATTCAAAACGCGAGATCTTAATTTATATATTTATATTTTTGGCATTTCTGATTAAATGTTATGCATAATATACATTTAAGTGGGATTTTGGCTGGACATAGGGAAACTAAGAAACATTCTTGAGTATACTTAAGTGCAAGGCCAAGAATAATGGTGGAGACACATAACCAGAGGCTGTAAACTATGATTCTAAGAGGAAAACAACTGAAAAGAATATGAAACAGATATTGGGGAGGCAAAAATACCAGCACTCTCCTCCCCCACTAGGCTGGGTTTGCATTTGCTGTTGTGCCCAGATTTGGCAAAATGTCTGGAGAAAAATACCACTTTCATGATCATGGTACTGTATGTTGAAGTCATGCTCTGTCATAATATTTGGGCAGGGCAGGAACTCTTTGCTTTTAACTTCTTAATTTTCTGTTGCCACTGAAATAAGTATAATTTGGGATCATTTATACAAAATTTTCTCCTGTAAATTGAATGGACTTTTTAACCAATGATTTCTTCAGTTAAATTCAGATGAATTTTTCATCAAATCAAATTTTGGCTGCTTTACAGTAGCCATAAATAGATCTGAAGAAAAATATTTTGAAAAATACTGAGTGGTTTAAGAGTTAATCACTGCAGATGATGAAAGAAGTTCAGTAAATCTTCCTATCATAAACTTCTCTAAATTCATTGAAGCCCACTTAATTGGATATCTCTTATTTGAATATTCCTGTTACTGTAATAAAACCATTTTCCACATTTTTTGGACAAATATGACCTGTTAATTGCATATAGGTTATAGACCAAAATCCTGTTAATTAAACTAAACTTTTTGATATAAATTGAAAAATTACAGTAGCAATCACCAAATTCTCCTTGTTTATAAAACCTGTCTGGCCTCAGTACATCCATACAGGCATTTAATCTATTATATCTTGTTGGACAGAGCTCCATGAGCTTTGTCAAACAAGATATAATAAATAACTGCTCAGTTTATCTCTTGAATATAGCAAAGTGACAAACTCCCTGTTAATTGAATACTCTTGTTAATTGAATAATTTTCACTGGCAAAGTGGCTATTCATTTAACCCTTTACCTAACATGAAAAGCAGACGACACTTGCAAAAAAAATTCTTGAATAACTAATTTTTTCATTTTTTGTCTCAAAAACATAGGTTATGACCCCTCGTTGGAACGAGCTCAACGAGCTCGTTCCAACGAGGGGTCATAACCTATGTTTTTGAGACAAAAAATGAAAATATTTTGAAAATTAATTGGCGATTTTTGAGAATAGCGCTGGCCGGTTTTGGCCATTACGTTGGGTAAAGGGTTAACAGGTCGAATGCTAAATTACAGATCAATCAAAGGTTATTAGAAACATGGGTATTTTTTTAAAGATACCATTCTACCAGCATGAGTAGCCTTAGTTTAGCAAGATATTGTTAATAAATAACTGTTTATTACAATCTATTGGAGAGTGACAATAGGCACTCTCCACTAAATTGGAACCAAACAATTTTATATAAAAAAATTTCTTCTGAGTAAACATCAAGCTAATGCATACAGTGTAAATACAGCACTTTTCAATAGAGTCATAATGGTTGCTTCTAGTACTCAACCGGTTAACAGGTTCCAATGTGCTCTCACATTTGATAGATAACATCTTTGTTGTCAGGAGTTCCAACTCATATTCTTTGTTGATTTCAGGGTATGACCCCCTCACATTTCATTACTATGGCTAGAGAGGGAAATGCTGAACAAATCTTGATCTCCAAAACCACTGGTGCAATCCCCATGGGAACCGTAGAAACTGGAGTACTGATTTTTTACTGTTTAAAAACCCCACTAATTTTCTTTGATTATGAGATGTTATCACACCGATTCCTGCTAATTTAAGATTAGTGTGTCTATTCAGAGAAACAAAGGAACTATTTCTTGGCAGGCGTGAATAAATAAATAGTTTTCTTCATTGACAACAGAGTAACAATAATACAAGAAAACTTATATTTTTATACTGTACCAATGACCCAGACTTAGCTGGTGCTAACTCCTTAAATTATAGGGCCAAACACAAATTTTGCCCTCCAATCCCCAAAATTTGCATCAAAAACCGAAATTTCAATGTCCTATGTGGTCCAAGGAGGTCTCGAAATTGGCTCAAAAAGTCATTCTTTGTTTGGCCCTAAAATCAGTAACATTTCACTGATATTTGTGCTTGTAAATCTCAGTTTAAATGATGCCAGACACATAATTATGAAAGAAATGGTGGATCTAAGGATGAAATAAAGGATGAGATGAAGAAACAGTGGCAGAATGTGTTCAGGGCTGTAACTTATAATTTTTTTATGAACTATTTCATGTTCCCTAATTTCGGGGCATGAGCCTGATGTTGTCATTCTGGCTGTGAATTTACCATTGTTTAGTGTTTCCTCTCTCCCTTTCCTTTATTCCCACCTTGCTATTCTCCCATGTTTTTGGCATAATTTTTGTAATTTTTTTATACTAAAATTTCTTGGGAGTTTTGGCTTGGTAACAGAATAATTATTCTGTATTTCCCCATGGTTCCGTCCTCACCCTTGGGTGGTTAGGCATTTTGGTCTGCATCTACCAACCGATGTACTGCAGTTTCTTCTCTGGAAGTCTCTGTTTTACATCGGATAGTGTTTAAATTGGTAACTGATTTTGGACCATGTTTACACTGCCTGGAGTCATGTTTCCGGTTTTTGTACTCTTTTGTTTACGTTGACAACGGTTACTTCTGATAGTGATTACTTGTCTTCTTCTGTTTAGTTCTGCTCATACATTAATATTGTCCGTAAGTGTTACATTAATTTTTTAATATGTTTTAAAATTTTTGTCCACACTTAGGCTGTTTTGGGATCCATTTGGGCTCATTGTTCCCATTGGGAACTTGGGCTCTCATGAAATTTTGTCGAAAATTTTTTTTCTTTTGAATTATTTTTATCTCAACTTTGACGAAGTCAAATTTGAGCTATTGTCATGGCCCATCGTCCGTCTGTCCGTCCGTCTGTCCGTCCGTCTGTCCGTCTGTCCGTCTGTCCGTACGTCAACAATTGGCTATGGCTCGGGCTAGAGGTCGTATTTATGAACCGATCTTTACGAAACTTCTTGTATACCTTTGTTATGACCCTGGGACGGGACCGAGTGTTTTTAGGTGTGGTCCGAAATTCAAGATGGCTGCCAGTGGCCATTTTGTACCGATGATGCAAAAATCAGTATTTTTATACTGTACCAATGACCCAGACATAGCTGGTGCTAACTCTTAAAATATAGGGCCAAACACAAATTTTGCCCCCCAATCCCCAAAATTTGCATCTAAAACTAAAGAAAACATGTCCTGAAAGGCCCTCCACACTTCGCCCCTACTGCGCATGCGCAGTGTCAAGGACGTTCCGAAATTGGCGCTATTTTTCATTCTAAGTTTGGCCCTTCATCAGTTAACATCTGACTGATCTTTGTGCTTTTAAATCTCAGTTTAAATGATGCCCGACACATAAATATTAGTGAAATGGTGATTCTAAGGAGGATAGAAAAGGAGGAGAGGAAAAGAATGTGTGACAGAATATTATCAGGGCTGTAACTTAAAATTTTTTAATGAAATTATGTTAAGTTACCTATTTTCAAGGCAGCAGCCATTTTGTTGTCTTTCTGATTATTTAGTTACACTGTTTTTTCAAGTGTTTTTCCTCTCTCCCTGTCCTTTAAGTTCCCCCTTGCTATTCTCCCATGCATTTGGCATAGTTTATGTAATTATTATTACTAAAATTTCTTGGGAGTTTTAGCTGAATAACAGAATGAATTCTGTTCTTTCCCCATGTTTACATCTTCACCTACGGGTGGTTAGGCGTTGTGTTCTGCATCTACCATCTGATGTTCTGCAGTTTCTTCCCTGGAAGTCTCTGTTTTGCATCAGATGGTGTATTTTGGTAACTGATTTCGGGCCTGGGTGCCTGGAGTCTTATTTTAGTGTTTTTACACTCATTGTTTACATTTACAACAGCCCTCTGTGTGAGGGGGGGATTTCTAAATAATAATATCTTTATGTTATTTTAATCATAACTAGATACATTATTATTGTTCGTAAGTGTTGAATAAATTGTTTAAAATATTTTTAAAATTTTTTTTTCCACACTTAGGCTTGGGATCCATTGGGGCTCAACGTTACTTTTCAGAAACTTGGGCTGTTCTGAAAAAATATTTTTTCAAAATATTTTGATTTCAATTATTTTTTCTATATTAATGGATCATATTATTATTATGTATTTTGCCAGGGGTTAGTGCGAGTACCAGGACTTGTTTTCTTTTCACATTGAAAGGATATTGATCAATTGTTTTAAGAGGAAGTCTTCCTCTGACCTTATTATCATTCTATATGTGGTCAGTGTACTCGCATTAACTCCTGTTCTGTATCGTATGATTTCGATGACAATATGGGAAGCGTATGTCACGGTATGTTGTTGGGGATTTGGACACTCCGGTCCTTTCCCCGCAGGGTCACTCTACTTTATCAATTTCTATTTCAGACGATCAAGATTAGGGTGATGTATCTGTGATGTCTTCCAACAGTGTGCCTCCGTCGTCACAATTAATGAAGGGCTAGCAGAAAAGTGCTCATGTAATACGCCAATTGCCTAAGAGGACCCTAGTAGGTTCGACGGCCTTTGACGTCCGCTAGCTCGCCCGGTGTAGCGTCCATTCACCGAATGGTTCGGCAGCCGGGTTCGTCCGTTGCGGTCTAGAAGGAATTTTGGGGTGATGCGAGCACTATAAAATTATCTTAATGCACACCCAGTGACGGCGGATCGGAGGGAGAACGGAGGAAGCCTTTTAGTCCGGTTCATAGCTCGTTCCGGTCCATCCGGACGGCAAGCGAGAGAGGCCCCTCTCTCGTTCAACAACATCTGGCCCCAGATGTTGTGGTACAAATGTGTCGCTAGCGGAGCATACGTCCGTCGCTCGGGACGCTCCGTTGTATAGGCAGTCCACTGAGACTGCTAAGGCTTCCTCTTCTCGTCAGCGCACACGACCGCACCTTGGCTGCGTGACCGCCGATATATTACCAGCTTCGCCGATCAAGGATTCTTCGGCAACCAGGTCACACCATCCGGCAGCCAGGGATTCGAGACCGATGGACTCCGGACGTTCGCATAGGAAGTATGCAGGAGCCATCTGATGCGGAGCTGCCCTCGGCGAAGCAGCGATAGACTGCGCCTCCGCAGGTCTCGACGCCGGACATTCTTGTGCACATAGCACAGCTTATCGCAGCATCCCAGCAGCCGACAGAAACGGTGTCGGATCGAGAATTATCCGACAGCGCTGGGTCGGTAGCCGGGGACTCGAGGCCTGCAGACTCCGGACGTTCGCATAGGAAGTGTGCGGGAGTCAACGTACACGGAGCTTCCAGCGGCAATGCTTCGTAAGTCCGCTACTGCACAGGCCTCGGGAACGGACGTGCTTTCCTTAATAGCACAGTTTATCGTAGCATCCCAGCATCAACTGAATCTGTCGCATATATTTTATCCGACGATGCTGGGTCGGGACGCTCCGCGGAAGCGGGTACGGACGTCCGAAAGTTTCATCCGGTCCGACGGGATACCGAAAGGGATTCGGAGGATTTCAAGCTTTCCCTTTCGGAACAAAATATGCTGCGATGCCGGATAAGAAACCGATAGCGTCGGTGGACTTAGAAATTTTTGGTTCGGTTCAGGGACATCGTCCCTCAGTTCCGACATAGTCCAATAATGTCACACAAACTTTCGAATTATTGAACGACGCTATATATATTATTATTTTATGCTTGCTATCCAAGCATTTCTGGTTTCTTGTTCGAAGAATTATGGAGATGTCTTTCAAAGTGTGCCTCTGTCGTCATAGTTAATGAAGAGTTAGCAGCAATAAGTGCTCATGGAATATGTCTATCGCTTACGGAGTGACATTCGCTAGCTCACCCGGTGTAGCGTACATTCATCGAATGGTTCGGCTGCCGGGTTCGTCCGTTGCGGTCTAGGAAGGAGATTTGGGTGATGCGAGCACTTTAATTACTTTAGTACTCACCCAGTGACGGCAGATTGAGGACAGATCGGAGGAAGCCAACAACATAGGGGACCGCATGTTGTGGTTCAGATATTTTACATTCGGAGCATATGTCCGTTGCTCGGGACGCTCCGTTATATTGACAGTCCGAGAGACTGTCTTTAATGCTTCCTCATCCTCACAGCAGGGCACACGACCGCACATTGGCTACGTGACCTCGAGTATCCGATCAGTTTCGGCATTCAGTGATTCCACAGCGAATAGGTCGCGCCATCCGGTAGCCAAGGGACACGAGGCCTATACACTCCGTTCGCTCGCATATTGGAAGTATGCACGGGGTAATGATCTCGGAGCTTCCTGCGGCAATGCATCGTAAGACCGCTGCTCCTCAGGCCTCAGTGACGGTCGTGCTATCCGAGTTAGCACAGTTGTTTCGCAGCATCCCAGCAATTGACAGTTTCTCGGTCGAATCAGGAATTATCCGACGGCGCTGGGTCGGTGCGGTCCGCGGTTGCATCAAGCTACGGACGACCGAACGCTTTATAGGGTCCGACAGGATGGCGAAAGGGATTCGAAAGATTTCGAGTTTTCCCTTTAGTAGTATCGGAAGATGCCTTTCATATCTTCTGGCATTTCTTCCAGTGATTATTTTTCGGACTTCATTGCTGCGATCTTGGATAAGAGACTTATAGCGTCATTGGACTCGGATTTTTCGATCGGTACAGGGACTTTGTCCCTGACTTACCGACGCAGTCCAATATTGTCATTACAACATGTGTTTTATTTTTCGACGCTATATATTTATATATATATACAAGCCTGCTACTAAGCATGATAGTTTAGTTTCTTGTCCGCGTGGCTCATTTCTGCCATTTTATCTTTTTTACATATAGTTTATTTTGGCAGAGCAGGGCATACCGAGAGTTCATACGCGTCTAGACGGTGTGATTAAAGACTGCATATATATTCTTTTTCGCCGTTTATGTCTTTTCCAATTTCAATGTTGGGAACGACATTATGTATAGTAGACTTAACTTAGACGCTTTATTATACGTAATCCGCCTTACTGAGGCGTTATCATTACGTCTTCAAGAAAAGATTTACGGGATATTATTCTCAATGTAATTTCTTTTGAGGGCAGTAGTTTGTTCACGTATAACTTCGCCCTTCAGTGGCTGATTGGAGTTGGTTAGACGTGATGCAGCCCTAGCTACATCCACGCGTGGATAGTAGGTTAAGAACTCTCTCAGAGTCGCTTCGTTCTCGGAGGAGCTTCTCTTCGACGGCAACTTTCCGGCAATCCATGAATTGCTTGAATTATACATTCTCTTGTCTATCTAGTGTTACAAGAGATTCAGACTGGGGCAAACATTCGGTGGTTGACTCAGAGAGTGCCGCCGCAGTTGCCGGACCCGAGTGTGGCTGTTATGACGGTTGCCAGTCAAACAGATTGGGATATATACTGATCCCTACGGATTCGAAGTGCCAGGGTCTTTGGGTTCCGCAGTCTTTTAGCTATCAGTTTAACTTCCGCGGAATAATGTTTTTTAGGCTTGCTTTATGTCATTGCATGAACATTATTCAGAAACGCATGCCCAAATTCCTGTCCTTTAATTCGACAGTAGTGGCGTATCTCCGGAACCAGGGAGGCACTCTTTCGTTTCCGTTATTCAATTTAATGGAAAGAATCCGTCTGTTGGTTATAGTACACCAAGTTCAGTTTTGGTCCGTCATATTCTGGGTCGTCTGATTGTTTTATCGCACTCCCGTTCTCTTACGGGTCGCTTGTTGCTGTCAGAATGGACTCTCAACAAACAAGTATTCATTCAGATTTGCTATCTATGGGAGCGCCCAATGATGTTTTATTTATGACACAGCTTGCTAATAAATTGCAGACGTATGTGTTGGCTTGTCCAGATCTCTGAGCTAATACTGTTAACGCTCTATTGATCTATAGGACGGAATGATAGGATACGCGTATCCTCCGGCGCTGTTGTTTTAGCAGGTATTGCTAAGATAAACAACCACAATACATTTCTGTTGATAGCATCTCTATCTTCACAGAGATCATGAGTAATTTACTCTCTTGTCTACTGTGGATCTTAACGTGAAATCTTCCTCTATGTGAGGATCTTTTTTCACTGGGTAAATCGTGTCATCTTTATCACAACCAGCAAGGTCGCAACCTTCATGTATTCCGTTGTGTGGTCCGTATTGCATTGTAAGCACTGTACTGGACGAGCTTTGGACGCGATTTCTTACTATAGGAGATCCTCTTCTTCGCTATTCTATGCGACTAAAGTGGAGGCTCTTCCGTCGTGGTGTAGGGATCATTATGTTCATATGGTTGATCCCTCCATACTACTCATTGCTATTTTTTAGTATACTTGTTTCACAAGATCTACTGCAGCCTGTTGTTATTTAGGTTATAGGTTTATGTTACCTCATACCTATGCACTCTACGATAGTTTACAATTGAGTCTTTTGTCTCTTTATCTAAGTCAGTTAGTAACTTTTTGATAAATAGACTTAGAATCTTTAGTTTAAATTCCTATACGGATTTTAACTTCGGTTCTTATTTAGCTAAGTAATCATTTGAGCCTCTGGAAACAGTAGTTTTCAAATTCTGACCTTTTAGACAGTAATTCTGTTGGTTTCTCTTTTACTGTAGAGTCAGTGAGTTTCATGCACTATCGATGGATGATTTTCACTTTCATAGTTTCGGAATCAATACTTCCGTTACTATTTAGGTTGGATTGTTGCATAAGAGTTAGGCTCCTATTATCCGGAACCTATTATTTTAAGGTCCTTCCGTCTTCGTATGGGCATAGGCCTTTACTCTTTCCGTGTACAGTTTATGTATTTATAAACAGATATCTGTTTATTACAAGGGCGTAAGCTTCTTCTGTCTTTGATGTCTAGTAGAAGGACGTTACGCTCCATTTTATTGTTAATGGATTCTATTAACTAGCGTACTGCTTATGGTATATCATTGGCTTAGCAGTTGTGCTTAAGATTTCGGCTCATGAAGTAAGAGTTCTTCTACTTCTTGGGCTTACATTAATAGTGTTGCTATTATAGATTTTTGAAGGCTGCTCATTGCGCTCAGCCATCCATTCATGAATTTTATCTCAGAAATATCGAGTCCATTTCTGGAGGCCTCTATTGTTAGGTCTATTATCTACTGCTCAGAATGTCATTCACTTAACAGTTGCTACTATAGCTAGGTAGGCTGTCTGTTTCGGCAGTGTCTCCGTTCGGCTGCCCTCTTCGCTCTGGGCTATTTGACCCAGGGCAAGAAAAAGGGGGGGGGGGGGAGGGTGTTCCCTTGGGTCACCTGTTTTTACTATGAAAACAAGGGGATACCTCCTCCGGAGTTAGTAATTCTGAGCTGTTATTGGGATGGTTGTTAGTGAGAAGTTTAAGTTTATAAAATTCATTCAAGTCTTAGTTTTTAAAGTATAGCTTTTGAATATTGCATATGTCAACGGACATGATTATGCAATTCTCACTCACCTTTAGGAGTATAAGAGTCTCTATTCTCTAGACTTACTTTATTATTGGCTTACTTTAAAAATTATTAGTATAAGGATTATTGGATATTAATAGAGTACATGGATGTATGAAGCTCAATTTTTGGAAGGTGTTGTATCTTTCTAATTTATCATAAATAAGAAAGATACATATAAGGCCTATTACTTCTTTTCCCTACAGGGGATGACTCTGTTTTATTTTATTGAGCGTATTCCATTTTGCTCTATGTCCTTGGCCCTCCAGCCTTTTTACTATTCAGCTATGTCTGGGTCATTGGTACAGTATAAAAATGTTAAAAAATTTATAGTAATTTATATATTTTTTATACTTACCAATGACCCAGACGGGGATGGCCCTCCCAGGAGTTGGGAACTCTTGCCTCCCCGCTGAGTACATAGCGCTTACCAGGCACTGGTTATTAGAATGATAAATAGCGCCAATTTCGGAACGTCCTTGACACTGCGCATGCGCAGTAGGGGCGAAGTGTGGAGGGCCTTTCAGGACATGTTTTCTTTAGTTTTAGATGCAAATTTTGGGGATTGGGGGGCAAAATTTGTGTTTGGCCCTATATTTTAAGAGTTAGCACCAGCTATGTCTGGGTCATTGGTAAGTATAAAAAATATATAAATTACTATAAATTTTTTAACTTTTTGTACAGAACTTCTGTATGAAAGTTCTGATTTGAATAAAGTTTTGTATAAATGTTTAGTACCATGGGATACATCACATATAATACGGGTTTTTTTCTCGTGCGTAAATTATGCAAATTAGACTGACTTTGATTTATTTAGTGTTACTTTCAGAGCTGTAAGTGCCAAGCTGCTATGGCTCGGGCTAGAGGCCGTATTTATGAACCGATCTTTACGAAACTTCTTGGGTACCTTTGTTATGACCGTGGGACGAGAACGAGTGTTTTTGGGTGCGGTCCGAAATTCAAGATGGCTGCCAGCTGCCATTTTGTACCGACGATGCAGAAATCTGTTTTTTGTACAGAACTTCCATATGAAAGCTCTGATTTGAATAATTTTTTGTATGAATGTTTAGTACCATGGGATACATCACATATAATACGGGTTTTTTTCTCGTACGTAAATTGTGCAAATTAGACTAATTTTGATGTTTTTTGGGGTTACTTTCAGCACTGTAAGTGCAAATGCCAATACGGCTCGGGCTAGAGGCCATATTTATGAACCGATCTTTACGAAACTTCTTGGGTACCTTTGGTATCACCGTGGGACGAGAACGAGTGTTTTGGGGTCCGGTCCGAAATTCAAGATGGCCATTGGCAGCCATTTTGTACAAAATTAGGTGCAATCAGATTTTTGCACAGAACTTCCATATGAAAGCCCTGATTTGAATAATTTTTTTGTGTGAATGTTTAGTACCATGGATGCATCACATATAATACGGGTTTTTTTCTCGTGCAGAAATTATGCAGATTAGATGACTTACACACAGTAAGTACACATGTCAATACGGCTCAGACTAGAGTCTGTATTTATGAACTGATCTTCACGAAATGTCTTGGGTACCTTTGTTATCACCTTGAGACGAGAACGAGTGTTTCTGGGTGCGGTCTAAAATTCAAGATGGCTGCTAGTGGCCATTTTGTACCGAAATTAGGTCTAATCAGTTTTTTGTACACAACTTCTATACAGCTCAGACTAGAGGCTATATTTATGAACCAATCTTTACGAAACTTCTTGGGTACCTTTGTTATCACCGTGGGATGAGAGCGAGTGTTTTTGGGTGTGGTCCAAAATTCAAGATTGCCACCAGCAGCCATTTTGTACCAAAATTAGTGCAATCAGTCTTTTGTATAGAACTTCTGTATGAAAGTTCTGATTTTAATAAATTTTTGTATGAATGTTTAGTAACATGGAATACATCACATATTGTAAGGGTTTTTTTTCGTGCAGAAATTATGCAAATTAGATGAACTTTGATTTATTCAGTGCTACTTACACAATGTAAGCACACATGTCAATACGGCTCAGGGTAGAGGCTGTATTTATGAACCGATCTTCACAAAACTTCTTGGGTACCTTTGTTATCTCCTTGGGATGAGAATGAGTGTTTCTGGGTACGGTCCAAAATTCAAGATGGCTGCCAGTGGCCATTTTGTACCGAAATTAGGTCCAATCAGTTTTTTGTCACAAGTTCCATACAGCTCGTATTTATGAACTGATCTTCACAAAACTTCTTGAGTACTTTTGTTTTCACCTTGGGACAGGAACGAGTGTGTTTTGGGGTGCCTTTGTTATCACTGTGCTATGAGAACAAATATTTTGGGGTTCAGTCAGACCCACTCTGGGACTCAAAGATTTTTTCTAGTTCAGCATCTGACTGTCACCCACCTTTACAATACTTTACCTATACATTTGTTACAGGCAACGGTCAGTATTTTTTTACAGACCGTTACAATACTTTATATGTACCTTTGTTATCAGGTCATTACCTAGATGTTTGTCATTGCTGTGTCACATACTATACATGTACATGTCTTTGTCTTGACAAGTTGAGCTACAGTGTCATTGACACTTTCATTTCGAAATGTTATAATAGATTATATTTGTTTTCAAGGGTTAGTGAGAGTACTATATGACTGTTTATATTTTTTCATGATGAAAGAATATTGTTCAATTGTAATGCGAGGAAGTCTTCCTCTGATTCTCATGTTCATTGTGTTTCTTGTAGTCAATGTACTTGCACTAATTCTTGCTCAGTGTGTGTCAATTGGATGACAAACGTTGGAGACGTGTGTCACGGTATATTGTTGGTGTTGAGAGGTCCATGCCGGTCCTCTCTCCATAGGGTCACTCTAGTTTTTCAGAGGAACAAGAACAGGGTGATGTTTCTGTGATGTCTTCAAGAAGTGTGCCTTCGTCATCGCAGTATAATAAGAGCTAGCGGCTAAAGTGCTCATGGATATACGACAATTGCCTAAGAGGTCCCTAGTAGGATCGACGGCGTTGATCGTCCGCTAGCTCGCACGGTGTAGCGGCCATTCATCGAATGGCTCAACAGCCGGGTTTTGTCCGTTGCGGTCCAGGGAAGCAGTTTGGGTGATGCGAGCACAATAAACATTGAACATACACTCCCAGCGATGACTGATCCAAGGATAGTACGGAGGAAGCCTGTCAGTCCGGTAGCTAGCTCGTCCAGGTCTATCCGGACCGTGAGCGAGAGAGGCCCCTCCCTCTTACAACAGCATCTGGGCCACGATGTTGTTGTATGTAACGTTCGTTAGTCGGAGAATACGTCCACTCCTCCTGCTCGGGACACTCCATCGCATAGACAGTCCGACGTGGCTTGTCTATTGGCTTCCTCATCCTCACGTCAGCACACATGACCGCACCTTGGCTATGTGACCGCAGATATCCAGCCTGCTTCGCCGACCAGGGAGTCCACGTCGACCAGGTCATGCCATCCGCTAGCCAAGGACACGAGGCCTTTCCAGTTGGGATGTTCGCATATCAGAAGTATGCAGGAATTAGCATCCCTGGAGCTTCCAGCGGCTAAATTACGTAAGACTGCGGCTCCACAAGCCTCCGTGATGGACCTGCTATCGCAGGTAGCTCAATTCATCGCAGTATCCCAGCAGCTATCAGAAACTTTTTCAGTAAAGAACTCTCTGAGCAAGCTGGGTCGGTTCGCTCCCCTGCACAGTCAGTAAGGGACGACCGAGATTATTATGTGGTCCAGGCGGATGGTAAAAAGGGAATCAGCACAGCTGAAATTTTCCCTTTCTGAACAACTTAAGGTGGCCATACACTTCATCCGGCATCACCTTTTAGAAGTTGTTTCACTGGACAAAAATGCTGCATTACCTGATAAGAAACTGAAAGCGTCACTGGACACAGACTTTTTCGGCCGGATTAGGGACACCGTCCCTGAGTTTCCAACCCAGTCCAGAAATGTCACGGACATTTGAACTTTTGAATGACGCTATATTCAAGCTAGCCTCTAAGACTGGCAAATCCGGTTTCTTATCGCCTTGCCCTATACAGCTGCCTTTCATCAATGTTATACATAAATTTGAAACGGCAGGACATGGCGTGCCGAGAGTTCCTCTGCGTTTGGACAACTAGGCTGAAGACCTGGAATTGTCATTGCCGGCGTCCATGTCTATTTACTCCAGTATACTGGAGATGACAATATCGTCTAATAGAATTTAGACGCATTATCTCATGCAGATCACCTTACCAGAGCATTATCACTATGTCTCGAAGCGAAAGAATTCCAGGATGTTCAAACTTCCTTAAGAGTTCTTTCGAGGGCTATAGCATATTCTACGTATAACTCCGCCCTTTCAGTGGCAATATGGAGTTAGTCAGACATAATGCTTCCCTGGCTGCATCCACAAGAGTAGATAGTAAGGTGAAAAACTCTCTTCCAGTCGCTCCGGTCTCAGGAGAGCTTCTTTTCGACATTAAGCTTTCTACAATGTATATTAGATTACTAAGAAAGCTCCGGATTCTCTGTGTTTATTCCGCTGAGTCGGACTCAGCAGGGAGGAGTAAGGCAGGTTCACGTCCAAAGGAAGTTCCTATAGAGGATCAAATAAAGCCTCTACGTCTTACTCCGGAGACCGTCAGAGTAGCAACTTACATAGGGGTCGTAATGCTGGCCGAGATATCAGGTCGAATAATGATCTCGGTAATGGCTCATTTCCAAGCTCATTCGGCTGTGCTAACATTGGCCTACTTGGACGGCATTCTTCAGGGTTACTGCAGCAAGTTAATGCTTCAGAATGATGTTCAGAGTCTGCTTCAATTGCTCCGACGTCTCGGTTTCATAGTAAACGAAAAGAAGTCGGATCTAGTGCCGTCCTAATCATTCACCAACTTGGGAATGAGCTTAGAGACACACAACAATCTCGTTCGTCTGCCGTTAACCAGAGCGATATTAGTCAGTTGTTACGCTCGTTTTTGCCTTCACTCAGATGTAGTAACAGCGAGAGAATTCATGAGACTGACAGGTTTGTGCGGACCCGCTGTGGATCTTATTCCGATGGAGCGGCTACGCACTCATCCACTCCACATATATTTTATCTCAGAATTGGAGTGTGAAGACTCAATCGCTCGAATCGAACATCATCTTGTCGAATCAAATGAAACAAGAGATTCAGACTTGGGCAGATATTCACTGCAACTGCCGGATCCGAGTTTAATGATAATGACAGATGCAAGTCAAACAGGTTGGGGCGCAACTCTGAGCCCAGCAGCTTCACGGTGCCAGGGTCTTTAGAATCTGCAGTTCCTAACAAGTACATAAACATCAAGAGATGATGTCAATATGGCTTGCACTGCGTCAATGAATGAACATTCTTCTGAATTCGCATATTCAAATTCTGTCCAACAGTTCGACAGTAGTAGCGTATATTCGGAACCAGGGAGGCACTCATTCCATTCCGTTATTCAATTTAACAGAAAAGATCCTTCTGTTTGTCCTAGAGCATCAAGTTCTTCTATCGGTCCGTCATATTCCGGGTCATCTGAACGTTCTAGCGGACTCCCTTTCTCGGAAAGGTTGTTTGTTGTCGTCAGAATGGACTCTCAACAATGAGTATTCAATCAGATTTGCTACCAATGGGATCGTCCAATGGTAGACTTATTTGCGACGCATCTCAACAATCAGTTGTAGACGTATGTGTCGCCATGCACAGATCCTAGAGCGTTTGCTGTAGACGCTCTCTCGATCTCTTGGGACAGAATGATAGGATACGCGTATCCTCCAGCTCCGTTTATTCAGTTGATACTGCTAAAAATCAAGCAATCTCACTGCAAGATTCTGTTGGTAGCATCTCTGTCATCCCAGAGACCATGGAAAAATCTACTCAGGTGTCTGTTCTGGGACATTACGCGGAAGCTTCCTCCACGGGAGGACCTTCTTTCACAGGGGAAATCGCACACACTCCATCACAACCCGCAAGTTCTCAATCTTCATGTATTTCCGTTGTGCGGTCCTTCTTGCACGGCAAGCATTTACAGGGCGGGCTGTGGACGCAATTTCTAACTGTAGGAGGACCTCCTCTTTGCTAAATTATGCTGCTAAGTGGAAGGTTTTCTCACGGTGATGTAGGGATCATTCTGTTGATACCTATGCACATCATTATGGTTTACAGATTGGATCTAATGTCTCTTTATCTAAGTTACTGAAAAACTTTTCGATAAATAGACCTAGAACCCTTAGATTAATTCCTAAGTGGAATTTAACTTGGGTTCTTCTTAAGCTAAAAGAAGCACCATTTGAGCCTCTTGATACAGTGGACTTCAAATTCTTATCTTATAAGACAGCTTTCTCTTAGCCTTCTCTTCTGCTAGAAGAGTAAGTGAACTTCAGGCACTATCTGTTGATGATTCTCACTATCGTAGTGTAGGTAATACTATTACCTTGACTACTAATGTTGGATTTTTGGCCAGAATCAGGCTCCTAATAAGTATCCGGAACCTATTGTTATTAAGGCTCTTCCATCTTCAGACGGGCATAGGCCTTTACTCTGTCCTGTTAGAGCTATACATATTTACAAACGTAGATCTGAGTTTATCAGAAAGGGACGTAACGTTTCTTTCTGTCTCTGCTGCCTAATAGAAGGGACATTACGGTCCATTCTATTGCAAGGTGGATTCAATTAACTATCCGTACTGCTTATGAAAAATTATCTTCAACTCAGCAGTCTGTGCTTAAGATTTCGGCGCATGCAGTAACAGCGCTGTCTACATCTTGGGCTTTTGCTAATAGTGTTGCTATTACCGATTTGATGAAGGCTGCATATTGGTCTCAGCCTTCTACATTCACAAGTTTTTATCTTAGAAATATTAAGTCCATTTCTGGCGACCTACGTTGTTTAGGTCCGTTATATGTTGCTCAGAATGTCGTCCACTAAACAGTTGCAACTATAGTATAGTGATGCAGGCTTTCTGTTCCGGCAGCGACTCTGTCCTGCTGCCCTCTTCGCTCTGGGGTATTTGACCCAGGGGGGGGGCGCGGTGGCTCAGTTGGTAGAGGTGCAGGCTGCAAGCCGAGAGGTCCTCGGTTCGAATCCCACCTGCGGCAACCGCGTTGTGTCCTTGGGCAAGACACTTCACCCCGATTGCCTACATGGGGGCACGATGACGCTGTGTACTGAGGCGTACTGCACGTCGATGGTGCGCATGTCTTCAACCAATCTAACCCTGCCTGTGCTGCGGTGCAGAGTTCAGAGTTACGATGTTGGAGAGCTGACAGCTGCTCGTCGTTGCTCGGTGGTTCTCTCCGGGTACTCCGGCTTCCTCCACCCGTAAAACTGTCACGGTCACGATTAGCCATTGTGCATAAGTATGTGACCTTAAACACCAATAAAATAAAAAATAAAATACATAAATTTGACCCAGGGCAAGGGGGGGGGGGGGGATGGTGTTCCCTTAAGTCACCTGCTTTATAGTGAAAAGCAAGGGAATACCTCCTCTGGAATCAGTAATTCGGTGTCGGTGCCGGGATGGTTTTGAAGGGTAAAGCTAATTCATGTAATATTTTTAAAGTTTAGCTCAGTGTGAAACATTTGTATATGTCACGGGTCACATGAGCGCTAATATACAATCCTCGGACACTTTTAAATGAGTATAAAGAGTCTCATTCTCTGGACTATCTTTATTTATTGGCTTTTCTTTAAAAAGATTAGTATAATGGGTTTTACTGGATGTTAATAGAGATCACCGATGTTATTGTGCTCAAGTACAGAATGATACAGAAACAAGAAAGATACGTGTAAAACCTGTTCTCCTCTTCTTGAGGGGATAATTCTGTTTACATGTAATTGAGACTATTGGAATTTCCTTTATGTCCTAGGCCCTCCAGCCTTTTTTTCTATTCAGCTAAGTCTGGGTCATTGGTACAGTATAAAAATGTTAAAAAATTTATAGTAATTTATATTTCTTATCAACCTACCTTGCAGTTGTTTACTACAGGCTTGCACTACAGTGGAAGAACCTTGGATAAAATACTCTCTATTTTAATCTTTCCCAAGAGATTTGGGAAAGAAAAGTGGTGTAAAAAAAAAAATAAGCCAAAACTGGGTCGTGCGCCATCGGCACACACTCACCAGTATGGGACGCTCTTCCATAGTACAAATCCACGACTTCTGTAAACCAATGTGCAGTGCGTCTTAAATTCATCATTCTTTTGATTATCCGCACACGTGGTGGATGTGTGCCATTTTGCTCCGTAACAGTGATAATTCAACTCGTCGATAATGGTTTTCCTGTGACTGGAATTATGGATCTGAAGATCGTATAATTACAGGACTGTGTTTTATATATTCTCGTTAATATTTTCAACCACATTCTCATTGTATATTATTTACTATTCCGTTTTCGCGAATGTTTTGTTTTCGACATCGTGTCAACGCGTTTCAACAATGAATTTTTCAGTTGATAAATTTAATTGTTATTGGAGTTACGTGTCAATCAGGGACTGTCTGGACAGGATTTCTTCACTCTGTTGAGGGCTGAATTTCTGTTTTTTCGGTCCCTGTCGACCATCTGGGTTCTGTCGTGTACCCACTGTTTTTTTCTGACACCTTCTCTCGTAGTTGAGGGTGTTCTTCTACTTTCTGTTTCTGTTGAGTTCACCCTTTTCTTCTACTGCTCTCACCTCTGTTATTTCTAGTTTGGTTCCTTTAGGGCAATTCCTTTTGCCCTTGCCTTGGTGCGTTCTCGTGGCCGTTTCTTCCGCACCCGCGGTGTGGTGTGGAACGCTGTCGTTTCGGGAGCCGCTGTCGTTTCGCCTCCCCCCCCCCCCCCCTCTTTCGTTTCGGGGCCCCCCAACTCGACTACGTCTGGTGTGAGTTTTACCCCCTCCATGGGGGATGTGCAGCTCCTCCCGCTCCCGCAGGGTTGGGGAACGCTGTCATTTCGGGGTCGCCCGACTCGACCACGTCTGGTGAGAATTGCTCCCCCTCCGTAGGGATGTGCAGCTCCTCCCATACCAGCGGGGGTGGGGAACGCTGTCGTTTCGGGGCTTCTCAACTCGACCATGTCTGGTGAGAGTTATTCCCCTTCCATGGGGAATGTGCAGTTTTTTTACCGTGGTGGATACTGCGGGAGCTGTTGGCTTTCTGGTGAAGAGATGCCTGGTTCCGGGACTATGCGCCCTCTCCAGTCGACATCTGAGGCTGTCACTAGGGTTGTGACTCCTCCTTTGGAGGCCAAGCTAGGTGGCTCTCTCCGCTTTTCAGCCATTTCCAACAGCTCCTGTCGTATCTGCTGCTACTGCTGTTCCGTATACAACGTCATTGGTCACTGTTTATATCGGCCTCCGCTTATCCCTACAAGGGTCTGCAGGGATGTCTGTAGTGTGGTTGTGGGGTATCGGCCTCAGCCTTCCCCGACTTCAACTCGGCGAAGTCGGAAGTGGCTGCCGACTGAACCCCCTACTGTGTCCTCTCAGCCGTTGAGCATAGTAGTTTTATACCTGCAGTGATCTGCTGCGGTGTCTGGGAGTGTAGACGTGGGGATATCGGTCTCAGCCTTCCCTGACTTCAACTCGGCGAAGTTGGAAGTGGCTGCTGGCCGGGCCCTCTACTGTGGTCTCTGCGCCGTCGAGTACCACAGTTTTGTCATTGGCGTTTTCCGTCCTCTCATTCTGGTCACACGGCCAGTTTTGCAGGACCAACGCCTTCTGTGCAGCCTGGACCTTCTGCCCCGCAGAGGTCCGCGGCAACTCTCCCGAGTTCCTGCTATGTTGATCCTCGGGGTGTGTCATACCCCTACACACGTCTGCCCTCAGATGTTTCGGCTGCCGCCCGTCACACCGCTTTGGGTATATTGGAGGATCGTGACCCTTCGCTGGTTAAGAGGGTCAGGTGTGAAGCCACTTTGCTGGTTCGTTCCCATGTCGAACCGGCTGGTACTGGCAGTGAGCTTAGGGAGGCCCTCTCCTTACTCAGGTTCTGTCCAAGAGCCTTCCCGTTGCTTCCAGCGAGGCAGCGAGTGGTTTTCAGGTGCCCCCTATGGCGCCGCCTCCCAGTATTGGAAACAGGCCACTTTCTGATCCCCCTGGTGCCTACACCATGGGAGGCGTTGGCTGGTTTGCCCACGATGGGCTATGTGTCTTCCGACTCTGGGGAGGAGTCAGACATCCTTGATGTTGAGAGCCAACAGTCTTCTGACTTGGGGGCAGCTCTTGACTTGGAGTTTGGGTTCCTTCCGGATCTCAAACCATCAAACCAGCCGACAGTGTCGGCCAGGCCGCGATCATCAGTCGCGTGCCTACAGCCTGTGGAGCAACCTGCTTCTGGGTGTCTACGACCGTGCCAGTCAGTACAGGTGGTTGAAGCATTTTCAGCATTGGACTCTGAGTTCCAAGGCTATGAAGGCTCCATTCTTCACCAGGGTTGACACCTTTTTGCCTCCGGTGCGTTATCGTTTCTACGATTTTGCCAATCCGTCAGTCTGCCAGACTTTGACGGTTTTTGATCAGGACTCCAATTCCCTTGGGCTTTCCAAGCCCAAGTCGGCCGTCATTCCTATGACGACTCTGGAGTCCATGTTGGGCTTATCGAGAGAAATACTGGGTATGCTTTCTCTCTCCGATCACGTCGTATCTGCCTCCAGATAGGTTTGACGATGTACAGACTCCTTTGCGTGTGCTGTCCAAGGCGCTCATGCATCTTACTCACACACATGTCTGTGACATGGCTATTTTGGAACTAGTTCGAAGGGACTCTGTGCTGGACACAGGCTGATCCCTTCCTGGGGGCAGCGCGCTGCTCTTCGATCTGCTTCTTTGGCAGGTCCGCTACTGTTCCATGGGTTCCGTGTCGACGGTCCGGGATGACATCCTACGTCATTCCAAAGATCAGCTGCTGCTTCGTCAGCTTGATCAGCCTTCTAGGGGAGGCAGGGACCGTTCAAAGCCTAACAAGTACCCTTCGGCTTCCTCTGCGAAGCAAAGGGCTGATCCTTCTGCCACCACTTCTACTTCTTACTCATGGGGTAAGGGTAAGCGCCGGCAGGCTAGAGGGAAGTCTCAGGATTCCTCATTCAGTAGAGGAGGTGGTTTTTCCTCTCGTGGGTCTCTTCGGAGCTCGAACTGAAGGTCCTCACCTCGATTCGTCCAGGTTGGAGGAAGGATAGCAGAGTTCGCAGACCGTTGGGCCACCATCACATCCGATCCTTGGGTGTTAGATGTTGTTCGGTCCGTGCTGCGAATATCCTTCCAAAGGCACCCCACTCTGTCCATATTTATTTATTTATTGATGTTTAAGGTCACATATTTATGCACAAGGGCTAATCATGACCGTGACAGCTTTACGGGTGGAGGAAGCCGGAGTACCCGGAGAGAACCACCGAGCAACGACGAGCAGCTGCCAGCTCCCCAACATCGTAACTCCACACTGCAGCACAGGCAGGGTTAGATTGGTTGAAGACATGCGTACCATCGACGTGCAGTACGCCTTAGTACACGGCGTCATCGTGCCCCCACACGGGCAATGGAGATGAAGTGTCTTGCCCAAGGACACAACGCGGTTGCTGTAGGTGGGATTCGAACCGAGGACCTCTCGGCTTGCAGCCTGCACCTCTACCTACTGAGCCACCGCGTTCTCCCACTCTGTCCAGCGTGCCTCTTCCAATCACAGTTCCTTCAGATGTTTTATGTCGGGAGCTTTTGTCCACGGAGATAGACAATCTCCTGCCAAGGGGGTGATCGAGGTCGTCAAGAGCATTCAGTCAGTGGGGTTTTATTCCCACCTGTTCTTGGTGCCAAAGAAAGGTGGCCGACTCCGACTGGTTATCGATCTGAGTATCCTGAATCAGTCTATCATTGCTCCCACGTTCAGCATGGAGACTTTCAGGTCGGTCCGCCGTTCCATTCACCAGGGAGTTTTCGCTTCCAGCATCGACCTGCAAGACGCTTACTTTCACGTTCCGATTCATCGGGTGACGCGAAGTATCTCAGGTTCGCTTTTCTGGGGCGAGTTTACCAGTTGAAGGCCATGCCTTCGGCCTCAACCTGGCTCCTTGGGCCTTCACCCGACTGATGTCGCATGTGATAGCCTTCCATCGCACACAGTCCAGGGTGACTACTTCAGCATATCTAGTCAGTACCCTTCAGAGGCATTCCAATGCTGCCTAACTGGAGTTGGATGTCGACACTCTGTTGAGCTTGCTCACGTCGCTAGGATTCAGAGTCAACAAGGAGAAGTCGGATCTGGTCCCTTCTCAGTCATTTTGTCATATGGGGATGGCCTTCCGCACTCAGTTCAATACGGTGGCGGTTCCCCAGGCCAGGGCTGTGATTCTCTCAGCTTTTGCTCTAACTCTGTTCCCAGTCCACATCCGCAACAGCACGGGGTATTCTCCGGCTGCTCGGTCTCTGCGGTTTGGTGACGGATCTCATTCCTCTAGGTCGGCTGCATGGCAGACCTCTCCAACACTTTCTGGTCAGTCGTTGGAGGCCGAATGTCGATTCTCTGGATCTGGTGCTTCAGTTCCAGAATCTCTTATTCTCACCTTCTCCACTGGACGACTGTTCAGTGGATCACGCAGGGTGTCCCATTGGACTTACCCATGTCCGATCGCTTTCTGACGGCAGATGTCAGCGATCTCGGATGGGGTGCGACGTTGGATCCTCTAGATCTTTCCCTTCACAGGATGTGGGACCAGGATCGGGCATCTCTACACATCAACCAGAAGGAGCTTCTTGCTCTTCTTCTGAGTTTCAGGCAGTGGATCCGTCACCTGTCGAATTGTCAGGTCCTTCTGTTGTTCAACCATTCAACAGTGGTTGCTTACATTCAGAACCAGGGTGGCACGCACTCTGTTCCAATGTACGAATTGGCTTGGGATCTTCTACTGCTCGCTCAGAATGTCAACGCCGGGGTGGTTGTTCGACACATTTCCGGTCGTCTGAATGTCCTAGCCGACTCCCTGTTCCGACGGGGCAGGTTCTTTTCCACCAAGTGGATGTTCCACATGGCGGTGTTCCGTCGATCTCTTTGCGACTCGTTGGAACCATCAGGTGGACACTTTCGTGTCCCCATGTCCAGATGCTCTTTCGCCATGGATGCTCTGGCCCTCCTTTGGGACGGTCTTGTCGGCTACGCCTTCCTTCCGGTTCCGATTCCGCCTCAGGTTCTCGCCCAGATATGAACCTGCAGTCGTCGAATCATTTCGATCACACCCGTCACCTTGGTGGGTGTGGATCAATCTGCTCCGCTCTCTGTTAGCGGCGGTTCCGGCATGTCTCCCTCTATGTTGCGACTTTCTTTGCCAAAGTTGCCCGAGGAGGTTTCAAGTTGACCCGACTTCATTGTGCCTTCGCACATGTCTTTTATCGGGTCCTGTCTCCTCCATAGTGGTTTTTCAAGACAAGCAGTGGAGTTGCTTTTCTTCTTCAAGGAGGCACTCACTCCACTGGTTTAGCCTCTCGATGGTGTGCGATCACTATGTTGCTTCTGTCACTCCATTGATCACACCGCTTGCGGAGTTTCTGGTATATGTTTGTTTCTGGGGGTCTCCAGCAATGGGTAACAAGTCCATGCTTCTGAGACCTTTTTCATATGTGGTACCGCATTGTATCGACACTCATCCTTGCCTCTCCAAGCTTGTTCAGCTCTTTTCCTTGAAAGGGCCTAGGACTTTGCAGTTTACTCCAAGATGGTCACTTTCTTGGGCGCTGCTTTGCTTGGGGTGGGGGGGGGGGGGGGCGTTCGCGCCTTTATCCTGGATGGATATGCGTTTTCTCACATGCCAGATCTCTGCTGCATTCATTTCTCGATGGTTTTGTCTTGCTATTCGTGCAGCTTCCGCTCGTCTAGCTACTGGTGATTGTATTACCAATTGTTTTTTTCTGCCACGAGGTGCGTGCATTGTCGTCCTCTTTTAATAACTCTGTCATGTTGACAGATGATGGATGTTATAGTGGCAGCCTACTGGAGAAATGCTACATTCTCCTTTTATCTGCGACAGTTGCAGGAGCCGACAGAGGACCTTTGTCCTAGGGGCCCTCTTTCTTCGGTTCAGGCTGTTGTCTATCCCAGCCATTCAGCCTTTTTCAGGGTCAGTTCCAGCTCTGTGCTGTTACTGCCCTTTCTGTCTGTGCATCGCACTTCACCATACGCCTCATCTTTCATTGTCTTTTACTAATGTTTGTGATACTATGGTTTGATAGGCCTAGGGATCTCTTCCTCTGTCCACGGCTCCAGTGCTATTGAGTTATGTGTGGGTTGGTTATGTGATTCCCTCCATCCTATTGTCTGTTCATCCTGTAGTAAACAATTGCAAGGTAGGTTGATAAGAAATATAAATTTTATAGTAAATTTCCTTTCTTATTATACCTACCGCAATTGTTTACATGGAGGCCCTCCCGTCTTCTTTATTTGTCTTTTACTAATGTTTGTGATACTATGGTTTGATAGGCCTAGGGATCTCTTCCTCTGTCCACGGCTCCAGTGCTATTGAGTTATGTGTGGGTTGGTTATGTGATTCCCTCCATCCTATTGTCTGTTCATCCTGTAGTAAACAATTGCAAGGTAGGTTGATAAGAAATATAAATTTTATAGTAAATTTCCTTTCTTATTATACCTACCGCAATTGTTTACATGGAGGCCCTCCCGTCTTCTTTTCGGGTAAGAATCCTTCCTCCCCGCTGATCACATAACTCCTGTGTTGTCAGAATCAAAAGAATGATGAATTTATGACGCACTGCGCATTGGTTTACGGAAGTCGTGGATTTGTACTATGGAAGAGTGTCCCATGCTGGGTGTGCGGCGATGGCGCTCGACCCAATTTTGGCTTATTTTTTTCGTGGTGTTTTTACACCACTTTTCTTTTCCAAATCTCTTGGGAAAGATTAAAATAGAGAGTATTTTATCCGAGTTAGGTTCTTCCACTGTAGTGCAAGCCTGTAGCAAACAATTGCAGTAGGTATAATAAGAAAGGAAATTTACTATAAAATTTATATATTTTTTATACTTACCAATGACCCAGACGGGGATGGCCCTCCCATGAGTTGGGAACTCTTACCTCCCTGCTGATTACATAACGCTTACCAGGCACTGGTTGTAAGAATGACTTTTGGAGCCAATTTCGAGACCTCCTTGACACTGCGCATGCGCAGTGGATAAAAGGTATGGAGGACCACATAGGACATTGAAATTTCGGTTTTTGATGCAAATTTGGGGGATTTGGGGTGCAAAATTTGTGTTTGGCCCTATAATTTAAGGAGTTAGCACCAGCTAAGTCTGGGTCATTGGTAAGTATAAAAAATATATAAATTACTATAAATTTTTTAACATCTTTTATTTCATTCCAATAAATGTTTTAACATTTTAACAAATGATAAACATAGTACACAGCACATAATATTTTTTTATATTAGCAAGGAAAATATTTCATTTTTTCTCTTATTGTTTTTAGTCACTATAATGGCAGAAAAAAAAACAAGCATCAAAATTTAATTGATTGACATTAGGGAGCGCGGTGGCTCAGTAGGTAGAGGTGCAGGCTGCAAGCAGAGAGGTCCTCGGTTCGAATCCCACCTGCGGCAACCGCGTTGTGTCCTTGGGCAAGACACTTCATCTCCATTGCCCGCATGGGGGCACGATGACGCCGTGTACTAAGGCGTACTGCACGTTGATGGTACGCATGTCTTCAACCAATCTAACCCTGCCTGTGCTGCAGTGCGGAGTTACGATGTTGGGGAGCTGGCAGCTGCTCGTCGTTGCTCGGTGGTTCTCTCCGGGTACTCCGGCTTCCTCCACCCGTAAAGCTGTCACGGTCATGATTAGCCATTGTGCATAAATATGTGACCTTAAACATCAATAAATAAATAAATAAATAAATTGATTGACATTGCATGCAAATGAAAACATGATTGTTCAGCCCTCCTTTCAAATTTCATCTCAAACAGGTTGCAGAGACTGATATATAGAATAAACGTATAGTTTTTTCAAGTAAAAAATTTATTCTACGAGTAGAATTAAGAATGAAACTGACGAGCCTCTGGCGAGTCGGTTTCATTCTTAATTCTACAAGTAGAATAATTTTTTTACTTGAAAACACTATACGTTTATTTTGTTTATCACATAAATCTTCTACAGGGCAGTCGCAGCAAAATTGTGCTATAATACGCTTCAAAACACAGCGAGAAGTGAGGAGCACATTGGTCCAATTCGCTCGACCAGCAAAGTTGGCAAAAATAAACAAGCCGCAGTAATACATTTCTGTCTAAAAATAATTCCCCTACAAACTTGAGCTAAGCTTGCAAAAATAATTTATTATATGAGTAGTCGGTGGTATTTTCTTCTGGCATTGTGTAATACTTTCAAAAAGATTTAAAGAAATCAACAATCGAACTATTAATTATGCTAGACAAATGTGGTAAAGGTCAGAGGTCAACAAGTCCGTCGCTTCTAGGGGAATAAATTCTTTCAGTGTTAAACCTATGTGGAAAATTTATCACCCTACCAGGTGAATAAAGCAAAAACTTATCCAAGGCCTTTATTGTTCAAATTAATGACCATTTATGGGATAAAAAAGGCTAAACCTTTGATTGGTAGTGATAAGAAAGGCTTTAAAACAACAAATAATCCAGTCCACTGCCATAGGAAAGAGTTTCCCTGTAAGGGGGCTTGTGTAAGGTTGACAGCCCATTGTCAGCCTCAACAACCAAAGGCAGTCTCTACAGAGTGCTTGGGAGAGGTATGCACTGTAGCCTATGTGGGGGTATACTTAGAAAATTTGGACATCAAACTGATGAAAGACACATCTTCCTTGATATCTTGAATCAAATGGGGGATTAATGGGTCACGTGGGTCTTCCTATGTTTGGTTTGTCAGGAGGGTGGGGAGGTACTACTAATGTTTGATTTTGGAGGAGCCTAAATATCTCTACACCCCTGAGTCAGTCAAAACAGTAGGCCTATTAAACAAAAACAGAAAAAAACAGACATGACTGAGAGAATGTTTTTTCCTCTTTTGATGAAAATGAGAAATTCACTTAGTTCACTTCTCTGGGTTTCCAGCCAGTTCTAGAAACAAATAGATAAGACTTATTAGCTTGTGGGAGTGGGTTAGTGTGTGGGTGATCAAACAACAGTGGTAGGGTCATTCAGTTCTTCAGATTCTAATTTACCTGTCCATATGGGCAGCATACACAAGATTTATTGACATCCATTCATCACTTTTTTTAGTCTGTAACCTAACATGAAAAGCAGACAACACTTGCAAACAAAGTTATTGAATAACTCATTTTTTTTGCATCAAAAACATAGCTTATGACCCCTCAATGGAACAAGCTCAACAAACCCATTCCAGTGAGGTGTCATACGCTATGTTTTTGCAGCAAAAAAAGGGAAAAATAATGAAAATTGTATGGCAATTTTTGTGAATAGAGCTGGCTGGTTTTTGCTATTATATTGGGTTAAGGGTTAAAGCCTAGTAAAATGAGATAATTCTGTGCAATGTATTTAATCAGGAGTTGTGTTTTTATGAATATGTGTTATGAATCTAAAGGATGTGAATTTAGAGAACAGATGTTATTAAAATATTATTAAAAATACCAACAAAGCAAAGTACTAGTCATCACTTGAATTTTTATTTATAACTTACAAATGTATTTTTGTTGTACAATTGCCCATCATTGCTAACAGAGTTTGAACAATCCTCAACTCTTTTGCCCTTAACCCTTTACGTAACATGAAAAGCAGACGACACGTGCAAAAAATATTCTTGAATAACTAATTTTTTTCATTTTTTGTCTCAAAAACATAGGTTATGACCCCTCGTTGGAACGAGCTCGACGAGCTCGTTCCAACGAGGGGTCATAGCCTATGTTTTTGAGACAAAAAATGAAAATATATTGAAAATTAATTGGCGATTTTTGTGAATAGCGCTGGCCGGTTTTGGCCGTTACGTTGGGTAAAGGGTTAACCATTTACCAAACACACAATATCATATGTTATTTTATTTTATTTTTTTTTTCAAATTTTTCAACAAAACCATATGTGACCGCTCATTGAAATGAGCTCAGTGAGCCTGTTACAATGAGTGATTTCATATATGGCTTTGTTGAAATTTTTAGGATTTTTTATCTTCTTTCCATTGCTCAGTTTGTGAATTATGCAGGGGGATACAACTGATTCATTAAGTCAAGGGTTAAAGGCCAGATTCTCACATTTGTAAAGTTTACAACCATAGAATAGGTGCCCCAACATGCAACATGTAGATAAGGCCTAAAAAGTTGAAAATCTGTTTCTCAGGCCCTCCCACATGGTCCTTTTGGCTCTCTTTTTATAGAGCTTTCGACCCCTTGGCCTTTTTCAGGAATAAAGCAGAAACTATAATTACATCTTGTACATCTGCAGACAACTTGTATATCAGGAAAGTTCAGGTAACATTACCATGACTGATGTTATAGTGCAACGTTATTACGGCGCAGCATTATTATACGCCAAAAGGCTTTAAACCTTATAGAGCTTTCAAAATTTGTCGCGGCAATCGACCCTGCCGTAGCAAAAGCCATGGCATCCTGCCATGGCTCCTGCCATGTCAATGCCGATCGCCACGGCAAATTACGAGAGCTGAATTATTTATTGAATTGAATGTTTGCACCATGAGGATGGAATGTGTCGAGTCTTTTGAGCCACTTATTCTCCTTTACTAGTCGAAGCTGGAGCGACTTGTCACCCACTTGTTCAACCACTGATACAGAGAGATTGTCCACCCAACATCCACTTGTATTAAAATAATTGACATGGTTGGAGCCGTGGCAGGGTTAATTGCCGCGACGAATTTCGAAAGCTCTATAAGGTTTAAAGCCTTTTGGCGTATAATAATGCAGCGCCGTAATAACGTTGCACTATAACGTCAGTCATTGTAACGTTAACTGAACTTTCCTGATATACAAGTTGTCTGCGGATGTACAAGAAGTAATTATAGTTTCTGCTTTATTCTTGAAAATGGCCATGGGCGGAAAGCTCGATAAGAGAGTGTTGATGTTTTGTACTCATAATTCACGTCCCTAAATTGATGGCGGACAGCATTTACTGTATTATCTATTTTTATAACCAATGCAAACTTAAAAAAATAATGAAAGTGTCAATGACACTGTAGCTTAACTTGTGTGTTGTATTTGATGAAAAGGATAATGTTCAATGTTTATGAAAGGATTATGAAATAAGACAAGAATTGTGATAATTGGGAATATGTTCATTTCTGGTCCCTGTATGCTATGTTTTTGATAAAAATAATATGAGGTGTACACTGTACTAAAGAGCTGAGGGGTGGGTTAATATGACCTCACAATTAATGTATGTGGCCCTCACAGTTAACGTATATTAACGAAAGTTACCAAGTTACAGTGAAATTATTCCAAAATGAGTCATCCTATCAAGTTACATTGAACTCCCTTCCTAAATATGGCCTGTAGACTGTGCTAAAGGTTTTCGGGCTTCAGGCCCCTGTAGCCGTCAGTTTCCCAATTGCGTCCAAAGGGGACGTTCTCTTCTAGACATTATATGAAGTCAACCTACCAAGTTACAAGGAAATCCCTTCATAAATATCACCTGTAAACTGTGCTAAAGGTTTTTGGGCTTTGGGCTCTGGCAGCCATCATGGTTGAATGAACGCAACCAAAAGGGGACATTCTCATCTGGGCATCATCTGGAGTGATCCTACGAAGTTACAATGAAATTCCTTCATAAATATGACCTGTAGACTGTGCTCAAGGTTTTGGGGCTTCGGGCCCCTGAAGCCGTCACAGTTGACCAATCATGACCAAAAGGGATGTCATCATCTAGGCATTATATGGAGTCAAACTAACAGGTTACAATGAAATCCTTCCATAAATATGACCTATAGACTATGCTAAAGGTTTTGGGGTCTTGGGCTCGGGCAGCCATCAAGGCTGAATGATCGCAACCAAAAGGGGATGTTCTCATCTAATCATTATTTGGAGTCATCCTACCAAGCTACAATGAAATCCCTTCATAATTATGACCTGTAGAATGTTCTAAAGGTTTTCGGGCTTCGGGCCCCTATAGCTGTCACAGTTACCCAATCATGTCCAAAAGAGGACGTTCTCATCTAGACATTATATGACGTCAACCTACCAAGTTACACTGAAATCCCTTCATAAATATGACCTGTAGACTGTGCTAAAGGTTTTTGGGCTCGGGCAGCCCTCCTGGTTGAATGATCGCAACCAAAGGGGAAATCTCATCTGGGCATCATCTGGAGTGATCCTACGAAGTTACAATGAAATCCCTTCATAAATATGACCTGTAGACTGTGCTCAAGGTTTTCGGGCTTGGGCACCTGTAGCCATTCCAGTTGACCAATTGAGACTAAAAGGGGATGTCATCATCTAGGCATTATATGGAGTCAACCTAACAGGTTACAATGAAATCCTTCCATAAATATGACCTTTTGCCTATGCTAAAGGTTTTTGGGCTCAGGCACCCATCAAGGCTGAATGATCGAGATCAAAATGGGACATTCTCATCTAGACATTATTTGGAGTCATCCCACCAAGTTACAATGAAATCCCTTCATAAATATGACCTGTAGACTGTGATAAAGGTTTTCGGGCTTCGGGCCCCTGTAGCCGTCACAGTTGCCCAATCACGTCCAAAAGGGGACCTTCTCATCCAGACAATATATGAAGTCAATCCACCAAGTTACAATGAAATTCCTCAATAAATATGACCTGTAGACTGTGCTAAAGGTTTTCGGGTTTTGGGCTCGGGCAGTCGTCACGGTTGGCAGATCTTGCCCAAATGGGGAAATTCTCATCTAGACATCATAAGGAGTCATCCTACCAAGTTACAATGAATTCCCACCTTATTAAACATGACCTGCAGACTGTGGTAAAAGTTTTTGGGTTTCGGGCTTGGGCAGCCATCACGGTTGACGGATCATGCCCAAAAGGGGATGTTCTCATCTAGGCATTATACAGAGGCATCCTACCAAGTTACAATGAAATCCCTTCATAAATACGACCTGTAGACTGTGCTAATGGTTTTCGGGTTTTGGGCTCGGGCAGCCACACCGGTTGCCCGATCGCGACCAAAAGGGGACGTTCTCATCTAGATATGACTCCAAACCTGCATATTAAATTTTTTGACGATCAGACAAGAAGTGCGGGGTGTAGCCCATGCTAAAGGAAAATGTGAACAGACTCACAGACTCACAGACTAACAGACTTCTGCACGCGTGATGGCAATAGCTTATCTTGACTATGTCAAGTTAAGCTAAAAATTAAATGGTTTATGTCTGATATTTTACCTAAGTTAATAAAATTGATAACTTTCTCTCTGTCGAAATGAACCACCACCCATGCTATTATGTAGATGATGAGGCCTAAAATATAAAACGAACCAAGAACATGAACTTTGATTGCAAAGAAATAATTACAAAAAAAAGAAATAAAATAAAAATTGCCTGCCCACATGCAATTTTACAAAAAAATGGCCTGAGAAACAGAAGATCTACTTTGTGGATCCTAACTTTAGTTTGACAGTACTCTGCAGTGGTTGCCATTCAAATTTTCAATGCCTGTATAATGGGAGAGCAGTAGCGCAGTGGTTACAGCATTGTGTTTTAAACTGAAAGACTCACTGTTCGATCCCCACCAGAGGTAACCGTGTTGTGTCCCTTGGCAAGGAGCTTAATCCCAATTGCCATCAGGGTGCAGTGGCGCTGTATACTAAGGCATACTGCATGTTGATGGTGCACTTGTCTTCAACCAATGCTAACCCTGCTTGTGCAGAGTTAGTTTGTTGGGGAGTCTTGACAGTTACATTGCACTGCTTGGTGGTTCCTTCTGGGTAATGCGGCTTCCTCCACCCATAAAACTGTCTGACATGAGGTGACCCTGGCTGTCAAAAGTGTCTAACCTCAATTAAAAAAAAACATAAAAATTCCTGTATAATCAGCCAAGAAAGCAGTACCTTAAAAACCTTTGAATTTGGCTATTGTGGGCCTTGAAAAATGTCGAGAAACGGCCTTAAATTCATCAGTCCATGCCTACAGAAACCCTGTCAATTGCTGTTCAAGCTCCATTTTGTTAGAATAATAGTATCCACAATGGTGATTGCAAGTATAAATATGATTGGTTATACTTGGCACTTTATACCTTTGGTGGGATCAATATGTGAGTAGATATTGAAAGTGACCTTAAACACCAATGAAAGAATAACAATTCTTGGAGGGCTCTCGGGCTTTTCAGAAATGATGTAAAAGACAGCTTTTCTAAACAAAGGAAGAGGCTATTTATTTTCACTCTGCAGGGATATATTGAAGAGCTTGGTCCATCCATCTTTCCAACCCAAGCCAGAAAAAAAGCAGACGGTCATCTGCAAAATGAGGTCCCCAGCAGGTGAATTTGGGGATGCTACCCTGCAAAGCAGGGTAGCATCCCCAAATTTACCCTCTGTGAACCTCAATCTGAATCAGGGTCTCAAACCAAAACAGAAAGAGGTACCCCAAGGATAAACTAGCCCACTGTATGAGATAGCATCAGCAAATTCACCCTCTGGGGACCTCATTCTGCAAATGACAGATTGCTTATTTTCAGGCTTGTTCCAATCATAGTCTTACTGTTTCTGTCCATCCATCCATCCATCCATCCATCCATCCAGCTGGCCATATGTCTGTCTGTTGGCTGACCATATTTTTTTAAAAAGTGACTTTAGTGGACATTTTGTTGGAACTCTCCCATTGTAAGCAGGTTGCAGTCATTTTAGTAAATATGCAGTGAGAACGTGAACCTTCACTTCACATGTAACCAAAGGATTTTTTAAATCTGTCTAGCAAAAATAATACTCAACAAAATCATTTTGTTAAAATAACAGGTGGTCAGGTTTTAGCAACCCAAGTGAAAATATTCCTTTTTAGCTAGAAAAGCAATTTTATAGAATATAATGCCATATCAGGTAATAAGCCTACAGATTTAACCCTTTACCTAACAAATCGGCTTCATCTGCCCATGTGATATACAGATTGAGCAGTTGAAAAAATATTATTTGTAAAAAATTTTTTACAAAAGCATATCATGTGGCTCCATTGAGCTCATCAAATAAAGAAAAACAAGTGAAAAGGACATTTGACATTCAGCATTTTCGCATATCTTTGGGGCATGAAAGTTTCTACAATGTTTTTTGAGGATCAAAATGTCACAATCTGGTTGTAATTCTGTCTACTTTTGTAACCACATCACTGTAGTCTGCAGTCCCCTGCTGGCTATTCCTTCCTCACTTTTCTTCGTAATCTCCCTGCATTTAGTCAAAAATTGTTTCATAATTCCTCCCATCAGCTCTTTATTGATCTCCCTAACTATAAAATTGACCCTTTCCTTCATGTCATTCCCCATCAACTTATCCTTCAGGTTTTCAACCCATTTTACCGTTAATATTCTTAAGGAGTCTAGTTCCACTAGGCAAATATTTGGGGCATTCTAGAATGAAATGTTCCAGGGTCTCTGTTACTCCTAAATTCGGCACACTCTTTCCTCACTTTTCCCGATTCTCCCCTTCAACTCCAGTGACTTAAATCTCACTTTGAACTTACCCCCCCCCTTCTCCCCCCAGTTCCATCTAGGTACTCCTCAAAAGCTCTTGGTCTAATTCCAGCTCGCCAGATACAACTGCAATTCTTGACCACCCTTCCCCTGATAAGCCTACTCCCCCACTTCAGTCCGCCTTCTAAATCTTCAATCTCTACAGAGTAATTCTCCATTAGCTCCCTCGCTTTCCTCAACCATCCTGTGTGAATGTTTCATACATGGTTAAACATTGTTTTACACCATCTGCTGTTTGGGAGGTTTACCAGATAATTCAGGTTGCATAATTTTCCCATATCTATCCATTCCATATGTTATAGTTGGTAATCCCACCCTCACCCTCTCCCAAATAGTTTTTCCAATGAACACCTTGTTAAAGCTATTACTTCCAAGTAATTTTAACTGATTGAGTATCCTAAAGAAGTAAGTAATGATGTCTGATGTTCATAAATGTTTGTTGTATGTGGAGATCTCCCAACAGTTAACCATTCACCCAACTCGATTTGAAAGACAAAACTTGCAAAAATATTTCTTGAATAACTAAACATTCTAATTTTTTGCCTCAAAAATATAGCTTATGACCTCCTATTGGAGCGAAATATTCCAGTAAAGGGACAAAAAGGTATATTTTTGAGACAAAAAAATGAAAAAAAAATTGGCAATTTTTAGCCCGACTGTTTACAGTGAGGCCTATATTAATGACTTCTGTCCGTCTGCCCATCCGTCCATCCATCCGTCCATCCGTCTGTCTGTCTCCGTCTGTCCCTCTGTTAACATTTAAAGTTTCGGTTAAAGTTTGTGGTTAAAGTTCTTTACTGAAGGTTCAAGTGTTTTTTTTTTTCTTTTCCTGTTTAGTTGACATTTGGAGTTTTGGTTAAAGTTTGTGGTAAAAGTTTTTTATTCAACCTTCAAGTACAGGCCATACCCGGTAGTTCTTGTCTGATCATCACGAAATTTCATATGCAGGTTTTAGGTCATGTCTACATGAGAACGTCCCCTTTTGGTCATGATCGGTCAACCGGTATGGCTGCCCGAGCCCAAAATCTGAAAACCATTAGCACAGTCTACAGGTCGTATTTTTGAAGGGATTTCATTGCAACTTCATAGAATGCCTCTGTATAAAGCCTAGATGAGAACGTCCCCATTTGGGCATGATCTGTCAACCGTGATGGCTGCCCAAGCCCGAAACCCCAAAACTTTTAGCACAGTCTGCAGGTCATGTTTAACATGGAGGGAATTCATTGTAACTTGATACGATGACTCCGCATGATGTCTACATGAGAATTTCCGCATTTGGGCATGATCTATCAACCGTCACGACTGCCCGAACCTAGATGATGACATCCCCTTTTAGTCACAATTGGTCAACTGGAATGGCTACAGGTGCCCAAGCCCGAAAACCTTGAGCACAGTCTACAGGTCATATTTATGAAGGGATTTCATTGTAACTTCGTAGGATCACTCCAGATGATGCCCAGATGAGATTTCCCCTTTGGTTGCGATCATTCAACCATGATGGCTGCCCGAAGCCTGAAAACCTTTAGCACAGTCTACAGGTCATATTTATGGAGGGATGTCATTGTAACTTGATAGGTTGACTTCATATAATGTCTACATGAGAAAGTCCCCTTTTGGACGTGATTGGGCAACTGTGACGGCTACAGGTGCCCGAAGCCCGAAAACCTTCAGCACAGTCTACAGATCATATTTATGAAGGGATTTCATTGTAACTTCGTACGATAAAATCCACATGATACCCAGATGAGAATGTCCCCTTTTGATTGCGATCATTCAACCATGATGGCTGCCCGAAGCCTGAAAACCTTTAGCACAGTCTACACGTCATATTTATGGAGGGATTTCATTGTAACTTGATAGGTTGACTTCATATAATGTCTAGACGAGAACATCCCCTTTTGGGCAACTGTGACGGCAACAGGAGCCCGAAGCCCAAAAACCTTTAGCACAGTCTACAGATCATATTTATGGAGGGATTTCATTGTAACTTGATAGGTTGACTTCATATAATGTCCAGATGAGAACGTTCCCTTCTGGGCAACTGTGACGGCAACAGAGGCCCAAAGCCCGAAAACCTTTAGAATATTCCACAGGCCATAATTATGAAGGGATTTCATTGTAGCTTGGTAGGATGACTCCAAGTTTGTGGTTAAAAACCCAGACAAACACCACCCCTACCCCCCCCCCCCCCCCCAACTAGGCTTTTTTTTCCTTCTTTTCTCCAATATGCATTTTGAACTATTTACACTCATTACATGCAGAACTTTTTTTTAAACTTACGTACTCCCCCCCCCCCCACCCCCCCCCCCCACCCCCACCCCTGCCAGGGGCCAATTAGGCACTTTCTTTTTCTTTTGTCCAAAAATGCTTGTTTACACTTTTGGTTAAAAACCCAGACAAACACCATCGTCACCCCCCCCCCCCCCCACTCCCCCTCCCCCTCCCAATTAGGCTTTTTTTTTTATTTCCTCCAATATGCATTTTGAACTATTTACAGTCACTACATGCAGAACCTTTTTTTTCCTTTTGTCAAAAATGTTTTTTTTACAGTTTTGGTTAAAGTTTGTGGTTAAAATCCAGACAGAAATTATTATCCTCCTCCCCCCTCCCCCCTCCCCCCCCCCCCCCCCCCCCCCCCCCAATTAGGCATTTTTTTTTTTTTTTATTTCCTCCAATATGCATTTTGAACTATTTACAGTCACTACATGCAGAACCTTTTCTTTTCCTTTTGTCAAAAATGTTTTTTTTACAGTTTTGGTTAAAATTTGTGGTTAAAATTCAGACAGAAATTATTAACCCCCACCCCCCCCCACCCCCCCCCCCCTCCCAATTAGGTAATTTTTTTTTTTCTCTCTGTCCTCGAATATGCATTTTGAAATATTTACAGTCTCTACATGCGGAACCTTTTTTTAAACTCACGTGTTCCCCCCCCCCCTCCTCCCCCCGCCCAATTAGGCACTTTTTTTTTCTTTCGTCAAAAATGCTTTTTTTTACAGTTTTGGTTAAGGTTTGTGGTTAAAAAGACAAACACCACCCCCCACCCCCATGGTGCCAGTTAGGTTTTTTTTCTTTCTCTGCTCAAAATGCATTCTGAAAGATTTAGACTGACCACATGTGGAAAAAAAAATTGACTCCCTAACACACCCCCTCTCTCCCCCACCTCCACCTCGCCCAGGGCCATTCATGCAATATTTTTTCTTTGGTACAAAATGCATTTTTAGCCTGACTGTTTATAGTCTGGCTATAGTAATGACTTTCATCCGTCCATCTGTCGGTCCATCCATCTGTCTGTAAGCAATTGGTTTCCGACTGATAACTCCAGTTTGGATTATTTGATTTCAACCAAAGTTGATATGTGTATTTTCCAGCTTGTAATACAGGCCAGGTTTCAATATAGGTTCCACAACTCCCCCCCCCCCTCCGCCCCTCCCCCCCTCCCTACACACACACTTAGGCAATTATTCCCAAAATGCATTTTGAAGGATTGGGAGTTATTACATGCAAAAAAGAAAATTGACTCATATAGCCCAACATTGCTTTATGTACTGCATCTTTAATCCTTTACTTAACACAAGTTGAAGCCAACAGTACAAATTATTTTTCTGAAACATCACATTTTTTCATTTTTAACTCACCAACTTTAGTTGTGTGATCTTATGGCATGGCTCAATCGGTTGGCATCAGCGTACGTGCCTAATAATGTTAAAGCTTCTGTTTAGGTCACTTATTCGCCCTATTTCCATATCATGGCTTTTATAATGCTGCTATATGATGATTATTATCATTTTACCATGATTTAACCCCTCATACACTACATTTTAGCCATTTTTCTTGACATTTTTAGTTGCGTTTAGTTTTCTGTTTAGCTCAGAATTTCAAGTTTAACAAAGTGTTTAGAACAGCTGCTGTGCTCCTTCTCTTCCCATGGCACTTATATTCATCATACATGTTCCTCAGTATCATTGTTCCATGATTAACCCCTCTTACCTTGCATTTTAAACATTTTTCATGACATTTTTAGTTGCGTTTAGTTTTCTGTTTAGCTCGGAATTTCATGTTTAACTTAGTGTTTAGGTCAGCTGCTGTGCTCCTTCTCTTCCCATGGCACTTATATTCATCATACATGTTCCTCAGTATCATTGTTCCATGATTAACCCCTCATACCCTGCATTTTATACATTTTTCTTGACATTTTTAGTTGCGTTTAGTTTTCTGTTTAGCTCAGAATTTCATGTTTAACTTAGTGTTTATGTCAGTTTCTGTGTTTTACTTTTAAGAGGTTGTGTTTAGGTAAGCTTTGTCGCATGTTATGAGCCTGTTTGATACAGTTCTTGTGTTTGCCAAAGTTACAATCAGAGAGGAATGTTGGTGAGCTATAGGGCGTTGGCGACCTTGTTTATTTACTTCTAACCATGGCTTATTACTCCTTATTGGAACAAGCTCATCAAGTTTGTTCCATTAATAGGTCATGAGGTATGTTTTGAAGTAGAGAAATGAAAAAATAAAATTTGAATAGCAAATTTTGTATATCATGAGTGCAGATATGGCAGATTCGTTAGGTAAACTGTTAACAAAAAATGGCTCTAACTATTTTGCATCTAAGCATTGCCATTCCTGGGACAGTCGGGCTGCATGCGTGACATCACTCTAGTTGTGAATAACGCTGGCTGGTTTTCCACTTGGGTAAATGGTTAAATTGTTCTAACCTTAAAAGCATGCAGAAAGGTTGCTTATACTTTGCCTGTGATTGTGATGAAATGGATATTCTCATAAAGTAACTTTACCAATGAGGAAGATATATATAGTGGAAACCACATTCAGTTACAACCACTCGTAGATGAAATCTAACATACATAGAGCTTTGTTTAACCCTTCACCTAACTTGAAAAGCAGACAACACCTGCAAACAAAATTCTTGAATAACTAATTTTTTTCATTTTTTGTCTCAAAAACATAGGTTATGACCCTCATTGGAACGAGCTCAATGAGCTCGTTCCAAAGAGGGGTCGTAACCTATGTTTTTGAGACAAAAAATGAAAAAAATAATGAAAATTAATTGATAAACGCGATAACTTTAATGGAAAGGAATCTCAATATGAGTCTGTAACGCCAGTTAGCGCTTATCTGGTCTGAAACAACAATCTTGCCTTATAAGCTTCAAACAAGAGACACTTGTTTAGCCATCCAAGGTATCAGTCATCTAATTATATGGTCATTAGTGTTGATAATCTATTCATATGTGATGTCTGGTGTTGTATGGACAACCTCAATTTTTGTCAATGGACTCTCAGAAATGTCAGTGTGTAGTGAAAGTATGATACCTTGAAAGAACTAAAAAGATAATTTTAAATTAATACAGATATATATCGGTCAAGTTCAAGAGAAGTAATTAAAGTGGGAAATAATGTCCTTGCGATTGATTAAGAGTCGAGGTGGGGGGGGGGGGGGGTTGAAAATTTCATTCCGGTCTCAAGGTGTGTAAGACTGTGGGTCATAGGTGAGGAGCTGGGAATGCCCCATTCTGTAGGTTAGGGGAGGTGCCTCATCGGTGCGAACAAAAGTATAGGCACGTTGTTAGAGTAGGATCAGTCGCTGGCCAAGTCAGTGATCGTACATGGGTGTAGGATCAGAAATAGGAAGTACGAGCTCCGGGAGCTCATGAGTAGCAGCATTTAGGTAGATGGCACTACCGGTTGTTTTAGGCAAGCCGTACTCAGACAGGATAGGCTTTGTCTGTATGAGCATTATTCTGAGATAAATAGAGAGGAGCACTTAACTCCCTGCTCGACTGCTTGAGTGAAAAGCATCCAGTCTAGTGATGATACATTAGTGGCCATGCAACAGCAATGGTAGAATGACATTCTGTCATGTGTTAGAGGAAAGGCATCCAATAAAGTGACAATACGCTAGTGGCCATGCAATTGCAGTGATAGAGTGAAGTTCCAGTTGTATGAAAACGTGACCTGAGTCCAAAGACACTACACTGAGCCAAGACCAAACACCAGCAACAAGGAAGAAGCAACCAGTGACCACAGAGAACGCGAGCCTGCATGTGACTCAAAAACTGTGTGGGTGGGGTGTGATTGACGTCTGTATTATATTCATTGGATTTCATGTAAGTTGCAAGTTATATTTTTCTATGTGTATTAAAATTGTTATTTTCAGTGAACCCCTGCTGGTTAATGCTTTTTGATGAAAAGTCACTGGCACCTTCAGGATAAGAACCACCCTAACAAAAACGGAACGGCTGGGTTCGACATGGTGAGATATATGTTCACACACAGATTCAGGTGACACTCCTGATGTCTAGGCTGAAGAAGTGGCGTGAATCGATTTTCCCGGCAACAACCACGCCCAGTTTCCAACACCTATGTCAAATGAATACGGACACACTGTGGTATCCTATATAGCCCAATATCTCATGGTAATGTGTCGTTTTCCTTTAACGAAGAACACCACAGTGATTTACACAGAGAAGCTTAGTTGTCATGAACAGAAATTTCGCTGTACCAATTTCCACTTTACACCACCCTTTTCCAATGTCTCATTTCCTTTAATTCAGGCCTTTCCGACTTGTACTATTTGGATCTCTTCCCAAGATATTTGTCCCTAAGTTGTGTGCAGCTATTTCACAATATATGCTATATAAAACTCGTGATTGGGATGGAAGCGAGTCAGAGTAGCAATATTGGGGAAAAAAACACTCACCCCCTCTCAAATGGTTCAGACTATTTTGCCCATTAAAACAAGGGAAAATCCAAAACCCGTGAACAGGAGTCCGTTCTTATGGTTCTGGTAACTAATATATACAAAAGTGTAAATACACAGCTTTCCATTTTTCTATTCAATGACTTTTTCGATCTTGACTCACATTCTTCACACTAAATGAAAGTGTCAATGACACTGTAGCTCAACTTGTCAAGACAAAGACATGTACATGTATAGTATGTGACACAGCAATGACAAACATCTAGGTAATGACCTGATAACAAAGGTACATATAAAGTATTGTAACGGTCTGTACATAAATACTGACCGTTGCCTGTAACAAATGTATAGGTAAAGTATTGTAAAGGTGGGTGACAGTCAGATGCTAAAATAGAAAAAAATCTTTTGAGTCCCAGAGTGGGTCTGACTGAACCCCAAAATATTTGTTCTCATAGCACAGTGATAACAAAGGCACCCCAAAACACACTCATTCCTGTCCCAAGGTGAAAACAAAGGTACCCAAAAAGTTTCGTGAAGATCAGTTCATAAATATGAGCTGTGTATAAGTTGTGACAAAAAACTGATTGGACCTAATTTCGGTACAAAATGGCCACTGGCAGCCATCTTGAATTTTGGACCGCACCCAGAAACACTCGTTCTCATCCCAAGGTGATAACAAAGGTACCCAAGAAGTTTTGTGAAGATCGGTTCATAAATACAGCCTCTAGCCCGAGCCATATTGACATGTGCACTTACAGTGTATAAGTAGCACTGAATAAATCAAAGTTCATCTAATTTGCATAATTTCTGCACGACAAAAAAACCTGTACTATATGTGATGTATTCCATGGTACTAAACATTCATACAAAAATTTATTCAAATCAGAACTTTCATACAGAAGTTCTGTACAAAAGACTGATTGCACTAATTTTGGTACAAAATGGCTGCTGGTGGCCATCTTGAATTTTGGACCACACCCAAAAACACTTGTTCTCATCCCACGGTGATAACAAAGGTACCCAAGAAGTTTCATAAAGATCGGTTCATAAATACGGCCTCTAGCCTGAGCCGTATAGAAGTTGTGTACAAAAAACTGATTAGACCTAATTTCAGTACAAAATGGCCATTGGCAGCCATCTTGAATTTTGGACCGCACGCAGAAACACTCGTTCTTGTCCCAAGGTGATAACAAAGGTACCCAAGACGTTTCGTGAAGATCGGTTCATAAATACAGACTCTAGCCCGAGCCGTATTGACATGTGTACTTACTGTGTGTAAGTAGCACTGAAAAAATCAAAGTTCATCATAATTTCTGCAGGAGAAAAAAACCCGTATTATATGTGATGTATCCCATGGTACTAAACATTCACACAAAAAATTATTCAAATCAGCGCTTTCATATGGAAGTTCTGTGCAAAAATCTGATTGCACCAAATTTTGTACAAAATGGCTGCCATCAGCCATCTTGAATTTTGGACCGGACCCAAAAACACTTGTTCTCGTCCCACGGTGATAACAAAGGTACCCAAGGAGTTTCGTAAAGATCGGTTCATAAATACGGCCTCTAGCCCGAGCCGTATTGGCATTTGCACTTACAGTGCTGAAAGTAACACCAAAAAACATCAAATTTAGTCTAATTTGCATAATTTACGCACGAGAAAAAAACCCGTGATGTATCCCATGGTACTAAACATTCATACAAAAAATTATTCAAATCACAGCTTTCATATGGAAGTTCTGTACAAACAACAGATTTCTGCATTGTCGGTACAAAATGGCGGCTGGCTGCCATCTTGAATTTCGGACCACACCCGTTCTCGTCCCACGGTCATAACAAAGGTACCCAAGAACTTTCGTAAAGATCGGTTCATAAATACGGCCTCTAGCCCGAGCCGTATCCAATTGTTGACGGACAGACAGACGGACGACGGGCCATAGCATAAGCTCAAATTTGGCTTCGCCAAAGTTGAGCTAAAAATGTTCAAAAACACAGAGAATCTTATTGACACTGCAGAGAATCCTCTGATTGCCGAGAGAATCTGCCAGTCGATTGGGCAGGGTGATATAATCTCAAAAGGAAGTACATGATTACTACAGTAAGAGCGAAATAATATGCAAGATTGCTTTCCTGAAGGAAATGTCCTAACTGAAAAACTTATTAGGGTGGAGTGGTGACACCCCAACACCCAATACCCCCCTAATTTCTTTCCCTGGAAGTATTTAGAATAGTAATAGGTTTTTACATGGAAATAGGTAGGAATGGTCTTGGAACAACACATCTTACTGAATGGAGCACAACACGTAAATATATTTAAGACAAACGCAGGGATATGATATGACACATATGAGTGTGTTCACAAAACTAGTATCAAAATAATCTCATGCAATCTGGCCACTGATCAGTGAACTGTGTACAGTGCAAGTCAAAATAAGTTGTAGGATAACCACTATAAACTATGTATCTTTCTCTTCCTACACTGATAAGACCAAAAGCTGACATCATTTTCAGGAAAGCTCTCACTGAGAGCTTTCCAGAAAATGATGTCTGATTCTGATCTTATCAGTGCAGGACCAGCAGTATACTTGTTTATTGCAGTTATGCTACAACCTATTTTGACTTGTACTGTAGCACACTTTTCAGTCATATCAGAGCAAAAATTTTGGAGTTGCGTATAGTCGCTGCTTTGTCCATCCAACCGTCTGCAGTGATATCGCAGCTGTGAGTGAATGGATTTCAATGAAATTTGATATGAGGGTTCCTTGTGACTAGCCGCTCCTGCACGTTATGAAAAATTGCCTGCATATATTTCTCCAGAGTTATGGTCCTTGCATTTCAAAGACATGTGCCAAATGATTTCCCATAGTGGAGACCACAGTTTTACGAATCTGCTGGTTAACTTAGTCAACTGTTGGGGAGCATTCATCGGTTTTACTGATTTTCTTGTTTTCCAAATTTTTCACTCCAACAAAACATATGAGATACATTATTGGAACTAGCTCAATGAGGGGTCATATGGTATAGTTTTGTTGAAATGTTTGGAATTTTTTTTCCAACTGCTCAACTTTTATATGATCGTCTTAAAAAACGGTTGTATGATGTAAATGGGTTGTCTGCCTGTTGCCCGTCCATCAATCCATTTGAATAGATTGTCCGGGGCGTTTCTCAGCCCTCTGTTGTCCAGTCTTTTTCAAACTTGGCACAAAAGTTAATCACCATGAGAACCTGTGCAAGTGTAGTTTTGAGTTTGATTGGATTTTCTTAGCCAGAGTTATGGTATAGTCTGACTTAGAAATTATACAGTCTGTGGACACATTTTTGTCCGGAACGTTTCTCAGCCATTTGTAGTCCAATCTTTTTCAAACTTGGCACAGAAGTTAACCGCTATGAGAACTTGTGCAAGTGTGATTTTTAAGTTTGATTGGAGTTTGGATTGTAGATCAGGACCAAACTAGGTTTTTGTCTCAGTTATACTAAAATACAGGTTAATTTCAAAGCAGGGTTCAGTTTGATGTTATTGGTTGGATGAAAACAGTAGTTATGTACAATTTTAAAAAGCCTACTGAGCATATGTTACACAATGCTCTTGTTTATAAACTGGTAGAGTGCTAAGTTATTTTTGGTTATCAAAATTTGTTCATGTGTCTTTGCCTTGTTAGAATTTATGGGAGAGTGCCAAGAGGCACTCTCCCATAAATTGTAACAAGGCAAACCAATATAGACTAAGTAATTTCACTTCTAAGATAATGTGAAGCACATCCACAGAATATGATACCTTTAGGCTGGAGTACCTGCTCTTCATATTAAAGCCCTGAAAGTAGCTTCTAGCGCTCTACCAGTTAAGTTACACAGGCAGATTCATTAGGTAAAGGGTTACCTCATCCATCCATACGTGACTTAGATAACCCATATTTCCACATAAAACCAACCATTATGCTTGAGGTTTTTGCATTTTATTTTGAGGAAAAGACGACATTCACAATATGTTGTGAAGCAAGTTGCATGATGCTTTCAGTGTAGTATGGTGGAAGGGGTTACAAATTATTGTAACAGCTTACTTTCTTCTTATAACACATCTAGACGGAATCCTTCAGATACATGTTTTGACGTTTATACACAAACCAGTGGGTACTGTTAGTTGGTCATTTGGTTTTACTTCAACAAATAACCATCTTACAAAACCAAACTGACATATGTGATAAGTCTTGGCAGATTTTCTCTGGTTCTCTCTCTTGTGTAAACCATTATCTAAAACATACATCTATCATAAAAGGTAAAAGAATTCAACAATTCATATTACATAGAAAAATAGAGTTTGAAGAATTTCGCTACTGAAATTGAAAATTCACACTTTATACTGGTATTTATTCTCAGGGGCCAATACTATAAAACTTTTTAATTGTATTTTCTTATTATGACTTTAAATGGGTTAAAATGAACCATTAGCATTTTCAGAGATCTGGCAATTTGCCAGTTGGCAAATTGCCATATCTTTTAACTGGTAGAGTGCTGAATTATTTTTGGCCTTCAAATCTTGTACACATGTCGTTGCCTTGTTACATTTTATGGGAGAGTGCCAGCTGGCACTCTCCCATAAAATGTAACAAGGCAAACCCGTACAGACTAAATAATGTCACTTCAAAGATAATACAAAGCACATCCACTGAATATGAGCCTTCAAGTTGTGGTACCTGCGCTTCAGAATAAAGCCCAAATATGGGCTTCCAGCACTCTACCAGTTAAAATGCGGATGATTCATTTTAGTTAGTTATATTAATAGGTAGAAAATACAGTTCTAGAAAATACAATTGTAAAAGTTTTAAAATATTGGCTCATATGCTGATAAGAAATTAAGTCGATCTCTCTGACCAAAAGTACCTTTACTTTTATCAGGAAAACCCAATTTTTCAGAAAAATTTCAAAAAGTTTTGCTCGAGACAAAGGGAAAGTATAAATACTAATATGTTTACCCAAGTTAATCCGTATGAATCCTTCAAAGTACTTATAGTGTTTGAAGTTCAACACTGAAATTCAGAGATTTGAAAGTGCTTGAAAATCAGACTTTCTAAGGAAAAGTTGCAGTTTGGTTATTGGGGTCTAATGACACTTTCACAGCCAGGGTCATTTTGAGTAGGACAGTTTTACGGGTGGAGGAGGTGCACTTGTTTTCATTCAGTTCTGACTCTACTTGTGTGGAGTTACTATATTGGGGAGTCTCACAATTACTCGCCACTGCTCAGTGGTTCTCTCTGGGTACTCTGGCTTCTTTCACCCGTAAAACTGTAAGACCCAATATGACCCTTTGAAGGATTCATCCGAATTAACTCAAGTAAACATATTAGTATTTTAACTTTGACTTTGTCTCAAGCAAAACATTTTGAAATTTTCCTCAAACATACGGTTTTCCCAATAAAAGTAAAGGTAACTTTTAGTCAGAGAGAGAGAGCCTTGTAGATTTCTTACCTGCACAGGTTTGCAGAGAATAAATACAAGCAAAAAGTGTGAATTTGCAATTTCAGTAAGAAAATTCTCCAAACTTTATTTTTCTACATAATATGAATTGTTGAATGGTTGTCTGACTCAAAAATATTTAACAAAAGGTTCTTACCTCAACAAAAGTATAGGTGAATTTAAGCAACAAAACGGTGTTATTTAGGAAATAAATGAATATTTAAAAAAAAAAGGGCTACAATCTCTGACTGGAATGATAAATTGAGAATTAAGTCACAAATATTTTTGTGATCAGATATGCGTAGTTGTGAGAGTAGCCTGCCGTTGTGTATATTCCTTTTCCTTCTTGATGGTAGTACAAAATCTGTTTGATAATGTGAGATGGTCATTGGCATTCTGTTCACCCACTAACCATGTCACAAAACCTAAACAGAAAATGTTGATGACATTCCTTTGGTTTCTCTCAGAATATTGTAAGGTATATCACATTTAAACTGGCACTAATCTTAAGAGAAATTTGAAAAATTATATTCAAATAATTTAATTACTATGGTGTATGGAAAAATACATGATAAACTCATCTTAAAGATTGAGGTATTTTGTTGAAAAATGATCTGTCAATCAAAAGCGTAACTAGCCCATCAGAAGGATAGTATCTTTCCACTGAAGCTCCCATAACCACAAAAGCTGTGTATTCTTTTGGATGGAAGTTTTCAGGTTAGAAATCATTGATGCAAGTCATTTTCATCTGCCCCTGTGTTAACTGATAGAGTGCTGAATTATTTTTGATCATCAAAATTTGTAGACATATCTTTGCCTTGTTGCAATTTATGGGGCACTCTCCCATAAATTGTAACAAGGCAAATCCTAATATACTAGATAATTTCACTTCAAAGGTGATATGAACAACATCCACAGAATATGAAGCCTTTAAGTTGTTTTTACCAACACTTCAGAATAAAGTCCAAATATGGGCTTCCGGGATATGGACAACTTCTCCGCAGACGTTTGCCCCGATTGCAGAGCGGACATTTACCCTGATTGCAGAGTGGACATTTACTCAGAATGGACAATTGCCACACAGACATTTGCCCTGGTTGCCTAATTCAAGATCAGACATTTGCCCCGGTATAACTCTTGTGGGATAATAAACAGATCTGGCATTTTCAGGAGAGGGATTCATTCGCTCACCTACTGCTCGCCTTCAAAAAATTAAGGAGGGCGAAAACTATCCACATTTTTAGCCCGACTGTTTACAGTGAGGGCTATAGTAATGACTTTTGTCCATCCGTCCATCTGTCCGTCTGTTAACGTTTAGAGTTTTGGTTAAAGTTTGTGGTTAAAGTTTTTTACTGAAGGTTCAAGTGGGGTTTTTTTTTTTTTTTGGTTTTGTTTTTTCCTGTTCAGTTGACATTTGGAGTTTTGGTTAAAGTTTGTGGTTAAAGTTTTTTATTTTTTATTTAACCTTCAAGTACAGGCTATACCCGGTAGTTCTTGTCTGATCATCACAAAATTTCCTATGCAGGTTTTAGGTCATGTCTTATATGAGAACGTCCCCTTTTGGTTGTGATCGTTCAACCGGTATGGCTGCCCGAGCCCAAAACCCGAAAACCATTAGCACAGTTTACAGGTTGTATTTATGAAGGGATTGCATTGGAACTTCATAGAATGCCTCTGTATAATGCCTAGATGAGAACGTCCCCGTTTGGGCATGATCTGTCAACCGTGATGGCTGCCCAAGCCCAAAACCTAAAAACTTTTAGCACAGTCTGCAGGTCATCTTTAATATGGAGGGATTTCATATTCTGTATGATGTCTACATGAGAATTTCCCCATTTGGGAATGATCTATCAACCGTCACGACTGCCCGAGCCCAAAACCCGAAAACCTTTAGCACAGTCTACAGGTCATATTTATGGAGGGATTTCATTGTAACTTGATAGGTTAACTCCGTATGATGTTTACATGAGAATTTCACCATTTGGGCGTGATCTATCAACCGTCACGACTGCCCGAGCCCAAAACCCGAAAACCTTTAGCACAGTCTACAGGTCATACTTATGGAGGGATTTCATTGTAACTTGATAGGTTGACTTCATATAATGTCTACATGAGAAAGTCCCCTTTTGGATGTGATTGGGCAACTGTGACGGCTACAGGTGCCCAAAGCCCGAAAACCTTCAGCACAGTCTACAGGTCATATTTTTGAAGGGATTTCATTGTAACTTCGTAGGATCAATCCACATGATGCCCAGATGAGAATGTCCCCTTTTGGTTGTGATCATTCAACCATGATGGCTGCCCTAGCCCGAAGCCCAAAAACCTTTAGCACAGTCTACACGTCATATTTATGAAGGGATTTCATTGTAACTTGATAGGTTGACTTCATATGATGTCTAGATGAGAACGTCCCCTTTTGGGCAACTGTGACGGCAACAGGGGCCTGAAGCCCGAAAACCTTTAGCACAGTCTACAGGTCATATTTATGGAGGGATTCCATTGTAACTTGATAGGTTGACTTCATATAATGTCTAGATGAGAACGTCCCCTTTTGGGCAACTGTGACGGCAACAGAGGCCCGAAGCCCGAAAACCTGTAGAATATTCACCAGGCCATAATTATGAAGGGATTTCATTGTGGCTTGGTAGGATGACTCCAAGTTTGTGGTTAAATACCCAGACAAACACCCCTACCCCCACCCTCCCCCCTCCCCAATTAGGCTTTTTTTTCCCCTTCTTTTCTCCAATATGCATTTTGAACTATTTACAGTCACTACGTGCGGAACCTTTTTTTTAAACTTACGTACCACCCAACTCCCACCCCCACCCCACCAGGGGCCAATTAGGCACTTTTTTTTTTCTTTCATCAAAAATGCTTGTTTACAGTTTTAGTTAAAAACCCAGACAAACACCACCGCCCTCTGCCTCCCCCCCCCCCCCCCCCCTCCCCCAATGAGGCATTTTTTTTTTTTTTTATTTCCTCCAATGTGCATTTTGAACTATTTACAGTCACTACATGCAGAACATTTTTTTTTCCTTTTGTCAAAAATGCTTTTTTACAGTTTTGGTTAAAGTTTGTGGTTAAAAATCCTGACAGAAATTTACCCCCACCCCTTCAATTAGGCATTTTTTTTTTCTTTCCTCGAATATGCATTTTGAACTATTTACAGTCACTACTTGTGGAACCTTTTTTTAAACTCACATTTTCCAGCTAGTAATACAGGCCAGGTTTCAATATAGGTTCCACAACTCCCTCCCTCCCCTACCCCCCCCACCCCCCCCCCCCACCCCACCCACCCCACCCACCCCCCCACCCACCCCCACTCACGCACACACACACAAACAAACGTGTCACTTAGGCAATTATTCCCAAAATGCATTTTGAAGGATTGGGAGTTATTACATGCAAAAAAGAAAATCGACTCATATAGCCCAACATTGCTTTATGTGCTGCATCTTTAATCCTTTACCTAACACAAGTTGAGGCCAACAATACAAATTATTTTTCTTAAACATCAGATTTTTTCATTTTTTATTTACTTCTAACCATGGCTTATTACTCCTTATTGGAACAAGCTCATCAAGTTTGTTCCATTAATAGGTCAGGAGGTATGTTTTGAAGTAGAGAAATGAAAAAATAAAATTTGAATAGCAAATTTTGTATACCACGAGTGCAGATATGGCAAATTCGTTAGGTAAACTGTTAACAAAAAATGGCTCCGACTATTTTGCGTCTAAGCATTGCCATTCCTGGGACAGTCGGGCTGCATGCGTGACATCACTCTAGTTTCAGATCTCTGTGCTGTTGGTCTATGTAAGACCACCACACTGTCCCTCCCACACCTCTGGGCTTTGTTGATATGTGTATTTTCCAGCTAGTAATACAGGCCAGGTTTCAATATAGGTTCCACATTGCCATTCCTGGGACAGTCGGGCTGCATGCGTGACATCACTCTAGTTTCAGATCTCTGTGCTGTTGGTCTATGTAAGACCACCACACTGTCCCTCCCACACCTCTGGGCTTTGTTGATATGTGTATTTTCCAGCTAGTAATACAGGCCAGGTTTCAATATAGGTTCCACAACTCCCTCCCTCCCCTACCCCCCCCCCCCCCCCCACCCACCCCCACTCACGCACACACACACAAACAAACGTGTCACTTAGGCAATTATTCCCAAAATGCATTTTGAAGGATTGGGAGTTATTACATGCAAAAAAGAAAATCGACTCATATAGCCCAACATTGCTTTATGTACTGCATCTTTAATCCTTTACCTAACACAAGTTGAGGCCAACAATACAAATTATTTTTCTTAAACATCAGATTTTTTCATTTTTTATTTACTTCTAACCATGGCTTATTACTCCTTATTGGAACAAGCTCATCAAGTTTGTTCCATTAATAGGTCAGGAGGTATGTTTTGAAGTAGAGAAATGAAAAAATAAAATTTGAATAGCAAATTTTGTATACCACGAGTGCAGATATGGCAAATTCGTTAGGTAAACTGTTAACAAAAAATGGCTCCGACTATTTTGCGTCTAAGCATTGCCATTCCTGGGACAGTCGGGCTGCATGCGTGACATCACTCTAGTTTCAGATCTCTGTGCTGTTGGTCTATGTAAGACCACCACACTGTCCCTCCCACACCTCTGGGCTTTGCTGATGACCGGAGGTGTAGGTGGGGCAGTGTAGCCATCTCACAGAGACTACCTTGTTACCTACCTTGTAGCCTGCTGTTGTGTATATTCCTTTTCCTTCTTGATGGTAGTACAAAATCTGTTTGATAATGTAAGATGGTCATTGGCATTCTATTCACCCACTAACCATGTCACAAAACCTAAACAGAAAATGTTGTTGACATTCCATTGGTTTCTCTCAGAATATTGTAAGGTATATCACATTTAAACTGGCACTAATCTTGGAGAAATTTGAAAAGTTATATTCAAATAATTCAAACTAAGGTGTATGGAAAAATACATGACAAACTCATCTTAAAGATTGAGGTATTTTGTTGAAATATGATGATGTGTCAATCAAAAGTGTAACTAGCCTGTCAGAAGGAGAAGGATAGCACCTTTCCACCCAAGCCCCCATAACCACAAAAGCTGTGTATTTTTTTATGGATGTTTTCAGGTTAGAAATCATTGATGCAAGTCATTTTCATCTGCCCCTGTGTTAACTGATAGAGTGCTGAATTATTTTTGATCATCAAAATTTGTACACATATCTTTGCCTTGTTGCAATTTCTGGGAGAGTGCCACTAGACACTCTCCCGTAAATTGCAACAAGACAAATCCTAACAGACTAAATAATTTCACTTAAAAGGTAGGGTAGGTATACCCGTAAAACATTAATTACCAGTTTTGAAAATGATACCGGATGAATACCGGTATTGTTTTAAAAGTACCGGTGTATCAAAAGAAACAGTACTGTATCAAATTATCAAGTCTGAAATCGATATATTATTAGGGAAAAAACAGTCACTGTATTTTTTCATTCCCCAAATGTCAATGACAGAAAACAAATCTACACTACATGAAACTCCTCCCTGACTGACAACTCCTGTTATGAAGTCCATGTCAATCAATCTTCATTCAACCAATGAAAACATAGTTTGCAGGATACTTGAGCTGCGTAAGTTACAAATTGATATCCCCGTACCAGCAATTTGAATGCTTCATATTCTGAGTTGTTCATATCACCTTTGAATCAAAGGTGATATGAACAACATCCACAGAATATGAAGCCTTTAAGTTGTGGTATCAACACTTCAGAATAAAGCTCAAATATGGGCTTCCAGCACTCTACCAGTTAAATTGTCAACCACATGAGATGATTGTGAAAAGACTTGATGATTTAACTCTGAAGCCTCAAGTTAATTTTTACACTAAATCATCATTTTTATACAGGTACAAGCTGCCTAGAATTTTACAGCTTTTTCTACAGGCAGCCAACAATGATATAAAAACATTGCCATAATAAATACAATCTAAGTTTGGGGGCAACTTTTTCAAAATGATATAATGATGACAGTTTGGGGCTGTATGGGGACTTGCGGGTTAACTATCAACTTTTTATTTAAAACTAACATCCGAGGTCGAAACTTGCCACGATATAGCCATTACTGCTGATATGGCATTAAGCACCAGTAAATAAAGAACGGAGGTCAAAAAGACTGGGAATGCAGTAACACAATGATAATGAAAAGTGCTTTGTGTCATGCAAAACTGAAGTATCATATCACCAAGCCTGAAAATCAGCAGTCTGTCATCTGCAGAATGAGGGTGAATTTGGTGATGCTACCCTGCTAAATTTACCCTCTGTACCTCAATCTGAATCATTGTCTCAGGCCTAAAGAGAATGAGGTACCCAATGTATAAATTGGCCCACAGTATGGGACAGCATCAGCAAACTCACCCTCTGGTCGGACCACATTCTGCAAATGGCAGATGACAGACTGCTTATTTTTCTGACTTGCATATCACTTGCCAGAGCCACAGATTGTGTGAGAGTCCAGTTTTTAGCTCACCTGACTTTCAGTCAGGAGAGCTATAGTGATCACTCACCGCCCATTGTCAGTGAACATGGTGTTTGCATCTTCTCCTCCCAAACCGCTGAACCAATTTAATTGATATTTGAGATAATAGTTTGTTATGACATCGCAATTTGATTTTGTTCAAATCAAGTTGCCTGGCCCCTTGGTAGGGCCATGCCCAAAAATTGTGCCTAAATCTTAAAAAATCTTCTCATGACCCAGCAGTAGGAGAGACTTGATATTAGGTGTGCAGCTTCCTTTTGAGGTGTAGACTCAGCTTTGTCCAAGAGAAGTTTGTGGGGCTATATTTGCCATCATTATGGGAGGGGCAAGAATTTTTGCCCCACCCAAAATTTCTATTTTACAGATTTGAACCAAATTTGATATGAGGGCTTATTGGGTCACAAGTACTTAATTTATGCCCCAATTTTTTTCCCCGTCACTCCATGGGAACCGCAGGAGCTAAAAATAGAAGAAAAAAATTAAAATGCCCATATCTCCAAAACTACACGGCACTGAGAATTCTTATGTGGTGTGAAGCTTCCTTAGGACCAACAGAATGGAATGGTAAAAAAAAAAATGCTATCGGTTTTATCATGGGTACTTTTTGGGGACTTTGAAAAAGTGCTGAGTCAGCATTTTTTAACACTGTGGGTAATGGGGAACACATTTAAAAGACTACTTTTCTCCCAAACCACTGCTCCAAAAGCTTTCAAATTTCACATATAACGTCTTTGGAAGATTGTTTCACATGTTTATTGAAATCAATTCCCTGGGTCCATATTTGAGCTCTCTATGGGAGCCCAAATGTTTAAATTAGTGCAGTATGAGGAATATTCTTTAAAAATCTTCTTCAAATTTTCCAATAAGAATCTTTTGATATTTGGTATCCTTAGGGGGGTGAGATTCAAGTTTGTTCAAGCCAAGTCCCTGGGTTCATATTTAGGCAGAAAATTTGGGGTCCTGGTCCAAACTCAGAAATTTTTTACCAAAATCCGGAAATGCGTTTTTTGTTTTTTTATGCATTTCGGTCAATTTTAAGACAAATTTTTTTTTTCTTTTTACACTGAAAATTTGGGGTCCCGGTGGGACTCAGAAATTTTGGACCAAAATCTGGAAATTAGTTTTTTGGTTTTTTATGCGTTTTGATCAATTTTAAGACAATTTTTTTTTTTTTTTTACACTGAAAATGTGGGGTCCGGGTGGGACTTTGGACCAAAATCCAGAAATTAGTTTTTTGGTTGGTTTTTTATGCATTTTGTTCAATTTTAAGACAAAAAAATTATTTTTTATTTTTACACTGAAAATTTGGGGTCTGGGTGGGACTTAGAAAATTTTGGACCAAAATCTGGAAATGAGTTTTTTTGTTTTTATGTATTTTGGTCAATTTTAAGACAAAAAAAAAAAAAAAAAATTTTACCCTGAAAATTTGGGGTCCAGGTGGGACTTTTGGAAATTTGAGCCAAAATCCGGAAATTAGTTCTTTGGTTTTTTATGCGTTTTGGTCAATTTTAAGAAGAAGAAAAAAAAGTATCAGTATGAAAATATTTTGTTTGGGACTTAGAAAATTTCCAAACAAAAATAAAAAAAAATCTTTTTTTTTATGCATTTATCTCAATTTTGGGACGTAAAAGTGCAGGAACTGAAAATAGAAGGAAAATTCTGTGTATTGTGTGGGCACAATCCCTTCATCTAGTTGGTATATGCTTTTCTTAGAAGGGGCGTATGCAGCTTATTCAAGTCAAGTCCCTGGTTTGATATTTAGACTACCATGTCAGGTGAGTGCCCTCAGGCCCCCTGGGGCCTCTTGTTTAGATTAGCCATACTCAGGAAGCTCACCAATTTTAAAAAAAATTAAATGTTTGTTTAGAAATGTAAAATGCAGTGACCAATTACAAGTAGATGGTCATTGTGATTTGCTTTACCAACTTATACAAACAGGGTTAGCATTGGTTCACAGCAAGTGCACCATCATTGTGTAGTATGCCTTAGTACACAGCTGTGTGCCCACATGGGCAATCTGGATTAAGTGCCTTACCCAAGGACACAATGCAGTCATCCCTGGTGGAGATTGAACTGTTGACCTTTCAGTACTGAGTCACTGCACTCCCTTCCCAAGCATTACAACCTATTTGTCATCTGTACTTATGATATAAGCATGAATTCTTTTATATGTTGTTTGACAGAGCTCACGCAGCCCTGTCAAACAAGATATGAAAGAATAAATAATGCTAATTTTATTAGAAGAATATCAAAATTACCAAATACCTCTTTATTGAAATTGCTTGTTAATTAAATATTTTACTGGCCAAGAGGATATTCTCTAGTGCAAAGGGGGTGGGGTGGGGGTGGGGGGGATCTGGACAACTGCCCACCGATCTTTCCTGCTTTGTGGTGGTCACAATTATCTTTGGAGAAAAAATGCACCATACACACAAAATTACAGGTAAAAAAATTACTCAAATTGTAAGGAAATAATTGAGTAGATATTGTCAAGAGAGGGAGCATGGTGGCTCAGTGGTAGACTGTTGGACTTCTATGCTAGAGGTCCTGAGTTTGATCCCTGTCCGGGACGACCCACGTTGCATCCTTGGGCAAGGCACATTATCCCGGTTACCTTTATGGGGGCACGATGACACTGTGTACTAAGGCGTACTGCACGTTGATGGTACACATGTCTTCAACCCCTGTAACCCTGCTTGAGCAGAGCTTGAACAGAGTTAAAATGTTGAGGAGCTGATAGTTGTTCATCGATGCTCGGTGGTTCTCTCCAGGTACTCCGGCTTCCTCCACCCGTAAAACTGTCATGGTCATGATTAGCCATTGTGCATAATTATGTGACCTTAAACACCAATAAATAAATAAATAATATTGTCAAGAAAATCCTGGAGAATGCTTCTTCTAGCACTAATTTTAAAACAATTTACGGGGAAGGACTCCCAACTTATCGCTTTGCACCTTTGGTGCTCACAAGACTTGTAACGCCTGTTCTACACATTGCCCTGGGGCCCATCCTCTCTCTCGGAGGCAAGTGGATATTCAATTAATACAGAGTTCCACTGTGCTGTCATTTGAAAATTGTGTAAGGTGGAGGGCAGTTTTACAGTTTTTCTGAGATTGGACCTGCCTAACTGTTAGTTGTATCCGCTGATGGTTGTCCTTTTTCACATTCTTGGTGACAATACAGAATCTGTTCAGTATTGTGAGATGTGCATTGACATTTTTCTCACCCAATGACCATATCACAAAACCTAAACAGAAAGTGTTTCATGCCAAGCAGTTTTACTCTTCAGTAATTTTCTAACAGAAGACTGATAATCTGAAAAATATTAAAAAATAAAATTGAGAAAGACCGATGACACTTGCAAACACAATTCTTGAATAACTAATTTTTTTAATTTTTCTCATCAACAAACATAACTTATGCTCCCTCATTGGAATGAGCTCATTCCAATGAGGGGTCATAAGTTACATTTTTGCAACAAAAAATGAAAAGAATAATGAAAATTGAATGGTGATATTTGTGAATAGCATTTGGGCCGTTACGATGGATAAAAGGTTAACAGGCACAAGTTCTCTTGTTCCTCACAAAATGACCAACAGTACAGATATCGTGGACTGGTCACTTTACACGGGTGGGCAATGTTTCCATGGACAGAATAATATTAGATTCCAAGCACTAATTATAGGAATAATCATCAAAAATTTAATTAATGAACCACCGGGTACATGTACAACCCGGTGCTTCATTAATTAAAATTTTGCTGATGCTGATTATTATTACCTGGTTTAAAGGCATGCATGGACATCAATAATATTAGATTCCAAGCACTAATTATAGGAATAATCATAAAAAATTTAATTAATGAACAACCGGGTACATGTACAACCCCGTGCTTCATTAATTAAAATTTTGCTGATGCTGATTATTATTACCTGGTTTAAAGGCATGCATGGACATCAATAATATTAGATTCCAAGCACTAATTATAGGAATAATCATCAAAAATTTAATTAATGAACAACCGGGTACATGTACAACCCCGTGCTTCATTAATTAAAATTTTGCTGATGCTGATTATTATTACCTGGTTTAAAGGCATGCATGGACATCACTGCCTATGCGTGGAGATTTTTCATACAGAGGGAATTTCAGAAACCAAATTTAAGTTTTGAAAAATACTCTCGCTTTTAGCTAAAATAGTTTGACAGCAGAACATTAACCAAAAATGACTGACATGGAGAATGTGTGGATTACTTCTATCCACAGGCTCTCATCAACAGTCGTTTGATGCAATAAATATGCTGAGAGAAAATGCCTCATGAGGGGAAGGGTGGCATGAGAAAGGGCAGGGTTATTAAGATTTTTTATTACATCAAATGGGAGCACGCTGACTCAGTGGTAGACTGTTGGACTTCTGTGCTGGCGGTCCCGAGTTCGATCCCTGTCTGGGATGACCCTCCTTGTGTCCTTGGGCAAGGAACTTTATCCCGGTTGCCTACATGGGGGCATGATGATGCAGTGTGCTAAGGCGTACTGCACGTCGATGGTGCACATGTCTTCAACCGCTGTAACCCTGCTTGAGCGGAGCTTGAACAGAGTTAGAATGTTGAGGCACTGACAGTTGCTTGTCAATGCTTGGTGGTTCTCTCCAGGGTATTCTGGATTTCTCCACCCATAAAACTTTCACAGTCACGATTAGCCATTGTGCATAAGTATGTGACCTTAAACACCAATAAATAAATAATTACATCTAATGATCGGAGATGAGTGCTTGTGTTATTTCAATATAGTGACAAATAATGCATTCATTATTTATTAAGCCTTCACCTAATGAATCGGCACCATCCATCCGCATAATATGCAAATTCAGCAGTTGAAAAAATTATTTCATGTGACCCTTATTGGAATTAGCTCATCGAGTTCATTGAGGTGAAAGGTTAAACTTGCCCTGTCTTATCATCATATGAGCATTCTGAGTAACTGACTGCTATAGAATGGTGGCTTGCAGCTGAGCTGCATGGGCAATATACTGAAAATACTGCTTGGTATTGGTATCGGTGTCACGTAAATACTGAGTTTCACACCAACACCAAGGTAAATCACCCCCAAAGTATTGGTATGAACACCGAGCTTGAGATTTCAAAACTGAGTCCCACTATTCAGTAACAGGAGAGTGTATTTCTGCTAAAATACAGTGGTAGATACAGTAAAGTCACCATGAACTGGTCGTAATCGATACATGGTCAGTGATGTCCATGCTTGCATTTACCATGTAATAAAAATTATCAGCAAAATTTTAATTAATGAATCACCGGGTTGTACCCGGTGCTTCATTAATTAATTTTTATCCCCCCGAAAAAAAATTTCGGGGGATATAGTCGTCACGTGTTTTTTTTTGTCCGTCCGTCCGTCCGTTTACATTTCGTTTCCGGATGATAACTTCCCTTGAAATAGTTTGATTGTAACCAAACTTGATATGTGGCTTAAACATATAAAAATACAGGTCAAGTTCGAATCCGGGTTCATCCTGATTAATATTACCAGAGTTATGCCCCTTTTTAATTTAGAAAATCTTATGATTTTTGGTTTCCGGATGGTAACTTCCCTCAAGATAGTTTGATTGTAACCAAACTTGATATGTGGTGCAAACATATCAAAATACGGGTCAAGTTCGAAAATGGGTTTGTCCTGGTTAATTTTACCAGAGTTATGCCCCTTTTCAACTTAGAAAATCTTATGATGACCACACTTTTTTCGGGGGGATCAGCTGCCCCGTGGATGTGGCAGCCCTCTAGTTTGATGAGTATTCCTATAATTAGTGTTTGGAATCTAATATTAATGCGTTCGTGGAAATATTGCCCACCCTTGGGCAGTGACCAGTCCACGGCGGCCATACTGTATTAAACTTTACACTATTTGATGAGATGTGGATTTTGAACTTTTTAAAAAATTGTATCGAGCAGCTTTCAATTGGAAAATCTACCAAAACAAATAGCAATAATGTTGGCTATTTTAAAACAGGTAAGTGATAAAAGCTTGTATTGTTATTTCCCATTTGTCGATCATACCAGATCCAGGTGCCATGACTGGTTCGATTTGATTTATTGTTAAATTGTTACCATACTAAATGAGTTTGTTGAAACACACCAACATCTCAACATTATTTCTATGGTAGAAGGCAGAACAAAATTGTTTAAGGTTTTCAATATTTTGAGAATATCTATTGTTTTTGAGTGGATACCAAAAATTACCTCATGAGTCACTGAGACAAATGTTTAATTTTTGCGGGCTCTTGCACGAGCAAAAATAACCATTTGTCTCAGTCATGAGTGAGATAGTTTAGTTTTCAGTATCCACTAAAAAAACCGAGATTTTCTTTTTATTATACACTTTTTTTTAAAAGAATCTGATCATTCCTATAGATAATTCCACTCATTTCAACCTTGAATTGATACATGAAAGTAAACATCTAATGCACATTGATTCGCAGAAGTGATTTGATTGATACTCGGATTTTTCTTGGAAACTTCACCCTGGTTGTTGGAGTGATAATCCATGTTCTACACTGTGCTGGTTAAGGAGCTGACAGTTGCTCGGTGGTTCTCTCTGGGTACTCTGGCTTCCTCCACCCGTAAAACTGTCTTGGTCGCGATTAGCAATTCTGTATAAGTATGTGATCTTAAACACTAATAAATAAATACACTGAACTGGACAGAATTATGAAGGTTCGTGAAGTTAGCTTGACGTTGGGCATTGAACATTCATTTGACATCCATATACAGTCAGTTTGACAGTGGGCATTGGACATTCCTTTGATATTCACCTGAAGTTGGCTTGTTGTTCAGCATTTAACATCCATTTGACTTTTACCTGTAGTCAGTTTCGCGATGGACAAATGCCAAATATCCAATGTCAAACTGGTTACAGGCAAATGTCAAATGCTGCACATGAAACTGACTCCAGGAGATTGTCAAACTCTGTTTGAACAACCTCTTTGATTTTATTCCACTGAGGTGCCATAACTATAGTTTGGAAGAAAAGAATGCAAAAAATAGCAGCACTTCAATGGCAGTTTTTGTGATTTTCTCTGAAAGATCTGTTTTATAAATTAGATGAGAAGATAATTAATTAGATGTGCAATGTAGTTTTGACCTAATTTTTGCCGTGTGTTCTTTAACAAAGATCCCTTAAATATTTTACTCTTTTTTTTCTTGATCCTAGGAGAATATGAAAGAAGCCATTTATTAACTCTTAACTTGCTGAGTATTTACAGCAGCCATGACTTGATTTGATGAAAACTTCATCTAAATTTTACTCCAGGAATTATTCGTAAAAGAAATCCATTCAATTTAGAGGGGTAAAATTTCATTCAATGTGCCCAAATTATACTTATTTCAGTGGTGTCGGAATTGTGTCCTGGGCAGGAATATCTGCATGCATGGAGTTAATCATACTCAACAAACTTACCTTGTTTTGCTTTCCAGTCAGTACAGTTTGGACTTCTGTTCCACTTTTCCTTTTTCAAATTAACTGGTAGAGAGCTGGACAGCATTTTTGCTTTATTCTGAAATGTGAACACTGTAATTTCAAAACTTCATGTTCTTCTGTGGATGTGCTTCATATTATTTTTGAAGTGAAATTGTTTGGTCTGTATGGATTTTCCATGATATAATTTATGGGAGAGTACCTACAGTGTCTCTCTCATAAATTGTACCAAGACTAAGACTTGTAAACAAGCCTGGAAATAGGCAGAATGTCATCTGCAGAATGAGATCCCCAGAGGGTGAATTTGGTGATGCTACCCTGCACAGCAGAATGCTATCTGAGAATAAGGTCCCCAGAGGGTGAATTTGATGATGCTACCCAGCACAGCAGGGCAGCATTACCAAATTTACCCTCTGTGAACCACAACCAGAATCAACGTCTCAGATTGTGGTTGACAGGCCTCAACAGAAGCATATACCCAGAGGATAAATTGGGGAATTCTAGCTCACTGTATGGGATAGCACCAGCAAATTCATCCTCTAATTCTGCAAATGACAGATTGCTTATTTCCAGACTTGCTTGTAAACAAATTTTGATAACCAAAAATAATTTAGCACCTTTCCTGTAAAAAAAATATTGATACAGAAGTATCAGCTTGCGAAATCTTTTCCTCATGAGCCTCTGTATCATAGCTCTGATGAAGCAAGTTTGACCATACTGACTGTTTGTCTTCTTGTTTTAAAGCAATGTCATCAGCCAATTATCTGTTATTATGTTCCACCAGGTAGCTGATCAGGTTTAATTTGGTGAAACATTATTTCAATAATCTATGGCATATGATGAATATAATACCCACATAAGGTGCAGAGATAGTCAGGCACCTGCTTTTGTTGCATGTCACAGGTTATTTGATTCCTTTGTTGTAATTAACACTCATAATCAATAATGGGGATAATTTGGTGAACTGATAATGATCTTAGTATTGAAAATGTATTGGTTGGTAGAGTTTTTGTTCTGTTGTATTGCACAACCTTTGTGTTACAGAAATTACCGTCTTTTTGCATGGTCAGTTTATCCACACAGTTATTGCATCTGGAACAGTATGGCCACTGTGGACTGGTCACTTTCCACAGGTAGGCAGTATTCCTATGGATGCAATAATATTAGATTCCAATCACCAATAATAGGAATAAGGCCCCACAAAGTAGATCTTCTGTTTCTCAGGCTATCTTTTTTGTAAAACTGCATGTGGGCAGGCAATTTTTTTATTTTATTTTTTTTTGTTTGTAATTATTTCTTTGCCATCAAAAGTTCATGTTCTTGATTTTTTTTGTGTTTTAGGTCTCATAATCTACAGAATAGCATGGTGGGGTGGGGGGTGGGGGTGTATTTCATCCCTTGAGTGTAAATTTGTCCCTTGTGTGCAACAAGGCTTTGCAATGCTTTAGCATTGCAAAGCCTTGTTGCACACAAGGGACAAATTTATCAGTTTTATAACATGGATAAAATATCAGACATAAACTATTTAATTTTTTTTTTTTTTTAAGTTCGCATTGGTTATAAAAAGAGAGCATGCGCATGCAGGATTGCCTGAGAAACAGATTTTTAACTTTTTTAGGTCTTGCAGTAATGATCTTCTTTTTGCTTGGTCAGTTCATTCACACAGTTATTGCATCTGGTAGGTCCAAGTCACTAATAACTTCAAAACACCTATATTGAATTCAAACTTGATGAAATCTCAATAAATATGTTAGAACTTGTGCTCCATTCTTGAACTTTGGACCCCGTGAATCACACATTTTTGATTTGAATCAAATCTTGAATCGAATCCTGTCTATTATTTAAAATTGAATCTCAAATTGAATCAGTGGCATCTTGAAGATGACCGATGTGGGTTGAGGTGCTATAAACCTGATTTGTTCCAAATGTGATGGCTCAAGTCTCAACTGATAAAATAATCCAACTACATCATCAAGGCCTGATGATGCAGTTGGATTATTTTATCAGTTGAGACTGCAGTTGGAATATTACCCTGTAAGGATTAAAGTTCATTGTCTTCATTGCTTGGAAACCTCAATTTTGCATTTAATAGTTGTAGGGACTAGTGATATTGGAATTAACATGTCTGGTGGTATAAGTATCTTTGTTATTTATGTTCATGTAGCATAAATTACCTGCAGTCTTTTATTTCAACATTATTTATGTACAATTTCCATCGGAACTATATGTTTTGTGAAATGATGAAGATGACTGATACCAAGCTATATTCCTATGAAAAAAAGATTCGAGAGGAAACGAGTCTGGCAGCCAATTACAAATCGAACCAAATATCAATGTAAGATTAAAAATCAAGTCGAATCTCAAAGCTTCGCAGGGCCCTTCGTGAACTCTTTTTGTGATACAGTGGAGCCCACTTAATTGGATATCTCTTCATCAAACATCTCTGTTAACTGAATATAACTTCCAGACACAAAAACATTTACCATACCTTGAATACAAATTTGACCTGTTAATTGCATATAGGTTATAGAGTGAACTCTTATTAATTGAATAAATAATTTGATAAAAATTACTCAGACCATCACTGAATTCCTCTTTTTAAAAAAAAAATTCGGCCTGAGCACATTCAATATGGGCATTTAATCTATTATATCTTGTTTGACAGAGTTCCATGCAATCTGTCAAACAACATATTATAGAATAAATGAACATTTCATTTCTAGATTACCAGAAAGTGACCAAATTCCTGTTTTAATTGAATATTCGTGTCAGTTAAATAGTTTTCACTGACACAATGGCTGTTTAATTAATAGGGTTTCCACTCTACAAAGGTGTACCATGTTGGGTAGTGTGTGGTTGGCAGGGTGGAGGGACTCTTCTCATGATTTGGTCACCTGGTAATTTGTGGGGACAACAGTTTCATTTCAGAGCATGAAGTAAAAATACATTTTTTTTAACCCTTTACCTAACCTGAAAAGCAGACGACACTTGCAAAAATAATTCTTGAATAACTAATTTTTTTCATTTTTTGTCTCAAAAATATAGGTTATGACCCCTCGTTGGAACGAGCTTGACGAGCTCGTTCCAACGAGGGGTCATAACCTATGTTTTTGAGACAAAAAAATGAAAAAAATAATGAAAATTAATTGGCGATTTTTTAGAATAGCGCTGGCCATTTTGGCCGTTACGTTAGGTAAAGGGTTAAATAAAGTTTTTCAGTTGGGGATAAATGTGGCTAAACTCCGAGGACTCTTCTTGTAACTGCAAAGGGAGTTCAGATTATCGCAAGATATCCATACGCATGCATATTATATCATTACATGGATATCAAATAATACTTTCTTGACTTGCTAAAAAGTTGGATATTCATCAACCTCCCAATCCTCTCCAATCTGAAATTCAAACAGGGAATAATTTGGGGAAGAGAGATTGCTTAACCCTTTACCTAACATGAAAAGTAGACGACACTTGCAAACAAAATTCTTGAATAACTAATTTTTTTTCATTTTTTGCCCCCCAAACGTAGGTTATGACCTCTCATTGGGACGCGCTTGATGAGCTCGTTCCAAAGAGGGTTCATAACCTATGTTTTGAGACCAAAAATGAAAAAATAATGAAAATTAATTGGCGATTTTTGTGAATATCACTGGCCGGTTTTGGGCATTGCGTTGGGTGAAGGGTTAACCAGCCTCCCTTCCCCACCGTAAGTGGACATCATTCTTTTATGTCTATGAAATTCTCCACACAAGGCTCTTCTTACAATTATAAGATATTTTATGGAATAAAATTTGAAAAGTCCACTTTTATATGTGCTTGCTAACAATGTATTACTAAAGCAGTTGCTAACAATGTGTTACTAAAGGAGTTGAATATTTTATTCATTGACTTTCAATTTTTTTGGGGGGGTTTAATGGCACTTTTGACTGCAAGGGTCACCTCATGCCGGACCGTTTTATGTGTGGAGGAAGCTGGAATACCCAGAAAGAATCAAGCGGCAAGCAACTGCCAGACACCCCAACATACAAATCTGCACAAGCCAGGTTAGCATTGGTTGAAGACAAACGAACCATCGATGTGCAGTACACCTTAGTACACAATGCCACCAATCAGGATCAAGTGTCTCTCCCAGGGATGCAATGCAGTTACTCTTGGTGGGGACTGAACCATGAACCTTTTAGTTTATAGTCTAATGCCATAACTACTGAGCCACCACACTCCCTTTTACTTGCATAGAACAGGTCCCAGACGATTCAGACTTTCAATAAATTTGCAAGGTACATGTACATTCTAAGTACATTGGTTGTTGTTTCAAGGTGAGACTTGGTTGCCTCTACAGGTATCGAAGACTTGCCAAGAAACAAACCCCTCTCTCAACCAAGATACAATGGATTTCACACTTATTCTATCACTGGAGTGCAGGTAATTGTCCATATTCTGGTTAATCCTTTACCCAACATATCGCCCGCATCCACCCACATAATATGCAAATTCAGCAGCTGAAAAAATATTATTTTTCAAACAATTTCAACAAAACCATATCATGTGACCCCTCGTTGAAACAAGCTCATCGAGCTCGTTCCAACGAGGGGTCACATGATATGGTTTTGTTGAAATTCTTTGAGAAAATTGAAAAAAATGATATTTAAAATAACTTTGATATCGTTTGCGTTGGGTTAAGGATTAATTAAATATCTTGCTTAACTGTTTATTTCTTATGGTAAAGTTAACAGGGCTCTACTGTATCAATGTATTATATAACTGAACCCTCTGCACACTGATGTCTTTTCTCATAATGTAACTGTGAATATAACCTATTCAATACTGTTTAAAAGCTCTTTCAAAAATGATTGAATTGGTTAAATTCTTAACATCAGTATTTTGACATCACTCTGTGGACAGGTTAAATTGATTTGGTGCTAGAAATTACCATTGGGGCACACAAGAATAAATATGAGTAAAACAACAAAAGCTTCATATTTTGTACACGTTTCAAATTCAGTTTAACCCTTTAACTGGTTGAGGGCTAGATTATTTTGGTGGTCTGAATTTATTATTCAGAATTTGTTATATTACAAATTGTAAAAAAACAATATTTAAATAAAATATTATTTGCGTTGAGTGGGGGCAAGGTGGCTTTGTAGGTATTAGTGCAGGCTGCAAGCCGAGAGGTCCTCAGTACAAATCCCACCTGCGGCAACCACGTTGTGCCCACTTCATCCCCATTGCCCATGTGGGGGCACGGTAGTATTGTGTACTAAGGCATACTGCACGTCGATGGGGCACCTGTCTTCAACCAATGCTAACCCTGCTTGAGTGGAGTTAGTATGGTGGGTAGCTGACAGTTACTTGCCATTGCCCAGTGGTTCTCTCCGGGTACTCCGGCTTCCTCCACGCATAAAACTGTTGTGGTCATGATTAGCCATTGTGCAGAAATATGTGACCTTAAACACCAATAAATAAAGAAAAATAAAATTGCAGTGAGTAAAGGAGAAACATGAGTAAGGAAAATGTTGGCTTTTGCTCTGGTACCCTCATTTTTAGCTCACCTGACTGAAAGTCAGGCTGAGCTATTCTGATCACTTTTTGTCCATCGTCTGTCGGTCCGTCATCTGTCATACGTCGTGAAGGTGGTGTTTGGGTCATTTTCTCCCAAGCCACTGGCTGCAGTACAATGAAAATTCACATGAGTAGCGGTTATATAGGGGCATTTGGGTTTTTCTTCGAATTGGGTTTCTGCTCGTATTGTGGAGGGGTGTGGGGCCAAAATGCACAAAATTTTAAAAAATCTTCTTCTCATGAACCAGCCGTAGCAGAGACTTGATATTTGGTATGCAGCTTGAGGTGTAGACTCAAGTTGTTAAAGAGAAGTTTGATGGGCAATATCTGCCTTTGTTCTGAGAGAGGCAAGAATTTTTGCCCCGCCCAGAATTTATATTTCTAATTTGAACCAAATTTAAGATGAGGTATTATTGGGTTATAAGTACTTGATTTATGCCAAAAATATTTTTCCTACAGCCCTGTGGGAACCTCAGGAGCTAAAAATAGAAAAAAACCGAAAACGTCCATATCTCCAAAACTGCACGGCACGGAGAATTTTTATATGGTGTGAGGCTTCCTTGGGACAAACAAAAAGGAATGGTAAAAATAAAATTGCCATCGGTTTTGTCATAAGGTACTTTTTCGGGACTTTGAAAAAATGCTGAGTCAGCATTTTTTAACACTTGTGGGCAATGGGAAAAAATTAAAGAATCGTTTGCTTCCAAACCACTGCTCCAAAAACTTTGATATTTTACATATAGCATCTTTGGAACATTGATTCACATATTTGTTGAAATCAAATCCCTCAGTTCATATTTGGGTTCCCTATGGGAGCCCAAATTTTCAAATTAGTGCAGTATGAGGAATATTCTTTAAAAATCTTCTTCAGATCTACCAATAAGAATCTTTTGATATTTGGTAAGCAGCATGCTTAGGGGTGTGAGATTCAAGTTTGTTCAAGCCAAGTCCCTGGGTTCATATTTAGGCTGAAAATTTAGGGTCTCGGTCCGGACTTAGAAATTTTGGACCAAAATCTGGAAATGAGTTTTTTTATGCATTTTGGTCAATTTTAAGACAAAATTTTTTTTTTTTTTACACTGAAAATTTGGGGTCCAGGTGGGACTTGAAATTTTGGACCAAAATCCGGAAATTAGTTTTTTGTTTTTATGCGTTGTGGTCAATTTTCAGACAAAAATTTTATTTTTTTTTCACTCTGAAAATTTGGGGTCTGGGTGGGTCTTAGAAATTTTGGACCAAAATCCGGAAATTAGTTTTTTGTTTTTTTATGTGTTTTGGTCAATTTTAAGACGAAAAAACATTTTTGTCTGAAAATATTTTGTTTGGGACTTCGAAAATTTCCAAACAAAAATAAAAAATCTGTTTTTTATGCGTTTATCTCAATTTTGGGACTTAAAAGTGCAGGAACTGAAAATAGAAGGAAAATCGTGTGTATTGTGTGGTATATGCTTTTCTTAGGAGGGGCGTATGCAGCTTATTCAAGTCAAGTCCCTGGTTTGATATTTAAACTACCATGTCAGGTGAGCTCCCTCAGGCTCCCTGGGGCCTCTTGTTTTAAAGCCTTGATAGTGGCCTCTAGCACTCAGCCAGTTAATTATCAGACAAATACACCCAGCAATATATACAAAAACTTATATCCAGATTTTTTATTTTTCAGTTTGGCTTCCAAAACATAGCTTTTGACACTCATTGGAATCAGCTCATTAACCCCTTGCTTACAGAAACTCCTGCTAAGGATAGGATTACTCTTGCCACAGAAATATGTATAATTTGGGCACATTTATTCTAATTTTCCTTCTGTAAACTGAATAGATTTTTTCTCCTTTGATTTCTTGAGTTAAATAAAGATGAATTTTTCATTAAATCTTGTCATGGCTGAAAATACTCAGCAGGAAAAGAGTTAAGTTCCAAGTTTAAGAGCTGTCCCAATAAGGGGTCATAAGCAATTTTCTGGAGTCAAAAAACATTTTCAGTTATTGAATAATGTTTTTAACAAGTGCCACTGCCCTAGGCATGTTAATAGTATTTCTTACTTAACCTTCTGCACTCTGATGTCACAATGGCAAAGTATTCACCAGGAAATATTTCCCATAATGCAGTTTGATATTTAACCAAATATACCTTGTTGGACAGAGCTGGGTGAGCTCTGTCAAACAAGGTATAATTGCTTAAATTCATAGTTAAACAAGATAAGAGAAAAATAGAGTGATTGAAGAAAATTCTGTTGCACTATCAGCATGCAAGGGATTAAGACTGGCCATGTGTATATTGCAGACAGATGTAAATACTTCTTTTTTACCCCCATTGTAATCCTGCTTAGAGTTTACAACAAAAAAAGAGAGTTGTTTGTAGCACGGACAAGGTTAAAGATACAGATACACAATGCTGAGGTCATCAGTTGGTACAAAATCAAAATTATTTTGCAGGTGGAATCAGCTCCCATTGTCAGTATGAAAGAAGTACCTTCTTTGTATCAGTCTGATAATTGGCTGTTGACAGTTTTTGCATAAGGTACCTTTAACACTATATGTAACAAATTTGCTAAATGATATAAAACAAGCTCTTAAATGAAAATTAGAAGAAAATGTTTTCATTTTTCGAGTTCACTTTAAAACAATTTCCATGATCCTTTATAAGTATGTCCATTAGTTCCTAGAATCCTGCACCCAATGTAACAACTAAATATAACCAACAAACCCTGTGCATTTTTTCAGCCTTAATCAGTGTATATTTTCATGTAGTGTGTGATATGGTAGTTACCATTTTTTTATAACCAGAAAATGTGACTAACCCTGTGCAATGCACAGGGTTAGTCACACTTTCTGGTTTAAAAAAAAAATTAATTTTTAACTGAGTAACTAACCCTGTGCTCTATACAGCCTTAGTGCAAATCTCATCTATATCAACTGTGGGCACGGTGACTCAGTAGGTAGAGGTGCAGGCTGCCAGCCGAGAGGTCCTCGGTTCGAATCCCACCTGCGGCAACCATGTTGTGTCCTTGTGCAAGACACTTCACCTCCATTGCCCACGTGGGTGCATGGTGGCATTGCGTACTAAGGTGTAATGCACGTCGATAGTGCACCTGTTTTCAACCAATGCTAAACCTGCTTGTGTGGAGTTAGTATGTTGGGGAGCTGACCATTGCTCACCATTGCTCGGTGGTTCTCTCTGGGTACTACGGCTTCCTTCACCCATAAAACTGTTGTGGTCATGATTAGCCATTGTGCAGAAATATGTGACCTTAAACACCAATAAATAAATAAATAAATAATAAATCTGTATCAGCTATTTATTTACCCATCCTAATGACCAAAACCAACCAGTACTATTCAAACTCAGCTTAAGACCCCTCATTTTTTTTTTTAGTGAATTCCAAAAATGAAAACATATTCTATTTTCAATTAATAGCTTGTTATATGTGAAATCTGTTGAGTAATTTGTCATTTTGTTTTCAGAAGTGTACCCTAAGAGTCCTCTGTGGTTCATATTCATCCTCCTTATTCCATTGAGGGCTCCTAAAGTCTGTTTTCTGGGAAAAGGTAAAATTATGAAAATATTTAGGAAGAGAGCTATTTATTATATTTTCATTCATTTTTCTTCACCCAAAACAAATTGTATTCCCACTCGCCAAAAATGGTATTCCCTCCCAGCATCGTATTCCTCTCTCAGCAATAACAGAATATTTTTGGGTTTTTTTTATTGTTCACAAATCGGTTGAGTTGAATCAATTTTAAAAGGTTGTTTTTGGAAAACGAATGAAGAGAAAATAATATAAATACAGATGTTCACTGCTCGGATTCGAGTACGATTTTATCCTCTCATGGGCCGTGTGGATTATTTCACTCAGCTAATGCCTTGTAAAATTATCCTCAGCACACCCCACTCAAGGATAAAAATCAAACTCAAATCCAAGCAGTGAACTACTGTCCATGTATTGATTAGATGGTAATACAAATGAACTGTGACTTTGGTCAAGGAAATAAAGAGCTTGTTATGCAACTAACTCAGCATCCAGTTGATCAATAATTTCATGTTCATTTTCCAGAGATCACATGCACAGTACAATAAGAGTGAGTTACCACTAAAACACTCAAGGAGTGGGGTTTCCAATTCAGTATTTCCTCGCATTATGTGAAAATACATCAGCTCAAGCTTATTGTCAGCCAGTTATCCTCCAGATTTGAGCTGTACAGTTTAACCATCTTTGTAAGTTGGTTTTGGTTTTTAAAAAAACTTAAACTGTTAGCATCCATGTGGGAAGTGAAGCCATGCTTGTTTACCATGGTAAACTAGCTCTGTTTTTGCTGGTAAAATATAGGACCCGGTAAGCAATGCATGGGGTGGAAGTCACTTAAAATTGTCAATAAACAATTTGCTGGATGTGACTTTATATCCATGTTGTGGTCACAGTTAGCCATCATGCAGAAATATGTGACCTCAAACACCATTAAATATAGATTATTTTCACCATGTAGGTTTCAGAGATGGTGTATTGAAATCAAGACCTTGTCTCTTGGATATATAGGACGAGTCGATATATGACCCTGAGGCAGGATAGGACGAGTCGATATATGACCCAGAGGTGGGGTTGAGACTTCAGTGTACCATCTGGTATATGTTTGTGTTGGTTTTAATTTGGTAATATTGCCTGCTTCCCTCATGGGGACCTTGGGAAGTGAAGTAGTGCTTGTTTACTGTTCTGAACAAGCTGTGTTTTACTGATAAAATAAGACCCAGCCACCAATTGTTTTAAAAAAATTCAACAAAACCATATCATGTGACCCCTCATTAGAATGAGCTTGATGACCTTGTTCCAATGAGGGGTCATGTGATATGGTTTTGTTGAAGTTTTATGAATCTTCTTTTTTTACAAGTGCTGAATTTGCATATTAAGCAGGCAGATGTGGCCGATTTGTTAGGTGAACGGTTAAAAATATTTTAAATCATGGGATTGGAATAAATTATGTTTATCACTTCAGTGATCATGTTTTTGTATTATAAGTCAGCCAAAAAGCAACATTTTTTAGCCAAAAGTGATCAATGACAGAAAACATTTTTTTTCAATAAATAGAAATTGAACTAAATTACTAAGTCCTTAAGCACCTAATTCTGACTTTAATCATGTTTTACTGCCACAGAACAGGTGCCCCAACATACAGAGTTTAGGTTAACTCATAACTTACATCCTAAGTACCTAGGCAGTTGTTTTGGGGCAAGGCTTGGCTGCCAGTATTGGCAGCCAAGACTTGCCTAAAAACAATTCCAAAGCCACAGGATGTAGACTGTCACAGTGCAGCAACAATGTATAAAAAATCTCCCTGCCCTTAAGGGTTGTTAAGCTTTTTGTCAACCCTTTACCTAACACACATTGAAGACTATACTTTCCAAAAAAAATTTGTGAACTAAATTTTTTATTTTTTGCCTCAAAAACATAGCTTGTAGCCCCTTCCAATGAGGGGCCATAAGTTGAACTCATTCCAATGAGGGGCCATAAGTTATATTTTTTCCAGATAAAAATTGAAGATACAATAAAATTTGCATGGCAATTTTTTGCAAATAGCACCACCCAGTTATGACCATTGTATCGGACAAAAATTGCCATTAGTTAAAAATTGCATTTTTCTCTTTTTTAAAAATTTATTCCCTTTATTTCCAATTTCTACCAAGTGGAAGGATATACTTTTCAACACTACTTACCTAGATCAAGTGTTCAACTGCCCCTCTGTATGCCCCACCTATGAACAGAACATGTTGGCAGGTAAAGTTTATTTCTTTTATATGTTTTAGTGAGATCTTGGAAATTAACACATTTTCGAGTTAACAAATTATCTTTCTAAAGCTATTTCCTGAGGAATGGAAGTGACAGTTTCTTTGAGCACCTGTTGGAGGTCATTTGTTAAAAAATTGGCTGGTTATGAAAGTGTGCTCTAATTACTAACTTCAGTTTTTTCCAGTGGACACATGTCTTGGCTTAAATTACAAGCAAATATTCCTCATAAGGCTGGAGAATGGTTCACACTCTCCACAATAGTCTTAATTCTTTATTGTTGAGTCACATGGCTCTGGTCATTGCATAAATGAAAGGCATTAAATGTGTAGAAAGCTGCTAATCAGATTTATTGAAGGGAAGAGCATCAGCTAATTTGAACTAATGAAGGGAGCACCTGCTGGTGGAGTTGATGACAAATCTTTTAACCCTTAACCCTTTACTAACATAATGATCATATCTGGCTAGAGTTATTCACACAAATTGACTTTCAAATATTATTTATTTTAACTGGTTGAGTGCCAGAAGCCCTTGAAGGCTTTCAACAAAAATTAGTGTAGTAGAGTTTAAAGTGAGATCAAAGTCACTGGAGTTGAGGTTGAGGAGGAAAGCTGAGGAAAGAGGGTGCCATTTGTGTAGCTTAGGAGTACCAAAGATCCTGGAACATTTCATTTTAGAATGCCCAAAATATACTTGTCTGGTAGAATCAGACTCCTTGAGAAACTGATTTTTTGTCTATTCCCATTTCATCTGTTTAAAAAAATTCTGTGTGTTGCATTTGGTCTATTTTAGAAAATAAAATTATTTTACATATTTTTTTTGGTCTGCTTCAGAAAAATTAAAGACTACTTAATTAAAAGTCCTCTCTCTTCAAGCCAAATGGTTGTAGCATCTTCAGTTCATAAATCAATTTGATTTCAGAGTGACGGCACTGTTCTGTAGCATTAGAGGCCCATCTGGGTTGAATCTCAGTACCTGTATAATGTGGTAGCATAGTTCCTGGATTGGATTGGCATGGTTATTGAAGTGTATGGCTACTGGGGTATCTCGGTTCTGTCGGATATGCTAATATATTATACTATAATATTATATGCTAATTTGGACTTGATATAGATAACAAAGTCATTTATACTGACTATTGGCAATAACAACCACTTCCGGCGCCGACGCCAATGCACTCGCCAGAGCATCCATCCAGCCGAATGTAATCCACCAATGCATTCACTGGCGTATTCGCCAATGCATTCGCCAAACAATTAGTATATAAGGACAACAGACAGAAAGCACTGTTTGCCTCTGACGAAGTTCAAAATAGGAACGAAACCACTTAGGTGCATCATCAGGGATAACTGCACCACAGGTCCTCTCAGACTATTTGAGTCTGTTCTTAAATTCTACTTTAGAAAATAAAATTATTTTATATATTTTTTGTTCTACTTTGGAAAATAAAATTATTCTACATATTGTTTAGGTCTACTTTGAAGTGATATTATTTAGTCTGTAAGGGTTTGTCTTGTTATAATTTATGGAGAGTGCCCATAGGAACTCTCCCATGAATTATAACAAGGCAAAGACACATGTACAAGATTTGATGGCCAAAGATAATTTAACAGCCTCTCCCAGTTAATAAAAAATATTCTGCAGTTAAATTTTCTTTTGGCTTTAATATTAATTATTATTATTATTAAAAGTAGACAAAATGGGAAAGGTGTCATTTTTCATAGTAGACGAAATGGGAGTAGACCAGATGAGAATGGTAGAGTCGTAGACAATTTGGGAGAAGACAAACTGGGAGTAGACCATAAAAGAATGGGATGAAAACATGAGAGATGAGAGGATCAGGTATGGCATGAGGGAAATGGTCTAAATTAAAGTTGGGGTGATTAAGAAAATAATGCACACTTATTGTTCATGGAACTCATTCTTTCAGATAACAGTGAAGTTGAAACAAAGGGAGTTGTTGGCAGTGGGTTTTTAATTTAACCCTTAAATCCTCAGATTAATTTTATGATAATAACTAATGTATGTATTTGTACACACATACCGATGACTTAACAGTGTTTCTACATCATTGGTTGCTGCCTTTATTGGCTGCCAACATTGATGTAAAAATAGTGTCAAGATAAATGCAGTCTACCAGTAGTGTTCTTAACTGGTAGAGTGCTGGAAGCGGTTAGGTCTACTTTCACCTACAGTGCACTTTCGCCTACAAAATAGTTTTTGTAAAAGTGTAGGCGAAAGTGCACTAATTTTGCGTGAGGGATTAACAGTTATTACCTGGTTTACCCATTTCATAACTCTAAATACACACATGCACCTTAAATTCTAATTATCTACTCACATTGTGGTATGTGCGAGTGTTTGCAAAAACAAATGATGTGAGATTCTAAGATGTGTGTTTTAATATTTAACTTTTCTGTTCTTAATAGTACACACGTTCAAACTGCTGAGGTTAATCAATTTCCACTGGGTAAACCAGGTAAAAACCATTAATCCTCAAAACTAAATTAGCTCATTGAGCTCTGTCAAACAAGATATAATTTATTACATTCTCAGTTGCACTGTGGGTAACAATTGCTGCTGAAAACTTTGGTATTTTGACAGCAGTGTGCAGAGGGTTAAAGGCTTCATATTTTGTGGATGTGCATTCATATTAAATTGAAATTATTTAGTCGAGAGGATTTGCCTTGTTACAATTTATGGGAGAGTCCCAGTTGGCACCCTCCCAAAAATTGTAATAAGGCAAAGAGATGTGGACAGATTTGGATGACCAAAAATCATTGAGCACTCTACCAGTTAAGGAGGGGGTGCTGTGGTTCAGTAGGTAGAGGTGCAGGCTGCAAGTCGAGAGGTCCTTGGTTTGAATACCACCTGCGGCAACCCTGTTGTGTCCATGGGCAAGACACTTCACCCCCATTGCCCAAGTGTGGGCAGAGTGATGTTGTGTACTAAGGCGTACTGCACGTCAATGGTGCACCTGTCTTCAACCAGTGATAACCCTGCTTATGTGGAGTTCTTATGTTGGGGAGCTGACAGTTGCTCGCCATTGCTCAGTGTTCTCTCTGGGTACTCCTACTTCCTCCACCCATAAAACTGTCGTAGTCATGATTAGCCATTGTGCAGAAATTTGTGACCTTAAACACCAATAAATAAATACCAGTTAAGGAAGAATACACTTGGGACAACTTTTTCAATGCAATATAAAAGAGGCAGTTTGTGGCTGTCTGAAGACTGAATGGTTAAATTAATCCATATAAATACAATTCAAGGACTTTTATCACTGGGAACAGTTCAGTGACTTCACCAACAATTTCCTGGATGTATTATTTTTGTTACATTTTATTACAGTAAAATTCTGACTTCATTTGATAAATAAGGCCTAAAAAGTTAAAAATCTGTTTCTCAGGCCCTTCCACACTGTCCTTTTGACTGCTGCATGCTCTCGTTTTATAATCAATGCAAACTTTAAAAAAAATAATAATTGAATGGTTTATGTCGGATACTTTACCCAAGTTAATAAAATTGATACCTTTGTCCCATGAGTGCTAAAGCATTGCAAAGCCTTCTTGCACTCAAGGGATGAAATACACCACCACTCATGCTATTCTATAGATTATGGGGCCTAAAACATAAAACAAAACAAGGAATATGAACTTTTGATGGCAAAGAAATAATTACAAAAATAAAATAAAAAACTGCCCGCCCACATACAATTTTACAAAAAATGGCTGGAGAAACAGATCTACTTTGTGGGGCCTAATCTGCAAATCTTAAAAGTGCTCAAATTTTAAAACTGGAATTCCATGCCCTTAAAATTGCCAAAAACAGACTTTCTTGAACAATGAAATGGAAGTCCTTGAGAAAAATTATTAGGGACTTAAATTGCTTTGACTTGTATTGGCCAGAATGTACACTAATACTCTGATATTAGTGAGTTTTGTTGCAAAATTTTGTATTTTTTTAGCACTGAAGTAATACAGGGCAGCTCACTTAATTGGATATCTCTTAATTGAATAACCCTCTTAAGTAATAGATATATCACTATTTTGTGTACTATATGGGTAAATAATTGTATAGTTGTGCAGGTGTCCGGAGATATTTCCAAATATTGGAGGACACCTGCACAACTGTACAATTATTTACCCATATAGTACACAAAATAGTGATATATGTGATTTAATCCACAGCCCCTCAATGTTAACAAAAGTCAAAAAAATTATATTTTAGAAAGTTTGACACGAGTAAAACCACATTTTAAAACACTTTTTGCTTGCTCTACCCCCGAAAAACAAAATGGGCATAACCCATTGTTTGCTTGCTAGAAAGTCTATTGAAGTTATGACACGCATCAGGAGTTCAGATATTGTGAACAGATCTGTGGCTTCGAAGTGAACTCACATCATAACGTAATTTGTTCTACCGCTAATATAATGTCTCAGCTCAAGGGTGGAACACTTATTCAATCCCTCTTCGAAAGTGCGGGAGATAAATTTAATAATCGTTCATTTTTAAAGCATTTGGAAGAATAATTCTTTTTTTTATCTGAAGAAGAGGTTCGCTTTCCCTCAGGGGTGGCGGGTGGTGGTGCCTGATTGCCGTCTTAATATTTGAAAAAGGGTGTTTTTTTTTTAGGTTATTTATTTACTGGTGTTTAAGGTCACTTTTCTGCAGCTATGGCTAATTGTGACCGCAAAAAAAGGTGTAAAGTCAAGTTTAGCCAATCGTTTACACCCATGCTGCCCATTTTAGGGGACTTCTACCCCGGGTACTGGTGAGCAGGTCCTATTTTACCAGTAAAACTGAACTTGTTTACCACAGCAAACAAGCACTGCTTCACTTCCGAGGTTTCCACAGGAGTCCTTTTTAGGTTACCAGGGCTGTTGGTTATTAAAAGCAACAAAAAATTAAAAAGTACATTAAAATTTGGACTCGATGCACACTCAATTCAGTAGCTCTGTCGAGAAAAGCTTGTCGATAATTCATGTGTTAGAAAGTTTTTCACACCTCCTTTACAGCATCTTTACTTTTGAATGGTTATGATTAGAGTACCATGACAATCGTACAAATATCTAGTTATTGGGACTGTTTCAAAACCGTCCCAATATCCAGATATTGGTACTGTTTTACTGAACTGTTCTCATCAAAACCGTACTTGGTGTGATTTTATAGGGCTTGTTTTCATGACAGAGAATAAAAGAAATATTAGGTAGCTGTGGATTAATTGTATATAACTTTTAACACAAAACTATTTACCATACCTTCTGTAGAAGTTTGATCTGTTAATTGCATATAGGTTATAGAAAAAAACTCCTGTGAAATGAATAAAAAATCTTATAATATGTTGAGAAATTACCCTGACAATTACCAAATTATTCTTGATAACCCTTTACCTAACGAATCGCCTGCAGCCGCCCCTGTAATATGCAAATTGAGCAGTTGAAAAAATTAAATTTTTCAAAATATTTCAACAAAACCATATCATGTGACCCCTCATTGGAACGAGCTCATTGAGCTCGTTCCAATGAGGGGGTCACATGATATGGTTTTGTTGAAATTTTTTGAAAAATTTTAAAAAATTATATTTAAAATAATAAATTTTGATATCGTCTGCATTGGGTAAAGGGTTAAAAGACCTACTTGGCCTCAGTTCACCAAATAGAGGCATTTAATCTCCATGAACACGATATAATAGAATAAATACTAAGTTTATCTCAAGATTACAGGAAAGTGATCAAATCCCTGTTAATCATATACTCCTGTTCCCCGACGTGCCCCCAGGAAGTGGAGAAGTGCTTGTTTAGGGTAATTAACAAGCTCTGCTTTACTGGTAAAATAGGACCTGGTAAGTAATGCCTGGAGTGGAAGTTCTCTGAAGTGGCAGTATAGGTATAAAATGAAAGTGTCAATGACACAGAAGCTCAATTTGTAGAAGACATGTACATGAATAGTATTTGACACAGCAATGACACACATCTAGGTAATGACCTGATAACAAAGGTACATGTAAAGTATTGAAAAGGTCTGTACATAAATACTGACCATAGCCTGTAACAAATGTACAGGTAAAGTATTGTAAAGGTGGATGACAGTTAGATGCTAAACTAGAAAAGAAATCTCCATGGGGTTAATGTTACAATGAGGATCCTTGTATGGTGCACCATAAGCCAAATATTAAACATTTGTTTTGGCCTGTTTTGATTCAAAACTTTCTAAGGTTGATTCATACTAATTAATGAATATTTGTCCAGTCCTTCTTAAAATATTGGGATTTGAATTTTTTATCTTTAGCTCATAGGGTTCCCACGGGTGAGGTTGTTTATTTTTTCTCATTGGAAATAAAAAATCGGGTTGTGGTAATAATGTTTACCCTCCCCAAACAATGCCAAATATTAACACAAGAACTTGTCTTCAACACATTTGAATATACACATCCTGGGGATGCTGAATTCAAGAAACATTAATTTGTCTGGTGTTTTTTTGGAAAAGATTTTTTAATTATCTCCCTTTTTGAGTCCCTGAGTGGGTATGACTGAACCCAAAAGTATTTGTTCTCATACTACAGTGATAACAAAGGCACCCAATAAATTTATAGCAAACAGTACTGACATAAAAAAATCTTCTTTACAAGTTCGGTACAAAAAATGTAATGCACATAATTCCAGTAAATATGACTGCCGACAGTCATTTTGAATTTTGGGCCAAGTCCAAAAGCACTTGTTACCATCCCATGATGATAACAAATGTAGTCCTAGAAGTTCTGTACAAAAAAACTGATGGCACCTAATTTCGGTATAAAATGGCTGCCGGCAGCCATCTTGAATTTCAGACCACACCCAAAAACACTTGTTCTCGTCCCAAGGGAATAACAAAGGTACCCAAGAAGTTTTGTGAAGATCGGTTCATAAATACAGCCTCTAGCCCGAGCGTTGTTGACATGTGCACTTACTGTGTATAAGTAGCACTGAATAAATCAGAGTTCATCTAATTTGCATAATTTCTGCACGAGAAAAAACCCTGTATTATATGTGATGTATTCCATGTTACTAAACATTGATTAAAAAATTTATTCAAATCAGAACCTTCATATAGAAGTTCTGTACAAAAAACTGATTGTACTTAATTTCGGTACAAAATGGCCAGCGATAGCCATCTTGAATTTTGGACCGCACCCCAAAACACTCATTCTCGTCCCAAGGTGATAACAAAGGTTACCAAGAAGTTTTGTGAGGATCAGTTCATAAATACAGCCTCTAGCCTGAGCCGTATTGAATTGTTGATGGACAGACAGATGGACGATGGGCCATGACAAAACCTCAACTTTGTTTAGGTAAAACATGAGCTAAAAATGGCTAAACTGGACTTCATACCAAAGTTGTGGCATGATATAGCCATAGATGATAAAAGCAACCTTAAACACCAATGAATAAATAAATAATACTACTGTTAATTGAACAACTATCACTGGAAAAGTGACTAGTCAATTGACATGGTTCCAGTGTACATTCCAGGTGACAATTAAACTGCTAAATCTGGACCCATCAACTCAATGGAATATGATGACAGATCAATAGATTGTTAAAATAATATGTACAAAGTACATATTATGCAGAAACTGAAAAAAGGGTTGCCATTCAATTCAGAGCTTCAAATAAAATTTGGACATAAAAGTTATTTACTCTTTGGAGTGCGGTGGCTCAGTTGGTAGAGGTGCAGGCTGCAAGCCGAGGGGTCCTCGATTCGAATCCCACCTGCGGCAACCACATTGTGTCCTTGGGCAAGACACTTCATGCCCATTGCCCACGTGGGGGCACGGTGACGCTTTGTACTAAGGCGTACTGCATATCGGTGGTGCAAGACACTTCACGCCCATTGCCCATGTGGGGGCACGGTGACGCTTTGTACTAAGGCATACTGCATATCGGTGGTGCACCTGTCTTCAACCAATGCTAACCCTGCTTGTGTGGAGTTGGTATGTTGGGGAGCTGACAGTTGCTCGCCGTTGCTCAGTGGTTCTCTCAGGGTACTCCGGCTTCCTCCACCCATAAAACTGTCATGGTCATGGTTAGCCATTGTGCAGAAATATGTGACCTTAAACACCAATAAATAAATGAATAAATTTACTCTGTGACATTTTGTTGCAATGCATATTTAACCCCTTATTTTAACACTGTGGGGAAAGGGAAAAGTGTTAAAAATCTCCTCTTGAACCATCATTTTGGGGCATCACATTTAAACACTGTGGGGGATGGGGAAAACCTTCAAAAATCTCCTTCTACCAAACCAGTACTTCATATGCTTTCATATTTTATAGAGAACATCATTGTAAGAATGATTTCTAGGCTTATTCAAATCAATCCCTTGGTGGCATCTTCTCTCAAACCATTCAGTTTCATACTTGATGTATAATAGTTTTGGAAGGAGGATTTATAGATTTGTTAAAGTATATTTGGTTGGAGGACAAAAAAAGATCCCACCGACAAAAAATCCCATGAAAAAGACAGAATTTATTTATTTATTATGCCCCCGACCTCCGTAGCAGGATTCGGGGGTAGTGTCCATCTGTCTGTCGGTTGGTTGGTCAGTCAGTACAAATGTTTTGCATTGTAATATCAAAGCCATCCCTCGGATTTGGATCTCCTTTGGTATACTGATAGACCGGCATGGGGGAATGGATATGCACAAGGAACGGGTTCCATCCAATAATTTTTTCCAGAATTATGGCCCTTTTTTTTCTTTTTCCACTTAGAAAATTTTTCTGTCCCACAGTACCTTCAAGGCTACTTCGAACTTGCATATGGGTTGGGGGCAGTGGCCCACGCTTTGCGTTGCCCTAATGGGGGTTTAATGATACTTTCAACAGCCAGGGTCACCTAGTGTTGGGCAATTCTATGGGTGGAGGAAGTTGGAGTACCCAGAGAGAACCACTCACCAATGACAAGCAACTGTCAGACTCCCTAACGTACAAACCTCACACAAACAGGATCAGCATTAGTTGAAGACAAGTGCCCCATCGATGTGCAGTATGCCTTAGTATGCAGTGCCACCATGCCCCCACATGAGCATTCAGGATGAAGTGCCCATGGACACAATGCAGCTACTGCAGGCTGGGATCAAAACATGGAGCTTATGGTTTGGGGGTTCAGTGCCATAACCACTAAGCCTCTGCACTCCCAAGCAGAAGATCCCTTACATTAGGACAAAAGATCTCTCAGACTGAAGAACCCCTGGTAGCTCCCCCTGACAGAAGATCCTCCAAAAATCAAGTTTGAGGTTCGCTTAGTTGTCTGCAAAGTTTTTTTTTTACTTTTTGCGGCAAATGTGAAAAAAATGAAGAAGTAATAAAAGAACCTTCTCGAGAACAAAAATCTAACATAGCCAACAGTAGACTGAATTGCTCCATCGGCCCTTCACTAGAAATTTCCCAAAAGAACATTAAATTTCCTTGATATGTACACCTGGAACTCAATTAAGCACCCCCTGAAATGTTTCATGACAGTGAAGTTGCTGTTACTGATTATTATGTTTTAATGATTGCTATGTCTTGCAGTACATTTCATCTAGTGAAACATGATGTTTTTGGTTGATAGCGTACCCCAAACACATCCCCTTGTCCATATGAAGCATGCTTCCCATGAATGTCACAAAAAACACTATCATCCACATGCAATATCTGGGTATAAAACAAGAAAATTTGTCACTTCTTTTATCAATAAATGCTGACATGGCAAGAAGGAGACTGTCGGAGGCACTAAGATGGCAAGTCATTGGCATGCATGCAACAGACATATCATTCAAAGCTATTGGAAGGCAACTTGTCTGTAGTCATTCTGCAGACTTGTCTGAAAACATCAACAAACCAATGATGTTAAGGACTGACCAAGGCCTGGACAACCCCAAAAGACCTCTTCTTGGGAAGATCGGAGTCTGGCATGCCTCGTTAGGTGTGAACCCTTTGCTTCAAGTGGGGTTTTGAAATGCCTTTGGCTCCCCAACAGGCATTTGTGCAACAGAACTGTCCAAAACCATTTCAAAGCACTGGGTATGAGGTCCAGAAGGGTCATCAAGCATTCAGCTCTGTCTGATCAGCATCAAAGATGATGTTTGGAGTGGTGTATGGCACAACAACATTGGGATCTCAGGACATGGAGGAGAGTCCATTTGTCGGACGAGAGTAGGTTCCTGCTGCACATCAGAGATGGTTGCATGAGAGTGTGAACGCATAGAAATTCTGCTTACGTGCCCAGGAACATCAGACCTACTGTTCTTTATGGTGAAGGATCAGTAATGATCTGGGGATGCCTCTCTCATGATTGTAAACTTGATATGGTGACTGTACATGGGCATCTCAATGGTCAGTACATCTGGGACATTCTCAATCTGGTTGTCATGCCTCATTTTGACAATCGCCCATTGGCTACTCGCACTGTATTCATGGATGACAATGCACGGCCACATCGTTCCCATGCTGTGAGAGCATTCCTTCAGAACAACTCTATTACAACACTACCTTGGCCTACAATGAGCCCCAAATTGAATCCCTTAGAACACATCTGGGATTTTCTTGGATGTTGTGTGCAAGCAAGGGATCCACCTGTACAGAATGTGGCCAATTTGGAAGCTGCACTGCATGAGGAGTGGCAGCAGTTGCCTCAGAAGGCTCACTAGTAGCATAAGGAGGAGGGTTCAGACTGTCATCCAGGCACGTGGTGTATACACTTGCTACTGACGTCAGTCATTGCTATTGTGTTCAGGAGATCACAAGTTACATTTTTTGTCAGTAATTACCGGCATCGTTTTATCATGGACCGTTCCAGCACCATACTTGACGAGAGAATATTTTTCCAACATTAGTGACAGATATGTGTAATTGGCGCCATTAAAATACTGCATATTTTCATCATTGTGTTGTCTTTCTTTTGTCGATAGACCATTCTTTCCACTAACAATCACTTTTGGCCATCTGAAAGATAGCATGAAAGTAATGACAGTTTCTATTAACAGCACTGCAAAAAAAAAAAAAAATGATGTGCTTAATTAAGTTCCAGGTGTATATATCACAAAACCATGCAAATATGTGTGTCATTGGAACCAGCTCAGAGATGGTTCCAGTTACATCTATATCTGCATCTTTTTATTCTAGGGTATAATTATTTAGTGGTTTTCTTGAAAAAAATTCCCTGTTGATGGTTGCATTGTGAATATTCCACCCGTCCGGGACGACCCGCGTTGTTTCCGTGGGCAAGGCACTTTATCCCGGTTACCTACATGGGGGCACGATGATGCCGTGTACTAAGGCGTACTACACCTCGATGGTGCACATGTCTTCAACCGCTGTAACCCTGCTTGAGCGGAGCTTGAACAAAGTTAGAATGTTGAGGAGCTGACAGTTGCTCGTCGATGCTCGGTGGTTCTCTCCGGGTACTCCGGGTACTCCGGCTTCCTCCACCCGTAAAACTGTCATGGTCACGATTAGCCATTGTGCATAAGTATGTGACCTTAAACCCCAATAAATAAATAAATATAATATGTGAATATTCCAAATGGATGATGGGTATAAGGCAGGTGACTTTCCCATAGAGACTGCTGGTAATGTATCATGTTGATTTGATTGTCTCTGGATCCGTCTGCGTGTACCATTTACGTAGCTTATACACGATTATTGTTATATAAGAGGGGGTAGGGGTATCTTTCATCCTGGGATCTTTTGTCTGCTCCCCTTAAAATCAAAGGGATCTTTTTCAGAAGAACTTTTATCCAGGGGAACATTTGTCTTGGGGATCTTTTGCCCAGATCCTGGCATATTGAGGGATGTTATAGGGCCCAAGATTTCAACACTGTGGGTAATGGAGACAAGATTTTTTAAAAATCTTCTTCACACAAACCACTGCTGTGAATGACTCCATATTTGATATCTACAAGCCTGGAAATAAGCAGAATGCCATCTGCAGATTGAGGTCTCTAGAGGGTGAATTTGGTGATGCTACCATGCACAGCAGGGTAGCATTACCAAATTTACTCTCAGTGAACCTCAATCTGAATCAACCTCTCGGGCCTAAACAGAAAGATGTACCCAGAGGATAAATTGGGGAATTGTAGCCCACTGTATGGGATAGCACCGGCAAATTCACCCTCTGGGGACCTAATTCTACAAATCACAGATTGCTTATTTCCAGGCTTGGATAAGACATCATTGTCAGGATGATTTCCAAGTTTTTCAACTAATCCACTGGGCCATATTTAGCGGTTTCATTGACCCTCTGATTTTAGCAGTGGTAATAGGAAGTAAATTCCCAAGTTCTTCTCCAAAACTACTTCCCCAGGCTTTTTTTAAACTTCTTTATCAAGATGGCACAATGATTTGTTAAAGTCAAGCCTCTGGGATCATATTTAGATATATTTGTGTCCAGAACCAGCAATAGAATATGCCCATCTAATTGGAATAAGAGCCACTAGTCATCTACACATAAAATTTGAGGGCCATATGGACCCATGAAATCTGTTTTCTATATAATTTATATAGCCCAACAGGACGTCTTCCTTATACTCCCTGAATAGGTTTCACAACAGCAGAGGTGTGTGCACATCTGTCTATTCATAACAAATTCCAACTCTACAATAAGTAGTACTGGAATAATTGGTTGATGGTCTGAAAAGATTTTTTTTTAAAATCTCCTGCCACATGCAAGTCCAAAAGGTGATAAACATGTTCATGTTTGGTGACAAAGTGAATAAATCAAGTGTGTTTTAGGTAATAAATTCTGAAAAAGACGCAAAGTACACAGAGTGGAGAATATACTTAAACAAGAAAATATCAGTAGAGGTGATGGCTGCTCCCTGAATATGAGTAAGGCATATATATGTATAAAAGTAAGGCAGGATGGTGATATTATAAGTTACATGGCGTGTAGCTGGCTGATACATTTTCATACAAGGCGATGAAAGTTTATATCATTGCCTTGTATGGAAATGTATCGGCCAGCTACATGCCATGTAACATGTTTATTTGGTGGAAAGTCCATGTAAATCAAGGGATTAATAAAGTTTCACGAGAAACAAAGAATGACCGGTCATTTATTTTTTAGTAACCGCTACTGACAGTACCATTCAGAATCATCAACAGTAACTGGCACCGGTACATATCCATGGTGACCGTAAACAATTGTCACTGTTTGAAGTGTGATATTTGTTTACAAAATAAAATGTATCGCTACAAGCGTATCTGAAATACCCTTAAACACATTTACTGTCATTACAACCTGAAAAGGGTTAACAAAGCACTTTTAACTGGTAGAGTGCTAAATTATTTTTTCTTGCCAAAATTTGTTCACATGTCATTTCCTTTTTACAATTTATGGGAGAGTGCAGGCACTCTCCCACTAATTGTAACAAGGCAATTTCCTGACAACTTAATAATTTCACTTCAAAGAAAATAGCAGCACATTCACAGAAAATGGAGCCTTTAAGATGTTGCACCCTCAAATCACAATAAAGCAAAAATATGGACTTCCAACACTGTACCAGTTATATCTTCAAATTAAAGTGGCAATGACACTGTAGCTTAACTTGACTGTGTGTAGTGTTTGATGAAAAGGATAATGTTCAATGTTTATGAAAGGATTATAAAATAAGAATTGTGATAATTGAGAATATGTTAATTTCTGTTCCCTGCATGCGATGTTTTCAATAAGAATAATTTGAGGTGTAGACGGTACTAAAGAATTGAGACCTGGGTTGATGTGGCCCTAACAGTTAATGTTTGTCAACCAAAGTTACCATGTTACAGTAAAAGCATTCCAAAACGAGTCATACTACAAACTACAATGAAATCCCTTCATAAATATAACTCGTAGACTTTGCTAAAGGAATCTAGGTCATGTGACTCTTTGGCAGTCGGAGTTGACCGGTCATGACCAAAAGTTGTCCTACCAAGTTAAAATGAAATCCCTTTATAAAAACAACCTGTAAGCAGTGCTAAAGGAATCTAGGCCATTTGACCAGGCAGCAGTAATAGCTGACCGATTTATGACAGTCTCATCTAGACAACGCACCGACTTATCCTTCCAAGTTCCAATGAAATCCCTTCATAAATATAACTTGTAGACTTTGCTAAAGGAATCTAGGTCATGTGATGGTTTTTGGTCAGGATTGACCGATCATGATCAAAAAGGGAGAGCCTCATCTAGATATCATACCAAGTTGTCCTACCAAGTTAAAATAAAATCCCTTCATAAAAACAACCTGTAAGCAGTGCTAAAGGAATCTAGGTCATTTGACAAGGCAGTGGTAATGGCTGACCGATTTTGACCAAAATACGACAGTCTCATCTAGATAACACACCGAGTTATACTTCCAAGTTGCAATGAAATTGCTTCATAAATATGAACTGTAGACTGTGCTAAACAAATCTAGGTCATGTGCCTGTACAGCTGTCACGGTTGACTGATCACAGCCAAAATAGGATGTTCTCATCTAGACATGATACTGAGTCATCCTACAAATTTGCAATGAAATCCCTTCATAAATGCAACGTGTAGACTGTGCTAATGGAATCTAGGTAACGTGCCCCTGCGGCCATAACGTTTGATAGAACCTGACCAAAATAGGACGTTCTCATCTAGACATTATACAGAGTCATCCTATGAAGTTACAATAAAATCCTTTCATAAAGGCGATCTGCAAACTGTGCTAAAGGTTTTGGGGCTTCAGGCCCATGTAGTCATCACAGTTGGCCGATAGTGACCAAAAGGGGATGTTCTAATCTAGACATTATACAGAGTCATCCTACCAAGTTATAATGAAATCCCTTCATAAATATGACCTGTAGACTGTGCTAATGGTTTTGGGGCTCTTGCCGCCATCATGGTTGACCGATCGCAACCAAAAGGGGATGTTCTCATTTAAACTTTATACAGAGTCAGTCTACCAAGTTACAATAAAATCCCTTCAGAAATACGATCTGTAGACTGTGCTAAAGGTTTTCGGGTTTTGATCTCTCGCAGCAGTCACAGTTGACTGATCGCGACCAAAAGGGGATGTTCCCATCTAGACATTATATGGAGTCATGCAACCAAGTTACAATGAAATCCCTTCATAAATGCAACCTGTAGACTGTGCTAAAGGCTTTCGGGTTTCAGGCTCTCGCAGCTGTCACGGTTGACCAAAAGGGGATGCTCTCATCTGGACATGACCTCGAACCTGCATATGAAATTTTGTGATGATCGGAGAACTACAGGGTGTAGCCTGTGCTGAAGAAAATGTGAACAGACTCACAGACTTCTGTACAGGCGATGGCAATAGCTTATCTTGACTTTGTCAAGTTAAGCTAAAAATCACTTTTAATCTGTTGAGTAAACTGCAAAGAAAATGTTCACTTCAGCAAATAAACTTGATACAGTCATAAAAAAAAAAGTTTGGGTCTTCAAATAATATTTTGATGTAGTCAAATTTGAGGTTATGCCAAGGCTTGTCGTCTGTCTGTCTGTCTGTCTGTCCATCCATCAACAATTCATTACAGCTCGGGCTAGAGGCCGTATTTATGAACCAATCTTAACGAAACTTTTTGGGTACCTTTGTTATCACCGTGGGACGAGAACGAGTGTTTTGGGGTGCGGTCCAGAATTCAAGTTGGCCACTGGCAGCCATTTTGTACCGAAATTAGTGCATGAAAGTTCTGATTTGAATAAATTTTTATTTTTTACTTCTGTATGAAAGTTTTGATTTGAATGAATGTTTAGTAAGATGGAATACCTCACATATAATACACGTTTTTTTTGCAGAAATTATGCAAATTAGATGAACTTTGATTTATTCAGTGCTACTTATACACAGTAAGTGCACATGTCAATATGGCTCGGGCTAGAGGCTGTATTTATGAACCGATCTTCACAAAACTTCTTGGGGTACCTTTGTTATCACCGTGGGACGAGTCTTTTGGGGTGCGATCCAAAATTCAAGATGGCCACCAGCAGCCATTTGTACCGAAATTAGTGCAATCAGTTTTTTGTATAGAACTTCTGTATGAAAGTTCTGATTTGAATAAATTTTTGTATGAATGTTTAGTAACATGGAATACATCACATATAATACAGGTTTTTTTCTCGTCCAGATATTATGCAAATTAGATGAACTTTGATTTATTCAGTGCTACTTGTACACAGTAAGTGAATATGTGAATACGGCTCGGGTTAGGGGTTGTATTTATGAACCGCTCTTTACGAAACTTCTTGGGTACCTTTGTTATCATCTTGGGATGAGACCAAATGTTTTGGGGTGCGGTCCAAACTTCAAGATGGCTGCCGCCGGCCATTTTGTACCAAAATTAGGTACAATCAGTTTTTTGTACAGAACTTCTATATGAAGGTTCTGATTTGAATAAATTTTTGAATGAATGTTTAGTAATATGGAATACATCACATATAATACTGGGTTTTTTCTCGTGCAGAAATTATGCAAATTAGATGAACTTTGATTTATTCAGTGCTACTTATACACAGTAAGTGCACATGTCAATACGGCTCGGGCTAGAGGCTGTATTTATGAACCGATCTTCACAAAACTTCTTGTTTACCTTTGTTATCACCTTGGGATGAGAACGAGTGTTTTTTTGCTGCGGCCAAAAATTCAAGATGGCTGCCACTGGCCATTTTATACCGAAATTAGGTGCAATCAGTTTTTTGCACAGAACTTCCAGGACTATGTTTGTTATCATCATGGGATGGTAACAGGTGCTTTTGGGCTTGGGCAAAAATTCAAAATGCCTGTCGGCAGTCATATTTACAGGAATTGTGTGTATTACATTTTTTGTTCAGAACTTGTAAAGAAGATTTTTTATGTCAGTAATGTTTGCTATAAATTTATTGGGTGCCTTCATTATCACTGTGGTATGAGAACAAATTTGGGGGGGGGGGGGGGGGGGGGGGGGGTTCAGTCAGACCCACTCGGGGACTCAAAAAGGGAGATAATTGAAAATCTTTTCCAAAAACACAAGACAAAATAATGTTTCTTGAATTCAGCATTCCTAGTATGTGTATATTCAAATGTGTTGAAGCCAAGTTCCTGTGTTAATAATTGGAGTTGTTTGGGGAGGGTAAACATTATTAGCACAACCCGATTTTCTATTTCCAATGAGAACAAGTGTTTGACCATCGATGTGGTATTAGTCCCCTACAGCGCTTTTGTGACATAAGGTGTTTTTGTCACAGAAGACACAAGAGTATATAAGCATCTTGGATTTTGAAAAAAAAATATTGAGCGTGCATAATCCCCTCACAACCCTTTATCCATGTACCATATATGAAAGGCGTAGCTTGAACCATGTTGGAGGGAGGGGTGGTAACATAAAATAGAGAAAAAAGCTTAAAAAACACAACAAAAATGGCCGCCATTCTGCCATCTTGGATTTTGAAAAATAAATATTGACTGTGCATCATCCCCTCAGAACCATTTATCCATGTACCAAATATGAAAGGTGTAGCTTGAAGCATTTTAGAGGGAGAGGTGGTAACATAAAAACAGACAGATGTTAGATTTTGAAAAAGAAATATTGAGCGTGCATAATCCCCTCACAACCCCTTTATCCATGTACCATATATGAAAAGTGCAGCTTGAACCATGTTGGAGGGAGCAGTGGTAACATAAAATAGAGAAAGAAGCTTAAAAAACACAACAGAAATGGTTGCCATGGCGCCATCTTGAATTTTGGAAAAAAAATATTGAATGTGCAACATCCCATTACAACCCTCTATCCATGTGCCAGATATAAAAAGTGTAGCTTGAACCATGTTGGAGTGAGGGGTGGTAACATAAAATAGAGAAAAAAGCTTAAAAAACACAACAAAAATGGCTGCCATGCCGCCATCTTGGATTTTGAAGAAAAATATTGAATGTGCATCATCCCCTCCCAACCCTCTATCCATGTGCCAAATATGCAAAGTGTAGCTTGAACCATGTTGGTGGGAGGGGTGGTAACATGAAAATAGAGAAAAAAAGCTTTAAAAAACACAACAAAAATGGCCGCCATTCCGCCATCTTGGATTTTGAAAAAAAAATTTTGAGCATGCATCATCCCCTCAGAACCATTTATCCATGTACCAAATATGAAAGGTGTAGCTTGAACCATGTTGGTGGGAGGGGTGGTAACATGAAAATAGAGAAAAAAAAAGCTTAAAAAACACAACAAAAATGGTCGCCATTCCGCCATCTTGGATTTTGAAAAAAAAATTTTGAGCGTGCATCATCCCCTCAGAAGCATTTATCCATGTACCAAATATGAAAGGTGTAGCTTAAAGCATGTTGGAGGGAGAGGTGGTAACATAAAAAACAGACAGACAGACAGACAGACGGATGGACGGACAGATGGATGGACGGACAGATGGATGGACGGACAGATGGACGGAGTGCAATCCTATAGTCCCCTTACGGTTCCCGTAGGGGACTAAAAATAAAACTTCCTCACCCATGGGAACCCTATTAGCAAAAGATAAAAAACACAAATACCTATATTTTAAGAAGGATTGGACAAATATTTTTTAATTAGTATGAATCAACCTTAGAAGGGTTTGAGTCAAACAGGCCAAAACAATTGCAAACATTTGGCTCATGGTGAACCATACAAGGATCCCCATTTTAACATTAATCCCATGGAGATTTCTTTTCTAGTTTAGCATCTAACTGTCACCCACCTTTACAATACTAGTAACAGGCTATAGACCTTTACAATACTTTACATGTACTTTGTTATCAGATCATTACCCTGATGTGTGTCATTGCTGTGTCACATACTATACATGTACATGTCTTACACAAGTTGAGCTACAGTGTCATTGACACTTTCATTTAAATATTTAATGTTTTAAATCAATAAATATGGTACCTTGAAAGTATTTTTGGTACTTAAATTCTCTATATTTTGTTTTAATTCAAATTTTAAAAATTTGAAGCGAGTGGACATGCATAAAAATAGTTATGGTGGCTGCTCACCCAACATCAAATAATATCAGGTGTGTTACCTGATATAGCAGAATCGTTAGATAGAATTTCAGGGTTCTGATTGGACAAACTAATTTTGAGGCATAATAAATTTTCAAACAATGGACATGAACTCAAGCAGGTGCAGCAGTAAAAAAATTGGTGAAAATAGATTGTGTACAAGACTGCAAATACTTTTTGTTTTGGTTTATGTCATGAAAGGTGAACGATCTGTGACCTTGGAAGTTATAACCTTGGGTAAAAGTCATGACACACTCCATTCAAGAAAAAGGGTGGTGTGAAATATGAATGGCACACTTCAGTCATGAACAACCAATAAGTCAAGTATGAACAAGATCTGTCCACTGAATCAATTTGAACCAGAGAAAGTTAGAAGACACAAATGGTCTCTAACCTTGACCTTACAGTTATGATCTTGAGTCAAGGTCATGACACACCATTCATTTGGAAGCAATGACTGCGTGGAGTACGATAAAGATCAGGTGGTCACAAATAGTCATTGTGGAGAAATATGTGACCTTAAAACACCAATAAATAATGAAAAAGATCAGTTAACTGAATATTTTTTATGTATCAAACGAAGTTAGAATGGAGGAACAAACAAATGAATGGTCTCTGACCTTGATCTTTCAGCTATGACCTTGCATCGAGGTAATGACAGACTCATCAGTAACAAGCAATCATTATGTGAAGTATGAACAAGTATGTACCATTGAATGCTTTTTAGATGTAATGTACAAAGATAGAATGGCGAAATAAACAAATGGTATGTGACCTTGGAGCTATGACCTTGGGTCAAGGTCATGAAACACCCTTAGGTCATAAGCAATCATTATGTGAAGCATGAAGATCAATCCACTGATAATTTTCTAAGGAAATGACAAATATAGAATGAAGCAACAAATAACTGAATGCTTGTAACTTGTAACTATGACCTTTGGTCAAGGTCATGATATACTCTTTGGGTCATAAGCAACCATTCTGTTTAGTATGAACAAGATTGTTCTTTTGAATAATTTTTTTTATAGACCGGACAAAGTTAGAATGGAGAAACAAACAAATGAATGGTCTTTGACCTTTATCTTGAAGCTATGACCTTGGGTCAAGATTATGACACACCCATGGATCAAAGGCAATCTTTGCATGAAACATGAACAAGATTGGCCCATTGAATGATTTGTTATGGATCGGATGAAAATTAGAATTGGAAAACAAATGAATTATCTGTGACCTTGACTTTGGAGGTAGGACCATCAATCAAAGTCATAACACAGCTTTAGGTCATTAGCAATCTTTTTGTGAAATATCAACATTGGTCCACTGAATGCATTTTTTATGGATCAGACAAAGTTAGAATGCAGAAACAAATGGCCTGCAACCTTGACTTTGGAGCTATGATCTTGGCCCAAGGTCATGATACACCCCTGGATCATAACAAAGAAAAATGAATCGGACAGCCGATTTCGTATTGAACCAACTACCAACTTAAGATTCAAAATGGAATCAAATATCAAAGCTTTGCAGGGCCCTACCACCTATCCTGGTGTAACGGTTCCGTTCTCGGTAATGATAATTAAAGGAATGGGGCCTCACACCCTTAATCTACACATTGAGGATGAACCGTCAAATCCAAGCAGTCAACAAGACCCCTATGCGATCACACATTGAATCCAAACGGTCAACAAGACCCCTATGTGATCACACTCACACTCTCAAGGGTACAGACTAGGTTCACATGGACGCTTTTCTTGAAATGGTAGAGTAATATAGTGTACAGAATTGGTTACTCAAAGGTAAGTGTAGGATTAATGAAGGGTCACCTGCACTTGGGTCACAGACCACTTGCTCTGTTCCAGTGATAGCTGTAGATGTCTGATGGGGTTGCAGCCAGTTACTCTGTGTCCAATAATAACTGCTCAGTTCGGTTGTGGTTTGCAGCCGGTTACTCTGTGTGTCACACCAATACTCCAGTGGTCATGATAGATATGGCTGCTATCTGGGTTTGGCTTCTGTTACTCCCCAGACCCTCCTTAGGTTGGACCAGTGTATTCTATAGAAATACTGGGTGGACAGGCTCAAGACAACATGGAATAAACCACGCCAAAATGAAATTAGTCGCTAAACAATGGCTAGCTCTGGGAGCTCACAAAGTAAATATACATGCATCAAGTTTATGTTGACATTGGCATAGTCTCCTATATTAACAGCACAACATAGATGTAGTCCTGGGTAGGATCAACAATTGTGAAGAGGGTAAAAAGGGATTGGTTATAATTCAGAGGTGATACAAGGAATACAGTTATAAATATGTTTTATTATGTACAAAATGATGGTCTGTATGAACTGGGTAAATCTGCTTGATGTATACCTGCAGTGAGCTATTTGAAGCATTAGGTTTAATACATTGGTCAGTACTGACGTCAATAATTATTCCCAAAATAAATGCATTTGTTTAATATACCCCTAAGATCAAATTATAAACCCTACCTTTATTCTGTCGACTCGATTTTGATATGCCTGAACACAGTCAGCAGTATTATCCTAATATCCCCTGGGTTAATTTCAGCCAAACAATACGGTTGTAGATCTGCAGCATACAAGGCTTGTAAATACAGAGAAATTGCTACAGATACCCCAAATCCGTGAATGGTATTTGTGTAATGCACCTTTTTGTGGGTAAGTTCGATGAAATTCTGAGTTTGGTAGTACTATTAATTATGGTATTAGACACTTGAAAGTTGAAATCTGTGATTGCCTTTTGGTTGTAATGTTGATATTATTGCCGGTGGATGATGAAGCGAAGACCACCACCAATGAGAGATGCTGCTTTTATACCATCTGACCACTGATGACCAAAACACTACCGCGAGAACCAATGAAAACAAGCAAATTCAGTGAATTCATGTCTCCCGCTGGGCAGCAGTTTCAAGGGCAATTAATGCATCCAGTGGAATATAGTTGAGTTGCAAGTGGAAGTTATTTAGAAGAGACAGAACAGACAGTGCTTCACACAGCGGTTATCAGATTTACTTTCACGGAGGTCACTGTCAAAGCAAGTAAAGTGATGTGGAGTATAACTCTGAGAATCACTAAAAATTAAGACTGTATGATAAGACATATTACATTAAACTGATGTGAAAAGTGTTAACCAACCTGTAAAGCTTGTGATTGGAAGTTAATGAAACCTTGGAAGTGATGTCCAGATAATATGGTGGTCTGTATATGGTACTAGGAGAGTCTGACTTTGTAGAGTTGCAAAAGAAGTAATGATGAAGTCCAAAATGTTGCCATGAAAATGAGTAGGTTCATTCACAATCTGTAGAAAATTATACCGATGAAGAAAAGTGATAAAATGAATTCGACGGATCCATGTTGAAGTCACCAAGAATCATGGAAATCGGTTGACTCTAAGGATAGTTTGAGTCTGGAAACCGTCAGCCAATCAAATTCAAGCAACCTAATTAAATATGCACGGAAATTGCCCCTATTCGAGCTTGGACCCACAATTGATGAAAGTGATCTACAACCCAATTTTCATCGAAATCGACTGACTGTAAGGAAAGTTAGAGTCTGGAAACGAAAAACACAGAAGGTGTGCACTTACTGTGTATAAGTAGTAGCACTGAATAAATCAAAGATTCCCTAATTTGCATAATTTATGCACGAGAACAAAACCCATATTATATGTGATGTATTGCATGTTACTAAACATTCATACAAAAATTTATTCAAATCCGAACTTTCATATAGAAGTTCTGTACAAAAAACTGATAACACCCAATTTTGGAACAAAATGGCCGCTGGTGGCTAGCTTGAATTTTGGATCAAACCCCAAAAGATATATTCTGGTCTCACAATGATAACAAAGATACACAAGAAGTTTCGTGAAGATCGGTTCATAAATACTGCTTTTAGTCTGAGGTGTGTTGATGCATGGGCAGACGGACAGATTTTCTGTACAAAATTTCCCAAATTCGAACTTGACCTAGGTATTGATAAAAGTAATCCATATATGAAATTTCTTTGAAATCGGTTGACTCTAAGGAAAGTCAGTGTCTGGAAACCAACAGCCAATCAAATTTAAGCAACCTAATTAAATATGCGCAGAAAATGCCCACGTTCAAACTTGGACCCACAATTGATGAAAGTGATCTACTTCCCAAATTTCATCGAAATCTGGTCACTGTTAGGAAAGTTAGAGTCTGGAAACGAAAAACACGGAAGGACACCCCAAATTTAATATCTCCCTTTTTTTTTTTTAAAAGCGGGAGACAATTAGTGGGAGGCTGGTCGTAGAAAGACTACAACTGAACAGGCCAATGGGAAGCCGATAGTGTGTTGGTCGTAGATATTGACAACGACCAAAATAGCAATACCGCGTGTGGTAACCAGGCCATACTTCTCGGTAGTAAAATGGAATTGAATCTCAAAGCTTTGCAGGGCGATATCAACTACCCTGGAAATTGGAAAATACTGGAAAAGAAAATAGAGAATATAGAATTCCAAATCCTGGAAAAATCTCATTTTTTTAACGTTACTGAAAATGCAGGCATTTAAATCATCAGACATGACTTTTAATTAATCGACAGCTACCTAATATTTCTTTTGTTCTTTGTCATGAAAACAAGCCCTATAAAATCACACCAAGTACGGTTTTGATGAGAACAGCTCAGTAAAACAGTACCAATATCTGGATATTGGGACGGTTTTGAAACAGTCCCAATAACTAGATATTTGTACGATTGTCACGGTACTGTAAACATAACCATTCAAAAGTAATAAATATATCACTATTTTGTGTACTATATGGGTAAATAATTGTACAGTTGTGCAGGTGTCCGGAGATATTTTGGACGAGGCGAAGTCGAGTCCAAATATTGGAGGACACCTGCACAACTGTACAATTATTTACCCATATAGTACACAAAATAGTGATATATGTGATTTAATCTACAGCCCCTCAATGTTAACAAAAGTCAAAAAAATTATATTTTAGAAAGTTTGACACGAGTAAAACCACATTTTAAAACACTTTTTGCTTGCTCTACCCCTGAAAACAAAATGGGCATAACCCATTGTTTGCTTGCTAGAAAGTCTATTGACGTTATGACACGCATCAGGAGTTCAGATATTGTGAACAGATCTGTGGCTTCGAAGTGAACTCACATCATGACGTAATTTGTTCTCCCGCTAATATAATGTCTCAGCTCAAGGGTGGAACACTTATTCAATCCCTCATCGAAAGTGCGGCAGATAAATTTAATGATCGTTCATTTTTAAAGCATTTGGAAGAATAATTTTTTTTTTCATCTGAAGAAGAGGTTTGCTTTCCCTCAGGGGTGGCGGGTGGTGGAGCCTGATTGCCGTCTTAATATTTGAAAAAGGGCAGTTTTTTTAGGTTATTTATTTATTTACTGGTGTTTAAGGTCACTTTTCTGCAGTTATGGCTAATTGTGACCGCAAAAAAAAGGTGAAAAGTCAAGTTTAGACAATCGTTTACACCCATGCTGCCCATTTTAGGGGACTTCTACCCCGGGCACTGGTGACCAGGTCCTATTTTACCAGTAAAACTGAACTTGTTTACCACAGCAAACAAGCACTGCTTCACTTCTGAGGTTTCCACAGGAGTCCTTTTTAGGTTACCAGGGCTGTTGGTTATTAAAAGCAACAAAAAATTAAAAAGAACATTATAATTTGGTCACGATGCACACTCAATTCAGTAGCTCTGTCGAGAAAAGCTTGTCGATAATTCATGTGTAAGAAAGTTTTTCACACCTCCTTTACAACATTTTTACTTTTGAATGGTTATGATTACAGTACCATGACAATCGTACAAATATCTAGTTATTGGGACTGTTTCAAAACCGTCCCAATATCCAGATATTGGTACTGTTTTACTGAGCTGTTCTCATCAAAACCGTACTTGGTGTGATTTTATAGTGCTTGTTTTCATGACAGAGAACAAAAGAAATATTAGGTAGCTGTGGATTAAGTAAAGATGCTGTAAAGGAGGTGTGAAAAACTTTCTAACACATGAATTATCGACAAGCTTTTCTCGGCCAGTGCTATTCACAAAAATCGCCATTAATTTTCATTATTTTTTTCATTTTTTGTCTCAAAAACATAGGTTATGACCCCTCTTTGGAACCAGCACATTCTAAAGAGGGGTCATAACCTATGTTTTTGAGACAAAAAAATGAAAAAAATTAGTTATTCAAAAATTTTGTTTGCAGGTGTTGTCTGCTTTTGATATAAAGTAAACATTTAAATAAGTTTTTTTTCAATGATTCAATTTATAAATTACTCAGGCAATTCATCAGGTAAAGGGTTGAACAACTTTCCTGAGTGAGTGATTAACTCTTTATCCAACAGAAACGATATCAAAGTTTAAGATTCTGAAAATTATTTATTCCAATTTTTCAAAAGAATTCTCATAGGAACGGAGTCACATGATATGGTTTTGTTCAAACTTTTGGAAATTTTTTTTTCTACAGCAGAATTTGTATTTTATGTGAGCTGATGCAGCCGATTTATTAGGTAAATGGTTAACCCTTTACCTAACATGAAAAGCAGACGACACTTGCAAAAAAAATTCTTGAATAACTAATTTTTTTCATTTTTTTGTCTCAAAAACATAGGTTATGACCCCTCTTTAGAATGTGCTCGTTCCAACGAGGGGTCATAACCTATGTTTTTGAGACAAAAAATGAAAATATTTTGAAAATTGGCGATTTTTGAGAATAGCTCTGGCCGGTTTTGGCCGTTACGTTGGGTAAAGGGTTAAGGCTCTGTGGGACCCACTTGTTTTTATTGTTCCAAGTTATATTTAAAAAAATTCTGTTCTTATATGGGGACAACAATAACTCCAGGATTCTTCTACCCTCTTTGGGAAAGGATCCGGGGCTCATTCCATTGGTAAAATTTGCGTCATGGGGGTTCCAATTGGGAATTTGTTTTGGAGGGGAAAAACATACAAAGAGTAAGAAATTACACATCAAATTGAGCAGAGAACATAAAGACCGACACCTAAGCAACTGCATGTGTACTACAAATGAATTTACAAACAAACAGTCACATGGTATCAAGTTTACCAAGTCACTGTTGTCTCTATTAACCCTTTACCCAACGCAGACGATATCAAAATTTATTATTTTAAATATCATTTTTGTAATTTTTTCAAAAAATTTCAACAAAACCATATCACGTGATGCCTCATTGGAATGAGCTCGTCGAGCTCGTTCCAACGAGGGGTCACATGATATGGTTTTGTTGAAATTTTTTGAAAAATAATATTTTTTCAACTGCTGAATTTGGTTATTACGCGGGCGGATGCAGGCGATTCGTTGGGTAAAGGGTTAAACTGCTTTCATACCATTCAAGAAGAACTTTTCATTAGCCTTTGAATGAAGAGACTTTGTTAGGCAAGCAATTTAAATTGAATGTACAATTGGTGTTCTAAACTGTCAGGTCAATAAGGCCTTGGAAAACCAGTGGTTGTCAGAGGCCTTTTGACAACCAAGTTCAGGGCACCAGTACATTTTTATTTGGGTGGTAACTGAGATTGGAAAATTTAAGTTTGGGAATTGGGAAAAATCATGCCCATATGTCATTGGGAAAGGGGCCCATAAATGTAACCAGCAGATACCTGAAAGAATCCCTGTAACTGCATATAAAATAAACTGCAACAAACATGATTGCTTAGAGAATTGTTATCCAACTCATTCAGAAGGGTTATAAAATTAAATAGCCCACTTATCTGTTGAAAAAAATTCAATTCTGAGTAACATTCATTGAAGATTTATTGGCAAAAACAAGATTTTACATCGACTTGTATGGATTCCATAGAATAAAAATTACAACAATGAATAGACTTTGGCAATACAAAACAATTCCCTTCATATAATAAATGATAAACATGATAGATATACAAAAATCTCTCTTTTGGGGATATGCAGTTTTCAATATTTTTTTTTTTTTTATATTCATATTCACTTTGATTCTTGTATGGCCATTTGACGGAATTACCAGAAAAGTTTACTGATATTTGCCTGGTACAAAAGAATGATATTTTTGGTTAAATTCCAAAAGCTTAGGTGCACAAAGTCAAAGCTGATTCTTTGGCTTTGAAGAATACAAAAAAGATGAGTATTTTCATAAGCTTTTTTTAACTTTAAATACAAACTCCAGCAACTTAACTGGTTGAGGGCTACACTATTTTTGGTGGTCTGAATTTATTCATCAAAGTTTGTTTTATTACAAATTATTGAAGGGTGCACACGGGCACTCTTCAATAATTTGTGATAAAACAAATTAATATAAACAAATTAATATAAACAAAATATTATTTGTGTTTGACAGAATATGAAGCATGTGCAAGAAACATGTTGGCTTTTGCTCTGGTTTCCTTACGTTTTTGAAAGCCTAGATAGTGGCTTCTAGCACTCAACCAGTTAAATTAATCAGCAACCAATGACAAAAATATTGGTCCAATTTTCATATATATATACAGCAGAAACCTATTAATTATATACAGTGGAACCCTGACCTGTTAACTGCATACAGGTTATAAAGTATATTACTGCTAATTCAAGAAAAATCTTTTATTTTGTCGAGAAATTACCATGACACCCCTTCAAATTCCCTGTTTTTACCTTTTGGGTGACAGTCCATCCAATACAGACATTTAATCTATTATATCTTGTTTGACAGACTTTCATGTGCTCTGTCAAATGAAATATAATAGATTAAATACTCAGTTTATTTCTAAAATACAGGAAAGTACCCAAATCCCTAGTAAATGACTACTGATAATTTTCATTGGTAAAGAAGCAATTCAATCAACGGGGTTCCACTTCACTAACAAATATCTAACAGGAATAGTCAATTAACTGCTGCTCACTCGATTCCCTATACTTTGCAGATAAACAAAGTATTCAGCACTTCATATTCCATTTAACAGAGTTCTGTCTAACAAGATACTGCACCTCGAGTGGAACAAGGTTCCATCGGCAGTGCAAAAGCATTACAGATGGCACCTTGTTCCACTCAAGGGATGATATTATGGTTTAATATGCCGACTTCAGAAAGTGATGAGGCTAAAAAGGAGTGTGAATTAGAGGAATTTTCAGTTCTGTGGTGCCCACTTAATTGGGTATCTCTTAACTGAATAACCCTGTTAACTGAATATAATTTCCCAGCACAAAACCATTTACCATAACGCCAGTACAAATTTGACCTGTTAACTGAATATAGATTATAGAGTAAACTCCTGTTAATTACATAAAAAATCTTGTAACATGTCGAGAAATTACCCGGACTCTCCCCAGTTTTCCTTTGTTTATAGACCTATTTGGCCCGAGTACATCCAATAGATACATTTATTCTATTATATCTTGTTTGATAGAGCGCTGTCAAATGAGATATAACAGAATAAATTTAAGTTTATCTCTAGAATATAGGAAAGCAACAGAATTCCTGTTAATTGAATACTCCTGTTAACTGAATAATTTCCACTGGCAGGCTATTCAATTAACAGGGTTCCACTGTATATCCCTTGTGTGGAAGCATTGCAGGTTCCACTCAAGGGGCAATATAAAGTCCATGTAATGATGGATGTTTCTCATATTTTGAAAGGATATTAAAATGGATATATGCAGGAAAATTGTTTTTTTCATCAAAAAAGTTCATTGAAATCATTGGGAATTGTGAACAGAATGGGAATCTTATGTTCATCCACCCTGTTTAGGCTATACACAGTGGTGACAGTATTGGGGACTTGTGGCTTACAGAATGATTTTAACTATTTCAGAGCATGCAAATGTTAAATATACAGGCATTCATGTAATATATTATGTTTTGGGGTAACAGTAACTGCAATGTGTCCTTGGGCAAAGCTCTTAATCCCGATTGCATACGTGGGGGGCCACGATGGTACTAAGGCATGCTGTTCTTGTATTTAACCAATGCTAACCCTGTTTGTGCAGAGTTACTATGTTGGGGAGCCTGAGAGTTGCTTGCTGCTGCTCAGTGGTTCTCTCTGGGTTCTCCAGCTTCCTCCACCTTTAAAACTGTCGGACACTAGGTGACCCTGGCTGTCGAAAGTGTCATAAAATCCCAATAAATAAACATAATATATACAAAGAAATTTAGTTGCATATCTCCAATGAATTCCACCTTTAGTCAGTTTGATCCATTTCTTCTACTTCAACTCAAAGGTTAGCCTTTGGGTTGAAAGAGGGTTGTAGTAGAATAGATCAATGATCAGGCCAAACGAGTGTCCTGCTGGCATTTGTAACTTCTGCTGATATAAGATTCAAACGTGTGATGTGACATGGATGTATGCTGTCAGTGATATCAAAGATATCATGTATTAAGCCAAATAAAAAAAAATACATTTGGTTCTTGATCAATTAAGTTTCCAAATCAATGAGGGACGGAGGCTTTCATTTTTATTTTTCAGCTTTTGATTAATTTCTGGAAGAATACTAAATTACTTTTGGTCAGAAAAATTTGTTCACATGTTCTTGCCTTGTTAAAATTTATGGGAGAGTGCCTACAGACCAACTTCCATAAATTTTAACACGACAAATCCATACAGGCTAAACGCAATAATTTCACTTCACAGAATTTTTTGTTTTACCCTGAAATTGGTGTTCTTTGAAATATATTTACATCTACTCTAAATGCAGCTTAACCGTTTACCCAACGCAGACGATATCAAAATTTATTATTTTAAATATCATTTTTTAAATTTTTTCAAAAAGTTTCAACAATACCATATCATGTGCCCCCTCTTTGGAACGAGCTCAATGAGCTCGTTCCACAGAGGGGTCACATGATATGGTTTTGTTGACATTTTTTGAAAAATAATATTTTTTCAGCTGCTGAATTTGCATATTACGTGGGCAGATGCGGGCGATTCGTTGGGTAAAGGGTTAAGGCTCTTCTTCAGGCTGAATGATGCAAAAAAATGAACTGAAGCACATACAGTGTATAGTATTGGTTTTAGTGTTGAAATGACCAGGACAGTTTCAGATCGATTTGTCACCAGCCCTAAGTTAACTGGGAGGAGTCCAGTAATCTTTTCCCTGTACATACAGTACAATCAGAATGAAACTCCTTGTATCAAGTTACAGTGCCTCCATTTGTGGCATGGCTGCAGAATGGCTGTGATAATATGTAAATCCCTCATAGAACGAGATCAGTTTCAGAGGAAAATCCCAGAAAGTCTGACATCAAAGTTGTCTGTTGGTTGACGTTTAATACTGAATTGCAAACATTCCAGCACTGGAGCAAAAAAATAAGCAACTTACGCTCATAATTTTTAAAATTCTGCCTCCATTTAAATGGAGTTTTCAATTGAATAACAGATACAAAAGACATTTAATATCTTGGTTTAATTATTTACTTTGTGTGTTGTTTTTTTTTTAAATTGGTTTGCAACACACATGAACAGGTAAAAAAAAACAAGAGGCCTGAGGGCGCTCACCTGACATGGTAGTCTAAATATCAAACCAGGGACTTGAATAAGCTGCATACGCCCCTCCTTAGAAAAGCATATACCAACTAGATGAAGCAGTCGTGCCCACACAATACTAATACACAGAATTTTCCTTCTATTTTCAGTTCCTGCACTTTTTAGTCTGAGATAAACGAATAAAAAACAGATTTTTTTTTTTATTTTTGTTCGGATATTTTTGAAGTCCCAAACAAAATATTTTCAGCCCAAAATTTTGTTTTCTTCTTAAAATTGACCGAAACGCATAAAAAACCAAAAAACAAATTTCCGGATTTTGGTCCAAAATTTTCTAAGTCCCACCCGCCCCCAAATTTTCAGTGTGAAAAGAGAAAATTTTTTTTGTCTTAAAATTGACCGAAACACATAAAAAAAACAAAAAAATGAATTTCCGGATTTTGGTCAAAATTTTCGAAGTCCCACCCGGACCCCAAATTTTCAGTGTGAAAAAAAAAAAAATTTTGTCTTAAAATTGACCGAAACACATTAAAAAAAAAAAAAAAAAAAAATTTCCGGATTTTGGTCCAAAATTTCTAAGTCTGGAATGGGACCCCAAATTTTCAGCCTAAATATGAACCCAGGGACTTGGCTTGAACAAACTTGAATCTCACCCCCATAAGGATGCTGCATACCAAATATCAAAAGATTCTTATTGGTAGATCTGAAGAAGATTTTTAAACAATATTCCTCATACTGCACTAATTTAAACATAATAATTTGCTCCCATAGAGAGCCCAAATATGGACCCAGGGAATTGATTTCAATAAACATGTGAAACAATCTTCCAAAGATGTTATATGTGAAATTTGAAAGCTTTTGGGGCAGTGGTTTGGGAGAAAAGTAGTCTTACATGTTTTTACCATTACCCACAGTGTTAAAAAATGCTGACTCAGCATTTTTTCAAAGTCCCAGAAAAGTACCCCATGATAAAACCGATAGCAATTTTTTTTTACCATTCCATTCTGTTGGTCCTAAGGAAGCTTCACACCAAATAAGAATTCTCAGTGCCGTGTCGTTTTGGAGATATGGGCGTTTTAATTTTTTTCTATTTTTAGCTCCTGCAGTTCCCATGGGGTGAAGGGGAAAAAAATTGGGGCATAAATTAAGTACTTATGACCCAATAAGCCCTCATATCAAATTTGGTCCAAATCTGCCTCTCGGTTTGGAAAACAGAAATTTTGGAAGGAGCAAAAATTCTTGCCCCTCCCATAACGATGGCAAATATAGCGCCTAGAACTTCTCTTGAACAAATCTGAGTCTACACCCAAAAAGGAAGCTGCACACCTAATATCAAGTCTCTGCTACTGCTGGTTCATGAGAAGATTTTGTAAGATTTAGGCTCACTTTTTGGGCGTGGGTCAACTTGATTTGAACAAACTTGAATTGACATATGATAAGGTACATGCACGGCAAATTTTGTTGAATTTGGTCCAGTAGTTTGTTAGAAGAAGTCGATAATGTAAAGTTAACGCCGGACGGACAGACGCCGGACGAAAAGTGATTAGTAAAGCTCCCCTTGAGCTTTGCTCAGGTGAGCTAAAAATGGGGGGGGGGGGGGGGGGGGGGGGGACTGAATATAAAATACAAAATGGATGTATTTTTAAAAAAAACGCCAACAATGCTTTCCTCTAGATTTGCATTGATTCGTAGTGGGGTGCCTACTGCCTGGAAGGGACAAATGGAATAATCGAATGCTTCGCAAATGATGACCAATCCCAGAAATCCACACACAATATGGCTAAACACTATTTTTACATTATTTACATAAAACATGGCCAATACTGATGTTTCAAACTCTGTCAAGGCAATCAGCTGGCCACTGGTTTGTGTGTTTAATGGTCATTATATTATTGTACAAGTATTGCTTTGACAGTGATTAAAGATTAATTTAGGTAACAAGTTTGTTGACAAATAACTAATTGTGGTGACAAGACTCACAAAAGATTAAATGCAGACCTACCAGTCTGGTACTGTAACTTGTATTGGGAATGGAAAAAAAGATGAAATACACTGGCCCGGTCCTGTAACTTGTATTGGAAATAGGATATATATGTTGACAAGTCGATAATGAATTTTTTTAGTTGACTACCAGTAATAGTACTCATTGTGTTGACTTGGGCTAGTCATTTCAAACTGACTGGTTTTGATATTCAAATTTAGATAAATGTTCACAAAATATAGGTGAAAATTCCAAAAGAATTTCAAAGGGTGTTTCATATTTTTTTCAAAAGCAGAAAACCATGTTATTTTTCATATGTGGCCCATTTTGAGACCTTGATGATCCATCAAAAAGGACACACATGCTGACAAAAAACAAGACTGAAAACACCCATTGTCAAATGCTTTGGGCACACTGGAAATGGCTGCAGCACATCTATTTCAAAATATAATACTGCCATTTTAACCCTTTGAACCCTAGTGGTATTTTCCATATCAGTTCAATGGCAGCAACAGGAACAGTCCATATTCTTTATTTGGGGGTAGACCAATTAATATGTTCAATGTGCAGACTTGGGGCTGCACGTTGAAAATATTGATTGGTTTACACCACATCTTCACTCAAAATTCAAACTACTTAATGAAATTATGAAGTATCATGTTACTGGGCCAGAAAAGTGGCCTCTGGGGTTCAAAGGGTTAAATATACACCATCTGATCACATAACGTGTGTTTAGAACATCAATATATTATCACGAAATTCTTTAAAAATGGAATTTTTTTTCTGGCTACATTTACTAAATATTTTGGTAGTTAACTTTCAATATTTAACCCCCTTACACAAATTGCAAAATATCCATATTTGAAGTAGCTATTTTTCCCATAATGCAACTGGGAATTTAACCAATTCAATCTTGTTTGACAGAGCTCATTGAGCTCTGTCAAACAAGATTGAATTGTTTAAATTTCTAGTTGCATTATGGGAAATATTTGCACGCTGAACTTTAGATATTTCGACATCAGTGCGCAGGGGGTTAAATATGAAATCTTGAGTTCTTTCATACACCAAGTTAAACCTACATAGTAACAGGGACTATCTTTTAATACAATAATCCATTGATTTCATGAAGAACGCCCTATAAAATAACAAAACTATAAAACATATAAGATAGTTAACAATTTTAAGACTTCATGATGTATTTACATATACGTAACAAAAGACCAGTCACTGACCTTAATAAAAAAAAAAATACTGAAGGAAAAAAAACTAGTAATTCCCAATTAGATACATATAAACATCCTCTTTCTGGGAGTCGAGTTTGGAAAAGATGGAGGATATAGGTGACAACAGTGTAGCTTGTGTATAATACAGAGCCCAGAAAATTCTCTCCTGGCAAAATATCACCTTTAAGTCAGAGTGAAAGATTACTTTTGGTTGACAGAATTTGTTCACAGTGGATTGCTTTGTTGCCATTTACTAGAAAATGCTTCTGGGCACTCTCCAATACATTGTAACAAGGCAAATCCAAATACAAAAGCTATTGCTGAAGGCAATTACACCCCCAATGAAGCATAAATGATTAAAAACAAAGTAAGGTCTGTAAGTCTGTTGAGAAAATGAGGGCAACTTTTTTATAACATGTGCAAGAGTGGCTTGCCATGAGGATCCTTCATACCAAATTTCAGTGAAATTCATCCACTCACTTTTAATATATTGCTGCGGATGGACAGATGGATTCATGTAAACCAGTATATCCCCCTCCTTTCTCTTTGAGAGTGGGAGTATAAAAATACTTTTACTTCTGAAAGAATATGAAGTTCATTAACAGAAATGGAAGCCTTTTAATTGTGGATCCAGCACTTCTCAATGGGGCCAAAATATGGGCTTCTAGCACTCTACCAGTTCAAATATTTACTCTTAATCATTGTATTTTCAAGATATTTTCATCAAATCTAGTCATGACTGCTGTGAAGCAACCATAACTAGTCCTGATGAAAAATTAATGTAAATTTAACTTAAAAAATTATTGGAGAAAAAATCCATTCAGTTTACACAGAAAATTTTTGATTAAATGTCCCCAAATTATACTTATTTCAGTGGCATGAGATATTCTGCCCTGAGCAGGAATTTCTGCCAACAGCATATAAGGAGTTGAGATATACAAAATATGTGATGAAGAAATTGGTTGAAAACACTAGTCTAGGTGGAAAGGAAAAATATGATAGTGAGGGTTGGTGTGCTTACCGAGGAGGTTGAAATGGTGGACAATTTAAAACTGAATAAAAATGTTCTCTCAGATGAATTAATTTGCATGAAGGTACATTAAAAATAATAAAAAAAAACATAAGTAATATTTCATAAAAATGTTTTTTACAAATTTTTCAAAAATATTTTGTGAGTCTGATAAGACCATGCATGTAAAGAGATTGAAGTGAGTACCAGCAACAGTATGACCAAAATAACTGGAGGCCAACTTGACTTGAATTTGTGACAAAAATTAATCCTCTAGAAAAAATGTGTCCCAAAGAAAGATTTCCCAATACTCAGATGAAAAATTAAGCATTATCAAAATTTTATACAGAATATGAGGAGTGACATTTTCTTGTCCATTTCAAAAATTGTATATGAATAGATGAAAAGTTTCTATAAGATTCTACTTCACCCAGGCATTCCTGGGCTCAGAGTCCAAGAAGGCCTGGGGGAGGGGGAGGACAAGTCTTACAGAGACTATACATAACTTTGGTACCCAACTTACAAGTATACAATCACAAATCTTAAAGTTCTGTGTTTTTATAAATTTTGGGAAATAAACCTCCATAACTTTTTCAAGACTTATTTCTAAATTTTCATGACCTGATAATTTTTAAACAACCACATGAATGAATAGGCCAAACATGTACTACAAACAAAAGTTATCACTCAAATATGCTGTTTTAATCATTAAGGAACTGGAGATTTTTATACATTTTCACTAGACGTTGAAAGTCTACCTCCTGTGGCTTTACCGTTCATTCTAATCAAGTCTTGGCTGCCTACAAAGGCAGCCAAGACTTGCCTAGAAACAACTGACAAGGTACTTAGAAAACAAGTTTGGAGTTTACCCAAACAATGCATGTTGAGGCACCTGTTCCTTCGCATTAAAATATTATCAAAGTCGGAATTAGGCCCTTAAGGGTTAAAAATATTTTTGCTTCTAAAACATAGCTTATGACCCCTCATTGGAACAAGCTCATTATTACCATTAGGGTGTCAGAAATTAGATTTTAGAAGTAAACAATCAAAAATTTTACTCTTTTATGAAACCAGATTGGAAATCTTATCTTCAATAATTGGTGATTATTACTTGGTTAGTTTCATATCAGCTGATATCTTGGCCAATATGAAACTAACCAAGTCATTACCTCTTTATTTATTAAACCAAAAATAAACAAGTGCATCGCCAGCGATCAGACAATCGTTCCCCAGTAGGTGGATACTGTGAAATATATTGATATTTCCTCAATAAAACCCAAACAAATATGGATATCAAAGGAACAACTCAACAAACTAGTCCCAATATTACCCATATTTCTGTGCTTTTACTGGGAGCATTCAAATACCTGTAAAAAAGTTAAGTAAGGCTAACTTGCATAATTTAGGCACAAGAAAAAAACCCTGTATAATATGTTATTTATCTTATGTCCCTTCCCTTCAAATCTGAAAATTTAAAACAAAAGCATCAAAGCATCTCTGAGATACAGGTGGTAACAGTACACAACATAATACGCACAAAAATATTACCTGAGAAAAAGGTTAAGTAAGGCTAATTTGCATAATTTATGCATGAGAAAAAAACCTGTATGGTATGTTATTTGTCTTATGCTGCTAGACCTCCATACCAAAAAAAATTATTGAAATCAGAAATGTTCAGAAGTTCTGAGCGTATAACAAATTACATGCAATTTCCAACAAAAATTGGACAACCAATTTTTGTCTGAAAACAATTGACGTGCATCAATTTTTCCTAATGCCCCATCAAATCTGAAAATCCGAAGCATCTCTGAGATACAGCTGGTAACAGGACAAAAGGACAGACTGATGGATGGATGGACAGACAGAGTGCAATCCAATAGTCCCCTTCACGGTGAAACCGTGGGGGACTAATAATTACAAAATATCTCAGATTTGTTACAGTTTTGTGACTGTATTATTGTTTTTCATTCTTTTCACAAAGTCCAAAGTTTCCTCTTCTTCTAGTTCAGCTTTTTGAATGTCTTGGCTTCCCTACTGGGGGAAGCTGCGACATTTGGATAGCTTAACCCTTTACCCAACATATTGCCCGCATCCGCCCGCGTAATATGCAAATTCAGCAGTTGAAAAAATATTATTTTTCAAAATATTTCAACAAAACCATATCATGTGACCCCTCGTTGGAACGAGCTCGTTCCAACGAGGGGTCACATGATATGGTTTTGTTGAATTTTATTGAAAAATTTAAAAAAATGATATTTAAAATAATAAATTTTGATATCGTCTGCATTGGGTAAAGGGTTAACTACCTCTTCTCCCACTTTTGATGAATCTCTGCTTATGACTCTGAATTTTAGTTTGTGATGAAGTTTCTGTACAATTCTCTTTTTTCTTCTCTTCCTCCACCTAAATCTTACTTATTGCCTTAATTGTGGATCAGTGGTTACAGCACTGAACTTCAAACCGAGAGGTCCATGGTTCAATCCTCGCCAGGGGTAACTGCATTGTGTCCTTGGGCAAGACACTTAATCCTGATTGCACATGTGGGGGCATGGTGGTGCTGTGTACTAAGATGTAGTGCATGTCGGTGGTGTACCTGTCTTCAAGCAATGCTAACCCTACTTGTGTGGAGTTAGTATGTTGGGGAATCTGACAGTTGCTCGCCATTGCTTGGTGGTTCTCTCTGAGTACTCTGGCTTCCTCCACCCGTAAAACAGTCTGACATGAGGTGACCCTGGCTGTCGCAAGTGTTGTTAAACTCCATTAAATAAATAAATATTGCCATCATTAATTCTTCACCATACAAAAACTACTCCCTTTTGCCCAGTAACACCAATTTTACATATTTATTCCTTTCGACAAATAACGGAGAAAGATTTTACTGTAAACAAAATGGTTGTCCAGTAACACTTCAAGGGGAAAGTCTATCTTGACTCATATCGGTTGAGATCGACATCTTATCAGCCAAGTTTGAAGTCATATCAGCCGAGCTCGAGAATGGGCAATTTTGAGAAAGAAAATCGTATCTATAATAAGTGTTAGGTAAAGGGTTAAATTTATAAGTTGAGGGTGACCAAAGTACTATGGCAAATTGAAATGTATATTTAATTAACCTGTCTGAAAAAAAGGATCCAGTTTGTCCCAAGATATTTGATCACTAATACAGTGGGGCCCACTTAAGTGAACATCTCTTAATTGAATAACCCTGTTCATTGATATAACTTCCAAACACAAAAACATTTACAATACCTCCTTTACAAATTTGACTTATTAATTACATATTGGTTATGGAATAAACTCCTGTTAATAGAATAAAAAATTGTGTCATATGTTGAGAAATTACCCTGACAATCACAAATTTTTATTGTTTATAATCCTATTTGGCATCAGCACATCAACTGCAGACAAGTATTCTATGTATTCTTGTTTTACACCTGCTCTATCAAACAAAATATATTAGAATAAATACTAAGTTTATCTATAAAATACAGAAAGTGAACAAATCCCTGTTAACTGAAAAATTTTCACTGGGAAAGTGGTTAATCGATTAACATGGTTCCACTTCATTCAAATATACCATGAATTTTTTTATTATATGACAAAAAGAATCTGGTAATTTAATTGGCTAAAACACACATCGAAGTGTTGATATACTCCAGTATTGCAGATCAATTCTATTTTTAACGAAATCGAAGTGATATTTCACTTGATATGATGATTCCAAACGCCTTTTTGCGATAAAAATAGAAATGGTATTTCCAACTTGCTCCTTCCTTCAGTTTCCCTGTTCCAATGTTTAGGAACTGTTCAAATATAAGAATTGACTACAACATGAACAAATAAGTTAATGCACATTGCTTCTTATATATATATATATATATATATATATATATATATATATCTGTTGAAACTAAATTTATTTTGTTGCACATGAATATGCTGTTTTTCTTCGAAAAATATAAAGTAAGGAATTTACAAACAATTTTTTCTGTCATAATAAAATAATAATTGACTTTCCTTGAGGTGTATACAAGGAATTATCAACCCTAGAAAAGTAATATTCACCTCTGCCTCAATAATTGTATAATATTGCATTGTTAACATGAAAGTGCATTTAAAATTCCATGATCTTTCCATAATCTCAACTATATTTTGCTATTTTTCAAGGTATGAACAGTAATTTTAAAATTCCATGACCTGTAAAAGTCCTAAAGTCTACCAATTACTTGCCCACTTGCTTCATGACAAGATGAGGCTTTTCTCTGCATACATTTATGTACAAATTGTGCAAACGTGATGATATACAGACACTTCTGAACTCCTTTATCCCTGCATACATGTTATTTGATTTCACTATGATTTTACTACGCAATGTAACAGTCAAAACTGGTCAGCGCTATTCACAAAAAATCACTATTTAATTTTCATTATTTTATTCAATTTTTTGTTTCAAAAACTTAGTTTATGGCCCCTTGTTGGAATAGGCTCATTGAGCTCATTCCAATCAGGGGTCAAAAGCTATGTTTTTGAAATACAGTTATTCAAGAATTTTGTTTGAAAGTGTTGTCCTCATTTACCTCGTGGTAGGCAAAGGGTTAAACATTTGAAAGTGTATAAATGAGTCAATATACAGGCACTCCTGTACTACTTTATCTGCAAACTTAACCCATTAACCAATTCAGATGATATCAAAATTTGTGATTTTAAAAATTATTTTTTCAAATTTTTCAAAATATTTCAACAAAACCATATCATGTGACCCCTCACTGGAATGGGCTCGATGAGCTCATTTCAATCAGGGGTCACATAATATGGTTTTGTTGTAATTTTCAAAAAATTAATATTTTTTGAAGTGCTGAATTTGCATATTACGCGGGCAGATATGGCTGATTTGTTAGGTAAGGGGTTAATCAAATATTGATGCATTAGGTCAGCGAATTCCACATTTAGTCAGTCAGGTCTATTTCTTCTACTTTATCTTTTGACCTGAAAGTTGACCTTTGTGTTTGTAATTGGTTGGAGTCAATATAGACCACACCATGTCCACACTGGCAGGTCCCCTCTCCCACACCCACCCCAAAAAAAGAGAGATTTATAATCTGAGATATGAGATAAAAGGGCATATCAGTTGTTTTCAAAATATAGTATATTTGTTGGTGTCCCCTCTCCCTCCACCATATTATTAACACCTTCCATGCTACAGTACGACTGCCGTGGACTGGTCACTTTCCACAGGGTGGGCAGTATTTCCACGGATGCAATAATAGTACATTAATTACAATTTTGCTGCTAATGATTTTTATTACCTGGTAAACACATCCATGGATATCACTGTCCACATGTGGATTTCTACCAGTCCACAGCGACTGTATTGTAGTATTGGAAACCTGATGGGTAGCAATATTCTTCCTGGGTTTTTATTACACATCCATTAAACTTTAAACCCTTGTATTCAACAGAATCGCCGCAATGATATAAATGATTCTGTATTCAACGGGTGATATACAAGCCGGAACTTTTTTACCGCAACGTTCAGTTATGCTTCGAAAAGTTTCCAAATTTTGTTACACAATCATCGACTGTCTGTCGCATAGTGTGAAAATGAAAACGTCCAAAGCAAAATAAAGTCGGTTCACAAAAAATTAGCCAAAAATGAGATAATATTTTTAAAAAACCCAATCATTTCCCACCAGAACATTAACCCAGTCTCGTGGCCGTTTCGTTTTGTGAAACCCATTATATCTAAATTGGTCAACTTTATTTCGGTAAATCTTCGTACATCTTGACATGCTTCGAACTTCTTTTAAAAACGTTTCTCCCTGCTGTTTTGCAAATCTGCATACATTTGTACTTATATTTTAACTAACAGTAATAGCCACCAAATGGTTAGGCGTGAATGGGCACCAGCCCATTCACGCCTAACCATTTGGTGGCTATTACTGTTAGTAAACAGTGATACGAATTTCAACAAACACTGGTTCCGAAAAGGTTGTTTTGATTTTTTATCGATCCATTTGATCAGTAGTACATCTTCAGTCAAAACAAACTCTTCACCTTTGGGTTTAAACATCGGAATTAAAATTTGTTTATTTAAATGAATTTTAATGCATGGGTTGTGTAATAAACGCAGAACGCAATGTGTGTTTGAATTGGTGGGTGTTTTACATAACTCGTTGGAATGGCGTAATCATATTTCGCTCGAGCCTATGGCTCTCGCGAAATATGACTACGCCATTCCAACTCATTATGTAAAACATCCACCGATTCAAACACACATCGTGTTCTGTCTATGTACGATATGATATAATAATTATTGCATGACATGTCCATGAGTATGTCAAAATAGTGGTCCCCTGCCTCGCCGACTACTATTTAGACATATTCACCTTTAAGCCATGCAAAAATTATGTCATGATAGAAACTTGAATCTAGAAGAATTTATGCATGCAGTTCAATAAACCTATACCTAATGAATCAGCCAGATCCAACCAACTCTATACACAAAAATGAAGTGCAAGTGCATGTGAAGCTATGACCATCTGAATCACATATGAACACTTTCTCACAGGCTGACAGACTAACACCAGTACTTATTTAGCTGCTCATCTTTTAGAAGAAAATAAATAATGCAACTACCATTTACACAGATCAGAAAAAGGGAGATGATGCTTGAGCTAGCCTTTTGGCACAGGACATATAAAGCACTTGAAAAACTTTTTTTTCTGTACTCTAAAAGTGCAAAGATAGAAAATGGTACTAGTGTTTCATTATACAACAAAAGCTTGTGTCTTCAGAAAGTAAAAAGATAGTACATTTTTCATATCACATTGTCAGACAATGTTTTCATCTGAGTCATCTTTTATCTCGAGAAGGCTTGTATGATCAGGTGTACTGCCCTTCTTCTTTCCACTGAGACGAGACATCAGGCTTCCTTGGCGGCTACCTCGAAGACTTCCATCTGCTTCTCCAATTCCTCTCTGAACTATCACATTATCAATACTTTGTTCAACAAGATACCGTTCATGATATTTTGGAGTCAACAACTTCTCTTTTCTTGGTTTCTTATACCTGAAAATATGGATATTTATCTTACAGCAAGACATATTTCCCATAATACAAGTAAACACATCTAGATACAATACAAATTTGTATTGAGGGTAGCAACCACATGTGGTATTGAGTTATATTACACATGTTGATACCACCATTCTTGATAACAGTACTTAAATCAATCACCAGCTCAACGAAATAAATTAGACATCGTTTTTTACCATGACAATATTTTTATATAGGCTTACCATGCGTTAAAACATGAAAATAAAACAAGAAACACACAGCCGGAATGCAACTTTTAACTTCAGTGGTAAAAGTACAAGTGAAACAATGAATGGGGATTACGTCATGTATGAAGCAAGAACGTACTGCTATGGTGTCATGATCTTCATTCATAAAAAATTATAAATTTAAAGTAATTTGTATATTTTTATACTTACCAATGGCCCAGACTAGCTGGTGCTAACTCAAAGTTATCAAAGGCCAAACACAAATTTTGAACCCCCCAATCCCCGAAATTTGCTTGCAAAACAGAAAATTAAAAGTCCTATCTGGCCCTCCATACATTTACTCTCCGCGCATGCACAGACGTCAGGAAGTGACCAGAATTGGCGCCAACATCATTCTTTGTAGAAGAGAGTACAACAAAAAAATTCAGTCGGGAGGTATGAGTACCCACTCATGGGAGGGCCATCTCCGTCTAGGCCATTGGTAAGTATAAAAATATACAAATTACTTTAAATTTATAATATTTTTACACTGTAAACCAATGGCCCAGACTAGCTGAATCATAAAAAGGCAGAGGGCCAAGGACTTCAGAATTAGTAGATCAACATAGTTCCAAGCCTGCAATCCAAGGTGAAAGGAAATTAAATATAAAAGGAATTATATGTATGTCTCTCTATACAGTAATAGAGAAGACATATCATAAAAAAGGAGCCCAGTTCAAGTAATTCCGTATTCTTAGCATGAAGACTGCTAATTGGATGTAACAAGTTCCCAATTTTTAAGGCAAGCCCCCAAAATTAGGATGGCATATTTGGGAATGAGAGAATATCCCCCACAAACATACGCCATATACAATAATACTCCAGCTGTATGCAGGATATAATTACAGACAAAACAGCTTCAGGTAAAAAATCCCCCTCCCCCTTTTCTTTTGAAGGAATCTTCAAAGAGAAAGAGGGGAGCGCTCTGGAATCAGTAAAAGCGGTACCAAAAAACAATATAAATATTCGTCAAACAGGCACTCAGATATTAATTATTATTAATAAATGGTGCTTAACGCCACTTCAGAAGCTAAGGCTACTGCAACAATCCTGGTAATTAATATCGCCCGCTTATAACGTATACCGGAGTCGGCATACGCAAATAGGTCGAAAACCGGTGAAATAATATATAACATACACATGTCCAATAGAACCACAATGAACGATCTCTGGAGAGTAAACACACTTCTGAGGTAATCCACAGGCGACCCCATTCAGGCGTACAATAAATTCCAGTAACAACACTCCCCTAAGACTTCAAACAGAACGTCGACGACATGCATCAATGGATAGCAGCAAGTAGTGCAGCGATATAATATAGTTACATAAATAAATTCCTGATCGCAAACTCGAGCAATAAACAAAAAAATATGTTTGAAAACACAACATTATTCCATTATGATGATGTTACTACATTCATTTGCATTTTTCTTACAAGAAATGGCCCATGAAGCTAGCATTTAACAGAGCAGATAAATACATTTCTTCCACTTTACACCCAACCAATGAAACTGAGGCCTGAACTATTAGGTAAAAAAGTTTTCTTTTCTTTATTGTTTTCGTTCCCTGCTGTTTGATTGACCGTTGATGTACGCTGGCCATACCCCTCCTCCGGACTTGCTACTGAAAACAACAAGAGGCCCCAGGGAGCCTGAGGGCACTCACCTGACATGGTAGCCTAAATATCAACCCAGAGAATTGATTTCCACAAGTTGCATCTGCTCCTCCTAAGAAAAGCTGAAACCAAATATCCAAATATTCTGACCAGTGGATCTAAAAAAAAGATTTTTAAAGAATATTCCTCATATTGAACTAAGTCATAATTCGGGCTCCCACAGGGAGCCCATAAATTAACCCAGGGACTTGGCTTTAACAAACCTGAATCTCACACCCCTAAGAATTCTGCACACCAAATATCAAAACATTCCGACTGCTGGATCTGAAGAAGAAGATTTTTAAAGAAAATTCCTCATTTTGAACCAAGTTACAATTCGAGCTCCCACAATCAGCCCAAATATGGACCTAGGGACATGGCTTGAACAAACTTGAATCTTACCCCCCTAAGGATGCTGCATAAAAAATATCAAAAGCATTCATCTGCTGGATCTGAAGATTTTTAAAGAAAATTCCTCATTTTGAACTAAGTTGTCATTCAGGCTCCCATAGTGAGCCCAAATATGAACCAAGGGACTTGGCTTGAACAAACTTGAATCTCAGCCCCCTAAGGTTGCTCCATGCCAAATATCAAAACATTCCAACTGCTGAATCTGAAGAAGATTTTTAAAGAAAAATTCCTCATATTGACTAAGTTATAATTTGGGCTCCCACAGGGAGCCCAAATATGGACCCATGGACTTGGCTTTAACACACTTGAATCCCCCCCCCCCCCCCCCCCCAAGGATGCTACTCACCACATATCAAACCATTCCGACTGCTGGATCTGAAGAAGAAGATTTTTTAAGAAAATTCCTAATTTCGAACAAAGTTACAATTCAAGCTCCCACAGTGAGCCCAAATATGGACCTAGGGACATGGCTTGAACAAACTTGAATCTCACCCCCCTAAGGATGCTGCATACCAAATATCACAAGATTCTGCCTGCTGGATCTTGAGAAGAAGATTTTCAAAGAAATTTGCCTGAAATGCACTAAGTTCGAATTTGGGCTTCTATAGTGAGCCCAAATATGAATCCAGGTGGCCGATTTGAACAAACTGGAATCAGATCCACCCCACAATGCTGCATACCAAATATCAAAAGATTCTGCCTGCAGGATCTGGAGAAGATTTTTGAAGAAATTTGCCTGAAATGCACTAAGTTCGAATTCAAGCTTCTATAGTGAGCCCAAACATGAATCTAGGGAGCCGATTTGAACAAAATAGAATCAGATCCACCCCACAATGTTGCATACCAAATATCAAAAGATTCTGCCTGCTGGATCTGGAGAAGAAGATTTTTTAAGAAATTTGCCTGAAAAGCACTAAGTTCAAATTTGGGCTCCTATACTGAGCCCAAAAATAAACCCAGGGAGCCGATTTGAAAAAACTTGAATCAGATCCACCCCACAATGTTGCATACCCAATATCAAAAGATTCTGCCTGCTGGATCTTGAGAAGAAGATTTTCAAAGAAATTTGAAATGCACTAAGTTCAAATTTGGGCTCCTATACTGAGCCCAAATATATACCCAAGGGGCCGATTTGAACAAACTTGAATCAGATCCACCCCACAATGTTGCATACCAAATATCAAAAGATTCTGCCTGCTGGATCTGGAGAAGAAGATTTTCAAAGAAATTTGCCTGAAATGCAGTAAGTTCCAATTTGGGCTCCTATACTGAGCCCAAATATAAACCCAGGGGGCCGATTTGAACAAACTTGAATCAGATCCACCCCACAATGTTGCATACCAAATATCAAAAGATTCTGCCTGCTGGATCTGGAGAAGAAGATTTTTTAAGAAATTTGCCTGAAATGCACTAAGTTCGAAATCGGGCTCCTATACTGAGCCCAAATATGAACCCAGGGGGCCGATTTGAACAAACTTGAATCAGATCCACCCTCCAATGTTGCATACCAAATATCAAAAGATTCTGCCTGCTGGATCTGGAGAAGAAGATTTTTTAATGTTTTTCCCATTGCCTACAGTGTTAAAAAGTGCTGACTCAGCACTTTTTCAAAGTCCCGAAACTGTACCCTATGATAAAACCGATGGCATTTTTTTTTACCAATTCTTTCTGTTGGTCCTAAAGAAGCTTCACACCAAATAAAAATTCTCGGTGCCGTGCAGTTTTGGAGATATGGGCGTTTTAATTTTTTTCTATTTTTAGCTCCTGCGGTTCCCATGGGGCTACGGGGAAAAAAAAATCAGCATAAATTAGGTACTTATGACCCAATAAGCCCTCACATAAAATTTTGGGCGGGGCCAAAAATTTTGCCCCTCCCATAACGACGCCAAGTATAGCCCCACAAACTTCTCTTGAACAAATCTGAGTCTACACCTCAAAAGGAAGCTGCACACCAAATATCAAGTCTCTGCTACTGCTGGTTCATGAGAAGAAGATTTTTTAAGATTTCAGCACACTTTTTGGGTGTGGCCCTACCCACGGGCAAGGCAACTTGATTTGAACAAAATCAAATTGCGATGTCATAACAAACTATTACCTCAAATATCAATTAAATTGGTTCAGCGGTTTGGGAGGAGAAGATGCAAACACCATGTTCACGGACGACGGACGCCGGACGGTGAGTGATCACTATAGCTCTCCTGACTGAAAGTCAGGTGAGCTAATAAAATATTAAGGTATGCGTGTGTGTGTGTGTAGGTGTGTGTTTGTGTGTGGGGGGGGGGGAATAAATTATTTGAGTGGGGACACTCAAGGAAGCAGGTTGGTGAGGTAGGGAAGTGGGATAAAAGCTCTTTTTACAAGGGCTGACCATCTCCTGTAGTGTCACCCTTGCCCACGAGCCTCATTCTGTAAAATGTCAGTGAACTTGGTGTGAAGCCAACTGGGCATGTTTTGAGGCATTTACAATTGCCACATACATGGAGAATTTTTTCTCAGTTTGAAATGCGCTATGGGTGGATGTACATATAGGTGGGTATACAGTAGAAGTGGGCTTAAAGGAAGAGGTTGTTGCACAACAAATAAACATTATAAAAAGGAAACATGTTAAAAAATAAGAAGCCCCCCCCCCCCCCCCCCCCCCAACAGCATGGGAATATTGTCTTTACTTTAGGCCTACAATGCTTTTTCTAGGGGATTATTACGGCGATCAGTAACAACTCCCCCCTCTCCCCCACAAAAAAATGGACCCCCCCCCCACCATGTTAAATGTTAACCCCTATAGGGAAAATCAGGCAAAACATTTTAATATATAGATATTTATACTTGTAAGATGTATGAGGGCATGTCATCCCAACAAGATGAATGGCTGAAATATCCTAACAGGACAAAAACTTCTTTTTTCATTAACTTTTGGGGAAATTTCATGAAAAGAGAATAATGAAGTGTATAATTACGCTCTTTTGCGGTGGTTGTTTCACAGGTTTTAGTAGTTGCGGAGTAGTTATTAATATTTTAATTTTTCATCTCTTGATCGCCCACATTCACTGTCTGACTTGAGCAATAGTTTTTTTTCCATAGTGAGTTCAGTTGTTATATCCTAAAGTCTTACTTTGTCAGGCAACTGCGTTGTGTCATTGGGCAAGGCACTTCACCCCCACTGCCCACGTGGGGGCACAATTGCATTGTGTACTGAGGCATACTGCATGACGATGGTGCACTCATCTTCAGCCAATGCTTGCATGGAGTTAGTATGTTGAGGAGCTGACAATTGCTCGCCATTGCGCGGTGGTTCTCTCTGGATACTCCGGTTTCCTCCACCCATTACACAACCTGACGTTGATGAATGGAAAATTTTCCTCACAATTTTATAAAGTATAAATAACATGGAAATAGATAAAAAAAAAACAACAGGCCCCACGGGGCCTGAAGCGCTCATCTTGAACAGAACACAATTTAAACAGAGTCCAAGAATGAGTCTACATTAAGCAAGCCATCTCCATAGGCTACACTGTCAATCCTTGAGTCCCTCTGGAGTGACAAAAATAATCCGGGCATCATGCCTTTTCTTCAGTTGATCATAAAGTAAAATGTAGAGCTCCCCTATGAAGCCCCTTGTTAGAATCTATGTGGATTAATCTTAGTTACACAGCTCTAAAGGGTACTGAATACAAAATTTTTAATTCTTCAGCAAAATGGCCAATTCCGGCTCCCATAGAGAGCCCAAATATTAACCCAGGCTCTTGATTTGAACACAACTGAATCTGACTTCCCTAGAGATGTTGTGTACCAAATATGAAAGCATTCTGATTGTTGGATCTGAAGAAGAGAAATTGTAAAGAAATTTCTTCGAATTGCACTAAGTTCAAATTTGGGCTACCATAGCGAGCCCAAATATTAACCTATGATCCGATTTGAACAAACTTGAGATGTTGTATACCAAATATGAAAGCATTCTCACGAGCGGATCTGAAGAAGATTTTTTAAGAAATTCCCTCATATTGTATTAAGTTAAATTTCATGTTCCCATATGGAGCCCAAATATTAACCCATGCACTCGAATTGAACACCCTGGAATCTGACCCCCCTAGAGATGGTGTATACCAAATACGAAAGCATTTCGACTGGTGGATCGGAAGAAGAAGCTTTTTAAAGAAATTTCCTCATATTGCACTAAGTAAAAATTTGGGCTACCATTGCGAACCCAAATATGTACCTAGGGATCTGATTTGAACAAACTTGAATCTGACCCCCCTAGAGATGTTGCATACCAAATATCAAAGTATTCTGACTGGTGGATCTGAAGAAGAAGATTTTTTAAAATACCCTCCATACTGAACAAAGTTAAAATTTGGGCTTCTGTAGGAAGCCCAAATATTAACCTAGGTACTTGGTTTGAACAATCTTGAATCTGACCCTCATAACAATGATGGACACCAAACATTAAAAGATTCTGACTGGTGGTTCTGAAGAAGAAGATTTTTAAAGAATATTCCCCATATTACCCTATGTTAAAACTTCGAGCTCCTGCAGAGAGCCCAAATATGAACCAATGAGCTTTATTTCAACAAACTTGTATCTGACCCCCCTATGAATGCTGTATACCAAATATGATTGGTTCTGGAGAAAAGATTTTTTAAAATGTTTGCAAATATGCTGACTCAGCATTTTTTCGATGCCCATTACAGAACACCCTAACATAACCGATGGCAATTTTTTTTTTACCATTCAATTCTACTGGACTTAAAGATACTTCATACCAAATAACAGCTCTCTGTTCCATGCGGTTTGGGAAATATGGGCATTTGAAAATATTTCTATTTTTAGCAACCAGGGTTCCCATGGGGATGCAGGAATTTTTTTTTTTTGCATGGGTCAAGTACTTATGACCCAATAATACCACAAACCAAATTTGGTTCATACCGGACCATCGGTTCAGAAAGTTAAAAAATTTATAGTAATTTATATATTTTTTATACTTACCAATGACCCAGACTTAGCTGGTGCTAACTCCAACAAAACCAGGGCCAAACACAAATTTTGCCCCCCAATCCCCAAAATTTGCATCCAAAACAAAAAGAAATCATGTCCTAAAGGACCTCCATACTACGCCTCTACTGCGCATGCGCAGTGACGCAGTCGTCCCGAAATTGGCGCCAATTATCATTCTTACTGGCAGTGCCTGGTCAGCGCTATGTACTCAGCGGGGAGGCAAGAGTTCCCAACTCCAGGGAGGGCCATCCCCGTCTGGGTCATTGGTAAGTATAAAAAATATATAAATTACTATAAATTTTTTAACATTTTTATACTGTACCAATGACCCAGACTTAGCTGAATAGTAAACAGGCTGGAGGGCCTAGGACATAGAGGAAAGTTAAAAAATTTATAGTAATTTATATATTTTTTATACTTACCAATGACCCAGACATAGCTGGTGCTAACTCTTAAAATATAGGGCCAAACACAAATTTTGCCCCCCAATCCCCAAAATTTGCATCTAAAACTAAAGAAAACATGTCCAGAAAGGCCCTCCACACCTCGCCCCCACTGCGCATGCGCAGTGTCAAGGACGTTCCGAAATTGGCGCCATTTATCATTCTAATAACCAGTGCCTGGTAAGCGCTATGTACTCAGCGGGGAGGCAAGAGTTCCCAACTCCTGGGAGGGCCATCCCCGTCTGGGTCATTGGTAAGTATAAAAAATATATAAATTACTATAAATTTTTTAACATTTTTATACTGTACCAATGACCCAGACATAGCTGAATAGTAAAAAGGCTGGAGGGCCAAGGACATAGAGCAAAATGGAATACGCTCAATAAAATAAAATAGAGTCATCCCCTGTAGGGAAAAGAAGTAATAGGCCTTACATGTATCTTTCTTATTTATGATAAATTAGAAAGATACAACACCTTCCAAAAATTGAGCTTCATACATCCATGTACTCTATTAATATCCAATAATCCTTATACTAATAATTTTTAAAGTAAGCCAATAATAAAGTAAGTCTAGAGAATAGAGACTCTTATACTCCTAAAAGTGTGTGAGAATTGCATAATCATGTCCGTTGACATATGCAATATTCAAAAGCTATACTTTAAAAACTAAGACTTGAATGAATTTTATAAACTTAAACTTCTCACTAAACAACCATCCCAATAACAGCTCAGAATTACTAACTCCGGAGGAGGTATCCCCTTGTTTTCATAGTAAAAACAGGTGACCCAAGGGAACACCCTCCCCCCCCCCTTTTTCTTGCCCTGGGTCAAATAGCCCAGAGCGAAGAGGGCAGCCGAACGGAGACACTGCCGAAACAGACAGCCTACCTAGCTATAGTAGCAACTGTTAAGAGAATGATATTCTGAGCAGTAGATAATAGACCTAACAATAGAGGCCTCCAGAAATGGACTCGATATTTCTGAGATAAAATTCATGAATGGATGGCTGAGCGCAATGAGCAGCCTTCAAAAATCTATAATAGCAACACTATTAATGTAAGCCCAAGAAGTAGAAGAACTCTTACTTCATGAGCCGAAATCTTAAGCACAACTGCTAAGCCAATGATATACCATAAGCAGTACGCTAGTTAATAGAATCCATTAAAAATAAAATGGAGCGTAACGTCCTTCTACTAGACATCAAAGACAGAAGAAGCTTACGCCCTTGTAATAAACAGATATCTGTTTATAAATACATAAACTGTACCCGGAAAGAGTAAAGGTCTATGCCCATACGAAGACGGAAGGACCTTAAATAATAGGTTCCGGAAATAGGAGCCTAACTCTTATGCAACAATCCAACCTAAATAGTAACGGAAGTATTGACTCCGAAACTATGAAAGTGAAAATCATCCATCGATAGTGCATGAAACTCACTGACTCTACAGTAAAAGAGAAACCAACAGAATTACTGTCTAAAAGGTCAGAATTTGAAAACTACTGTTTCCAGAGGCTCAAATGATTACATAGCTAAATAAGAACCGAAGTTAAAATCCGTATAGGAATTTAATCTAAAGATTCTAAGTCTACTTATCAAAAAGTTACTAACTGACTTAGATAAAGAGACAAAAGACTCAATTGTAAACTATCGTAGAGTGCATAGGTATGAGGTAACATAAACCTATAACCTAAATAACAACAGGCTGCAGTAGATCTTGTGAAACAAGTATACTAAAAACTAGCAATGCGTAGTATGGAGGGATCAACCATATGAACATAATGATCCCTACACCACGACGGAAGAGCCTCCACTTTAGTCGCATAGAATAGCGAAGAAGAGGATCTCCTATAGTAAGAAATCGCGTCCAAAGCTCGTCCAGTACAGTGCTTACAATGCAATACGGACCACACAACGGAATACATGAAGGTTGCGACCTTGCTGGTTGTGATAAAGATGACACGATTTACCCAGTGAAAAAAGATCCTCACATAGAGGAAGATTTCACGTTAAGATCCACAGTAGACAAGAGAGTAAATTACTCATGATCTCTGTGAAGATAGAAATGCTATCAACAGAAATGTATTGTGGTTGTTTATCTTAGCAATACCTGCTAAAACAACAGCGCCGGAGGATACGCGTATCCTATCATTCCGTCCTATAGATCAATAGAGCGTTAACAGTATTAGCTCAGAGATCTGGACAAGCCAACACATACGTCTGCAATTGATTAGCAAGCTGTGTCATAAATAAAACATCATTGGGCGCTCCCATAGATAGCAAATCTGATTAAATACTTGTTTGTAGAGAGTCCATTCTGACAGCAACAAGCGACCCGTAAGAGAACGGGAGTGCGATAAAACAATCAGACGACCCAGAATATGACGGACCAAAACTGAACTTGGTGTACTATAACCAACAGACGGATTCTTTCCATTAAATTGAATAACGGAAACGAAAGAGTGCCTCCCTGGTTCCGGAGATACGCCACTACTGTCGAATTAAAGGACAGGAATTTGGGCATGCGTTTCTGAATAATGTTCATGCAATGACATAAAGCAAGCCTAAAAAACATTATTCCGCGGAAGTTAAACTGATAGCTAAAAGACTGCGGAACCCAAAGACCCTGGCACTTCGAATCCGTAGGGATCAGAATATCCCAATCTGTTTGACTGGCAACCGTCATAACAGCCACACTAGGGTCCGGCAACTGCGGCGGCACTCTCTGAGTCAACCACCGAATGTTTGCCCTAGTCTGAATCTCTTGTAACACTAGATAGACAAGAGAATGTATAAATCAAGCAATTCATGGATTGCCGGAAAGTTGCCGTCGAAGAGAAGCTCCTCCGAGAACGAAGCGATTCTGAGAGAGTTCTTAACCTACTATCCACGCGTGGATGTAGCTAGGGCTGCATCACGTCTAACCAACTCCAATCAGCCACTGAAGGGCGGAGTTATACGTGAACAAACTACTGCCCTCAAAAGAAATTACATTGAGAATAATATCCCGTAAATCTTTTCTTGAAGACGTAATGATAACGCCTCAGTAAGGCGGATTACGTATAATAAAGCGTCTAAGTTAAGTCTACTATACATAATGTCGTTTCCAACATTGAAGTTGGAAAAGACATAAACGGCGAAAAAGAATATATGCAGTCTTTAATCACACCGTCTAGACGCATATGAACTCTCGGTATGCCCTGCTCTGCCAAAATAAACTATATGTAAAAAAGATAAAATGGCAGAAATGAGCCACGCGGACAAGAAACTAAACTATCATGCTTAGTAGCAGGCTTGTATATATATATAATATATAGCGTCGAAAAATAAAACACATGTTGTAATGACAATATTGGACTGCGTCGGTAAGTCAGGGACAAAGTCCCTGTACCGATCGAAAAATCCGAGTCCAATGACGCTATAAGTCTCTTATCCAAGATCGCAGCAATGAAGTCCGAACAATAATCACTGGAAGAAATGCCAGAAGATATGAAAGGCATCTTCCGATACTACTAAAGGGAAAACTCGAAATCTTTCGAATCCCTTTCGCCATCCTGTCGGACCCTATAAAGCGTTCGGTCGTCCGTAGCTTGATGCAACCGCGGACCGCACCGACCCAGCGCCGTCGGATAATTCCTGATTCGACCGAGAAACCGTCAATTGCTGGGATGCTGCGAAACAACTGTGCTAACTCGGATAGCACGTCCGTCACTGAGGCCTGAGGAGCAGCGGTCTTACGATGCATTGCCGCAGGAAGCTCCGAGATCGTTACCCCGTGCATACTTCCAATATGCGAGCGAACGGAGTGTATAGGCCTCGTGTCCTTTGGCTACCGGATGGCGCAACCTATTCGCTGTGGAATCACTGAATGCCGAAACTGATCGGAAACTCGAGGTCACGTAGCCAATGTGCGGTCGTGTGCCCTGCTGTGAGGATGAGGAAGCATTAAAGACAGTCTCTCGGACTGTCAATATAACGGAGCGTCCCGAGCAACGAACATATGCTCCGAATGTAAAATATCTGAACCACAACATGCGGTCCCCTATGTTGTTGGCTTCCTCCGATCCGTCCTCAATCTGCCGTCACTGGGTGAGTACTAAAGTAATTAAAGTGCTCGCATCACCCAAATCTCCTTCCTAGACCGCAACGGACGAACCCGGCAGCCGAACCATTCGATGAATGTACGCTACACCGGGTGAGCTAGCGAATGTCACTCCGTAAGCGATAGACATATTCCATGAGCACCTATTGCCGCTAACTCATCATTAACTATGACGACAGAGGCACACTTTTGAAGACATCTCCATAACTCTTCGAACAAGAAACCAGAAATGCTTGGATAGCAAGCATAAAATAATAATATATATAGCGTCGTTCAATAATTCGAAAGTTTGTGTGACATTATTGGACTATGTCGGAACTGAGGGACGATGTCCCTGAACCGAACCAAAAATTTTTAAGTCCACCGACGCTATCAGTTTCTTATCCGACATCGCAGCATATGTTGTTCCGAAAGGGAAAGCTTGAAATCCACCGAATCCCTTTCGGTATCCCGTCGGACCGGATGAAACTTTCGGACGTCCGTACCCGCTTCCGCGGAGCGTCCCGACCCAGCATCGTCGGATAAAATATATGCGACAGATTCAGTTGATGCTGGGATGCTGCGATAAACTGTGCTATTAAGGAAAGCACGTCCGTTCCCGAGGCCTGTGCAGTAGCGGACTTACGATGCATTGCCGCTGGAAGCTCCGTGTACGTTGACTCCCGCACACTTCCTATGCGAACGTCCGGAGTCTGCAGGCCTCGAGTCCCCGGCTACCGACCCAGCGCTGTCGGATAATTCTCGATCCGACGCCGTTTCTGTCGGCTGCTGGGATGCTGCGATAAGCTGTGCTATGTGCACAAGAATGTCCGGCGTCGAGACCTGCGGAGGCGCAGTCTATCGGTGCTTCGCCGAGGGCAGCTCCGCATCAGATGGCTCCCGCATACTTCCTATGCGAACGTCCGGAGTCCATCGGTCTCGAATCCCTGGCTGCCGGATGGTGTGACCTGGTCGCCGAAGAATCCTTGATCGGCGAAGCTGGTAATATATCGGCGGTCACGCAGCCAAGGTGCGGTCGTGTGCGCTGACGAGAAGAGGAAGCCTTAGCAGTCTCAGCGGACTGCCTATACAACGGAGCGTCCCGAGCGACGGACGTATGCTCCGCTAACGACACATTTGTACCACAACATCTGGGGCCAGATGTTGTTGAACGAGAGAGGGGCCTCTCTCGCTTGCCGTCCGGATGGACCGGAACGAGCTAAGAACCGGACTAAAAGGCTTCCTCCGTTCTCCCTCCGATCCGCCGTCACTGGGTGTGCATTAAGTTAATTTTATAGTGCTCGCATCACCCCAAAATTCCTTCTAGACCGCAACGGACGAACCCGGCTGCCGAACCATTCGGTGAATGGACGCTACACCGGGCGAGCTAGCGGACGTCAAAGGCCGTCGAACCTACTAGGGTCCTCTTAGGCAATTGGCGTATTACATGAGCACTTTTCCGCTAGCCCTTCATAATTGTGACGACGGAGGCACACTGTTGGAAGACATCACAGATACATCACCCTAATCTTGATCGTCTGAAATAGAAATTGATAAAGTAGAGTGACCCTGCGGGGAAAGGACCGGAGTGTCCAAATCCCCAACAACATACCGTGACATACGCTTCCCATATTGTCATCGAAATCATACGATACAGAACAGGAGTTAATGCGAGTACACTGACCACATATAGAATGAAAATAAGGTCAGAGGAAGACTTCCTCTTAAAACAATTGATCAATATCCTTTCCATGTGAAAAGAAAACAAGTCCTGGTACTCGCACTAACCCCTGGCAATCAAAATACATAATAATAATATGATCCATTAATATAGAAAAAATAATTGAAATCAAAATATTTTGAAAAAATATTTTTTCAGAACAGCCCAAGTTTCTGAAAAGTAACGTTGAGCCCCAATGGATCCCAAGCCTAAGTGTGGACAAAAATTTTAAAAATATTTTAAACAATTTATTCAACACTTACGAACAATAATAATGTATCTAGTTATGATTAAAATAACATAAAGATATTATTATTTAGAAATCCCCCCCTCACACAGAGGGCTGTTGTAAATGTAAACAATGAGTGTAAAAACACTAAAATAAGACTCCAGGCACCCAGGCCCGAAATCAGTTACCAAAAATACCCCATCTGATGCAAAACAGAGACTTCCAGGGAAGAAACTGCAGAACATCAGATGGTAGATGCAGAACACAACGCCTAACCACCCGTAGGTGAAGACGTAAACATGGGGAAAGAACAGAATTCATTCTGTTATTAAGCTAAAACTCCCAAGAAATTTTAGTAATAATAATTACAGAAACTATGCCAAAAGCATGGGAGAATAGCAAGGGGGAATTAAAGGACAGGGAGAGAGGAAAAACACTTGAAAACACAGTGTAACTAAATAATCAGAATGACAACAAAATGGCTGCTGCCTTGAAAATAGGTAACTTAACATAATTTCATTAAAAAATTTTAAGTTACAGCCCTGATAATATTCTGTCACACATTCTTTTCCTCTCCTCCTTTTCTATCCTCCTTAGAATCACCATTTCACTAATATTTATGTGTCTGGCATCATTTAAACTGAGATTTAAAAGCACAAAGATCAGTCAGATGTTAACTGATGAAGGGCCAAACTTAGAAAGATAAATGGCGCCAATTTCGGAACGTCCTTGACACTGCGCATGCGCAGTGGGGGCGAGGTGTGGAGGGCCTTTCTGGACATGTTTTCTTTAGTTTTAGATGCAAATTTTGGGGATTGGGGGGCAAAATTTGTGTTTGGCCCTATATTTTAAGAGTTAGCACCAGCTATGTCTGGGTCATTGGTACAGTATAAAAATATCCAATAAGCTCAACTATATAGTAAAGAGGTAACCCCTTAAGGAGAAAAGGAGTATTAGGCTTTATTCTCTATTAACATCCAGTATAACCCTTATACTAATTATTTTTAAAGCAAGCCAATAAATAAAGTAGTCCAGAGAATTGAGACTCTTTATAATCATTTAAAAGTGTCCGAGTATTGTATATTAAAGCCCGTTTGACACTTGACATATACAAATGCTTCACACCGAGCTACACTTTAAAAATAAGACATGAATGAATTTAAACATTAATATTACACTTTAAAACCATCCCGGAAGCGACTCAGAAATACTGACTTGGAGGAGGCATTCCCTTGCTTTTCACTATAAAGCAGGTGACCTAAGGGAACACCCGCCCCCCCCCCCCCCCTTCCCCTTGCCCTGGGTCAAATAGCCCAGAGCGAAGAGGGCAGCCGGACGGAGTCACTGCCGGAACAGAAAGCCTGCATAACTATAGTTGCAACTGTTTAGTGGACGACATTCTGAGCAACAGATAACGGACCTAAACAATGCAGGTCTCCAGAAATGGACTCAATATTTCTGAGATAAAAATTCGTAAATGTGGATGGCTGAGACCAATAAGCAGCCTTCATTAAATCTGTAATAGCAACACTATTAGCATAAGCCCAGGAAGTAGAAAGAGCTCTTACTTCATGAGCAGAAATCTTAAGCACAGACTGCTGAGAAGAAGATAAATCTTCATAAGCAGTACGGATAGTTAACTGAATCCATCTAGCAATAGAATGGACTGAAATGTCCTTTCTATTAGGCATCAAAGACAGAAAGAAACGTTTCCGTCCCTTTCTGATAAACTGAGATCTCTGTTTATAGATACGTAGTGCTCTAACAGGACAGAGTAAAGGCCTACGCCCGTCTGAAGACGGAAGAGCCTTAATAACAATAGGTTCCGGATATTTATTAGGAGCCTGATTCTTAGCTAAAAAACCCACATTAGTAGTGAAGGTGATAGTGTTCCCAACACTACGATAATGAGAATCATCCACCGATAGTGCATGAAGCTCACTGACTCTTCTGGCAGAAGAGAAAGCTAAGAGAAAAGCTGTCTTATAAGATAAGAATTTGAAATCTACTGTCCCAAGAGGTTCAAATGGCTTTTCCTTCAATTTAAGGAGAACCCAAGCTAAATTCCACTTAGGAATTAATCTAAGAGTTCTGGGTCTATTTATATCGAAAAGTTTCTAACCAACTTCGATAAAGAGACATTATATCTAATTTGTAAACTATCATGATGTGCATAGGTATCAGATAACATAGATCTATAACCCTTTATAGTAACAGGCTGCAGTTTGATTTCGTCAAACAAGTATACTAGAAAGTTTGCAATGTCTGGTATAGAGGGATCAAATATATCTACAGAATGATCCCTACACCAACGACGAAAAACCTTCCACTTAGCCGCATAGTTTAGCGAAGAGGAGGTCCTCCTACAGTTAGAAATCGCGTCCACTGCTCGTCCTGTAAAGTGCTTGCCATGCAAGAAGGACCGCACAACGGAAAAACGTGAAGGTTGAGACCTTGCGGGTTGTGATGGAGTTGGCGCGATTTCCCCTGCGAAAGAAGATCCTCTCGTGGAGGAAGCTTCCGCGGTAGGTCCCACAACAGACACCTGAGTAGATTTATCCACGGTCTCTGTGGCGACAGAGATGCTACCAACAGAATCTTGCATTGAGATTGTTTTATCTTTAGCAATACTTGTTGAATTAACGGCGCTGGAGGATACGCATATCCTATCATTCCGTCCCAAGGGATCGACAGAGCGTCTACTGCAAATGCTCTTGGATCCGGACACGGAGACACATACGTCTGCAACTGATTGTTGAGATGTGTCGCAAATAAGTCTATCATTGGCCGTTCCCATTGGTAGCAAATCTGATTGAATACTTGTTTGTTGAGAGTCCACTCCGACGGCAACAAGCGACCCTTTCGTGAAAGGGAGTCTGCTAGCACATTCAGACGACCCGGTATGTGACGGACCGAAAGAAGAACGTGATGTTCTAACGCAAACAGAAGGATTCTTTCCGTTAGATGGAACAACGGAACTGAATGAGTGCCTCCCTGATTCCGTATATACGCCACTACTGTCGTATTGTCGGATAGGATTTGGACATAAGCATCGTGAATAATGTCCATCCAGTGACGTAACGCAAGCCAAATTGACATCATTTCCTTGATGTTTATGTGCTTGCCCAGGAATTGCGGATCCCAAAGACCCTGGCATCTCGAATCCGTTGGGATTAATGATGCACCCCAACCTGTTTGACTGGCATCCGTCATAACGGTAAAACTCGGATCCGGCAACTGCAGCGGAACTCCTTGAGTTAACCACTGAATGTTTGCCCAAGTCTGAATCTCTTGTTTCACTTGATCTGACAAGAGAACGTCTACATCGAGCGAATGAATTTTCACACTCCAATTCTGAGTCAGGAAAATTTGAAGAGGACGTGTGCGTAGCCGCCCCATCGGAATGAGATCTGCGGCGGCTCCGCACAGACCTATCAGTCTCATAAATTCTCTCGCCGTGACTTTGTCTGCATGCAGACAATAGCGAGCGTAACAACTGACTAATTTCACTCTGGTTAACGGCAGACGAACGAGATTGTTGTGCGTCTCGAAGCTCATTCCCAGATGAGTGAATGACTTGGACGGCACCAGATCCGACTTCTCCTCGTTTACTATAAAACCGAGACGTCGGAGCAATAGAAGAAGATTCTGAACATCGTTCTGAAGCGTTAACTCGTTGCCGTACCTCTGAAGAATGTCGTCCAGGTAGGCCGACGTTACCGCAGACGAATGAGCTCGGAAGTAGATCATTACCGAGTTCATTACCCGAGTGAAAGCCCAGGGTGCTAGATTCAATCCGAAGCACATCGCCCGGAATTGATACACCACTCCTAGGACTGCGAAGCGTAGATACTTTCGGAATGTCGGATGTACCATGACGTGAAAGTACGCATCTTTGAGATCTATGCTCGTTGCATAATCGTTCACCCGAATACTCGCTCTGACCGATCGAATCGTCTCCATATAAAACTTCGGAGCGACGATCAGCTTGTTTATCCAGCTCAAATCTATGACTGGACGGAATGAGCCGTCTGGTTTCGGAACCAGAAACAGATGGCTGTAGAATCCCAGAGATTCCTGATTTTCTACGACCTCTACCGCGTTCTTCATTAAAAGAGACTGCACCTCTGATAACAGAGCGTCTCTTTTCTGTGGATTTGACGGAAGATGAGTCCACTTTGGACTTCGAGTTAATGGAGGCTTTCGTTTGAAGGATATCTTTAGACCTTCCGAAGTCACTCCTCTCACCCAAGGGTCGTCCGTAATCGACGCCCACTCTTGTGAAAAACTCGACAACCTTCCGCCAACCGGAACGCGATAGAGGTTTAAGCCATCACCTCCTGGACCTGCGAGGCCTGCGGTAGGAGAAACCACGTCTTCCACGACCCGCACCTCGCCTCGTCGACCTCGGGGCGTCCGACCGATTGTCCCGGCCTGAAGGACGTCCCGAACGAGAGTCGCTATCCTGACGGTCTCTCGAATAAGACCAAGAGGACGCACCGGAACCTCTATAGGAACCTCTCTTGGGCGCATTAGACCCAGAAGTGCCTGTCTTATTCGTGTCTGCTGTATCCGACTTTTTAGGAGCCGATCTGAACAACAGAGAATCATTAGCTTTCTTTTTAATTTTATCATAAATAGCGGAAAGCTTGCCGTCAAAGAGAAGTTCTCCTGAGACCGAAGCGACTCTAAGAGAGTTCTTCACCTTAGAATCCACTAGTGTGGATGTAGCTAGGGCTGCGTCACGTCTAACCAACTCCAGATTTGCCACTGAAAGGGCGGAGTTACACGTGGAATAAGCTACTGCCCTTGAAAGAAGTCTTAAAGAGGATTGTATATCCTGAAACTCTTCCCCTTGAAGGCGCAGTGATAACGCCTTAGTAAGGTGATCTGCGTAAGATAAGGCATCTAAATTGGCTCTGTTAGACGCAATAGCTGTTTCCAACACCGCGGTTGGAATAGAAGCTGACGACGGTAATGATAGCTCTAAGTCTTCCGCCTCGTCGTCCATACGCAGAGGAACTCTCGGTATACCCTGTCCTGCCGTATCGAATTTATTCCTTGCATTAATGAAAGGCAGGTTGAGAGTATTAGCGGACAAGAAACCTGCTTTCCCCGCCCTGGAAGCAAGTTTAAATATAGCGTTGTTCAATAATTCAAATGTTCTTGCAACATTATTGGACTGCGACGGAAACTCGGGAGCGATGTCCCTGAACCGCTCAAAAAATTCAGAGTCCAATGACGCTATAATTCTCTTGTCCGGAAGCGCAGCAGTCTGGCCCGACGGAACAACTTGAGGGAGAAAGTGCCGGATGAAGTCCACGGCAGCTTTATGTTGTTCCGAAAGGGATAGCTCCAATTCATCCGTATCCCTTTCACCATCCGGTCGGACCTCCCGATGTTCCCGGTCGTCCGCCCCCGATGCTTCGGCGGAGCGAACCGACCCAGCGCCGTCGGATAATTCTCGATCCGACACCGTTTCTGTCGGCTGCTGGGATGCTGCGATAAGCTGTGCTATCTGCACAAGAATGTCCGACGTCGAGACCTGCGGAGGCGCAGTCTTTCGCTGCTTCGCCGAGGGCAGCTCCGCATCAGATGGCTCCCGCATACTTTTCCTATGCGAACGTCCGGAGTCCATCGGTCTCGAATCCCTGGCTGCCGGATGGTGTGACCTGGTCGCCGAAGAATCCTTCATCGGCGAAGCTGGTAAAATATCGGCGGTCACGCAGCCAAGGTGCGGTCGTGTGCGCTGACGAGAAGAGGAAGCCTTAACAGTCTCTGCGGACTGCTTATACAACGGAGCGTCCCGAGCGACGGACGTATGCTCCGCTAAAGACACATTTTGTACCACAACATCTGGTCCCAGATGTTGTTGTACGAGAGAGGGGCCTCTCTCGCTCGCGGCCCGGCTGGACCTGGACGAGCTAGGAACCGGACTAAAAGGCTTCCTCCGTTCTCGTTCACTATCCGCCGTCACTGGGTGTGCATCTATTATTTTTATAGTGCTCGCATCACCCAAAATTTCCTCTTGGACCGCATCGGACGAACCCGGCTGCCGAACCATTCGGTGAATGGACACTACACCGGGCGAGCTAGCGGACGACATTTGTCTAATCTCCATGAGCACTTTTGCCGCTAGCTCTGTATTTAATTGTGACGACGGACGCGCACTTGAAGAAGATAACATGGAAACATCACCCTGTTCTGGTTCCTCTGAAATAGAAACTGAGAGAGTAGAGTGACCTTGTGGAGAAAGAGCCGGCATCGCTCTTTCTCCAGAAACAACATATCGTGACACACGTTTCCAATGTTTCTCATCCCAATGTTCACATACAGGACAGGGATTAATGCGAGAACACTGACTACAATTAATGCAATAATCATGAAAGTCAGAGGAAGATTTCTTCCTATTACAATTTGAACAAGTTCCCTTCATTGTGAAAGAACAACAATAAGTCCTAGTTACTCGCAAAAACCCCTGACACAAAGATACATAATAACATGATCCATTAATAAATGAAAAAACAATTGCAAAACAAAATAATTTTGAAAAAATATTTTTTCAGAGAAGCCCAAGTTGCTGAAAAGTAACGTTGAGCCCCGATGGATCCGATGGCAAAGTGTGGTCAAAAATTTTAAAATTATATAAAATAATTAATGAGACACTTTCGGATAATATAAATGTATCTTATAATGAGATAAACTACCTCAAAGGCAAACAGCCCCCCTCAAAAAAGGCTGTTGCCAATGAAAACAAACAGTGTAAACACAGAAGAAAACATGACTCCAGGCACTGAAAAAAACTGGCCCGGAATCAGTCATCAATTACACTCTATCTGATGCAAAACAGAGACTCCCAGGGGAGAATCTGCAGAACATCAGATGGAAGATGCAGAACACAAACGTTATACACCCATGGGTGAAAACGTAACTATGGGGAAAATAACAGAAAACATTCTGTAACCAAGCAACTCTCCCAGGGAATTTTTAGAAATGAAACTTCTCAAAAATATGCCAAAAGCATGGGAAAATTGCCAGGGGGGACTTTAGAAGGCTAGGGGAGAGGAAACACTGAATAAGCAGTGCAACAATTAGCAAGAATGACAACAAGAGGCCCATGCCTCGAAAATAGGCAACTTAACATAATTTCATCAAAAAATTTTAAGTACAGCCCTGATTATTTTTTGCCACTTCTTTTTCCTCTCCTCCTTCTATCCTCCTTAGAATCACATTTTCTCCAAAAATTACGTGTCTGGCATCCTTTAAATTGAGATTTACAAGCACAAAGATCAGTGAGATGTTGACTGATGAAGGGCCAAACAGAGAATGATAATTGGCGCCAATTTTGGGACGACTGCGTCACTGCGCATGCGCAGTAGAGGCGTAGTATGGAGGTCCTTTAGGACATGATTTCTTTTTGTTTTGGATGCAAATTTTGGGGATTGGGGGGCAAAATTTGTGTTTGGCCCTGGTTTTGTTGGAGTTAGCACCAGCTAAGTCTGGGTCATTGGTACAGTATAAAAATATAGAAATTTTGGGCGGGGCCAAAAATCTTACCTCTCCTATTACAAAGCCAAATATTGCTTCACGAACTTCATTTGAACAAACTTGATTCTACACCTCAAAAGAAAGCTCCATAGCAAATATCAAGTCATTGTACACACTGGTTCTTGAGAAGATTTTAAAAATATTTTGGAGCATTTTCCCCCACTCCCTCTCTATGGGGCTGGGCATGTTGAGTTGAACAAAAATGAAATGCCCCTTTGGGACCATCACTCACACAAACTTTCACTTGAATTGGCCCAGTGGCTTTGGAGAAGAAGACCAAAACATGGTGTTGATGGACGACGGATGGACGGACGGCAGATGGAGAGCGATGAGATTAGCTCAGCTTGACTTTGTCAAGATGAGCTAAAAAGGCTAAATTATTATATTATATGGTACAAGATGTAAACTCCTTGTTACTCTATTGTTAATTTATTGAGTTTTTCTACCTGGTTTATGTTATGGCAAGTAGGTTTTTTCCTTGAAAAATAAAACTCCACTTCAAAATACCGTTCTTGTATACATTTTTGCCCAGAACCTCAAAATAAATGGGCTTAGTATACAGCTATTTTAATTAAATTTGTTTTGTTGGAATTCGTCTGGGATGACCAATTTTGACATTCGTCTTGTTGGGAATAAACCGCATGAGGAGGTGCGTAATAGCAAATTTACATGTGAAATATGATAAATTTTAAGTAATTTGTATATTTTTTATACTTACCAATGGCCCAGACTAGCTGGTGTTAACTCAAAATCTATCCAGAGCCAAACACAAATTTTGCCCCCAATCCCCAAAATTTGCATGCAAAACTGAAAAATTCAAGTCCTATCTGGTCCTCCATACTTTTGAGATCTGCGCATGAGCAGTATCCAGGAAGGTACCAAAATTGGCGCCAACCATCATTCTTCTACAGATTGCCTGTTAAATGTTATAAACAGCGGGGAGGTATGAGTGCCCACTCATGGGAGGGCCATACCCTTCTGGGTCATTGGTAAGTACAAAAAATATACAAATTACTTAAAATTTATCATATTTTTATACAACAACCAATGGCCCAGACTAGCTGAATCGTAAAAAGGCTGGAGGGCCTAGGACTTAAAGGAAAATACAATCTCTCAATTACTTCAGTAAAGGATAGCTCCTACAGGAGAATAGGAGAAGATAGGAATTAAATATGTCTTTCTCCTTTACGAGAAAAGAGAAAGGCATAACACCAACAATGTAATTGAGTATTATATAATATACTCTCCCAAAAAAGAAAGGGTGCATGCTAAAAAATAACACTAAAAAAAGATATATATCATTTTCATTCATGGAAATTTTATTCAATCACAGATGAATCAATTTGTGATCAACACGAGAAATTTCATTATGCTACGACGAATACTCTTGGTGCCATGGAGAGTCAAAGACACTAAGGGTTAAACACAAAAGTCACACACTCAATATCTGGTATGACCTCCATCTCCATCTGCATCGACTACTGCTGTGCATCTATGCCTCATGGAAGCGAACAAGTTAGCATGGAAGTGTTGTGGGATGTTGTTCCATATTCTGATAAGCTGTCTTTGGAGTTCCACAAGCGTTGATGGTGCATGGGGAAGCCGGCGTAGCTGACGTTTCATTTCGTCTCATACGTGCTCAATGGGTGAGATATCGGGCGAATTTGCGGGCCAGGGAAGAACATTCACTTGTTGTTGCTGCAGATACTGCTGAACAACACGAGCTGCGTGGGGTCGGGCGTTGTCCTGCTGTAGAATGACGCCGGGGCCGTGACGTTGCAGAAATGGGACAACAACAGGTGTAAGCACTTCATCACGATATCTGGCTGCATTGAGATTGCCATCAATAATGACCAGCTCAGTTCTGTTACGGGCAGTGATGCCGCCCCACACCATGAGAGACCCTCCCCCATAACGGTTTCGCTCCACGACACATGGATCTGCGTAGCATTCGTTTCGACGTCTGTACACTCTCTGGTGGCCATCTGATGATGAAAGATGGAATCGACATTCATCTGAGAATAAAACACGTCGCCACGAGTGTAAGGGATGCCTGAGATGTTGTCTACACCACTGCAGTCAAGCATGACGATGACGTAACGTCAAAATCGGACGAATTGCAGGTCTTCGAGAACGTAAGCCGTATTCTCTCAGCCGGTTGATTACTGTTTGAGGATGTATCCGTCTCAGGTTAGGGATGTTCCTGGCTGTCGTCATTGCCGTTTGTTGCCGGTTCCGGAGATGGACGACACCGATACACCGATCTTGCAGGGGTGGTAACTCGGGGTCTCCCGGAGCGGGGTCGGTCTCGAACGTCATCATGTTGTGCATGTCGATGGACTAGCCTGTTTACAGTGTTACGGTGGCAGTTCAAATGCTGGGCAACCTCTCTGTGTGTTCTGCCAGCTCTAATCATACCCAGGGCAAGGAGACGTTGATTCATTGTCGATCTTGGCATGCTAATGTGGAGTCGTTCTAACAGTAGCGCTAGTTTAAATGTGAATGATAGGAAGGCCTTACTTTAGTGTTTAAATACCCAAGGATTCACACTGCTGCATGAATTTTCAGACTCTCCACGTGCAAAACGTTAAAAAATTTATAGTAATTTATATATTTTTTATACTTACCAATGACCCAGACTTAGCTGGTGCTAACTCCACAAAAACCAGGGCCAAACACAAATTTTGCCCCCCAATCCCCAAAATTTGCATCCAAAACAAAAAGAAATCATGTCCTAAAGGACCTCCATAGTACGACTCTACTGCGCATGCGCAGTGACGCAGTCGTCCCGAAATTGGCGCCAAATATCATTCTTACTGGCAGTGCCTGGTCAGCGCTATGTACTCAGCGGGGAGGCAAGAGTTCCCAACTCAGGGAGGGCCATCCCCGTCTGGGTCATTGGTAAGTATAAAAAATATATAAATTACTATAAATTTTTTAACATTTTTATACTGTACCAATGACCCAGACTTAGCTGAATAGTAAACAGGCTGGAGGGCCTAGGACATAGAGGAAAATCCAATAAGCTCAATTATAAAATAAAGAGGTAACCCCTTAAGGAGAAAAGGAGTATTAGGCTTTACATGTATCTTTCTTATTTAATATTTAAATTAGAAAGATACACTACCCTTAATAATTGAGCACAATAACATTCATGTTCTCTATTAACATCCAGTATAACCCTTATACTAATTATTTTTAAAGCAAGCCAATAAATAAAGTAGTCCAGAGAATTGAGACTCTTTATAATCATTTAAAAGTGTCCGAGTATTGTATATTAAAGCCCGTTTGACACTTGACATATACAAATGCTTCACACCGAGCTACACTTTAAAAATAAGACATGAATGAAATTAAACATTAATATTACACTTTAAAACCATCCCGGAAGCGACTCAGAAATACTGTCTTGGAGGAGGCATTCCCTTGCTTTTCACTATAAAGCCGGTGACCTAAGGGAACACCTGCCCCCCCCTTCCCCTTGCCCTGGGTCAAATAGCCCAGAGCGAAGAGGGCAGCCGGACGGAGTCACTGCCGGAACAGAAAGCCTGCATAACTATAGTTGCAACTGTTTAGTGGACGACATTCTGAGCAACAGATAACGGACCTAAACAATGCAGGTCTCCAGAAATGGACTCAATATTTCTGAGATAAAAATTAGTAAATGTGGATGGCTGAGACCAATAAGCAGCCTTCATTAAATCTGTAATAGCAACACTATTAGCATAAGCCCAGGAAGTAGAAAGAGCTCTTACTTCATGAGCAGAAATCTTAAGCACAGACTGCTGAGAAGAAGATAAAACTTCATACGCAGTACGGATAGTTAACTGAATCCATCTAGCAATAGAATGGACTGAAATGTCCTTTCTATTAGGCATCAAAGACAGAAAGAAACGTTTCCGTCCCTTTCTGATGAACTGAGATCTCTGTTTATAGATACGTAGTGCTCTAACAGGACAGAGTAAAGGCCTACGCCCATCTGAAGACGGAAGAGCCTTAATAACAATAGGTTCCGGATATTTATTAGGAGCCTGATTCTTAGCTAAAAAACCGACATTAGTAGTGAAGGTGATAGTGTTCCCAACACTACGATAATGAGAATCATCCACCGATAGTGCATGAAGCTCACTGACTCTTCTGGCAGAAGAGAAAGCTAAGAGAAAAGCTGTCTTATAAGATAAGAATTTGAAATCTACTGTCCCAAGAGGTTCAAATGGCTTTTCCTTCAATTTAAGGAGAACCCAAGCTAAATTCCACTTAGGAATTAATCTAAGAGTTCTGGGTCTATTTATCGAAAAGTTTCTAACCAATTTCGATAAAGAGACATTAGATCCAATTTGTAAACTATCATGATGTGCATAGGTATCAGATAACATAGATCTATAACCCTTTATAGTAACAGGTTGCAGTTTGATTTCGTCAAACAAGTATACTAGAAAGTTAGCAATGTCTGGTATAGAGGGATCAAATATATCAACAGAATGATCCCTACACCAACGACGGAAAACCTTCCACTTAGCCGCAGAGTTTAGCGAAGAGGAGGTCCTCCTACAGTTAGAAATCGCGTCCACTGCTCGTCCTGTAAAGTGCTTGCCATGCAAGAAGGACCGCACAACGGAAAAACGTGAAGGTTGAGACCTTGCGGGTTGTGATGTAGTTGGCGCGATTTCCCCTGCCAAAGAAGATCCTCTCGTGGAGGGAGCTTCCGCGGTAGGTCCCACAACAGACACCTGAGTAGATTTATCCACGGTCTCTGTGGCGACAGAGATGCTACCAACAGAATCTTGCATTGAGATTGTTTTATCTTTAGCAATACTTGTTGAATTAACGGCGCTGGAGGATACGCATATCCTATCATTCCGTCCCAAGGGATCGATAGAGCGTCTACTGCAAATGCTCTTGGATCCGGACACGGGGACACATACGTCTGCAACTGATTGTTGAGATGTGTCGCAAATAAGTCTATCATTGGCCGTTCCCATTGGTAGCAAATCTGATTGAATACTTGTTTGTTGAGAGTCCACTCCGACGGCAACAAGCGACCCTTTCGTGAAAGGGAGTCTGCTAGCACATTCAGACGACCCGGTATGTGACGGACCGAAAGAAGAACGTGATGTTCCAACGCAAACAGAAGGATTCTTTCCGTTAGATTGAACAACGGAACTGAATGAGTGCCTCCCTGATTCCGTATATACGCCACTACTGTCGTATTGTCGGATAGGATTTGGACATGAGCATCGTGAATAATGTCCATCCAGTGACGTAACGCAAGCCAGATTGACATCATTTCCTTGATGTTTATGTGCTTGCACAGGAATTGCGGATCCCAAAGACCCTGGCATCTCGAATCCGTTGGGATTAATGATGCACCCCAACCTGTTTGACTGGCATCCGTCATAATGGTAAAACTCGGATCCGGCAACTGCAGCGGAACTCCTTGAGTTAACCACTGAATGTTTGCCCAAGTCTGAATCTCTTGTTTCACTTGATCTGACAAGAGAACGTCTACATCGAGCGAATGAATTTTCACACTCCAATTCTGAGTCAGGAAAATTTGAAGAGGCCGTGTGCGTAGCCGTCCCATCGGAATGAGATCCGCGGCGGCTCCGCACAGACCTATCAGTCTCATAAATTCTCTCGCCGTGACTTTGTCTGTATTCAGACAATAGCGAGCGTAACAACTGACTAATTTCACTCTGGTTAACGGCAGACGAACGAGATTGTTGTGCGTCTCGAAGCTCATTCCCAGATGAGTGAATGACTTGGACGGCACCAGATCCGACTTCTCCTCGTTTACTATGAAACCGAGACGTCGGAGCAATAGAAGAAGATTCTGAACATCGTTCTGAAGCGTTAACTCGTTGCCGTACCTCTGAAGAATGTCGTCCAGGTAGGCCGACGTTACCGCAGACGAATGAGCTCGGAAGTAGATCATTACCGAGTTCATTACCCGAGTGAAAGCCCAGGGTGCTAGATTCAATCCGAAGCACATGGCCCGGAACTGATACACCACTCCTAGGACTGCGAAGCGTAGATACTTTCGGAATGTCGGATGTACCATGACGTGAAAGTACGCATCTTTGAGATCTATGCTCGTTGCATAATCGTTCACCCGAATACTCGCTCTGACCGATCGAATCGTCTCCATATAAAACTTCGGAGCGACGATCAGCTTGTTTATCCAGCTCAAATCTATGACTGGACGGAACGAGCCGTCTGGTTTCGGAACCAGAAACAGATGGCTGTAGAATCCCAGCGATTCCTGGTTTTCTACGACCTCTACCGCGTTCTTCATTAAAAGAGACTGCACCTCTGATAGCAGAGCGTCTCTTTTCTGAGGGTTTGACGGAAGATGAGTCCACTTTGGACTTCGAGTTAATGGAGGCTTTCGTTTGAAGGATATCTTTAGACCTTCCGAAGTCACTCCTCTCACCCACGGGTCGTCCGTAATCGACGCCCACTCTTGAGAAAAACTCGACAACCTTCCGCCAACCGGAACGCGATAGAGGTTTGAGCCATCACCTCCTGGATCTGCGAGGCCTGCGGTAGGAGAAACCACGTCTTCCACGACCCGCACCTCGCCTCGTCGACCTCGGGGCGTCCGACCGATTGTCCCGGCCTGAAGGACGTCCCGAACGAGAGTCACTATCCTGACGGTCTCTCGAATAAGAGCTAGAGGACGCACCGGAACCTCTATAGGAACCTCTCTTGGGCGGATAAGACCCAGAAGTGCCCGCCTTATTCGTGTCTGCTGTATCCGACCTTTTAGGAGCGGATCTAAACAACAGAGAATCACTAGCTTTCTTTTTAATATTATCATAAATAGCAGAAAGCTTGCCGTCAAAGAGAAGATCTCCTGAGACCGAAGCGACTCTAAGAGAGTTCTTCACCTTAGAATCCACTATAGTGTGGATGTAGACAGGGCTGCGTCACGTCTAACCAACTCCAGATTTGCCACTGAAAGGGCGGAGTTACACGTGGAATAAGCTACTGCCCTTGAAAGAAGTCTTAAGGAGGATTGTATATCCTGAAACTCTTCCCCTTGAAGACGCAGTGATAACGCCTTAGTAAGGTGATCTGCGTAAGATAAGGCATCTAAATTGGCTCTGTTAGACGCAATAGCTGTTTCCAACACTGCGGTTGGAATAGAAGCTGACGACGGTAATGATAGCTCTAAGTCTTCCGCCTCGTCGTCCATACGCAGAGGAACTCTCGGTATACCCTGACCTGCCGTGTCGAATTTATTCCTTGCATTAATGAAAGGCAGGTTGAGAGTATTTGCGGACAAGAAGCCTGCTTTCCCCGTCCTGGAAGCAAGTTTAAAAATAGCGTCGTTCAATAATTCAAATGTTCTTGCAACATTATTGGACTGCGACGGAAACTCGGGAGCGATGTCCCTGAACCGCTCGAAAAAATCAGAGTCCAATGACGCTATAATTCTCCTGTCCGGAAGCGCAGCAGTCTGGCCCGACGGAACAACTTGAGGAAGAAAGTGCCGGATGAAGTCCACGGCAGCTTTGTGTTGTTCCGAAAGGGATAGCTCCAATTCATCCGTATCCCTTTCACCATCCGGTCGGACCTCCCGATGTTCCCGGTCGTCCGCCCCCGATGCTTCGGCGGAGCGTACCGACCCAGCGCCGTCGGATAATTCTCGATCCGACACCGTTTCTGTCGGCTGCTGGGATGCTGCGATAAGCTGTGCTATCTGCACTAGAATGTCCGACGTCGAGACCTGCGGAGGAGCGGTCTTTCGCTGCTTCGCCGAGGGCCGCTCCGCATCAGATGGCTCCCGCATACTTTTCCTATGCGAACGTCCGGAGTCCATCGGTCTCGAATCCCTGGCTGCCGGATGGTGTGACCTGGTCGCCGAAGAATCCTTCATCGGCGAAGCTGGCAAAATATCGGAGGTCACGCAGCCAAGGTGCGGTCGTGTGCGCCGACGAGAAGAGGAAGCCTTAACAGTCTCTGCGGACTGCTTATACAACGGAGCGTCCCGAGCGACGGACGTATGCTCCGCTAAAGACACATTTTGTACCACAACATCTGGTCCCAGATGTTGTTGTACGAGAGAGGGGCCTCTCTCGCTCGCGGCCCGGCTGGACCTGGACGAGCTAGGAACCGGACTAAAAGGCTTCCTCCGTTCTCGTTCACTATCCGCCGTCACTGGGTGTGCATCTATTATTTTTATAGTGCTCGCATCACCCAAAATTTCCTCTTGGACCGCATCGGACGAACCCGGCTGCCGAACCATTCGGTGAATGGACGCTACACCGGGCGAGCTAGCGGACGACATTTGTCTAATCTCCATGAGCACTTTTGCCGCTAGCTCTGTATTTAATTGTGACGACGGACGCGCACTTGAAGAAGATAACATGGAAACATCACCCTGTTCTGGTTCCTCTGAAATAGAAACTGAGAGAGTAGAGTGACCTTGTGGAGAAAGAGCCGGCATCGCTCTTTCTCCAGAAACAACATATCGTGACACACGTTTCCAATGTTTCTCATCCCAATGTTCACATACAGGACAGGGATTAATGCGAGAACACTGACTACAATTAATGCAATAATCATGAAAGTCAGAGGAAGATTTCTTCCTATTACAATTTGAACAAGTTCCCTTCATTGTGAAAGAACAACAATAAGTCCTAGTTACTCGCAAAAACCCCTGACACAAAGATACATAATAACATGATCCATTAATAAATGAAAAAACAATTGCAAAACAAAATAATTTTGAAAAAATATTTTTTCAGAGAAGCCCAAGTTGCTGAAAAGTAACGTTGAGCCCCGATGGATCCGATGGCAAAGTGTGGTCAAAAATTTTAAAATTATATAAAATAATTAATGAGACACTTTCGGATAATATAAATGTATCTTATAATGAGATAAACTACCTCAAAGGCAAACAGCCCCCCTCAAAAAAGGCTGTTGCCAATGAAAACAAACAGTGTAAACACAGAAGAAAACATGACTCCAGGCACTGAAAAAAACTGGCCCGGAATCAGTCATCAATTACACTCTATCTGATGCAAAACAGAGACTCCCAGGGGAGAATCTGCAGAACATCAGATGGAAGATGCAGAACACAAACGTTATACACCCATGGGTGAAAACGTAACTATGGGGAAAATAACAGAAAACATTCTGTAACCAAGCAACTCTCCCAGGGAATTTTTAGAAATGAAACTTCTCAAAAATATGCCAAAAGCATGGGAGAATTGCAAGGGGGGACTTTAGAAGGTTAGGGGAGAGGAAACACTGAATAAGCAGTACAACAATTAGCAAGAATGACAACAAGAGGCCCATGCCTCGAAAATAGGCAACTTAACATGATTTCAACAAAAAATTTTAAGTACAGCCCTGATTATTTTTTGCCACTTCTTTTTTCCTCTCCTCCTTCTATCCTCCTTAGAATCACATTTTCTCCAAGAATTACGTGTCTGGCATCCTTTAAACTGAGATTTACAAGCACAAAGATCAGTGAGATGTTGACTGATGAAGGGCCAAACAGAGAATGATATTTGGCGCCAATTTCGGGACGACTGCGTCACTGCGCATGCGCAGTAGAGTCGTACTATGGAGGTCCTTTAGGACATGATTTCTTTTTGTTTTGGATGCAAATTTTGGGGATTGGGGGGCAAAATTTGTGTTTGGCCCTGGTTTTTGTGGAGTTAGCACCAGCTAAGTCTGGGTCATTGGTACAGTATAAAAATATGCCTTTTCACAAACATGCAGCACGTTATTTAACGTTAATGCAATTTTAACGGGGAAAGCTGGTTTTGTGTTCAATATAACTTATTCATGAACAAGTTAACACTCTTTACACCTACGAAATTATTTTTTTGGAGGTTGATCAATTTCTGCAATGTACACTTTCTTTTTTGGGCGAGTATATATAATTCTCCATTTCAGAATAAAGTTAAGTTTTTGTGTCCAAATAAAAGAGTCTTCCCTCCAGTTGAGCTGATAATTCTTCTAACTTCTTTTCTGGTACTGTCACTCTTTGTGCACAGGAGTTCACAGAATAGATAGTCTTTGTAAGTTTCAGCATCAGAGGAGTGGTATAAGTGACGCCAAGAATTACACAGAGTCTCTCTAAGCAGTCGCGTAAATCAGAAGACCATTTGAAATCTAAATCAATTTTATCACACAATTTCTCAATGAAACACTCGAAGATCAAGGGGAAATGTTTGACAGTATTATGCATGTGATAACATGTATCGCCCAAGCCTGAAAATAAGCAGACTGTCATCTTCAAAATTAGGTCCCAGAGGGTGAATTTGGTGATGCAACCCTGCACAGCAGGGTAGCATCACAAAATTTACCCTCTGTGAACCTCAGTCTGAGTGGAGGTCTCAGGCCAAAACAGATGTACCTAGAGGATAAATTGGCCCATTGTATGGGATAGCATCAGCAAATTCACCCTTTGGGGACCTCCTTTTGCAAATGACAGGTTGCTTATATTCAGGCTTGATATCGCCATCTATATCCAAAAGGTGGTCAGCATGTTCATGAAGACGAGTTTCAAAGCCTGAAATCTTTCCTCTCAGCATTCACCACCTTCGACACTAATGCCTAGTACTTCACTACGTGTTCCTGCTCTTCACTATAATATGAACAAGAATTGTTAGCACTTTTTCGTACTTGTTACTTAAACACTTGTCGATATTAAGAGAAAAGGGCGAATAATGCATGTCATGCACCAACCGTTGTGATAAACTTCTGCTAACCCATCTTTTGACTTTATAACTTGCAGTCGTTCATTCCATGAACATTTCTCCTAACACTGAACGGTCCCTGGCCATTTTCTTTGCATATTCAATCAAATGTGGTGCCATCGAAAGTGGAAAATTTCTTTCACACTTGAATGCCAAAGTCCTTGCCTCTGCATGTGATCGCCTGTCAATAATATTTACAAATGGCTTGACTATTTGTTTCCGTTGGTTTGAACATATTGCGGCATTGTGAATATTATCTGGAGCACCATATGGCAGATCACAAGCTGGAGGACCATCACCCACTAAAACTTTTGGAGTATTCACACTTTGCTCCATCATTTCCACATTCAAAACTGTTGACGGCATTAACTGATTGTTAATTACTGTTTTTCGTTGTCTCTGATGGAGGGCTGACATTGAATGCATTTTTATGCATTTCTTCCCTTCGTTGGCATAGTTTATTTCTTTATTACACTACACACATCTGGCGATCCCAGGCCAATTCATTTTTCTTACGTAATCGGAAAAAAAGTCATCATTTACATCTTTCTCCTGTGTCCAGGCCATCCAAAATTTATTCTTGATACTATAATCGATGTTCAACGCATGGTCTGGATTTTTAACATCCATCGCCACAAATCTAAATTCGAATTGCAATTTAACTGGTAGAGTGCTAGAAGCCACTATCAGGGCTTTAATATGCAGAGCAGTTATCCCAGCCTAAAGGTGTCATATTTTGTGGATGTGTTTCATGTTATCTTAGAAATGTAATTACTTAGTCTATATGGGTTTGCCTTGTTACAATTTATGGGAGAGTGCCTCTTGGCACTCTCCCATAAACTGTAACAAGGCAAAGACATGTGAACAAATTTTGATGACCAAAAATAACTTAGCACTCTACCAGTTAAAACTTTCTTGAAGTATGACTGACACAAGTTCCAAATTTAAGAAAACAAGAGAACAACCTGTTACATGCACGGCCATTGGTCACTTTATTACGATGAGCCAATCAAGTGCTGTGTTATAGCAGCAGTAGTTGGTTTTTAACCTCGCAGTTTATTACGGGTAAAAATCCGGAAGTAAAACAAGAACAAAAAAAATAACGTTATTCCGGAATTCCTTCAAATCCTGGAAAACTTTCATTTCCGAGTCTACAACATGTCTAATAAACATATGATGGCAGAAGTCAATATGACATCCCAACACTATGAGGGAGTTGGTTCTGGAAGTAGAACTGAATTAATCTTATCACTTTTTTGGGTAATTTACTTCATTTACTGTTTACCCAACATGGCTAGCAAACATTTTCAAAAATATTCCTGAATTACTGACAATTTTTTTTTTTTTTGTCCTGAAAACCTAGCTTAATATTCCTCACAGGAATATGATGAGCATAGTGAGATTAGGGATCATAAGTCATGTTTTCAAGGTAAAAATTGAAAAAAATAATTATAAAATTGGCAAGGTTCATGAAGACAAACCACATACCATAGAGGTGAAATTCTATAAAAAAAATGACTAAGTTCAACAACCAGTAATTTTGTGAAATATTGAAGCAAATCAAAATCCTGACAATATGCACATCTCTGGTATATGTAGAAACATCCTGTGAAATAAAAAGTTCCTAGCTTGAAAAGTGTGAGAGGAGTTAGCAGAACAAACAATGTACCCTAGATGCAGATGGACAGTGGATAGCCGACGAGTGGATGGATAGACAGATGGACTGGGAAAACAATATGCCCTCCGACTATTGGTCGCGGGGGCATAAAAAAATTTGTTAAAAAGTACTCACAGCTTCAGTAGGAGTGATGAACAAACCACTGATACAGAAGACATTGCCATAGCAGCGGAAGCCATCCATGGTCGTAAAGAAAATCCAACTGGCATAAAAACACCTGCAAATAAAACACAAAAATATTTTTGATAAATATTAACCACAGGTGCAAGATGAGCCTAATATGTTCACTAGAATTTGAATTGCCAAAATGTAAGCAGAGTGATACCACGCATATGGCCTTACTGTTTAAATATCAGTGAGAAGGATTGCTCAGTTTGGTTTCTCAAGATTCCAAGATTCTTTAAACATCAATAAATAAATAAACTTATACACTCATGACATAGCTCTAGATGTTGATAAGTTAGCTTAAGCTTCAAAATCCATTTGTGAGATTTTGAGAAAAATTAATATTGTGGAATAAAATTGAATTTGGTTTATTAACTCTTTACCCAATGTAACATCCAAACCCAGCCAGCGCCATTCTCAAAAATAGCCAATTATTTTCATTATTTTTTTATTTTTTGTCTCAAAAACATAGGTTATGATTCCTCGTTGGAACAAGCTCGTTCCAACGAGGGTTCATAACCTATGTTTTTGAGACAAAAAATGAAAAAAATTAGTTATTCAAGAATTTTGTTTGCAAGTGTCGTCTGCTTTTCATGTTAGGTAAAGGGTTAAAAGTGAATATTTTTTTATACAGCTCTATGTTAGTAAATTGAATTAAATAAAAAATGAAAGTGTCAATGACAATGAAGCTCAACTTATCCAAGAAGGGACTGAACTAAATAGAAAGATTCAGTAATGCCAAGTCATTCACTCAAGTTTCTATAGAAAAGACATCGCACCAAATCTACATATGAAATTTGAAAAAGATCGGGTGAGAGGTGTGGCCTGTAGGGTCTGCTAATGGAATTGCTGACAAGTTATATGCCAAATCCAAGATGGCTGCTGGCAGCCATGTTTTTCAACAAAATTCAGTAAAATTTGATAGCTCCCATCCAGACATCATACCAAAGCTATATATGAAATCTGAAAAAAGATCGAGTGAGAGATTTGGCCTGTATGGTGTGCTAATGCAATTGTTGTCAATTTATATCTAAATCCAAGATGACTGCTGACGGCCATGTTTTTCAACAAAATTCAGAAATATTTGATGGCTCCCATCCAGACATCACACCAAAGCTACATATGAAATCTGGAAAAGATCGAGTGAGAGATTTGGCCTTATGGTGTGCTAATGAAATTGTTGACAATTTATATATGCCAAATCTGAGATGGCCTCTGGCGTCCATCATAGAGTTGGCATATAAATTGGAAAAATTTAATAGCACCCAACTAAACATTGCCCAAAACTACATATGAAATTTGGGAGTGATCAGGTGAGAGCTGCGGCCTGTAGGGTGTGCTAAAAGAATTGTTGGACAATTTATATGCAAATCCAAGATGGCCACTGGTGGCCATATTTTTCAACAAAATTAAAAAAAAATTGACAGTTCCCATCCAGATATTGCCTTAAAGCCACGTATGAAATTAGGAACTGATCAGGTGAGAGCTGAGGCCTGTAGGGTGTGCTAAAGAAATTGTAGACAGACAGACATATGTACAGACATACGGATGGACAACAGATCACAACCCATCCAAATAGCTCATACTTGACATTGTAAAGTTGAGCTAAAAAACAAAACGACAACCTATATTCGATTTAATCCCACATAATCAAAACAACTCCTCATTAAAATCTGCAAGTAAATTATCATTCCAGTAATTACACTGGGATAGATTAGAGATGTAAGACAAGTCTATTAGGAGGACAGTCACTCAGATAAACAATTACACATACTATGGTCTTTAACCCTTTACCTAACATGAAAAGCCAATAGCACCTGAAAACAAAAATACTGAATAACTATTTTTTTCCAGTTTTTATATCAAAATCATAGTTTATTACCCCACTGGAACGAGCTCAATGGTCTCATTCCAATGAGGGGTCATAAGCTATGCTTTTGAGGTAAAAAATGAAAACTGGATGTAAGGGTCATTACATTCTGTGGATGCCATGGAATAATTCCCCATGTTTTGGACCACTCAATCGATTGGGACATCATATTTTTGCCGTAAAATGTTCTTTTTATATTACTTTGGGCACACTAACAGTGGGTACAGTTTTCAAAATAAAATGGGCCAGGAATGACTGAAGAGATGTACTTTGATGGTGAGGATTCTGCCTTTGTAAAGAATAAAATATTTATAATATACTATTCCAAAAAAAGTAGAGGATATTTGATAAAAGTGAGATATATGAAGAAATATATTTATATTTTCATCAAAAAGACAGTTGAGGCATTTCACTGTGACATCTGGTGAATGATTTTAGCAATAGTTGGGTGTCTGACCAGCACACATTCCATGCACTGAGCTGTGGAAGACATGGAAGGTCAGTCAGAGAATTTATCACATTCGGTCCAAGACCTCAATACCTTGTTAATCCTCCTCAGTTCACAAGACAAGCACAGATCCGACGTGGTATTCTCCTCACCAAATGTCCAATATCAGTTTGACTGATGTTATTCCATTCTTCCTGCAGAGCAGTGGCGAGTTCCTGGACATTTGTAGGGGGCTGCTGGCATTGTCGTAGGTGCCTGCCAAGCATATCCTAGATGTGCTCAATTGGTGAAAGGTCTGGACTTCGTGCTGGCCAAGGCATAGTGGTGATGTTCCGCTCCTGGAGGAACTCTGTAGTGACACGGGTCCTGTGTGCTTTTGTATTGTCATCTTGGAAAATGAATAGATGGCTGTGACATCGCACAAATGGTGCCACATGCGCCGCTAACATGTTGTCATGGTAGTACTGCCCTGTGACACACCCTTGGATGACACATAATGCTGTTCTGCTTGTCATGGTTATGCCTCCCCACACCATAACCGATCCACCACCAAAACGATCGTGCTGCCTAATGGTTTTGTCAAGGTATCGTTCATTCTGCTGCCGCCACACTCTGTTTTGCCTGTCGTGGAAGTTGCGAGTGAACCTCGATTCATCAGAAAAGATGACGTTGCTCCACTAACGATTGTCCCAGCACTGTCGTGCTCCACACCAATTATGCCTTGCTGCAATGTGATATTCCGTCAAACGTGAAATTATTTGAGGTCGTTGAGCGTACAAATTCCAGCTGTGTAGGCGATTTCAGATAGTCTGACCACTGACTCGCACATCTGTAGCTGTGCAGTTGCTGTCCAATTTCTGAGGCACTTTGATGGCTGTTACGGAATGCTGTGGTTCGGATGAAATGATCCTGGTTAGCAGTTGTCGCCCTTGGATGACCTGACCGATGTCTGTCATCAACACTGCTTATCTGACGGTAGCGTGACCACAACCTGCTAATCACCAATGGAGTAAAATTGAGAGTTTGAACCACTGCAGCCTGTCTGTTGCAAGCTTCCAACATGCTAACGCCACATAAACGTTCGTCACTTGTCAGTCTCTGCATACCTCAAAACTTACGCTTTGACCAGAAACTGTTGAACAAGTTTATACCAATAAAAGAATGAGGAGTCCTCCGAAACAGCCTGTCCAGTACAAATGAAAATTTCAAAATGTACCCCACAGACATTAACACGACACTTATGCGAAAAACCTGCACAAAGTTTTCGTGGGCCGGTGACAATCATGATCCACACTAAACTTGGTAACATATTGATGTGTCCAATCACGCATATCCAGTACCAGTTTCTGAAAATATCAACATCAGTTTGGATATCCCCTACTCTTTTGGAATAGCATACATACTAATTTGTGTTGTTTTTATCAATAATCACCCACCTTGTTATCACATTTAAAACAGTCATGAAGATGATCAGGTGACAACAAATCCACCAGAAATAAATACATCTTCAGAGTTGAAAAGCATGTCTATCAACAAACAGGACAAGTCTAACACATCCCACAATTCTGTGTTAAACACTAATGATCCTAACAGTGTAGATACTGGAGAACAGCAGCTGAGCCATTTAATATGACCATAAGTACTGGGGTACAGTCAAAATTTGAGCAAATAGAATGAATTTCAATTTACCTTTGTAACAAAGAACTGAACTATTTTTGTTGTGTCCCACAGAGCTTGGTTTTCATTGGAAGAGGTTGACTCTATCCTATTTTGAAATTTCTACTTTATAAAAAAATTGCCCCTAAACTTCAACCAAGTACAAATTCAAATCAGTCAACAGTTCCGAAAACTGAAATTTGGGGCAGCACTATATATATAGCCTCTCTCAAAAAGAGTCCAAATATTATCTTTGTCACTAAAGGAAGTTGTATACCAAGCTGACATCTGCAAAAACATGAATACAACATCAAAATATTCATCAGAGACTCAGTTTTTTTAACTGGTAGAGTGCTGGAAGCCCATATTTGGGCTTTCTTCTGAAGTGTGGGTACTGCAACTTAAAAACTTCAAATTCAGTGGCTGTGCTTCATATTATCTTTGAATTGATATTATTTAGTCTGTTAGGATTTGTCTTGTTACAAATTGTAACAAGGCAAAGGCATGTGAACAAATTTTGATGGCTAAAAATAATTTAGCACTCTACAAGTCAAAAAATGTTGGCAATTTGGCCCATGATGGTGCCCCATAATAGCAATTTTCTTTCCTTTTTGATTTTATTACTACCGAAGGGGCATCATACTAATAAACTATCAAACTGTTCAAGAAATATGAGCTTCTGAACCCTTTTTGATTTTTACCTCCCTGCAAGGTTTTTACTCTTGAGAGAAAAAAGGTTTCAAACTTTTTCCACACTTTTCCAACGCAAGTCATGCCATTTTCCATACCCATTAGAGTACCTCAAATAAACAAAAGCTTGACTTTTTACAAAAAACTGTCCACAACATAAGGTAATATTTTTTTAAAGACATTTCTTATAAAACAAGAGCACCGCTGGGCATTGCATCATACGCCTGTGAACTGTTCAAATTGTACCATTTTAACACATTTGCAATTTTTTTAGAGTGCGAGAAATTTATACTGGCATATATATATATATGTTACGGTCATTTGAGAAAAAGACTAACAAGTTTGAAGCCAATCGAAAAACAAATACTAAAGTTATCATCCGGAAACCAAATATTTGACGAAGAATTCTAAGTCCAACAGGGGCCATAATTCAGGCAAAAATTGTTCAGACCGACCCCATATTCGAACTTGACCTGTATTTTGTTGTGATTAAACCACATACCAAGTTTGGAGCCGATCGGAAAACAAATACTAAAATTATCATCCGGAAACCAAATATTTGACGAATTCTAAGTCCAACAGGGGCCATAATTCAGGCAAAAATTGTTCAGACCGACCCCATATTCGAACTTGATCTGTATTTTGTTGTGATTAAACCACATACCACATTTGGAGCCGATCGGAAAACAAATACTAAAGTTATCATCTGGAAACCAAATATTTGACGAATTCTAAGTCCAACAGGGGCCATAATTCAGGCGAAAAATGTTCGGACCAACCCCATATTCGAACTTGATCTGTATTTTGTTGTGATTAAACCACATACCACATTTGGAGCCGATCGGAAAACAAATACTAAAGTTATCATCCGGAAACCAAATATTTGACGAATTCTAAGTCCAACTGGGGCCATAATTCAGGCGAAAAATGTTCGGACCGACCCCATATTCGAACTTGACCTGTATTTTGTTGTGATTAAACCACATACCACATTTGGAGCCGCTCGGAAAACAAATACTAAAGTTATTGTTCGGAAACCAAACGGACGGACGGACGGACGGACAGACGGATGGACACCGCCATAACATAATACATCCCGTTTTTTCAAACGGGCGTATAACAACTAGAAATTGAATGAATTCAATATTGTTTGACAGAGCTCACTGAGCTCTGTCAAACAATATTCAATTCATTCAATTCCTAGTTGAATTGTGGGAAATATTTACAGGTTGGAATTTGAAATTTACGTCATCACTGTGGAAAGGGTTAATTCTTCAAAAAATAATTTCCATACTTTTTCAATACTGAGGCCTCAATGTTTGACTGATGTTTTTTCCCATACTTTTCAAGACCTGTTCCAGGCCGACAGAATATTCCATCATTTTTTTTAGTATTTTAAAATGGTGTAAGAACCCCAATATTATCCAAAAAATGTTCTTTGAAAAATGTTAATCTTAAATCACTAAAGGAAGTTGCATACGAAAGAGACATGCATTATTACTGGTGGTTTATGAGAAACAGATTTTTTAAAGAATTTGGACTATTACGTATTGCCCACAGTGCACAAGGGTTAGCAACTTCCTACAAACAAATTTGGAAGGTTATCCCCAGTGATAATTTGTGCCAAATTTAGTTACATTTTTGCCAGTGGTTCTGGAGACAGATATGTAAAATTTACAAATGACAAACGATGAATGCCAAGTAATGGCAATAGCCCACTCTGACTTCAGATAAGCTGAAAAGACACAGTTTTTCCAATGGGTTATCTGAATATGTATCACAAAGGCAATGCAAAGAATAGAAATGCAAGCCCACCAACTTCAATAATGCAAAGCAGGTAATCTGACCCACCAAATTGGCTGAAAAACAGTTAACGCCCCACAAAGTAGATCTTCTGTTTTTGAGGTTATTTTTGTAAAATTGCATGTGAGTGGGGGTTTTAATATTTATTTTTTTTTATATTTGTAATTATTTCTTTGCCATCAAAAATTCATGTTCTTGGTTTATTTTATGTTTTATGCCTCATAACCTACAGAATAGCATGGGTGGTGGCGTATTTTGTCCCTTGAGTGCAAGTAGGCTTTGCAATGCTAAACCATTGCAAAGCCTTGTTGCACTCAAGGGACAAATTTATCAATTTTATTTACACAGGTAAAATATCAGGCATAAACCATTTAATTTTTAGTTTTTTTTAAGTTTGCATTGGTTATAAAAAGAGAGCATGTGGTAGCCAAAAAGACCATGCAGGAGGGCTGAGAAACAGATTTTTTACTTTTTTAAGCCTAAAATGGGAGCTTTTTTTGAGGGGGGGTTGGCTTTGGAAGTTTAGTTATGACCCTCACTGGAAGGTTTCAGTGAACCAGAATCTATGGTTTTGAAGAAAAACATGAAATATTTTAGTTACTCAGAAAAATATTATCATTATATTTATAAGGATTTAAAGTGCAGATTCTTTAACATAAATTTGTCATTAAAAATATTGGAACATTACCCATTTGTCGTGGAAAGTAACTGAAAATGATTTATGAAAAATCATGGACACGGTTCCTGCAGGCAAGGACTGATAAAATTCAAAGCTATTCAAGGTCGTTTCTTGATATATTTCAGCATTTATGAAGGCCCTACAATAGGAAACTTCAAGGATTTTCAAGGCCTTGCATTCACTAGTTCTAACTAGGACTTCTGGTTGTTATCCCTCCACCCAAGAAAGGAATTGGGAGGAGGGAGTAATGACTGAATGGGCCTACTTAGGACTTTGCCTTCATTAACCCTTTACCCAACAGAGACGATATCAAAATTTATTATTTTAAATATAATGTTTTTAAATTTTTCAAAAAATTTCAACAAAACCATATCATGTGACCCCTCATTGGAACGAGCTCAATGGGCTCGTTCCAATGAGGGGTCACATGATATGGTTTTGTTGAAATATTTTGAAAAATTAAATTTTTTCAACTGCTCAATTTGCATATTATGTGGGCGGTTGCGAGCGATTTGCTAGGTAAAGGGTTAACTGGAATATAAAACTATATAGCTAGGATTACATGCTTCATCAGCATATTTATTTCATAAATATTAAAGGCTTTTCAAGGCCCCTTTGACACATTTACCAGGATTTCAAGGCCTTGAATGACCCTTAGTTAAACTCCGCACCATTTCTTGAATCCAAGGCACCGTGGGAACCATGAGGGAAATATGGTTCTGAGAAAAATGCAGGAAACATGCGATTCATACAACCGATTAATGGAGAGAAATTAAGAAGCTTATCAATAAAAATTCACATCTATAAACATTGCAAAAAAGAGAGCAGATCAAATTTACATAACCACTATGATACACATTTGGATCCTCTCTTCAGATATGGACAGAATGCAACGTGTGTTTGAATCGGTGGGTGTTTTACATAACGAGTTGGAATGGCATAATCATATTTCGCGAGAGCCGTAGGCTCGAGCAAAATATGATTATGCCATTCCAATGAGTTATGTAAAACACCCATTGATTCAAACACACATCACATTCTGAGTTTATTACACAACCCATGCATTGAAATTCATTTAAATAAACAAATTTTAATTCTGATGTTTAAACCCAAAGGTGAAGAGTCTGTTTGTTTTGACTGAAGCTGTACTGATCAAATGAATCGATAAAAAATCAAAACAACCTTTTCGGAACCCGTGTTTGTTGAAATTCGTATCGCTGTTTCTCTTCGGCTGGTGCCCATTCATGCCTAACCATTTGGTGGCTATTACTGTTAGTAAAAATATAAGTACAAATTTGTGCAGATTTGCAAAACAGCTGGGAGACACATTTTTAAAAGAAGTTTGAAGCATGTCAAGATGTACGAAGATTTACCGAAATTTAGATATAACGGATCCACAAAACAAGACGGCCATGGGACTGGGTTAATGTTCTGGTTGGAAATGATTGGGGTTTTTTTTAAATATTATCTCATTTTTGGTCAACTAATTTTTTGAGGACTGACTTTATTTTGCTTTGGACGTTTTCATTTTCACACTAGGCGACAGACTGGCGATAATTGTATAACGAAATCTGGAAACTTTTTGAAGAGTAACTAATGACTTGATGGGAAAGGAACTAGTATGAACAGTGCTGGGAAAAAAGTTCCGGCTTGTACATCACCCATTGAATACAGAATCATTTATGTCATAGTGGCTATTCCGTTAAATACAAGGGTTTAAAGTTGAATGGATGTGTAATAAAAGGTTATAGTTACATGAAATGTCATACTCACCAGCAGCTATAGGAATACCAACAACATTATAGATTGATGCAGCAAAGAAATTTATTCTTATTCTGTTAACTGTTTTCTTGGATAACTGTATAGCTGCTACTACATCAAATAAATCATTCTGGGGAAAAATTAAAAAATAAGAATGATTAATGAAAATACATTTCACCAATGCAGTCCTGAAAACGAGACGGATGAGAGAGCAATTGCTCCTGTCAGCACCAGTGTTTTCTATTTTCCGAGAGCTAAAAAATGCACTCGTTGAAAAATATTGTGGAGCACTAATATACTGTGAGGGCATATAAAACGAAAGTGTCAGTGACACTGTAGCTTAACTTATGTGTTGTGTTTGATGAAAAGGATAATGATCAATGTTTATGAAAGGATTATGAAATAAGACAAGAATTGTGATAATTGGGAATATGTTCATTTCTGTTCCCTGTATGCTATGTTTTTGATAAAAATAATATGAGGTGTACACTGTACTAAACAGCTGAGAGGGTGGGTTAATATGACCTCACAGTTAATGTATGTGGCCCTCACAGTTAACGTATATCAACAAAAGTTACCAAGTTACAGTGAAATTATTCCAAAACGAGTCATCCTATCAAGTTACAATGAAATCCCTTCATAAATATGACCTGTAGACTGTGCTCAAGATTTTCGGCCTTCGAGCCCCTGTAGCCGTCACAGTTGCCCAATCGTGTCCAAAAGGGACGTTCTCATCTAGACATTATATGAAGTCAACCTACCAAGTTACAATGAAATCCCTTCATAAATATGACCTGTAGACTGTGCTAAAGGTTTCTGGGCTTTGGGCTCGGGCAGCCATCATGGTTGAATGATCGCAACCAAAAATGGACATTCTCATCTGGGCATCATCTGGAGTGATCCTACGAAGTTACAATGAAATTGCTTCATAAAATATGACCTGTAGACTGTGCTCAAGGTTTTCGGGCTTTGGGCCCCTGTAGCCGTCAGTTTCCCAATTGTGTCCAAAGGGGACGTTCTCATCTAGACATTATATGAAGTCAATCTACCAAGTTACAATGAAATCCCTTCATAAATAGACTGTGCTAAAGGTTTTTGGGCTTTGGCAGCCATCATGGTTGAATGATCGCAACCAAAAGGGGACATTCTCATCTGGAGTGATCCTACGAAGTTACAATGAAATCCCTTCATAAATATGACCTGTAGACTGTGCTTAAGGTTTTCGGGCTTCGGGCCCCTGAAGCCATCACAGTTGACCAATCACGAACAAAAGGGGATGTCATCATCTAGGCATTATATTGAGTCAAACTAACAGGTTACAATGAAGTCCTTCCATACATATGACCTATAGACTATGCTAAAGGTTTTTGGGTTTGGGGCTCAGGCCACCATCAAGGCTGAATGATCGCGACCAAAAGGGGACGTTCTCATCTAGACATTATTTGGAGTCATCCTACCAAGGTACAATGAAATCCCTTCATAAATATCACCTGTAGACTATGCTAAAGGTTTTTTGGCTTCAGGCCCCTGTAGCCGTCACAGTTGCCTAATGGTGTCCAAAAGGAGCTGTTCTCATCTAGACATTATATGAAGTCAACCTACCAAGTTACAATGAAATCCCTTCATAAATATGAACTGAAGACTGTGCTAAAGGTTTTCGGGCTTTGGGATCGTGCAGCCATCATGGTTGAATGATCGCAACCAAAAGGGGACATTCTCATCTGGGCATCATCTGGAGTGATCCTACGAAGTTTCAATGAAATCCCTTCAAAAATATGACCTGTAGACTGTGCTCAAGATTTTCAGGCTTCGGGCACCTGTAGCCATCACAGTTGACCAATCACGACCAAAAGGGTATGTCATCATCTAGGCATTATATGGAGTCAACCAAACAAGTTACAATGAAATACTTCCATAAATACGACCTATAAACTAGGCTAAAGGTTTTTGGGCTCGGGCAGCCATCTAGGCTAAAAGATCGCAACCAAAAGGGGACGTTCTGATCTAGACATTATTTGGAGTCATCCTACCAAGCTACAATGAAATCCCTTCATAATTATGACCTGTAGACTGTTCTAAAGGTTTTCAGGCTTCGGACCCTGTAGCTGTCACAGTTCCCCAATCGTGTCCAAAAGGGGATGTTCTCATCTAGACATTATATGAAGTCAAACCTACCAAGTTACAATGAAATCCCTTCATAAATATGACCTGTAAACTGTGCTAAAGGTATTCGGGCTTCAGGCTCGGGCAGCCATAATGGTTGAATGATCACAACCAAAAGGGGACATTCTCATCTGGGCATCATCTGGAGTGATCCTACGAAGTTACAATGAAATCCCTTCATAAATATGACCTGTAGACTGTGCTCAAGATTTTCGGCCTTCGAGCCCCTGTAGCCGTCACAGTTGCCCAATCGTGTCCAAAAGGGGATGTTCTCATTTAGACATTATATGAAGTCAACCTACCAAGTTACAATGAAATCTCTTCATAAATATGACCTGTAGACTGTGCTAAAGGTTTTCAGGCTTCGGGCTCGGGCAGCCATCATGGTCGAATGGTCGCAACCAAAGGGGACATTCTCATCTGGGCATCATCTGGAGTGATCTTACGAAGTTACAATGAAATCCCTTCATAAATATGACCTGTAGACTGTGCTCAAGGTTTTTGGGCTTCGAGCACCTGTAGCCATCACAGTTGACCAATCACGACCAAAAGGGGATGTCATCATCTAGACATTATATGGAGTCAACCTAACAGGTTACAATGAAATCCTTCCATAAATATGACCTTTCGCCTATGCTAAAGGTTTTTGGGCTCAGGCACCCATCAAGGCTGAATGATCGCGATCAAAATGGGATGTTCTCATCTAGACATTATTTGGAGTCATCCTACCAAGTTACAATGAAATCCCTTCATAAATATGACCCGTAAACTGTGCTAAAGGTTTTCGGGCTTCGGGCCCCTGTAGCCGTCACAGTTGCATAATCACGTCCAATAGGGGACTTTCTCATCTAGACATTATATGAAGTCAACGCACCAAGTTACAATGAAATTCCTCAATAAATATGACCTGTAGGCTGTGCTAAAGGTTTTCGGGTTTTGGGCTCGGGCAGTCGTCACGGTTGGCAGATCATGCCCAAATGGGGAAATTCTCATCTAGACATCATAAGGAGTCATCCTACCAAGTTACAATGAAATCCCTCCATATTAAACATGACCTGCAGACTGTGCTAAAAGTTTCTGGGTTTCGGGCTTGGGCAGCCATCTTGGTTGACAGATCATGCCCAAAAGGGGACGTTCTCATCTAGGCATTATACAGAGGCATCCCACCAAATTACAATGAAATTCCTTCATAAATACAACCTGCAGACTGTGCTAATGGTTTTCGGGTTTTAGGCTTGGGCAGCATACCGGTTGACCAATCGTCACCAAAAGGGGACGTTCTCATCTAGACATGACCCCAAACCAGCAAAAGAAATTTTGTGATGATCAGACAAGAACTGCGGGGTGTAGCCCGTGCTAAAGGAAAATGTGAACAGACTCACAAACTAACAGACTTCCGCACACGTGATGGCAATAGCTTATCTTGATTTTGTCAAGTTAAGATAAAAATGTGTGTTGTTTTGAAAAAGCAGCACTCTGCAGCCAGTGGCAAGTTACTGTCATAATTCAGCAATTCCTTATACATTTACATGTAGCCCCTTGAACCCGACTGGCCGTTTTTCTGGCCAGGAACATATGTCACAACGTCATTAAATAGGATGGCTGTTCAGTAAATATGTGGAGTAGAGCAATCAATATTTTCAACATGCAGCCCCCGAGGCTGCACGTTGAAAATATTGATTGCTCTACCCCAATAATGAATATGGACTCTTCTAATTGCTGCCATTGAACTGGAGAAGACGATACCACTGGAGTTCAAAGGGTTAAGGTTTCTGGTGTTTGGAGACAGTATTCCCTCAATTTTGTTCATTTTCAGCACTGCCAATGCATTTTTTTACATCAGATTATTATAATTTAATTTTATTTAATGATTTGCACTATGTATCGGCCAGGAGCAGTCAATATGTTGTTGACAGATTTTGTATTAACATGTTCAAATGGATAGGGCAGTGTTCCCAAAATTATTCTATTGCACTGGATGTTTTGCATGAAAGGGTAACTGAATAGAGTAGAACTCTGTTAATTGAATAGTCACTTTGTCAGTGAGAACTATTCACTGAACATGAGTATTCAATTAACAGGGATTGAATCACTTCTGACAGCCAAGATCACCTTGTCTCAGATTGAAGAATAGGAATTTCAGAGAATATTTTTCATATTGCATGAAATTAAAATTTGGGCTCAGGGAGCACAAATAAGACCCCAGGGACTGAATTTAAACAAATTTGAGTCCAACTCCCATAATGATACTGTAAACCAAATATCAAAAGATTCTCACTGGTGGAGCTTAAAAAGAAGAAGATTTTTGAAGAATATTCCTCATTTTTGCACTAAGTTAATCTTTGGGCTCCCATAAGGAGCCCAAAGTTTGAATCTAGAGACTTCCTTTGAACAAGCTTGAATTTGACTCTCATAAGGATGTTGTATACTAAATATCAAAAGATTCTCACTGGTGCATCTGAAGAGGAAGATTTTAACTGGTAGAGTGCTAAATTATTTTTGGTCCTTAAAATTTGTTTGTGCATCTTTGCCTTGTAACAATTTATGGGAGAGTGCCAGTGGGCACTCTCCCATAAATTGTAACAAGGCAAATCCTATCAGATAAAATAATATCATTTCAAAGGTAATATGAAACACATCCACAGAATATGAAGCCTTTAGACTGCGGTACCGGCACTTCAGAATAAAGCCCAAATATGGGCTTCCAGCACTCTACCAGTTAAAGAAGTGCACAAAGTTAAAGTTTGGGAGCCCAAATATGAACCCATGGTCTTGATTTGAACAGACTTGAATTTAATTCTCCTAGGGATGCTGTCTACCAAATATCAAAACATTTTGATTGGTGATTCATGAGAAGACAATTTAAAAAAATGTTGAGGGGTTTTAACAGAGTTATACCAAACTTGATTCTATACCTCAAAAGGAAGCTTCATATAAAATATCAAGTCATAGTACCTACTGGTTCATGAGAACATTTGAAAAAAAATTTGAAGCATTTTCCCCCACCCCCTCCCTATGGGAATGAGAAAGTTGATTTGAACAAAAACAAAAGGAGATGTCAGAACAAGCAATCACCTCAATTTAACAGAAATCGGTTCAGCGATTTTGGAGAAGGTGCAAACATAATGTTCACGGACGATGGATGACAAACGATGAGTGATCACAATAGCTCATCCTGACTTCGAGTCGGATGAGCTAAAAAAAAAATTATAAATTTAAAGTTATTTGTATACTTGCCCAAAAAAGAAAGTGTGCATTGCAGAAATTGATCAAACTCCAAAAAACTAATTTCGTAGGTGTAAAGAGTGTTAACCTGTTCATGAATAAGTTATATTGAACACAAAAACAGCTTTCCCCGTTAAAATTGCATTAACGTTAAATGACGTGCTGCACGTTTGTGAAAAGGCATGTTTTGCACGTGGAGAGTCTGAAAATTCAGGCAGCAGTGTGAATCCTTGGGTATTTAAACACTAAAGTAAGGCCTTCCTATCATTCACATTCAAACTTGCGCTGGTGTTAAAACGACTCCACATTAGCATGCCAAGATTGACAATGAATCAAAGTCTCCTTGCCCTGGGTATGATTAGAGCTGGCAGAACACACAGAGAGGTTGCCCAGCATTTGAACTGCCACCGTAACACTGTAGACAAGCTAGTCCATCGACATGCACAACATGATGACGTTCGAGACCGACCCCGCTCCGGGAGACCCCAAGTTACCACCCCTGCACAAGATCGGTATATCCGTGTTGTCCATCTCCGGAACCGGCAACAAACGGCAACGACGACAGCCAGGAACATCCCTAACCTGAGACGGATACATCCTCAAACAGTAATCAATCGGCTGAGAGAATACGGCTTACGTCCTCGAAGACTTGCAATTCGTCCGATTTTGACGTTACGTCATCGTCGTGCTCGACTGCAGTGGTGTAGACAACATCTCAGGCATCCCTTACACTGGTGGCGACGTGTTTTATTCACAGATGAATGTCGTTTCCATCTTTCATCATCAGATGGCCGCCAGAGAGTGTACGGACGTCGAAACGAACGCTATGCAGATCCATGTGTCGTGGAGCGAAACCGTTATGGGGGAGGGTCTCTCATGGTATGGGGTGGCATCACTGCCCGTAACAGAACTGAGCTGGTCATTATTGATGGCAATCTCAATGCAGCCAGATATCGTGATGAAGTGCTTACACCTGTTGTTGTCCCATTTCTGCAACGTCACGGCCCCGACGTCATTCTACACCAGGACAATGCCCGACCCCACGCAGCTCGTGTTGTTCAACAGTATCTGCAGCAACAACAAGTGGATGTTCTTCCCTGGCCCGCAAATTCGCCCGATATCTCACCCATTGAGCACATATGGGACGAAATGAAACGTCAGCTATGCCGGCTTCCCCATGCACCGTCAACGCTTGTGGAACTCCAAAGACAGCTTATCAGAATATGGAACAACATCCCACAACACTTCCATGCTAACTTGTTCGCTTCCATGAGGCGTAGATGCACAGCAATAGTCGATGCAGACGGAGGTCATACCAGATATTGAGTGTGTGACTTTTGTGTTTGACCCTTAGTGTCTTTGACTCTCCATGGCACCAAGAGTATTCGTCGTAGCATAATGAAATTTCTCGTGTTGATCACAAATTGATTCATCTGTGATTGAATAAAATTTCCATGAATGAAAATGATATATATCTTTTTTAATGTTATTTTTTAGCATGCACACTTTCTTTTTTGGGAGAGTATGTATTTTTTATACTTACCAATGGCCCAGACTAACTGGTGCAAACTCAAAAGTTACCAAGGGCTAAACACAAATTTGGAACCCCCAATCCCCAAAATTTGCTTGCAAAACCGAAAATTAAAAGTTCTATCTGATCCTCAATACTTTTACTCTCCACACATGCGCAGCCATCAGGAAGTGACCGGAATTGGCGCCAACATCATTCTTTGTAGAAAAGAGTACTACATAATAACTCAGAGGGGACATATGAGTGCCCACTCATGGGGGGGCCATACCCGTCTGGGCCATTGGTAAGTATAAAAAATATACAAACTAGATATCACGGAGATGGAATCCATCTCTGCGGGCCCCGCAGCAACTAACCGATGTTAGGTATAAACTGATGTGAACCGTAATACTAAAATATTTCAAGCAATAGGTAAAATCTGATTAAAATCCCTTCCCGGACACGAACTTGTCAGAAAAAAAACAACAAAATTCTGAATAATTTGACCTTGAGGTCAAACTTCAAGGTCAAAGCATGGCAACCTTGGTACGCGACACGTTGTCTTGAGATAATCTACCCACATACCAAATATCAAAACCCTGTCTATTAAGGGAAAAAAGTTACAGCCCGGACACGAACTTGTCAGAAAAAAAAAAAAAAATCTGAATAACTTGACCTTGAGGTCAAACTTCAAGGTCAAAGCATGGCAACCGTGGTACGTGACACATCGTCTTGAGATAATCTACCCACATACCAAATATTAAAACCCTATCTATTAAGGGAAAAAAGTTACAGCCCGGACACGAACTTGTCAGAAAAAAAAAAAATATGAATAATTTGACCTTGAGGTCAAACTTCAAGGTCAAAGCATGGCAACCTTGGTACGTGACACGTCGTCTTGAGATAATCTATCCACATTCCAAATATCAAAACCCTATCTATTAAGAGAAAAAAATTACAGCCCGGACATGAACTTGTCAGAAAAGAACCCCGAATTTGGAATAATTTGACCTTGAGGTCAAAGTTCAAGATCAAAGTATGGCAACCGTGGTACGTGACACATCGTCTTGAGATAATCTACCCACATACCAAATATCAAAACCTATCTATTAAGGGAAAAAAGTTACAGCCCGGACATGAACTTGTCAGAAAAGAACCCCGAATTCGGAATAGTTTGACCTTGAGGTCAAACTTCAAGGTCAAAGCATGGCAACCTTGGTACGCGACACGTCGCCTTGAGATAATTTATCCACATACCAAATATCAAAACCCTATCTATTAAGAGAAAAAAGTTACAGCCCGGACACGAACTTGTCAGAAAAGAACCCCGAATTCGGAATAATTTGACCTTGAGGTCAAAGTTCAAGGTCAAAGCATGGCAACCGTGGTACGCGACACATCGTCTTGAGATAATATACCCACATGTCAAATATCAAAACCTTATCTATTAAGAGAAAAAGATTACGGATGGACGGATGGATGCATGCACGCACGCACGGACACACGGACGCATGGACAGAGCGATCACTATAGGGCGTCTGCCTCTCGGCGGGGCCCTAATTACTTTTATCATATTTTTATACTATAAACCAATGGCCCAGACTAGCTGAATCGTAAAAAGGCATAGGGCCTAGGACTTCAGAATTAGTAGACCAACATAGTTCCAAGCCTGCAATCCAAGGTGAAAGGAAATTAAATATAAAAGGAATTATATGTGTGTCACTCTATACAGTAACAGAGAAGAATATCATAAATAAGGAGCCAAATTCAAGTAATTCCGTATTCTTAGCATGAAGACTATGCTAATTGGATGTAATGAGTTCCCAAATTTTAAGGCTAGTCCAGACTAAGCCCCAAAAATTAGGATGGCGTATTTGAGAATGAGAGGTTATCCCCCACAACATACGCCATATACAATAAAACACAAGCTGTATCCAGGATATAATCTACAGACAAAACAGCTTCACTCATAGTTACACACTTATCAAGCCGGAGAAGAGGTAAAAAATCACCACCACCCCCCCCTTTTTTTTGAAGGAATCTTCTTCAAAAACAAAGAGGGGAGTGCTCTGGAATCAGTAAAAGCGGGTACCAAATAACAATATACATTCGTCGAACAGGCACCCAGGTATTATTATTAATAAATTGGTGCTTAATGCCACTTCAGAAGCTACGGCTATAGCGGCGATCCCGGTAATTAATATCGCCCGCTTGTAATGTATACTGGAGTCGGCATACGTAGATAGGTTGAAAAACGGTGATATAATATATAACATACACATGTCCAATAGAATCACAATGGACGATCTCTAGAGAGTAAACACACTTCCAAGGTAACCCACAGGTGACCCCATTCAGGTGTACAATAAATTTCAATAAATAACACTCCCAGATGTGTTCTATCCGATATCTATGCTCCCAGAAACGTGCGAATAAACGAGAGTTTAAAGACAAGTTGTATTCGATTGGATACCGAAATTAATAGAAACCTGGAACGAGCTATGATTAACAGACTCGTTACGGACCACCTGCGAAATAATTCATTGTTTCTAAGGTTCATAACATACAATAATGTGTCTGTCTAATAATGCATTTATTATGCGCGTGAGCATTGGAATCCTGCTTGTAATCATCTGAATACCGGTTAACTGACTAGACAGCCTTAGAGGTACCCAAAGGATAGCAATTTATTGAAGATGAATTATATGCTCGTATATGACATATAGACGAACAACCACAGGAAACCAACCAACTAAAAAGTGGATGTACCCATGAGGTCGCCACAGAACATGATCCAGCTGCCAATCGAGAAGTCATGAAATTCATGTATATACTTAAATGTATACAAGGCTTACGGGAAGAAAACTATGTCTTGCCCGGTAATCACCTCTTAACACAGTGGCGGTGGGGAGGGAGGGGGGATTCAAATTCATATCGAACCCCCCTCACTCGCATTACTTGAATCTTTCTTGTGTTAGTCATCAAATAGTATAGGAACCTCAAGGCTCCCTCACGTCTGACCAACTCCATAATGCCACTAAGGGTGGAGAAGGACGTGATTAATAAATACACTGTATTTACATAATAACTACATCAAACCATACTGGTTTGAAGAGAATAACCTCTTCTGATCAAATAGTATCATGTCCGATAGGACAACTAACTCAGCCTAGCTGAAGCAGCTAAAGGTCTTCCTGTACATAAAGACCATTAAAAGCTGATAACTGAGGCCCTAGATGCCCACTAAGAAGACTTACAATGCCAGCCATAGCTTATAAGTCTTCATCAACGTGAGGACAGATATATCGGTGTAAGTTGTGACCCTGAAGGCTCACTTAATGGAGACTTACAGTTATCGTCGCGCAAGGTAGGGAATGAAGAGCCGCTATATAAACAGCTCTGAATTCCCAAAGAGACTGAAGACCCAAGAGATAATAAATTCAGTTATGCCACAGCATTATACTGAAAAAATCTCACTCAAGATTTTAGCAAGGCTACTATGGTGTACTCAATGACATAATTGTCTTGCCGCCAAGACATATCTCAGCCAATCTATGCACTATCCATCCGGATTCAGGACAAGAAACAGGCGATAATAAAAAACTGGAGAATAATTTCGATGATGTCTAATGCTTTTCTTGAATAGGAAAGCTTATACCTCCAGAAGGAAAGCCTCTCTTGGAAGATTTGTCTAACAAGTATTCATGTAAGTGGAGCTTGCTCGGGCTGATAGCTGCTGGCCTGCCGAGACTACATCCACTAATCTTCCGCAATTTATCCACTTATGCGAGGTTTGTAACCCACTGCCAAGTGGTAAGCATCTAAAATCGATTTTCGACGACCTCAATTAAACCCTTCAATAAGAGAGCCTTTACCTTCACAAGGAGCGACTCTCTTTGAAAGGAACGTCCGTGATTAACATCCAGTTACTCGTGAAGCTGAAAATCCTCCGTCAACTGGCAAGCAATAGAGGTCATGTCCATCATCTGTATGACTTACGATGCTTACGGGAGGAGAAACTAAGTTCTCCCATGAAGAAGCTCGTCTCGTTGACCTCAATTGTTCCCTTCAATAAGAGATCCTTTACCTCCACTAGAAGCGACTCTCTTTGAAATGAACTTCCGTGATTAACATCCAGTTTCTCGTGAAGTTGATAATTCTCCGTAAACTGGCAAGAAATAGAGGTCATGTCCATCATCTGTACGACTTACGATGCTTATGGGAGGAGAAACTACGTTCTCCCCACGAAGAAGCTTGTCTCGTTGACCTCAATTGTTCCCTTCAATAAGAGAGCCTTTACCTCCACTAGAAATGACTCTCTTTGAAAGGATCTTTCGTGATTAATGCCCAGTTTCTTGTGAAGATGATAACCTTCCGTTAATCGTGGGCCTAGGGGTGTCTGATCTATAGCCTTGATCACACCTATACCCTTTTCCTGAGTCGCTATAATGACGACTTCCAGAGTAAATATAAGAGGGTTATTGTACCCTCGCTAGACATTCTCATGATGCTTTCTTACAAGCAGAAAAGCCTCGCTTACCCTGGTCTGCTGAAGAATGTGTTGATGAGACAGCAACTTCAATAGCAGAGCACTGAAGCTTCTTGTAGCGTGCACATATATCAACACAAGCTTGTCGTCAAATAGTATATTTCCAGTTACTGGAGCTACTCAGAGAGAGCTTTTCACCTTGTCATCTATAAGTGATGACGACGCAAGGGCTGTATCATATCTTACCAACTCCAAATGCACTGTCCGTGTGGAATTGTACGTGGCATACAATACTGCCCTGGAAAGAACTCTTAGCGAGGAACCACGTCCTCATATTTTTTTCCATTGAGACGTTGCCCCATAGCTCTGGTAAGGTGATCTGCTTTGGACATTGCACCCAGGTTTGCTCTTTTCAATGAAATAGCACATTCCATTATTTCCGAGCATATATTACATGATGCAGGTAGGGACATATTTTCATCCCCGGCCTGCTCATCTAAACGCAGATTTATTCAGATGGAACAATATTCTTAAGAGCTTAAGACTTTTCATAGTCTTAAAGTTCCCTCTGTGAGAGATGGAGACTCACATTCCGTATCCCTCTCACCATCCACATGTTCCATCCACAAATATGGTCAAATATGGTCAACTCCATCCGACTAAACGGATGACTGAACCAACGCAGCACCGACTGACAGCTCACCATCGGAGTCTGTTAAATGGTAGTACTAGTCTCAACGACTAGCTATCTACCCGATCTTGCGATGTCAGATAGCTAGTCTGTGGTCAACATGTTTCATTAATGAAGCAAGGGAAGATGCCATAGCTGCCACCGAATCCGGCTGCAGTGTGGAAGAAGCATCCCGAACCACAAGCGTGAACGGGCATCCAACTCACTACAGTTTCTTGCACCAAAAACAGTCAACTCCGACTGCTAATAGAAAGGAGAAGGTTCTCCAGCTCGCAGTCTGCTCCAGACCTCACCGAGCATTCCGTTAGGCATCTATCCCTTATCGTGCATATCCATATTATTTATTTTATTTTATTTATTAATGTTTAAGGTCACATATTTATGCACAATGGCTAATCATGACCGTGACAGTTTTACGGGTGGAGGAAGCCGGAGTACCCGGAGAGAACCACCGAGCAACGACGAGCAGCTGCCAGCTCCCCAACATCGTAACTCCGCACTGCAGCACAGGCAGGGTTAGATTGGTTGAAGACATGCGTACCATCGACGTGCAGTACACCTTAGTACACGGCGTCATCGTGCCCCCACGCGGGCAACGGAGATGAAGTGTCTTGCCCAAGGACACAACGCGGTTGCCGCAGGTGGGATTCGAACCGAGGACCTCTCGGCTTGCAGCCTGCACCTCTACCTCCTGAGCCACCGCGCTCCCGTGCATATCCATGGAAGAAGAGGAAGCCATAACCACAGCCAATCCCAGCTGAAGTGCAGGAGAAGCATCATCACATAGGACGAATGCTCCTCCTCATTGAGGTTTCTTACAATACAAAACAGTTGTCCCCAACTGCTAACAGGACGAAAAACGCTCTGCACGCTCGATCTGTCCCCAGATCTCGTAGAGTATCCCACTTAGAAACTTCTGAACTTAAACCTCTTTCGTACGCTTCCATGTAAGTAGAAGAAGCCATAACTGCCGCCGACCCCAGCTGCGGTGTGGAAGGAACGTTTCGATGTGTGTTCTGATTCAATAAGGTTTCTCACAACGGACAGTCGGCCCCGACTGTTAATGGGACGGAGAGGGTTCTCCAATCGGTGATCTGACCCCAGATTTAGCCGAGCGTCCCGTAGGGAAACTTCTGGCTTCTACTACATGCACAATTGACCAGACCGAACCCAGCACCCTCCGACAGCTCATACTGGAGTCTGTGGGAGGCTGCTCTTGCATTAGCTGGGATGCTGCTAATAGCTGCGCATCTGCAACAGGAAGTCCGTTCCCGAGGCTTGAGGAGCAGCAGTCTTCTGTTTTTCCCACTGCTTGCTGCTCCTGGGACGATGATCCAGAGATAGATCTCTTCTCCGAGCGTCCCGTTGATCAATGCCTCAGATCGCTAGCTATCAGATGGTCTGACTTCAAGAGCGAAGAAAGGCTCAATCTTCGCGCAGCTGACTGGTTATCTGAAGTCGGGTAGCTAGCCTGCGGCCGTGTGTGCTTTAATAACGTAGCAGAGGAAGCCGTGACTGAAGCTGACCCTGGCTGCAGACTGGATGGAGCGTCCCGAGTGGTGGGTGGACGTATGCTCTGTCTTGTGCAAGTTTCCAACCAGAAAACTTCATTTTAGCTTGTGAAACATAGCAGAGGAAGCCGTGACTGAAGCCGACCCTGGCTGCAGACTATACAGAGCGTCCCGAGCAGTGGGTGGACATATGTTTTGGCTTGAGCAAGTTTCTCATAACATTTGGCCCCAAATGTTGTTAGGTTAGAGGGGGGCCTCTCCCACTCACGGTCTATTAGACCTCACAAGTACAAGAAACTTGATGACTTCTTCCCTATTTCCGTCGTCGCTTGGTGAGCTTATTTATATTTAAGTGCTCGCTCTACCCACATCTACACTTCCTTCGACTGTAACGGACATACCTGGTGTCACAGCTCCCACGGACGGAGTAACCGCTTCACCGGTCGAGCTAGCTGCTCACAAGAGATTAAAACCCTTAACAAAAGGCCTTAACTCTTGCAATCATGAGCACTGCAGCTAGCTAGCTCTATTTGCTCAACGGAGCGCGACGACAGTAGCACACTTGGATGGGTGTCAGAATATCATCACCATGTTCATGTTCCTCTGAAATAGAAACTGAAAAAATGAATTATAACGCGGTGAGAGGCCTGGCCTCAGAACCTCACTGCCAACAACATACCGTGACACCCGTCTCCAACATTCGTCATCCCAGTGAACACAAGAATGACAAGAGTCCACAGGAGTGCATCGACTAAAGTTGATATCAGTCCTCCAAACTCCACAACAAAATATAAAATTAAGATACATGAATAATAGCAATCAAAATTAAATTCAAAATATTTTTTTGAAATTTTTTTTGAAAAAAATGCCTAAGTTCCCAAAGGGAACATTAAGAGCCCAAAGGCATCCCGATAGAGCCTAAGTGTGGACAAAATCCCAATTTAATGAGCTACACTACCGGAATAATAATCCATGTATCCTACAGTAATCTACAGTAATAGAATATAAAATACTACCTATATATGAGGGTGTTGTCAATGTAAACAACGTCAATGAAAAAAATGGAAACAAGACATCAGGCACACAAAAAGGCCCAAAGTAAGAAACCAATTTAAATGCTACCAGATGCAAAGCTAGATCTTCATATGAAGAAAAAACGATACATTGGATAGAAGATGCAAGACTAAACGATCTAACACCCCTAGGGTGAGGACATAACCAAGGGGAAAAACAGAATAAATATTCTGTAATACATGTTAAACTCCCAAGAAATTTAATAAAAAATTTCAATAAAAAATAGCTAAAAAAGCTTAAGAGTTTAACAGGAAGGGTTCATGGAAGGATAGGAAAGGAATACTTAACAAACAGTGGAATAATCATTAACAAAAATGATGACGTCTGACGTATGTCCCGAAATTGGGAAACATAAAATAATTTTCTAATTATTATAAAGTTACAGCCCTGAACGTCTAAAACCACTGTTGAACACTTCCTTCATCCAATAACAGCCTTATATCCACCAATTCTTGCATCCTCAAAAAAGGACAAATTAAAGCACAGATGCCAGTGCATTGTTGCTGAATTTAGGGCCAAACAAAGAATGATGTTGGCGATAATTTTGGTCACTTCCTGGCGACTGCGCACACATGGAGAGTAAAAGTATGGAGGACCAGATAGGACTTTTAATTTTCGGTTTTGCAAGCAAATTTGAGGGATTGGGGGGTTCAAAATTTGTGTTTGGCCCTTGATAACTTTGAGTTTGCACCAGCTAAGTCTGGGCCATTGGGTTATAGTATAAAAATATGGGGAATTCAGTGATCGTCAGGGTAATTCCTTAACTCTTAAGGGCATAATTCCAACTTTGATAACTTTTTAATGCAAAGGAACAGGTACCCAAACATGCATTCTTTGGGTAAACTCAAAACTTGTTTCCTAAGTACCTCTGTAGGTTGCCAGGACTTGACTAGAAACAACTGCAAAGCCACTGGAGGTAGACTTTCAAAGTATAGTGAAAATGTATAAAAAATACCCAGACACCTGAGGGTTAACAAATTGCAAGATGTTTTATTCAATTAACATTAGGATACTCTATAACCTGTATGCAAATAACAGGGCAAATTTGTTCTAAAGGTATGTGAAATGGTTTCATGTTTGGAAGTTATATATAGAATATGCCCATAGTATTTATTTATTTATTGGTGTTTAAGGGCACATATTTTTGCACAATGGCTAATCATGACCACAACATAAGTATCAACTCAAGACCAGGAGTGAGTGTTAATAAGCCATGTTGCCCATTTTAGAGAGAGTTGGCACCTCCCAAGCATTGGTGACAGGGTCCTATTTTACCAGTAAAACAGAGCCTGTTTACCGCAGTGAACAGGCACTGCTTCACCTCACAGGGTTCCTGCGGGGACTGCCCATAGTAGCTTTGTGAACCAACTGTTCACCATGAGTGGTGAAGTGGTGTTAACCGTGGGCCTTTGGCAAGCAGTTAACACCACTTCACCACTCATGGTGAACATTTGGTACACCAAGCTACTTTTGGTAAATTTTATTTATACCATGATCGTCAGATTATTAAGAGCTTAAATGTTAAATAATACAATATTCAATATTTACATGTGCGAATCTGTTTTGTTTACATGAGCACAGGTGGGCAGTACTTCCGCTGTCAATTTTATCGCCAAAATGAAATCTAAAAAGAATGAGCAAATCATGGGGTCTTTTTCATTTTAATAACAAAATAACATACCATTTCGAGTATGGATGCTTTGTTAACATGAGCCAAAGCATGTTTGTTAATTTTTAGTATCTTATTAGGTAAACTCATTTAAAGACGTAATGAATAATTGCCACTTTCATTTCACTCTTCACGAGGTGACAAGCAATAAAATTTAGACAGTTTCCATTCAGGTTGAGGTCACCAAAAGTCAACTTGGATGTAGTTCAATTGTAGGTGTAAATTTTAATTACTGAAATCCCATTGTTGGTGTGTTCACCACTGACACACGTGTTCACCACAGTTGGTGAGTAAAGCTAAAAATTATGTCATAGGCTTTTTATATACAGTAGAATAGATAATCATAGTATAAATTCAACTAACAGGGTTATTCAATTAACCCTTTACCTAACATGAAAAGCAGACGACACTTGGAAAAAAAATTCTTGAATATCTAATTTTTTTCATTTTTTGTCTCAAAAACATAGGTTATGACCCCTCATTGGAACGAGCTCGTCGAGCTCGTTCCAATGAGGGGTCATAACCTATGTTTTTGAGACAAAAAATGAAAAAAATATTGAAAATTAATTCGCGATTTTTTAGAATAGCGCTGGCCGGTTTTGGCCATTACGTTGGGTAAAGGGTTAACCGAGCTCTACTATATTTGTTTACTCTGAATCCAATTTTATTCTCTCGGGAATATTACATTTGGGTTCCTGGATTCCCATTGAATATAAGTGATTGCTTATGACTTACATTAATTAAAACAATATCAGCAGCTTCTATTGCAACATCAGTTCCAGCTCCAATTGCAATTCCAACATCTGCTTGTGCAAGAGCTGGTGAATCATTGATACCATCACCAACCATAGCAACCTTCACTCCCGATTCCTGTAGCATTTTGATTTTTTTCACTTTATGAGATGGCAAGACCTCAGCAAATACATTATTTATTCCAACCTGAAAGTGTAAAAACAATAATTTGCTTGAAGCTGAGCCCTAATTGGTTCGTTATTTGGTGTTCAGCTGGGTTTTTAGTTCCATGGCCAATTCTAACAACCAACAATATCAACACGAATTCATGGATGTTTGTTTGATAAAGCTGACAGAAAATGTACAAAACTTATTTTAATGCTATGAATACTTGTTTCCTGGCTAAAACTGTAGGACCGCACCCCAATTCGAACTTGACCTGTATTTTATATTGTTACACCGACATACCAAATTTCATTTAATTTGGCCAACAGTAACTAAAGTTATCATCGGGAAACCAAAGTGGGATGGGTGGACGGACGCATGGACACCAGCTATTTTAATAGTCAGTTTTTCGGGGGACAACAACTGGATACACAGTGCTATTATAAATTAATGTTTCCTCCTCCTAATTACATTATTACTAAATGTTGATGGTTTAATTTTCAGATTATCCATCATCTGCTTTTTATAAAGGTGTATTTTATAGTTTTTTTTTGCAGAATCAATAAATTTTGAATTTAGCAAATTGACTTTTTTACTGACATTTTAAATTTTTTATTCAATTAATTTCCATTCCTGGCAATATCAGTGTGTTAAATAGGATTAACTGAGAATGTGATCAAAAACTTTGCCGCTGATGAATCTGATGACAAGGTCACATAATGAAAGATCCATGGGCACATGACAATTACATAAAATTGACAAGTCTAACCTTTAAAAACTATTTTTTTTATCTATTGTTTAATTTTGTGTATAGACATATTTGGGTGAGAAAATAAGTTTGTTTTTGTGCTCAGAATAGCATTTATATCCTATTTCCAGAACTATTTCCTGCAGACATATCAATCTATTAGAGACACAGGAAAAAGCACAAACCTAAATAAAGAACAAGGGTGCTGGATACATTAATCCCATGGTTAGGTCTGATACCCCTGAATAATAGGTTTATAGGTTTTGTGGGGTTACAATTTTTCAGAAAGCTTAGAAGTCATACATGATATCTTAGCGACAATAGATTGTACCAATGAGATAGTTTAGTTTCATGTGCTGGATATAATAAAGAAATTAAAAAAAAAACCATTGTACAGGTAAAAGCCTAACAGTGCCGCATTCCCATTTAATTCTTTGATTTCAAAGTTCTTCTGGAATTTCCACTATGCCACAGTTTCTAAGTCTACAGGCCACCTCTGGCTTCTAGTGAGGTCTAGGTTACTTGAACAGGAAGCCAAGACTTGACTATAAGCCACAGACAGTGAAATCTGAGAACACAGCTGAGAACACATTCTGAGGCCCAAAACTTTGTCAAAATTGGACCTGATCTTTGAGGGTTAAAGTGTAAAGTTTTAGTTATTTTTCCTAATTGAAGAACTTATTCAGATGCGGGATCAAAAACTATGTTCTGAAGGGAAAAATGTTAGAAAAATAAAATTAAATTGGCAATTTTTGTGAATAGCACAGGCTGTTATATAAGGTATGGAGTTAATCTTTGTATCCCCATACAATCACAAGCTGCCACTTTCATATTGCCTTGAAAATGTTCCCCCAACTGTACTTACTTTTCCTTGATAACTCAACTAGTAGGCTGCATTTATATTGGCAATGTTTTTAAATTGTGATGCATGAAGAAACACACTAAAGTCATCCCTAGCTGTGAATAAGTTTATAAGACAGTAATTTATTGGAAAAAATAACCTAAGGCTTTAACTGGTAGAGTGTTGGAAGCCCATATTTGGGCTTTATTCCAAAGTGTTGGTACCACAACTTCATATTCAGTGGATGTCCTACATATCATCTTTGAAGGGAAATTATTTAGTCTGTTAGGATTTGCCTTGTTACAGTCTATTGGAGAGTGCTTATTGGCACCCTCCCATAAATTGCAATGAGGCCAGGGGGGGGGGGGGGGGGCAGATGTGGGCATCGGGTGTGTGTGTGTGGGGGGGGGGGGGGTCAGTAGAAAAGTTGCAGACGTCATGTCCCATTTTTCAATTTAGCCCTTTTTTACACCACACACCACCTTGTGCTACTGCCATTTTCAGACACAAACCCCTGCTTTCCCATTGAAATTACAAATTGCTTTGACAAACATAATAGATATGTAAAGAAGTATAGTTCGCTGATTAGTTTGATTCCACCAGTGATTCCAAGTACTTGTTACAACTTTGTATTACCCAGAAAGGTTAGATTCACTTCCTGTTTGCAAAATGAGGCTTCAGAAATCTTAAAAAAATTCATCAAGAACAGCTCAATGTCCATGAAAGTATGAATGATGGCCTAAGATATGCCCAACCCCATTTTCCCCTGATTTGACATAAATAAAATATGTTTAAATTATTCCCCTGATTTGTCTGAATCTGAATCTGAATTTGAATACTGTGTAAACCGCATTTTCGCGTATTTTAACACAGGTGTTGATGTTTATATGCACATGGCAGAGTTGCCGCAAACTGCATCGATGGCGGCCTAACTGCTGGCATTCCAATCCACAATATGGAAAAAAGGAATTTTTAAATTCTGTTGTTGTTGTTCTGTAAACTGCCAGCTTGGTGTTGTTATTGCTTCTTGTGTATGCCTGGCCCATTTGGATGTACTGTGCCTTAGGGATCGCATCGCATCCAGAGATGATATTGTGTAGTGTTTGGATGCGTTTGTTTTTACGGCATTCCTGTAGTGTTGGCCAATTTAGGGCACTGAGCATATCACTAACGCTGCTTGTTCTGAGGTAGTCGTTGTATATGAAACGTGCGGCTCGCCTTTGTGTCATCTCAAGTTCCTGGATATCTCTTTTGATGTAGGGGTCCCAGACAATGCAACCATATTCTAATTTTGACTGAACTAAGGATTTGTAGGCTGTTTCTTTCAGGGCTCTTGGTGCGTATTTTAAATTTCGCTTGATGAAAACTAGCGTCGAATTTGCTTTTGCATTCATTTTGTTTATGTGAATGTCCCATTTTAATTTATTGGAGAACATCAGCCCGAGGTATGGATTGGATTTGTACCATAGGAGTAAGCCAAAAATTACAAAACATTCAATCCATTCTGATCCATTTATTTATTTAATACTTGATTTTGGCAGAAGTCTGCATGATTGATTCCATAAGTGACTCCAAGTACTAACTTTGTTAGTATGATTTATTTATTTTTGTTTATTTTTGCCTAATTCTCAATTAAAAATCAGTTGAAAATGATATTTGTCAATTTTCCAAATCTCAAGTTACCAATGACACATGTGGTAAAGTCTTAATACACAATAATAGCAAGTTAAACTATACTGAATATTATATTGTGACTAGGTCATGCAACAATATTTGAAATTTGAAAGTGTGTTGGAACAGTTAACCAGGTTGAAACAGGGCAGTTGTCACAATCAATTCACTAGCACTCCTTCTGTGTCATAATACTAAAGCAATGACGAGTAAAGAACAGAAAATATTATGAAATATCCTTTTAACATTTGAGTGAATAAGTGAAGCCCTTGAAGTGAATAGAATATTAGTTGATACTAGCACATTTTTACTTTAATTCAAGTTGTATTTGGTGCATTATAAAGCATTTTTCCAAAAACATTGTCCGGCATATTTTCTACACGGAGAACCAGACACACACACCTCCACCAACATGTATTATTTTGACATTTGCACAGATTTTCCCTCATATTAACACTTATAAAGGCTCCTTGTGTTGCAGTTAACCTATTAGGGTTGCCATACAGCATTATCTCAGTGGTTTGGAACATAAATAATGATACATTGCAGGAAAAATTGCATCATTTGAGAACACACATTTTTAGCGCACCCATGAGACCCACCCACCTCACACATAACATCTCACAAATTTTTGGTGCCCACCCTCTCCACCCCCCCCCCCCCCCCCCCCAATTCTGCTGTTCATCTATATAAAGGATAAAAGATAGTTACACAAAGGTTAAAGTTTTAAATTTTCTTCTGCAATAAGTAGTCTTTCACTGCATCCTAATCAAGTTAAGTAATTACCTGCTTAGCTATGGCCTTAGCTGTTTTTTGATTATCACCCGTTAGTAATATCACATTCAATCCCATGTCCTTCAGAGCAGTTATAGCTAAATGAGCTTCAGATTTTACTGTGTCGGCCACTGCAAGCATAGCAATTATTACACCTAAAAAATAAAATAGCAGAAATGTTAGTAACAGAATGAGACAAACTTGGGATCTGAGGAGAGTAACTACGGATTCACAACATCATACCTTCATCTACCCAGGAAAATGTTATTTTTCAATTTTTTATACTCACTGTACAAATGAATCTGATATTCACTCAAAATCGGTAAATTTTCATTTTTATTAAAAACTTTTGAACATTTTTAACCCTTAGAAGCCTATTTCCAGCTTTTATGACTTCAGAACAGGGGCCCTTGACATGCCATCATTAGGAGGTTGTGCCGATAACAGACAAATTGCCAAGGCAGTGGTTTCTAGTCATGTCTTGGCTACCTTAGCTTGCCAAGACTTGACTAGAAATCACTGTAGCAATGAAGGCAGCCAAGACATATACATTTTTTTTCTTCAGTTTTTACCTCCAAAACATAACTCTTGACAATCTCCTTGGAAAAAGCTTGTTCCAATGACAGATGGTCGTAATTTATGTTTTGGTGGTAAAAATGGGAATCTTTGATTTTTTGGGTCTCAAACACATGTTTGTAACAAGCTCATTCCAATGAGGGGTCATAAGCCATGTTTTAAGACAAAAATATAAAAAAAATTGAATGATTTTTGTGAATAGATCAGACAGGTTTTTGACATTACATTAGGTAAAGGGTTAAATGAACATTTATCTCTGGAAAGGTGTCCACTCAGTTAATTAACTCTGTACATACTGCTGGCATATATTCCTGCCCAGGGAATGATATCTCATGCCACTGAAATAGGTATCATTTGGGCACATGACTAGATTTGATGAAAAATATTTTTAAAATACTCAGCGATTTAAGGGTTGACAATTTCATTTTGTAAGAATTTGAGAAACTTTTTCACTAGATTTTGAGTGGAGCATGCCAGAGATTTGATCCAAATCAAATCTACAGAATGCATGTCATATTTAGTTGAATATTGGTGAGTAAGGTCACTTTCAGCATCAGCAGTTATATCATAACTGCAATATAAGTGTAATGTCAAGTTCAGGAACATATATCATAAATTTCATTTCAGCTAAAAACTAATTTACATCCCTCCATTTAGATCCTTAGCATAAACGGCAAATTGAGCAGTTAAATTTCAACAAAACCATATCATGTGATGCGCATGGAAAGCAAGAGCAATTTTTTGATTTGCTACGATACAACTGAAGGCAATTTGTTTTGGAGATTCATTTCTGTTGGTTCTAGGAAATCTTCCTAGGCAAAATTAAAGCTCTGTTCAGTGAAGTCTCAGTGAAGTGTCCACACAAATTTTCTTTTGTTTTTAACTTCTGTGGTTCTCTCTACTCCACCCCAAAACAACTTTTTGGGCATTTATTTATTTATTTATTTACTTATTTATTTATTGGTGTTTAAGGTCACATATTTTTGCACAATGGCTAATCGTGACCACAACATGAGTATCAACTCAAGACCAGGGATGAGCGTTAATAAGCCATGTTGCCTATTTCAGAGAGGGTTTGCACCTCCCAAGCATTGGTGACTGGGTCCTATTTTACCAGTAAAAAAGAGCCTGTTTACCACAGAAAACAGGCACTGCTACACTTCCCGGGTTTTTGGGCATTAATCAAGTACCTATGAGCCAGTTATACTACATGACAAATCTCATTCAAATCAACCCATTGGTACTGGAAATAGAAATTTTGAGTGAAGCCCAAAATGGGCATCCTTCCTCAGGGAGCCCAAATTTTGACCTACGGAGTTCCTTTGAAAAAATTTGAATCTGCATCACTGAAGTAAGTTCCGTTCCAGAAATCTAAGCATTTTGTGAATGGCTTCTGAGAAGTTGATTTTTAAAGCATTTTAGGCTTATGGGGCATTAACCCCCACCCCAATGTCATAGTAACTTTTGGGGGAAAAGTCTGAAGAGTAAACTACACCAAGATGCTTTGTGCCAAATTAGTTTAGTCTTGGCCCAAAGGTTCTAAAGAAGAATACATAGTTGATGGAGCACAAGAAAGATAATGACATGGCATTTTCCCATTGCCAGCAATGTTAAAATGGGCATCCCCATTTGGTCCAACTGATTCCACTGGTCCTAAGGAAGCCTCACATTAAAAATCAATTTTCTGATCCATCCAGTTTTTGAAATATGGGCATTTGAATTTTTTCTATTTTTAGCTCCTAGGATTCCCATGGGGCAGTGTGAAACTTTTTTTTCGGGCATCAATCATGAGTACTTTTTATGCAATAATACTACATGCCAAATTTGTTTCCAATCAGCTCATAGGTTCTTGAAATACAAATTTTGGGTGGAGCCCAAAATGGGCATGCTCCCATAGAGAGTCCAAGTATTGAACTACCAGCTTGTCTTGAACAAACTTTAATCTTCACCACCAAAAAAAGTTCCATACCAAATATCAACGCATTCTCTGTGGTGGTTCATCAGAAGAAGATTTTTAAAGATTTTTTGGCTTTTGGGGTATTAACCCCAGCCCAAAGATGGCAGCAGGATCATTTGAACAAAGTAGAAATGGTATACTCCAAAGGTGGTCTGTGTGATATATAAATGAATTTAGCTGAGTGGTTTTAAAGAAGAAGACAAGTTTCAAAGTAGTTGATGGAGTACAGTAAAGATGATGTCTCAGCATTTTCCCTTTGCAGACAGTGCTAAAATGGGAGACTCCACACAGCACCTCATGACAAAATCGATGGCAATTTTTTTGGTCCACTTGATTCCCACTAGAACAATATTCTGGTCTGTGCAGCTTTTGAAATATGGGCATTTGGAATTTTTTTATTTCAATAAAGTACTTATGACCAAATTATACTACATGCCAAATTTAGTTCAAATCAGCCCACCAGTTCTTGAAATACAAATTTTGGGTGGAGCCCAAACTGGGCATTCTTCCACAGAGAACCCAAATATTGACCTTCAAACTTCCTTTGGACCAACTTTAATCTTCACCACCACAAGAAGTTCCATACCAAATATTAAGGCATTCTCTCTGGTGGTTCATGAGAAAATTTTTGAAGATGGCAGCAGCGTCATTTGAACAAAGTAGAAAGGGTATACATGTGCTCCAAAGATGGTCTGTACAATATATGTTTGAATTTGGCCCAGTGGTTTTGAAGAAGACAATTTCAAAAGTGGATGACGGATGACACAGGACATATGACTGATGACAGATGCCAAATGATAGCAACAGCTCCTACTGACTTTCAGTCAGGTGAGCTAATAATAAAATTTGAATGGCACTTTTTGTAGATAGCACTGGCTGGTTTTGGCCACTACGTTTGGTAAAGGGTAAAGCGACTGGATGAGAAAATAGAATATTTTTTCTTAAATACCAACCGACCCAATTTTTCTATTGCATTGTAACATGAACCAAACCATTTTTTTTTTTTGCCCAATGAGGTTGCAGTGTTTCACTTCATCTGAGAATTATAATTGGTCCACCTGCATTTGTATGATGTATGTTAGATATTGGTAACATAAAATTAATGCATACCATCAATAGCACACAAAACTGCTGTGTGACCTTGATTCTCATGTTCGGACATAACATCATCCATCCTCTCCGTTATAACAAGACCATTGCGATTCATCCATTCTCTGTTACCAATTAGAACATCGTAGTTCATGGATGCAGCAGCTCCATTAGTCATCATCTCTATAAAGTGCAAAAATGTAACAATAAAAATATCAGTAGTGGTCAATATAGCTGCTCAACTTGTGTCGAAAGTACTGGTTAGGCTTAAAATAGTTAAAAATCTGTTTCTCGGGCCCTCCCACATGGTCCTTTTCTTTGCTGCATGCTCTCTTTTTATAACCAATGGAAACTTAAAAAAAATAAAAATATTTTACCCAAGGTAAAAAAATTGAAAAATTTGTCCCTTGAGTGTATCAAGGCTTTGCAATGCTTCAGCACTGCAAAGCCTTTTTACACTCAAGGGATGAAATACACCACCACCTATGCTATTCTGTAGATTATGAGGCCTAAAACATAAAACAAACCAAGAACATGAACATTTTATTTTTTGAAATAATAACAAAAATAAAACATAAAATAAAACAAGAGGCCCAACGGGGCCTGAAGTGCTCACCTTGAACAGAACACCAATCCTTGAGCCCCTCAGGAGTGACAACAAGAAGGACGCCAACGCCCTATAGCTCACCAACATTCCTCTTTGATAGTAACTTTGGCAAACACAAGAACTGTATCAAACAGTCTCATAACATGCGACAAAGCTTACTTAAACACAACCTCGTAAAAGTAAAACACAGAAACTGACATAAACACTAAGTGAAACATGAAATTCTGAGCGAAACAGAAAACTAAACGCAAATAAAAATGTCAAGAAAAATGTTTAAAATGCAGGGTATGAGGGGTTAATCATGGAACAATGATCCTGAGGAACATGTATGATGAATATAAGTGCCATGGGAAGAGAAGGAACACAGCAGCTGACCTAAACACTAAGTTAAACATGAAATTCCGAGCTAAACAGAAAACTAAACGCAACTAAAAATGTCAAGAAAAATGTTTAAAATGCATGGTATGGGAGGTTAATCATGGAACAATGATACTGAGGAACATGTATGATGAATATAAGTGCCATGGGAAGAGAAGGAGCACAGCAGCTGACCTAAACACTAAGTTAAACATGAAATTCTGAGCTAAACAGAAAACTAAACGCAACTAAAAATGTCAAGAAAAATGTTTAAAATGCAGGGTATGAGGGGTTAATCATGGAACAATGATACTGAGGAACATTTATGATGAATATAAGTGCCATTGGAAGAGAAGGAGCACAGAAACTGACCTAAACACTTAGTTAAACATGAAATTCTGAGCTAAACAGAAAACTAAACGCAACTAAAAATGTCAAGAAAAATGTTTAAAATGCAGGGTATGAGGGGTTAATCATGGAACAATAATACTGAGGAACATGTATGATGAATATAAGTGCCATGGGAAGAGAAGGAGCACAGCAGCTGACCTAAACACTAAGTTAAACATGAAATTCTGAGCTAAACAGAAAACTAAACGCAACTAAAAATGTCAAGAAAAATGTTTAAAATGCAGGGTATGAGGGGTTAATCATGGAACAATGATACTGAGGAACATGTATGATGAATATAAGTGCCATGGGAAGAAAAGGAGCACAGCAGCTGACCTAAACACTTAGTTAAACATGAAATTCTGAGCTAAACAGAAAACTAAACGCAACTAAAAATGTCAAGAAAAATGTTTAAAATGCAGGGTATGAGGGGTTAATCATAGAACAATGATACTGAGGAACATGTATAATGAATATAAGTGCCATGGGAAGAGAAGGAGCACAGCAGCTGACCTAAACACTAAGTTAAACATGAAATTCCGAGCTAAACAGAAAACTAAACACAACTAAAAATGTCAAGAAAAATGTTTAAAATGCAGGGTATGAGGGGTTAATCATGGAACAATGATACTGAGGAACATGTATGATGAATATAAGTGCCATTGGAAGAGAAGGAGCACAGCAGCTGACCTAAACACTTAGTTAAACATGAAATTCTGAGCTAAACAGAAAACTAAACGCAACTAAAAATGTCAAGAAAAATGTTTAAAATGCAGGGTATGAGGGGTTAATCATGGAACAATGATACTGAGGAACAGGTATAATGAATATAAGTGCCATTGGAAGAGAAGGAACACAGCAGCTGACCTAAACACTAAGTTAAACATGAAATTCCGAGCTAAACAGAAAACTAAACACAACTAAAAATGTCAAGAAAAATGTTTAAAATGCAGGGTATGAGGGGTTAATCATGGAACAATGATACTGAGAAACATGTATGATGAATATAAGTGCCATTGGAAGAGAAGGAGCACAGCAGCTGACCTAAACACTTAGTTACACATGAAATTCTGAGCTAAACAGAAAACTAAACGCAACTAAAAATGTCAAGAAAAATGTTTAAAATGCAGGGTATGAGGGGTTAATCATGGAACAATGATACTGAGGAACATGTATAATGAATATAAGTGCCATTGGAAGAGAAGGAGCACAGCAGCTGACCTAAACACTAAGTTAAACATGAAATTCCGAGCTAAACAGAAAACTAAACGCAACTAAAAATGTCAAGAAAAATGTTTAAAATGCAGGGTATGAGGGGTTAATCATGGAACAATGATACTGAGGAACATGTATGATGAATATAAGTGCCATTGGAAGAGAAGGAGCACAGCAGCTGACCTAAACACTTAGTTAAACATGAAATTCTGAGCTAAACAGAAAACTAAACGCAACTAAAAATGTCAAGAAAAATGTTTAAAATGCAGGGTATGAGGGGTTAATCATGGAACAATGATACTGAGGAACATGTATAATGAATATAAGTGCCATGGGAAGAGAAGGAGCACAGCAGCTGACCTAAACACTGAGTTAAACATGAAATTCCGAGCTAAACAGAAAACTAAACGCAACTAAAAATGTCAAGAAAAATGTTTAAAATGCAGGGTATGAGCGGTTAATCATGGAACAATGATACTGAGGAACATGTATGATGAATATAAGTGCCATTGGAAGAGAAAGAGCACAGCAGCTGACCTAAACACTTAGTTAAACATGAAATTCTGAGCTAAACAGAAAACTAAACGCAACTAAAAATGTCAAGAAAAATGGCTAAAATGTTGGGTATGAGGGGTTAAATCATGGTAAAATGAAAATAATCATCATATAGAAGCATTATAAAAGCCATGATATGGAAATAGGGCAAATAAGTGACCTAAACAGAAACTTTAACATTATCGGACACGTACGCTGATGCCGACGCCGACGCTGACGCCGACCGATCGAGCCATGCCATAAGCTCACACAACTAAAGTTGGTGAGCTAAAAATAGTCCGAGTATCATACCTTTTCTTCAGTTGATCATAATGTAAAATGTGGAGCGCCCCTATGAAGCCCCTTGATACAACCTATGTGGATTAATCTTAGTTACACACCTCAAGAGGGTACTGAATACAAAATTTCTAATTCTTCAGCTACATGGGCAATTTTGGCTCTCAAAGGGAGCCCAAATATTAACCCAGGCTCAGAAATTTCTTCATATTGCACTAAGTTAAAATTTGAGCTACCATAGCGAGCCCAAATATTAACCTACGGATCCGATTTGAACAAACTTGAATCTGACCCCCCTAGAGATGTTGTATACCAAATATGAAAGCATTCTGACTAGTGGATCTGAATAAGAAGATTTTTTAAGAAATTCCCTCAGTTAAATTTCAGGTACCCATATGGAGCCCAAATATTATCAATTCAAAGTAATTTGTATATTTTTTATACTTACCAATGGCCCAGACTTAGCTGGTGCCAACTCAAAAATATCCAGGGCCAAACACAAATTTTGCCCCCATAACCCCCCAAAATTTGCATGCAAAACCGAAAAAATTATGTCATATGTGGTCCTCCATACTTTTGTGATCTGTGCATGCGCAGTATCCAGGAAGACACCGAAATTGGTGCCAACCATCATTCTTCTACAGTGCCTGCTAAATGCTATAATCAGCGGGGAGGTATGAGTGCCCACTCATGGGAGGGCCATCCCCATCTGGGCCATTGGTAAGTATAAAAAATATACAAATTACTTTGAATTTACAATATTTTTATACAACAACCAATGGCCCAGACTTAGCTGAATCATAAAAAGGCTGGAGGGCCTAGAGCATAAAGGAAAATCCAATTACTCTATCACTTCTTAAAGGATAGCTCCTACAGGAAAATAGGAGAGAAAGGAATTATATATGTCTTTCTCATTTCAGAGAAACGAGAAAGACATAACACCAACAATGTAATTGAGCATTACATAATATATAATTCTCCATTTTAATGCCAGCATAACCCATTAAGCGAATTTGGTGAAGGGAAGCCAATACATAAAGATAGTCCAGAGAATGAGACTCTTTATACTCATTTAAAAGTGTCCAAGGATTGTATATTAACGCCTGTTTGACACGTGACATATACAGATGCTTCACAGTGAGCTACACTTTGAAAGGAATACACAAATGAGACATATTAATTTGCTTCACACCGAGCTACACATTAAAACCATCCCAGCACCGACTCGGGATTACTGACACCGGATTAGGTCTTCCCTGCTTTTCACTATAAAGCCAGATGATAATAAGGAAAAAAAACGTCCCCTCCCCCACCCCCTCCCCCTTCCCATTGTTCTGAGGTACATGACCACAGAACGAAGAGGGCAGCGGAACAGTGTCACTGCTGGAACGGGTTGCCTAAATAACTATAGATGTAATCATTAGTGGACGACATTCTGAGCAACAGACAGAGGACCTAAACATCTAAGGTCACCAGAGATGGACTCTATATTTCTAAGGTAAAACTTGGAAAATGTAGAAGGCTGTGTCCAGTACGCAGCTTTCATGAGATCAGTGATGGCTATACTGCTAGAATAAGCCCAAGAAGTGGACAGCACTCTAACTTCATGTGCTGATATTTTATTTACAGAACGCTGATCCGAAGATAGACTTTCATAGGCAATGCGTATTGCCAACTGAATCCATCTAGCAACTGAATGAACAGAAATATCTCTTCTGTTAGGAATCAATAATAAAAAGAAGCGTTTTCTTCCTTTTCTAATAATCTCTGATCGGCATTTATATATGCGCATAGTCCTGACTAGACACAGCAAAGATCTACGGTTGTCCGCAGATGGCAGAGCCTTTATGATAATAGGCTCAGGCCGTTTATCTGGAGCCTGATTCTTAGCCAAAAATCCCACTTTTGTCGTTAAAGTGATTGTATTTCCAACACTACGGTTGAGATTCATCAACAGATAAAGCATGGAGTTCACTAACTCTTCTAGCGGAAGCAAATGCTAAGAGAAATGCTGTTTTATAGGTCAAGAATTTGAACTCTACAACGTCTAATGGCTCAAACAGAGCTTCTTTAAGCTTCAACAGAACCAAGCTAAATTCCACTTTGGAATTAATCTTAGTGTTCTAGGTCTATTTATAAAGAAATTTCTAACTAATTTGGATAAGGAAGCATTAGATCCAATTGTCAAGTTAACATGATGAGCGTAAGTGTCTGATAACATAGACCTATAGCCCTTAATAGTGACGGGCTGCAGTTTGAGAACGTCAAACAGGTAGACCAGAAAATTTGCAATATCCAGTATGGACGGATAATAAATGTCTATCGACTGATCCTTACAACAACCGAAGAAAACCTTCCACTTTGCTGTGTAATTCAGCGAAGAGGAGGACCTCCTGCAGTTAGAACTTGTGTCCACTGCTCGTCCTGTAAAACACTTGCCGTGCAAGAAGGACCGCACAATGGACATACGTGAAGGTTGAGACCTTCCGGGTTGTGATGCAGTGTGCGTGACTTCCCCTGATAAAGAAGGTCCTCTCGCGGAGGAAGCTTCCGGGGAACGTCCCATAACAGACACCTGAGAAGATTGATCCATGGTTTCTGTGATGACAGAGATGCTACTAACAGAATCTTGCAACAGGACTGTTTGATCTTTAACAAGATCTGCTGAATCAACGGAGTTGGAGGATACGCATATCCTATCATTCCGCCCATGGTATTGAGAGAGCGTCTACTGCATATGCTCGATGATCTGGGCATGGCAACACGTAAGTCTGCAACTAATTGTTGAGGTGTGTCGCAAACAAATCTATCATAGGTTGATCCCACTGGTAGCAAATCTGTCTGAATACGCATTTGTTGAGAGTCCACTCTGATGGCGACAGGTGACCTTTCCGAGATAGCAAGTCTGCTAATACGTTCAGACGCCCCGGTATATGATGGACCGATAGATGAACTTGATGCCTCAATACATACAGAAGAATTTTTTCTGTTAGTTTGCGTAACGGAATCGAATGCATGCCTCCCTGGTTCCTGATGTACAGTACAGTCGCCGTGGGAGGGCACTTTTCCACATGTCCACAGTGGTTGTGGAAAACCGTGGGCAAATTACATTTCAACTGCCCACAGAGATTTCTGTGGACAGAGATTTTTATAGACCGTGGGCATGCTACCTACTTGCCCATGGAATTAATAACTAACACAGCAATTCCCGTGGAGTCCACATGATCTGACTTTCTATTACACTACTATAATATTTATGTTACGTAATTTTTCTACACGATAGCAATAAGAAAAAAAATCTGTTAACATCGAAACGAGGTCAAAATATCAGACTAGTTTCTGTTCTGTCCTGTCACGACAAATTCCCAGGATAATCCAACTGACGAAAATGCAGAAACTAAAAAGCTTCTGGACCATGTGATATTTATCTACTCATCTGTTTGCCATTCGTTAACCCATTATCTAACGCTAGGAGTAGACAACATTCGTGAAAAAATTCTTGTGTAACTAAAAAGTTTAATTTTTTGCTTCCAAAACATAGGTTATGACCCCTCATTGGAACGAGCATGACGCGCGCGTTCAAATGAGGGGTCATAATCTATGTTTTGGAAGCAAAAAATGAAAATATAGAATGGATTGAATGGCGATTTTCGTGTATAGCACTAGCCGGTTTTGGCCGTTACATTAGGTAAAGGGTTAAATAAAAAAGGAGGGATATTTCCACCAATTATGAATTTATCGTCACCAAATAAGGCCTCTCCAGTTCCCCCTCACAAGGTCATTTTTATCTTTCACTTCCGTAAAGTTCCGGTTCGTTTTCTCGACAGCTACTGGCTGTCCTCGAAATTCGAATCAAGAGTTGAGAGGAAAATTTCAGAAAAACAACTTCTACCCCAAGCATTGGTTGCTGGGTCATAATCCACCCGTAAAGCAGGGCTTGTTTACCACAATGAACAAGCACTGCTTCACTTCCCGGGATCCCCACGGGGGTCGGTCCATTACAGGTGGGGGAAGCACCTCTCGAGTATTCGCTTACCAATACCTCATATTGGTTTTTAACCCTACCCCCGTCGATATTAATAAAAGTTAGCCCCAGTGTTCTGCGTCAGACAAGATAGATCCATTAGTCTCATGAACACATGTCATTTGAAGTTTTTAATCCTTTCAAACGCTGCTGTATATAGTATACACATGCCACTAACTTCTGTAAAACTACTTCAGAAGGATTATAGCAGGTCATAAATCATAAATACAAGAGCACCATTAATTGCCAATCAACATAAGTCAATCAAGTTAATTAATTTAATCATTGATGAATAACAAACAATCTTGTAGAAAAATAATAACAACCAAGAGAATAAAAATGCTGTCAATCAAGTTAATTGATATAATCATTGATGAATAACAAACAATCTTGCAGAAAAATAATAACAACCAAGAGAATAAAAATGTTTGGTTTATATTTTTTTATTCTTTCACTTTAACAATTAAAAATATACAAACTGATTTATAGAGGTTCCGGGACGAGAAGGCCCAATAATCAGTTAACCTTTTACTCAATTAAAGAGAAGTGCACCCCCACCCCACCCACCCACCCGAAAATGAACTCAAATGAGGCCACCACAGAATGAAATATCTAACAAAACGAAATTAATTTGACAATGCATTTTTATTGTACGCTGAACTATCAGAATTACTCCGAAATTATCCACTAAAAAGTGCGACTTTCATATTGAACTTTTTAGTGAATAATTCCGAAGTAATTTATCGATAGGGTCAGGTTAAAAAAACAAAATTAATTTGACGATGCATTTTTATGGTACGCTGAACCTAAACTATCAGAATTACTCCGAGATTATGCACTAAAAAGTGCGACTTTCATATTGCACTTTTAGTGAATAATTCCGAAGTAATTTATTGATAGGGCCAGGTTAAAAAAGCAAATTTAATTTGACGATGTATTTTTATTGTACACTGAACAATCAGAATTACTCCGAAATTATCCACTAAAAAGTGTGACTTTCATATTGCACTTTTTAGTGAATAATTCCGAAGTAATTTATCGATAGGGTCAGGTTAAAAAAAACAAAATTAATTTGACGATGCATTTTTATTGTATGCTGAACCTAAACTATCAGAATTACTCCGAGATTATGCACTAAAAAGTGTGACTTTCATATTGCACTTTTTAGTGAATAATTCCGAAGTAATTTATCGATAGGGCCAGGTTAAAAAAAAACGAAATTAATTTGACGATGCATTTTTATTGTACGCTGAACTATCAGAATTACTCCGAAATTATCCACTAAAAAGTGTGACTTTCATATTGCACTTTTTAGTGAATAATTCCGAAGTAATTTATTGATAGGGCCAGGTTAAAAAAAAACGAAATTAATTAGAGGTGCAATTTTACTAATTTGTCCGAATAATTTTTTAAATTATTATCAGAACCCGAAAAAGGTTCAAGGCCTGGGGGTGCTGTCATGATTAGCCTCTTTCTGCATAAATATATGACATTAAACACAAATAAATAAATAAATAAATAAATAAATAAATAAATGGGCCTGAGTACTGGGCGCTAATTTCCCCGGGCTGATGTTCCTTTGTCAAAATATTTCCAGGCCAAAAATTCTAGAAGCCGAATGTTCCCCTTCCCGCCCGAGTTTAAAGTTGTCAGCGAAAGCGAACGAATTGTTCAACAGTCGATCGAAAATCAGATTCGGTTTAACAGAAAGATCATATCAATACATAACTGCATATCAGTGATATTCCCAGGTATACTCTTTTATTTTCAACTATTTTTTTCGTTTTGTACACATTTTTTTCAAAGCACTCATTCGCAATCGACATGGGTTTGTCACTGTATGTCTTGTTTTCACAGTGTGGGTTTGTGTTATTCACTTTTCAAATTGAGAATATGTGACGTAATTTTGACAAGTTACCATTTTTTTCCTTTTTGTAAATACAAAAATGACCATATACCTGTGCTTGCAAAGTGAAATGATAAAGAAAGAAATATTTTTAAACAGCGTCCTACTCTATCAAGACGTGTTAAAAATTACTTCCAGTTACATTTCTGTGGGCAGACGTGTTTTGGATTATGTGGACACTGCTGTCCGGCATTACCATTGTTCAGTAATCTTTTCCACAGAAGTCCACAGGCTTTTGTCCACAGAACTACATGCCCACAGAAGTCCACAGAAATTGGTATCAACTGATTTCTGTGGAAAACTAGTGGGCGCCCACTGTGGACATGTGGAAAAGTGACTGCCCACGGCCACTGTACTGTATGCTACTACTGTCGAATTGTCCGACAATATCTGAACGTGCGCATACGCTATAATGTGAATCCACTGTTGTGGTGCTAACCATACTGACATAATTTCTTTGATGTTTATGTGTTTCTCTAGGAACCAAGGGCCCCAAAGACCCTGGCACTTGGAGTCTGTCGAGCTCAGGGTCGCGCCCCAACCTGCTTGACTTGCATCTGTCATAATCGTGAAAGCCAGATCTGGCAGCTGCAGTGGAACTCCCTGAGTTAACCACTGAATATCTGCCCAAATCTGGACCTTTTGTTTTACCTGGTCCATTAAAACAATACTGGTCTCGAGCGAATGCGTCTTCACACTTCAGTTCTGGGTGAAGAATATCTGGAGGGGACGTGTCCGTAAGCGACCCATCAGAATAAGATCCACAGCCGCTCCGCACATCCCCATCAGTCGCATAAATTCCCTCACTGTTAATGCATCTGAGTGTAGACAAAAGCGAGCATAACAACTGACTTATTTCGCTCTGGGTAATGGCAGATGAAACAGATTGTTGGGAGTCTCGAAGCTCATTCCCAAGTGGATGAACGACTTGGACGGAGCTAGATCCGACTTCTTCTCGTTTACGATGAAGCCGAGATGTCAGAGCAAAAGAATCAAACTCTGAACATCGTTCTGAAGAGTAGTTTTGTTGCCGTATCTCTGAAGAATCGTCCAAGTAAGCCGACATTACCGCAGACGAATGAGCTCGGAAGTGAGACATTACCGAGTTCATTATTCGAGTGAATGCCCAGGGCGCTAGATTCAGACTGAAGCACATTGCTCGGAACTGATATACTATCCCTTGAATGGCAAACCGTAGGTACTTTCTGAATGCCGGATGTACCAGGACATGAAAGTAGGCATCCTTAGATCTATGCTTGCTGCATAGTCGTTCACTCGAATGCTCACCCTTACCGACCAAATGGTCTCCATATAGAACTTTGAGCTACGATAAGTTTGTTTATCCAGCTCAAGGAACAGGTGACTGTAGAAACTTAGAGAATCTTGGTTCTCGACGACCTCTACTGCTTCCTTTGCCAAGAGACTTTACCTCCGATAGGAGAGACTCTCTTTTGCAAGGATTTGCCAGAAGTTTTGTCCATCGCGGACATCTTGTTAGCGGTGGTTTTGCTCGGAAAGGTAGCCGTAGGCCGTCCGAGACCACACTTTTCACCCACTGGTCTTCCGTAATAGTTATCCAGTTTGTCGCGAATCTTGATAACCTTCCGCCAACTGGAACGCAATAGAGGTCCTGACCATCACATGTACGACCTGCGAGGCTTACGGGAGGAGAAACCACGTCCTCCTCGTGAATAGCCTCGGCCCGCCGGCTCAGGGGCGTCTGACTGGTTGTCTCGGCCAGACCTACGCCCCATTCCCGAGTCGCTATATTGACTATTCCTAGAGTAAGTGTAAGAAGATTTCTTATACCCTTGCGAGGAGTCCCCTCTGGACGATTTTTGTCCTGGACCTCCTCCTTTACTCTTTTCTGCTGCTGCGGGTCGATTAGACGTGACTTAAGGAGCAGAGTGTTTGACGCTTTCTTTGTAGCTGTAAGAAAGCTTATCGTCAAAGATTTTATGACTGGATACCGGAGCGACTCGTAGAGAGTTTTTCACCTTGTCATCTATTAAAGATGACGACACAAGGGCTCCATCACGTACGATTAACTCCAAATTAGCCACTGTTAAGGCGGAGTTATACGTGGTAAACATAACAGCCCTGGAAAGAACTCTTAAAGAGGTACGAACGTCCTCAAATTCCTTTCCGTTGAGATGTTGCGCCATAGCTCTTGTAAGGTGATCTGCGTAAGACATAGTGTCTAAATTTCCTCTGTTAGAAGAAATGGCCGTCTCAATTGTGCCCGAGCGAATAGTGAATGACGAAGGTAAGGACATGTCTAGGTCCTCAGCCTGCTCATCCAAATGCAGAACTCTCTGGACACCTTCCCCGACCGTTTTAAATGATCGTCGTCTAATAAACGGTAAACGTACGGAAGATGACGACAAGAAACCACCTTTCTTTTTCCCACTGGAAAGATTGAATATGGCGTCGTCTAAATGGCCGAAGGCCTGCGACACCTGTCTAGACTGTACCAGAAAGGACATGACCTCCTCCTTTGTCTGGATAAAGTCAGCGTCCAATGACGCTGGCAGTTTCTTCTGAATAGTCGCAGCATTCTGATTCGCTGGAACGAACTCAGGGTAGTATTGATGAATTAAATCCATCGCAACCATGTGTTGTTTCAAAAGGGAAGGGTAATCCTCCTCCATATCCCTTTCACCATCCGACTGAATCAGATTAGACTCACGGTCAGCGGCATCTGAACGCGCAGATGACTGGACCGACCCAGTACCATCCGACAGCTCAGGTTCTGAGACTGCCGTAGGCTGCTCCTGCACTTGCTGTGATGCTGCGATGAGCTGCGCAATCTGCGACAGGAAGTCTGTGACGGGGGCCTGAGGAGCAGTGGTCTTCTGTTTCTTGGCCGCTGGCTGCACCTGGGACGGTTTGTCCGAGATGGCTATTTTCTCCGGACGTCCCGATAAATGAGGCCTCGTCTCCTTGGCTTCCAGATGGTCAGACTTCTTTGACGATGAGTGGTCCCTTCTCGGCGATGCAGGCTGGATATCAGAAGTCACTTAGCCAAGGTGCGGTCTTGTGTGCTTGGAAGACGCCGATGAAGAAGCCGTAACTGTAGCCGACGCCGACTGTGAACTGAATGAAGCGTCCCTGACGGGAGACGTGGACATATGTTCCAACGCAAGTTCCGAACCACCACATCTGGCCCCAGATGTTGTTGGGAAAGAGAGGGGGCTCTCTCGCTCGCGGTCCTTTCAGACCTTGCCGAGCTTCCCGCTGAACTTTCCGGCTTCTTCTTCTCCATCATCGCAGGGTGAGCCTGTTTATATTTTAAAGTGCTCGCTCTACCCATTCCACTCTTTTCGACTGCAACGGACACACCCAGCGTCACGGTACCCACGGACGGAGTAACCACTTCATCGGTCAAGCTAGCTGGTGACAGGGAGCTGAAACCACGGGTGTGTGGTTTTTTGCCCTGCCTAATATTCATGAGCACTTTTGCCGCTAACTCTGTTTGAACATCTAAATGCGACGACAGCAGCACACTCTTTGAAGGCGTCACGTAAACATCACCATGTTCTTGTTCCTCTGAAATAGAAACTGAGAAACTAGATTGACTCTGTGGCAAGAGGGCTGGCATTGGCCTTTCGCCGCTAACAACGTACCGTGACACCCGTCTCCAACATTTGTCATCCCATCCGACACATGTTGAGCAAGAATTAGTGCGAGTACACTGACTACAAGCAAGACAATCATCATGTAAATCAGGGGAAGACTTCCTCGCCTTGCAATTTGAGCAATAAGCTTTCATTATGAATCAGATTAAAGTCGACTGCACTCACACCAACTCCCAAAAATTATATGAAAAAGATACATAATAATAACATTCAAAACAATAAATCAAAAAATAATTTTCAAAAAAAAAAAATTTGACAGGAGCCCAAGTCCCCAAAGGGAACGCTGAGTCCAAATGTATCCTGATAGAGCCTAAGTGTGGACAAAATTTTTTTTAATTATCCCAAAATTAATGCTACACTACCGGAATATATAATGTATCTTACAATAGTCCTACAATGATTAATAAATAGGAAACTACATATAAAAACAGAGCGTTGTCAATGTAAACAACGTCAGAATGAAAACTGGAAACAAGACCCCAGGCACTGAATAACACGGCCCGAAGTCAGTAACAGATTTTGAACTATCCGATGTAAAGCAAGATCTTCATCAGAAGAAAAAACGATGCATCTGATGTATGATGCATGACCAAAAACGCCTAAACACCCCTAGGGTGAGGACGAAACCATGGGGATATACAGAATAAACATTCTGTGTAACACGTCAAACACCCAAGAAATTTACAAAAAAAATTCAATAAAACAAGCCAAAAAGCATGGCAGTTTAACTGGGGGGCTTCAAGGAAGGGTAGAGAAGGAACACTTAACAAACAGTGGCAAAATCATTAGCAAGAATATTGATGTCAGGCCGATGTTCCGAAATTGGGAAACATGAAATAATTTTTGTGAAAATTATAAAGTTACTGCCCTGAACGTTCCAAACCACTGTTTCTTCCTTCCATCATCCTACTGTGTCCTTGGATCCACCAAAATCACCATTGATTTGTGTCTGGCATCATTAAAACTGAGATTTAAAAGCACAGAAGTCAGTTTGTTGTTATCTGACAGAGGGCCAAACAAAGAATGATGGTTGGCGCCAATTTTGGTGTCTTCCTGGATACTGCGCATGCGCAGATCAGAAAAGTATGGAGGACCACATAGGACATAATTTTTTCGGCTTTGCATGCAAAATGTGGGGATTGGGGGGGGGGGGGGCAAAATTTGTGTTTGGCTCTGGATATTTTTGAGTTAGCACCAGCTAAGTCTGGGCCATTGGTTAATATTAACCCAGCCACTTGAATTGAACAAACTTGAATCTGACTCCCCCCCCCCCCCCCCCTCCCCTAGAGATGTTGTATACCAAATATGAAAGCATTCTGACTGGTCGATCTGAAGAAGATTTTTAAAGAAATTTCCTTATATCGCACTAAGTAAATATTTGGGCTACCATAGCGAGTCCAAATATATACCTAGGGATCCGATTTGAACAAACTTGAATCTGAACCCCCTAGAGATGTTGCATACCAAATATGACAGCATTCTGACTGGTGGATCTGAAGAAGAAGATTTTTAAAAATTATCCCCCACATTGAACAAAGTTACAATTTGGACTTCCATAGGAAGCCCAAATATTAACCTAGGGACTTGGTTTGAACAATCTTGAATCTGACCCTCATAACAATGATGTATACCAAACATTAAAAGATTCTGACTGGTGGTTCTGAAGAAGATTTTTAAAAAATATTCCCCATATTACCCTAAGTTAAAGATTTGGGCTCCTGTATTTAGCCCAAATATGAACCAATGGAATTTATTTTAACAAACTTGTATCTGACCCCCCCCCCCCCCCCCCCCCCCCCCCACCCCATCCCATGAATGCTGTATACCGAATATCAAAAGATTCTGATGATTGGTTCTGGAGAAAAGATTTTTTAAAATTTTTGCAAATATGCTGACTCAGCATTTTTTCGATGCCCATTACAGGACACCCTGACATAACCGCTGGAAACTTTTTTTACCATTCAATTCTACTGGTCCTGAGGATGCTTCATACCAAATAACAGCTCTCTGTTCCATGTGGTTTGGGAAATATGGGCGTTTGAAGGGTTCCCAGGGTTCCCATGGGGATGAGGGAATTTTTTTTTTTGCATGAGTCAAGTACTTATGACTCAATAATATACCAAATTTGGTTCAAACCGGACCATTGGTTTAGAAAATAGAAATTTGGGGCACGGCCAAAAATCTTACCCCTCCCATTACAAAGCCAAATATTGCTTCACAGATTTTCTTTGAACAAACTTGATTCTACACCTCAAAAGGAAGCTCTGTAACAAATATCAAGTCATTGTACGCACTGGTTCAAGAGAAGATTTTAAAAATATTTTGGAGCATTTTCCACCACTCCCTCCCTATGGGGCAGGGCATGTTGAGTTGAACAAAAATGCAATGCCCTTCGGGACCATCACTCCCACAAACTTTCACTTGAATTGGCCCAGTGGTTTTGGAGAAGACCAAAACATGGTGTTGATGGACAACAGATGGACGGATTAACAGACAGACAGAGAGCGATGAGATTAGCTCAGTTTGACTTTGTCGAGATGAGCTAAAAATAGCCAAAAATCTTAGGAGTTTAACAGGAAGGGTTTATGGAAGGATAGGGAAGGAACTCTTAACAAACAGTGGAATAATCTTTAGCAAGAATGATGACATCAGGCGTATGTCCAGAAAATGGGAAACATGAAATACTTTTTATAATTATTATAAAGTTACAGCCCTGAACGTTTGAAACCATAGTTGTTCACTTCCATCATCCATTAACAGCCTTGGAGCCACCAATTCTTGTATTGATTTGAGTCTGGCATCCTCAAAAAAGGAGATTTTAAAGCACAGATGTCAGTTCATTGTTACTAACTTTAGGGCCAAACAAAGAATGATGTTTGTGCCAATTCCGGTCTCTTCCTGATCACTGCACATGCACAGATGGTAAAAGCATTGAGGGCCAGATAGGACTTTAAATTTTCGGTTTTGTATGCAAATTTTGGGGATTGGGAGGTTCAAAATTTGTCTTTGGCTCTCGATAATATCGAGTTTGCACCAGCTAGTCTGGGCTATTGGTTATTAGTATAAAAATATGCTAATGTGAAGAAAACAAAAGTTGACCATTTGACAATACTACAAATTTTTGTATGCAAAAAGCAAGCCTTTATATGAAAGCAATTGTTATAAGTACATGACAATTAAATATTCTTGTAGGCTTACATGAAAAATGAAAAAATTTAAAGTAATTTATATATTTTTTATACTTACCAATGGCCCAGACTTAGCTGGTGCTAACTCAAAAATATCTAGGGCCAAACACAAATTTTGCCCCCAAATCCCCAAAATTTGCATGCAAAACCAAAAATTAGAAGTCTTATCTGGCCCTCTATACATTTACCCTCCATGCATGCGCAGACGCCAGGAAGTCACCAAAACTGGCGCCAACATCATTCTTAGTAAAAAAGAGTATAATATAATAATTCAGTGGGGAGGTATGAGTACCCAGTACTGCCCACTTATGGGAGGGTCATTCCCGTCTGGGCAATTGGTAAGTATAAAAAATATATAAATTACTTTAAATTTTTTCATATTTTTATACTGTATACCAATGGCCCAGACTTAGCTGAATCGTAAAAAGGTGGAGGGCCTAGAACTTCCGAAATAGTAGATCAACATATATCAAATCCTTCAATCCATGATGAAGAAAATTAGAATAATTAGAATTTACATGTATGTCTCTTATACCATAATAGAGGAGACATATCCTAATATGGATCCCAATTATGTAAATCCTAAATCCGAGCATGAAGTCATGCTAATAAGGATGTAACGAGTTCACAATTTTTAAGGCTAGTCTGGGCTAAGCCCTAAATATTAGGATGGCATATTTGAGAATGAGAGAAAATTGCCCATAAACCTATGCCATACAAAAATACTACAGCCGAATGCCGAATATAGTACGGATAAAACAGCTTCCTTCATAGTTACATACCCAATAAGCCAGAGAAGTGGAGAAAATGCCCCCCTCCCCCTTTTTGAACATATCTTCAAAAGAAAGAGGGGAGAGCTCTGGAATCAATAAGTGGTACCAGAAAACAATATAAATAAATATATATCAGACACTCAGGAATTAATTCATGAATAATAAATGGTGCTTAATGCCACTTCACAAACCAAGGCTACAGTGACGATTTTGTTAAATAATATTGTCCACTACAAAATATGCACTGCAGACGGCGTATACATGTACAACGAAATCAGTGAAATAATAATATAACATACACATATAAAAATGGGATACGATGAACAATCTCTGCAGAGAAAACCCACTTCAAAGATCATCCACAGGCGGCCTCTGTACAATAAAATCTGTTAAGAACACTCTTCGTGTACTGCTTAATATCTATAACTATAAACATGTGAGAAAATGCGATTTGAGAACCGACAAAATAGAGACCAGGATCTAGAAATGGAGGTAGGTATGAATAACCGGCTCCAACACAGACCGCCCCGAAATAAATAATAATTTCAAGGTCCACCAAAGCGATAGCGTAATAAAATATTGTGCGAGTGCATTAATATCCAGCATGTAATCATCTAAAAAACCACTAACTGGTTATGCAGTCACCTATGAACTCAAATAGCAGCAGTTATGATGATTTAATAAGCGCTTGTATATGAGAAATCAGAAAATAAACCCCGGAAACTAATGCAACAAAACTACGTATATGCCTATGAGGGTGCCATCCAACATGACCCAAATGCATAGTAATGTATTAAGATATATATATGCGACAGTGTGTGAGTGTGTGTGTGGGGGAGGGGGGGGGGGATTCGAATTCATGTCGAAACCTCCTCACCCACATTACTTAATCATTGCTGGTCCAGACAGCAAAAATATAGTAACCACAAGGCTCCCTCACGTCTGACATACTCCGTTATGCTACTAAGAGCGGAGAATGACGTGAAGAACAAAATTTTCCCTGAAGAAGAAGACCCTCTCGTGGAGGAAGCTTCTGGCGAATGTTCAATAACAGATACTAGAGAAAACTGATATGGTATAGCAGGAATCACTCTGAGACTGTTTAACCTCAATGCAATCAACAGAAACAAATGAATTGAAGGATCCACGAAACCTATCATTCATTCCCTGAGCGTCAAATGTATGCGCTCAAATGCGTAATACTGGCGACACAAATGATGGAAACTATTATTCCCGTGCGCCGCAAACTTAACTATCCTGAAGCGATCCTACAAAAGATCATGTAATAGCCATACAGTTAGAATAAGCCCAAAATGCTACCAGTGCTTTTACTTCATGCAATGAAATCTTAAGCACTGACGGCTGATTGGAAGATAAATTTTCCTAAGCAGTACGAATAGCTAATTGAATCCATCTAGGAATAGAATGAACCGAAATGTCCCTTTTATTGGAAAATAATGACAAAAAGAAGCGTTATCTTCTCTTCTGATAAACTCTGATCTGCATCTATAAGTACATGATCACTAATAATATAATTCAATGATGTAGCTTAAACAATAAGACATCATTTCTGAATATGTGGTCTCCAAGAACCGAGGGTCCTAAGAGCCCTGCATATATAGACCATCGGACTCAGGATTGTAACCCAATATATGAACTCACGTCCGTCATAATTGAGAAAACCGTTAAATATATGCTCAAACTTGACATTACGTTAAAAGATCTGCTAAAACAATACAGGTCTAGAGCGAAAAATGTCTACCACTCCAGTTAAGAATAACTGGAGGGAACGTATGCGTAAGCGACCCAACGAAATAACATTCATAGCCGCAACGCACAACCCCATCCAATGCATAAAATCTTCCGCTGTTAATGCGTCTGACAAAAGACAAAAGCAAGCCTAACAACTGGCTAATTCGCTCTGTGAAACAACAGACAAACCAGCTTGTTGAAAATGAATTGTAGGATATGTGTATCCTTTCATTCATTGCAAGAGACATTATCTATTTCATTCTTCAAGTGATCTACAGAACTATACTCGTCGCACTGCCGATCACACGAACGCTCGCTTTTCGACTGAAAGATTATCACAAATAACTTAATTATCCAGTTCCAGTCAAAATCGGTCGGACCGAGCTCTATAAGAGCCTCAAGCCACCGGCTCAGGGGTGTCTGATCAGTAAACTCAAACAGACCTAAACCCCCTATCCAAGTGGCTGTATAGTCAATCCCTAAAGTAATATATAGGAGGGATACCTATACCTTCGCTATGAGTCCTTATAGACGATCTGAGTCTAGGACAACCTCGCCTACTCTTTCTGCTGGTGTTGGTCGATTAGACCCCAACTTAAAGAGCCGAGTATGGAAGCATTCTTGTAGCTTAATCCTACATTAATGAAAGCTTACCATCAAAGACTTAGTGTCTGGAAAACTAAAGCGACCTGTAGAAAGTTTTCCACCTAGTCAAAAGTTAAAGATGACGATGCAAGGTTTCGTCACATCTGAATAGCTCCCACTTAACATCTGTTAAGGCAGAGATATATGTGATAAATAGGCCTGGAAAGAATTTAAAAAAGGTACAAATGTCCACAAAATTCCTTTCCATATAGACGTTGTATCACAGTACTTAGAAGTGAAGTACATAAGGCTGAGAGTCTAAATTCGCTCTGAATAAGAAATTATCTTCTCAATTGTGTCCGAGCGAATAGCGAAATGATGAAGGTAAGGCTACAACTAAGACCTTAGCCTGCTTGTTCAACGCAGAGAAACTCTCAACACATCTTCCCCGGTCGTTTTTTAAATGTATGTAATCAAAAAACGGTTAAAAATACAGAAGATGTTGATAAGAAACCATATTACTTCTTCCCACAGGAAGTTAAATATGGCGTTGTCTACATAGTCAAAGACCTGCGACACACGTGTAGACTTAACCGGAAAAGAGATCTTATTATCCTGCTCTTTGTCCGGATGAAGTCAGCGTCTAACAACGCTAGCGGTTTCTCACAATTACTCGCAGCATTGTGATTCACTGGAACAAGTTCAAGGAAACGATAATGGGTAGTATCCATATCATCCATGAGTTGTTCTGAAAGGGAAGGTTATCCTCCTCCGTATCCCTTTCTTGAATCGTCTAAATCAGTTTTAGAATCACGGTCATCGGCATCTGAACAAGCAGATGACTGGACCGATCAAGCACCATTTGACAGCTCAAGTTTTGAGATTGACGTTGAGTGCTTCTGCAATAGCAGGAATACTGCGATGAGCTGCGCAATCTGCGACAGCAAGTCCGTTACGGAGGCGTGAGGAGCAGCAGTCATGTATTGCTTGTCCGCTAGCTGTTCCTGGGACAGTGTGTCCGAGATGGCTCTTTACTGCAGACGTCCCGATGAATGAAGCCTCATCTCCTTGGCTACTAGATGGTGCAACTTTCTTTACAAAAGGAGGCCCTCTTGACGATGCAGACTAGATATCCTAAGTCTCTTAGCCAAGGTGCGGTCGTGAGTGCTTGGTAGACGCTGAAGAAGCCAAACTGTAGCCGTTCCCGGCTAAGAATTGAACTGAGCATACTGGACAATAGGTATGTATGTAAGCTCCGACTGACGCAAGTTCCTACCAACAACACCCGGTCCCAGATGTTGTTAAAAGAGAGAGAGGGGTCTCCCTATTGCTCGCGATCCTGGGAGACCTACCCGAGGTACCTCAGAACTTGCTGGCTTCTTCCTTCCATCGACGCAGAGTGAGCATGATTGGATTTTATAGTGCTCGCTACACCCTTGTTTCTCTCTCGACCGCTACGGACATACCCGGCGTCACACTACCCATATTCTGAGTAACGATCCACCGGTCGAGCCAGCTGGAGACAAGGTCGTAAACCCTATATTCTAAGGTCTAGGAACTTGTCTTATATCATTGAGCACTTATGCCGGTAGCTCTGAATACAATGCACATGCGACACATCCGGTGTCACGGTCCTCATATTCAATATTAACCGCTTCACCGGCGACAGGGAACTGAAACCACTCACCGCGGTTTATAGCCCTGTGCAATATTAAGAGCACTTTAGCCGTTATGTAGAGGAAGCCAATCCTGGCTGCCTGTTAGATGGGACGTCCTTGACAGTTCCTACCAAGAACATCTTTCCACAGATGATGCTTTAAGAGAGAGAGACCTCTCCTGGCTGACGTGGATGAGTGTACCTCAGAACTTTCCTCCTTTAATTGGATATCTCTTAATGGCATAACCCTGTTAATTGAATATAATTTCCCAACACAAAACCATTTACCATACCTCCAGTACAAATTTGACCTATGAATTGAATATAGGTTATAGAGTAACCTCCTTTCAATTGAATAAAAAATCTTGTAATCTGTCGAGAAATTACCCTGACTCCCCCAAGTTTTTATTTGTTTATACACCCATTTAGCCTCAGTACATTCAATACAGGCATTTAATCTATTATATCTTGTTTGACAGAGCTCATGGAGCTTATCTCTAGAACACAGGAAAGTGACACAATCCCTGTTAATTGAATACTCCTGTTAACTGAATAATTTTTAGTGGCAAAGTGGCTATTCAATTAACAGGGTTCCACTGTACTTTGAAAGAAAATTCTATATAAAGCAGAAACATTCTGTAGAAAGTGCTAACAAACATTGCAATGAATGGAATAGAGAAACAGTGAAGAAAATCCATATTAAATATGTAGACTGTCAACATAGATGAGTTAACTTCTAAAAACAGAGCTAAGCTAAACAGAAACACTTACAAATATAAATTCACTGCTTTTTGAGAGCACAAAAAACATCACTGGAGTAACACATGCCCCTCCCTAAAAACCACTAAACAGAAATTACTTTCCCTCCCTAAAAACCTCTTAATGGAATTGACCTTAATGAGCGTGTGAAGTCTGAAGATTGTAGCCACATAAGTTTCTGAGTTATGTCTGTGACAAGATATGTAACTTTCAACACAAGTACTCAAGTATGAGCTTGACTCTGAAGATGTGCAAGCAAGTCTTATACACTACAGACCTTCTGACTGTCCTTAACCCTTTCAACACTGGCACCCTGAAGGTATAATTTCAGTCAATACTGTCAATGGTGAAATAGACAAAACCTCCTGGTTTGTTGAGGGGTTCAGTAATAATTTAATCCAACACCTCTGTCGAGCTGTTGGGATTAAATTATTACCAAGCCCCGCTTCAGAGTTTTTGCTCTTTACTTCGTCTGCTCATCCACTACCAATTTTTTCTTCATGCAAAAATTTATGCATACCAGTTTGAAACGGTTAACATGTGTGTGGATAGGGTTCATCTCCTCCCATCATAAAGGTACCTTAGAAAACAAGTTTGAAATTTAACCAAACAATGCATGTTGGGGCACCCATTCCTATGCATTAAAAAGTTATCAAAGTCAGAACTGGGCCTTTAACGTTAAGTGAACTCTACAGTAATATTTGAAATTATTTTGCAGGGTATTAAATATAAAGCATATAATTCAAATTTCTAAACTCACCTTCTATGAATCCAACAAAGTTTTCTTCTGTTTGTCCTTCATAACCATCTATTTTAACTCTCAGGCTACCAATCATATTCTTCCTATTATTTACTTCTTCCATGTCCAAGCCTGTTAACAACGTTTCTATTTGACTCACAGAACATTTCAAACCACACCCTGGCACTGCTTGGAAATTATGTGTTTTCCCCAAACTTTGAACCTTTAGTATCTATAAACAAGCATAAAATTAAACCCTTAGAAAATACATGGAAAATAAACCAAGTTGCCAGTATGTAATTCTGATTGTCCAGGTGGACTAAAGCGTACTGCAAGTCAATGGTGTACTTGTCTTCAACCAATGCTAACTATGCTTAGGCCTAAAAAAATAAAAAATCTGTTTCTCAGGCCCTCCCGCATGGTCCTTTTGGCTGCCGCATGCTCTCTTTTTATAACCAACTGAAACTTAAAAAATATTAAAATTAAATGGTTTATGTCTGATATTTTACCCGAGTTGAAAAAAATTGATGAATTTGTCCCTTGAGTGCAAGAAGGCTTTGCAATGCTTTAGCATTGCAAAGCCTTCTTGCGCTCAAGGGATGAAATACACCACCACCCATGCTATTCTGTAGATTATGAGGCCTAAAACTTGAACCAAGAACATGAACTTTTGATGGCTAAGAAGTAATTACTGAAATAAAAAATAAAATAAAAAACCGCTCGCCCGCATGCAATTTCACAAATAATGGCCTGAGAAACAGAAGATCCACTTTGTGTGGCCTTATGCAGAGTTAGTACATTGAGGAGTCTGACAGTTGCTCGCCATTGCTCATTGTTTCTCTCCGGGTACTCTGGCTTCCTCCACCTATAAAACTCTCCTATATGAGGTGACCCTGGCTGCCAAAGTGTCATTAAAAATAAATAAATAAATAAATAAATAAATAAATAAATAAATAAATAAATAGTTGCCACTTGGGGAAACTTTTCAATCCACAAAAAATATATCCTGTTGAAATAATGCAATTCTGGCTTGACCTTTGTCTTTAAATTTACATAATCGTCCTTCAGATTCTTTTCATTTGAATTTAAAGATAAAAAAGGTGTAATTTATTAAGAAATTAGCAAAAATCAGAAAACGCATGAGAAATGTCATCCGTGTAACAAAGTATACTAATAATGAGCAAACACTGTGACAAGGCCAATCCCTCATCCCCCTCCCCACATACACGATCAAAAGAGAAACAAAATGTTATGATCATTATTAACCTTTAAGTTCTCAGTTTAATTTTAACTTTATAACTACCATACGTACAGGATATCCAGTGTTTTTGAGTGGATACCAAAAATTAGCTCATGAGTGACCAAGATAAGTGTTTATTTTTTGCATGCACTTACGCAAGCAAAAAATAACCATTTGTCTCGGTCACTATTGAGATAATTTTCAGTATCCACTCAAAAACACTAGATTTTCTTTTTATTATATTTTTTTTATAATCTGATCATTCCTATTTATAATTCCACTCGTTTCAATCTTGAACTGATGCAAGAAAGTAAACAGCTGATGCGCATTGATATGGGACAGTGATCTGATCGATACTCGGAACAGGTAGCATCTTGTGATCTGATTCTGCTGGCAGGTTTCATGCATCAATTCAATTTCAGTTTTAAAACTGATGCACTTGAGACTTCTAGAATTATCTGGACTTTTCAAAACCCAGTCAAAGGTGTAGTTAAGTTTCAATTCCACTGCTTGGAAGACTGTGCAAGCTTGTACTCATCAATTCACAGAAATATGCCACTCCCAAATTTTGTCATCTTATTGATAAAAACGAGAGTTTCATCAGTAATATTTATAATAGTGCCAGCATTCTGTATAATACAAAACACTTATGGATTCTGATGAACACATGGGGTCTTGATTGATCTGAATATTTTCAAAATGAACAAGGCATATAATTCATTGTTCATTATTAACCAATGCATACATTATCAAAACTTGCTGTTGTAAAAAAAAATTTTTTTTTTTTCTCACAAAATTTTGACAAACCCATATCATGTGACCACTCCTTGGAACAAGCTTGTGACAATGAGACGTCACACGATATGGTTTTGTTCAAATTATTAAAAAAAGTTAAAAAATTTATAGTAATTTCTATATTTTTTATACTTACCAATGACCCAGACATAGCTGGTGCTAACTCTAAAAATATAGGGCCAAACACAAATTTAGCTCCCCAATCCCCCAAATTTGCATCTAAAACCAAAGAAAACATGTCCTGAATGGCCCTCTACACTTCACCTCTACTGCGCATGCGCAGTGTCAACGACGTTCCGAAATTGGAGCCATTAATCATTCTAATAACCAGTGCCTGGTAAGCACTATGTACTCAGCGGGAAGGCAAGAGTTCCCAACTCCTGGGAGGGCCATCCCCGTCTGGGTCATTGGTAAGTATAAAAAATATAGAAATTACTATAAATTTTTTAACATTTTTATACTGTACCAATGACCCAGACATAGCTGAATAGTAAAAAGGCTGGAGGGCCAAGGACATAGAGCAAGATGGAATACGCTCAATAATATAAAAATAGAGTCATCCCCTCTAGGGAAAAAGAAGTAATAGGCCTTACATGTATCTTTCTTATTTATGATAAATTAGAAAGATACAACACCTTCCAAAATTGAGCATGATACATCCATGTACTCTATTAATATCCAATATAATCCTTATACTAATAATTTTTAAAGTAAGCCAATAAATAAAGTAAGTCTAGAGAATAGAGACTCTTATACTCCTTAAAAGTGTCTGAGGATTGCATAATCATGTCCGTTGACACGAGCTATTTTCAAAAGCTATACTTTAAAAACTAAGACTTAAATGAATTTAAAACATAAACTTCTCACTAAACAACCATCCCAATAACAGCTCAGAATTACTAACTCTGGAGGAGGTATCCCCTTGTTTTCATAGTAAAACAGGTGACCCAAGGGAACACCCTCCCCCCCCCCCCCCCCCCTTTTTCTTGCCCTGGGTCAAATAGCCCAGAGCGAAGAGGGCAGCAGAACGTAGTCACTGCCGAAACAGACAGTCTACCTAGCTATAATAGCAACTGTTAAGTGAATGACATTCTGAGCAGTAGATAATAGACCTAACAATATAGGCCTCCAGAAATGGACTCGATATTTCTGAGATAAAAATTCATGAATGTGGATGGCTGAGCGCAATGAGCAGCCTTCAAAAATCTATAATAGCGACACTATTAATGTAAGCCCAAGATGTAGAAGAACTCTTACTTCATGAGCCGAAATCTTAAGCACAACTGCTGAGTCAATGATATACCATAAGCAGTACCGATAGTTAATTGAATCCATTAGCAATAGAATGGAGCGTAACGTCCTTCTATTAGGCATCAAAGACAGAAGAAGCTTACGCCCGTAGTAATAAGCAGATATCTGTTTATAAATACATAAACTCTAACCGGACAGAGTAAAGGCCTATGCCCGTACGAAGACGGAAGGACCTTAATAACAATAGGTTCCGGATATTAGGAGCCTAACTCTTATGCAAAAATCCAACCTAAATAGTAAAGGAAGTAGTGATTCCGAAACTACGAAAGTGAAAATCATCCATCGATAGTGGATGAAACTCACTGACTCTTCAGTAAAAGAGAAGCCAACAGAATTACTGTCTAAAAGGTCAGAATTTGAAAACTACTGTTTCCAGAGGCTCAAATGATTACTTAGCTAAATAAGAACCGAAGTTAAATTCCAAATAGGAATTTAATCTAAAGATTCTAAGTCTATTTATCAAAAAGTTACTAACTGACTTAAATACTGAGACATAAGACTCAATTGTAAACTATCATAGAGTGCATAGGTATGAGGTAACATAAACCTATAACCTTAATAATAACAGGCTGCAGTAGATCTTGTCAAACAAGTATACTAAAAAGTTGCAATGAGTAGTATGGAGGGATCAACCATATGAACATAGTGATCCCTACACCAACGACGGAAGAGCCTCCACTTTAGCCGCATAGAATAGCGAAGAAGAGGATCTCCTATAGTAAGAAATCGCGTCCAAAGCTCGTCCAGTACAATGCTTACAATGCAATACGGAACATACAACGAAATACGTGAAGGTTGCGACCTTGCGGGTTGTGATAAAGATGACATGATTTACCCAGCGAAAAAAAATCCTCTCATTGAGGAAGATTTCGCGTTAAGTGCCACAGTTTGTTTATTGTTTATTGGTGGTTAACGTCACATATTTTTGCACCATGGCTAATCGTGACACAACATGGAGATGAAGTCAAGTTTTGTCAATCGTTGATCAACATGTTGCCCATTTTAGAGGACTTTCACCCCAAGCATTGGTGACTGGGTCCTATTTTCCTAGTAAAGCGGAACTGGTTTACCACAGTAAACAAGTGCTGCTTACTTCCCGGGGTTCCAACGGGGAAAGTGCCACAGTAGACATCAGAGTAAATTACCCACGGTCTCTGTGAAGATAGAGATGCTATCAACAGAAATGTATTGTGGTTGTTTATCTTAGCAATACCTGCTGAAATAACAGCACCGGAGGATACGCGTATCCTATCATTCCGTCCTATTAGATCAATAGAGCGTTAACAACATTAGCTCAGAGATCCGGACAAGCCAACACATACGTCTGCAATTGATTAGCAAGCTGTGTCGTAAATAAATTATCATTGGGCGCTCCCATAGATAGCAAATCTGATTGAATACTTGTTTGATGAGAGTCCATTCTGACGGCAACAAGCGACCCCTAAGAGAACGGGAGTCCGGTAAAACAATCAGACGACCTGGAATATGACGGACCGAAACAGAACTTGGTGTACTATAACCAACAGACGGATTCTTTCCATTAAATTGAATAACGGAAACGAATGAGTGCCGCCCTGGTTCCAGAGATACGCCACTTTAACGGACAGGATTTGGACATGCGTTTCTGAATAATGTTCATGCAATGACATAAAGCAAGCCTAAAAAACATTATTCCGCAGAAGATAATTGCTTGCTTACAGACTGCGGAACCCAAAGACCCTGGCACTTCGAATCCGTTGGGATCAATATTATATCCCAATCTGTTTGACTGGCAACCGTCATAACTATAACACTCGGATCCGGCAACTGCAGTGGCACTCTCTGAGTCAACCACCGAATGTTTGCCCCAGTCTGAATCTCTTGTAACACTAGATAGACAAGAGAACGTGTAAATCGAGCAATTCATGGATTGCTGAAAAGTTGCCGTCGAAGAGAGGCTTCTCCGAGAACGAAGCGACTCTGAGAGAGTTCTTCACCTTACTATCCATGCGCGTGGATGTAGCAAGGGCTGCGTCACGTCTAACCAACTCCAATCAGCCACTGAAGGGCGGAGTTATACGTGAACAAACTACTGCCCTCAAAAGAAATCACATTGAGAATAATATCCCATAAATCTTTTCTTGAAGACGTAATGATAACGCCTCAGTAAGGTGGATTACGTATGATAAAGCGTCTAAGTTAAGTCTACTAGACATCATTGTCGTTTCCAACATTGTGGTTGGAAAAGACATAGACGGCGAAAAAGAATATTTCCAGTCTTTAATCACGCCGTCTAGACGCATATGAACTCTCAGTATGCCCTGCTCTGCCAAAAAAAATTATTCGTATAAATGATAAAACGGCAGAAATGAGCATTGCGGACAAGAAAATAAACTATCATGCTTGGTAGCAGGCTTATATGCATATATAGCGTCGAAAAATAAAACACATGTTGTAATGACATTATTGGACTGTGTCGGTAAGTCAGGGACAATGTCCCTGAACCGATCCAAAATTCCGTGTCCAATGACGCTATAAGTCTCTTATCCAACATCGCAGCAATGTAGTCCGAAATAACAATCACTGGAAGATAATGCCGGAATATATGTATGGCAGCTTCCGATGCTACGAAAGGGAAAACTCGAAATCTTTCGAATCCCTTTCGCCATCCTGTCGGACCCTATAAAGCGTTCGGTCGTCCGTACCTCATGCAACCGCGCACCGCACCGACCCAGCGCCGTCAGATAATTCCTGATTCGAGTAAGAAACTGTCGATTGCTGGGATGCTGCGAAACAACTGTGCTAACTCGGATAGCACGTCCGTCACTGAGGCCTGAGGAGAAGCGGTCCTACAATGCATTGCCGCTGGAAGCTCCGTGATCGTTACCCCGTGCATACTACCAATATGCGAGCGAACGGAGTGTATAGGCCTCGTGTCCCTTGGCTACCGGATGGCGTGACCTATTCGCCGTGGAATCACTGAATGACGAAACTGATCGGATACTCGAGGTCACGTAGCCAATGTGCGGTCGTGTGCCCTGCTGTGAGGATGAGGAAGCATTATCGACAGTCTCTCAGACTGTCAATATAACGGAGCGTCCCGACCGACAGACATATGCTCCGAATGTAAAATATCTGAACCACAACATGCGGTCCCCTATGTTGTTGGACGAGAGAGGGACCTCTCTCGCTCACAGCCCGGACGGACCTGGACAAGCCAGGAACTGGACTAACAGGCTTCCTCCGATCTGTCCTCAATCTGCCGTCACTGGGTGAGTACTAAAGTAATTATAGTGCTCGCATCACCCAAATCTCCTTCCTAGACCGCAACGGACGAACCCGGCAGCCGAACCATTCGATGAATGCACGCTACACCGGGTGAGCTAGCGAATGTCACTCCGTCGATCCTACAAGGGATCTCTTAGGCGATAGACATATTCCATGAGCACTTATAGCCGCTAGCTCTTCATTAACTATGAAGACAGAGGCACACTTTTGAAAGACAACTCCGTAACTTTGCGAACAAGAAACCAGAAATGCTTGGTTATAGCAAGCATATAATAATATTATATAGCGTCGTTCAATAATTCAAAAGTTTGTGTGACATTATTGGACTATGTCGGAACTGAGGGACGATGTCCCTGAACCGAACCAAAAATTTCTAAGTCCACCGACGCTATCTGTTTCTTATCCGGCATCGCAGCATTCTGGTTCGACGAAAGAAGCTGTAGAAGATCAAGTCAGATGACATACACAACAGCATAAGTTGTTCCGAAAGGAAAAGCTTGAAATCCTTCAAATCTCTTTCGGTATCCCGTTGGACCGGATGAAATTTTCAGACGTCCGTACCCGCTACCGCGGAGCGTCCCGACCCAGCATCGTCGGATAAAAAATATGCGACAGATTCAGTTGATGCTGGATGCTGCGATAAACTGTGCTATTTAGGAAAGCACGTCCGTTCCCAAGGCCTGTGCAGTAGCAGTCTTACGATGCATTGCCGCCGGAAGCTCCGTGTACGTTGACTCTTGCACACCTTCCTATGTGAACGTCCGGAGTCTGCAGGCCTCGTGTCCCTGGCTATCGGATGGTGTGACCTGGTTGCCGATGATTCTCTGACTGGCGAAGCTGACTGGATATCCGAGGTCACGTAGCCAAGAGCGGTCGTGTGCGCTACCATGAGAATGAGGAAGCCTTATTGACAGTCTACTCCGGACTCACTATATGTCGGAGCGTCCCGAGCGACAGACGTATGCTCCGAATGCGAAACATTTTGTACCACAACATCTGGGGCCAGATGTTGTTGTACGAGAGAGGGGCCTCTCTCGCTCGCCGTCCGGATGGACCAGAACGAGCTATGAACTGGACTAAAAGGCTTCCTCCCTCTAATCCGCCGTCACTGGGTGTGCATTAGGTTGATTTATAGTGCTCGCATCACCCCAAAACTCCTTCTAGACCACAACGGACGAACCCGGCTGCCGAACCATTCGATGAATGAACGCTACACCGGGCGAGCTAGCGGACGTCAAAGGCCGTCGAACCTACTAGGGTCCTCTTAGGCAATTGGCGTATTTACATGAGCACTTTTCCGCTAGCCCTTCATTAATTGTGACGACGGAGGCACACTGTTGGAAGACATCACAGATACATCACCCTAATCTTGATCGTCTGAAATAGAAATTGATAAAGTAGAGTGACCCTGCGGGGAAAGGACCGGAGTGTCCAATTCCCCACTAACATACCGTGACATACGCTTCCCATATTGTCATCGAAATCATACGATACAGAACAGGAGTTAATGCAAGTACACTGACCACATATAGAATGATTATAAAGTCAGAGGAAGACTTCCTCTTATTACAATTGATCAATATCCTTTCAATGTGAAAAGAAAACAAGTCCTGGTACTCGCACTAACCCCTGGCAATCAAAATACATAATAATAATATGATCCATTAATATAGAAAAAATAATTGAAATCAAAATATTTTGAAAAAATATTTTTTCAGAACAGCCCAAGTTTCTGAAAAGTAACGTTGAGCCCCAATGGATCCCAAGCCTAAGTGTGGACAAAAATTTTAAAAATATTTTAAACAATTTATTCAACACTTACGAACAATAATAATGTATCTAGTTATGATTAAAATAACATCAAGATATTATTTTCCAGAAATCCCCCCCCTCACACAGAGGGCTGTTGAAAATGTAAACAATGAGTGTAAAAACACTAAAATAAGACTCCAGGCACCCAGGCCCGAAATCAGTTACCAAAAATACACTATCTGATGCAAAACAGAGACTTCCAGGGAAGAAACTGCACAACATCAGATGGTAGATGCAGAACACAACGCCTAACCACCCGTAGGTGAAGACGTAAACATGGGGAAAAGAAACAGAATTCATTCTGTTATTCAGCTAAAACTCCCAAGAAAATTTAGTAATAATAATTACAAAAACTATGCCAAAAGCATGGGAGAATAGCAAGGGGGGACTTAAAGGACAGGGAGAGAGGAAAACACTTAAAAAACAGTGTAACTAATTAATCAGAATGACAACAAAATGGCTGCTGCCTCGAAAATAGGTAACTTAACATAATTTCATTAAAAAATTTTAAGTTACAGCCCTGATAATTTTCTGTCACACATTTTTCCTCTCCTCCTTCTATATCCTCCTTAGAATCACCATTTCACTAATATTTATGTGTCTGGCATCATTTAAACTGAGATTTACAAGCACAAAGATCAGTCAGATGTTAACTGACGAAGGGCCAAACTTAGAATGATTAATGGCGCCAATTTCAGAACGTCCTTGACACTGCGCATGCGCAGTAGAGGTGAAGTGTGGAGGGCCATTCAGGACATGTTTTCTTTGGTTTTAGATGCAAATTTTGGGGTTTGGGGGGCAAAATTTGTGTTTGGCCCTATATTTTTAGAGTTAGCACCAGCTATGTCTGGGTCATTGGTACAGTATAAAAGTTAAAAAATTTATAGTAATTTATATATTTTTTATACTTACCAATGACCCAGACTTAGCTGGTGCTAACTCCAACAAAACCAGGGCCAAACACAAATTTTGCCCCCCAATCCCCAAAATTTGCATCCAAAACAAAAAGAAATCATGTCCTAAAGGACCTCCATAGTACGCCTCTACTGCGCATGTGCAGTGACGCAGTCGTCCCGAAATTGGCGCCAATTATCATTCTTACTGGCAGTGCCTGGTCAGCGCTATGTACTCAGCGGGGAGGCAAGAGTTCCCAACTCCAGGGAGGGCCATCCCCGTCTGGGTCATTGGTAAGTATAAAAAATATATAAATTACTATAAATTTTTTAACATTTTTATACTGTACCAATGACCCAGACTTAGCTGAATAGTAAACAGGCTGGAGGGCCTAGGACATAGAGGAAAATCCAATAAGCTCAACTATATAGTAAAGAGGTAACCCCTTAAGGAGAAAAGGAGTATTAGGCTTTACATGTATCTTTCTTATTTAATATTAAATTAGAAAGATACACTACCCTTAATAATTGAGCACAATAACATTCATGTTCTCTATTAACATCCAGTATAACCCTTATACTAATTATTTTTAAAGCAAGCCAATAAATAAAGTAGTCCAGAGAATTGAGACTCTTTATAATCATTTAAAAGTGTCCGAGTATTGTATATTAAAGCCCGTTTGACACTTGACATATACAAATGCTTCACACCGAGCTACACTTTAAAAATAAGACATGAATGAAATTAAACATTAATATTACACTTTAAAACCATCCCGGAAGCGACTCAGGAATCCTGACTTGGAGGAGGCATTCCCTTGCTTTTCACTATAAAGCAGGTGACCTAAGGGAACACCCGCCCCCCCCCCCCCCCCCTTCCCCTTGCCCTGGGTCAAATAGCCCAGAGCAAAGAGGGCAGCCGGACGGAGTCACTGCCGGAACAGAAAGCCTGCATAACTATAGTTGCAACTGTTTAGTGGACGACATTCTGAGCAACAGATAACGGACCTAAACAATGCAGGTCTCCAGAAATGGACTCAATATTTCTGAGATAAAAATTCGTAAATGTGGATGGCTGAGACCAATAAGCAGCCTTCATTAAATCTGTAATAGCAACACTATTAGCATAAGCCCAGGAAGTAGAAAGAGCTCTTACTTCATGAGCAGAAATCTTAAGCACAGACTGCTGAGAAGAAGATAAATCTTCATAAGCAGTACGGATAGTTAACTGAATCCATCTAGCAATAGAATGGACTGAAATGTCCTTTCTATTAGGCATCAAAGACAGAAAGAAACGTTTCCGTCCCTTTCTGATAAACTGAGATCTCTGTTTATAGATACGTAGTGCTCTAACAGGACAGAGTAAAGGCCTACGCCCGTCTGAAGACGGAAGAGCCTTAATAACAATAGGTTCCGGATACTTATTAGGAGCCTGATTCTTAGCTAAAAAACCCACATTAGTAGTGAAGGTGATAGTGTTCCCAACACTACGATAATGAGAATCATCCACCGATAGTGCATGAAGCTCACTGACTCTTCTGGCAGAAGAGAAAGCTAAGAGAAAAGCTGTCTTATAAGATAAGAATTTGAAATCTACTGTCCCAAGAGGTTCAAATGGCTTTTCCTTCAATTTAAGGAGAACCCAAGCTAAATTCCACTTAGGAATTAATCTAAGAGTTCTGGGTCTATTTATCGAAAAGTTTCTAACCAATTTCGATAAAGAGACATTAGATCCAATTTGTAAACTATCATGATGTGCATAGGTATCAGATAACATAGATCTATAACCCTTTATAGTAACAGGCTGCAGTTTGATTTCGTCAAACAAGTATACTAGAAAGTTTGAAATGTCTGGTATAGAGGGATCAAATATATCTACAGAATGATCCCTACACCAACGACGAAAAACCTTCCACTTAGCCGCATAGTTTAGCGAAGAGGAGGTCCTCCTACAGTTAGAAATCGCGTCCACTGCTCGTCCTGTAAAGTGCTTGCCATGCAAGAAGGACCGCACAACGGAAAAACGTGAAGGTTGAGACCTTGCGGGTTGTGATGGAGTTGGCGCGATTTCCCCTGCGAAAGAAGATCCTCTCGTGGAGGAAGCTTCCGCGGTAGGTCCCACAACAGACACCTGAGTAGATTTATCTACGGTCTCTGTGGCGACAGAGATGCTACCAACAGAATCTTGCATTGAGATTGTTTTATCTTTAGCAATACTTGTTGAATTAACGGCGCTGGAGGATACGCATATCCTATCATTCCGTCCCAAGGGATCGATAGAGCGTCTACTGCAAATGCTCTTGGATCCGGACACGGGGACACATACGTCTGCAACTGATTGTTGAGATGTGTCGCAAATAAGTCTATCATTGGCCGTTCCCATTGGTAGCAAATCTGATTGAATACTTGTTTGTTGAGAGTCCACTCCGACGGCAACAAGCGACCCTTTCGTGAAAGGGAGTCTGCTAGCACATTCAGACGACCCGGTATGTGACGGACCGAAAGAAGAACGTGATGTTCTAACGCAAACAGAAGGATTCTTTCCGTTAGATTGAACAACGGAACTGAATGAGTGCCTCCCTGATTCCGTATATACGCCACTACTGTCGTATTGTCGGATAGGATTTGGACATGAGCATCGTGAATAATGTCCATCCAGTGACGTAACACAAGCCAAATTGACATCATTTCCTTGATGTTTATGTGCTTGCACAGGAATTGCGGATCCCAAAGACCCTGGCATCTCGAATCCGTTGGGATTAATGATGCACCCCAACCTGTTTGACTGGCATCCGTCATAACGGTAAAACTCGGATCCGGCAACTGCAGCGGAACTCCTTGAGTTAACCACTGAATGTTTGCCCAAGTCTGAATCTCTTGTTTCACTTGATCTGACAAGAGAACGTCTACATCGAGCGAATGAATTTTCACACTCCAATTCTGAGTCAGGAAAATTTGAAGAGGACGTGTGCGTAGCCGCCCCATCGGAATGAGATCCGCGGCGGCTCCGCACAGACCTATCAATCTCATAAATTCTCTCGCCGTGACTTTGTCTGCGTGCAGACAATAGCGAGCGTAACAACTGACTAATTTCGCTCTGGTTAACGGCAGACGAACGAGATTGTTGTGCATCTCGAAGCTCATTCCCAGATGAGTGAATGACTTGGACGGCACCAGATCCGACTTCTCCTCGTTTACTATGAAACCGAGACGTCGGGGCAATAGAAGAAGATTCTGAACATCGTTCTGAAGCGTTAACTCGTTGCCGTACCTCTGAAGAATGTCGTCCAGGTAGGCCGACGTTACCGCAGACGAATGAGCTCGGAAGTAGATCATTACCGAGTTCATTACCCGAGTGAAAGCCCAGGGTGCTAGATTCAATCCGAAGCACATGGCCCGGAACTGATACACCACTCCTAGGACTGCGAAGCGTAGATACTTTCGGAATGTCGGATGTACCATGACATGAAAGTACGCATCTTTGAGATCTATGCTCGTTGCATAATCGTTCACCCGAATACTCGCTCTGACCGATCGAATCGTCTCCATATAAAACTTCGGAGCGACGATCAGCTTGTTTATCCAGCTCAAATCTATGACTGGACAGAACGAGCCGTCTGGTTTCGGAACCAGAAACAGATGGCTGTAGAATCCCAGAGATTCCTGGTTTTCTACGACCTCTACCGCGTTCTTCATTAAAAGAGACTGCACCTCTGATAACAGAGCGTCTCTTTTCTGTGGATTTGACGGAAGATGAGTCCACTTTGGACTTCGAGTTAATGGAGGCTTTCGTTTGAAGGATATCTTTAGACCTTCCGAAGTCACTCCTCTCACCCAAGGGTCGTCCGTAATCGACGCCCACTCTTGTGAAAAACTCGACAACCTTCCGCCAACCGGAACGCGATAGAGGTTTAAGCCATCACCTCCTGGACCTGCGAGGCCTGCGGTAGGAGAAACCACGTCTTCCACGACCCGCACCTCGCCTCGTCGACCTCGGGGCGTCCGATCGATTATCCCGGCCTGAAGGACGTCCCGAACGAGAGTCGCTATCCTGACGGTCTCTCGAATAAGACCAAGAGGACGCACCGGAACCTCTATAGGAACCTCTCTTGGGCGCATTAGACCCAGAAGTGCCTGTCTTATTCGTGTCTACTGTATCCGACTTTTTAGGAGCGGATCTGAACAACAGAGAATCATTAGCTTTCTTTTTAATTTTATCATAAATAGCGGAAAGCTTGCCGTCAAAGAGAAGTTCTCCTGAGACCGAAGCAACTCTAAGAGAGTTCTTCACCTTAGAATCCACTAGTGTGGATGTAGCTAGGGCTGCGTCACGTCTAACCAACTCCAGATTTGCCACTGAAAGGGCGGAGTTACACGTGGAATAAGCTACTGCCCTTGAAAGAAGTCTTAAAGAGGATTGTATATCCTGAAACTCTTCCCCTTGAAGGCGCAGTGATAACGCCTTAGTAAGGTGATCTGCGTAAGATAAGGCATCTAAATTGGCTCTGTTAGACGCAATAGCTGTTTCCAACACCGCGGTTGGAATAGAAGCTGACGACGGTAATGATAGCTCTAAGTCTTCCGCCTCGTCGTCCATACGCAGAGGAACTCTCGGTATACCCTGTCCTGCTGTATCGAATTTATTCCTTGCATTAATGAAAGGCAGGATAAGAGTATTAGCGGACAAGAAACCTGCTTTCCCCGTCCTGGAAGCAAGTTTAAATATAGCGTCGTTCAATAATTCAAATGTTCTTGCAACATTATTGGACTGCGACGGAAACTCGGGAGCGATGTCCCTGAACCGCTCAAAAAATTCAGAGTCCAATGACGCTATAATTCTCTTGTCCGGAAGCGCAGCAGTCTGGCCCGACGGAACAACTTGAGGGAGAAAGTGCCGGATGAAGTCCACGGCAGCTTTATGTTGTTCCGAAAGGGATAGCTCCAATTCATCCTATCCCTTTCACCATCCGGTCGGACCTCCCGATGTTCCCGGTCGTCCGCCCCCGATGCTTCGGCGGAGCGTACCGACCCAGCGCCGTCGGATAATTCTCGATCCGACACCGTTTCTGTCGGCTGCTGGGATGCTGCGATAAGCTGTGCTATCTGCACAAGAATGTCCGACGTCGAGACCTGCGGAGGCGCAGTCTTTCGCTGCTTCGCCGAGGGCAGCTCCGCATCAGATGGCTCCCGCATACTTTTCCTATGCGAACGTCCGGAGTCCATCGGTCTCGAATCCCTGGCTGCCGGATGGTGTGACCTGGTCGCCGAAGAATCCTTCATCGGCGAAGCTGGTAAAATATCGGAGGTCATGCAGCCAAGGTGCGGTCGTGTGCGCTGACGAGAAGAGGAAGCCTTAACAGTCTCTGCGGACTGCTTATACAACGGAGCGTCCCGAGCGACGGACGTCTGCTCCGCTAAAGACACATTTTGTACCACAACATCTGGTCCCAGATGTTGTTGTACGAGAGAGGGACCTCTCTCGCTCGCGGCCCGGCTGGACCTGGACGAGCTAGGAACCGGACTAAAAGGCTTCCTCCGTTCTCGTTTACTATCCGCCGTCACTGGGTGTGCATCTATTATGTTTATAGTGCTCGCATCACCCAAAATTTCCTCTTGGACCGCATCGGACGAACCCGGCTGCCGAACCATTCGGTGAATGGACGCTACACCGGGCGAGCTAGCGGACGACATTTGTCTAATCTCCATGAGCACTTTTGCCGCTATCTCTGAATTCATTTGTGACGACGGACGCACACTTGAAGAAGATAACATGGAAACATCACCCTGTTCTGGTTCCTCTGAAATAGAAACTGAGAGAGTAGAGTGACCTTGTGGAGAAAGAGCCGGCATCGCTCTTTCTCCAGAAACAACATATCGTGACACACGTTTCCAATGTTTCTCATCCCAATGTTCACATATAGGACAGGGATTAATGCGAGAACACTGACTACAATTAATACAATGATCATGAAAGTCAGAGGAAGATTTCTTCCTATTACAATTTGAACAATGTCCCTTCATTGTGAAAGAACAACAATAAGTCCTAGTTACTCACAAAAACCCCTGACACAAAGATACATAATAACATGATCCATTAATAAATGAAAAAACAATTGCAAAACAAAATAATTTTGAAAAAATATTTTTTCAGAGAAGCCCAAGTTGCTGAAAAGTAACGTTGAGCCCCGATGGATCCGATGGCAAAGTGTGGTCAAAAATTTTAAATTTATATAAAATAATTAATGAGACACTTTCGGATAATATAAATGTATCTTATAATGAGATAAACTACCACAAAGGCAAACAGCCCCCCTCAAAAAAGGCTGTTGCCAATGAAAACAAACAGTGTAAACACACTAGAAAACATGACTCCAGGCACTGAAAAAACTGGCCCGGAATCAGTCATCAATTACACTCTATCTGATGCAAAACAGAGACTCCCAGAGGAGAATCTGTAGAACATCAGATGGAAGATGCAGAACAGAAACGTTATACACCCATGGGTGAAAACGTAACTATGGGGAAAATAACAGAAAACATTCTGTAACCAAGCAACTCTCCCAGGAAATTTTAGAAATGAAACTTCTCAAAAATATGCCAAAAGCATGGGAGAATTGCCAGGGGGGACTTTAGAAGGCTAGGGGAGAGGAAACACTGAATAAGCAGTGCAACAATTAGCAAGAATGACAACAAGAGGCCCATGCCTCGAAAATAGGCAACTTAACATAATTTCATCAAAAAATTTTAAGTACAGCCCTGATTATTTTTTGCCACTTCTTTTTCCTCTCCTCCTTCTATCCTCCTTAGAATCACATTTTCTCCAAAAATTACGTGTCTGGCATCCTTAAAACTGAGATTTACAAGCACAAAGATCAGTGAGATGTTGACTGATGAAGGGCCAAACAGAGAATGATAATTGGCGCCAATTTCGGACGACTGCGTCACTGCGCATGCGCAGTAGAGGCGTACTATGGAGGTCCTTTAGGACATGATTTCTTTTTGTTTTGGATGCAAATTTTGGGGATTGGGGGGCAAAATTTGTGTTTGGCCCTGGTTTTGTTGGAGTTAGCACCAGCTAAGTCTGGGTCATTGGTACAGTATAAAAATATATATTTTTTCAACTGCTTAATTTGTATATAATGCAGGCATTTGCAGCCAATTCAGTAGGTCAAGGGTTAATCCGCTTCACATTAACCCTTTCAACACTGAAACTGTCTTATACAATATTGTTTACGGCAAAATGGGTCAATCCATTCTGCATTTACAGTACAACCGCCATGGACTGATCACTTTCCATGGATGCAGTAATATAAGATTCCACACAATAATTATAGGAATAATTACCAAAAAAAAATTTCATTAATGAAGCACTGGGTACAACCAGACCTGTTAATCTCTGAAGGTGACTGTCAGTGAGATTTTGACGAGCTCTCAGTGAGATTTGGATGCTTGTCAGTGAGATTTTTGCACACGGCCAATACATCAATATTTTCCTTGTTATGCCTCCCATGGTCCCACCCGTGCACCCCCCCCCCCCTCCAACCCAAATGCATTATATTTCATTTTAATAATTTATTTTAACACTTTTAATGGTATTTGTCAGTAAAAGCATACAAATATGGATATCTCTGGTCCAAGCCCCCCCCCCCCCCCCGACACACACACAAATGTGAGTGGATGCCTATCTAACCTACCAACCCCCAACCCCCCCCCCCCCCCCCCCCACTCCTCCCTCAATCCGGCCATTTGTCCTTGGTGCTTTAATACATGGAGGCTGAAACATCTTGGGCCGAAACGTCCCAGGACCAAAACGTTCAAGAACCAACAGTCAACACAAGCATTCCTTCTTCGTTCATGCCATTTATTCACGTAAATTACAACTGCAGTGATTTATTTCACAAAGAATACGATTCCAAACTCAACTTACCTTATAAAATCGTAAATCTATGTCTTTTTCCAATTTATTCACAATTACCACGATACATTTCAGTCAATATTTCATCGGCAAATGATATTTAAAAAATTTTAAAACCAACTGAAAATCAAATGTTTGTGGTATTTACTTCACACTTCAATCGTGCATAACTGGCATTCTGTTTTACCATCAAACACAATTTATTTATATTGCGTCAAGTAAATGTGTATCTTTGATAAATTATCGTTTCCAACAAGTATTTTGCGTCATAAATTTATATATCTTGACCAACTTGACAACTTGTTTAATTTTCAAAATAGAACACACGACTCGACATTGAAAGATGCAGAATTTTGCAGAAACCGATGGGTCCCGCTAAACACCAGAATTACCGTGGAATCGAAGAAAAAAAATCGATGACCATTGTGTTTATCACACTGCTCTCATAGCTGGCATTGCATACATATAAAATAAACAGTGACAATAAGCCAGTTGGGTGATGCTTATGGCCAACGGCGTGTTGATGCTGTGAACCAGTGAATTCTGACACCACAAATCAGTTCGTAGTTGGGTGAATGATAAGGGGAATGGCAGCATAGAACATCTCTGGATACTTAATGAGAACAGTTTTCACAACTCTGTGATTAAATATTTAAAATAATAAGCAAAGAGTAAAAAATATGACATAAAACATGTAATTCCGGTATTCTGGGTAATTCTGGTGTTTAGGAGGACCGGAGTCAATCACAGCCGAATCGGACGTCATTGAACACATTCACACAAATGTTTGTAATCTCGCGTGTCCGAGATTTCAGAAATTTGTAAACAGTAAAATGTGATGGATTTCAGGACAACTATTTTGAAACGTGTCAAATCGGGAGAAAATAGGATGTGACCGTGAGAGCGTGAGTTGGTGCCTCAAACCGGGAGACTCACGGTGAAACCGGGAGAGTTAACAGGTCTGGGTACAACCCGGTGCTTCATTAAGTAAAATTTTGCTACTGATGATTTTTATTACCTGGTAAAAGCATATGTGGTGGACATCACAGCCCATGCGTGGATTACACCCAGTCCATGGCGACTGTACCGTATAGGGAGGTTCAGCAATAATTTAATCCTATGGCTCTGTACAGCTGTAGGATTGAATCATTTCTGAACGTCACTTCCAATTTATTGTTCATTGTGTTGTCCTTTGTTAAATTTTTGAAATGCTTAATTTTAACAGTCAACTGAGCTAAAACATACCTGTTTTGCATATTTAACAATTGCATTGGCTATTGGATGTTCACTACTGGCCTCTGCTGAACCTGCAACAGCCATCAGCTTCACAAATGAGCACACTTTATTTTCTACAAACATCTGCACTCTCGCTACCTTAGGAACACCATGGGTTACTGTTCCTGTTTTATCAAACACCACACTTCTGATCTATTTAACATATAAAAGACAGAATCTGTAGTTTTAACCTTTTACATAAATAAATTTTACAAATAGATTTTTTTCTCAGTAAATTCCTCAAGAACCAATAACTGAAATAAGCTAAAAGGGTGTGCTCCACTGAAGGGCAAACTGAAAAAAAATATTCAGCAATTCTTTTGTAATATATTTTTGGAGAACTTTGGCATTTTTGTTAGGTACTGTGTTAAGTTCTCCTCAACAACCCTTTACCTAATGAATCGGCTGTATCTGTCTGCATAATTTACAAATTTAGCTCTTAAAAAAAACTAAAAGTTATACAAAAATTTCTAGAAAACCATATCATGTGTCCTGTCATTGGATCGAGCTTGTCAAGCTCTTTCCAATGAGGGGTCACATGATATGCTTTTGTGGAAATCTTTCGAAAAATTGGAAAAAAACAATAATTAAAATAATAAAAATTTTATATCCTGTGCATTTGGTAAAGGGTTAAAAGTTCATTGTTTCCAACGGTTTCAAACACATCCATTTAAATCATAAGGTACAAGTTCCTATTGACTAACATGAAATTATATTTATCACATGGCCCAATCCTTTTTTCTGACCATTAAACTCAACTTTACCCCTAGCACTCTGGTAGAGACAGAAATTTTTCCAGTCACTCTGTTTTTCTCTTGTGTAACTAGGAATTTAACCAATTATGTCGTTTGACAGAGCTCACTGAGCTCTGTCATACAAGGTATATTTGGGTGAATATCAAACTGCAGTATGGGACTCGGAAATATTTGCTGCTGAAAACTTAGTCATTTTGACATCAGAGTGCAGAGAGTTAAAAACAGTTAAGCATGATTATTTATTAATATTCTGGGAAGTAACCTCAGGTGTATGCAGTTGTATTCTTGCATAAAATTTGAACCTTGACCTCTAATTGCCTATTTACAGTTCATACACTATGTACAGTAGACTGGTCACTTTCCACAGGTGGGCAATATTTCCCGATGCGCAATAATATTAGATCCCAAACACTAATTATAAAAATAATCATCAAAAATTTAATTAATGAAGCACTGGGTACAACCTGGTGCTTCATCAATTAAAATTTTGCTGATGATTAGTTTTATTACCTGGTAAACGCATGCATTGATATCACTGCCCATGTGTGGATTATGACCAGTCCTCAGCGACTGTACTGTATTAAAAAAAAAAAAATGTTTTTTTGAGTTTTGTCAGTATTTCAATAAAATAATATTATCGAATACTTCAAAATATCTACTTCATTGGAGGTTTTTTTAGCGTAAGTGGATCCAAATGAAATCAAAGTGTCAATGACACTGTAGCTCAACTTGACAAACTTGAACTTGGTAAGTTATAAATGAAATGGCAAAATTGAAGATCATTGGTACCAATGTTATTTGATGAAATTTCAACATAACAGCATTGTGTGTGCACAACGTCAGTGTAATCCATGCATTTTTAAATGTAAACTGTAAGACTGGCTAAAGGAAGAATGTTGATATACAAATGCAGTATGTTCAGAGGTTATTGTAAATGGCAACTTTTTTCACAGAAATGAATGCTAATCAATAGCTCTTATCTAAAGGTCTTGCCTAATGAGCACACCAAGTTCAAAAACAATCCTATGATAAATGTGGCCTGTAAGCCATGTCAAAGAAGAATGCTGATGCACAAATGCAATAAATTCAAAGCGTGTTGACAACAGCAACAGTTTTTGATGGAAATGAAAAGAAAATCAATAGCTCCTATCTTTGTCACCCTGCATAAGCATACAAAGTTTAAAAACAACCTGATAATGAATGCGCCCTCGGAGGCATGCCAAAGGAAGATGTTAATGCACAAATGCACTAAGTAGAAGGTCATTGCTTGTGGCAATGTTTTTTTTGTTTTTTTTTTATGGAAATTCATAAATATACCCTGCAGAGAGTGCAAAGGGGATAAGTTGATGCACAAATGCAGTAAGTTCAAAGGCTGGTGATAACGACAATAATTTTTTATGGAAATGAAAAAAAGCAATAGCTCACATCTAGAGGTCACCCCGAACACACATACCAAGTTTCAAAGTGATCCGATCATAAATGTGCCCTGAATGGTGTGTTAAAGGGAAATATTAAGGTCTGACTAAACTAAGTTCAAAGGTCAGCGGCAACATTTTTTGACAGAAATGGAAGAAAATCAACAGCTCCCATATAGATGTCACCCCACACAAGCACACCAAGTTTGCAAGCAATCCAATCATAAATGTGCCCTGCAGGGTGTGTCAAAGGGAAATATTGATGCTTAACTGCACCAAGTTTCCCCAAACATGCATACAAAGTTTCAAACCGATCTGATCATAAATGTGCCCTGTAGGGCATGCCAAAGGAATATATTGATGCCTGACTAAACTAAGTTCACAGATCATTGCCAGCGGCAACATTTTTTGACGGACGGAAATGGAAGAAGATCGATAGCTCCCATCTAGAGGTCACCCCAAACAAGCATGCCAGGTTTCAAAGCAATCCGATAATAAATGTGCCCTGTAGGGTGTGCCAAACGGAAATATTGAGGTCTGACTAAACTAAGTTCTAAGAACGTTGGCCTCGGCAACATTTTTTTACGGAAATGGAAAAAAATTGATAGCTCCCATCTAGAGGTCACTCCAAACAAGCATGCCAGGTTTCAAAGCAATCCGATCATAAAAGTGCCCTGTAGGGTGTGCCAAAGGGAAATATTGAGGTCTGACTAAACTAAGTTCTAAGAACGTTGGCCGCGGTAACATTTTTTGACAGAAATGGAACAAAATCGATAGCTCCCATCTAGAGGTCACCCCAAACAAGCATACCAGGTTTCAAAGCAATCCTAGCATAAATGTGCCCTGTAGGGTGTGCCAAAGGAAAATATTGAGGTCTCACTAAACTAAGTTCTAAGAACGTTGGCCGCGGCAACATTTTTTGACAGAAATGGAAGAAAATCAACAGCTCCCATCTAGAGGTCACCCCAAACAAGCATGCCAGGTTTCAAAGCAATGTGATCATAAATGTGCCCTGTAGGGTGTGCCAAAGGGAAATATTGAGGTCTGACTAAACTAAGTTCTAAGAACGTTGGCCGCGGCAACGTTTTTTGATGGAAATGGAAGAAAATTGATAGCTCCCATCTAGAGGTCACCCCAAACAAGCATGCCAGGTTTCAAAGCAATCCGATCATAAATGTGCCCTGTAGGGTGTGCCAAAGGGAAATATTGAGGTCTGACTAAACTAAGTTCTAAGAACGTTGGCCGTGGCAACATATTTTGACGGAAATTGAAGAAAATCGATAGCTCCCATCTAGAGGTCACCCCAAACAAGCATACCAAGTTTCAAAGTGATCTGATCATAAATGCGACCTGTGAGGTGTACGTACATACGCCGATGGACGAGAAGTGATGGCAATAGTTCAGCTTGACTTTGTCAAGTCGAGCTAAAAATGTTTTCGATTAAAAGGCCTTATAGGAATTGCTGTTTATTGGTCCATTTTGGCTTCTTTTATTAAGTTTAGGATCAAGTGATAAAAATAATTTTCAATTTGTCCCCAGTTTATAGTGAAATTTACAGAACTTGTCCAGCAAATTAGGTCTGGAATGAGTCAAAAGCTTGCTCCAGACCTAATTTACTTAACTCGTTTCATAAATTTCACTATAAACTGGGAACTTGTGGATCTATGTATCTTTCAAAGTAAATTATCATATTTAACTCTTTGCATGCTGCATGCTGCAGGTGGATGGGTATTCCTGTCAGCACAGGGTTTCTTTGTTGCTGAAATAAGTATAATTTGGTCATATTTAATCAAAGTTTCCCCCTGTAAATTGAATGGATTTTTTTTATTCCTGGTGTTACATTTGGATTTCATTTTTTATCAAATATAGTCATCAGTTTCCTAAGTTAGTGCATTTTATTATCTACATATAGAATTTGCAAGTTCAAGAATATCATGACTTGTGGCTTCTGTATTAGATTTTTTGGATCTAATGAATAGATGTGACACCACAGAGATTTGAGAGTTTATTTACTGTTTACTGCTGTTCAAAGGCACTTACAACATTTATGATAATACTGTATCCTCAATACAAATATAAAGTCAAATTCATTCAATTATATTTAATCAGGTTGCCCATTTTAGAAGATTTTTGCATCCTAGGCATTGATTACTATTATATCAAAACATTTCTACCATAAAAAACATGCATGGGTTCTCTTCTATGGCTTCTCAAAGAAAATAAGTCTGTCCAGCCACATGTCCCCTGAAAAAAAAGTGTGCAATTTGTGGCACTGGAAAAAAATTGAATTTTTCAAAGTTGAAGAAGGGACATAACTCTGGTAAAATGTTTTATTTAATTTGGTCAACAACAACTAAAGTTATCATCAGAAACCCCCCTCCAAAAAAAAAGAATTTTTGAAGTCGATAAAGGAGCATAACTCTAGCAAAAATTGTCGTACTGCACCCCCAATTTGAACTTAACCTGTATTTGATGTTGATACACCTTCATACCAAATTTCATTTGATTTGGTCAACAATTTCTAAAGTTATCATCAGGAAATCTCCAAAAATTAATTTTCGAAGTCAAAAAGGGGCATAACTCTGAAAAAATGGCAAACCACACTCCGATTTGAACTTGGTCTGCATTTTATCTTGATACACCTACATATCAAATTTCATTTGATTTGACCAACTATAACTAAAGTTATCATCGGGAAACCAAAGTTGGATCGATAGATGGATGCACAGACAGACACCAGCTATTTTAATAGACTCCTAAAAAAATTTTTTTCAGGGGACAATAATAGTAAGTATTACAGATTACCCTCTGCCTATCAAAACAACCTGACTGTTCAGGCAATGCAAACTAAATCTAATATAAAGAAAAATATGAAATCATACATCATGTGTGATCTCATAATCTCTAATAGACTTTTTTAGTGAAGGTAGAATGTGCTCTGATTTGATAGGAAACAAAAATAAATAAAACAAGGTAATTTTCTGGATAAAGTGGTAAAATTTTGTAACTTTTGTTCTGGACAACTGAGATGCATGATATGGGCGGCCAAAAAATTCTAAAGAAGCAAACCACCACTTTTTCTTATAAAAAACAAAGAAATAAACTTACGAAATTAAAACTTATAACTTTGTTGCTTTAACATTCCTTATCTTTCAAGTACAAAACCAATCTAATTAGACTCAATGGAAATATATTACAGAGGAACACTGCTAACAGAATAGGAACTTTACTGATGATAATTATTTAATTAAAAGGAAATTTCAATTAAAAGGGAATGGGACCCTTTACTGTATACCAGAGATAATCTGACCATTTAGTCTTTTACATCTTGTTGGACAGAGCTCATGGAACTCTGTCAAACAAGATACAATAGATTAAATGCATTCTTGGATGCACTGAGACCAAATAGGTTTGAAGCACTCATCTTGAACAGAACACAATATAAACAGAGTCCAAGAATGAGTCTACTTTAAGCGATCCATCTCCATAGGATACATTGTCAATCATTGAGTCCCTCAGGAGTGACAAAAATAATCCGGGCATCATTTCTTTTCTTCAGTTGATCATAAGGTAAAATGTAGAGCTCCCCTATGAAGCCCCTTGATACAACCAATGTGGATTAATCTTAGTTACACACCTCTAGACGGCACTGAATACAAAATTTTTAATTCTTCAGCAACATGGCCAATTCCGGCTCCCCAGCCAGAATTTGCCATGTTGCTGAAGAATAAAAAATTTAATCATAGGGAGCCCAAATATTAACCCAGACTCTCAATTTGAACGAAGTTGAATCTGACTTCCCTAGAGATGTTGTGTACCAAATATGAAAACATTCTGACTGTTGGATCTGAAGAAGAGAAATTTTAATAGCACTAAGTTAAAATTTGGGCTACCATAGCGAGCCCAAATATTAACCCACTGATCCGATTTGAACAAACTTGAATCTGACCCCCCTAGAGATGTTGTATACTAAATATGAAAGCATTCTGACTAGTGGGTCTGAAGAAGAAGATTTTTGAAGAAATTCCCTCATATGGTACTAAGTTAAATTTCAGGTTCCCATATGGCGCCCAAATATTAACCCAGGCACTCGAATTGAACAAACTTGAATCTGACCCCCCTAGAGATGTTGTATACCAAATATGAAAGCATTCCGACTGGTGGATCTGAAGAAGATTTTTAAAGAAATTTCCTTATATCGCACTAAGTAAAAATTTGGGCTACTGAGTCCAAATATACACCTAGGGATCCGATTTAAACAAACTTGAATCTGACCCCCCTAGAGATGTTGCATATCAAATATGAAAGCATTCTGACTGGTGGATCTGAAGAAAATTTTTAAAAATTATCCCCCACATTGAACAATGTTACAATTTGGACTTCCATAAGAAGCCCAAATATTAACCTAGGGACTTGGTTTGAACAATCTTGAATCTGACCCTCATAACAATGATATATACCAAACATTAAAAGATTCTGACTTGTGGTTCTGAAGAAGATTTTTAAAGAATATTCCCCATATTACCCTAAGTTAAAAATTTGAGCTCCTGTATTGAGCCCAAATATGAACCAATGGGCTTTATTTTAACACACTTGTATCTCCCCCCCCCCCTCCCCCCCCCCCCCCCCCCCCTCTCTATAAATGCTGTATACCGAATATCAAAAGATTCTGATGATTGGTTCTGGAGAAAAGATTTTTTTAATTTTTTGCAAATATGCTGACTCAGCATTTTTTCGATGCCCATAACAGAACACCCCAACATAACCAATGGCAATTTTTTTTACCGTTCAATTCTACTGGTCCTAAGGATGCTTCATACCAAATAACAGCTCTCTGTTCCATGTGGTTTGGGAAATATGGGCGTTTGAAAAGATTTATATTTTTAGCTTCCAGGGTTCCCATGGGGATGCAGAAATTTTTTTTTTTGGCATGAGTCAAGTACTTATGACCCAATAATACCACATACCAAATTTGGTTCAAACCGGACCATCGGTTCAGAAAACATAAATTTTTGGTGGGGCCAAAAATCTTACCCCTCCCAATACAAAGCCAAATATTGCTTCAGGAACTTCGTTTGAACAAACTTGATTCTACACCTCAAAAGGAAGCTCAATAACAAATATCAAGCCATTGTACACACTGGTTCATGAGAAGAAGATTTTAAAAATATTTTGGAGCATTTTCCCCCACTCCCTCCCTATGGCGCTGGGCATGTTGAGTTGAACAAAAATGCAATGCCCCTTCGGGACCATCACTCACAAAAACTTTCACTTGAATTGGCCCAGTGGTTTTGGAGGAGAAGACCAAAACAAGGTGTTGACAGATGGACGATGGACAGAAAGCGATGAGATTAGCTCAGCTTGACTTTGTCAAGATGAGCTAACAAGGACAATTTAATGTTTGTCAGGGCAATTTCTCGACATATATGAAGATTTTTTATTCAATTAACAGGAGTTTACTGTATAAGCTGCACAGTGGCGGCTCGAAAGCCAGGGGGCCTCTACCTCTAGAGGTCTTCATTGGGAATGGAGTCTCATTTACTCAATGAGTCCATCAATAAATAATTATGAATTATTTGCATATTCAATTATCAGACTGTTTGTCAATTAACTGTCCATTTGCCAGTAAATATATTGGCAAGAGATGCATCGCCAATTATTGAAAGGAAAATATGTGGTATTCGGTTCAGTAATATAATCTCTCATTCGACACCTAGAGTGAAGGATTTTGCTTCTTTTGACACCAATTTTGAACCATGATTGGGCAGTGGATTGAGTGTCCTATGACCAAATGCAAGTTCTGGACAGGGTAATTAACAGGTAAAATTTGGACTGAAAGTATGGTAAATGGTTTGGTGTTAGGAATTAGATTCAATTAATAGGGTAATTCAATTAAAAGCTGCTTGATTAAGTAGGCACAACTTTATTAAAAAGGGGATCTCAGATGAGATCCCAGTTTAGTGTGGAATTTATGAAATGAGTTCAGTAAATTAGCTCTGAACCGCACTTTAAGTTAGTTTCAGACCAAACCTACTGGACAAGATTCTTTTTATCACTTGGTCCAAAACCCTATGAAAGAAGAATTAATGGAATGAGAAGCAAATAGTGCTTGCTATAAAGTCTTGAATTATTTTGTTAAAAATAATATGTTGTTTGGCCGAGTGTCGTCTCCAATGCTGTTGATATTTTGAAGCATCGAGTTACAGAGTTTCATTGGAATGATGGTTATAACTCTTTAAATGACATCACCAGAAATGTTTTTATTTGACATGGAAACAGATGACAAGAGGTCAAAGTTCATGTTTGCTCAAGAATACAAATGCAAACACCTGGAGCTAGATCCAGAATGTTATTGAATGATGGTGATTTACTGTTTTCAAAGTATCCATTCAAATGTGCGAGCAAGTTTTTAGATCACCAAAACAAAATTCAAAGCAAAGTGTGCGTCGAATGACTGCATGTTGATATTCAGTGCAATTCGTATGGATTCTGTATCTCTGTTAAACTCTTTTAACACAGACTTTAATGAATTATGAGGGAACATTGTGAATAATCCAATCATATTTAGGACACTAAGGATATAAATTTAATTACGTCAAATGAATTAACAATGACAACCATAATCCTGACTAAAATCTTAACCTGTCAACCAATTACCACTCAAGGCTTCGTATTTATATGATATGATTTCTTTCCAGAATTGCCTGTTATCAAACTTGTCTGATATGGCTTCAAACTTGGCTGATATGATGCCAATCTCGACTGATATGAACCAATCTAGAGTTGAGGTATTACTAGGCTCAACCAATTTGTTTATATAGAAATGTGCACAGTTATTCGTCGAATGTAATTAGGAAAATTGTCATTACCAGGCATGGTGGAGTGGTTTGAAGCAGTGTTTATATGATGAGGACTTAATGATGGAAATAGGTAATAATTAGGTGGATGAACAGAAGAAAGAAGAGAAATAGACAGAAAATTCATCTCAAACTAGGAATCAGAGTGATGAGGACTTAATGATGGAAATAGGTAATGATTAGGCGGATGAACAGAAGAAAGAAGAATTGTACAGAAAATTCATCTCGAACTAGGATTCAGAGTCATAAGCAAAGACACGTCAAACATGAAGCGTGAAAAGAAGTAGTTCAGCTATCCGAATGTTATAGCTTCCCAACTGGGGAAGCTGAGATGTTCGGATAACTGAATTAGGAGTAGGAGAAGAGGAAACTTAGACTTTGTGACAAGAATGAGAAACAATATAAATAAAGAAGTTATTACTTGGTTAGTTTCATATCAGTTTTCGGTAACTTCACATCAGCCTTTGATCTTCGGTCTCAGGCTGATATGAAATTACCTCAGGCTGATATCTTAGCCCATATGAAACTAACTAAGTAATAACCTCTAAAATGATATATATACATTATCATGACCATATGCATGTCCTGTAATTGGTATCAGATTCGGAGTCGTGTTTACAATCAGATCGCAACGAGCCCGTCAGGGCGAGTAGTGATCCGATTGTAAACACGACCGAGAATCTGATACAAATTACAGGACATGCATTTGGTCGTGATAATACATTTATCTAACAATTTACATAAAGCCTGTTTTTCCATTTAAATTGGGTTGGAATTGGTCAAAATGTTGAATTTCATACTTTAATGCATAATAACAATGCATATAATGTTATTATTTGTCATAGCTCAGTGTTTACCGGAAGTTGACTCTATGTGATACGGAATCAGAATGAGTCGTCTATATGATATGGGATCGGATCACATTATGTGATACGTACCGTTTCTCGTGGTTTTCAGGCCAAAATCTATATGATTGTTAGATAAAGATAGAAGATATAACTGAATGGCAGATGAAGGGTTGTCTGTATTTCATTAATGTTGGATTTTTGTCATTATCCACAGTACCTATAGATTCTGATGCTGTTATAACAATATTTTCAGCAGCAATATTTTCCTACAATGCAACTGAGAATTTAACTATTTACATCTTGTTAGACAGAGCTGACTGAGCTCAGTCAAACAAGATATAATTTGTTAAATTCTTAATCCTGGAAAAATATTCTAAGAAAATGCTAGGATATTATCAGAACGATAGAAGTTAATAATGTCAAGTTTAGAAACAGAGCTCACTTTATGTGTCAATTCCAAAGGGCCTCCACCTTTGATTAGTATACCATTGATTGCGCCAACACCAGTTCCAACCATCACAGCTGTCGGCGTGGCGAGTCCAAGGGCACAAGGACATGCAATACTGAGAACAGTAATAGCATACTGGAATGCTCTCTGGAACACAATTTCTCCTTTTGCGATTGGTCCATTTTCCTGAGCATAAAAAATGACAAGTGTTAAAAAATACTGAGCAATTACCTGAAAAGAAACTATTAGCTGGCTATAGATCACCATAATGATTCAAATTTTGCTATTAAATCAATTTTTGTCTCAAAAACATAGCTGGTGACTTTTCATTTGAACATGTCAGTCTTTCAATATTGAAGCGAGCTGTCGCTCTTGAGCACCATCGCACCTGCAATTTTTACTTTCTGCAGGTTGACAATAGTGTGCCTCAGTTCCACCTAGCAAGTGATTAACCCATACCTAATGAATCGGCTGCATCCATCGAATAATATACAAATCATGCAGTAGAAAAAATTCAATAAAATCGCATCATGTTACCCCTCACTGGAACGAGCTCAGTGAGCTCGTTCCAATGAGGGGGTTATATGATATGGTTTTGTTGAATTTTTTTAAGAATTGGGGGTAAAAAATTAAAATAATAAAAATTTTGATATCGTGCTTTCTGTAAAGGGTTAAAATCTATTTGTGGGAATACAGGTCAAATAATACAATGCATGCACGAAAATGTGAACAATACACCATGAATTATAAGCTGTTGCATTCCAAGACTTTAAACTAATTTCACTTTCCGAAAGTTAAAAAATTTATAGTAATTTATATATTTTTTATACTTACCAATGACCCAGACTTAGCTGGTGCTAACTCTAACAAAACCAGGGCCAAACACAAATTTTGCCCCCCAATCCCCAAAATTTGCATCCAAAACAAAAAGAAATCATGTCCTAAAGGACCTCCATACTACGCCTCTACTGCGCATGTGCAGTGACGCAGTCGTCCCGAAATTGGCGCCAATTATCATTCTTACTGGCAGTGCCTGGTCAGCGCTATGTACTCAGCGGGGAGGCAAGAGTTCCCAACTCCAGGGAGGGCCATCCCCGTCTGGGTCATTGGTAAGTATAAAAAATATATAAATTACTATAAATTTTTTAACATTTTTATACTGTACCAATGACCCAGACTTAGCTGAATAGTAAACAGGCTGGAGGGCCTAGGACATAGAGGAAAATCCAATAAGCTCAACTATATAGTAAAGAGGTAACCCCTTAAGGAGAAAAGGAGTATTAGGCTTTACATGTATCTTTCTTATTTAATATTAAATTAGAAAGATACACTACCCTTAATAATTGAGCACAATAACATTCATGTTCTCTATTAACATCCAGTATAACCCTTATACTAATTATTTTTAAAGCAAGCCAATAAATAAAGTAGTCCAGAGAATTGAGACTCTTTATAATCATTTAAAAGTGTCCGAGTATTGTATATTAAAGCCCGTTTGACACTTGACATATACAAATGCTTCACACCGAGCTACACTTTAAAAATAAGACATGAATGAATTTAAACATTAATATTACACTTTAAAACCATCCCGGAAGCGACTCAGAAATACTGACTTGGAGGAGGCATTCCCTTGCTTTTCACTATAAAGCAGGTGACCTAAGGGAACACCCCCCCCCCCCCCCCTTCCCCTTGCCCTGGGTCAAATAGCCCAGAGCGAAGAGGGCAGCCGGACGGAGTCACTGCCGGAACAGAAAGCCTGCATAACTATAGTTGCAACTGTTTAGTGGACGACATTCTGAGCAACAGATAACGGACCTAAACAATGCAGGTCTCCAGAAATGGACTCAATATTTCTGAGATAAAAATTCGTAAATGTGGATGGCTGAGACCAATAAGCAGCCTTCATTAAATCTGTAATAGCAACACTATTAGCATAAGCCCAGGAAGTAGAAAGAGCTCTTACTTCATGAGCAGAAATCTTAAGCACAGACTGCTGAGAAGAAGATAAATCTTCATAAGCAGTACGGATAGTTAACTGAATCCATCTAGCAATAGAATGGACTGAAATGTCCTTTCTATTAGGCATCAAAGACAGAAAGAAACATTTCCGTCCCTTTCTGATAAACTGAGATCTCTGTTTATAGATACGTAGTGCTCTAACAGGACAGAGTAAAGGCCTACGCCCGTCTGAAGACGGAAGAGCCTTAATAACAATAGGTTCCGGATATTTATTAGGAGCCTGATTCTTAGCTAAAAAACCCACATTAGTAGTGAAGGTGACAGTGTTCCCAACACTACGATAATGAGAATCATCCACCGATAGTGCATGAAGCTCACTGACCCTTCTGGCAGAAGAGAAAGCTAAGAGAAAAGCTGTCTTATAAGATAAGAATTTGAAATCTACTGTCCCAAGAGGTTCAAATGGCTTTTCCTTCAATTTAAGGAGAACCCAAGCTAAATTCCACTTAGGAATTAATCTAAGAGTTCTGGGTCTATTTATCGAAAAGTTTCTAACCAACTTCGATAAAGAGACATTAGATCCAATTTGTAAACTATCATGATGTGCATAGGTATCAGATAACATAGATCTATAACCCTTTATAGTAACAGGCTGCAGTTTGATTTCGTCAAACAAGTATACTAGAAAGTTTGCAATGTCTGGTATAGAGGGATCAAATATATCTACAGAATGATCCCTACACCAACGACGAAAAACCTTCCACTTAGCCGCATAGTTTAGCGAAGAGGAGGTCCTCCTACAGTTAGAAATCGCGTCCACTGCCCGTCCTGTAAAGTGCTTGCCATGCAAGAAGGACCGCACAACGGAAAAACGTGAAGGTTGAGACCTTGCGGGTTGTGATGGAGTTGGCGCGATTTCCCCTGCGAAAGAAGATCCTCTCGTGGAGGAAGCTTCCGCGGTAGGTCCCACAACAGACACCTGAGTAGATTTATCTACGGTCTCTGTGGCGACAGAGATGCTACCAACAGAATCTTGCATTGAGATTGTTTTATCTTTAGCAATACTTGTTGAATTAACGGCGCTGGAGGATACGCATATCCTATCATTCCGTCCCAAGGGATCGACAGAGCGTCTACTGCAAATGCTCTTGGATCCGGACACGGAGACACATACGTCTGCAACTGATTGTTGAGATGTGTCGCAAATAAGTCTATCATTGGCCGTTCCCATTGGTAGCAAATCTGATTGAATACTTGTTTGTTGAGAGTCCACTCCGACGGCAACAAGCAACCCTTTCGTGAAAGGGAGTCTGCTAGCACATTCAGACGACCCGGTATGTGACAGACCGAAAGAAGAACGTGATGTTCTAACGCAAACAGAAGGATTCTTTCCGTTAGATTGAACAACGGAACTGAATGAGTGCCTCCCTGATTCCGTATATACGCCACTACTGTCGTATTGTCGGATAGGATTTGGACATGAGCATCGTGAATAATGTCCATCCAGTGACGTAACGCAAGCCAAATTGACATCATTTCCTTGATGTTTATGTGCTTGCACAGGAATTGCGGATCCCAAAGACCCTGGCATCTCGAATCCGTTGGGATTAATGATGCACCCCAACCTGTTTGACTGGCATCCGTCATAACGGTAAAACTCGGATCCGGCAACTGCAGCGGAACTCCTTGAGTTAACCACTGAATGTTTGCCCAAGTCTGAATCTCTTGTTTCACTTGATCTGACAAGAGAACGTCTACATCGAGCGAATGAATTTTCACACTCCAATTCTGAGTCAGGAAAATTTGAAGAGGACGTGTGCGTAGCCGCCCCATTGGAATGAGATCCGCGGCGGCTCCGCACAGACCTATCAGTCTCATAAATTCTCTCGCCGTGACTTTGTCTGCGTGCAGACAATAGCGAGCGTAACAACTGACTAATTTCGCTCTGGTTAACGGCAGACGAACGAGATTGTTGTGCGTCTCGAAGCTCATTCCCAGATGAGTGAATGACTTGGATGGCACCAGATCCGACTTCTCCTCGTTTACTATAAAACCGAGACGTCGGAGCAATAGAAGAAGATTCTGAACATCGTTCTGAAGCGTTAACTCGTTGCCGTACCTCTGAAGAATGTCGTCCAGGTAGGCCGACGTTACTGCAGACGAATGAGCTCGGAAGTAGATCATTACCAAGTTCATTACCCGAGTGAAAGCCCAGGGTGCTAGATTCAATCCGAAGCACATCGCCCGGAATTGATACACCACTCCCAGGACTGCAAAGCGTAGATACTTTCGAAATGTCGGATGTACCATGACGTGAAAGTACGCATCTTTGAGATCTATGCTCGTTGCATAATCGTTCACCCAACTACTCGCTCTGACCGATCGAATCGTCTCCATATAAAACTTCGGAGCGACGATCAGCTTGTTTATCCAGCTCAAATCTATGACTGGACGGAACGAGCCGTCTGGTTTCGGAACCAGAAACAGATGGCTGTAGAATCCCAGAGATTCCTGGTTTTCTACGACCTCTACCGCGTTCTTCATTAAAAGAGACTGCACCTCTGATAACAGAGCGTCTCTTTTCTGTGGATTTGACGGAAGATGAGTCCACTTTGGACTTCGAGTTAATGGAGGCTTTCGTTTGAAGGATATCTTTAGACCTTCCGAAGTCACTCCTCTCACCCAAGGGTCATCCGTAATCGACGCCCACTCTTGTGAAAAACTCGACAACCTTCCGCCAACCGGAACGCGATAGAGGTTTAAGCCATCACCTCCTGGACCTGCGAGGCCTGCGGTAGGAGAAACCACATCTTCCACGACCCGCACCTCGCCTCGTCGACCTCGGGGCATCCGACCGATTGTCCCGGCCTGAAGGACGTCCCGAACGAGAGTCGCTATCCTGACGGTCTCTCGAATAAGACCAAGAGGACGCACCGGAACCTCTATAGGAACCTCTCTTGGGCGCATTAGACCCAGAAGTGCCTGTCTTATTCGTGTCTGCTGTATCCGACTTTTTAGGAGCCGATCTGAACAACAGAGAATCATTAGCTTTCTTTTTAATTTTATCATAAATAGCGGAAAGCTTGCCGTCAAAGAGAAGTTCTCCTGAGACCGAAGCGACTCTAAGAGAGTTCTTCACCTTAGAATCCACTAGTGTGGATGTAGCTAGGGCTGCGTCACGTCTAACCAACTCCAGATTTGCCACTGAAAGGGCGGAGTTAAACGTGGAATAAGCTACTGCCCTTGAAAGAAGTCTTAAAGAGGATTGTATATCCTGAAACTCTTCCCCTTGAAGGCGCAGTGATAACGCCTTAGTAAGGTGATCTGCGTAAGATAAGGCATCTAAATTGGCTCTGTTAGACGCAATAGCTGTTTCCAACACCGCGGTTGGAATAGAAGCTGACGACGGTAATGATAGCTCTAAGTCTTCCGCCTCGTCGTCCATACGCAGAGGAACTCTCGGTATACCCTGTCCTGCCGTATCGAATTTATTCCTTGCATTAATGAAAGGCAGGTTGAGAGTATTAGCGGACAAGAAACCTGCTTTCCCCGTCCTGGAAGCAAGTTTAAATATAGCGTCGTTCAATAATTCAAATGTTCTAGCAACATTATTGGACTGCGACGGAAACTCGGGAGCGATGTCCCTGAACCGCTCAAAAAATTCAGAGTCCAATGACGCTATAATTCTCTTGTCCGGAAGCGCAGCAGTCTGGCCCGACGGAACAACTTGAGGGAGAAAGTGCCGGATGAAGTCCATGGCAGCTTTATGTTGTTCCAAAAGGGATAGCTCCAAGTCATCCGTATCCCTTTCACCATCCGGTCGGACCTCACGATGTTCCCGGTCGTCCGCCCCCGATGCTTCGGCGGAGCGTACCGACCCAGCGCCGTCGGATAATTCTCGATCCGACACCGTTTCTGTCGGCTGCTGGGATGCTGCGATAAGCTGTGCTATCTGTACAAGAATGTCCGGCGTCGAGACCTGCGGAGGCGCAGTCTTTCGCTGCTTCGCCGAGGGCAGCTCCGCATCAGATGGCTCCCGCATACTTTTCCTATGCGAACGTCCGGAGTCCATCGGTCTCGAATCCCTGGCTGCCGGATGGTGTGACCTGGTCGCCGAAGAATCCTTCATCGGCGAAGCTGGTAATATATCCGCGGTCATGCAGCCAAGGTGCGGTCGTGTGCGCTGACGAGAAGAGGAAGCCTTAACAGTCTCTGCGGACTGCTTATACAACGGAGCGTCCCGAGCGACGGACGTATGCTCCGCTAAAGACACATTTTGTACCACAACATCTGGTCCCAGATGTTGTTGTACGAGAGAGGGACCTCTCTCGCTCGCGGCCCGGCTGGACCTGGACGAGCTAGGAACCGGACTAAAAGGCTTCCTCCGTTCTCGCTTACTATCCGCCGTCACTGGGTGTGCATCTATTATGTTTATAGTGCTCGCATCACCCAAAATTTCCTCTTGGACCGCATCGGACGAACCCGGCTGCCGAACCATTCGGTGAATGGACGCTACACCTGGCGAGCTAGCGAACGACATTTGTCTAATCTCCATAAGCACTTTTGCCGCTAGCTCTGAATTCATTTGTGACGACGGACGCACACTTGAAGAAGATAACATGGAAACATCACCCTGTTCTGGTTCCTCTGAAATAGAAACTGAGAGAGTAGAGTGACCTTGTGGAGAAAGAGCCGGCATCGCTCTTTCTCCAGAAACAACATATCGTGACACACGTTTCCAATGTTTCTCATCCCAATGTTCACATATAGGACAGGGATTAATGCGAGAACACTGACTACAATTAATACAATGATCATGAAAGTCAGAGGAAGATTTCTTCCTATTACAATTTGAACAACGTCCCTTCATTGTGAAAGAACAACAATAAGTCCTAGTTACTCGCAAAAACCCCTGACACAAAGATACATAATAACATGATCCATTAATAAATGAAAAAACAATTGCAAAACAAAATAATTTTGAAAAAATATTTTTTCAGAGAAGCCCAAGTTGCTGAAAAGTAACGTTGAGCCCCGATGGATCCGATGGCAAAGTGTGGTCAAAAATTTTAAATTTATATAAAATAATTAATGAGACACTTTCGGATAATATAAATGTATCTTATAATGAGATAAACTACCACAAAGGCAAACAGCCCCCCTCAAAAAAGGCTGTTGCCAATGAAAACAAACAGTGTAAACACACTAGAAAACATGACTCCAGGCACTGAAAAAACTGGCCCGGAATCAGTCATCAATTACACTCTATCTGATGCAAAACAGAGACTCCCAGGGGAGAATCTGTAGAACATCAGATGGAAGATGCAGAACACAAACGTTATACACCCATGGGTGAAAACGTAACTATGGGGAAAATAACAGAAAACATTCTGTAACCAAGCAACTCTCCCAGGAAATTTTAGAAATGAAATTTCTCAAAAATATGCCAAAAGCATGGGAAAATTGCCAGGGGGGACTTTAGAAGGCTAGGGGAGAGGAAACACTGAATAAGCAGTGCAACAATTAGCAAGAATGACAACAAGAGGCCCATGCCTCGAAAATAGGCAACTTAACATAATTTCATCAAAAAATTTTAAGTACAGCCCTGATTATTTTTTGCCACTTCTTTTTCCTCTCCTCCTTCTATCCTCCTTAGAATCACATTTTCTCCAAAAATTACGTGTCTGGCATCCTTTAAACTGAGATTTACAAGCAGAAAGATCAGTGAGATGTTGACTGATGAAGGGCCAAACAGAGAATGATAATTGGCGCCAATTTCGGGACGACTGCGTCACTGCGCATGCGCAGTAGAGGCGTAGTATGGAGGTCCTTTAGGACATGATTTCTTTTTGTTTTGGATGCAAATTTTGGGGATTGGGGGGCAAAATTTGTGTTTGGCCCTGGTTTTGTTAGAGTTAGCACCAGCTAAGTCTGGGTCATTGGTACAGTATAAAAATATTGGTATGTATTATTTATTTATTTATTGATTGGGGTTTAACAAAACTTTCGACAACCAGAGTCACCTTGTGTCAGACACTTTTACGGGTGGATTAGGCCGGAATACCTGAAGAGAACCACCAAGCAATGGCAAGCAACTGTCAGACTCCCCAATGTGCTAACTCCACACAAGCAGGGTTAGCACTGGTTGAAGACAAGTGCACCATCGAGGTGCAGAACACCTTAGTATGCAATGCCACTGTGCCCCCACGTGGCCTATTGGGATTAAGTTTCTTGCCCCCCCAAAAATTGGTATGTAAACAACATAATTCGACAAACTTCCAAGGCCAGTAATACTACTCACTGTTTTTTTGTACATGTATTCATGGAGAATCATCTAACTGACTTATGATTGCTCCAGTGAAGTTACATTTCATGTATTATTCATAACTGAAATAAATGTGTTTATTGCCGTGACAAGCTTATTAAAAAAACGGGGTAATATTTTTGGAATCCCTACTTACTGTTCACCTGTGGAGTGAGTGGCGTGTAGATGTTTGTTGATGTTTTACTTGAAAATGCTTTCCTAATGTCAAGACAAAGGATTATATACACATACAATGATTTTTAAATATAGAGATGTTTGCATCTCAGAGAGCTCTGTCCAACAAGTTACAATTAATTAAATACTTCCAAATGAAATACAGAGAAATTCTGTAATCATCTGCACAGATTACTAATAGATTACAACATTTTTTATTCAATTCATGGGAATTTTCTCCTTAACTGGTAGAGTGCCAGAAGCCCATATTTAGGCTTTATTCTGAAGTACAGGTACCATAACTTAAAGACTACATATTCAGTAGATGTGCTTCATATTATCGTCGAAGTTAAGTATAGGCACTGTCCCATAAATTGCAACAAGGCGAAGACATGACGACAAATATTGATGACCAAAAATAATTTAGCTCTCAACCAGTTACCATATGCAATTGAAGTATCAATTTTGTAATCGAAGTGTGGTAAATGTTTTTTTATATTCAATTAACAAGGTTATTCTTTTAATACTGTATGTGTATAGTAAATGGTTTTAAAGTTATCTGAAATTAACAGGGTTATTCTATGAAACAGTATCCATTTAAGTGAGATCAACACTATTTGTTTGCTTTACTCTGTTGACAAGAAAGGGTAACTATATAGAGTGGAACCCTATTAATTGAATAGCCAGTTTGTAGGTGAAAATTATTGAATCAATGGGCATATTCAATTGACAAGGACCTGGTCACTTTCCTGCATTCTAGAGATAAACAAAGCATTTATTCTATTATATAAATAATATTTATACCATGATTACCTATTCTACCACATATGCTTTACGCACAACTGTGGTGAACACACCAGCAATGGGATTTCAATAGTTAAAAGTTTCATCTACAGTGGAACTACATCCAAGTTGCCCTTTGGTGACGTTGACTTGAATGCAATTTGTCTAAATTTATCGCACCTTGCCTCGCGAAGAGTGAAATGGGAGTGGCAATTATTTATTACGTTTTTAAATGAGTTTATTCCATAAGACACCAAAAATTAACAAACATGCATCTTCTCATGTTAATAAAGCATCCATAACTTGAAACAATATGTTATTATGTTATTAAAATGAAAAAGGCCCTGTGATTTGCGTGTTTCTTTTCCACTTCGTTTCAACGATAAAATTGACAGCAGAAGTACCGCGGACTGGGGCTCATGTAAACAAAAACAGATTCGCACGTGTCTACATCTGCTGCACAGTAAAATCGGAAAAAAATAACAGTGACTCTTAATAATCTGACGATCATGGTATAAATAAAATAAACCCAAAGTAAACTGGTGTACCAAATGTTCAGCACTCATGGTGAAGTGGTGTTAACCACTTGCCAAAGGCTCACAGTTAACACCACTTCATCATGAGTGCTGAACATTTGGTACACCAAGCTACTATGGGTATATTCTATATATAATATAGCAAATGCCTATATTGTATGGACTGAGGCCAAATAGTTTTTATAAACAAGGGGAATTTGATGATTGTCATGGTAATTTCTTGACATATTACAAGATTTTTCAATCCAAATATCCAAATAACAGGAGTTTACTCCATAACCTACATGCAATTAAAAGGTCAAATATGTACTGAATAAATGGGTTTGTGTTTGGAAATTATTTCTAATTACTGTACTGACCCGGGAATAAGCCCATGGGGTGCCTGAAATTAAGGAGGGCAAAACTATATGGGTGGGCTTATTTTTGAGATGTCAAGCCTGCAGGAGAATTTGGATGCAAAGCTGACACAAAGTTAGGTGACTCAGTCAATCCCTAACAAAGATACAGTAACCCTTTACCAAACGAATTGGCACAGGCGTAATTTACAAATTGAACAGTTGAAAAAAAAATTAACAAAATTTCAACAAAACCTTATCATTTGACCCCCTCACTGCGATGAGCCCATCGACCTTGTTCAATGAGGGGTCACATAATATGGTTTTGTTGAAATTTATGTAAATGTTTAAAAAAAAACAAATTAAAATAACAAATTTTGATATCATGTGCATTGGGTAAGGGGTTCTCTTCAGTTGTAAAAACTTAGGTGAACCAGAGTGTCTGTCATCAGTGTTGTCATTATAAAGTCAGGATCTGGGTATATTTATAGGAGGGGATACTGAAACTGAAATCTGAAAATTTGGTAGGTGGGCTTATTTTTTATTATGGGCTTATTCACGGGTCAGTATGATAAGAGGGCTATTCAATTAAAGGATATCCAATTAAGAGGTTCCAATGTATCTCAAAATATGAGGCATGGCAAATCAATTTCTGTGGTCTGATTCCATTTTCTCCTAGTCGAACAAAGCATACAGATATTAATGCTCACCTACTTATATTTCAAAAGTAAACTATCTAAAGCCTGATTTTCATGAAAAACATTGAAGAGATTAGTATGCTAGCACACAAGAATGATGGCAAGTAAGTACAAACTGCCCAAAGTAACTCATGAATATGGCTTCCAGGTTTATGTGAGTGATAAGAGCAATACTACATTAACCAGAAGAGGAGTAATCTAGACTATATCTGTAAAATCGACTGGAAACCTAATAACAGCCATTTTGCCATAGAATGAAAGTGTCAATGACACTGTAGCTCAACTCTGAATATGACAGGAATTAGTATTTGCTGTGACCAGGTCAACAATAATGAATATGACAGGAATCAGTATTTGTTGTGACCAAGTCAAGAATAATGAATAAGAGAAAAAGGAGTTTTGTTGTGACCACGTCAACCATAGTAAATCAATTACAAGGTGACTGCAATGGTCTACAGAATAGGACATAAGTATTATATGTGATGCATCCCATGTTAGTAAACATTCACACAAAAATTTATTCAAATCAGAGCTTTCATATAGAAGTTCTGAGCAAAAAACTGATTGCACAAAATTTTGTACAAAATGGCTGCTGGTGGCCATCTTGAATTTCGGACCGGACCCCAAAACACTCGGTCCCGCCCCATGGTGATAACAAAGATATCCAAGAAGTTTCGTAAAGATCGGTTCATAAATACAGCCTCTAGCCCGAGCTGTATTGGCATTTGCAGTTACAGTGCTGAAAGTAACACTAAATAGATCAAAGTTAGTCTAATTGGCATAATTTATGCATGAGAAAAAACCCTGTATTTTTTTGTAATGTATCCCATGGTACTAAACATTCATACAAAAAATTATTCAAATCAGCGCTTTCATATGGAAGTTCTGCGCAAAAATCTGATTGCACCTAATTTTGTATAAAATGGCTGCCAGCGGCCATCTTGAATTTCAGACCGGACCCCAAAACACTCGTTTTTGTCCCACGGTGATAACAAAGGTACCCAAGAAGTTTTGTAAAGATTGGTTCATAAATACGGCCTCTAGCCCGAGCCGTATTGGCATTTGCACTTACAGTGCTGAAAGTAACACTAAATAAATCAAAGTTAGTTTAATTTGCATAATTTATGCATGAGCAAAAAACCTGTATTATATGTGATGTATCCCATGGTACTAAACATTCATACGAAAAATTATTCAAATCAGAGCTTTCATATGGAAGTTCTGCACAAAAATCTGATTGCACCTAATTTTGTACAAAATGGCTGCCAGTGGCCATCTTGAATTTTGGACCGGAACCAAAAATACTCATTCTCGTCCCACGGTGATAACAAAGGTACCCAAGATGTTTCGTAAATACCGGTTCATAAATACGGCCTCTAGCCCGAGACGGCACGACCGGCCATGACAATACCTCAAATTTGGCTTTGCCAAAGTTGAGCTCAAAATATTCCAATGACAGGAAATATCCAGAATGTTAAAAAATTTATAGTAATTTATATATTTTTTATACTTACCAATGACCCAGACATAGCTGGTGCTAACTCTTAAAATATAGGGCCAAACACAAATTTTGCCCCCCAATCCCCAAAATTTGCATCTAAAACTAAAGAAAACATGTCCTGAAAGGCCCTCCACACTTCGCCCCTACTGCGCATGCGCAGTGTCAAGGACGTTCCGAAATTGGGAGGGCCATCCCCGTCTGGGTCATTGGTAAGTATAAAAAATATATAAATTACTATAAATTTTTTAACATTTTTATACTGTACCAATGACCCAGACATAGCTGAATAGTAAAAAGGCTGGAGGGCCAAGGACATAGAGCAAAATGGAATACGCTCAATAAAATAAAATAGAGTCATCCCCTGTAGGGAAAAGAAGTAATAGGCCTTACATGTATCTTTCTTATTTATGATAAATTAGAAAGATACAACACCTTCCAAAAATGAGCTTCATACATCCATGTACTCTATTAATATCCAATATAATCCTTATACTAATAATTTTTAAAGTAAGCCAATAAATAAAGTAAGTCTAGAGAATAGAGACTCTTATACTCCTAAAAGTGTCTGAGGATTGCATAATCATGTCCGTTGACATATGCAATATTCAAAAGCTATACTTTAAAAACTAAAACTTGAATGAATTTTAAAAACCTAAACTTCTCACTAAACAACCATCCCAATAACAGCTCAGAATTACTAACTCCGGAGGAGGTCTCCCCTTGTTTTCATAGTAAAACAGGTGACCCAAGGGAACACCCTCCCCCCCCCCCCCCTTTTTCTTGCCCTGGGTCAAATAGCCCAGAGCGAAGAGGGCAGCCGAACGGAGACACTGCCGAAACAGACAGCCTACCTAGCTATAGTAGCAACTGTTAAGTGAATGACATTCTGAGCAGTAGATAATAGACCTAACAATAGAGGCCTCCAGAAATGGACTCGATATTTCTGAGATAAAATTCATGAATGTGGATGGCTGAGCGCAATGAGCGGTCTTCAAAAATCTATAATAGCGACACTATTAATGTAAGCCCAAGAAATAGAAGAACTCTTACTTCATGAGCCGAAATCTTAAGCACAACTGCTAAGTCAATGATATACTATAAGCAGTACCGATAGTTAATAGAATCCATTAACAATAAAATGGAGCGTAACGTCCTTCTACTAGACATCAAAGACAGAAGAAGCTTACGCCCATAGTAATAAACAGAAATCTGTTTATAAATACATAAACTGTACCCGGAAAGAGTAAAGGCCTATGCCCATACGAAGACGGAAGGACCTTAAAATAATAGGTTCCGGATAATAGGAGCCTAACTCTTATGCAACAATCCAATCTAAATAGTAACGGAAGTATTGATTCCGAAACTATGAAAGTGAAAATCATCCATCGATAGTGCATGAAACTCACTGACTCTACAGTAAAAGAGAAACCAACAGAATTACTGTCTAAAAGGTCAGAATTTGAAAACTACTGTTTCCAGAGGCTCAAATGATTACTTAGCTAAATAAGAACCGAAGTTAAAATCCGTATAAGAATTTAATCTAAAGATTCTAAGTCTATTTATCAAAAAGTTACTAACTGACTTAGATAAAGAGACAAAAGACTCAATTGTAAACTATCGTAGAGTGCATAGGTATGAGGTAACATAAACCTATAACCTAAATAATAACAGGCTGCAGTAGATCTTGTGAAACAAGTATACTAAAAAATAGCAATGAGTAGTATGGAGGGATCAACAATATGAACATAATGATCCCTACACCATGACGGAAGAGCCTCCACTTTAGCCGCATAGAATAGCGAAGAAGAGGATCTCCTATAGTAAGAAATCGCGTCCAAAGCTCGTCCAGTACAGTGCTTACAATGCAATACGGACCACACAACGGAATACATGAAGGTTGCGACCTTGCAGGTTGTGATAAAGATGACACGATTTACCCAGTGAAAAAGATCCTCACATGGAGGAAGATTTCACGTTAAAACCCACAGTAGACAAGAGAGAAAATTACTCATGATCTCTGTGAAGATAGAGATGCTATCAACAGAAATGTATTGTGGTTGTTTATCTTAGCAATACCTGCTAAAACAACAGCGCCGGAGGATACGCGTATCCTATCATTCCGTCCTATAGATCAATAGAGCGTTAAGATTATTAGCTCAGAGATCTGGACAAGCCAACACATACGTCTGCAATTGATTAGCAAGCTGTGTCATAAATAAATCATCATTGGACGCTCCCATAGATAGCAAATCTGATTGAATACTTGTTTGTTGAGAGTCCATTCTGACAGCAACAAGCGACCCGTAAGAGAACGGGAGTCCGATAAAACAATCAGACGACCCGGAATATGACGGACCAAAACTGAACTTGGTGTACTATAACCAACAGACGGATTCTTTCCATTAAATTGAATAACGGAAACGAAAGAGTGCCTCCCTGGTTCCGGAGATACGCCACTACTGTCGAATTAAAGGACAGGAATTTGGGCATGCGTTTCTGAATAATGTTCATGCAATGACATAAAGCAAGCCTAAAAAACATTATTCCGCGGAAGAAAACTGATTGCTAAAAGACTGCGGAACCCAAAGACCCTGGCACTTCGAATTCGTAGGGATCAGTATTATATCCCAATCTGTATGACTGGCAACCGTCATAACAGCCACACTCGGGTCCGGCAACTGCGGCGGCACTCTCTGAGTCAACCACCGAATGTTTGCCCCAGTCTGAATCTCTTGTAACACTAGATAGACAAGAGAACGTGTAAATCGAGCAATTCATGGATTGCCGAAAAGTTGCCGTCGAAGAGAAGCTCCTCCGAGAACGAAGCGACTCTGAGAGAGTTCTTAACCTTACTATCCACGCGAGTGGATGTAGCTAGGGCTGCGTCACGTCTAACTAACTCCAATCAGCCAGTGAAGGGCAGAGTTATACGTGAACAAACTACTGCCCTCAAAAGAAATTACATTGAGAATAATATCCCGTAAATCTTTTCTTGAAGACGTAATGATAACGCCTCAGTAAGGCGGATTACGTATAATAAAGCATCTAAGTTAAGTCTACTATACATAATGTCGTTCCCAACATTGAAATTGGAAAAGACATAAACGGCGAAAAAGAATATATGCAGTTTTTAATCACACCGTCTAGACGCATATGAACTCTCGGTATGCCCTGCTCTGCCAAAATAAACTATTTGTATAAATGATAAAATGGCAGAAATGAGCAACGCGGACAAGAAACTAAACTATCATGCTTAGTAGCAGGCTTGTATATATATATATAGCGTCGAAAAATAAAACACATGTTGTAATGACAATATTGGACTACGTCGGTAAGTCAGGGACAATGTCCCCGAACCGATCGAAAAATCCAAGTCCAATGACGCTATAAGTCTCTTATCCAAGATCGCAGCAATGAAGTCCGAAATAATAATCACTGGAAGATAATGCCAAAAGATATGAAAGGCATCTTCCGATACTACTAAAGGGAAAACTCGAAATCTTTCGAATCCCTTTCGCCATCCTGTCGGACCCTATAAAGCGTTCGGTCGTCCGTACCTGATGCAACCGCGGACCGCACCGACCCAGCGCCGTCGGATAATTCCTGATTCGACCGAGAAACTGTCAATTGCTGGGATGCTGCGAAACAACTGTGCTAACTCGGATAGCACGTCCGTCACTGAGGCCTGAGGAGAAGCGGTCTTACGATGCATTGCCGCTGGAAGCTCCGTGATCGCTACCCCGTGCATACTACCAATATGCGAGCGAACGGAGTGTATAGGCCTCGTGTCCCTTGGCTACCGGATGGCGCGACCTATTCGCCGTGGAATCACTGAATGCCGAAACTGATCGGATACTCGAGGTCACGTAGCCAATGTGCGGTCGTGTGCCCTGGTGTGAGGATGAGGAAGCATTAAAGACAGTCTCTCGGACTGTCAATATAACGGAGCGTCCCGACCAACGGACATATGCTCCGAATGTAAAATATCTGAACCACAACATGCGGTCCCCTATGTTGTTGGGCGAGAGAGGGACCTCTCTCGCTCACAGCCCGGACGGACCTGGACCAGCCAGGAACCGGACTAACAGGCTTCCTCCGATCTGTCCTCAATCTGCCGTCACTGGGTGAGTACTAAAGTAATTAAAGTGCTCGCATCACCCAAATCTCCTTCCTAGACCGCAACGGACGAACCCGGCAGCCGAACCATTCGATGAATGTACGCTACACCGGGTGAGCTAGCGAATGTCACTCCGTAGGCGATAGACATATTCCATGAGCACTTATTGCCGCTAACTCTTCATTAACTATGACGACAGAGGCACACTTTTGAAAGACATCTCCATAACTCTTCGAACAAGAAACCAGAAATGCTTGGTTAGCAAGCATAAAATAATAATATATATAGCGTCGTTCAATAATTCAAAAGTTTGTGTGACATTATTGGACTATGTCGGAACTGAGGGACGATGTCCCTGAACCGAACCAAAAATTTCTAAGTCCACCGACGCTATCAGTTTCTTATCCGGCATCGCAGCATTCTGGTCCGACGAAAGAAGCTGGAGAAGACCAAGTCAGATGACATACACAACAGCATATGTTGTTCCGAAAGGGAAAGCTCGAAATCCTCCGAATCCCTTTCGGTATCCCGTCGGACCGGATGAAACTTTCGGACGTCCGTACCCGCTTCCGTGGAGCGTCCCGACCCAGCATCGTCGGATAAAATATATGCGACAGATTCAGTTGATGCTGGGATGCTGCGATAAACTGTGCTATTAAGGAAAGCACGTCCGTTCTCGAGGCCTGTGCAGTAGCGGTCTTACGATGCATTGCCGCCGGAAGCTCCGTGTACGTTGACTCCCGCACACTTCCTATGCGAACGTCCGGAGTCTGCAGGCCTCGTGTCCCTGGCTACCGGATGGTGTGACCTGGTCGCCGAAGAATCCTTGATCGGCGAAGCTGGTAATATATCGGCGGTCACGCAGCCAAGGTGCGGTCGTGTGCGCTGACGAGAAGAGGAAGCCTTAGCAGTCTCAGCGGACTGCCTATACAACGGAGCGTCCCGAGCGACGGACGTATGCTCCGCTTACGACACATTTTGTACCACAACATCTGGGGCCAGATGTTGTTGAACGAGAGAGGGGCCTCTCTCGCTTGCCGTCCGGATGGACCGGAACGAGCTATGAACCGGACTAAAAGGCTTCCTGCGTTCTCCCTCCGATCCGCCGTCACTGGGTGTGCATTAGGTTAGTTTATAGTGCTCGCATCAACGGAACGAGCTATGAACCGGACTAAAAGGCTTCCTGCGTTCTCCCTCCGATCCGCCGTCACTGGGTGTGCATTAGGTTAGTTTATAGTGCTCGCATCACCCCAAAATTCCTTCTAGACCGCAACGGACGAACCCGGCTGCCGAACCATTCGGTGAATGGACGCTACACCGGGCGAGCTAGCGGACGTCAAAGGCCGTCGAACCTACTAGGGTCCTCTTAGGCAATTGGCGTATTTACATGAGCACTTTTCCGCTAGCCCTTCATTAATTGTGACGACGGAGGCACACTGTTGGAAGACATCACAGATACATCACCCTAATCTTGATCGTCTGAAATAGAAATTGATAAAGTAGAGTGACCCTGCGGGGAAAGGACCGGAGTGTCCAAATCCCCAACAACATACCGTGACATACGCTTCCCATATTGTCATCGAAATCATACGATACAGAACAGGAGTTAATGCGAGTACACTGACCACATATAGAATGATAATAAAGTCAGAGGAAGACTTCCTCTTAAAACAATTGATCAATATCCTTTCAATGTGAAAAGAAAACAAGTCCTGGTACTCGCACTAACCCCTGGCAATCAAAATACATAATAATAATATGATCCATTGATATAGAAAAAATAATTGAAATCAAAATATTTTGAAAAAATATTTTTTCAGAACAGCCCAAGTTTCTGAAAAGTAACGTTGAGCCCCAATGGATCCCAAGCCTAAGTGTGGACAAAAATTTTAAAAATATTTTAAACAATTTATTCAACACTTACGAACAATAATAATGTATCTAGTTATGATTAAAATAACATCAAGATATTATTTTTTAGAAATCCCCCCCTCACACAGAGGGCTGTTGAAAATGTAAACAATGAGTGTAAAAACACTAAAATAAGACTCCAGGCACCCAGGCCCGAAATCAGTTACCAAAAGTTAAAAAATTTATAGTAATTTATATATTTTTTATACTTACCAATGACCCAGACATAGCTGGTGCTAACTCTTAAAATATAGGGCCAAACACAAATTTTGCCCCCCAATCCCCAAAATTTGCATCTAAAACTAAAGAAAACATGTCCTGAGAGGCCCTCCACACTTCGCCCCTACTGCGCATGCGCAGTGTCAAGGACGTTCCGAAATTGGCGCCATTTATCATTCTAATAACCAGTGCCTGGTAAGCGCTATGTACTCAGCGGGGAGGCAAGAGTTCCCAACTCCTGGGAGGGCCATCCCCGTCTGGGTCATTGGTAAGTATAAAAAATATATAAATTACTATAAATTTTTTAACATTTTTATACTGTACCAATGACCCAGACATAGCTGAATAGTAAAAAGGCTGGAGGGCCAAGGACATAGAGCAAAATGGAATACGCTCAATAAAATAAAATAGAGTCATCCCCTGTAGGGAAAAGAAGTAATAGGCCTTACATGTATCTTTCTTATTTATGATAAATTAGAAAGATACAACACCTTCCAAAAATTGAGCTTCATACATCCATGTACTCTATTAATATCCAATAATCCTTATACTAATAATTTTTAAAGTAAGCCAATAATAAAGTAAGTCTAGAGAATAGATACTCTTATACTCCTAAAAGTGTGTGAGAATTGCATAATCATGTCCGTTGACATATGCAATATTCAAAAGCTATACTTTAAAAACTAAGACTTGAATGAATTTTATAAACTTAAACTTCTCACTAAACAACCATCCCAATAACAGCTCAGAATTACTAACTCCGGAGGAGGTATCCCCTTGTTTTCATAGTAAAAACAGGTGACCCAAGGGAACACCCTCCCCCCCCCCCCCTTTTTCTTGCCCTGGGTCAAATAGCCCAGAGCGAAGAGGGCAGCCGAACGGAGACACTGCCGAAACAGACAGCCTACCTAGCTATAGTAGCAACTGTTAAGTGAATGACATTCTGAGCAGTAGATAATAGACCTAACAATAGAGGCCTCCAGAAATGGACTCGATATTTCTGAGATAAAATTCATGAATGGATGGCTGAGCGCAATAAGCAGCCTTCAAAAATCTATAATAGCAACACTATTAATGTAAGCCCAAGAAGTAGAAGAACTCTTACTTCATGAGCCGAAATCTTAAGCACAACTGCTAAGCCAATGATATACCATAAGCAGTACGCTAGTTAATAGAATCCATTAACAATAAAATGGAGCGTAACGTCCTTCTACTAGACATCAAGACAGAAGAAGCTTACGCCCTTGTAATAAACAGATATCTGTTTATAAATACATAAACTGTACCCGGAAAGAGTAAAGGCCTATGCCCATACGAAGACGGAAGGACCTTAAAATAATAGGTTCCGGATAATAGGAGCCTAACTCTTATGCAACAATCCAACCTAAATAGTAACGGAAGTATTGATTCCGAAACTATGAAAGTGAAAATCATCCATCGATAGTGCATGAAACTCACTGACTCTACAGTAAAAGAGAAACCAACAGAATTACTGTCTAAAAGGTCAGAATTTGAAAACTACTGTTTCCAGAGGCTCAAATGATTACTTAGCTAAATAAGAACCTGAAGTTAAAATCCGTATAGGAATTTAATCTAAAGATTCTAAGTCTATATATCAAAAAGTTACTAACTGACTTAGATAAAGAGACAAAAGACTCAATTGTAAACTATCGTAGAGTGCATAGGTATGAGGTAACATAAACCTATAACCTAAATAACAACAGGCTGCAGTAGATCTTGTGAAACAAGTATACTAAAAAATAGCAATGAGTAGTATGGAGGGATCAACCATATGAACATAATGATCCCTACACCACGACGGAAGAGCCTCCACTTTAGTCGCATAGAATAGCGAAGAAGAGGATCTCCTATAGTAAGAAATCGCGTCCAAAGCTCGTCCAGTACAGTGCTTACAATGCAATACGGACCACACAACGGAATACATGAAGGTTGCGACCTTGCTGGTTGTGATAAAGAAGACACGATTTACCCAGTGAAAAAAGATCCTCACATAGAGGAAGATTTCACGTTAAGATCCACAGTAGACAAGAGAGTAAATTACTCATGATCTCTGTGAAGATAGAGATGCTATCAACAGAAATGTATTGTGGTTGTTTATCTTAGCAATACCTGCTAAAACAACAGCGCCGGAGGATACGCGTATCCTATCATTCCGTCCTATAGATCAATAGAGCGTTAACAGTATTAGCTCAGAGATCTGGACAAGCCAACACATACGTCTGCAATTGATTAGCAAGCTGTGTCATAAATAAAACATCATTGGGCGCTCCCATAGATAGCAAATCTGATTGAATACTTGTTTGTTGAGAGTCCATTCTGACAGCAACAAGCGACCCGTAAGAGAACGGGAGTGCGATAAAACAATCAGACGACCCAGAATATGACGGACCAAAACTGAACTTGGTGTACTATAACCAACAGACGGATTCTTTCCATTAAATTGAATAACGGAAAACGAAAGAGTGCCTCCCTGGTTCCGGAGATACGCCACTACTGTCGAATTAAAGGACAGGAATTTGGGCATGCGTTTCTGAATAATGTTCATGCAATGACATAAAGCAAGCCTAAAAAACATTATTCCGCGGAAGTTAAACTGATAGCTAAAAGACTGCGGAACCCAAAGACCCTGGCACTTCGAATCCGTAGGGATCAGTATATATCCCAATCTGTTTGACTGGCAACCGTCATAACAGCCACACTCGGGTCCGGCAACTGCGGCGGCACTCTCTGAGTCAACCACCGAATGTTTGCCCCAGTCTGAATCTCTTGTAACACTAGATAGACAAGAGAATGTATAAATCAAGCAATTCATGGATTGCCGGAAAGTTGCCGTCGAAGAGAAGCTCATCCGAGAACGAAGCGACTCTGAGAGAGTTCTTAACCTACTATCCACGCGTGGATGTAGCTAGGGCTGCATCACGTCTAACCAACTCCAATCAGCCACTGAAGGGCGGAGTTATACGTGAACAAACTACTGCCCTCAAAAGAAATTACATTGAGAATAATATCCCGTAAATCTTTTCTTGAAGACGTAATGATAACACCTCAGTAAGGCGGATTACGTATAATAAAGCGTCTAAGTTAAGTCTACTATACATAATGTCGTTCCCAACATTGAAATTGGAAAAGACATAAACGGCGAAAAAGAATATATGCAATCTTTAATCACACCGTCTAGACGCATATGAACTCTCGGTATGCCCTGCTCTGCCAAAATAAACTATATGTAAAAAAGATAAAATGGCAGAAATGAGCCACGCGGACAAGAAACTAAACTATCATGCTTAGTAGCAGGCTTGTATATATATATAAATATATAGCGTCGAAAAATAAAACACATGTTGTAATGACAATATTGGACTGCGTCGGTAAGTCAGGGACAAAGTTCCTGTACCGATCGAAAAATCCGAGTCCAATGACGCTATAAGTCTCTTATCCAAGATCGCAGCAATGAAGTCCGAAAAATAATCACTGGAAGAAATGCCAGAAGATATGAAAGGCATCTTCCGATACTACTAAAGGGAAAACTCGAAATCTTTCGAATCCCTTTCGCCATCCTGTCGGACCCTATAAAGCGTTCGGTCGTCCGTAGCTTGATGCAACCGCGGACCGCACCGACCCAGCGCCGTCGGATAATTCCTGATTCGACCGAGAAACCGTCAATTGCTGGGATGCTGCGAAACAACTGTGCTAACTCGGATAGCACGTCCGTCACTGAGGCCTGAGGAGCAGCGGTCTTACGATGCATTGCCGCAGGAAGCTCCGAGATCGTTACCCCGTGCATACTTCCAATATGCAAGCGAACGGAGTGTATAGGCCTCGTGTCCCTTGGCTACCGGATGGCACGACCTATTCGCTGTGGAATCACTGAATGCCGAAACTGATCGGATACTCGAGGTCACGTAGCCAATGTGCGGTCGTGTGCCCTGCTGTGAGGATGAGGAAGCATTAAAGACAGTCTCTCGGACTGTCAATATAACGGAGCGTCCCGAGCAACGGACATATGCTCCGAATGTAAAATATCTGAACCACAACATGCGGTCCCCTATGTTGTTGGCTTCCTCCGATCTGTCCTCAATCTGCCGTCACTGGGTGAGTACTAAAGTAATTAAAGTGCTCGCATCACCCAAATCTCCTTCCTAGACCGCAACGGACGAACCCGGCAGCCGAACCATTCGATGAATGTACGCTACACCGGGTGAGCTAGCGAATGTCACTCCGTAAGCGATAGACATATTCCATGAGCACTTATTGCCGCTAACTCTTCATTAACTATGACGACAGAGGCACACTTTTGAAAGACATCTCCATAAGTCTTCGAACAAGAAACCAGAAATGCTTGGATAGCAAGCATAAAATAATAATATATATAGCGTCGTTCAATAATTCAAAAGTTTGTGTGACATTATTGGACTATGTCGGAACTGAGGGACGATGTCCCTGAACCGAACCAAAAATTTCTAAGTCCACCGACGCTATCAGTTTCTTATCCGGCATCGCAGCATATGTTGTTCCGAAAGGGAAAGCTTGAAATCCACCGAATCCCTTTCGGTATCCCGTCGGACCGGATGAAACTTTCGGACGTCCGTACCCGCTTCCGCGGAGCGTCCCGACCCAGCATCGTCGGATAAAATATATGCGACAGATTCAGTTGATGCTGGGATGCTGCGATAAACTGTGCTATTAAGGAAAGCACGTCCGTTCCCGAGGCCTGTGCAGTAGCGGACTTACGATGCATTGCCGCTGGAAGCTTCGTGTACGTTGACTCCCGCACACTTCCTATGCGAACGTCCGGAGTCTGCAGGCCTCGAGTCCCCGGCTACCGACCCAGCGCTGTCGGATAATTCTCGATCCGACACCGTTTCTGTCGGCTGCTGGGATGCTGCGATAAGCTGTGCTATGTGCACAAGAATGTCCGGCGTCGAGACCTGCGGAGGCGCAGTCTATCGCTGCTTCGCCGAGGGCAGCTCCGCATCAGATGGCTCCCGCATACTTTTCCTATGCGAACAACCGGAGTCCATCGGTCTCGAATCCCTGGCTGCCGGATGGTGTGACCTGGTCGCCGAAGAATCCTTGATCGGTGAAGCTGGTAATATATCGGCGGTCACGCAGCCAAGGTGCGGTCGTGTGCGCTGACGAGAAGAGGAAGCCTTAGCAGTCTCAGCGGACTGCCTATACAACGGAGCGTCCCGAGCGACGGACGTATGCTCCGCTAACGACACATTTGTACCACAACATCTGGGGCCAGATGTTGTTGAACGAGAGAGGGGCCTCTCTCGCTTGCCGTCCGGATGGACCGGAACGAGCTATGAACCGGACTAAAAGGCTTCCTCCGTTCTCCCTCCGATCCGCCGTCACTGGGTGTGCATTAAGTTAATTTTATAGTGCTCGCATCACCCCAAAATTCCTTCTAGACCGCAACGGACGAACCCGGCTGCCGAACCATTCGGTGAATGGACGCTACACCGGGCGAGCTAGCGGACGTCAAAGGCCGTCGAACCTACTAGGGTCCTCTTAGGCAATTGGCGTATTACATGAGCACTTTTCCGCTAGCCCTTCATTAATTGTGACGACGGAGGCACACTGTTGGAAGACATCACAGATACATCACCCTAATCTTGATCGTCTGAAATAGAAATTGATAAAGTAGAGTGACCCTGCGGGGAAAGGACCGGAGTGTCCAAATCCCCAACAACATACCGTGACATACGCTTCCCATATTGTCATCGAAATCATACGATACAGAACAGGAGTTAATGCGAGTACACTGACCACATATAGAATGATAATAAGGTCAGAGGAAGACTTCCTCTTAAAACAATTGATCAATATCCTTTCAATGTGAAAAGAAAACAAGTCCTGGTACTCGCACTAACCCCTGGCAATCAAAATACATAATAATAATATGATCCATTAATCTAGAAAAAATAATTGAAATCAAAATATTTTGAAAAAATATTTTTTCAGAACAGCCCAAGTTTCTGAAAAGTAACGTTGAGCCCCAATGGATCCCAAGCCTAAGTGTGGACAAAAATTTTAAAAATATTTTAAACAATTTATTCAACACTTACGAACAATAATAATGTATCTAGTTATGATTAAAATAACATAAAGATATTATTATTTAGAAATCCCCCCCTCACACAGAGGGCTGTTGTAAATGTAAACAATGAGTGTAAAAACACTAAAATAAGACTCCAGGCACCCAGGCCCGAAATCAGTTACCAAAAATACACCATCTGATGCAAAACAGAGACTTCCAGGGAAGAAACTGCAGAACATCAGATGGTAGATGCAGAACACAACGCCTAACCACCCGTAGGTGAAGACGTAAACATGGGGAAAGAACAGAATTCATTCTGTTATTCAGCTAAAACTCCCAAGAAATTTTAGTAATAATAATTACAGAAATTATGCCAAAAGCATGGGAGAATAGCAAGGGGGAACTTAAAGGACAGGGAGAGAGGAAAAACACTTGAAAAAACAGTGTAACTAAATAATCAGAATGACAACAAAATGGCTGCTGCCTTGAAAATAGGTAACTTAACATAATTTCATTAAAAAATTTTAAGTTACAGCCCTGATAATATTCTGTCACACATTCTTTTCCTCTCCTCCTTTTCTATCCTCCTTAGAATCACCATTTCACTAATATTTATGTGTCTGGCATCATTTAAACTGAGATTTAAAAGCACAAAGATCAGTCAGATGTTAACTGATGAAGGGCCAAACTTAGAATGATAAATGGCGCCAATTTCGGAACGTCCTTGACACTGCGCATGCGCAGTAGGGGCGAAGTGTGGAGGGCCTCTCAGGACATGTTTTCTTTAGTTTTAGATGCAAATTTTGGGGATTGGGGGGCAAAATTTGTGTTTGGCCCTATATTTTAAGAGTTAGCACCAGCTATGTCTGGGTCATTGGTACAGTATAAAAATATACACTATCTGATGCAAAACAGAGACTTCCAGGGAAGAAACTGCAGAACATCAGATGGTAGATGCAGAACACAACGCCTAACCACCCCTAGGTGAAGACGTAAACATGGGGAAAGAACAGAATTCATTCTGTTATTCAGCTAAAACTCCCAAGAAAATTTAGTAATAATAATTACAAAAACTATGCCAAAAGCATGGGAGAATAGCAAGGGGGAACTTAAAGGACAGGGAGAGAGGAAAACACTTTAAAAAACAGTGTAACTAAATAATCAGAATGACAACAAAATGGCTGCTGCCTTGAAAATAGGTAACTTAACATAATTTCATTAAAAAAATTTAAGTTACAGCCCTGATAATATTCTGTCACACATTCTTTTCCTCTCCTCCTTCTCTATCCTCCTTAGAATCACCATTTCACTAATATTTATGTGTCTGGCATCATTTAAACTGAGATTTATAAGCACAAAGATCAGTCAGATGTTAACTGATGAAGGGCCAAACTTAGAATTAGAATGATTAATGGCGCAAATTTCGGAACGTCCTTGACACTGCGCATGCGCAGTAGGGGCGAAGTGTGGAGGGCCTTTCAGGACATGTTTTCTTTAGTTTTAGATGCAAATTTTGGGGATGGGGGGGCAAAATTTGTGTTTAGCCCTATATTTTAAGAGTTAGCACCAGCTATGTCTGGGTCATTGGTACAGTATAAAAATTTGGTAATTTTGGTCATATTTACAACATTATGGTGATAAATAATTGTTAATAAATTGACTAAATCTACACTGGATATACTGAGTCCAAAGAAGGCTCTTAAATTGGTGAATTCCTGGGTATTCAAAATAAATTTTTGATAAATCACAATATTTTTTAGTCAATTAACAGGGAATTATTTTATAACCTTTATGCAATTAACAGGTCAATTGTTTACTGTAAGAATGATCCTTTGTTTGGTATTTGAAGGTTATTTGAAATTGGCAGAGTTCATGTATTACGAAATATTCAGTTAAGTATGTTACACTATAAATCCTTGCTTAACCCTTTGAAACTGAAAGACCACCTTTCTGGCACAGGAACAGGATGTTTGTTGGTGGTTAACGTCACATATTTATGCACCATGGCTAATCGTGACACAACATGGAGATGAAGTCAAGTGTAGTCAATCATTGATCTGCATGTTGCCCATTTTAGAGGACTTTCACCCCAAGCATTGGTGACTGGGTCCTATTTTACTAGTAAAGCGGAACTGGTTTACCACAGTAAACAAGTGCTGCTTACTTCCCGGGGAGGAACAGGATACATCAAAATTTAAATAAGTAGGATGGCAGCCTAGTGAATGTGTGGAGTAGACCAATTAATATTTTCAACGTGCAACTCCAAAGCTGTAAGTTGAAAACATTAATCGGTCTGCCTCCAAATAATGATTATAGACTCTTCCAATTGCTACCATTGAATTGAAATAGAATATATCAAAGGGTTCAAAGGGTTATTATTTATAATTGCTATTATGTGCCATTTAAATGAATTTGAACATAATTCGTGGATAAGAATTTTGTTGTTAACCATTTTTCTATCATGACAAGAATGACGACACTTCCAAAACAAGAGGCCACTCAGCCTAGACAGCTCCGCCCAGAGTCACTGCTTTTATGGGAAGCTAAATACAAGACAAGAATCCAAGTGTTAATGCTTGTGACCTTAACCTTCATGATATAACAATGGGTCAAGGTCATGACACAACATTAGGTTATGGCTAACAGTTGTGTGAAGTATGAACAAGAGCTGACGCATAGATTCAATAATACTGACCAGACAGTGGCTGTTTAACAATATCCAAGTTTTGCGGTTTGTGACCTTGACTTTGAGATGACCTTAGATCAAAGTCGCGACAGACCTTTGAGTCATGAGCAATAATTGTACCAACTATGAATAAGATCTGTTAATCATACCAAGTTATATAGACCGGACAAGGGCTGTATAACAATATCAAAGTTTTGCTGTCTGTGACCTTGACCTTGATGGTGTGACCATGGAACAAAGTCACGACACACCAAGTGACAGTGAAATGTCAAAAGTTTTTCTGTGACCTTAAAATAGGGCATGTGACCTTGACCTTGAGAGGCACATACCATATTATAATTCGCGGCACATTGTCTTTTGATAATACATATTGTTCGAAAGTTTTGAAAACAAGAGGCCCCAAGGAGCCTTAAACGCTCACCGGCCAAAGTGGTTCAAAGAAGTATTTGGGGGTCACATTCAGTTAGATATGGTTCATCAACACTACAAAGGAATGAAGTCATGAGAGACAAATTTTATGGAACTAGGGCCATGGCTTGAACAAACTTGAATCTTACCCCCCTAAGGATGCTGCATGCCGAATATCAAAAGCATTCATCTGCTGGATCTGAAGAAGAAGATTTTTAAAGAAATTTCTCATTTTGAACTAAGTTACCATTCGGGCTCCCACAGTGAGCCCAAATATGAACCCAGGGATTTGGCTTGAACAAACTTGAATCTCACCCCCTAAGGATGCTGCATGCCAAAATATGGAAACATTCCGACTGCTGAATCTGAAGAAGATTTTTAAAGAAAAATTCCTCATATTGACTAAGTTATAATTTGGGCTCCCACAGGGAGCCCAAATATGGACCCAGGGACTTGGCTTTAACAAACTTGAATCTCACCCCCCCAAGGATGCTACACACCACATATCAAAACATTCCGACAGCTGGATCTGAAGAAGAAGATTTTTTAAGAAAATTCCTCATTTCGAACTAAGTTACAATTCAAGCTCCCACAGTGTGCCCAAATATGGACCTAGGGATATGGCTTGAACAAACTTGAATCTCACCCTCCTAAGGATGCTGCATACCAAATATCAAAACATTCTAACTGCTGGATCTGAAGAAGAAGATTTTTAAAGAAAAATTCCTCATTTTGAACTAAGTTATAATTTGGGCTACAACAGTGAGCCCAAATATGAACCCAGGGACTTGGCTTGAACAAACTTGAATCTCACCCCACTAAGCATGCTGCATACCCAATATCAAAAGATTCTGCCTGCTGGATCTTCAGAAGAAGATTTTTAAAGAAATTTGCCTGAAATGCACGGAGTTCAAATTGGGCTCCTATACTGAGCCCAAATATAAACCCAGGGGGCCGATTTGAACAAACTTGAATCAGATCCACCCCACAATGTTGCATACCAAATATCAAAAGATTCTGCCTGCTGGATCTTGAGAAGAAGATTTTTTAAGAAATTTGCCTGAAATGCACTGAGTTTGAATTTGGGCTTCTATACTGAGCCCAAATGTGAATCCAGGGGGCCGATTTGAACAAACCTCAATCAGATCCACCCCACAATGTTGCATACCAAATATCAAAAGATTCTGCCTGCTGGATCTTGAGAAGAAGATTTTTTAAGAAATTTGCCTGAAATGCACTAAGTTCGAATTCGGGCTTCTATACTGAGCCCAAATGTGAATCCAGGGGACCGATTTGAACAAACTTGAATCAGATCCACCCCACAATGTTGCATACCAAATATCAAAAGATTCTGCCTGCTCGATCTGGAGAAGAAGATTTTTTAAGAAATTTGCCTGAAATGCACGGAGTTTGAATTTGGGCTTCTATAGTGAGCCCAAATATGAATTCAGGGGCCGATTTGAACAAACTTGAATCAGACCCATACCAAGATGCTGCATACTAAGTATCAAAAGATTCTGCCAACTGGTTCTGGAGAAGAAGATTTTTTAATAATTTTTCTATAATTCATACGGTGCTATCAGAGTTATGCCCCATACAGAGCTCCCAAGGGACGTGGCCATTTCATTTGAACAAACATGAATTGCCATAGAGTAATGAACATCCACCTGAAGTTTCGTGAAAATCGGACCAGTGGTTTCAGAGGAGAAGTCGTTTGAAAAATGTTCACGACGACAGACAGCAAGTGATAAGTTGAGCTCCCTTCGGTAAGCTAAAAATATTCAGTGGTTAAGAAGTTATGAACCGGACAAACAAAATGTGGATGACTGATGAACAATGGACAACTTAGCATTAGAAAATGCTCTACTGACATTTTCTCAGGCAGAGCTAAAAATTCCTTGAATGACTTGAAGAAATATATCTTGCCTCCAAAACAAAGCTTATGATCCCCTCATTGGAACAATCTCGTAAGGGGGTCATAAGCTATCAGACTTGACCATTTCAAAATCCCAGGAGAGCAATGACTGCCTGCATTGATGGGCCCCAGGTGAGCAGAAAAGCACCCATCCAAATTTACCTGTGTAACCCATAACTCAATCTTTGGGAGTCATTTCCAGATTGGGTAATTCCGAGTTGGAATTCCATGGATTTTGAACTTAAATCTTCATAAGGTAACTTCAGCCAGAGATAACATGAAATGTATTTTGCTTATGCCCAATTCCTAAGGTAAAGGGTTAAGGCCAAGCCTCGAAATAAGCAATCTGTCATTTGCAGAATGAGATCCCCAGAGGGTGAATTTGCTTATGCTATCCCATACAGTGGGCTAGAATAACCCAATTTATCCCATGGTACCTCTTTCTATTTAGGCTTGAGAACCTGATTCAGATTGAGGTTCACACAGGGTAAATTTAGTAATGCTACCCTGCTTTGCAGGGCAGCAACACCAAATTCACCCTCTGGGAACCCATTTTACAAGTGACAGTCTACTTATTTCAAGGTTTGATTTAACCAAATATACCTTGTTTGACAGTGCTCAGTGAGATAGAGAAAAACAGGGTGATTGGCGAAAATTGTGTTGCATCACCAGAGTGCAGGGGTTAAAGTAAACAAAAGGAACAAAACAAAAAGGACCAAAACAGCAAGTTGAAAAATTAAAAAATTTATAGTAATTTATATATTTTTTATACTTACCAATGACCCAGACTTAGCTGGTGCTAACTCTAACAAAACCAGGGCCAAACACAAATTTTGCCCCCCAATCCCCAAAATTTGCATCCAAAACAAAAAGAAATCATGTCCTAAAGGACCTCCATACTACGCCTCTACTGCGCATGCGCAGTGACGCAGTCGTCCCGAAATTGGCGCCAATTATCATTCTTACTGGCAGTGCCTGGTCAGCGCTATGTACTCAGCGGGGAGGCAAGAGTTCCCAACTCCAGGGAGGGCCATCCCCGTCTGGGTCATTGGTAAGTATAAAAAATATATAAATTACTATAAATTTTTTAACATTTTTATACTGTACCAATGACCCAGACTTAGCTGAATAGTAAACAGGCTGGAGGGCCTAGGACATAGAGGAAAATCCAATAAGCTCAACTATATAGTAAAGAGGTAACCCCTTAAGGAGAAAAGGAGTATTAGGCTTTACATGTATCTTTCTTATTTAATATTAAATTAGAAAGATACACTACCCTTAATAATTGAGCACAATAACATTCATGTTCTCTATTAACATCCAGTATAACCCTTATACTAATTATTTTTAAAGCAAGCCAATAAATAAAGTAGTCCAGAGAATTGAGACTCTTTATAATCATTTAAAAGTGTCCGAGTATTGTATATTAAAGCCCGTTTGACACTTGACATATACAAATGCTTCACACCGAGCTACACTTTAAAAATAAGACATGAATGAATTTAAACATTAATATTACACTTTAAAACCATCCCGGAAGCGACTCAGAAATACTGACTTGGAGGAGGCATTCCCTTGCTTTTCACTATAAAGCAGGTGACCTAAGGGAACACCTGCCCCCCCCCCCCCCTTCCCCTTGCCCTGGGTCAAATAGCCCAGAGCGAAGAGGGCAGTCGGACGGAGTCACTGCCGGAACAGAAAGCCTGCATAACTATAGTTGCAACTGTTTAGTGGACGACATTCTGAGCAACAGATAACGGACCTAAACAATGTAGGTCTCCAGAAATGGACTCAATATTTCTGAGATAAAAATTCATAAATGTGGATGGCTGAGACCAATAAGCAGCCTTCATTAAATCTGTAATAGCAACACTATTAGCATAAGCCCAGGAAGTAGAAAGAGCTCTTACTTCATGAGCAGAAATCTTAAGCACAGACTGCTGAGAAGAAGATAAATCTTCATAAGCAGTACGGATAGTTAACTGAATCCATCTAGCAATAGAATGGACTGAAATGTCCTTTCTATTAGGCATCAAAGACAGAAAGAAACGTTTCCGTCCCTTTCTGATAAACTGAGATCTCTGTTTATAGATACGTAGTGCTCTAACAGGACAGAGTAAAGGCCTACGCCCGTCTGAAGATGGAAGAGCCTTAATAACAATAGGTTCCGGATATTTATTAGGAGCCTGATTCTTAGCTAAAAAACCCACATTAGTAGTGAAGGTGATAGTGTTCCCAACACTACGATAATGAGAATCATCCACCGATAGTGCATGAAGCTCACTGACTCTTCTGGCAGAAGAGAAAGCTAAGAGAAAAGCTGTCTTATAAGATAAGAATTTGAAATCTACTGTCCCAAGATGGCTTTTCAAATGGCTTTTCCTTCAATTTAAGGAGAACCCAAGCTAAATTCCACTTAGGAATTAATCTAAGAGTTCTGGGTCTATTTATCGAAAAGTTTCTAACCAACTTCGATAAAGAGACATTAGATCCAATTTGTAAACTATCAAGATGTGCATAGGTATCAGATAACATAGATCTATAACCCTTTATAGTAACAGGCTGCAGTTTGATTTCGTCAAACAAGTATACTAGAAAGTTTGCAATGTCTGGTATAGAGGGATCAAATATATCTACAGAATGATCCCTACACCAACGACGAAAAACCTTCCACTTAGCCGCATAGTTTAGCGAAGAGGAGGTCCTCCTACAGTTAAAAATCGCATCCACTGCTCGTCCTGTAAAGTGCTTGCCATGCAAGAAGGACCGCACAACGGAAAAACGTGAAGGTTGAGACCTTGCGGGTTGTGATGGAGTTGGCGCGATTTCCCCTGCGAAAGAAGATCCTCTCGTGGAGGAAGCTTCCGCGGTAGGTCCCACAACAGACACCTGAGTAGATTTATCCACGGTCTGTGTGGCGACAGAGATGCTACCAACAGAATCTTGCATTGAGATTGTTTTATCTTTAGCAATACTTGTTGAATTAACGGCGCTGGAGGATACGCATATCCTATCATTCCGTCCCAAGGGATCGACAGAGCGTCTACTGCAAATGCTCTTGGATCCGGACACGGAGACACATACGTCTGCAACTGATTGTTGAGATGTGTCACAAATAAGTCTATCATTGGCCGTTCCCATTGGTAGCAAATCTGATTGAATACTTGTTTGTTGAGAGTCCACTCCGACGGCAACAAGCGACCCTTTCGTGAAAGGGAGTCTGCTAGCACATTCAGATGACCCGGTATGTGACGGACCGAAAGAAGAACGTGATTTTCTAACGCAAACAGAAGGATTCTTTCCGTTAGATTGAACAACGGAACTGAATGAGTGCCTCCCTGATTCCGTATATACGCCACTACTGTCGTATTGTCAGATAGGATTTGGACATGAGCATCGTGAATAATGTCCATCCAGTGACGTAATGCAAGCCAAATTGACATCATTTCCTTGATGTTTATGTGCTTGCACAGGAATTGCGGATCCCAAAGACCCTGGCATCTCGAATCCGTTGGGATTAATGATGCACCCCAACCTGTTTGACTGGCATCCGTCATAACGGTAAAACTCGGATCCGGCAACTGCAGCGGAACTCCTTGAGTTAACCACTGAATGTTTGCCCAAGTCTGAATCTCTTGTTTCACTTGATCTGACAAGAGAACGTCTACATCGAGCGAATGAATTTTCACACTCCAATTCTGAGTCAGGAAAATTTGAAGAGGACGTGTGCGTAGCCGCCCCATCGGAATGAGATCCGCGGCGGCTCCGCACAGACCTATCAGTCTCATAAATTCTCTCGCCATGACTTTGTCTGCTCTGCGTGCAGACAATAGCGAGCGTAACAACTGACTAATTTCACTCTGGTTAACGGCAGACGAACGAGATTGTTGTGCGTCTCGAAGCTCATTCCCAGATGAGTGAATGACTTGGACGGCACCAGATCCGACTTCTCCTCGTTTACTATAAAAATGAGACGTCGGAGCAATAGAAGAAGATTCTGAACATCGTTCTGAAGCGTTAACTCGTTGCCGTACCTCTGAAGAATGTCGTCCTGGTAGGCCGACGTTACCGCAGACGAATGAGCTCGGAAGTAGATCATTACCGAGTTCATTACCCGAGTGAAAGCCCAGGGTGCTAGATTCAATCCGAAGCACATCGCCCGGAATTGATACACCACTCCCAGGACTGCAAAGCGTAGATACTTTCGGAATGTCGGATGTACCATGACGTGAAAGTATGCATCTTTGAGATCTATGCTCGTTGCATAATCGTTCACCCGAATACTCGCTCTGACCGATCGAATCGTCTCCATATAAAACTTCGGAGCGACGATCAGCTTGTTTATCCAGCTCAAATCTATGACTGGACGGAACGAGCCGTCTGGTTTCGGAACCAGAAACAAATGGCTGTAGAATCCCAGAGATTCCTGGTTTTCTACGACCTCTACCGCGTTCTTCATTAAAAGAGACTGCACCTCTGATAACAGAGCGTCTCTTTTCTGTGGATTTGACGGAAGATGAGTCCACTTTGGACTTCGAGTTAATGGAGGCTTTCGTTTGAAGGATATCTTTAGACCTTCCGAAGTCACTCCTCTCACCCAAGGGTCGTCCGTAATCGACGCCCACTCTTGTGAAAAACTCGACAACCTTCCGCCAACCGGAACGCGATAGAGGTTTAAGCCATCACCTCCTGGACCTGCGAGGCCTGCGGTAGGAGAAACCACGTCTTCCACGACCCGCACCTCGCCTCGTCGACCTCGGGGCGTCCGACCGATTGTCCCGGCCAGAAGGACGTCCTGAACGAGAGTCGCTATCCTGACGGTCTCTCGAATAAGACCAAGAGGACGCACCGGAACCTCTATAGGAACCTCTCTTGGGCGCATTAGACCCAGAAGTGCCTGTCTTATTCGTGTCTGCTGTATCCGACTTCTTAGGAGCCGATCTGAACAACAGAGAATCATTAGCTTTCTTTTTAATTTTATCATAAATAGCGGAAAGCTTGCCGTCAAAGAGAAGTTCTCCTGAGACCGAAGCGACTCTAAGAGAGTTCTTCACCTTAGAATCCACTAGTGTGGATGTAGCTAGGGCTGCGTCACGTCTAACCAACTCCAGATTTGCCACTGAAAGGGCGGAGTTACACGTGGAATAAGCTACTGCCCTTGAAAGAAGTCTTAAAGAGGATTGTATATCCTGAAACTCTTCCCCTTGAAGGCGCAGTGATAACGCCTTAGTAAGGTGATCTGCGTAAGATAAGGCATCTAAATTGGCTCTGTTAGACGCAATAGCTGTTTCCAACACCGCGGTTGGAATAGAAGCTGACGACGGTAATGATAGCTCTAAGTCTTCCGCCTCGTCGTCCATACGCAGAGGAACTCTCGGTATACCCTGTCCTGCCGTATCGAATTTATTCCTTGCATTAATGAAAGGCAGGTTGAGAGTATTAGCGGACAAGAAACCTGCTTTCCCCGTCCTGGAAGCAAGTTTAAATATAGCGTCGTTCAATAATTCAAATGTTCTAGCAACATTATTGGACTGCGACGGAAACTCAGGAGCGATGTCCCTGAACCGCTCAAAAAATTCAGAGTCCAATGACGCTATAATTCTCTTGTCCGGAAGCGCAGCAGTCTGGCCCGACGGAACAACTTGAGGGAGAAAGTGCCGGATGAAGTCCACGGCAGCTTTATGTTGTTCCGAAAGGGATAGCTCCAAGTCATCCGTATCCCTTTCACCATCCGGTCGGACCTCACGATGTTCCCGGTCATCCGCCCCCGATGCTTCGGCGGAGCGTACTGACCCAGCGCCGTCGGATAATTCTCGATCCGACACCGTTTCTGTCGGCTGCTGGGATGCTGCGATAAGCTGTGCTATCTGCACAAGAATGTCCGGCGTCGAGACCTGCGGAGGCGCAGTCTTTCGCTGCTTCGCCGAGGGCAGCCCCGCATCAGATGGCTCCCGCATACTTTTCCTATGCGAACGTCCGGAGTCCATCGGTCTCGAATCCCTGGCTGCCGGATGGTGTGACCTGGTCGCCGAAGAATCCTTCATCGGCGAAGCTGGTAATATATCGGCGGTCACGCAGCCAAGGTGCGGTCGTGTGCGCTGACGAGAAGAGGAAGCCTTAACAGTCTCTGCGGACTGCTTATACAACGGAGCGTCCCGAGCGACGGACGTATGCTCCGCTAAAGACACATTTTGTACCACAACATCTGGTCCCAGATGTTGTTGTACGAGAGAGGGACCTCTCTCGCTCGCGGCCCGGCTGGACCTGGACGAGCTAGGAACCGGACTAAAAGGCTTCCTCCGTTCTCGCTTACTATCCGCCGTCACTGGGTGTGCATCTATTATGTTTATAGTGCTCGCATCACCCAAAATTTCCTCTTGGACCGCATCGGACGAACCCGGCTGCCGAACCATTCAGTGAATGGACGCTACACCGGGCGAGCTAGCGGACGACATTTGTCTAATCTCCATGAGCACTTTTGCCGCTAGCTCTGAATTCATTTGTGACGACGGACGCACACTTGAAGAAGATAACATGGAAACATCACCCTGTTCTGGTTCCTCTGAAATAGAAACTGAGAGAGTAGAGTGACCTTGCGGAGAAAGAGCCGGCATCGCTCTTTCTCCAGAAACAACATATCGTGACACACGTTTCCAATGTTTCTCATCCCAATGTTCACATATAGGACAGGGATTAATGCGAGAACACTGACTACAATTAATACAATGATCATGAAAGTCAGAGGAAGATTTCTTCCTATTACAATTTGAACAACGTCCCTTCATTGTGAAAGAACAACAATAAGTCCTAGTTACTCGCAAAAACCCCTGACACAAAGATACATAATAACATGATCCATTAATAAATGAAAAAACAATTGCAAAACAAAATAATTTTGAAAAAATATTTTTTCAGAGAAGCCCAAGTTGCTGAAAAGTAACGTTGAGCCCCGATGGATCCGATGGCAAAGTGTGGTCAAAAATTTTAAATTTATATAAAATAATTAATGAGACACTTTCGGATAATATAAATGTATCTTATAATGAGATAAACTACCACAAAGGCAAACAGCCCCCCTCAAAAAAGGCTGTTGCCAATGAAAACAAACAGTGTAAACACACTAGAAAACATGACTCCAGGCACTGAAAAAACTGGCCCGGAATCAGTCATCAATTACACTCTATCTGATGCAAAACAGAGACTCCCAGGGGAGAATCTGTAGAACATCAGATGGAAGATGCAGAACACAAACGTTATACACCCATGGGTGAAAACGTAACTATGGGGAAAATAACAGAAAACATTCTGTAACCAAGCAACTCTCCCAGGAAATTTTAGAAATGAAATTTCTCAAAAATATGCCAAAAGCATGGGAGAATTGCCAGGGGGGACTTTAGAAGGCTAGGGGAGAGGAAACACTGAATAAGCAGTGCAACAATTAGCAAGAATGACAACAAGAGGCCCATGCCTCGAAAATAGGCAACTTAACATAATTTCATCAAAAAATTTTAAGTACAGCCCTGATTATTTTTTGCCACTTCTTTTTCCTCTCCTCCTTCTATCCTCCTTAGAATCACATTTTCTCCAAAAATTACGTGTCTGGCATCCTTTAAACTGAGATTTACAAGCACAAAGATCAGTGAGATGTTGACTGATGAAGGGCCAAACAGAGAATGATAATTGGCGCCAATTTCGGGACGACTGCGTCACTGCGCATGCGCAGTAGAGGCGTAGTATGGAGGTCCTTTAGGACATGATTTCTTTTTGTTTTGGATGCAAATTTTGGGGATTGGGGGGCAAAATTTGTGTTTGGCCCTGGTTTTGTTAGAGTTAGCACCAGCTAAGTCTGGGTCATTGGTACAGTATAAAAATGTAATGTTCACCAATGACTTGATTTTACAGAAAATTGAAGAAAACGTCAAGTCAATATCTCATACATATATAGCTCCTAGTTTACATTAAATACTCACATCAAAGTGTGGTGAAAGTAATTCTATGTCATTATATCCTACAATAACCCAAGCAATACATGTAACTATTGATATTGAAACCACGAACGGAACAAAATATCCAGCTATTGTATCTGCTAACTGTTGAATTGGAGCCTGAAATGTGAAGCGAGACATAAAGAATTAGACAAAAACAAAATTTTGTACAAACTACTCAGATCCCATCAGATGTTTCCTGGAGGTAGGAAAAGAATAAAGGAGGCAAGAAGAGGAAAAAAACTACAACTTTCACACAGTTGAATAATGACAGACCAAATCATTCCTATTCTTCAAAAACTACAATAAATGTGCACAATATTAAATAAAACCTTTTATCTAACAATCATATTGATTTTGGCCTGAAAAACACGAAAAACAGTATGTATCACATAATGTGTTCTGATTCTGTATCATATAGATGACTCATTCTGATTCTGTATAATATAGACTACTCGTTTCTGGTAACGCGACAGGCTATCATAACATGTGCGTGAATACATTCTATGTGCGTTTCAGTGATCGACTCAACATTATGTCCCAAAACTGTTTTAATAATGTAAGATTTAATCTGTTTATGTGACAGAATTGTTAGAGAAATGAATTATCATGATAATGTGCATGTCCTGTGATTTGCAACAGATTCTTGGTGGTGTCCAAAAATGGGATCACAACTCACCAGTAAAGCCAGCTTGTTGAGATCCCATTCTGGACACCACCTCGAATCTGATACAAATCACAGGACATGCACATAATCATGATAATCTGTATTTATTATACTCTGATTATTTTTTCACCAGTTTACAAATCTGTATGGAACATGCGTTACATTCTGATTTTTGTTTACATACTATTTTTTCACTCATGCCATTGCGAAAGAATAGAACCCAAGGCTGCCCTCTCCTTCTATCCTTCTGTGTTGGCAACTGACAAGTGCATTCACACATCACGACGCTCTGTGTATTTTTTATACAGTACAGCTGCTGTGGACTGGTCACTTTTCATGGGTGGGAAGTATGTCCAAGGACACAGTAATATTAAATGCCAAACAATAATTATAGAAATAATCATAAAAAATATTAATTAATGAAGCACCGGGTACAACCCGGTGCTTCATTAATTAAAATTTTGTTGATGATGATTTTTATTACCTGATAAACACATGCGTGGACATCACTACTTATGCATGAATTACTGTCAGTCCACGACAACTGTACTGTATGTTTACAGTAAAAATATAAGGAAATAGCAAAAACGTGCACGTCATATTTTGCATCTTGACTGACACAAGACATTATTCGAAAAGCATATTTTTCACCGTAGGTACAAATGACAATCTGCAGTGAAAATAGTATCAACGATCACAATAAAAACTTGTTAAAATGTTATGAAAGTGCAAGATGTTTACTACTTTGTGGTGAAAAGTTGTTATTGGTATTATTTAATATCGATTAATATTATTGTGTAGATTTCAGCAAAGGGAACTATTTGGTTTTGCGGATGACTAATTACGTTGGATCTCTGCTGACGGCTTTTAAATTGAAATGTTTGTCACTTTTGATGCAATTACTTTGCATTAATTTGGGACTAAAACATCAAGATTTTTTTTAGAATAGGCAATATGCATAATAAAAAGAATACCTATGATTTTTTGGAGTGGTTACTGTAATTATTTCATTCATGAAAAGCAGAAATATAATTTTCAACTTGCAACTTGTGCTCAGTCATTGAAAAGTTATATTTCGCCTGCAAGTCACTCATGACATAATTACGGTACAGTAGAATCCTCTTAATTGAATATCCATTTTGCCAGTGAAAATTATTCAATTAACAGGAGTATACAATTAACAGGGATTTGGTCAGTTTCCTGTGTTCTGGACGTAAACTAGGCATTTATTCTATTATATCTTGTTTGACAGAGCTCATGGCAGGGTGTTTTGTCCAGTGTGCATTTTTCGAGGGTGTTTTGTCAGAGGGTGTTTTGTCCTTAGGGTGTTTTGTCCGGACACCTATTGGATGTAGTGAGGCCAAAAAGGTTGATAAATAAGGGAAATTTGGTGTGTGTCACAGTAATTTTTTCGACTTATTACAAAAATTTATATACAATTAACAGGAGTTTACTCTACAACCCATATGCAATTAACAGATCAAATTTGTACTGAAGGCATGGTAAATGGTTTTGTGTTTGAAAATTATATTCAATTAACAGGGATATACAATTAAGAGATATCCAATTAAGTGGGCTCCACTGTACATGTATCCACTCAAAAACCATACATGTCCTCTTTTTATTTTTGGCTTAGCCTGGTGGGAGGGGAGGGGGGGGGGGGTGGGGGTTGTTCAGGAGAGAGAGTGTTGGGGAGACATCCCATATCATTTTGGGGATTTTTTCTTTTACCTTGAAAACTTCAAATCAGGGTTTTTGGGGTCATTTCTGGACATTCATAGTGGAGCAAATGATTTTGGTCTAGCTTGAAAGTGAGATATTGTTAAAATTTCTTTCTACCAAAAGGTATATTAGGCCTAATTTTATTTAGCCTATCTTTTGAATGACAAAATGAATCGACAAGAACTTTTTGAACATAATAATGTTCTAAAGCACAACAAATAATGCTTGAGTAAGAACAACAGTTTACTCCCATTTTGTTGATATCCCATTTCACTGAAGCATTTTAATCCGACTAGACTCAATTGAGTTGGGTGTTAATTGTCTGTCCATTATATGCTTTTTGATTGATATTAGACTGATCGAAAGAATCACTCATCTTAATTTAAATCTGAGTTTACAAAGCTAAATATCTACAGGAGAGACACAATACACTTTTATCATCAAGTTTTTGAATATTGCTAACATATTAAGACATAAAATATATTTACACATGATTTGATTTAGTTTTAGTAGGAAATTGTGTCTAAAATCATTCATCAGTTGGAAAAACATCCATGTCACTGTCATCATTAGAAAGAACAAACCACTTTCTGTCTAAAATCTCGGTCCAAGGTCCAACAAAATAAGACATCAGACCGTAATGTTGGTAGTATAGGCAGTGCTTTCCTTATCTGATGATGCAAGGAACTTTTAACACCCTGGACAGTGAGAAAGCAAGACATGGCTTTTTCACCTAGTTCATTTATTTCTTTGTTATAAGCTTGTACACCTGGTATTTTCTTATCTTGTGCTCACTTTAGCATGTTACTGACAAATTTAATATTCTCAGTTTTATCTGAAGGGTGTTGGTGAACAGATGTAGATTTTACAAACACCCAACAGTTGTGCTTTTTCCCTTGCATGGACGTTGGGTTCAGCACCAGAGCACACTCTCCCCTCGAACATGATTCAAGCCAAACAGATATTTATCCAAGAGTATACCTGTGGTTTCCTTCTCGAAGACTGTATAAATTCAACTTTTTTTAGACTAGCCATTATGAGTTTGTTCTGTAGTCATCTAATGAAGACTTATATAGTGACTTGTTCTTGAACTAATGCAAAAATGAAATATATGAATAACAAATCTACTCCAAACAAGGATAAAGGTCTTTTTCTTCTAAGTGTCTTGTGGGGAATTTACAAAAAAAGTAATGGACGAATGAAATGGATTGCTGCTCATTCACCAAATTGGGGGCAAAGGAATTAATAGAATAATTCTTGTCGACAAACTGGCACATCAATAAAATGGAATATCAATGAGCACAGCAAATGAAAGATATTTCCAACAAAACAAGCAAGAATCAAAGCCATAAACCCTTTGGTAGGGAAACAGTGTAAGAGAGTTGCTAATCTAAAAAAATACCTTTGATGTTTGAGCTTCCTCAACAAGTTTAACAATCTGAGATAAAGTAGTTTCTGTACCAACATGAGTAGCTTCCATGATTATCATACCATTCTGGTTAATAGCTCCACCAATAACAGCATGACCTGAAAAAAACAAAGATGTCCAAAAAGGTTTATTTTCGTATTAAAATGTTTTTAAAATCTACAGGTTATACTTTGTCCTCAATCTTTTTTCGCAGCGTGCTGCCTTAAGGCACCATGAAACAAACAGTTGAAAAACGTATTCTCAACATTGACTTACATATAACCTTAAAGTCATTATTCTGATTTATGAGATTCTTGCAACCAACAATATCAAGATTACCTGGCAGTGATGTCTTGCTAAATCTGAGTTGTGCACGACAGGGACCCATCACTTGGTGTAAACTGGCCAACTATTACCAAAAAGTGGAAAAACGTAGAAGAAAACTATAATCATACCCCCTCCTTTCCTGTGCCGGATCCTGATCGTGCAAGTGCAACTGTGTGTGCATAACTATTAGCCGCATATAATATATGATTAGCTAAATGTCTAACTGGAAACAGCCGAGTATACGCTTACAGCTTGCTGCTGAATCCATTTCCTTATTAGTTGTATGCTTCTGTTGTATTGTATAAATTGTATTTTCACACATTTGAAATAAATACAGTTTAAACTAAATCTTGGTTCGGTTGCCTATACAGTGAAATTCTGTTAATTGAACAGCCACTTTGCCATTGAAAAATATACAATTAATATTCTTGCCAAAATAATAAAGCCTATCAGTCCTCATTAGAAAGAGCTCACTGAGCTCATTCCAATGAAGGGTCATAAGCCATGCTTTTAAATAAATGAAAGTGTCAATGACACTGTAGCTCAACTTTAATATGACAGGAATTAGCACTTGCTGTGACCAAGTCAACAACAATGGATATGACAGGAATTAGTATTTGCTATGACCAAGTCAACAATAATAACAGAATTACAAAGTGACTGCCATCTTGAATTTTGGACTGCAACCAAAAACACTCGTTCTCAACCCTCAGTGATAACAAAGGTACGTAAGAAGTTTCATGAAGATCGGTTCATAAATACAACCTGTAGCCCGAGGCATACTGACATGTGCACTAATTGTATATAAGTAGCACCAAATAAATCAAAGTTCCTCTAATTTGCATAATATATGCACAAGAAAAAAAAATGTAATATATGTGATGTATTCCATGTAACTAAACATTCGTACAAAAATTTATCCACATCAGATCTTTCAGATACTAGATATCACTAGCTAGCAACTAACTGATGTAAGGTATAAACTGATGTGAACCGTAATACTAAAATATTTCAAGCAATAGGTAAAATCTGATTAAAATCCCTTCCCGGACACGAACTTGTCAGAAAAAAAACCCAATTCTGAATAATTTGACCTTGAGGTCAAACTTCAAGGTCAAAGCATGGCAACCTTGGTACGCGACACGTCGTCTTGAGATAATCTACCCACATACCAAATATCAAAACCCTATCTATTAAGGGAAAAAAGTTACAGCCTGGACACAAACTTGTCAGAAAAAAACAACAAAATCTGAATAATTTGACCTTGAGGTCAAACTTCAAGGTCAAAGCATGGCAACCTTGGTACGCGACACGTCGTCTTGAGATAATCTATCCACATACCAAATATCAAAACCCTATCTATTAAGGGAAAAAAGTTACAGCCCGGACACAAACTTGTCAGAAAAGAACCCCGAATTCGGAATAATTTGACCTTGAGGTCAAAGTTCAAGGCATGGCAACCGTGGTACGCGACACATCGTCTTGAGATATTCTACCCACATACCAAATATCAAAAGCCTATCTATTAAGAGAAAAAAGTTACAGCCCGGACACGAACTTGTCAGAAAAGAACCCCGAATTCTGAATATTTGACCTTGAGGTCAAAGTTCAAGGTCAAAGCATGGCAACCTCGGTACGTGACACATCGTCTTGAGATAATCTACCCACATACCAAATATCAAAACCCTATCTATTAGGGAAAAAAGTTACAGCCCGGACACGAACTTGTCAGAAAAAAAAAAAATCTGAATAATTTGACCTTGAGGTCAAACTTCAAGGTCAAAGCATGGCAACCTTGGTACGAGACATGTCGTCTTGAGATAATCTATCCACATACCAAATATCAAAACTCTATCTATTAAGGGAAAAAAGTTACAGCCCAGACACGAACTTGTCAGAAAAGAACCCCGAATTCGGAATAATTTGACCTTGAGGCAAAAGTTCAAGGTCAAAGCATGGCAACCTTGGTTCGCTACACTTCGTCTTAAGATAATATACCCACATGTCAAATATCAAAACCTTATCTATTAAGAGAGAAAGATTACAGCCCGGACGGACGGATGGACGCACTGACAGAGCGATCACTATAGGGTGTCCGCCTCACGGCGGGGGCCCTAACAAGTTCTGTACAAAAAAATTATTGCACCTAATTTCGGTACAAAATGGCCATCAGTGGCCATCTTGAATTTTGGACCGAACGCGAAAACACACGTTCTCGTCCCATGGTGATAACAAATGTACCCAAGGAGTTTTGTGAAGATCGGTTCATAAATACGGCCTCTAGCCCGAGCTGTATTGGCATTTCCACTTACAGTGCTGCAAGTAATACTGAATAAATCGGGGGCACGGTGGCATTGCGGTGACCGGTTCTCGTCAGATCACCGAAGTTAGGCAACGAAGAGCCCGGTTAGTCCTCAGATGGGTGACCGACTGAGCGATCGATTCGGACTCCCGCGTTGTGTCCTTGGGCAAGGCACTTCACCCCGATTGCCCACATGGGGGCACGATGACACCGTGTACTAATGCATACTGCACGCCGATGTTGCGCATGTCTTCAACCAATCTAACCCTGCCTGTGCTACAGTACGGAGTTACGAAGTTGGGGAGCTGGCAGCTGCTCGTCGTTGCTCGGTGGTTCTCTCTCTGGGTACTCCGGCTTTCTCCACCCGTAAAATTGTCACGGTCATGATTAGCCACTGTGCATAAGTATATGACCTTAAACACCAATAAATAAATAAATAAATAAATAAATAAATAAATAAATAAATAAATAAATATACTGAATAAATCAAAGTTAGTAGAATTTGCATAATTTATGCACGAGAAAAAACCCTGTATTATATGTGATGTATCCCATGGCACTAAACATTCATACATACTAAACATTCATTCAAAAAATTATTCAAATCAGAGCTTCCATATGGAAGTTCTGTGCAAAAATCTGATTGCACCTAATTTTGGTACAAAATGGCTGCCAGTGGCCATCTTGAATTTTGGACCAGACCCCAAAACACTCGTTCTCGTCCCACAGTGATAACAAAGATATTCAAGAGGTTTCGTAAAGATCGGTTCATAAATACAGCCTCTAGCCCAAGCCATATTGGCATTTGCAGTTACAGTGCTGAATGTAACACTCAATAGATCAAAGTTAGTCTAATTGGCATAATTTATGCACAAGAAAAAAACCTGTATTATATGTGATGTATCCCATGGTACTAAACATTCACACAAAAGATTATTCAAATCAGCGCTTTCATATGGAAGTTCTGCGCAAAAATCTGATTGAACCTAAGTTTGTACAAAATGGCTGCCAGTGGCCATCTTGAATTTCAGACCGGACCCCAAAACACTCGTTCTCGTCCCACGGTGATAACAAAGGTACCCAATAGCCCAAGAACATTAGGTTTCACTAGGGAAAAAAATCGGAGAAAGCTGATTTTTTCAGGGAATGTCGAGTACATGTCACTGAACGATTAGACAAAAGTCCCCTAAAATCCCAGTTGAGCTTTTTTTTCTATAGCTTTTTTCTAAAACGCGTTTGAAAAAAAGAAAAAAAAATCGCACGAACTTTGTAACCTCAAATTGATCCAACTGTATTTTTTGTTTACGCGTATTTCGAGCTACATAATGTCTAATATACATTTACCTAGAGGAAAATGTGCATTCTGTGACAATTTCTGCGAAAAATTATTGAAAATTCACAAAAAAGTATCGGATTTACGCAAAAAATGACGATTTTCCTAACGGATTTGGCCAAAGGGTCGTAGTACAGAATGGGATGTTAGTTGGACAGACGATAAAAAATCCACCACCATTTGAAGACTTTTATCATTGTTTACAAAATAGACATTATGGAAGACCCCCTCTGCTTCTGGCCGAGTTCCCCTTTTGGCATAAAATTCGTCAGCATGAGAACTCAACTATTTTCGGGCTTGGGACCGAACAGACACGTCTGTGTCTGGCAGCATTAGATCAATAAATAATATTTACAGAATGTACAAAAATCAATAAATAATATTTACAGAATGTACAAATCAATCAACATGGATTAAGTTACATTGACTATTATTAACGCTATATACAGAAATGACATGACCTATATACATATTATTCATCGAACTCAGAAATTTCTGACAGGACAGTGTTTCTGTGGTTGTTACAAGAATCCGAACTGCAATTACACAAACCTGAGCAAGAGAGTCCTGCCTTCTTACACCCACACCTTTTTGTACAAGCACTCTTGCAACCACAACTGATCAGATTCAGTAAGTTATCAGGGGCACATGGCTTTGTGGCTGCAGTCGGTACAAGAAATCCATTGTCTAGCGACCACCCCCAATCCGTCAGAGGAAGCAAAGTGCCCAGCCATTGTTGGACCTGGAGATAACATCTGTAGACATGTTGTTGTGCAGCATCGCTGCTTGGTGGGAGTGAGGCTAGGTCGATGGGTTTATTCAGTTTAGATTTTGCTACATAACGCTTGTAAGTGACATATCTATATTGGTCGAGAGAGGAAACAGTTTTACTCCCATATAAGATCAGGAGAAGTTGTTCCCCGGCAGCAGCTACTGCACTTGGTGTACTGTCATCCGCCAAAATTGTGTTGACATACTGTTGTGAGTCGCTAGTAACATCGGAGACAATTGTACTGAATACTTTCTTCTTACCAACTCGAAAGAGTAGAGAAGTAGTGTCACAACCACTTATAGAATGTGCTACAAGGAGGTTGCTTCTATGGTAACCCATTTTGGTTGCTATTTCACTAACTGAAACTAGTAAGTTTGGGGTAATGGAATACATCATGTGAATATTACATCCCGGTTGAACTCGAGAGGTAAGAATGACTAACAAGTCTGTGTCTGTTCCCACAACGACAACATTGTTGTCATCTTGAGCGATGTCAAGTGCAGTTTCGGCTATCAGTACATCAGCATCAGCCTCGGCCTGCTTGGACTGAATATTGATAGCAGATAGCTCCTGCATTAGAAGATCGATCAGTTGGGTTTTGTTCTTGGCATTTGCAAGGAAATCGGATTGGGGTGTGGTGGCTGGTAACTCGGGTGAGATATTGATATCAATGGAATACCTGTCTTTAGATCTACGGGCTTGTTCCATGCCCTTTGTCGACATTGTACAAGCATAACCATCAAAAACAACCACGACGTTCGCCCCAAAATGTCTCACTAGATAATTGGAATATGATGTACATATGTCCTTATATGACGACTGTTTAGGCCATACAACTGCCCTCAATAAAAATCCACCATCTACAACAAACAGAGAATGTTCTGGGATTTTAGTTTGCTCGGAACCGTATGTTTTGAGGATCTTACCGAGCGTGCTTTTCTGTGTCTTCCTCATTCCAGCAGAATCAAACAATGCTGGTGGTTTCGGGGCGAGTTCATATTTGAGATACTCTTCCATCTCTGCTTGTGACTGAATAACACATGTGATGCGGTTGAACAGAATTGTGGGGTCAATCACTACCTTACTTCCACGGACTTTGATGCTATTTGCCATTGATGCGAAAGACTTCACAGTGTCAACACGTCGTAGTTTGATGCTGTTGAACGTTTTGCTTACAACATTCGATACGCAACATTCACCAATTTTGCGAACTTGGTCACAGTTCACAGTTTCGTCGGCTACAAGCCCGGTCACTATAGAGACTAATTGTAGTGGATCTCTATTCTGAAAGGGGGAATGCACTCTGAGCCAGTTCAATAATTTGGTGATATCATTGGCATCAGTCAATTGTGAACTTTGACGGAGATCCCGATGTTGTTCGCCATGACCAGTGTGAACATGAACAAAAATTTCGAGAGCATTACATATCGGAAGGCAAAGAGGTAGTCCATGTACCCATTTCGCAACAGTGCTATCGGTTATTCCCCTGCCATGTGTGAGACCACCAGGGAGCTTGAACATTCTCAGTAAACACTGCTCTATGGTCTGATCAGAATATATCCCGTCCCAGAATTTATCTGAGCGCCTTATGGTAAAGTAACCTTTCTCAGTGAACAACTTCAAATCATCCTGTTGCATCATTTCTGTTAGCTCATTCATCTGCTGCAAATAGAGATGAGAACTTTTTGCGTATGCAAAATGACCACCTGCGTGAAATACTGGAATTATATTGCGAACACAATATGTGTGGAGTTCCCAGTCGCCTGTGCGCTCTGCTCTCAAGAACAACTGGAGAAGACCTATTTGCTCGTAGTATTGTACCCAAAGCTTTCCTGTGCGTCCTACGGACGCATTCTGGAGCAGTTCGTGTAATTTTGACAGTAGATGGTTGACACTTTCTTGATTGACAGCGTCAGCTGTTGTACAGTCACCTCTGGCAAGACCACAGAATATTTCATTGACTTCTGTGCAGTCTATGTTATCTAGTGTTCGGCTTTCTTCAAACACAAGTTTTGTAATGGCAATTTGTGTTAGCAAATGGGCACGAACTGCTCTTGAATATGCATGACCACTGATCAAATGATGGATTGACCCACCAGCATAAACAGTCCCCCAAAGTTCATCCAAGCCGCTACCAGCCATGATCGAACCAATTGCCCCTCAATATGACATAATCATATGGAGTACAATACAAATTTGTTTATGAGTACACATCAAGGGCGTGCACACATTACATGCCAATGCATCTTGAGTGTAGGCAAACACCACATTATGTGATTTAATCGAACATGGAAATTGAAACAATGATGCTATAATATGGTATTTGAATGAGAAAAGTCGATGCCGTTTGAATTTGAGTTTAGGGGGTATGGTTAATATTTCACACGTTTCACCAGTTCATTATGGAATAAATGACTATTGTTATATATCATTATAAAGCCACTGCTTTTCTGCAATTTTTGATATATAATTTAACTCCCAAAGTAGTCGTAGATTTGATTTAATGGACGTTGTGTACCGTTGTGTGTATGAAAACAATAAATTTTTTTTCGTAATTTTGGACATTTTCGTGAATATTTCACCATTGAGTGTGAGGATTGGTACAAAGTTGGCATTTTCTGTTGGGGATATGTATTCTCAATATAATTCAGCACGATATTTATGATTCTCACCCTACTAAGGCGAATAAGAATGAGAAATATGGAGCTGGGTCGAATTTTTTTTTAAATTTTTTTTTTCATCAAAAAAACGCTATAACTAAAAAAGCTCAACTCGGATTCGCGGGGACTTTTCACACTTTATCCGTAATGTGTGTCCCAGAAACATATAAAAAAATCAGCTTTCTCCAATTTTTTTCCTTACTTTCTCATTTTTATGTCTAATGTGCCTGGACTACAAGAAGATTCGTAAAGATCGGTTCATAAATATGGCCTCTAGCCCGAGCCGTATTGGTATTTGCACTTACAGGGCTGAAAATAACACAAAATAAATCAAAGTTAGTCTAATTTGCATAATATATGCATGAGAAAAAACCCTGTATTATATGTGATGTATCCCATGGTACTAATTGAGTTATTGATGTTTAAGGACACATATTTATGCACAATGGCTAATCATGACCGTGACAGTTTTATGGGTGGAGGAAGCCGGAGTACCCGGAGAGAACCACCGAGCAACGACGAGCAGCTGCCAGCTCCCCAACATCGTAACTCCGCACTGCAGCACAGGCAGGGTTAGATTGGTTGAAGACATGCATACCATCGACGTGCAGTACGCCTTAGTACACGGCGTCATTGTGCCCCCACATGGGCAATGGGGCTGAAGAGTCTTGCCCAAGGACACAACGTGGTTGCCGCAGGTGGGATTCGAACCGAGGACCTCTCGGCTTGCAGCCTGCACCTCTACCTACTGAGCCACCGCGCCCCCTATCCCATGGTACTAAACATTCATACAAAAAATTATTCAAATCAGAGCTTTCATATGAAGTTCTGCACAAAAATCTGATTGCACCTAATTTTGTACAAAATGGCTGCCAGCGGCCATCTTGAATTTTGGACCGGACCCAAAAACAATCGTTCTCGTCCCATGGTAATAACAATGGTACCCAAGAAGTTTCGGAAAGATTGGTTCATAAATACGGCCTCCAGCCCAAGCTGTGTTGACGGCATGACAGACAGACAATTGGACAGACAGATGACGGGCCATGACAATACCTCAAATTTGGCTTCACCAAAGTTGAGCTAAAAATTAATAAAATATGAACAGAAATTTTTGTGAACAGCACTGGCCATTTTTTGCTATTACAATTGGTAAAGGGTTAACTAAAGCACCTGAGTAATAATACAATATTTAACCATGACTATGCTGTCATGATTCTGAAAACAGATGTATGGTTAACTTTTTCATTACCTGGTTTCTTGGTGACAGGCATGGATTCACCAGTTATAAGAGACTCATCACATGTGGATGTCCCCTCTAAAACCTTCCCATCTACTGGTATTTTCTCTCCTGGCACTACCTACAAAATTTAGAGCAGCAACTTTGTAATTATAAATTGTAAATCCACAAATGCTGATTCATCTTTTTTATTACAGAAACTCCATGAGTGGAAAAAGTAATGTGTTTTCTCCAGGAAACAAGGTCTAGTATTTATTGTTTGGGGTACAAATTCAATGAAAAAATAAATATAAGAAGTACAAGGAAAGTTTCTACAAACAAACCGGCAGTTAACTTTTAAAAAACAATTTCATCATATCTAGTCATGGGTACTTTAAAGCATCCATGACTGGATTTGATGAAAATTCCAAATGAAAGTGTCAATGACACTGCAGCTCAACTTGTCAAGACAAAGACATGTACATGTATAGTATGTGACACAGCAATGACAAACATCTAGGTAATGACCTGATAACAAAGGTACATATAAAGTATTGTAACAGTCTGTACATAAATACTGACCGTTGCCTGTAACAAATGTATAGGTAAAGTAGTGTAAAGGTGGGTGACAGTCAGTTGCTAAACTAGAAAAAAATCTTTGAGGCCCAGAGTGGGTCTGACTGAACCCCAAAATATTTGTTCTCATAGCACAGTGATAACAAAGGCACCCCAAAACACACTCATTCCTGTCCCAAGGTGAAAACAAAGGTACCCAAGAAGTTTCGTGAAGATCAGTTCACAAATATGAGCTGTGTAGAAGTTGTGACAAAAAACTGATTGGACCTGATTTCGGTACAAAATGGCCACTGGCAGCCATCTTGAATTTTGGACCGCAACCAGAAACACTCGTTCTCGTCCCAAGGTAATAACAAAGGTACCCAAGAAGTTTTGTGAAGATCGGTTCATAAATACAGCCTCTAGCCCGAGCCGTATTGACATGTGCACTTACAGTGAATAAGTAGCGCTGAATAAATCAAAGTTCATCTAATTTGCATAATTTCTGCACGAGAAAAAAACCCGTACCATATGTGATGTATTCCATGTTACTAAACATTCTTACAAAAATTTATTCAAATCAGAACTTTCATACAGAAGTTCTGTACAAAAGACTGATTGCACTAATTTTGGTACAAAATGGCTGCTGGTGGCCATCTTGAATTTCGGACCAAACCCAATAACACTCGTTCTCATCCCACGGTGATAACAAAGGTACCCAAGAAGTTTCGTAAAGATCGGTTCATAAATACAGCCTCTAGCCTGAGCCGTATAGAAGTTGTGTACAAAAAACTGATGAGACCTAATTTCGGTACAAAATGGCCACTGACAGCCATCTTGAATTTTGGACCGCACCTAGAAACACTCGTTCTCGTCCCAAGGTGATAACAAAGGTACCCAAGACGTTTCGTGAAGATTGGTTCATAAATACAGCCTCTAGCCCGAGCCGTATTGACATGTGTACTTACTGTGTGTAAGTAGCACTGAAAAAATCAAAGTTCATCTAATTTGCATAATTTCTGCACGAGAAAAAAACCCGTATTATATGTGATGTATCCCATGGTACTAAACATTCACACAAAAAATTATTCAAAGTTGAGCTAAAAATTAACACAATCAAAGTGTCAATGACACTGTAGCTTAACTTGACTGTGTTGTGTTTGATGAAAAGGATAATGTTCAATGTTTATGAAAAGATTATGAAATACAACAAGAATTTTGATAATTGAGAATGTGTTAATTTCTGTTCCCTGTATGCTATGTTTTCAATAAAAAAAATAATCTGAGGTGTGTAGACTGTACTAAAGAATTGAGGAGTGGGTTAATGTGGCCCTCACAGTTAATGTATGTCAAACAAAATTACCAAGTTACAGTGAAATTATTCCAAAATGAGTCATCCTATCAAGTTACAACAAAATCCCTTCATATTATTTATTTATTTATTTATTTATTTATTTGTGTTTAGGGTCACATATTTCTGCACAATGGCTAATCATGACCGCGACAGTTTTATGGGTGGAGGAAGCCGGAGTACCCAGAGAGAACCACTGAGCAATGGCGAGCAACTGTCAGCTCCCCAACATACTAATTCCATGCAAGCAGGGTTAGCATTGGTTGAAGGCAAGTGCACCATCGACGTGCAGCACGCCTTAGTACACAATGCCACCATGCCTCCACATGGGCAATGGGGGTGACGTGTCTTGCCCAAGGACACAACACAGTTGCCGCAGATGGGATTCGAACCGAGGACCTCTCGATTTGCAGCCTGCACCTCTACCTTCTGAGCTACCTGCCCCCAATCCCTTCATAAATATGGCCTGTAGACTGTGCTAAAGGTTTTTGGGCTTTGGGCCAGTGTAGCCATCTCGGTTGACTCATCGCAACCAAAAGGGGCATCCTCAGCTAGACATTATACTGAGTCATCCCACAAAGTTACAATGAAATCCCTCCATAAATACAACTTGTAGTCTGTGTTAAAGGTTTTCAGGGTTTTGGGCCCGGGCAGCCATCATGGTTGAAAGATCGTGACCAAAAGGGGACATTCTCATATAGACATTATCTGGAGTCATCCAACAATGTTACAATGAAATCCCTTCTTAAATACGACCTGTAGACTGTGCTAAAGGTTTTCAGATTTTGGGCCCCTGTAGCCATCATAGTTGATCGATCGCGTCCAAAAGGGGCTGTTCTCATCTATACATTAAATGGAGTCATCCTACTAAGTTACAATGAAATCTGTCCATAAATACAACCTGTAGACTGTGCTAAAGGTTTTTGGGTATTGAGCTTGGGCAGCCATCATGGTTGACAGATCGTGACCAAATAGGGAAGTTCTCATCTAGACGTTATACAGAGTCATCCTACCAAGTTACAATGAAATCTCTCCATATTAAATACAACCTGTAGACGGTGGTAAACGTTTTTGGGTTTTGGGCTTGGGCAGCCATTATGGTTGACAGATCATGACAAAAAGGAAACGTTCTCATCTAGACATTATACAGAGTCACCCTACCTAGTTACAAAGAAATCCCTTCATAAATACGACCTGTAGACTATGCTAAAGGCTTTCAGGTTTTGGGCTCGGGCAGCCATCACAGTTGACCGTTCGTGACCAAAGGGGCTGTTCTCATCTACACATTATATGGAGTAATCCTACTAAGTTAAAATGAAATCCGTCCATAAATACAACTTGTAGACTGTGCTAAAGGATTTAGGGTTTTGGGCTCGGGCAGTCATCACGGTTGACAGATCGTGACCAAAAGGGGAAGTTCTCATCTAGATGTCATACGGAGTCATTCTACCAAGTTACAATGAAATCTCTCCATATTAAATACAACCTGTAGACTGTGGTAAACGTTTTTGGGTTTTGGGCTTTGGCAGCCCTCACGGATGACAGATCATGACCAAAAGGAAACGTTCTCATCTAGACATTATACAGAGTCATCTTACCAAGTTACAATGAAATCCCTTCATAAATACGACCTGTAGACTATGCTAAAGGCTTTCAGGTTTTGGGCCTGGGCAGCCATCATGGTTGACCTATCACAACCAAAAGGGGACGTTCTCATCTAGACATGACCTCAAACCTGTATGTGAAATTTTGTGATGATCGGACAAGAACTACGGGGTGTAGCCTGTGCTGAAGGAAAATGTGAACAGACTCACAGACTTACAGACTTCCGCATGCGTGATGGCAATAGCTTATCTTGACTTTGTCTGAAGGCAATTCATATCCTCACTGCAGTTTTGGACCGATGAAGCATAAATGAATTAAAAGCAAAGTAAGGACAGTTAACTCTGTTGAAAAAAAGCAGGCAACTTCTTTGCTTGTCAAAAGGATTCCTTGTACCAAATTTCATTGAAATCCATCTACTCACCGGTAAGATGCTACTTTTGATGGATGGGTGGACATACGGACGGATGGATGGATGGACAGATGGATGCATGTAATCCAGTATACCCCCATTCTCTTCAAGAGTGGGGGTATAAATATCAGGGAAGAATTTTTTTTCTATGTAGAGGAAAATTGTGGATAAAAATGCACAAATTATACTTGTTTTAGTATTAAGAATTTGCTGTACTGGGCAGAAATATCCACTAGCAGCATGCAAGGAGTTAACCCTAATGATCAATTAGCAAGAAATTCTACTCTTCTGGCACATTAGTAATTATCCACTCTCATTCTGTGATTTAATTATGTATTGGTGTTTAAGGTCAGTTTCATCATCTTTGGCTATATCATGACTGCAACATAGGTTTGAAGTCAGGTTTAACCAATTGTTGATACCTACAGTTAAAGCTAGAAGTCCTGTCATGAAATGCACTCAAATAGCACGTCGAACTGTGGGTTAATCTATGCATTATGACCATAGTAAGGCTATCAAATTCTGTACATATGGCCTGTGCACAAGCGATGTTTCAGCCAATGGACCTCCGGGTAACCCGGAGGTCCAGTGGCAGAAACATTTCCTGTGTTTGCTATGTGTAATCAGGATAACCTGCCGTGCTTGGGATGCCATTCGTTATGGCAATTGCACGCAATTCCTATGCGCAATTAAGTCTAGATAAGTGCACAGTTCGTGACAGGACTTCTAGTTTTAACTGTATGCTACCCACTTTAATAGACATCTACTCCAGGTGTTGGTCATGGTCCTATTTTACCAGTTAAGCAGAACTTGTTTACCACAGTAAACCAGCACTGCTCCACCTCCTGGGGTCCCCACATGGGACTCTCCATGCACAATAAATTATTTTAATTCCTGACAGACTGAAAACTGGTGTACTAGTTGGGTTTTTTCCACTCAATGAGGTTTAATCTGTTGGGTTTTGGCCCAGAGAATTTTTTGTTCAAGCTTCAACAAGTCTTAGTTGATTTTGGGAGATATAATGATCGATATTTCATTTGATGGTCATTAACCCTAATAAAATTCACGATGGGGTGAAGTAAATTATAAAACCATCTTAACATACTGAAATGGATTTTGATATGGCTAGTGAGATGTTTTCAGTTATAAAATTTAATGAACGAAAGAATTCTGTAAGGTATATCCTTTCATTTCCAAATACACTTTACTCCACCAAATTTGATTCTGATTACAACATAAATAGAAGATAAAAAATAGCATTTTTGCCTTGAAAACAAAGCTTAGGCCCTCAATGAGCTCAATGTCCTCCTTCCGATGAAGGATCATAAGCTATATTTTTGAGGCAAAATAATAAAACATGAATGGCAAATTTTGTGAATAACACTCGGTAATTGCAAATTTTCTAATGCATCACTTCATTTATCATACAAATCAATCAAAACTTGCCCCATCAAATGCATACTTGTTATGGAAGGAAGTCTGATTACATCAACGTTTTGTTTTTTGCAAATTAACCTTTGAACTCGCAAGACTGGTTTTTTGGTCGAAGGCATAATTTCTTCCCATTTTTGTCACATTATAAGTGGTCTATACACGGGGCATGGATGATAAAATAATAACTGCTGTCTGGAGCCAGATGGCTGCTGCCTGCAGTTATTATTTTATCCTCCCTATATATTGATATTTTTTATTTATTTATTTATTGATGTTTAAGGTCACATATTTCTGCACAATGGCTAATCATGACCTCAACAGTTTTACGAGTGGAGGAAGATGGAGTACACGGAGGGAACCAACAAGCATCGGCAAGCAACTGTCAGCTCTCCAACCTACTAACTCCACACAAGCAGGGTTAGCACTGGTTGAAGACGGGTGCACCATCGACATGCAGTACACCTTAGTACACAACGTCACCGTTCCCCCAAGCAATGGGGTTGAAGTGTCTTGCCCAAGGACAACACGGTTGCCACAGGTGGGATTCGAACCGAGGACCTCTGGCTTGAAGCCTGCACCTTTACCTACTGAGCCACCACAACCCCCACCCCACCCCAAATTGATACTGGACTGACCCATCTCACTATAAGTGTACACAAAGGCGACACCATCCAGGGAAGGTGGGTTCAAAGGGTTAAAAAATAATAATAAAAATACAAAAAAACAATGTACAATGAAACCCTGTTCATTCCAGGGAAGGTGGGTTCAAATGGTTAAAAAATAATAATAACAAGAGGCCCCACGAGGCCTGAAGCACTCATCTTGTACAGAACACAATTTAAACAGAGTCCAAGAATGAGTCTACCTTAAGCAAGCCATCTCCATAGGCTACACTGTCAATCCTTGAGTCCCTCAGGAGTGACAAAAATAATCTGGGCATCATGCCTTTTCTTCAGTTGATCAAAAGTAAAATGTAGAGCTCCCCTATGAAGCCCCTTGATACAACCTATGTGGATTAATCTTAGTACCTTTAGAGGGTACTGAATACAAAATTTTTAATTCTTCAGCAAAATGGCCAATTCCGGCTCCCATAGAGAGCCCAAATATTAACCCAGACTCTTGATTTGAACACAGTTAAATCTGACTTCCCTAGAGATGTTGTGTACCGAATATGAAAGCATTCTGACTGTTGGATCTGAAGAAGAGAAATTGTAAAGAAATTTCTTCGAATTGCACTAAGTTCAAATTTGGGCTACCATAGCGAGCCCAAATATTGACCTATGGATCCGATTTGAACAAACTTGAATCTGACCCCCCTAGAGATGTTGTATACCAAATGTGAAAGCATTCTGACAAGTGAATCTGAAGAAGAAGATTTTTGAAGAAATTCCCTCATATTGTACGAAGTTAAATTTCATGTTCCCACATGGAGCCCAAATATTAACCTAGGCACTCGAATTGAACAACCTGGAATCTGACCCCCCTAGAGATGTTGTATACCAAATATAAAAGCATTCCGACTGGTGGATCTGAAGAAGAAGATTTTTAAAGAAATTTTCTCATATTGCACTAAGTAAAAATTTGGGCTACCATAGTGAGCCCAAATATATACCTAGGGATTTGATTTGAACAAACTTGAATCTGACCCCCATAGAGATGTCGCATACCAAATATCAAAGCATTCTGACTGATGGGTCTGAAGAAGAAGATTTTTTTAAATTACCCTCCATATTGAACAAAGATAAAATTTGGGCTTCCGTAGGAAGCCCAAATATTAACCTAGGGACTTGGTTTGAACAATCTAGAATCTGACCCTCATAACAATGATGTATACCAAATATTAAAAGATTCTGACTGGTGGTTCTGAAGAAGAAGATTTTTAAAGAATATTCCCCATATTACCCTATGTTAAAACTTCGGGCTCCTGTAGAGAGCCCAAATATGAACCAATGAGCTTTATTTCAACAAACTTTTATCTGACCCCCCTATGAATGCTGTATACCAAATATCAAAAGATTCTGATGATTGGTTCTGGAGAAAAGATTTTTTAAAATTTTTGCAAATATGCTGACTCAGCATTTTTTCGATGCCCATTACAGAACACCCTAACATAACCGATGGCAATTTTTTTTTACCATTCAATTCTACTGGTCATAAGGATACTTCATACCAAATAAAAGCTCTCTGTTCCGTGGGGTTTGGGAAATATGGGCGTTTGAAAATATTTCTATTTTTAGCTCCCAGGGTTCCCATGGGGATGCGGGAATTTTTTTTTTTGCATGGGTCAAGTACTTATGACCCAATACTACCACAAACCAAATTTGGTTCATACCGGACCATCGGTTCAGAAAATAGAAATTTTGGGCGGGGCCAAAAATGTTACCCCTCCTATTACAAAGCCAAATATTACTTTACGAACTTCGTTTGAACAAACTTGATTCTACACCTCATATGGAAGCTCCATAGCAAATATCAAGTCATTGTACACACTGGTTCTTGAGAAGACGATTTTTAAAATATTTTGGAGCATTTTCCCCCACTCCCTCCCTATGGGGCTGGGCATGCCGAGTTGAACAAAAATGAAATGCCCCTTTGGGACCATCACTCACACAAACTTTCACTTGAATTGGCCCAGTGGCTTTGGAGGAGAAGACCAAAACATGGTGTTGACAGACGACGGACGACGGACGACGGACGACAGACGACGGACGACGGACGGGAAGCGATGAGATTAGCTCAGCTTGACTTTGTCAAGATGAGCTAAAAATACAAAAAACAATGTACAGTGGAACCCTGTTAATTGAATAGCCACTTTGCCAATAAAAATTATTCAATTAACAGGCGTATTCAATTAACAGGGATTGTGTCACTTTCCTGTATTCTAGAGATAAACTTAGCATTTATTCTATTACATCTTGTTTGACAGAGCTCCATAAGCTCTGTCAAACAAGATATAATAGATTAAATGCCTGTATTGGATGAACTGAAGCCAAATAGGTCACAAAACAAAGGAGAACTGGGGAGAGTCAGGGTAATTTTTCGACAGGTTACAAGATTTTTTATTTAATTAACAGGAGTTTACTCTATAACCTAATAATAATAATAATAATAATAAATTTTCTATAGCGTAAAACCACCAGAGGTGCTCTAAAACGCTTTACAAACAGATTATGCAAAACTCGACTGGAACAGATACGTTTTCAATTGTTTCTTAAATACATTTAAATTTGTTTGTAGTTGTATTTCAGGAGGAAGCATATTCCATAGGCGTGGGCCAGCAATTGAGAAAGCTCTCTCCCTTGCCAGGCCAGACCTAGTGAATGGTACGTTCAGTAAAAGACTGTTTGAGGAACGTAGACATCGTTTCGGAATGTGGCGGGAGACCAGCTCGCTCAAGTATGCAGGAGCGAGGCCATGGACACATTTGAATACCAACATGAGAATTTTAAAATGTACTCTGCTCTGTATTGGAAGCCAATGGAGCTCCTTTAAGACAGGAGTGATGTGGTCAGACCGTTTGGCGCCAGTTACAATTCTGGCAGCAATATTCTGAATTCCTTGCAACTGCTGTAACAAGTTAAGTGGTAGGCCAAGGAATAGAGAATTGCAATAATCCAACTGGGATGTTATGAAAGAGTGAACTAGCTGTTTCAATGCTTTCTCACTGAGAAAAGCACGCAGTTTACTCAAATTTCGAAGTTGCCAAAAACATGATTTAGAAATCTTTTTGATATTCGATTTCAATGTGATATTGGAGTCGAATATGACGCCGATGTTTCTCGCACTGTCGCTTACCTTAGCGACAGAGTCACCAACGCTTATTGATCTAACGGGATGAGAAAATGAGGTTCGCTTTTTAGAAATAACTAAAACCTCTGTCTTAGAATCATTCATTTTCAGTTTATGACTGCACATCCATTGTCTGACAGAGTTGACGCATGTTTCCATTTCGGACACGCTAGCAACCGTGTCAGAGACATCGGCTGGATCGAATACCAAGTATAGCTGTGTGTCATCAGCATAGAGATGATATGGCACACCGAGATCTCTTAGCATTCGGCCCAGCGATGCAGTGTATAGTGTGAAAAGTACAGGGCCAAGCACTGAACCCTGGGGTACACCACATTTTAAATGTTTTCTGTCAGACCTAGTGTTATCAATGGAGATTTGTTGTGAACGATGTGACAAATAGCTGTGAAACCATTTAAGAACAGTCCCAGTGACACCATGTTGTTTCATAATGTCCAGCAAAAAGTCGTGATCGACCGTGTCGAATGCGGCGGAGAGGTCCAAAAGTACGAGAAGAACGGCTTTACCATTTGCTAATGCGCAGATTATGTCATTGTGTACGCGTAGAAGAGCAGTCTCTGTACTATGTCTTGGTTTGTAAGCTGACTGAAATGGCTCCAAAAGGTTATTCAGGTTAAGATGATTATTCAATTGATCGACTACAATCTTTTCAGTGATTTTAGATATAAAAGATAGGTTTGAGACTGGCCTATAATTCTTCAAATTATTTGGGTCTAATGATGGTTTTTTAATTAGAGGTGATACCAGAGCGTCTTTCATCACATCCAGGACATTTCCTTCCATAAGTGAAGCCTGAACAATTTTAGTGATGATGGGCACAATAGTGGACGCCATAGATTTCACAAGTGATGTAGGAATTGGGTCCAGAGCGTTAGATTTGTTTGGCGAAGAGTTAATGCATTTTAACACCACAGCCTCAGATACTTTTGAAAAATCAACAAAAGTTAAAAAATTTATAGTAATTTATATATTTTTTATACTTACCAATGACCCAGACATAGCTGGTGCTAACTCTTAAAATATAGGGCCAAACACAAATTTTGCCCCCCAATCCCCAAAATTTGCATCTAAAACTAAAGAAAACATGTCCTGAGAGGCCCTCCACACTTCGCCCCTACTGCGCATGCGCAGTGTCAAGGACGTTCCGAAATTGGCGCCATTTATCATTCTAATAACCAGTGCCTGGTAAGCGCTATGTACTCAGCGGGGAGGCAAGAGTTCCCAACTCCTGGGAGGGCCATCCCCGTCTGGGTCATTGGTAAGTATAAAAAATATATAAATTACTATAAATTTTTTAACATTTTTATACTGTACCAATGACCCAGACATAGCTGAATAGTAAAAAGGCTGGAGGGCCAAGGACATAGAGCAAAATGGAATACGCTCAATAAAATAAAATAGAGTCATCCCCTGTAGGGAAAAGAAGTAATAGGCCTTACATGTATCTTTCTTATTTATGATAAATTAGAAAGATACAACACCTTCCAAAAATTGAGCTTCATACATCCATGTACTCTATAAATATCCAATAATCCTTATACTAATAATTTTTAAAGTAAGCCAATAATAAAGTAAGTCTAGAGAATAGAGACTCTTATACTCCTAAAAGTGTGTGAGAATTGCATAATCATGTCCGTTGACATATGCAATATTCAAAAGCTATACTTTAAAAACTAAGACTTGAATGAATTTTATAAACTTAAACTTCTCACTAAACAACCATCCCAATAACAGCTCAGAATTACTAACTCCGGAGGAGGTATCCCCTTGTTTTCATAGTAAAAACAGGTGACCCAAGGGAACACCCTCCCCCCCCCCCCTTTTTCTTGCCCTGGGTCAAATAGCCCAGAGCGAAGAGGGCAGCCGAACGGAGACACTGCCGAAACAGACAGCCTACCTAGCTATAGTAGCAACTGTTAAGTGAATGACATTCTGAGCAGTAGATAATAGACCTAACAATAGAGGCCTCCAGAAATGGACTCGATATTTCTGAGATAAAATTCATGAATGGATGGCTGAGCGCAATGAGCAGCCTTCAAAAAATCTATAATAGCAACACTATTAATGTAAGCCCAAGAAGTAGAAGAACTCTTACTTCATGAGCCGAAATCTTAAGCACAACTGCTAAGCCAATGATATACCATAAGCAGTACGCTAGTTAATAGAATCCATTAACAATAAAATGGAGCGTAACGTCCTTCTACTAGACATCAAAGACAGAAGAAGCTTACGCCCTTGTAATAAACAGATATCTGTTTATAAATACATAAACTGTACCCGGAAAGAGTAAAGGCCTATGCCCATACGAAGACGGAAGGACCTTAAAATAATAGGTTCCGGATAATAGGAGCCTAACTCTTATGCAACAATCCAACCTAAATAGTAACGGAAGTATTGATTCCGAAACTATGAAAGTGAAAATCATCCATCGATAGTGCATGAAACTCACTGACTCTACAGTAAAAGAGAAACCAACAGAATTACTGTCTAAAAGGTCAGAATTTGAAAACTACTGTTTCCAGAGGCTCAAATGATTACTTAGCTAAATAAGAACCTGAAGTTAAAATCCGTATAGGAATTTAATCTAAAGATTCTAAGTCTATTTATCAAAAAGTTACTAACTGACTTAGATAAAGAGACAAAAGACTCAATTGTAAACTATCGTAGAGTGCATAGGTATGAGGTAACATAAACCTAAACAGGCTGCAGTAGATCTTGTGAAACAAGTATACTAAAAAATAGCAATGAGTAGTATGGAGGGATCAACCATATGAACATAATGATCCCTACACCACGACGGAAGAGCCTCCACTTTAGTCGCATAGAATAGCGAAGAAGAGGATCTCCTATAGTAAGAAATCGCGTCCAAAGCTCGTCCAGTACAGTGCTTACAATGCAATACGGACCACACAACGGAATACATGAAGGTTGCGACCTTGCTGGTTGTGATAAAGATGACACGATTTACCCAGTGAAAAAAGATCCTCACATAGAGGAAGATTTCACGTTAAGATCCACAGTAGACAAGAGAGTAAATTACTCATGATCTCTGTGAAGATAGAGATGCTATCAACAGAAATGTATTGTGGATGTTTATCTTAGCAATACCTGCTAAAAACAACAGCGCCGGAGGATACGCGTATCCTATCATTCCGTCCTATAGATCAATAGAGCGTTAACAGTATTAGCTCAGAGATCTGGACAAGCCAACACATACGTCTGCAATTGATTAGCCAGCTGTGTCATAAATAAAACATCATTGGGCGCTCCCATAGATAGCAAATCTGATTGAATACTTGTTTGTTGAGAGTCCATTCTGACAGCAACAAGCGACCCGTAAGAGAACGGGAGTGCGATAAAACAATCCGACGACCCAGAATATGACGGACCAAAACTGAACTTGGTGTACTATAACCAACAGACGGATTCTTTCCATTAAATTGAATAACGGAAACGAAAGAGTGCCTCCCTGGTTCCGGAGATACGCCACTACTGTCGAATTAAAGGACAGGAATTTGGGCATGCGTTTCTGAATAATGTTCATGCAATGACATAAAGCAAGCCTAAAAAACATTATTCCGCGGAAGTTAACTGATAGCTAAAAGACTGCGGAACCCAAAGACCCTGGCACTTCGAATCCGTAGGGATCAGTATATATCCCAATCTGTTTGACTGGCAACCGTCATAACAGCCACACTCGGGTCCGGCAACTGCGGCGGCACTCTCTGAGTCAACCACCGAATGTTTGCCCCAGTCTGAATCTCTTGTAACACTAGATAGACAAGAGAATGTATAAATCAAGCAATTCATGGATTGCCGGAAAGTTGCCGTCGAAGAGAAGCTCCTCCGAGAACGAAGCGACTCTGAGAGAGTTCTTAACCTACTATCCACGCGTGGATGTAGCTAGGGCTGCATCACGTCTAACCAACTCCAATCAGCCACTGAAGGGCGGAGTTATACGTGAACAAACTACTGCCCTCAAAAGAAATTACATTGAGAATAATATCCCGTAAATCTTTTCTTGAAGACGTAATGATAACGCCTCAGTAAGGCGGATTACGTATAATAAAGCGTCTAAGTTAAGTCTACTATACATAATGTCGTTCCCAACATTGAAATTGGAAAAGACATAAACGGTGAAAAAGAATATATGCAGTCTTTAATCACACCGTCTAGACGCATATGAACTCTCGGTATGCCCTGCTCTGCCAAAATAAACTATATGTAAAAAAGATAAAATGGCAGAAATGAGCCACGCGGACAAGAAACTAAACTATCATGCTTAGTAGCAGGCTTGTATATATATATAATATATATAGCGTCGAAAAATAAAACACATGTTGTAATGACAATATTGGACTGCGTCGGTAAGTCAGGGACAAAGTCCCTGTACCGATCGAAAAAACCGAGTCCAATGACGCTATAAGTCTCTTATCCAAGATCGCAGCAATGAAGTCCGAAAAATAATCACTGGAAGAAATGCCAGAAGATATGAAAGGCATCTTCCGATACTACTAAAGGGAAAACTCGAAATGTTTCGAATCCCTTTCGCCATCCTGTCGGACCCTATAAAGCGTTCGGTCGTCCGTAGCTTGATGCAACCGCGGACCGCACCGACCCAGCGCCGTCGGATAATTCCTGATTCGACCGAGAAACCGTCAATTGCTGGGATGCTGCGAAACAACTGTGCTAACTCGGATAGCACGTCCGTCACTGAGGCTTGAGGAGCAGCGGTCTTACGATGCATTGCCGCAGGAAGCTCCGAGATCGTTACCCCGTGCATACTTCCAATATGCGAGCGAACGGAGTGTATAGGCCTCGTGTCCCTTGGCTACCGGATGGCGCGACCTATTCGCTGTGGAATCACTGAATGCCGAAACTGATCGGATACTCGAGGTCACGTAGCCAATGTGCGGTCGTGTGCCCTGCTGTGAGGATGAGGAAGCATTAAAGACAGTCTCTCGGACTGTCAATATAACGGAGCGTCCCGAGCAACGGACATATGCTCCGAATGTAAAATATCTGAACCACAACATGCGGTCCCCTATGTTGTTGGCTTCCTCCGATCTGTCCTCAATCTGCCGTCACTGGGTGAGTACTAAAGTAATTAAAGTGCTCGCATCACCCAAATCTCCTTCCTAGACCGCAACGGACGAACCCGGCAGCCGAACCATTCGATGAATGTACGCTACACCGGGTGAGCTAGCGAATGTCACTCCGTAAGCGATAGACATATTCCATGAGCACTTATTGCCGCTAACTCTTCATTAACTATGACGACAGAGGCACACTTTTGAAAGACATCTCCATAACTCTTCGAACAAGAAACCAGAAATGCTTGGATAGCAAGCATAAAATAATAATATATAGCGTCGTTCAATAATTCGAAAGTTTGTGTGACATTATTGGACTATGTCGGAACTGAGGGACGATGTCCCTGAACCGAACCAAAAATTTCTAAGTCCACCGACGCTATCAGTTTCTTATCCGGCATCGCAGCATATGTTGTTCCGAAAGGGAAAGCTTGAAATCCACCGAATCCCTTTCGGTATCCCGTCGGACCGGATGAAACTTTCGGACGTCCGTACCCGCTTCCGCGGAGCGTCCCGACCCAGCATCGTCGGATAAAATATATGCGACAATGTAAACAATGAGTGTAAAAACACTAAAATAAGACTCCAGGCACCCAGGCCCGAAATCAGTTACCAAAAATACACCATCTGATGCAAAACAGAGACTTCCAGGGAAGAAACTGCAGAACATCAGATGGTAGATGCAGAACACAACGCCTAACCACCCGTAGGTGAAGACGTAAACATGGGGAAAAAACAGAATTCATTCTGTTATTCAGCTAAACTCCCAAGAAATTTTAGTAATAATAATTACAGAAATTATGCCAAAAGCATGGGAGAATAGCAAGGGGGAACTTAAAGGACAGGGAGAGAGGAAAAACACTTGAAAAAACAGTGTAACTAAATAATCAGAATGACAACAAAATGGCTGCTGCCTTGAAAATAGGTAACTTAACATAATTTCATTAAAAAATTTTAAGTTACAGCCCTGATAATATTCTGTCACACATTCTTTTCCTCTCCTCCTTTTCTATCCTCCTTAGAATCACCATTTCACTAATATTTATGTGTCTGGCATCATTTAAACTGAGATTTAAAAGCACAAAGATCAGTCAGATGTTAACTGATGAAGGGCCAAACTTAGAATGATAAATGGCGCCAATTTCGGAACGTCCTTGACACTGCGCATGCGCAGTAGGGGCGAAGTGTGGAGGGCCTCTCAGGACATGTTTTCTTTAGTTTTAGATGCAAATTTTGGGGATTGGGGGGCAAAATTTGTGTTTGGCCCTATATTTTAAGAGTTAGCACCAGCTATGTCTGGGTCATTGGTACAGTATAAAAATTTTGATTTTATCGTCAGTTTAGATAGCACAGGCGTATCAGCATCATTAATGCTTTCTTGAATAAGCTTGATTTTTGAAATAAAATAGTCACTAAATCTTGATAGGAGATCGGTTACAGATGAATGCTCAGGAAGAATTATGTTCTTTGTGTTGCCTAGTAACTGCTTTGTGATAGTGAATAAAGATGTACTATCTGATGTGTCTGTAATCAGATCGTTGTAATATTGACGTTTAGCCTGTTTTATCAGTGCATTTGTTGTGTTACGTTGCTGGTGTAACATTTGACGATGAACTTCAAGTTTGGTCTTATTGTACAGCCGCTCCAACCTACGGCGACTGTGTTTTGCATCCATGATGGCATCCGTAAACCAGGGAGCAGGTTGTCTTTGAGAGATTGTTCTTGATTTCAATGGGGCGTGCTTATCCAAAATGGCAGAAAGTGTGTTATTATACATGGAGCACAAAACATCTGATGGCCCAGCGCTGCAGTTAATTAGCTGTGTCGATTTAATGTTTTTTTCAAGGGATGAGCGATCAATAGAGTTAATTTTACGAAACTGTATATGCCGCCGTTGGTTACTTGGTTTTTTCAGTAGCATGAGTGACGAAACGTTAAAGTGATCAGATATTACTGGATCATGTACTATATTAGATTAACAGGTCAAATTTGTACTGGAGGTATGGTAAATGGTTTTGTGTTGGGAAATTATATCCAATTAACGGGTTATTCAGTTAAGAGATATCTAATTAAGTGGGCTCCATTGTATCAGCTAAAAAGAACAAGAGCACCGCTGGGCATTGCATCATACGCCCGTGAACTGTTCAAATTGTACCATTTTAACACATTTGCAATTTTTTTAGAGTGCGAGAAATTTATACTGGCATATATATATATGTTACAGTCAGACTTTGAAATCAGTGATTTTATGAAATGACTAAAATTTTTCAATCATTTGAGAAAAAGACTAACAAGTTTGAAGCCAATCGAAAAACAAATACTAAAGTTATCATCCGGAAACCAAATATTTGACGAATTCTAAGTCCAACAGGGGCCATAATTCAGGCAAAAATTGTTCAGACCGATCCCATATTCGAACTTGACCTGTATTTTGTTGTGATTAAACCATATACCAAGTTTGGAGCCGATCGGAAAACAAATACTAAAGTTATCATCCGGAAACCAAATATTTGACGAATTCTAAGTCCAACAGGGGCCATAATTCAGGCAAAAATTGTTCAGACCGACCCCATATTTGAACTTGACCTGTATTTTGTTGTGATTAAACCACATACCAAATTTGGAGCCGATCGGAAAACAAATACTAAAGTTATCATCCGGAAACCAAATATTTGACGAATTCTAAGTCCAACTGAGGCCATAATTCAGGCGAAAAATGTTCGGACCGACCCCATATTCAAACTTGATCTGTATTTTGTTGTGATTAAACCACATACCAAATTTGGAGCCGATCGGAAAACAAATACTAAAGTTATCATCCGGAAACCAAATATTTGACGAATTCTAAGTCCAACTGGGGCCATAATTCAGGCAAAAAATGTTCGGACCGACCCCATATTCGAACTTGACCTGTATTTTGTTGTGATTAAACCACATACCACATTTGGAGCCGATCGAAAAACAAATACTAAAGTTATCATCCGGAAACCAAATATTTGACAAATTCTAAGTCCAACTGGGGCCATAATTCAGGCGAAAAATGTTCGGACCGACCCCATATTCGAACTTGACCTGTATTTTGTTGTGATTAAACCACATATCACATTTGGAGCCGATCAGAAAACAAATACTAAAGTTATTGTTCGGAAACCAAATGGACGGACGGACGGACGGACGGACAGACGGACGGACAACGCCATACTATAATACGTCCCGTTTTTCAAACGGGCATATAAAAACAAGTTTTATACAAAATTTTGCATTGGGAGATAAAGCTTGAGCTAAATTTTGTAAAACACTCACCTTTAAGACATCTCCTCTTTGAACTAGATCAACCTCTATAACTTCCTCCTTGATAATGTTTCCTTCTTTATCAATTTCCACCAGGACTGCCTCCGATGCTTGTAGAGACATCAATTTTGCTAAAGCTTCTGATGTTTTACCCTGAAAGATGAATGCAATGCAGACGTTTTAACTTTTAACCCTTTACCCAACGAATCACCCGCATCCGCCCATGTAATATGCAAATTCAGCAGTTGAAAAATATTATTTTTCAAAAAATTTCAACAAAACCATATCATGTGATCCCTCATTGGAACGAGCTCATCGAGCTCATTCCAATGAGGGTCACATGATATGGCTTTGTTGAAATTTCTTGAAAAATTTGAAATGAAAGTGTCAATGACACTGTAGCTCAACTTGACAAACTTGAACTTGGTAAGTTCTAAATGGAAAGGCAAAATTGAAGATCATTGGTACCAATGTTATTTTTTTTGCCAGTGGCAACATTTTTTGACAGAAACCGAAGAAAATCGACAGATCCCATCTAGAGGCCTGACCAAACAAGCATGCCAGGTTTCAAAGCAATCCGATCATAAATGTGCCCTATAGGGTGTATAAAAGGGAAATATTGTGGTCTGACTAAACTAAATTCTAAGAACGTTGGCCGTGGCAATATTTTTTGACGGAAATGGAAGAAAATCGATAGCTCCCATCTAGAGGTCACCGTAAATAAGCATACCAGGTTTCAAAGCAATCTAATCATAAATGTGCCTTGTAGGGTGAGCCAAAGGGAAATATTGTGGTCTGACTAAACTAAGTTCTAAGAATGTTGGCTGCGGCAACATTTTTTGATGGAAATTGAAGAAAATCGATAGCTCCCATCTAGAGGTCACCCCAAACAAGCATGCCAGATTTCAAAGCAATCCGATCATAAATGTGCCCTGTAGGGTGTGCCAAAGGGAAATATTGAGTCTTCCGACTAAACTAAGTTCTAAGAACGTTGGCCGCGGCAACATTTTTTGACAGAAATTGAAGAAAATCGATAGCACCCATCTGGAGGTCTCCCCAAACAAGCATACCAGGTTTCAAAGCAATCTGATCATAAATGTGCCCTGTGGGGTGTGCCAAAGGGAAATATTGAGGTCTGACTAAACTAAGTTCTACGAACGTTGGCCGTGGCAACATTTTTTGCCGGAAATTGAAGAAAATCGATAGCCCCCATCTAGAGGTCACCCTAAATAAGCATACCAGGTTTCAAAGCAATCTGATCATAAATGTGCCCTGTAGGGTGTGCCAAAGGGAAATATTGAGGTCTGACTAAACTAAGTTCTACGAACGTTGGCCGCGGCAACATTTTTTGACGGAAATTGAAGAAAATCGATAGCTCCCATCTAGAGATCACCCCAAACAAGCATGCCCAGTTTCAAAGTAATCTGATCATAAATGCGACCTGTGAGGTGTGCCAAAGGAAATTGTGGACGTACGTACTAACGTACTAACATACTAACGTACGTACGTACGTACGTACGTACGTACGTACGCCGACGGACGAGAAGTGATGACAATAGCTCAGCTTGACTTTGTCAAGTTGATCTAAAAATGATATTTAAAATAATAAATTTTGATATCGTCTGCGTTGGATAAACGGTTCAAGGACTGGATAGTTTCCCAGAAATTCCACTGGATAACAACTGCAAGTTTTAACTCTTAACCCGCTGAGAATTTTTAAGGTATTTTTTATCAAATCTAGTCATGGCAGATGTGAAGCAGACATTACTACATTTGATGAAAAATTCATCTCAATTTTACTGAAGAAATCATTATTGAAAAAATCCATTTAATTAAAAGGGAAATTTTTTTTATTAAATATGCCTGAATTATACTCATTTCAGTGGCAAGATAAATCCTCCAGCTGCATGCAAGGAGTAATTTAAACCCTGTTCTAAGACTCAGCAACTAGCAACTGGCAGCCAGGACTTGACTGAAGACACTGCCATGGAAATTTATATTGTCTGGAAACCGTTATGACTTTATGTGGGAGCACTTATTCTGAGCCCAAGAAGTTTACCAAAGACAGCATTATTTGGCCTCCAACCCTTTCACTAACATATCAGCCAATTTTGACAGTGACATACACAAAAATTATCCTTTGAACTTTTTTTTTTAATTTTTGCTTCACAAACATAGCTTATAACCCCTCAGTGAAACAAGATTGTCAAGTCTGCTTCAACTGGTTGAATGTCAGAGGCCCATATCTGGGTTTTATCCTGAAGTGCATGTACCACAACTTAAAGTTTTCATAATTTTGGGATGTGCTTCATATTATCTTTGACGTGAAATTATTTATCCTTAAGGGCCTGGAGAGTTTTATGCATATTTTTCTACTTTTTGACCATTTACATCTAGTGGCTTTGCAGATTTTTCTAGGAACGTCTTGGCTGCCTGTACATTTAATGTAACTTACTACTGGTAGTTCCTCCACAGACAGCATGTTGGGCCACCTGTTCTGTTGCAGTAAAAAAACAAGAGCACCGCGTAGCGGGACAATATACGCCCGTTTTGTATTTTTGAAGGGTTGGGGTAAGGATGGGGGTGAGGGTGAAAATTGTTTGGACCAACCCCATATTCGAACTTGACCTGTATTTTGTTGTGATTAAACAACATACCAAGTTTGGAACCAATCGGAAAACAAATAATAAAAGTTATCATCCAGAAACCAAATATTTAATGCATTCTATGTCCAACAAGGTCCATAATTCAGGAAAACTTCGAAGTTCGAACTGACCTCATATTCGAACTTGACCTGTCTTTTGTTTTGATTAAACCACATACCAAGTTTAGGAGTCAATCGAAAAAAAATACTAAAGTTATCATCTGGAAACCAAATGTTGACGAACGGACAGACCGGCGGATGGACAAATGGATGGACAAATGGACAGACAGACAGACTGATTCCATAATTCGACGGTTTTTCAACAGGCGTATAATAAAAAATCAGTTAGGCCATACTAAAGTTATAATCCAGAAAACACAAAATGCACAAATTCAAGAGGAATAACTCTGGAAAGGTACATGCGATTTTGGCTGAAAGTGAACTTGAGCTGTGCTTTGTGGTCATAAACAAAATCTGAGAATTTGAAACAAATTAGTCAAGGCAAACTAAAGTCATCATCCGGAAACCACATAATTCACAAATTTGCAAGCATTCAAGGGGAATAACTATGGAACGGTACATGCGATTATGGCCAAAGGTGAACATGAGCTGTGCTTTGTGGTCAAAAACAAAATCTGAGAATTTGAAAAAAATCGGTCAAGGCAAACTAAAGTTATCATCCGGAAACCACAAAATCCACAAATTTGCAATCATTTAAGGGGAATAACTCTGGAAAGGTATATGCGATTGTGGTCAAAAGTGAACTTGAGCTGTATTTTGTGGTCAAAAACAAAAAACTGAAAATTTGAAATAAATCGGTCAAGGCAAACTAAAGTTATCGTCCGGAAACGAAAAGTTGGGCTAAATTCCCATAAATAAAGGGCCATAACTCTACTGCAAATGGGCCGCTAGAAACAGAAATCGAACCCATCCTGTATTTTGTCATACTAAATTCACATGCCAAATTTAACTCAGCTCAAACCATTACAACTAAAGTTATCGTCCGGAAACGAAATGTGTCCATGGACGGACAGACAGACGGATGGAGAGACCATTCACATAATATGTCCCGTTTTTCAAACGGGTGTATAAAATCAACATCTGAAAAATCCGTCAAGGCGCTCGGCTTTAAATGAACGGAAACCAATTTTTTTTCAAAAATTGTGTTTTCAAAGGGCCATAACTCTGCAGCGGATGGACTGAGAAACACCAATATCGAACTTGACCTGCATTTTATTGCTACAAACAAAATCTGACAGTTTGATGTCGATCCGTCAAGGCGTTCGACTTTAAATGAAGGGAAACCAATTTTTTTCGAAAGATTGTGTTTTCAAAGAGCCATAACTCTGCCATGGATGGACTGTGAAACACCAATATTGAACTTGACCTGTATTTCATTGCTAAAAACAACATCTGAAAAATCTGGTGTCAAGGCGTTCAGCTTTAAATGAATGGAAACCAATTTTTTTAGAAAAGTTAAAAAATTTATAGTAATTTATATATTTTTTATACTTACCAATGACCCAGACATAGCTGGTGCTAACTCTTAAAATATAGGGCCAAACACAAATTTTGCCCCCCAATCCCCAAAATTTGCATCTAAAACTAAAGAAAACATGTCCTGAAAGGCCCTCCACACTTCGCCCCTACTGCGCATGCGCAGTGTCAAGGACGTTCCGAAATTGGCGCCATTTATCATTCTAATAACCAGTGCCTGGTAAGCGCTATGTACTCAGCGGGGAGGCAAGAGTTCCCAACTCCTGGGAGGGCCATCCCCGTCTGGGTCATTGGTAAGTATAAAAAATATATAAATTACTATAAATTTTTTAACATTTTTATACTGTACCAATGACCCAGACATAGCTGAATAGTAAAAAGGCTGGAGGGCCAAGGACATAGAGCAAAATGGAATACGCTCAATAAAATAAAATAGAGTCATCCCCTGTAGGGAAAAGAAGTAATAGGCCTTACATGTATCTTTCTTATTTATGATAAATTAGAAAGATACAACACCTTCCAAAATTGAGCTTCATACATCCATGTACTCTATTAATATCCAATATAATCCTTATACTAATAATTTTTAAAGTAAGCCAATAATAAAGTAAGTCTAGAGAATAGAGACTCTTATACTCCTAAAAGTGTCTGAGAATTGCATAATCATGTCCGTTGACATATGCAATATTCAAAAGCTATACTTTAAAAACTAAGACTTGAATGAATTTTAAAAACTTAAACTTCTCACTAAACAACCATCCCAATAACAGCTCAGAATTACTAACTCCGGAGGAGGTATCCCCTTGTTTTCATAGTAAAACAGGTGACCCAAGGGAACACCCTCCCCCAACACCCTCCCCCCACCCCCTTTTCTTGCCCTGGGTCAAATAGCCCAGAGCGAAGAGGGCAGCCGAACGGAGACACTGCCGAAACAGACAGCCTACCTAGCTATAGTAGCAACTGTTAAGTGAATGACATTCTGAGCAGTAGATAATAGACCTAACAAAAGAGGCCTCCAGAAATTGACTCGATATTTCTAAGATAAAATTCATGAATGTGGATGGCTGAGCGCAATGAGCGGCCTTCAAAAATCTATAATAGCGACACTATTAATGTAAGCCCAAGAAGTAGAAGAACTCTTACTTCATGAGCCGAAATCTTAAGCACAACTGCTAAGTCAATGATATACCATAAGCAGTACCGATAGTTAATAGAATCCATTAACAATAAAATGGAGCGTAACGTCCTTCTACTAGACATCAAAGACAGAAGAAGCTTACGCCCTTGTAATAAACAGATATCTGTTTATAAATACATAAACTGTACCCGGAAAGAGTAAAGGCCTATGCCCATACGAAGACGGAAGGACCTTAAAATAATAGGTTCCGGATAATAGGAGCCTAACTCTTATGCAACAATCCAACCTAAATAGTAACGGAAGTATTGATTCCGAAACTATGAAAGTGAAAATCATCCATCGATAGTGCATGAAACTCACTGACTCTACAGTAAAAGAGAAACCAACAGAATTACTGTCTAAAAGGTCAGAATTTGAAAACTACTGTTTCCAGAGGCTCAAATGATTACTTAGCTAAATAAGAACCGAAGTTAAAATCCGTATAGGAATTTAATCTAAAGATTCTAAGTCTATTTATCAAAAAGTTACTAACTGACTTAGATAAAGAGACAAAAGACTCAATTGTAAACTATCGTAGAGTGCATAGGTATGAGGTAACATAAACCTATAACCTAAATAAAAACAGGCTGCAGTAGATCTTGTGAAACAAGTATACTAAAAAATAGCAATGAGTAGTATGGAGGGATCAACAATATGAACATAATGATCCCTACACCACGACGGAAGAGCCTCCACTTTAGTCGCACAGAATAGCAAAGAAGAGGATCTCCTATAGTAAGAAATCGCGTCCAAAGCTCGTCCAGTACAGTGCTTACAATGCAATACGGACCACACAACGGAATACATGAAGGTTGCGACCTTGCTGGTTGTGATAAAGATGACACGATTTACCCAGTGAAAAAAGATCCTCACATAGAGGAAGATTTCACGTTAAGACCCACTGTAGACAAGAGAGTAAATTACTCATGATCTCTGTGAAGATAGAGATGCTATCAACAGAAATGTATTGTGGTTGTTTATCTTAGCAATACCTGCTAAAACAACAGCGCCGGAGGATACGCGTATCCTATCATTCCGTCCTATAGATCAATAGAGCGTTAACACTATTAGCTCAGAGATCTGGACAAGCCAACACATACGTCTGCAATTGATTAGCAAGCTGTGTCATAAATAAATCATCATTGGGCGCTCCCATAGATAGCAAATCTGATTGAATACTTGTTTGTTGAGAGTCCATTCTGACAGCAACAAGCGACCCGTAAGAGAACGGGAGTCCGATAAAACAATCAGACGACCCGGAATATGACGGACCAAAACTGAACTTGGTGTACTATAACCAACAGACGGATTCTTTCCATTAAATTGAATAACGGAAACGAAAGAGTGCCTCCCTGGTTCCGGAGATACGCCACTACTGTCGAATTAAAGGACAGGAATTTGGGCATGCGTTTCTGAATAATGTTCATGCAATGACATAAAGCAAGCCTAAAAAACATTATTCCGCGGAAGTTAAACTGATAGCTAAAAGACTGCGGAACCCAAAGACCCTGGCACTTCGAATCCGTAGGGATCAGTATATATCCCAATCTGTTTGACTGGCAACCGTCATAACAGCCACACTCGGGTCCGGCAACTGCGGCGGCACTCTCTGAGTCAACCACCGAATGTTTGCCCCAGTCTGAATCTCTTGTAACACTAGATAGACAAGAGAACGTATAAATCGAGCAATTCATGGATTGCCGGAAAGTTGCCGTCGAAGAGAAGCTCCTCCGAGAACGAAGCGACTCTGAGAGAGTTCTTAACCTTACTATCCACGCGTGTGGATGTAGCTAGGGCTGCGTCACGTCTAACCAACTCCAATCAGCCACTGAAGGGCGGAGTTATACGTGAACAAACTACTGCCCTCAAAAGAAATTACATTGAGAATAATATCCCGTAAATCTTTTCTTGAAGACGTAATGATAACGCCTCAGTAAGGCGGATTACGTATAATAAAGCGTCTAAGTTAAGTCTACTATACATAATGTCGTTCCCAACATTGAAATTGGAAAAGACATAAACGGCGAAAAAGAATATATGCAGTCTTTAATCACACCGTCTAGACGCATATGAACTCTCGGTATGGCCTGCTCTGCCAAAATAAACTATTTGTAAAAATGATAAAATGGCAGAAATGAGCAACGCGGACAAGAAACTAAACTATCATGCTTAGTAGCAGGCTTGTATATATATATATATATATAGCGTCGAAAAATAAAACACATGTTGTAATGACAATATTGGACTGCGTCGGTAAGTCAGGGACAATGTCCCTGTACCGATCGAAAAATCCGAGTCCAATGACGCTATAAGTCTCTTATCCAAGATCGCAGCAATGAAGTCCGAAATAATAATCACTGGAAGATAATGCCAGAAGATATGAAAGGCATCTTCCGATACTACTAAAGGGAAAACTCGAAATCTTTCGAATCCCTTTCGCCATCCTGTCGGACCCTATAAAGCGTTCGGTCGTCCGTAGCTGATGCAACCGCGGACCGCACCGACCCAGCGCCATCGGATAATTCCTGATTCGACCGAGAAACTGTCAATTGCTGGGATGCTGCAAAACAACTGTGCTAACTCGGATAGCACGTCCGTCACTGAGGCCTGAGGAGAAGCGGTCTTACGATGCATTGCCGCTGGAAGCTCCGTGATCGTTACCCCGTGCATACTTCCAATATGCGAGCGAACGGAGTGTATAGGCCTCATGTCCCTTGGCTACCGGATGGCGCGACCTATTCGCCGTGGAATCACTGAATGCCGAAACTGATCGGATACTCGAGGTCACGTAGCCAATGTGCGGTCGTGTGCCCTGCTGTGAGGATGAGGAAGCATTAAAGACAGTCTCTCGGACTGTCAATATAACGGAGCGTCCCGAGCAACGGACATATGCTCCGAATGTAAAATATCTGAACCACAACATGCGGTCCCCTATGTTGTTGGGCGAGAGAGGAACCTCTCTCGCTCACAGCCCGGACGGACCTGGACAAGCCAGGAACCGGACTAACAGGCTTCCTCCGATCTGTCCTCAATCTGCCGTCACTGGGTGAGTCCTAAAGTAATTAAAGTGCTTGCATCACCCAAATCTCCTTCCTAGACCGCAACGGACGAACCCGGCAGCCGAACCATTCGATGAATGTACGCTACACCGGGTGAGCTAGCGAATGTCACTCCGTAAGCGATAGACATATTCCATGAGCACTTATTGCCGCTAACTCTTCATTAACTATGACGACAGAGGCACACTTTTGAAAGACATCTCCATAACTCTTCGAACAAGAAACCAGAAATGCTTGGATAGCAAGCATAAAATAATAATATATATAGCGTCGTTCAATAATTCGAAAGTTTGTGTGACATTATTGGACTATGTCGGAACTGAGGGACGATGTCCCTGAACCGAACCAAAAATTTCTAAGTCCACCGACGCTATCAGTTTCTTATCCGGCATCGCAGCATATGTTGTTCCGAAAGGGAAAGCTTGAAATCCTCCGAATCCCTTTCGGTATCCCGTCGGACCGGATGAAACTTTCGGACGTCCGTACCCGCTTCCGCGGAGCGTCCCGACCCAGCATCATCGGATAAAATATATGCGACAGATTCAGTTGATGCTGGGATGCTGCGATAAACTGTGCTATTAAGGAAAGCACGTCCGTTCCCGAGGCCTGTGCAGTAGCGGACTTACGATGCATTGCCGCCGGAAGCTCCGTGTACGTTGACTCCCGCACACTTCCTATGCGAACGTCCGGAGTCTGCAGGCCTCGTGTCCCCGGCTACCGACCCAGCGCCGTCGGATAATTCTCGATCCGACACCGTTTCTGTCGGCTGCTGGGATGCTGCGATAAGCTGTGCTATGTGCACAAGAATGTCCGGCATCGAGACCTGCGGAGGCACAGTCTATCGCTGCTTCGCCGAGGGCAGCTCCGCATCAGATGGCTCCCGCATACTTTTCCTATGCGAACGTCCGGAGTCCATCGGTCTCGAATCCCTGGCTGCCGGATGGTGTGACCTGGTCGCCGAAGAATCCTTGATCGGCGAAGCTGGTAATATATCGGCGGTCACGCAGCCAAGGTGCGGTCGTGTGCGCTGACGAGAAGAGGAAGCCTTAGCAGTCTCAGCGGACTGCCTATACAACGGAGCGTCCCGAGCGACGGACGTATGCTCCGCTAGCGACACATTTTGTACCACAACATCTGGGGCCAGATGTTGTTGAACGAGAGAGGGGCCTCTCTCGCTTGCCGTCCGGATGGACCGGAACGAGCTATGAACCGGACTAAAAGGCTTCCTCCGTTCTCCCTCCGATCCGCCGTCACTGGGTGTGCATTAAGTTAATTTTATAGTGCTCGCATCACCCCAAAATTCCTTCTAGACCGCAACGGACGAACCCGGCTGCCGAACCATTCGGTGAATGGACGCTACACCGGGTGAGCTAGCGAACGTCAAAGGCCGTCGAACCTACTAGGGTCCTCTTAGGCAATTGGCGTATTACATGAGCACTTTTCCGCTAGCCCTTCATTAAGTGTGACGACGGAGGCACACTGTTGGAAGACATCACAGATACATCACCCTAATCTTGATCGTCTGAAATAGAAATTGATAAAGTAGAGTGACCCTGCGGGGAAAGGACCGGAGTGTCCAAATCCCCAACAACATACCGTGACATACGCTTCCCATATTGTCATCGAAATCATACGATACAGAACAGGAGTTAATGCGAGTACACTGACCACATATAGAATGATAATAAAGTCAGAGGAAGACTTCCTCTTAAAACAATTGATCAATATCCTTTCAATGTGAAAAGAAAACAAGTCCTGGTACTCGCACTAACCCCTGGCAATCAAAATACATAATAATAATATGATCCATTAATATAGAAAAAATAATTGAAATCAAAATATTTTGAAAAAATATTTTTTCAGAACAGCCCAAGTTTCTGAAAAGTAACGTTGAGCCCCAATGGATCCCAAGCCTAAGTGTGGACAAAAATTTTAAAAATATTTTAAACAATTTATTCAACACTTACGAACAATAATAATGTATCTAGTTATGATTAAAATAACATAAAGATATTATTTTTTAGAAATCCCCCCCTCACACAGAGGGCTGTTGTAAATGTAAACAATGAGTGTAAAAACACTAAAATAAGACTCCAGGCACCCAGGCCCGAAATCAGTTACCAAAAATACACTATCTGATGCAAAACAGAGACTTCCAGGGAAGAAACTGCAGAACATCAGATGGTAGATGCAGAACACAACGCCTAACCACCCGTAGGTGAAGACGTAAACATGGGGAAAGAACAGAATTCATTCTGTTATTCAGCTAAAACTCCCAAGAAATTTTAGTAATAATAATTACAGAAACTATGCCAAAAGCATGGGAGAATAGCAAGGGGGAACTTAAAGGACAGGGAGAGAGGAAAACACTTGAAAAAACAGTGTAACTAAATAATCAGAATGACAACAAAATGGCTGCTGCCTTGAAAATAGGTAACTTAACATAATTTCATTAAAAAATTTTAAGTTACAGCCCTGATAATATTCTGTCACACATTCTTTTCCTCTCCTCCTTCTCTATCCTCCTTAGAATCACCATATCACTAATATTTATGTGTCTGGCATCATTTAAACTGAGATTTAAAAGCACAAAGATCAGTCAGATGTTAACTGATGAAGGGCCAAACTTAGAATGATAAATGGCGCCAATTTCGGAACGTCCTTGACACTGCGCATGCACAGTAGGGGCGAAGTGTGGAGGGCCTTTCAGGACATGTTTTCTTTAGTTTTAGATGCAAATTTTGAGGATTGGGGGGCAAAATTTGTGTTTGGCCCTATATTTTAAGAGTTAGCACCAGCTATGTCTGGGTCATTGGTACAGTATAAAAATATTGTGTTTTCAAAGGGCCATATCTCTGCAGCAGATGGACTGAGAAACACCAATATCGAACTTGACCTGTATTTTAATGCTAAAAACAACTTCTGAAAGTTTGATGTTGATCCGTCAAGGCGTTTGACTTTAAATGAACGGAAACCAAATTGTTTGTGGACAGACAGACAGACGGACAGACCAAATTGTTTGTGGACAGACAGACGGACGGACGGACGGACGGACGGACGGACGGACGGACGGACGGACAGACAGACAGACAGACAGATAACATAATACAACCATTTTTTAAAAAGGACAGTCAGAATTAGGCCCTTAAGGGTTAATCTGTATTAATTAGCCTTGTTACAATTTATTGGAGATTGCCTTTTGCCACCCTCCCATAAACTGGAACAAGGCGAAGACAGATGAACAAATTTTGACAAAAAATGTAATTTAGTAGTTTACCAGTTAATGAGGCATTACAAACTATGTTTTAGAAGTAAAATTAAAATTATTATTAAAATTAATCTTTCAAAGTTATTAAGGGTAAAAATATTGTGACATTTCCAGATAATTTATATAAGGGTTAACCCTAAAACACAGGTTACAAAAAAACTAGAGAACAAATATAAAATTTACCTTAGCCACATGCTCCAGCCATCTTCCCAAGGATATAAACACAATTAACATGGGTGATGTCTCAAAGAATGTCATTGGACTGACTTTCTCCTGTAATCCCATGGCTACAATGACAACTGTCACAGAATAAACATATGCAATAGTTGTCGCCAAGACAACCAACACATCCATGTTTGTTGCACGATGCTTGACCGCTTTGTATGCTTGAATGTAGAAATACCTTCCACCAATAAACTGCAATAAAAATAGCATTAGACACTGTATTCAACATATGAACATGCTTTTCATTTCATCTGCATCAAACCTTTTCTTTTCATAATTTTCAAGGTATACTTTTGCCAGGCCACAGCCAACCAGTTTTTCAGCAAAAAGTGGCAATCGTCTTTTAGTTATTCATTTAGTGGTTTTTAAGGTCAGTATCAGTACCTATGGCTACATTAGAGCTGGGTGGTTTTAATTTTTCAGATTCAGTTCGGTTTCAGGAGAAAACCTCAGTTTTGGGTCAGTTTTTCTGTGTTAGGAACATGATCCTATAGTAAACAACACTTTAGGCTCGTGAACTTGGAAAATAAACCATAATAGTTTGTACACCACTCATCACAAAAAGTACTGTCTGTAAATACTGCCATTGGGTTCAGCCCAATGTCACTTTGATCATTCTTAGGGGTTCTAGAGGATCAGTTGCTAAACCTATTGAGACAGAAGAAAACACATTAATTTAGCGTAACAAAAGAATAAAGTTTATCTAATCGATATCATGTTATCATTGCCACATTTTCTCCCTTATTGACTCACCTTCTGGCCGACTTAATAAAGGAGAAAATGGATGAGAACATCATGTATTTGCCCGTTGCCAGGTAGATTAAGTGACGAGAGTCCATAGGGGCCACTACACCAATTCACTCACAGCAAGGTAGTTTATCAGTTTATGCACAAACACAGTAAAACCATTTGGTCATTTTTTGTTGGGTCTCCAGTTTGCTGCATCGTGATGATTAACGGATCCTATTTTACGAGTAAAACAGAACCTGCTTAGCACAGTAAACAAACATTGAACCACTTCCCAAGATTCCCACAGGGAAATCCTCTTTTAACATTGATCTAAATATTAACTATTCAAACCTGGGAAATAAGAGTGATAATAACAAGTACAGTGAAGCCCATTTAACTGGATATCTCTTAACTGAATAACCCTGTTAATTGAATATAATTTCCCAACACAAAACCATTTACCATACTTTCAGTACAAATTTGACCTGTTAATTGAATATAGGTTATAGAGTAAACTTCTGTTAATTAAATAAAAAAATTGTGTAATCTTTCGAGAAATTACCCTCAATCTACCCCGTTTTATTTTGTTTATAAATCTATTTGGCCTCATTACATCCAATACAGGCATTTAATCTATAATATCATTTGACAGAGCTCAGGAAGCTCTGTCAAACAAGATATAATAGAATAAATGCTAAGTTTATCTCTAGAATACAAGAAAGTGACACAATCCGTTAATTGAATACTCCTGTTAATTGAATAAATTTCATTGGCAAAGTTGCTATTCAATTAACAGGGTTCCACTGTATCAAGATTATCAGGCCTTGTGGCCAAGCTGTTGTTTCCAGGAAAGTGCTGTCTGTCTATTCATCAGGCAGATGACACCTGTCTATAAATAAGCGCTCATCAGGTTTTCCCACTCATGATTATCTGACCCTCAGTGCAGGAGCATTTGCTTTTCAGCATCAGAGGTGTTTAGCCCCAATTCAGGCTTCTGGTTGTTAATTATAGTACAGAAAACCAATGAAGCACTTCAAACCAATAACAAGAGGCCCCAGTGGGCCGGAAGGCGCTCACCTGACATGGTGGCCTAAATATCAACCCAGAGAATTGATCTGAACGGGTTGCATCTGCCCCTCCTAAGAAAAGCTTATACAAAATAACTAAAGATTCTGAACGGTGGATCTGAAAAAGATTTTTAAAGAATATTCCTCATATTGAACTAAGTTATAATTCAGGCTCCCACAGGGAGTCCAAATATGAACCCAGGGACTTGGCTTGAACAAACTTGAATCTCACCCCCGTAAGGATGCTGCATACCAAATATCAAAGGATTCTGATTGGTGGATTGGAAGAAGATTTTTAAAGAATACTCCTCATATTGCACTAATCTGAACATGTGGGCTCCCATGGAGAGCTCAAATATGGACGCAGGGATTTGATTTCAACAAACATGTGAATGAATCTTCCAAAGATGTTGTAGGTGAAATATGAAAGCCTTTGGAGCAGTGGTATGGGAGAAGAAGATTCTTTAATATTTATCCCATTATTCACAAAGTGTTAAAAAATGATGACTCAGCAGTCCTGGAAAAGTACTCTGTGATAAAACCGATGGCAACAAATTTTTTGGACCATTCCTTTCTGCTGTTCCTAAGGAAGCTTCACACACAAAAAAATTCTTAGTGTCGTGTTGTTTTGGAAATATGGGCATTTTCATTTTTAGCTCCTGCGATTCCCATTGGGTGACGTAAAAATTTGGGGGAGCATAAATTAGGTACTTATGGCCCAATAAGCCCTCATATCAAATTTGATTCAAAACGGCCTCTTATTTTGGAAAATTATAAATTTAAAGTAATTTGTATATTTTTATACTTACCAATGGCCCAGACTAGATGGCTGGTGCTACCTCAAAGCTATCAAGGGCAAAACACAAATTTTGAACCCCCCAATCCCCAAAATTTGCTTGCAAAACCAAAAAATAAAAGTCCTATCTGGCCCTCCATACATTTACTCTCCGCACATGCGCAGACGTCAGGAAGTGACTGGAATTGGCGCCAACATCATTCTTTGTAGAAGAGAGTACTACATAAAAATTCAGCAGGGAGGTAATGAGTGCCCACTCATGGGAGGGCCATCTCCGTCTGGGCCATTGGTAAGTATAAAAATATACAAATTACCTTAAAGTTATAATATTTTTACACTATAACCCAATGGCCCAGATTAGCTGAATCGTAAAAAGACGGCCCCATAATCTTAATCGCAACACACTCGATCAAGATGACCCCTATATGTTAGCATATTTACTTTACTGTATACAACCTACTAATTCTGTTCTTTCTATTTTAAGCAGGTAACCAGATGTTTTTGATCCTCCATCTCCCAATAACGGTTATGCATTTACTCTAACTACTATGGATCATAGTAACAGCTTTGAACTTTGAACATCCTTCACTCCATCCCTAGAAGTGGTCATCCACCTTCAGGGAGGTAAACGTTGGTCCTGCGTCCCACCTGTAGTGCTTTTTTGTGCGCATTCAGGTCCCTGCTAAATAGGTTACAATGCAGACCTGGCCCCAAATCAGGGAAGTTCAGGTCTTTCTCTGGGTGGTCCCTGTAAGGGGACGTTGTTGCTTCTTTTCTCGACTAGATCCAGTCCTGTAAACAGAAGTCCACACAGAAACCAACTCAACCTCCATCAATTGCCTGAGGCAGATTATACTTGCCAATCAACACTCCACCCTTGGGGAGAGGTAGCACCTTTGTCGAGAGGACCCCCCACTCACACTGGTCCTGACCCAAGGGTTAACACAAAAAAACCCTCAAAGATCGCCATGAAAAATATAATCATCATAACTCCCAAGAACACCATGTTCCTAAACATCTGCGGAGTACCCTACCTTTTCCTCTCTGATGCACCCGGGCATGTTGCGAGAAAATCTATTCAACTGTTAGCGAGGGTTGAAAGGGGCTTGTTTCACACTGTCCAGTGTGCGAAACCATTTCATCTACTACTTTCAATAACAGTGCATGTCAGAGGTTTAGCTGGGAATCTAATGTGACTCGCCTAAAATTTTCTGCCAAAATGGTGTACATGTCCAAATGATGGTTATCAAAGGCACTGTTTACACTTTTGTGGGAGTACAAAATGTTGGTTGATTATTTTGGTTCTTGTTTTGACATATTTACAATGGCAAGTTAAATTACTAAACAAACATGCATTTATTGCACACCAATTACATCAGGATTTAATGTTTATATGATTTGTATTTTTTGGTTCTGTCACAATGGAATGTAGTGATTTTATTCTCATTGACATCTCTCACTTTTATGTCAGTCTAATCCAAACATGGACCATAAGGTTGTAATTTATTTTTTTTTTTTTTAGTTAGGTACAATCTGTTTGGACGAAAACCTGCCCATTCAGAGCAAAAGGAGAAAATCTGCCTGTTCAAAATATGGGTACATGGGTAGCTAACTAAGCATGTGCTACTGTTACTAACTATTTAGCAAGGTTCCAGTGCTAACTATTTCCCAAGGGTTCCAGTACTAACTATTTCCCAAAGGTTCCAGTACTAACTATTTATCAAGGTTCCAGTACTAACTATTTACAAGGGGTTCCAGTACTAAATATTTACCAATTGTTCCAGTACTAACTATTTACAAGGGGTTTAAGTACTAAATATTTACCAAGGGTTCCAGTACTAACTATTTACCAGGTGTTCCAGTACTATTTCCCAAGTGTTCCAGTACTAACTATTTACCAATGGTTTCAGTACTAACTATTTACCAGGGGTTCCAGTACTAACTATTTACCAAAGGTTCCAGTACAATTTCCCACGGGTTCTAGTACTAACTATTTACAAAGGATTCTATTACAAACTATTTCCCACGGATTCCAGTACTATTTACCAGGGGTTCCAGTACCAACTATTTACCAAGGGATCTAGAACAATCTATTTACCAAGGATTCTAGTACTAATTATTCACAAAGGGTTCTCGTTCTATTTAACAAGGGTTCCAGTAGTAACTATTTATCAAGGGTTCCAGTAATAACTATTCAGCAAGGGTTAATGTTCATAAGCCTACCTGTACTGGTGTTGCAAGTATAAACATCAGAAGGTTATCAAGTGACAGTCCAGGTAACAGCATTATTTGATTTTCCATTTCTCCACTCGATTTCACTTGAGATGAATTAGTTCTGTTAGAGGCTGATAATGACTCATCTTCATGTTTTGGGGCAAACATGAAATACATCATGATGACCATGGATGGAACACCAAATATTAATGCCCAGAGGAAAGAGGTTCGCCATCTAAAAAAATACAGAATTACATAAATGTATGCTCTATCACTGAAAAATGTACAACCACTGCACTGACCTGGGAATAAGCCCAGTGATGCATGAAGTAAAGGAGGGCAAAGAGGATGGGTGGGCATATTATAGAGAGGTCAAGCCTGAAGGAGAATTTGGATGCAAAGTTGACACAAAGTTAGGTGACTCAGTCAATCCCATAACACTTTCAGATGCATTAACACTTTACCTAACAAACTGACTGTATGTGCCCATATAATTTACCAGTACATGTACAAACTGAACAGTTAAAAAAAAGTAAAACGGTTTCAACAAAACCATATCATGTGACCACTCACTGGAACAAGCTCATTGAAAAATAAACAAAATAATATATTTTGATATCAAATGCATTGGGTAAGGTGTTCTTTTTCATTGTAACAACTGACATGTACATGTACCAGTATGGCTGTCATCGATATTGACACGACAAAGTCAGGGACTGGATTTATTTACAAGGAGGGGGACTATGAAACTGAAATTTGGAGAAGTTGGGCTTATTTTCAATTATGGGCTTATATCCGAGTCACTACAGTATATTAGTTTAGATATTTTCCAGGGATCAAAACAAGCACGGGTAAGATTAAACGCTACATTCTTCATCAATATATAACTTAAATCTGGAGTGTTTCCAAAAACCTTTAATTGTAGATCTTTATGTACACTGGGCCAAAGATCTTACTGTTACTCAAAAACAATAAAAGGCAGCATAGAAAGACTAATACTATCATCCTCTTGAGTCCATTTTGAAACTGTATCACTATTCATTTACCATCATCAGATTTGACAGAAGCCTTACAAGTTTCACACAATTGTTCGAACAGAAATATTTCCCTAAAACCATTCACCAAAGTGAGGATAATTAGTTACTGTGAGAACAACAGTAAATTGGTGTTTTCACAGAGATAATTACCCAAATTACATGAGAAGCATAAAAAACAAAAGTAAGATTTCAGCCAATGGAACTCCTGATTAAATTTTTGTCCTTGACTAATAATACTAGCATCTGACATTCTTTCTTGGAAATCTACGTATTATCACTTCCAGGAATCAAGTAAGAGACTGATGTTGTGATAAACCAAGTATTTGATAATGAATCTCTGAAAGCTATCTTAGAGATTGTCAAAGAATCAATGTTAGATCACAGATGCTGTTTTTTGTAACCCTATAGCTGATGTGATGACCAAAACTGGCTAGAACTATCACAATAAGCATTATTTAAATTTTATTATTTTAAATTTTTGCCTCAAAACACAGCTTGTGATCCCACATTGGAATAAGCAATCATAAACCATCCTTTGGAGGCAAAAATTTAAAAATGCTTAGTAATTCATGGAACTGTTTTACAAGTGTGAACTACTATTTATTTAGGAAAAGGGTTAAGAAAAAAAAATAATGACACTTTTCCAAGAATTTCAACCGTCTGCATTATCATGTAAAAATACCAAAACTTCTGGCAGCAAAATTTTCCCATTAAGCAACTGAGTATTTAACCACTTCAATCTTGTTTGACAGGGCTTGATGAGATCTGTCAACCAAGATTGAATTGGTTAAATTTCTAGCTACATTAATCCCTTCACTGCTGCACAATTTGATAAAATCCTGTGCTGATCCATATATTGGGGGAAAACGGGATAAAAGTGAAAAAAATTCAATGGTTTATTTGCAATTCTAAAATTATAATATTAAAACATAATGTGGCAATCTCATTCAGAAACTTGGCATTGAAAGGGTTAACTCTTAACCTGTTGTGTATTTTCATGACTATATTTGATGAAAAATTCATCTATATTTAACTCAAGGAATCATTAGTGAAATAATCCATTCAATTTGGAGGACAAACATTCGATTGAATGTGTTAAAAATATACTTATTTCAGTGAAAAGAGAAATTCTGTCCTGGGCAAGAAAATCAGCCAGCAGCAATAAGGAGTTAAACATTGTTGCTACTTATTTACCCGATGACCCCTCCCACCCACCGACAAATCCACCCAAATCTCATTGGTAAAGAAATCCACTCAAGTACATTACCTCTCTTTTGACAAACCTTCTTTTGAGTCATCTTTAGTTTTCAAGAACATTTAGTATTTCTGTATAAAAACAAAAATAGTGGAACAAATGGATCATGTCATATCATGTCATTGCATTGCATTGCACATCAAAGGAGATATTCAAAGCTTGAATTTCCAGCTTGGCAGATGACTGAATCATGGAACCACAGACGTCCCATTTATATAACAGATAATACCATGCTGTGGTATCTATCCCCTGTATGTGGTATCTCCAAACATAGTATGGATCTATGGCAAAGGGCATTAAAATTTGGGCAAAAAGGTTAAGTGAAAATTTTGCAGGTTAAAATTTCAATATTTTGACATCAGTGTTCAGCAGATTAATGATCATCATCAGAATAAATAAGTTTTCATGATCATGTCCAATAAAAATCTGAGTTTCCATGGTTGTAAAGAATTTTAATGGTGCATACCAACACTGATATTAACCTTTGAAGGCTTAGAGATTTTTACATATTTTTGCTACACTTTGACAGTCTCATACTGTGACTTGGCTGCCTATATAGGCAGCCAAAACTTTCCTAAAAACAACTACCAAGATGCTTAGAATGTAACTTGCGAGTTAACACAAAGACTGCATGTAGGGGCACCTGTCCTGTTGCAAAAAATGTGATCAAAGCCCTTAAGGGTGAAGTTATTAAGTACTCCCTTATCTAACTTCATGTTTTATAATATGCTCAACTAGAATGTATTGAGTTGTAAAACTCAATATCTCTCTCCCTCAAGAGTTACCCAGACTATCAACTGTCTATGATTATTGAAACAAATTAATAAAATTTAATTACATATATTGTTTCTGTAGTATTCCCTCTAATTAAATTCATTTTTTAAAACAATTTTGTCCCATTTGAAAATGTTCGGCAAAAAATGGGAATTATTAGACAATACATATAATCAGCTGATTTATGTTTTGAATGAATTGTCGGTCACTCTACTGAAAATTTATCCTGTGTGTGCATCATAGAAGAGATCTAGTGTTTTCAAGGGAAACTGACAATTTGTGGGCACAGAAAGTATTTTTTTCTACTGGTGGCAAAGCCTAAAGCAAAAGATTTCAGTGCTGTTTATGGGAATCCCTCCAGCAGTGTGTTCACTCTATACCTGATGTAATGGCCCAAATTGGCCATAGGCATTCAATACAATTGTCATTCAAATTTATTTTTCTCATTTTCTGTCTTAACTAGAGGTACTGTGAGCAAACTCACAAAGTGATACCCGCCCCCCCCCCCCCCCCCCCACACGCCTGAAATGTATAAGTTAGATTATCTCACCTTGGAAATGTCAGAAGGGAATTATATTGCTTCATGCACATCTTCATATGGAGTTCTTCCATTGTGTAAAGTTTCATGAAAATTCTTCAAACGGTTTAGGAGGAGTTGCACTTACAAGGATGGACAGACAGTATAAGTTAGATTATCTCTCCTTGGAAATGTCAGAATGGAATTATATTGCTTCATGCACATCTTCATAGGGAGTTCTTCCATTGTGTAAAGTTTCATGAAAATTCTTCAAATGGTTTAGGAGAAGTTGCGCTTACAAGGATGGACAGATGGTATAAGTTAGATTATCTCCCCTTGGAAATGTCAGAACGGAATTATATTGCTTCATGCACACCTTCATATGGAGTTCTTCCATTGTGTAAAGTTTCATGAAAATTCTTCAAACGGTTTAGGAGGAGTTGCGCTTACAAGGATGGACAGACAGACAGATGGACAGGGTGATTCCTATATACCCCCCCCCCCCCCCAAACTTTGTTTGCGGGGGGTATTAAAACATTAAGCTTGTTCAAATGAGGGATTGCAAACTATGTTTTTGAAGCCAAAAATTAAAATATTTAGTTCCTCAAAAAAATTTTCTGCAAGTGTCTATTCAGGTTGGCTAAGGGGTTATACTAACCTTCTAATTTCATTTCTATGATCATATCGAGCTGTTTGACTATCACTGTCAGTGAGCAAAGATGCCTCGAATCCCAAACCCTGAAAAATATCACATGTAATGAAAGAAGTACTACAAACACTAAGCCAAGAAAAGAACATGTCCTTCAGATTCCAAGACCTGAACAATATCAAAATTATCTTCACAGATACCTCAGATTTCAACCTTGAATACAGTCTCACTTACAGAAAGGTTCTCCAACTCTCAAGTTTGGAATAAAATCACATTTAACTCTTTTGCTGCCGAATGCGACTAAAATCGAATTACCCAATCGCTGCCGATTGCGGCTGAAGTTGAAATTTCAAACCAGATAGCAGTACAACTGTTCTAGGGGAAGTAAGTCTCTTATTTTTGTGATTTTCAATGTTGTGGTGTTCTTTTTATTTTCAATGTCAAAGGTCAAGTACAATTGCGTGCTCCACTCGCCCATGCAAGTGAGGTTATAGACTGTATTTTTAAAGCTAAAGATTGTGAATGTGGTTCAAAACTGAAGATGGGGAATCTTTCAATGATATGGCCTGTGATGTGGACATATTAACCCCTCAAGGCCAAGATATGGACGTATTAACCCCTCAAGGTTAAGATTTGGTTCAAAATGATAGTGCTGTTAGAAATTTTGCAGGACTCAAGGTAGAAGTGTGGTCAAAGTCAGCAAATGACCCGATGGATTCTGCCATACCGGCCATGACAAGGCATATTGGTTTTCAATATGCACCACCCACCCCACCCCACCCCAATCAATATAAGGACTATCTGTAATATTTTTCTTTAAATATGCTGATCAGTTTTTACTATCACCACAATAGTAGTACAACATTTAGCATAAAAATCCATTAGTTGGCTACAAATAGTTTGACTTCATCATATAAAACACAAGAATATGGCAATATTTCCTTGCTTTGGTGTGGTGGCCATCTTGGTTGCCATGGTCATGTGACTTTACATGACCGAGTATCAGCATCCATACCTATACCTACCAGCATACCAAGTTTCAGCAAGATATTCCTCTAAACAAAAAAGGTATTCTCCCATATCCCAACTATATGTATTGTTACTGTGTAATTCCACTGAGTGCATGGTAGTGGAATGTAGTGCTGTGGTGCTGTATGGCAGCGAAAGAGTTAACAAATGCAGTGTGTCAAACACCAAATCTGATCAACATCATGCTCATCTGAATGGGCACCTCAAATTAACCCTTTACCCAACTTAACAGTTAAAACCAACAAGGCTATTCAATTAAGAGAGTCCAATTAAATGAGGTTCACTATATCTGAAATATGGCCAGCAAAGCAAATGGTGATGGATGTTCACACTACTGAACAAATGAAACACACACATAGACATGAATTGGCCACATCCACCCACTTAATTTACAAATTTAGCAGTTGAAAAAATATATACATGTATTATTAAAATAAAAAGTTTAAAAACCAGAGGCTCGAAAGAGTCTGTAATTGCTCACCTGGAACTACATATAAAAATGTGATTTCCCATAGGCTTTCCATGGTAACGATGAGCTGCAATTGTGACCATGTTTGCAACATTACATCAACATTACATGAGGATCATTGGTAGATGTCCCAGTCCTCAATCACGTGAAGTTTCAAAACATTTGAATCCATCAAACAGAATCATAGAATGTCTCTGGTGGCCATATTTTCCAACCAACGGGAACAAAAAGAGGATCATTTGTGGAGGGCCTCCTATAGACCATTCCTGCCAAGTTTTGGTTCACGTCAGCTCAGTAATTCCAGAGAGAAGATGAAAATGGGATTTCCCATAGGGTTTTTCTATAGTAACTATAAACTGCAATTGTGGCCATGTTTGCAACACGATCAACATTAAATGAGGAACGTTGGTAGAGGGTGTCCCAGTCATCAACCATGCAAAGTTTCAAAACATTTGGCCCTGTGGTTTCAGAGGAGAAGAGTTTTCAAAATTGACCAATCAGAATCAAAGAATGCTTCTGGCGGCCACGTTTTTCATCCAACAGGAATAAAATGAGTAACAGTTGTAGAGAACCTCTCATAGACCATGCCTGCCAAGTCTGGTTCACATTGGCTCAGTACTTTCAAAGAAGATGATGAAAATGTGATTTCCTATATGGTTTCTATAGTAACTGTAAGCCACAATTGCAGCCATAATTGCAACCCGATGAATATTAAATGAGGATCATTGGTAGATGGGGTTACAGTCATCAGTCACATTAAGTTTCAAAACATTTGGCCTTGTGGTTTCAAAGAAGATTTCTTGAAAATGCACACATTTATGAATTCTGTTTCAACAAAAAAATCAGTAAAAGGTTAAATATTTTGAAAATTACAATTTTTTCAGACAGTATTCTCTTTCAAATAGCTTTGGATAGGTAAAGGGTTAAAGGAAACACATTTTACTCCAATTTTGTCATATCATGATTTATTTTTACTGGACAGCTGCTGGGAAAAGAAAATAAACAAAACTTCCATGCTTTTCCAAACACCAGTCATCAATCAGTATTTCAGATAAGTAACTTGAGAGTAATACATGTATTAACATAATTACAGCTGCACTTGTTTACAGTAGTAGTCAAAATAAGTTGTAGGATAATCCTATAAACTATGTATCATTTCTCTTTCTGCACTGATAAGACCAGAAGCTGACATCATTTTCCGGAAAGCTCTCACTGATAGCTTTCCAGAAAATGTCAGATTCTGATCTTGTCAGTGCAGGAGCAGAAGTTTACTTAGTTTATTGCTGTTATGCTACAACTTATTTTGACTTGTACTGTATACACAATATTTTGGTTTTTTTTACCCAGTTCTCAGTGGAGAAAAATGATAAATTTATACCAATTTGTATATTTTTATACTTACTTACCAATGGCCCAGACATAGCTGGTGCTAACTCTAAAATATCTAGGGCCAAACACAAATTTTGCCCCACAATCCCCAAAATTTGCATGCAAAACCGAAAATTAGAAGTCCTAACTGGTCCTCCATACATTTACCCTCTGTGCATGCGCAGACGTCAGGAAGTGACCAGAATTGGCGCCAACAAAATTCAGCGGGGAGGTATGAGTGCCCACTCATGGGAGGGCCCTTCCCGTCTGGGCCATTTGTAAGTATAAAAATATACAAATTGGTATAAATTTATCATATTTTTACACAGTATACCAATGGCCCAGACATAGCTGAATTGTAAATAGGTGGAGGGCTTAAGACTTCTGAAATAATTCCAATCCTGCAATCCATAATGAAGGAACTTACATGTAGAACAGCTAGGAATTACACGTATGTCTCTCTATACAGTAACAGAGGAGACATATTCTAAACAAGGAACCCAATGAAGTAATTCCTAAATGTAAGTATGAAGACAAGTTCCTAATTTTCCAAGGCTAGCCCAGACTAAGCCTCCAAAATTGAAATGGTGTATCTGAGAATAAGAGAAAATCTCCTACAAACATACACCTTACAATAACATTTCAGCTGTATGCAGAATATAAATACAGATAAAAACAGCATCCTTCAAAGATACATACATTTTAAGCCAGATTATGGGTAAAAACATCCCTCCCCCCCTTTTTTTTTAAAAAACCTTCAAAATAAAAAAGGGGGAGAGTTCTGGAAACAATAAGAGCGGTACCCAATAACAATATAATTAATTGTCGAACACGCACTCAGGTATTAATTCAAGATTAATAAATGGTGCTTAACGTTACTTCAGAAGTTATGGCTATAGCAATGATCCTGGAAATTAATATTGCACAGTAAATAGCATACACCGCAGACAATGTACACAGATACGTCGAAAAACGGTGATTTAAAATGTAACATACACATATCTAATCAAGCCACACTGAACGATTCCTGAAGAGAAAGCACACTTCGTACATGATCCATAGGTGGCCACTGTACAATAAATTCCAGTAACAACACTTTCCAAAGTGAATAATCCGATATCTATGATCATAAAAGCAAGTGTAATATGAGTACCAAACAAAATAGAAACTTGGATCTAGAGATGTACAAAGGTATGATTAACAGGCTCCTACACGGACTGCCCCCAAAATAAATTATAATTTTAAGGTCCACCGAAAACAATAAAGCGTTAGCCTATTAATAACAAGAAGGGTGCCAACGCCCTATAGCTCACCAACATTCCTCTTTGATAGTAACTTTGGCAAACACAAGAACTGTATCAAACAGGCTCATAACATGCGACAAAGCTTACCTAAACACAACCTCTCAAAAGTAAAACACAGAAACTGACATAAACACTAAGTTAAACATGAAATTCTGAGCTAAAGAGAAAACTAAACGCAAATAAAAATGTCAAGAAAAATGTTTAAAATGCAGGGTATGAGGGGTTAATCATGGAACAATGATACTGAGGAACATGTATGATGAATATAAGTGCCATGGGAAGAAAAGGAACACAGCAGCTGACCTAAACACTAAGTTAAACATGAAATTCCGAGCTGAACAGAAAACTAAACGCAACTAAAAATGTTATGAAAAATGTTTAAAATGCAGGGTATGAGGGGTTAATCATGAAACAATGATACTGAGGAACATGTATGATGAATATAAGTGCCATGGGAAGAGAAGGAGAACAGCAGATGACCTAAACACTTAGTTAAACATGAAATTCTGAGTTAAACAGAAAACTAAACGCAACTAAAAATGTGAAGAAAAACGTTTAAAATGCAGGGTATGAGGGGTTAATCATGAAACAATGATACTGAGGAACATGTATAATGAATATAAGTGCAATGGGAAGAGAAGGAGCACAGCAGCTGACCTAAACACTAAGTTAAACATGAAATTCCGAGCTAAACAGAAAACTAAACGCAACTAAAAATGTCAAGAAAAATGTTTAAAATGCAGGGTATGATGGGTTAATCATGGAACAATGATACTGAGGAATATGTATGATGAATATAAGTGCCATTGGAAGAGAAGGAGCACAGCAGCTGACCTAAACACTTAGTTAAACATGAAATGCTGAGCTAAACAGAAAACTTAACGCAACTTAAAATGTCAAGAAAAATGGCTAAAATGTAGGGTATGAGGGGTTAAATCATGGTAAAATGATAATAATCATCATATAGCAGCATTATAAAAGCCATGATATGGAAATAGGGCGAATAAGTGACCTAAACATAAACTTTAACATTATTGGACACGTACGCTGACGCCAACGCCGACCGATCGAGCCATGCCATAAGCTCACACAACTAAAGTTGGTGAGCTAATAATGCGCGATTGCATATATATTAGCATGTAATCATCTGAATACCAGTTAATTCGTTATGCAGCCTGTGAGGTACTCAAGAGTAGCAATTTAATTGTGATAATCTATAAATAAACGCTTGTATATAACAAATCAACCAAACTAATAAGGCATTAATTCAGCTAAAAAGCGGATGAGCCCATTAGGTCGCCACAGAACACTACAAAAATGCCTAAAATGCATGTATTACAATAATAAAGCTTGCGGGAAGAGAACTATGTCTTGCCCGGTAATTGCTTATAACACATAAGGAAGTGTCTGAGTGTGTGTGTGTGTGGAGGGGGGGGGGGGGGGGGGGTGAGGGGGGGGGGGGTGAGGGGGGGGGGGGGGGTGAGGGGAATTCGAAGTCATAACAAAATCTCCTCACCCGCATTATTCAATCGTACTTGTGTCAGTTAACAGAAAAATATAAGAACCACAATGGTTCTCTCATGGTGGGGGGGAATTCGAAGTCATAACGAAATCCCCTCACCCGTATCATTTAATCGTACCTGTGTCAGTTAAGATAAAAAATATAGGAACCCGAAATGGTTCTCTCACGTCTAACCACTCCATATGCCACTATGGATGGAGAGGAACGTGAAGAATAAACATCCCCTGAAAGAAGACCCTCTCTGGGAGAAAGCTTCTGGGGAGCGTCACATAACCGACACTATAGAATATTGATCCAAGATTCTTGTGACAACAGAGGCACTACCAGTAGGATTCACTGGTTAAACTTAAACATAAGCTATTGAATCAAATGAATAGGAGGATACGCATATCCTATTATTCGTCCCCATGAAATTGCAGAGCGTCTACTGCCTGCGCTCAATAATCAGGGCATGGCGACACAAATGACGGTAACAAATGTTCCGGTGCGTCGCAAACTAAGAATCATGGGGTGATCCCACTGGTAGCAAAACTGTACAAATAAACGCATGTTGAGCGTCCATACATATGAAACAGGCGACCTTTCCGAGGAGCGAGTCTGCTAGTACATTCAGACGACCCAGTATATGACAGATAGAGAGACATGAAAATGATTTTCCGTTAGGTATTATAACAAAAGTGAATGGGTGCTGCCCTGGTTCCTGATGTACGCTACCACTATTGAGTTGTTCAACAAACTCTGAACAAGCGTAAATGCATTGATGTAGCGCTAACAATATTGACATCATTCTTGATGATTATGTGTTTCTACAGGAACCGAGGATCTCAGACCCCTGCAATTATAGTCTATAGGACTCAGGGCCGTGCCCCAAACTATTGACTCATACCCGTCATGATTGTGAAAGCCGGATCTGGCAGTTGCAGCGGAACTAATGAGTTAACCACTGAAAATATGCCTCAATATGGACATTTTTGTTTACTAAATCCGTTAAAACAATACTGGTCCTGAGCGAATGCATTGTCACACTCCAGTTCTGTGTAAGAATAACTGGAGGGGTGTGTGCATAAGCGACCCATCTAAACAAGATGCGTAGCCGCTCAGCACATCTCCATCAGTCGCATAAAACTAATTCGTTCTGGATAATGGCAGTTGAACCAGATTGTTATGAGACATTACCAAGTTAATATTCGAGTGACAGCGCAGGGCTCTATCTCTAGACCAAAGCTAGCCTTAGATCTATGCTTATAGCATAGTCAATCACTCGAACACTCATTTAACTGACTAAATGATAACTATAAATAAACTTTTAGAGCTTTGATAAACTTGTTAACAAGCTCCAGTCTATTATCTGTGAGAACGAGCTCTTAGGCTTGGGTACGAGTAACAGGTGGCTACAGAATTCCAGAGAATCTTGATTCTCGACGACCTCTATTAACATCATTGTCAAGAGAACCTTTACCTCCGATTGGAGAGACTCTTATGCAAGGGTTAGATGGAAGCATTGACAATCAGACATTAATTTAGTTGTGATTCTCTCGGAAAGATAGCCGCAGGCCTTCCGAAACCACACTTCTGAACTACTAGTCTCCGTAAGTTATCCAGATTGATGCTCATCTTGATAACCATCCATCAACCGCAAAACAACAGAGGTCCTAACTCACACCTGTAGCACCTGTGAGGCCAACGGAAGGAGGAACTGCGTCTCATTCATGAAGAGCCTTGGCCCAGCAGTTTAGGGGCATCTGAGTGGAAGTCTCGATCAGACGTAAGCCCCGTAATCGAGTCACTATATGACGATCCCTAGAGTAATTATAGGAGAGAAAACTATACCCTCACGAGGAGTCCTTATAGGCGACCTTCTGTCTAGGACGTCCTCTCTTACTCCTTTCTGCTAATGCGTGTCGAATATACGTCGACATAAGGAGCAGAGTATTGATGCTTTTTTTGTAGCTTGTCCATAAACCAATGAAAGCTTATCGTCAAAAACTTAGTGTCCGCAAACCGGAGCAACTCTAAGAGAGTTTTTCACCTTGTAATCTATTAAGGATGACGACACAAGGGCTCTGTCACGTCTATTTAACTCTGAATTAGCAACTTGTTAAGACAGAGTTATACGTGATAAATATATAGCCCTGGAAAGGACTCTAAATGAGGTACAAATGTCCTCCAATTCCTTTCCGTAGAGATGTAGCGTCAGTTCTTAAAGGTGATCTGCATAATACAGTGAGTCTAAATTTGCTCTGAATGAATAAATGTCGTCTCAATTGTGACCATGCGAATAATGAATGACGAAGGTAAGGCCATAGCTAGGTCCTTAGCCTACTCATTCAAATGCAGGAGAACTCGCAATACATCTTCACTGTTTTCCGACCAGCGGAACTACAGAAGATGACAAGAAACCGCCTTACTTCTTTCCACTTGAAAGTTGAATGTGGAGTCGTCTAAAAGGCCAAAAGCTTGCAACACCTGTCTACACTTAACCGGAAAAGACATTCCTTCTCTTCTCCGGATAATTTAGCATGCAACAATGCTAGCGGTTTCTTGTAAATAGACGCAGCATTCTGATTTGTTGGAACACATTCAGGGTAGTGTTGATGGAATAAATCCTCTCAAACCTGTATTATTCTGAATGTGGAGGGTAAATCCCCTCCATATCCCTTCATCATTCGTCTGAATCAGTTGAAATCATGGTCAACGGCATCTGAATGCGCAGATAACTGGACCGACCCAGCACCATGCAACAGCTCAGATTTTGAGACTGCCGTCGATTGCTTCTGCACTTGCTGGGATGCTGCGAGGAGCTGCGCATATGTGTCAGCAAAACCCTAAAGGGAGGCCTAAGGAGCAGCGGTCTTTTGGCCGCCGGTTGCTAACGGGACAGTATGTCTGAGACGGCACCTTTCTCCGGACGTCCCAATATATGAGGCCACGTCTAAGCTATTGAATAGTACTATTTTTGAGCTGTCGCAGCATTCTGATTCTCAGGAACAAACTCAGGGAAGTATAGATGCATAAGCTCTATCGCCACCCTGTTGTTCCGAAAAGGAAGGGTAATTCTCCTCCAAATCCCTTTCATCCTCCAACTGAATCAGATTATACTCACGGCCATCGGCATCTGAACACGCAGATGACTGGACCGACCCAGCACCTTCTGACAGCTCAAGTTCTGAGACTGCCGTCGTCTGCTTCTGCATTTGCTGGGATGCTGCTCAATCTGTGACAGCAAGTCCGTTACGGAGGTCTAAGGAGCAGCGGTCTTCTGTTGCATGGCCGCCGGCTGCTCCTGGGACAGTGTGTCCGAGATGGCTCTTTTCTGCAGACGTCCCTATAAATGAGGCCTCATCTCCTTGGCTACTGTATGGTGTGACATCACTGACGAAGAGTGACTTTCTCGGTGATGCAGGCTGCATATCAGAAGTCACGTAGCCAAGGTGTGGTCATGTGTGCTTTGGTAGATGTTGAAGAAGCCATAATTATAGCCGACCTCGGCTGTAAACTGAATGGAGTGTCCCGGACGGGAGGCGTGGACGTATGCTCCGACTGACGCAAGTTCCGATCCATAACATCTGGCCCCAGATGTTATAATAAAAAAGAGAGGGGGGGGGGGGGTGGCGGGGCCCTCTCTCGCTTGCGGTCCTTCAGACCTTGCCGAGCTTCTTGCTGAACTTGCCGGCTTCTTCTTTCCGTCGTCGCAAGGTGAGCCTTATGTTGATATTATATTATAGTGCTCGCTCTACCCTTTCCACTCTCCTTGACCGCAACGGACATACCCGGCGTCATGGTACCCTCAGGCGGTGTACCGCTTCACCGGTCGAGCTAGCTGGCGACAGGGATTTGAAACCACACTGTGGTTTACTGCCCTGTCTAATATTCATGAGCACTTTTGCCGCTAGCTCTGATTGACTAATTAATGCGACGACAGAAGCACACTATCTGACAGCGTCATGTAAACATCACCATGTTCTTGTTCCTCTGTAAATATAAACTAATAAACTAGAGCAATCTAGGGCGAGAGGACCGGCGGCAGCCTCTCATTATGAGAGGACCCGCAGTGGTCCCTCGAAAACAATGTACCGTGACACCCATCAGCAACGTTTGTCATCCCATGCGACACATATGAGCAAGAATTAGTAGAAGTACACCAACTACAAGCAAGGCAACCTACAAGAAAATAAGAGGAACGACTTCCTCGCCTTGCTTAAGAGCAATATGCTTTCATAATGAAGCAGACTAAGTCGATTGTACTCCCACCAATTCCACATTAAATACAAATAAAAAGATACATAACAAAAACATTCAAAATATAAATCGAAAAATAGTTTACACCAAAAAAATTTTCGAAAAATTTTGACAAGAGCCCAAGTTCCCAAAGGGAACGAAGTGCCCAAATGTATCCCAAAAGAGCCCAAGTGTGGACAAAATTAATTTTTTCCTCCCAAAAATTAACTGCCACACTACGGGACTGTATAATGTATCTTACAACAGACCTACCATATCAGAAATAGGAACCTACACATAAATAACAAATGTTGCTAATGTAAACAACGGCAAACTGAAAACCGGAAACGAGACCCCAGGCAACAAGGCCCGAAGTCAGTAACAGATTTTTGAACTATCCGATATAAGGCAAAATCTTCATCAGAAGAAAAAACAATACATTGGAAGTATAATGCATGAGTAAAAATGCCTAAACACCCTAAGGGTGAGGACGTAACCCTGGGGAAATACAGAAAAAACTTTCTGTATAACACGTTAAACTCCCAAGAAATTTTATTCAAAACATTAAAAAAAACAAGCCAAAAAGTTTGGGAGTTTAACAGGGTGGATCAAGGGAGGTTAGGGAAGGAATACTTAACCAACAGTGGAAAAATCATTATCAACAATGATGACGTCAGGCTCATGTCCCGAAATTAGGGAACATGAACTAAGTTTTATAAATATTATGAAATTACAGCCCTGAATGTTTTCAAACCACCATTTCTTTTTTCCTTCATCCAATTGTGTTCTTGGATCCACCAATTTAACCAGTGATTTGTGTCTGGCATCATTATTAATTGAGATTTAAAAAGCACAAAAGTCAGTTTCTTGTTATCTGACAAGGGCCAAACAAAGAATGATGTCTGCGCCAATTCCAGTCACTTCCTGACGTCTGCGCATGCACAGAGGGTAAATGTATGGAGGACAAGTTAGGACTTCTAATTTTCGGTTTTGCATGCAAATTTTGGGGATTAGGGGGCAAAATTTGTGTTTGGCCCTAGATATTTCAGAGTTAGGACCAGCTATGTCTGGGCCATTGGTATACTGTGTAAAAATATGGAACCAACCCAAGTATTTTGCTGACAGTACCAATCTTCGTGCAGACAGAAGAGGCATTGGGTTAAGCATTAGAATATAGCCTCTGGCAGCCACATATTTCCATCCTCTCATAGACCATTCCTGCGAAGTTTGGTTCACGTCGGCTCAGTAGTTCCAGAGAAGAAGATGAAAATGTGATTTCCCATAGGGTTTCTATAGTAACCACAAGCCGTAATTGCAGCCATGTTTGCAACCCGATCAACATTAAATGCAGATCGTTGGTAGAAAGTGTCGCAGTCATCAACCATGCAAAGTTTCAAAACATTTGGCCCTGTAGTTTCAGAGGAGAAGATTTTTCAAAATCAGAATCAAAGAATGCCTCTGGCAGCCATGTTTTCAAACCCATGGGATCAAAACGAGGATCGTTTGTAGAGGACCCCCCATAGACTATCCCTGCCAGGTTTGGTTCATGTCAGCTCAGTAGTTCCAGAGAAGATGATGAAAATGTGATTTCTCATAAGGTTTCTACAGTAACTATAAGCCGCAGTTGTGGCCATGTTTGTGACCCAATCAACATTAAATGAGGATCGTTGGTAGAGGGGGTCCCAGTCATCATTTATGTGAAGTTTCAAAACATTTGGCCTGGCAGTTTCAAAGGAGAAGATTTTTGAAAATCCACCAACCAGAATCAAAGAATGCCTCTGGAAGCCATGTTTTTCATCCGACGGGAACAAAATGAGAATCGTTTATAGAGGACCTCCCATAGACCATTCCTGCCAAGTTTGGTTCACACCGACTCAGCGGTTACAGAGAAGAAGATGAAAATGTGAAGAGTTTACGGTTGCCGGACGTAGGACGACGACAGACACCAAGTGATGAGAAAAGCTCACATGGCCTTTTAGGCCAGTTGAGCTAAAAAAAACAAATCATGTGACTCCTTCAATAGAACAAGCTCTTTGAGCTCATTCCAGAGGGTGATATATGATTTTGTTGAAATATTTAGAAAAATTTGAAGAAAAAAACATTAATTAAAACAATAAATTTTGATGTCCGAACACTCTCTGTCCGCATCAATTGTGGGGGTTGATGATGTCACAGCACACCATCCTATAGGGTGGGGAAGTAAAATAGCTGACCTCTGTGCAGAGAGAGACACACTCTGTGCAGGCTTAACTGGTAGAGTGCTAAATTATTTTTGGTCATCCAAATTTGTCCACGTCTATTTGCCTTGTTACAATTTATGGGAGAGGGCCTTGGGGCACTCTCCCATAAATTGTAACAAGGCAAATCCTCACAGACTAAATTATTTCAATTCAAAAATTATATGACTCACATCCATAGAATATGAAGCCATTAAGTTGCAGCACCTGCACTTCAGAATAAAGACCAAATATGGGCTTCCTGCACTCTACCAGTTAAGATCCCTTCATAGCATTCGAGAAGAGCAAGGCCACAAAGCTGCTGCTGCTACGAAGGTCATCCCTCACACCTGCACCATTGGGCCAAGGAGATGCATTAATATAAGTTGCATAACTTGCTCACCAATCCTTGTAAAACAAATAAGCTTAAAACAAATTTTGATATTGTGTACATTCGGTAACAGGTTAAGCAAGACCATTTGTTCTGCCACCTTCTGGTTATGTTGAAGGTTGTCATCCACATCTGAATAAAACAAATAGTGGCAGACCTTGAACAACACAGCATTAGTTAAGTCTAACAAAGTATAATGGGTGTGTTATACTTCAACAGCACAGAGTTTGTTTAGTCCAACAAAATATAATCAATGTTAAGCTGAACTCACCTTTATCAGTTCAATAATATCTCTTGGACCAGTAATTTCAGTATCATACGTAAATTTTCCTTTTTTGGTTGACAATGCAACAGACGCTGAAAAAATACCTTTTGCCTTTACAAGATTAGATTCTATCAAGTGCACACATGATGAACAAGTCATTCCCTCTACCTGTAAAAAACAATACGGCATTCCATAAGACACAAAAGACAATCAAGTATTAACCCATGAACGCCTGGACATGATTATATTTTTGGGGCTACAAACTGATACTTTACTACTCTCTGGCTTTGCAGTTGTTTCTAGGAAAGTCTGTGCTGCCCACACAGGCAGCCAAGACTTTTCTAGAAGCAACTGCTGAGGTATTTAGAATATAACTTGTAAGTGTACTTAAAGTCTACATATTGGGACCTGAGTTTTTTTTTGTGCAGTAAGAAGTGATCCAAGTCAGAATTAGGCCTTTAACCCAGGCCTGGAAATAACAATTGAATGATCATTTAAGTTATGCGGAGGTTACATCAATTGTAAAATATGTGACTAAACTACAGGTTACAACGAAATAATACAATATAAATTAAATTTCTAACATGAATGTTTGGCCTGTCTGACTTGACACTTAATCAGGGATAACTTGACTCAAACATAGCACATTGCAACCACATATCAATATGAAAGTGTCAATGACACTGTAGCTCAACTTGTTTAAGATATGTACATGTATAGTATGTGACACAGCAATGACAAACATCTAGGTAATGACCTGATAACAAAGGTACATGTAACAAATATATAGGTAAAGTACTGTAAAGGTGGGGTGACAGTTAGATGCTAAACTAGAAAAGAAATCTTTGAGTCCCAGAGTGGGTCTGATTGAACCCCAAAATCAACGTTCATCTGATTTGCATAATTTCTGCCTGAGAAAAAAACCTGTATTATATGTGATGTATTCCATATTACTAAACATTCAAACAAAAATTAATTCAAATTAGAACTTTCATACAGAAGTTCTGTACAAAAAACTGATTGTACTAATTTTGGTACAAAATGGCCACCCGCAGCCATCTCGAATTTCGGACCGCACCCAAAAACACCCATTCTCGTCCCAAGGCGATAACAAAGGTACCCAAGACATTTCGTGAAGATCGGTTCATAAATACAGCCTCCAGCCTTAGCCGTATTGACATGTGCACTTACAGTGTATAAGTAAAACTGAATAAATTAAAGTTCATCTAATTTGCATAATTTCTGCACAAGAAAAAAACACGTATTATATGTGATGTATTCCATTTTACTAAACATTCATACAAAAATTTATTCAAATCAGAACTTTCATACAGAAGTTCTGTACAAAAAACTGATTATACTAATTTTGGAATAAAAAGGCTGCTGGTGGCCATCTTGAATTTCAGACCGCACCCAAAACCACTCGTTCTTGTCCCAAGGTGATAACAAAGGGACCCAAGAAGTTTTGTAAAGATCGGTTCATAAATGCGGCCTCTAGCCCGAGCCGTATTGGCATTTGCAGTAACAGTGCTGAAAGTAACACTAAATAGATCAAAGTTAGTCAAATTGGCATAATTTATGCACAAGAAAAAAAACCGTATTATATGTGATGTATCCCATGGTACTAAACATTCACACAAAAAATTATTCAAATCAGTGCTTTCATATGGAAGTTCTGCGCAAAAATCTGACTGCACCTAATTTTGTACAAAATGGCTGCCACTGGCCAACTTGAATTTCAGACCGGACCCCAAAACACTTGTTCTCATCCCACGGTGATAACAAAGGTACCCAATAAGTTTCGTAAAGATCGATTCATAAATACGGCCTCTAGCCCAAGCCGTATTGACATTTGTAGTAACAGTGCTGAAAGTAACACTAAATAAATCAAAGTTAGTCTAATTTGCATAATTTACGCATGAGAAAAAAAACCCCGTATTAAATGTGATGTATCCCATGGTACTAAACATTCATACAAAAAATTATTCAAATCAGAGCTTTCATATGGAAGTTCTGCAGAAAAATCTGATTGCACCTAATTTTGTACAAAATGGCTGCCAGCGGCCGTCTTGAATTTCTGACCGGACCCCAAAACACTCGTTCTCATCCCACGGTGATAACAAAGGTACCCAAGAAGTTTCGTAAAGATCAGTTCATAAATACAGCCTCTAGCCCGAGCCGTATTGAATTGTTGACGGACAGATGGACAACTGGCCATGGCATAAGCTCAAATTTGACTTACGTCAAAGTTAGCACACCATTTACATCTTTACAGAATTTTTGTCAAAATAAATAGCAACTACTAATGTACTGTCTCTTCAAAGCAAGGTCGTGCTTCAGTTATTTAAGAATTGAATGCAATTTTTATAATCTTTATTGGAGTATGAACGTGTGGGAATGGGTACAAATTATGTATGAATCCCAAAGGGAATCATACAATTTGTACCCATTCCCACACATTCATACTCCAATAAAGATTATAAAAATTGCATTCAATTCTTATAATTACATTCCATAACTGTTTAAACTACTTTTTACCAAACAACAAAGCAGAAACAAACACTGCCCGAATTACATTCTGTCAACTGCGCTCTACCGTAAATGCAGGTCAAAGTTCGACCAAATGTATTCATTGGAAAATGAATTACATTTGGTCATGACATTTTCATCCAGCTGACCAATGGGAATTGAGTATTGGGACCCAAAACGTATAAATACATTAACAATGTAATTATTGCTATTTATTTTGGAAAAAATTTTGTTATGGCGTAAACAGTATGTTCACGTAGTAGGACAAAGAAGGTGTCAAAGCATCCCAAAACCCTTTTTGTACAGGTTACCACTGTGTTATATATTATATTATACCTGCTAAGAGGTTACAATATAAGAGCTTTATTTCCAGGTCTGTTAGCCTCCAACACACTCATGTCAAAATGACGAAATTTAAAGTAGCAAATTTTTCCCATAATGCAACTAGAAATGTAATCACACCAATCTTATTTGATAGAGCATGATGAGCTCTGGCAAACAAGATCAAATTGGATAAATTTCTGGTACCAAAATGGAGAAGATGTGCAAGTTAAAATTTTGTGTTTTGATCTCAGTGTGCAGGAGGCTAAGGAATAACATTTTTTTTGACAATGATTTCAACACTAAGGAATGTTATCAGCAGAGATGGAAAGGGGGGGGGGGTCACTAAAATGCCTGAACTTCCTGTGCCACATGCTTGAAACCACTATCAATACTAGTTTATTTCATAACAATGATTAATTAGGCTTTTCTCTCTGGAAAAGACTATTATTTTTCTACGGATTTTTATTTTTTTTTTTTCAGGTGTTTTTTTTTCCACACATTTTGTCCGCACTATTCAGAAGCCATTTTCGAACCGATTTTCACAAAAGTTTGCACACTCATAGACAGTCACAAAATCTAAAAATGTACCAAAGCGGAATTTTCGATTTAACCCTTATTTCACCAGAATTGGCAAAAAACTGTCAAAATTAAGGTTTATAGGCACTTTCTTGAACCTCGTCTTGTAGATTTTTTTTAAACATTCATCATTGTTAAACCTGTCTGTGACACGACCATTCATATACAAGAGATATTAGGCGATGCATATGTTAACCCTCTACAGGCTGCCAAACATCGACATTTTGATGAAATGGGCTGTTTTGGGGCCCCTGAAGCACCCAAACGATACTCGAGAGAGAAACATAACTTCATTTGTTGGAAGTGGGATCCACCGTGGATCATTTTTGTAAGTAATAAGGATATTCAAAAAACCAAGTGTTAACCCGTTTTGGGCTGGTTAAACAGCAATACCCACCAAAAGCTCAAACATTCATGTTTTCTGTGCATTTCTCTAAACAAGTCTTGTAGATTTTCAATAAAAATTGATCACTCCCAGGTCTTGGTGTGACATTACAAGTTGCATGGACAAAATATTCCGGTCAGCATTAGTTGACCATCCCCGGGTTGCAAACTTAATGAAAGTGTCAATGACACTGTAGCTCAACTTGTCAAGACAAAGACATGTACATGTATAGTATGTGACACAGCAATGACAAACATCTAGGTAATGACCTGATAACAAAGGTACATATAAAGTATTGTAACAGTCTGTACATAAATACTGACCGTTGCCTGTAACAAATGTACAGGTAAAGTATTGTAAAGGTGGGTGACAGTCAGATGCTAAACTAGAAAAGAAATCTTTGAGTCCCAGAGTGGGTCTGACTGAACCCCAAAATATTTGTTCTCATAGCACAGTGATAACAAAGGCACCCCAAAACACACTCATTCCTGTCCCAAGGTGAAAACAAAGGTACCCAAGAAGTTTCGTGAAGATCAGTTCACAAATATGAGCTGTGTAGAAGTTGTGACAAAAAACTGATTGGACCTAATTTCGGTACAAAATGGCCACTGGCAGCCATCTTGAATTTTGGACCGCATCCAGAAACACTCGTTCTCGTCCCAAGGTGATAACAAAGGTACCCAAGAAGTTTTGTGAAGATCGGTTCATAAATGCAGACTCTAGCCCAAGCCGTATTGACATGTGTACTTACTGTGTGTAAGTAGCACTGAAAAAATCAAAGTTCATCTAATTTGCATAATTTCTGCACGAGAAAAAAACCTGTATTATATGTGATGTATCCCATGGTACTAAACATTCACACACAAAATTATTCAAATCAGCGCTTTCATTTGGAAGTTCTGTGCAAAAATCTGATTGCACCAAATTTTGTACAAAATGGCTGCCATCGGCCATCTTGAATTTCGGACTGGAATCAAAAACACTCGTTCACGTCCCACGGTGATAACAAAGGTACCCAAGGAGTTTCGTAAAGTTCAGTTCATAAATACGGCCTCTAACCCGAGCCGTATTGGCATTTGCACTTACAGTGCTGAAAGTAACACCAAAAAACATCAAAGTTAGTCTAATTTGCATAATTTCTGCACGAGAAAAAAACCTGTACTATATGTGATGTATTCCATGTTACTAAACATTCATACAAAAATTTATTCAAACCAGAACTTTCATACAGAAGTTCTGTACAAAAGACTGATTGAACTAATTTTGGTACAAAATGGCTGCTGGTGGCCATCTTGAATTTCGGACCACACCCAAAAACACTCGTTCTCATCCCACAGTGATAACAAAGATACCCAAGAAGTTTCGTAAAGATCGATTCATAAATACAGCCTCTAGCCTGAGCCGTATAGAAGTTGTGTACAAAAAACTGATTAGACCTAATTTCGGTACAAAATGGCCACTGGCAGCCATCTTGAATTTTGGACCGCACCCACAAACACTCGTTCTCGTCCCAAGGTGATAACAAAGGTACCCAAGACGTTTCGTGAAGATCGGTTCATAAATACAGACTCTAGCCCGAGCCGTATTGACATGTGTACTTACTGTGTGTAAGTAGCACTGAAAAAATCAAAGTTCATCTAATTTGCATAATTTCTGCACGAGAAAAAACCCCGTATTATATATGATGTATCCCATGGTACTAAACATTCACACAAAAAATTATTCAAATCAGCGCTTTCATATGGAAGTTCTGTGCAAAAATCTGATTGCACCAAATTTTGTACAAAGTGGCTGACATCGGCCATCTTGAATTTCGGACCGGACCCAAAAACACTCGTTCTCGTCCCACGGTGATAACAAAGGTACCCAAGGAGTTTCGTAAAGATCGGTTCATAAATACGGCCTCTAGCCCGAGCCGTATTGGCATTTGCACTTACAGTGCTGAAAGTAACACCAAAAAACATCAAAGTTAGTCTAATTTGCATAATTTACGCACGAGAAAAAAACCCGTATTATATGTGATATATCCCATGGTACTAAACATTCATACAAAAAATTATTCAAATCAGAGCTTTCATATGGAAGTTCTGTACAAAAAAAAAATTTCTGCATCGTCGGTACAAAATGGCTGCTGGCAGTCATCTTGAATTTCGGTCTGCACCCAAAAACACTCGTTCTCATCCCACGGTCATAAAAAAGGTACCCAAGAAGTTTCGTAAAGATTGGTTCATAAATACGGCCTCTAGCCCGAGCCATAGCAGCTTGGCACTTACAGCTCTGAAAGTAACACTAAATAAATCAAAGTCAGTCTAATTTGCATAATTTACGCACGAGAAAAAAACCCGTATTATATGTGATGTATCCCATGGTACTAAACATTTATACAAAACTTTATTCAAATCAGAACTTTCATACAGAAGTTCTGTACAAAAAACTGATTTTTGCATCATCGGTACAAAATGGCCGCTGGCAGCCATCTTGAATTTCGGACCACACCTAAAAACACTCGTTCCCATCCCAGGGTCATAACAAAGGTACACAAGAAGTTTCGTAAAGATCGGTTCATAAATACGACCTCTAGCCCGAGCCATAGCCAATTGTTGATGTACGGACAGACGGACGGATGGACAGACAGACAGACGGACGGATGGAGAGACGGACGACGGGCCATGACAATAGCTCAAATTTGACTTCGTCAAAGTTGAGCTAAAAATTGTGATAAAATGGGCTGTTTTAGGACACCAACAGCACCCAATGGGTATACCACAGAGAACGGTACCTTCTTTTATCGATCACAAAATTGATAGAAAAACATTTTTGTAAGTGGTAAGGGTATTCAAAAGTCGAAGTCTTAACCAATTTGGGGCTGGTTAAAGAGAGATACCCATTAAAATCTTAAAGGCCCATTTTCTGTGGATTTCTCTAAAAACATCTTGTAGGTTTTCCAGAAAAATTGGTTATTCGCAGGTCTTGGTATGACATTACAAGTTGCAAGGACAAAATATTCCGGTGAGCATTTATTAACCCTCTACAGACTGCCAAGCATCGTAATTTTCAGAAAATGTGCCATTTTCGGGCACCCACAGTGTACCTGAGAGACAAACATAATCTCCTTTGTTGGACGTGGAATTCACTGAGGACCATTTTTGTAAGTAATAAGGTTATTCAGAAAACCAAGTGTTAACCCGTTTTGGACTGGTTTAAGAGTGATTCCCCTCAAATGCTTAAATAATTATGTTTTACGTGGATTTCTCGAAAAATGTCGTGTAGATTTCCAAGAAAAAACTAGTCATTCGCAGGTCTTGGTGAGACATTACAAACTGCAAGGACAAACTAGTTGACCTCCGTGACCTTGACCCATATTTTGAACCTCCATCGGGTGTCGACTCATTTGGTGTTGGTCCCAGGTCCATAGGTCATACCACGCTTGAGATATGGGCGTGACCCACTTTAAAAAAATGTGGCCACGCCCACTTTTTTACGTCAAAATGCATGTATGTACGTCAGGAATACTTTAGGGGATCAAAAAATGTGATTTCCAGCAATTCTGAAAAATGCACTCAATGACCCCTAGGTGACCTCCGTGACCTTGACCCATATTTTGAATCTCCATCAAGTGTCGACTCATTTGGTGTTGGTCCCAGGTCCATACGTCATACCACGCCTGAGATATGGGCGTGACCCACTTTCAAAAAGCCACGTCCACTTTTTTTTACGTCAAAATGCATGTGTGCATGTCAGGAATACTTTAGGGGGTCAAAAAATGTGATTTACAGCAATTCTGAAAAATGCACTCAATGACCCCTAGACGACCTCCATGACCTTGACCCATATTTTGAACCTCCATCGAGTGTCGACTCATTTGGTGTTGGTCCCAGGTCTGTAGGTCATACCACGCCTGAGATATGGGCGTGACCCACTTTCAAAACACCCCTACAGACACCCCTGGTACCCCAGGAATCTGAAAAACATAGGTGGCCGAGAACTTGTGGCTGTCTATCAGAATGCCAAAAATCAGCGAGATAGGGCAATACGTTTTCGAGTTATCTTGCGGACAAAATAGTGATGAGAAGAAGAAGAAGAAGAAGAAGAAGAAGAAGAAGAAGAAGAATAAGAAAGAAGAAAAAAAACAGAAGAAGAAGAATAAAATAGGCTATTTTCAGCCCCTCACAGCACCCAACCTGTAGCTGGGAAATAAACATAACTTCTTTTATTGGAAGTGGAATTCACCAATGATCATTTTTGTAAATAATAAGGGTATTTTAAAAAAAGCCTTAACCCATTTGGGGCTGGTTAAACAGCGGTATCCATCAAAGGATTAAAATTTCATGTTTTCCCTGGATTTCTTTAAAAACATTTTGTAGATTTCAAGAAAAAATGGCCATTCACAGGTCTTAGTGTGACATTACAAGTTACATGGACAAAATATTCCGGTGCGCATTTGTTAACTCTCCATGAAATGCTAAACATTAAAATGTTAAAAAAATGGGCTGTTTTCAGATACCAAGAGAACCTAATGGATATGTAACAGAGAAACATAACTTTTACTGCACGTAGAATTCACAGAGGATCAGTTTTGTAAGTATTAAGGGTATTTAAAAGAATGAAACTTAACCCATTTTGGACTGGATAAGGAGAGATGCCCCTTAAAAGCTTAAAATTTACATTTTCCGTGGATTTCGCAAACTGCTTGTTGGCGATTTTCAAGAACAACTGGACATTGGCAGGTCTTACAAATAGCATAGATAGAATATTCCGCTAGTCGTTTGTTAATCCCTTTACAGGCTGCTAAACGTCAAAATTTTGATAAAATAGGCTGTTTTCGGGCAGCAAATGGGTATGTAATAGATAAAAATGAAAGTGTCAATGACACTGTAGCTCAACTTGTCAGACATGTACATGTATAGTATTTGACACAGCAATGACAAACATCTAGGTAATGACCTAATCACAAAGGTACATATAAAGTATTATAACGGTCTGTACATAAATACTGGCCGTAGCCTGTAACAAATGTATAGGTAAGGTATTGTAAAGGTGGGTGACAGTCAGATGCTAAACTAGAAAAGAAATCTTTGAGTCCCAGAGTGGGTCTGACTGAACCCCAAAATATTTGTTCTCATAGCACAGTGATAACAAAGGCACCCCAAAACACACATTCCTGTCCCAAGGTGAAAACAAAGGTACCCAAGAAGTTTCGTGAAGATCAGTTCATAAATAAGAGCTGTATAGAAGTTGTTACAAAAAACTGATTGGACCTAATCTCGGTACAAAATGGCTACTGGCAGCCATCTTGAATTTTGGACCGCACTCAGAAACATTCATTCTCGTCCCAAGGTGGTAACAAGGGTACCCAAGAAGTTTCGTGAAGATCGGTTGATAAATACAGCCTCTAGCCCAAGCCGTATTGACATGTGCACTTACAGTGTATAAGTAGCACTAAATAAATCAAAATTCATCTAATTTGCATAATTTCAGCACGAGAAAAAAACCCATACTATACATTCATACAAAAATTTATTCAAATCAGAACTTTCATACAGAAGTTCTGTACAAAAGACTGATTGCACTAATTTTGGTACAAAATGGCTGCTGGTGGCCATCTTGAATTTCGGACCACACCCATAAACACTCGTTCTCATCCCACGGTGATAACAAAGGTACCCAAGAAGTTTCGTAAAGATCGGTTCATAAATACGGCCTCTAGCCTGAGCCGTATAGAAGTTGTGTACAAAAAACTGATTAGACGTAATTTTGGTACAAAATGGCCACTGGCAGCCATCTTGAATTTTGGACCGCACTCAGAAACACTCGTTCTCGTTCTAAGGTGATAACAGAGGTACCCAAGAAGTTTCGTGAAGATCGGTTGATAAATACAGCCTCTAGCCCGAGTCGTATTGACATGTGTACTTACTATGTGTAAGTAGAACCGAAAAAATCAAAGTTCATCTAATTTGCATAATTTCTGTACGAGAAAAAAACCCATATTATATGTGATGTATCCCATGGTACTAAACATTCATACAAAAAATTATTCAAATCAGAGCTTTCATGTGGAAGTTCTGCGCAAAAATCTGATTGCACTTAATTTTGAACAAAATGGCTGCCAGCGGCCATCTTGAATTTCAGACCGGACCCAAAAACACTCGTTCTCGTCCCACGGTGATAACAAAGGTAGCCAAGAAGTTTCATAAAGATCGGTTCATAAATGCGGCCTCTAGCCCGAGCCGTATTGGAATTTGCACTGACAGTTCTGAAAGTAACACTAAATAAATCAAAGTTAGTCTAATTTGCATAATTTAAGCATGAGAAAAAAACCTGTATGATATGTTATGTATCTCATGGTACTAAACATTCATACAAAAAATTATTCAAATCAGAGTTTTCATATGGAAGTTCTGTACAAAAAACAGATTTCTGCATCGTCGGTACAAAAAAATGGCTGCTGGCAGCCATCTTGAATTTCGGACTGCACCCAAAAACACTCTTTCTCATCCCACGGTCATAACAAAGGTACCCGAGAAGTTTCGTAAAGATTGGTTCATAAATACGGCCTCTAGCCCGAGCCATAGCAGCTTGGCACTTACAGCTCTGAAAGTAACACTAAATAAATCAAAGTCAGTCTAATTTGCATAATTTACGCACGAGAAAAAAACCTGCATTATATGTGATGTATCCCATGGTACTAAACATTTATACAAAACTTTATTCAAATCAGAACTTTCATACAGAAGTTCTGTACAAAAAACTGATTTTTGCATCATCGGTACAAAATGGCCACTGGCAGCCATCTTGAATTTCGGACCACACCTAAAAACACTCGTTCCCGTCCCAGGGTCATAACAAAGGTACACAAGAAGTTTCGTAAAGATCGGTTCATAAATACGACCTCTAGCCCGAGCCATAGCCAATTGCTGACGTACGGACAGACGGACGACGGGCCATGACAATAGCTCAAATTTGACTTCGTCAAAGTTGAGCTAATAACCTCTTTTATCAGACTCAGAATTCAAGAGGGATAATGTATGTAGTATTAAGGGTATTCAAGGGAGCACGGTGGCTCAGTGGTAGACTGTGGTACTTCTATGCTAGAGATCCCGAGTTCGATCCCTGTCCGGGACGACTCACGTTGTGTCCTTGGGCAAGGCACTTTAGCCCTGTTTGCCGACATGGGGGCACGATGACGCCGGGTACTAAGGCCTACTGCACGTCAATGGTACACATGTCTTCAAACTCTGTAACCCTGCTTGAGCGGAGCTTGAACAGAGTTAGAATGTTGAGGAGCTGATAGTTGCTCGTCAATGCTTGGTGGTTTTCTCTGGGTACTCCGGCTTCCTCCACCTGTAAAACTGTCACGGTCACGATTAGCCATCGTGCATAAGTATGTGACCTTAAACACCAATAAATAAATAAATAAATAAATAAATAAGGGTATTCAAAAAACCAAGCCTTAACCCTGTTTTGTCGGATTAAAGACAGACAGCCCATGCCATGTACGCTGCCTACATTACTTGTAAAATCGACATCTCCACTAAATCTGCTGCGAGGTGCGGTGTCAGACCCGACCACCTGACGGTTCTGACTTCATTAGATAACACTCCATTCGTTGTATTTAGCAGCATGGATTTCCCCAAGAAGCAAAGACAAATATACGTCTGCGGAAAATAATGGCAAATACTTTATTTAGTCTGTATTTTGTCCTATAGAAAATGTCTCACCCACATATACCTAAAAATGATTCAATGATACAATTGGACATATTTCTCTCATAAAACGTGAAAAAACACTTGATTTATTGTATTTTAGGATTGCGCATGTACATTCTTGGCAGATTCTCTGTCTGTTATTAATCTACGGTGTCAGTCTTTGATCTCGATTGGGATGATCAGTGATTAGCACCTTTTCGACAAGAGCCATCGAAATTGAAAATAAAAAAAATAATCAAATTTCACTAAAACCTTTTGCAGAATCGTGTTTTTCAGAAAACGCTTTCACGATTGCATTGTCGTTTTCAAAATTTGGATCAGTAATCACGAAATTATAAATATGTTGTTGTCAATAACAAAATTGAAAGCATGTCAGTCAAACTTGCATGACGTCAGAACTCGACTCGGGTGAAATACTGCGGTGATGCAGTGAAAGGACGAGAGTAAGAAACGCTGATATTGCAGTAGGCTTTAAACTGTCCATGGAATGGTCCTAAAATCAAGTTTATATTTGCAGTTTTACTGCAAATAGGTTTCCCGTTGTTTCTTGTTGAAATGTTATTTCCGTCAAGGCCAAGTACCATAAAAAATTTGGAATACTGGGCAGTGGGATAGGACACCTGCCCCATGAACAACTGTGTCCTATTAAAATTAATTAGCGGGGACATCTGCCCCCCCCCCCCTGCTGTTTATTTTACCTTGGACACCTGCCCCCTGCTATTTTTTTTACCTAGGACACATGCCCCCCTGCTGTTTTTTCACCAAGTACACCTGCCCCCGTTTGTTTGCAAATGGGCCCCTCCCCATTGACCTTTCTATCTTTAGAAACAGCCAGGCCGACAGGGAGAGGGCGTGGTTGGGAGCATGGCTAGATTTTGCTGTTAATTGGGGTTGAAGGAAGGTACCCTCAAATCTGGGTAGAAAGTGGCGAAAATGACAAAAGGCTACTTCAACGTATGGTAACGGTATAAACTACAGGCGATCTGGGCGATGTACAGACGAAAAATCATACTTTGGAGGCGGTTAGGCAATTTGGCACAAAAACTCCGACTTTATGCTCAATCGCTGCTCAACAGTAGTCTACAACAGTGCCCAAGTCCATTCCAAACTGATGAAGTCGGGACGAATAGTACTCTCACTTTCCATGCGATGCGTGGTGTTACTCGCAACAGATGCCAAAATGTTGGCCAGGTTGCATAGAACAAGTTCTGAAAATTAGAAGTCGCTGCCTTCAGTGGTCTGGACATGGTTCGTGTTTGTGAGAAGTGCAATTTTAATGTCTAACTGGCAAATTTTCGTTAATCGTTTCCCGCCAAAAAACCTACTCACCGCCGACTTCTTTTCACTTCAACTTCTGACGATTATCTAAGGTTTAAAGATAGTGTCAGGATATCCCCCTTGGTGGCGTTTTTGGTCGTAAGTCTCGAAAATAACAAGAGGCTACATTAACGTATGGCAACGGTATAAACTACAAGTAGTAAGGACGATATTGAGACAAACAATCATACCTTGAAGCCGGTTAGGCAATGTGGCACCGAAACCTGGGACTTTATGCACAATCGCAGCTCTACAGTCGTCTATAACACTGCCCATGTCCATTCTAAACTAATAGAGTCGGGAAAAATAGTACTCTCACATTCCAAGCGATGCGTGGTGTTTTCCACACGGTCCGGACACTCCAAACAGATCCCAAAATGTCGGGCAGGGTTCGTAGAACAAGTTCTGAAAATTTCAAGTCACTGCCTCCAGGGGTCAGGACACAGTTCGTGTATGTCAGAAGTGCTATTTTAATGTCCAATATGCAAATCTTCATCAATCTTTTCCTGCCTGCCAGAAACCCAATCACCGACATTTTCTTTTGACTTTAAACTTCTGACGATTCTCTTAGGTTTAAAGGTTGTGTTGGGATCCCTGGGTGGCAGTCTTACAGAAGCAACTTCCATTTACAGCCAACTCTCCACCAGTCACACACAAATGTAACATTTAAGTGGACTTACTCCAGAGAGGGGGCAGGCACTGAAAGAGTCTGCGCCCATTCCCGATGTCTTTTTTCGAACTGGCTTGAAAAGGAAGGATCAAATTCAAACAATTACCTCCTCTCTTCAAAACGCTATATCTCAGCCAATTCTAGGCAGATTTCCATGAAATTTTCACTCCTTGTTCATAAATAGTTGCGGCATCACCTTCCACGAAGAGCGACACGAATTTCGCATTTTGTCGCGTCAAATTCGAAAAGAGCATATCCGCATGGATTTCTCTGAAAACATCTTGTAGATTTTAAAGAAAAATTGACCATTCGCAGTTCATGGTGTGAAATTACAAGTTGCATGGAAAAATATTCCTGTTAGCACTTGTTAACCCTCTACAAGCTGCCAGACATCAATATTTTGGATACATTTGAGATAAAATGGACCATTTTCAAATAGCCCCAGCACTTAGTGCGTATGTGTCAAACAAACATAACTCATTTTGTCGGTCATTAACTTGTCGGACGACGATATTGATATTAACCCTCTCCACCAATAATGATGATGTTTACCTAAACATTTTTTTATCAAACTGAGTCATTTGAGACTACTATACCAACCTTTCTCATAACATCAATAAAGGAACGTCAGTGAGACAGTTAAAACAATTCATCAGACACTCTAGGGTCATGAAAAATCATGGAATCAAATCTGGAAAAGCCATGATTCTCCAGAATCATAAAGTCTAGTTTCACCTTATTGTTCTGAATAGCTGCACTGATGTGTTTGTTCAGGGCTTAAATTTCATCTAAATTTGGGCAAATTCATTTGGACTCTCACGAAAATGGTTGCAAAAATCTACACCTGCTATGAGTGTCCCCGGATCTCAATAGGCCACCATGGTTGAACCGCTGTGGTATATTGATAACACACGTTAGCATTTTACCCAACAGAGCTTTTTGATTTTTAACATATAAACTGCATTTGGAAAAAAAACAATATTTATCAGTAAAACCTCACAAATATGGATGTCACTGGAACAGGCACTTTGAGCCAGTTCCCATGACAGCCGTATTTGTGCAATTTTATTGACAAAGTATCAGGATATTTCAGGTCATGTTAGCCTTGTATTGGTTAATCCGCTGCTGTTATGTTAGATAAATGGTTAAATTGACTCAATTCTTTTCATGCAAATTCTAGCAGAGGTGCAACAAAGATCTACATGGATTCTCGCTGGCTTTGATGCACAAATCTTTATGTGAATGGATTCTCGATGAAATATAAGCCCTGTTTGTTGCACATTACAGGGCACGCATCACAAGAGCAGACAGAGAATTTTGATCAGATCGGTTTTTTTTTTCACAGCACTGTAGAATCACAACCATCAGAAAAAAATGCGAGAGCAATGAATCTGAGGAGCTATTTTCACTTGTTTTTTGTGATTTATATTTTTTAGTAAAAAGTGGAAGAAAAAATTAAATCTGAATGGCTGTTTCTGTGAATATTATGGCCAATATGGAGGTAAAATGTTAACTAAAGAGTTAACCAATAGCTATTTAAGAGCTTGGACCCAATTCAGAGCTCCAAAGACAAATACAATTAGGCCTGTCATGAGTAATCGAGAAGTTGACTACCGTATTTACTCTATGTATTGGGACACTCTATGATTTGGGACACACATTTTTTCCAGAAAACTATAGTTTTTTTATGCTCCAAAGTTTGGGACATTCAGGAGATTTGTTTCCAGTTGGCCCGTCACTAGTAGCAGACGACACTCATAAAAAAAATTCTTGAGTAACTAAAAATTTTCATTTTTTGCTTCCAAAACATAGCTTATGATCCCTTATTGAAAGGTGCGCAATGCGTTCGTTCCAATGAGGGATCATAAGCTATGTTTTGGAAGCAAAAAATGAAAATATAAAAAAAAATTGGACAGCGATTTTCATATATAGTGATGGAAAACGAATCACACACAACTTTATTCAGCATTAAATCAAGACCAGGCTGTGTTCTTTCCCTATTTTCTAAGAATTGGGACACCTGTGAAAATAATTATTTTTAGCTGTCCCAATACATAGAGTAAATACGGAATAAATAAGTAAAATAATCATCGGAAACACCCATAACTGACTACAATTTCAAAGTCAATGACTTTGGGTTTGCATCACTCCATTACTGATGAATTATTAGTTATTATCCTCCTACCCATTATACTTGTAAGGAGGATCAGAGGCTGTTGAATATCAAAATACATTGTAATTGATATGGGAATGAAATATAATGATACAACATATGACACCACTCTGGCATTCTAAAAAGTATGGGAGTACAAATAATTGCCCTTCTCAGTTTGCCAAGAAGTGCAATTGTCTTCTTAAATTGCAATGCAGCTATTATTAGACTCTTGACCACCTCAAGTCCAAACCTGAGCCTAGATGCAGGTTTGTTTCTGAGGTGGTCAGAAGTCAGAATTTTCTTCGGATAGCAGTTGGCATGCAGCATACCTGCATGCCTAAAGAATATCAGGTCTGATGAACTAATGACCAAAAATATTGTTTTCGTTATAGTTGTTTCTAGAGGTCAAAAAGTATGATTAAAGTAGACTTTAATTGATTATTCTTCTTCAAAAGTTGATCGTGAAATTTCATATTCATGCCAGCCCTAAACACAATGAGTTTAGAGTACAGGGGACTAGAATGAATGACCACAGTTGGATTTTTTTTATGGGAAAAAATGTCAATGAGGGTCATTGATTCCTGTCCCCCATTCTCTACCCAGTTTGGGTTCTGTATTTATTCCACAATGAAATTTGAATTAAGTGAATGAAACAGATATTTACAAAAAAATAATACAGTAGAATCCTCTTAATTGAATATCCATTTTGCCAGTGAAAATTATTCAATTAACAGGAGTATACAATTAACAGGGATTTGATCAGTTTCTTGTGTTCTGGAGATAAACTGATCATTTATTCTATTTTCCTCTACAACCGATATGCAATTAACAGATCAAATTTGTACTGAAGGTATGCTAAATGGTTTTGTGTTTGAAAATTATATTCAATTAACAGGGATATACAATTAAGAGATATCCAATTAAGTGGGCTCCACTGTATCACCTTTAGCAGTTTGTTTACTCTCTTGATTGACACTGTTTTGTGTTAAAGCATTTCATTTGTGTGTCATAACTTCAATCAGATTTGTAACGACCAATCAGTTGCATTCTTACATGACATTCTTATAAGTAGGACTGGATTCCACACATGGTGTAGCTAGCTCATTTCTCAATGTCTGGATTGCATCAGGTAACACTGAATGCACACAACAATCGGGGGTATAATGTCTGATTAATTTTGGCTGTCAGAATTTGTTAATCAATAATGCTACAATTTACGAGAAAACACTATTCAGCACCCTCTAATAAATTTTAACACACAAATATTGATCTTTCCAGAAAAATGTACTTCCTCATTACACGTAAAAATGTCTACACAAAATACAACTCTGTATTGAGGATAGAAACTGCATGTGCGATCATTTGATTCAGAAAGCGATCATTTGATTCAGAAAGCGATCATTTTTTACATGGACTCAGCGAAAAATTATTACACATGTCAAGGACGCCATTTTGATAACAATAAATCACCAACTCAGCAAAATAAAATAGACTAGATCATTTTTTGTCAAGATGATATTTTTATGTAGGCCAAATATGCATTAAACAAAGAAACATTCAGCTGAAACGGTTATTGTATAAGTGGAACCGTGAATGGAGATTACATCGTACACAACTCAAGAACATAATACCATGATGTCATGATCTTCATTCATAAAAACAATTCACAGACACTGAAGGATTGTCAAAATATGTCAATAAGTCAAGAAAGGAAGGAATATTGTAAGATATTGTAAGATAAATATTGTCTATGGCCGATACTGAAGTCACGATTTCATCTAGGGGTATATATCGACTCATCAATGTATGCCCATAGACGAGGACTTGACTTCAATACACCATCTTGGAAACCCAAGTTGTGGTAATAACCTATATATATAAGCAAAATATTATTTGCTTCCAACTTTAAGCACATCCAAAACATTTGCTGCCTTCAGAGAATGCCTGATAGTGATTGCCTGTGTTTAGACAGAGAACATTACAGACTTACATTTAATTCAACCGTTCCTTTGCCTGAAGAGTCTGACTCAATTACAGTGGCCCGAAAGCCGAGGTTTTCTATTCTGTTCGCTATTTGGGATGGAAGGATATATGCTGGGTCATATTTGACCTCTGCTTTCTGTGCCATTAAAGCTACAAGTACACTTTTAACACCTGAAACACAGATAGCAAAATCATAATGGGTTGTCATTGAAACAAATGATATATCAAGCATAATGTGTGTACCTAAATTTATCTTTATATTTATCTGAAATTTATTCATGTTTAAGGTCACTTTATCCTATGAATGAACGTTTATTCAAACAATAAAAGTCTTGGATAAATTTTTGCTTTATTCACCTAGTAGCAGCTGCTAGTTGGGCAATAAATTTTCCCCATAGGTTTAACACTGAAAGAATTTATTCCTACAGTAGAGATGGACTTGTTGACCTCTGACCTCTACTGCATTCATGTTGTCATGACCTGTTAGATGTTTGTGGGAGACAAATTGAACTAATGTTTATCCAACGTTGACCACTGCTGAAATGTTTAGTTTTAGAATATATGACGCATTTCAACTCTGTTTAACAATAACATGAACAACAATTAATAAAGAAAACACAAAGTAAATCAATCGAAACCAAGCGATGAAAAGCATACAAGTTCGATTGTGAAGGTGTGGACATGATGAGAGATGTTTCATTTTCCAAATTAGGAAAGTATAAATAAACAAATGCATGTGTCATCTGCTTTGTTTATAAAACTCAAGTTGAATCGATGACGAAAACAACAATAAAGAACGAAAATAAGAAAGATAAACATTGTTCATTTAAGAAAGTATTTTTGCAACTTTAGCTCAAGTTTGTAGGGGAATTATTTCTAGACAGAAATGTATCACTGCGTCTTGTTTATTTTTAGCAGTTTTGCTTGTCGATTGAATTGGACCAATGTGCTCCTCACTTCTCACAGTGTTTTGTACCGACAGCATGATTTTGCCATGACCACTCTGTGAATGATTTATGGGATAAATAAAATAAATGTATAGTGTTTTCAAGTAAAAAATTTATTCTACTTGTAGGGTTAAGAATGAAACCGACTTGCCAGAGGCTCGCTGATTTCATTCTTAATCCAACTCGTAGAATACATTTTTTTACTTGAAAACACTATACGTTTATTCTATATTTATATATCTATGACTATATAATGGCTGCAACAGAAGTATGAATTCAAGTTTAGCCAATCATTTTTACTGATGACACTTTAGAGGACCTTTATCTTAGGTATTGATTTCCAGGTCCTCTATTACAAATAAAAAAGAACTTGTTCACCACAGTTGGATCACAAGTTAAAAGAAATTTTAATATGTATTTTTCAGCACAAAACACTCTTACATTATAAGTTATTGTGATGTATTGATGGTAACATCCGTCTTTTGATTTTGAGGTACGTCATCGCACTTGTGCTCCACTGCACAATTTTGAAAAGCTCCACACCAGAAATGCCGCACATTGGCAAAAAGCAGCACGCTATATGATCGCTTTCTTAAATGTTTGAATTAGCTTAATGCAAGTGGCATTAATGTTATCAATCACCAATGGCACACACCCATGATTGCGTGCGGTGATATACAACTACATGGCACTGTCACGATGTAAGTTTCAAACAAGTCTGGAAACTACTTCCCAACTTCAAATAATATGACACATCAAAGTGTCGATGCTGCCGAGCATCCAGGCCTTTAGATTACCCAATTTCACACCCTTTACAGGTGTGCCCAAATTAGGAAAGGTGTCAAGACATCAAGAATGAAAGTGTCAATGACACTGTAGCTCAACTTGACAAACTTGAACTTGGTAAGTTATAAGTGAAATGGCAAAATTGAAGATCCTTGGTACCAATGTTATTTGGTGGAATTTCAACATAACAGCATTGTGTGTGAACAACGTAAAGAGTACTCCATGCATTTTTAAATGTAAACTGTAAGACTGGCTAAATGAAGAATGTTGATACACAAATGCAGTAAGTTCTGAGGCTATTGAAAATGGCAACTTTTTTCACAGAAATTAAAATTTTTTAGGTTTAGTAAATTTTGTTTCTTAACATACCTACCACAATTGTTTACAATTGGCTGTAATGTAAGTGCAAGTCCTACTTAGGAAATAACTCAAGCTTTTAAAAAACTTTTCCAAACAAGTTGGAAAAGTAATAGAGTGCAAAAGCACGAAAAAGATCGAAAAAGGGTCGAGCGAGATCGGCGCTCGAAATTACAGGTACTCTCTCTGCACACCTCTTGCGTTTACTGAGTGCATGCGCAACAACCGTTACGTCAATTCCGTATTTCCGCCAATGAGAAGTTTGTGATTTAGCGTGGAGGATCGATATCAAAGATATCCCCAAGGAGGGTAGGCCTCCGGTAAACAATTGTGGTAGGTATGTTAAGAAACAAAATTGACTAAAAAATTTTAATTTCTTTTCAACCTACTCACAATTGTTTACAATTGGCTGAATAAACAATAGGAGGAGGTGAATCACATAATCAATACCAACAAGAGCAGCAGAAAGAAAAGCAAGGAGGGCAGAGAAGAATAGCAAAACCTGTAATAAAGATAGAGAGAAGGCACCTGAAAAGAACAAGGCTGAGCGAAGCACAAACCCGATAAAAACAATTTTAATGAGGGTGCACAACAGCCTGAGCAGCAACGAGAGGGCCTAAAGAATAAAGGTCCTCAGATTGCTGCTGTAGGTGGCGGAGATAAAAGGAGGAGAAGGTAGAAGCATTCCTCCAGTAAGCCGCATTCATAACATCTCGGAACGAAACAGAATTGGCAAATGCCCAGGATGTAGAAATGGCATTAGCATTAAACAGGTTCGAAACAAGATCCGAAGCAGACAAGCAGGAATATGCCAGCTTGATTGCAAGACAGATCCACCTGGAAATAGAATGGGAAGAGACACACTGCCTCTTAGGAATGAGAGACAGAAAGAATCTCTTCCGACCCCTTCTTATGAACTGAGTGCGAGTAATGTAAGTCTTGATCGCACGAACAGGACAAAGAAGAGGTATCCGGCCATCGACAGCACGGAGAGCCCCAATGCAGATGGAAGGAGGTACCGAATCAGGAAGTTGATTCTTAGCCAGAAAAGAGCAATCAGTAGTGAAGGCGATACCGTTAGCCTCATTTCTGAAGAAAGCAGAATCAACAGATAGCGCATGAAGCTAACTGACTCGTCGAGCAGAAGCAAACGCTAGAAGGAAAGTCGTCTTATAGGTGAGAAAATGCATATCAGTCTCAGATAAAGACTCGAATGGCGCCCCTTCCAAACAGTGCAACACCCATGCCAAGTTCCACTTGGGTGTAAGACGCAAAACTCGAGGCCTCTTCGGAGAAAAGTGCCGAATGAGTTTGGAGAGAAAAACATTACGACTGATGCACCGCTTTCCCACATAAGAGAAAGTATCAGACAGCATAGACCGATAGCCCTTAATCGTAATAGGCTGGAGGCCCTTGGAGTCAAAAAGGTATACCAGAAAATCTGCAATTTGAGCGATTGACGGATCACGGTAATCCACATTGTGATCTGTACACCAGTGCAGAAAACCTTCCACTTCGTAGCATAAGTCATGCCAGTGGAATGTCGCCGCAATACAGAAATGCACTCCACTGTTCATCTCGAAAAACCTCTACGTTAGAGACAGGACCTGATAAAAGACAGGTGTGAAGGGACAGGCTCGCCAGGTTGTTGTGATACTTCCTGGGATGACCCTGGGAAAGAAGATCGCGACGTAGAGGAAGACGAATTGGCCGATCTGCCAACAGAGGCCGCAGCAGATTGATCCACACCCTCCGTGGAGACAGAGGTGCGATCAGAATGATCCTGCAACTGCAAGCATGAATCTTCGCTAATACTTGAGGAAGAATCGGTGTAGGGGGGAAGGCATAGCCGATCCAACCTGTCCAGTCCCAAGATAGAGCGTCTGCCGCAAATGCCAGAGGATCTGGACAAGGAGAGACAAATGTCTCTACCTGATGATTCCAGCGAGTGGTGAAAAGGTCGACCAGAGGACGTCCCCACCACTCGCAAATCGCCTGAAACATCGACAGATGTAGCATCCATTCGGGTGGAAGGACACTGTCGTGTCGGGACAGAGAGTCTGCTAGGCCGTTAAGATGCCCGGGAATGTGCCGAATGGACACCCGAGCGTTTACAATATGGTCCGACAGGTGAGGGATCCAAAGCCAAAAACTCAACAGAAGAGCTGTCCCACTCATCGTGAGTGGACAGACCGAGAGGATCCAACGTCGCATCCCAGCCCCGATCGCTGGCATCTGCAATAAGGATGCGATCGGCCAAAGGAAGATCCAACGGAACACCCTGTGTCAGCCAGGGAATGTCGGCCCAGGGGTGGAGGTGACAAAGCAGGGGCCGAGGAATAGGAAGTTACAGTGCACAGAGAGTACCTGTAATTTCGAGCGCCGGTCTCACTCGACCCTTTTTCGATCTTTTTCGTGCTTTTGCACTCTATTACTTTTCCAACTTGTTTGGAAAAGTTTCTTAAAAGCTTGAGTTAGTTCCGAAGTAGAACAATTGTGAGTAGGTTGAAAAGAAATGAATGCTAATCAATAGTTCTTATCTAAAGGTCTTGCCTAATGACCACACCAAGTTCAACAAGTGCACCGGCAGCGGTGGATCAATATATGGCCACCTATGAAGAAATTGTGCTTGTGAAGAAATTTATAGTTGAACAAAAGGTAAATAATTCCTGCAAAAATAATTGTACATTCCTGGCTTACGATCCATTAAACTTGAATATATCGTTTTGGGTGGAGAATCAAGTCACCGAAACTCCCAGATGGTTGCCATGGCGGCCATATTGGACATGCCAGAATGCTGGTTATCGAAAGGAACCATCCTCTAGTCATGACTTCTCAACCATAAAAAACAGTATCTGTTGGATGTATTGTTTTCAAGTTATTGAGTGGGCAAACAAAAGTTAACGGATGGATGGACAGACAGAGACAGACAGACGGATGGACATTGATGCTGGTTATCGAAAGGAACCATCCTCTAGTCTTGACTAATCAACCATAAAAAAACAGTATCCGTTGGATTATCAAATGGGCAATCAAAAGTCCCTGAAAATCCAAGATAGCTGCCATGGTGGCCATATTGGACATGCCAGAATGCTGGATATCGAAAGGAACCATCCTCTAGTCATGATTAATCAACCATAAAAAAGTAGCATCTGTTGGATTTATAGTTTTCAAGTTATCGGATGGACAATCAAAAGTCCCCCAAAATTCAAGATGGCTGCTGCAGTGGCCATATTGGATATGCCAGAATGCTGGTTATCGAAAGGAACCATCCTCTAGTCATGACTAATCAACCATAAAAAAATCCAGCAAGAGGATCACAGATCCAGAAGTCGAGTTTAGACATTAAATTCTGAAGAAATAAGCTATTTGTAGCAACAGTGACCTTGACCTTGGAGTCCCAGACTCCAAAATCAATAGGTGTATTTCCTTCCTACAGGGTAACCTCTGGTATAAGTTTGGTAAAGGTTTGGTTCTATTTGAAGAATAGAACTAAAGTTATTGCCTGGAAACCAATTTATATTTATAGTAACAGTGACCTTGACCTTGGAGTCCCAGACTCTGAAATCAATAGGTGTCTTCCCTTCCTATAAGGTAACCTCTGGTATAAGTTTGGTAAAGGTACTTCAAATAGAACTAAAGTTATTGCCCAGAAACCAATTTGTCACAGAATATTCTATTTATAGTAACAGTGACCTTGTCCTTGGGGCACAAGACTCTGAAATTGATAGGTGTCTTCCTTTCCTATAGGGTAACCTCTGGTATAATTTTGGTAAAGGTGCATCAAATAGAACTAAAGTTATTGCCCCAAAACCAATTGTTTACGCCCGGCGCCCGCCACTTCATCAAACTATAAGTTGAGTTTGACTTCGTCAAAACTCGACTAAAAACAGTATCTGTTGGATGTATTGTTTTCAAGTTCTGCGTCGACAAACAAAAGCTAACAGACGGATGGACGGCCGGACATTGCCATACCATAATATGGCCCGCTCAAATGAGTGGCCGTATAAAAACAATCCTATCATAAATGTGGCCTGTAGGCCATGTCAAAGAAGAATGTTGATTCACAAATGCAATAAATTCAAAGATTTTTGCTAACAGCAACAGTTTTTGATGGAAATGAAAAGAAAATCAATGGCTCTTATCTTTGTCACCCTACAAAAGCATACAAAGCTTCAAAACAATCTGATAATGAATGTGTCCTCTGGGGCATGCCAAAGGAAGATGTTAATGCACAAATGCACTAAGTTTCAAGGTCATTGCTTCTGGCGATGTTTTTGGGTTTTTTTTATGGGAATTCATAAATATACCCTGCAGAGAGTGCAAAAGGGATAAGTTGCTGCACAAATGCAGTAAGTTCAAAGGCTGGTGATAACGACAATAATTTTTTATGGAACTGAAAAAAAAGCAATAGCTCACATCCAGAGGTCACCCCGAACACACATACCAAGTTTCAAAGTGATCCGATCATAAATGTGTCCTGAAGGGTGTGTCAAAGGGAAATATTGAGGTCTGACTAAACTAAGTTCAAAGGTCAGCGGCAACATTTTTTGACAGAAATGGAAGAAAATCAACAGCTCCCATAAAGATGTCACCCCACACAAGCACACCAAGTTTGCAAGCGATCCAATCATAAATGTGACCTGCAGGGTGTGTCAAGGGGAAATATTGATGCTTAACTGCACTAAGTTTTTACTAAGTTCATCAGAGGCCATTGCCAATGGCAACTATTTTTGACGGAAATGGAAGAAAATTGATAGCTCCCATCCAGAGGTCACCCCAAACAAGCACACCAAGTTTCAAAGTGATCTGGTAAAAAATGTGCACTGCAGGGTGTGCCAAAGGGAAATATTGATGCTTAACTGCACTAAGTTCCTTGAAGGTCATTGCCAGTGGCAACATTTTTTGACAGAAATTGAAGAAAATTGATAGCTCCCATCTAGAGGTAACCCCAAATAAACATACCAAGTTTCAAACCATTCTGATCATAAATGTGCCCTGTAGGGAGTGCCAAAGGAACATGTGGATGCCTGACTAAACTAAGTTCAAAGGTCATTGCCAGCAGCAACATTTTTTGGCAGAAATGGAAGAAAATCGATAGCTCCCATCTAGAGGTCACCCCCAAACAAGCAAGCCAAGTTGTTTCAAAACAATTCGATCATAAATGTGCCCTGTAGGATGTGACAAAGGGAAATATTGAGGTCTGACTTAACTAAGTTCCAAGAACGTTGCCAGCGGCAACATTTTTTGACGGAAATGGAAGAAAATAGATAGCTCCCATCTACAGCTCACCCCAAACAAGCATACCAAGTTTCAAAGTGATCTGGTCAAAAATTATAAATTCATAGTAATTTGTATATTTTTATACTTACCAATGGCCCAGACTTAGCTGGTGCTAACTCAAAAATATCCAGGGCGAAACACAAATTTTGCCCTCCATCCCCAAAATTGAATGTCCTATGTGGTCCTCCATACATTTGACATCTGTGCATGCGCAGTGTCCAGGAAGCACCGAAATTGGCGCCAATTATCATTCCTTCTGCAGTACCTGCTCAATGTTATAATCAGACATGGGAGGGCCATCCCCGTCTGTGCCATTGATAAGTATAAAAATATACAAATTACTATGAATTTATAATATTTTTACACAACAACCAATGGCCCAGACTTAGCTGAATAGTAAATAGGCTGGAGGGCCTAGGACATAAAGGAAAATCCAATTACTCAATCACTTCTTAAAGGATATCTCCTACAGGAGAATAGGAGAGAATGAAATTACATATGTCTTTCATATTTACTCGAAATAAGAAAGACATAACACCAACAATGTAATTGAGCATTACATAATATATAGTTCTCCATTTTAATGCCAGCATAACCCATTATGCTAATTCCATGAAGGGAAGCCAAAATATAAAGATAGTCCAGAGAATGAGACTCTTTATACTCATTTAAAAGTGTCCGAGGACTGTATATTAACGCTCGTTTGACACGTGACATATACACATGCTTCACACCGAGATACACTTTAAAAATATTACATAAATGAGACATAATAATTGCTTCCACTGAGCTACACATTAAAACCATCCCAGTACCGACTCGGAACTACTGACACCGGAGGAGGTCTTCCCTTGCTTTTCACTATAAAGCCAGATGATATTAAGGTAAAACCGTCCCCCCACCCCCCTTCCTGGGTCACATAACCACAGAACGAAGAGGGCAGCAGGACAGCGTTACTGCTGGAATGGAAAGCCTAAATAACTATAGCTGTAATCCTTTAGTGGACGACATTCTGAGCAACAGATAAAGGACCTAAACACCTAAAGTCACCAGAGATGGACTCTATATTTCTAAGGAAAAACTTTGTGAATGTAGAAGGCTGTGTCCAGTACACAGTTTTCATGACAGCAGTAATGGCTATACTGTTAGAATAGGCCCAAGAAGTGGACAGCGCTCTAACTTCATGCGCTGATATCTTATTTACAGAATGCTGATCCGGAGATAGATTTTTATAGGCAATACATATTGCCATCTGAATCCATCTAGCAATAGACTGAACAGGAATTTTCTGTTAGGAATTAATGATAAAAAGAAGCGTTTTCTTCCTTTTCAAATAAACTCTGATCAGCGTTTATATATGCGCGTAGCCCTGACTGGACACAGCAAAGGTCTATGGTTTTCTGTAGATGGCAGAGCCTTTATGATAATAGGCTCAGGCCGTACATTAGGAACTTGATTCTTAGCCAAAAATCCCACTTGTGTAGTTAAAGTGATGAAATTTCCAACACTACGGTAGTGAGATTCATCCACAGATAAAGCATGGAGTTCACTAACTCTTCTAGCTGAAGCAAAGGCTAAGAGAAATGCTGTTTTATAGGTCAAGAATTTGAACTCAACAACATCTAACGGCTCAAATGGAGCTTCTTTGAGCTTCAACAGAACCCAAGCTAAATTCCACTTCGGAATTAATCTGAGAGTTCTAGGCCTATTGATAGAGAAATTTCTAACTAGTTTGGATAATGAAGCATTGGATCCAATCGTCAAGCTATCATGATGTGCGTAAGGGTCTGATAGCATAGACCTATAGCCCTTAATAGTGAAGGGCTGCAGTTTGAGAACGTCAAACAAGTAGACCAGAAAGTTGGCAATATCCGGTATGGATGGATCATAAACGTCTATCGACTGATCCTTACACCAACGGAAGAAAACCTTCCACTTTGCTGCATAATTCAGCAAAGAGGCGGTCCTCCTACAGTTAGAAATTGCGTCCACTGCTCGTTCTGTAAAACGCTTGCCGTGCAAGAGGGACCGCACAACGGAAATACGTGAAGGTTGAGACCTTGCAGGTTGTGATGCGGTGCGCCTGACTTCCCCTGATAAAGAAGGTCCTCCCACGGAGGAAGCTTCCGGAGAATGTCCCATAACAGACACCTGAGAAGATTGATCCACGGTTTCTGTGACGACAGAGATGCTACTAACAGAATCTTGTAATGAGATTGCTTGATCTTTAACAAGATCTGCTGAATTAATGGAGTTGGAGGACATGCGTATTCTATCATTCCGTCCCATGGAATTGAGAGCGCATCTACTGCGCATGCTCGAGGATCTGGACATGGCGACATGTAAGTCTGCAACTGATTGTTGAGGTGTGTCGCAAATAAATCTATCATAGGTTGATCCCACTGGTAGCAAATCTGTCTGAACACTCGCTTGTTGAGAGTCCATTCTGAAGGCAACAGAAGACCTTTCCCAGAGAGCGAGTCTGCTAGTACATTCAGACGGCCTGGTATATGACGGACCGAAAGATGAACTTGATGTTCCAAGACAAATAGAAGGATTCTTTCCGTTAATACGTGTAACGGAATCGAATGCGTGCCTCCCTGGTTCCTTATATATGCTACTACTGTCGAGTTGTCCAACAATATTTGAACATGAGCATTCTTTATTATGTGAAGAATCCAATGTTGGTGCGCTAGCCATATTGACATCATTTCTTTGATGATCATGTGCTTTCCTAGGAACTCTGGGTCCCAAAGACCTTGGCACTTCAAGTCTGTCGGGTTCAGGGTCACGCCCCAACCTGTTTGACTTGCATCCGTCATAATCGTGAAAGCCGGATCCGGCCGGCCACGGAACTCCCTGAGTTAACCTCTGAATGTCTGCCCAAATCTGAACTTTTTGTTTTACTTGGCCCGTTAAACAATATTGGTCTCTAGCGAAGGTGTCTTCACACTCCAGTTCTGAGTAAAGAATATCTGCAGAGCACGTGTGTGTAAGCGACCCATCGGAATGAGATCTGCAGCCGCTCCGCACAACCCCATCAGCCGCATAAATTCCCTCGCTGTTAATGCGTCTGAGTGTAGACAAAAGTGAGCGTAAGAACTGACTAATTTTGCTCTGGGTAACGGCAGACAAACCAAATTGTTATGAGTCTCGAAGCTCATCCCCAAGTGAATGAACGACTTGGACGGAGCTAGATCCGACTTCTTCTTGTTTACGATGAAACTGAGATGTCAGAGTAATAATAGCAGATTCTGAACATCGTTCTAAAGAGTAATTTTGTTGCCATACCTCTGAAAAATGTCGTCCAAGTAAGCCGACGTTACCGGAAAGGAATGAGCTCAGAAATACGACATTACCGAGTTCATTATTGGAGTGAACACCAAGGGTGCTAGATTCAGGCCGAAGCACATTGCTCGGAAGTGATATACTATCCCTTGAACGGTGAACCGTAGGTACTTTCGGAATGTCGGATGAACCATGACATGAAAGTACGCATCTTTTAGATCTGTGCTTGCCGCATAGTCGTTCACTCGTATGCTCGCCATTACTGACCGAATGGTCTCCATATAGAACTTTGGAGCTACAATAAGCTTGTTTATCCAGCTCAAGTCTATTACCGGTCGGAACGAGCCGTCTGGCTTCGGTACGAGGAACAGGTGACTGTAGAAACGTAGAGACTCTTGGTTCTCTACAACCTCTATTACATCCTTTTCCAAGAAAGACTTTACCTCCGACAGGAGAGACTCTCTTTTTTCTGGATTTGGCGGAAGTTGAGTCCAATGCGGACTTCGTGTTGATGGTGGTTTGGCTCGGAACGATAGCTTTAGGCCATCTGAGATGACACTTCTCACCCACCGATCTTCTGTAATAGTTATCCAGTTTCTCTCGAATCTTGATAACCTTCCGCCAACTGGGACGCAATAGAGGTCCTGACCATTCCCTCCCTGTAGGACCTGCGAGAGGAGAAACGATGTCTTCCCCGTGATGAGCCTCGACCTGCCGGCTTGGGGGCAATTGACCGGTTACCTTGGCCAGACCCACGCCCCGACCAGAATCGCTAAATTGACGATTCTGAGAGTAATTATATGAGGATCTTTTGTATCCTTGCGAGGAGTTCCCTCTGGACGATTTTTGTCCTGAACCTCCTGCTTTACTCTTCTCTGCTGGTGCAGGTTTATTTGACGTTGACTTCAGAAGCAGAGTATTAGACGCTTTCTTTGTTGCTTGGTTGTAGACCAAAGAAAGCTTGTCGTCAAAGATATTGTGTCCCGATACCGGAGCGACTCTAAGAGAGTTTTTCACCCTGTCATCTATCAAAGATGACGACGCAAGAGCTCCATCACGTCTAACTAACTCCAAATTAGCCACTGTAAGGGGGGTGTTACACGTGGTAAACATTATAGCCCTGGAAAGAACTCGTAAAGAGGTAAGAACGTCCTCAAATTCCTTCCCATTGAGACGTTGCACCATAGCTCTCATAAGGTGATCTGCGTAAGACATAGCGTCTAAATTCGCTCTATCAGAAGAAATTGTCGTCTCAATTGTATCTGAGAGAACTGTGAATGACGAAGGTAAGGACATATCCAGGTCCTCAGCCTGCTCATCCAAACACAGAGGAACTCTCTGAACATCTTCCCCTACTGTTTTAAATGGACGCGGTCCAATAAACGGTATACGTACGGAAGATGAAGATAAAAAGCTGCCTTTTTTCTTTCCATTTGAAAGATTAAATATGGCGTCGTTAAGAAGAGCAAAAGTCTGTGACACCTGTTTAGACTGCACCGGAAAGGAAAGGGCATCCTCCTTTGACCGGATATAGTCAGCATCTAATGATGCTAGCAGCTTCTTATGAGTGGTCGTAGCAGTCTGATTCTCTGGAACAAATTCTGGAAAGTATTGATGGATAAAATCCATCGCTACCATATGTTCTTCCGAAAGGGAAGGGTCATTTTCCTCCATATCCCTTTCACCATCCTACAGAATCAGACTATAATCATGGTCATCAGCATCTGAGTGCGCAGATGACTGGGCCGACCCAGCATCATCCGACAGCTCGTGTTCCGAGGCTGCCGTAGGTTGTTCCTGAGCCTGCTGGGATGCTGCGATAAGCTGCGCGATTTGCGACAGCAAGTCTGTTATGGAGGCCTGAGGAGCAGCGGTCTTATGTTGCTTGGCCGCTGGCTGCTCCTGAGATTGTGTGTCCGAGATGGCTCTTTTCTGCGGACGTCCCGACGAACGAGGCCTCCTTTCCTTGGCTACCGGATGGTGTGACTTTCCAGACAAAGAGAAGTCCTTTCTCGGTGATGCAGGCTGGATATCCGAAGTCACATAGCCAATGTGCGATCGAGTGTGCTTAGTAGATGCGGAAGAAGCCGTAATTATAGCCAACCCTGGGTGTATATTTGACGGAGCGTCCCGGACAGGAGGCATGGATGTAAGCTCCAACTTATGCAAGTTCCGTACTACAACATTTGGCCCCTGATGTTGTTGTGCAAGAGAGGGGACCCTCTCGCTCGCTGTCCTATCAGACCTCGCTGAGCTTACTGTCGAACTTGCCAGCTTCCTCCTTTCCGTCATTGCAGGGTCAGCCTGTTTATATATTATAGTTCTCGCTCTACCCTTTTTCCTCTCCTCGACTGCAATGGACACACCCGGTGAAGCGGCACCCACCACTTCACTGGTCGAGCTAGCTGGTGACAGAGATCTGAAACCACAGGCGCTTGGTTTATTGCCATGTCTAATACGTAAGAGCACTTTTGCCGCTAGCTCTGACTGACTAATTCCAACGACGGATGCACACTTTCTGATGGCATCATGAAAAGATCACCATGTTCTTGTTCCTCTGAAATAGAAACTGAAAAACTAGAGTGACTCCGTGGCGAGAGGACCAGCATTGTCCTCTTGCCCCTAACGACGTACCATGACACACGTCTCCGACATTTGTCATCCCAATCGACACAAATTGCACAGGAATTAATGCGAGTACACTGACTACAACTGATACAAAAATCATGTGAATCTGAGGAAGACTTCCTCGAGTTACAATTTGAGCAAAAAGCTTTCATTTTGAATAAAAATAAAGTCAACAGTACTCGCACCAACTCTCAATAAATGTCTGAAAAAGATACATAATAATATTAATCAAAACAATTGATTCGAAAAATAATTTAAAATAAAAATTTTCGAAAATTTTTTTACATGAGCCCAAGTTCCCAAAGGGAACGATGAGCTCAAATGGATCCCATTAGAGCTTAAGTGTGGGCAAAAATTCTTTTTCTTTTTCTTTTCCAAAAATTAAAGCTACACTACTGGAATATAAAATGTATCTTATAATAGTCCTAACATGATTTATTCATAGGAAACTGCATGTATAAGGAAAGCATTGTCAATGTAAACAACGTCAAATGAAAACCAGAAACAAGACTCCAGGCACTGAAAAACATGGCCTGAAGTCAGTAACAGATTTTAAACTATCCGATTCAAAGCAAGATCTTCATTAGAAGAAAATACGATATATCGGATGGATGATGCATGACCAAAAATGCCTAAACACCCCTAGGGTGAGGACGTAACCATGGGGATAAACAGAATAAACATTCTGTGAAACACGTTAATCTCCCAAGAAATTTCTTTAAAAAATTTCAATAAAAAAGCCAAAAGTTAGGGAGTTCAACTGGGGGAGCTTCAAGGAAGGATAGCGAAGGAACACTTAACAAACAGTGGCAAAATCATTAGCAGGAATGATAACATCAGGCCCATGTCCCGAAACATGAAATAATTTTGTCAAAAAATTGTAAAGTTACAGCCCTAAACATTGAAAACCACTGTTTCTTCCTTCCATCATCCTATTCTGTCCTTTGGTCCACCATAATCACCATTGATCTGTGTCTGGCATCATTAAAACTGAGATTTAAAAGCACAGAAGTCAGTTTGTTGTTATCTGATAGAGGGCCAAACAAGGAATGATAATTGGCATCAATTCCAGTGCTTCCTGGACACTGCGAATGCACAGATGTCAAATGTATGGAGGACCACATAGGACATTCAGTTTTCGGTTTTACATGCAAATTTCGGGGATTGGGGGGGCAAAATTTGTATTTGGCTATGGATATTTTTGAGTTAGCACCAGCTAAGTCTGGGCCATTGGTTGTTGTGTAAAAATATGTGTACTGCAGGGTGTGCCAAAGGGAAATATTGATGCATAACTGCACTAAGTTCATCGAAGGGCATCGCCAGTGGCAATATTTTTAGACGGAAATTGAAGAAAATCGATTGCTCCCATCTAGAGGTAACCCCAAACAAGCATACAAAGTTTCAAACTGATCTGATCATTAATGTGCCCTGTAGGGCATGCCAAAGGAATATATTGATGCCTGACTAAATTAAGTTCAAAGGTCATTGCCTGGGGCAACATTTTTTGATGGAAATGAAAGAAATAGCTCCCATCTAGAGGTCACTCCAAACAAGCATGCCAGATTTCAAAGCAATCCGATCACAAATGTGCCCTGTAGGGAGTGCCAACGGGAAAAATTGAGGTCTGACTAACTGAGTTCTAAGAACGTTGCCAGCGGCAACATTTTTTGACAGAAATGGAAGAAAATCGATAGCTCCCATCTAGAGGTCACCCCAAACAAGTATACCAAGTTTCAAAGTGTTCCAATAATAAATATGCCCTGCAGGGTGTGCCAATGGGAAATTTTGATGTATAACTGCACTAAGTTCATCAAAGGTCGTTGCCAGCGGCAACATTTTTTGGCAGATATCGAAGAAAATCGATAGCTCCCAACTAGAGGTAACCGATCTCAGCAAAAATGTGCCCTGTACGGCGTGCTAAAGGAATATATTGATGCCTGACTAAACTAAGCTCAAAGGTGCGTACGCCAACGGACGAGAAGTGATGGCAATAGCTCAGCTTGACTTTGTCAAGTTGAGCTAAAAATATATAAATTCTCTGTGCCTTTTCAATATTTGAGAATAAGTTCCATCATAATATGACAATAGAAACACAAAGAAAGGCATGGAAATAAAACATAACAGGATAAGGCTGTTATTTCTGGTTTTAATGTGCCCAAATTAGGGCAAAAGGTTGCGCCCAAAATAAATGAATTTAGAGGCCTGCGAGCATCCCACCTTAAACATGATGCAATTGGTTCATCAGTAAAACTGTAGACATACCGGTACTTCAGTAAGCATTCAGTTCACAGCGTTTTGTTCACAGCGTTTTGTAAGTCAGAAAAATCATGCTTGCAAATTAGAAATGGCTCGCGCCATACTTGGCACACCTATAGTTTACAAAATTGAAAGACTGGTAACATGGTCTGAGGTTTACAGCTCAGAGCTTATGTCCAACGAGATCTAAAGCATCGAGGTTGAACATATTCTCTGAGATATAAAGCTCAGACCATGTTTCCGTCAATTCATCACAATAACAAATATGTTCCCATAAAACAATAACCAAAGCCCAAAACCCACATCGATGTGACATCGTGAAATGAACAAGGCAACTTCAATGAACAAGGCAACTTAACGATGACAAATTTAGTGAACTGACTCAAATAAAGGTCAAGGTTATTCCATCTCAGTTCAAAGCATGAACAAGTTCATGATTTAAACTGAGATGGAGTAACCTCAACTTTTTTATAAGTGGGTTGTCAGTGCACATTCATAAAATTATCACTGGCCTCAAAAAATATGATTTTATTTGCAGTATGCACTTAGAATCTCCTCCCATTGTTATCAACATTTTAAATATTTCACTTGGAGACTTCAGAAGATAACATATGCCACGGGAGCTGTAAACATAGAAAAAAAATAAGCAAACTCTCATCCAGTCAGAAGGCAAGGATTTTAGTCTTATTGGAACATATTGCAACAAGGGCAATGCAAAGTGTGGGCCACTGCCCCCACAGGCATGTTAATGGTATTGTGGGACATAAAAAATGTTCCAAGTCAAAAGAGTAAAAAGGGCCACAACTCTGGGAAAAATTATTGACGTAACCCGTTCCTTGTGCATATTCATTCCCCCATGCAAGTCTATCATCATACCATAGGAGATCTAAATCCGACCAATGGCTTTGAAGTTACAATGCAAAACGTTTGTATGGACAGACAGACAGAATGAAAAAAGTGCTATAATTCTGGGAAAAAATCATTGGACGGAACCCATTCCTTGTGCATATCCATTCCCCAATGCAGGTCTATCAGCATACCAAAGGAGATCCAAATCCAACTGATGGCTGTGAAGTTACAATGCAAAATGTTTGTATGGACAGTAGGACAGAAGGGCCATAACTCTGGGAAAAATCATTGGACAGAACCCGTTCCTTGTGCATATCTGTTCCCACATGCAGGTCTATCAGCATACCAAAGGAGATCCAAATCCAACTGATGGCTTTGGAATTACAATGCAAAATGTTTGTATGGACAGGTGGACAGACGGACAGATGGATGGACAGATGGCTTCACTAGATACCCCTGAATCCTCCTTCGGAGGTCGGGGGCATAATAAATGGTAGGCTACAGGCAGGCATGACACAAACCATATTTCTCTGCAGAATGGTCGAAAGATACCGTATATTGCAACAAACTACCGAGGGATGGCTGAGCCTCAAAAAGAAATAAGGGAGATGTTAGGAATGAACACAAAAAACAACCAATTTACCACAAAAGAAGAGATTCACACCAGTTGGTAAGTTGTTCTTATACCTATGACTGCTATAACTCTAAGATGTCTAATGTCAGTTAATTTTCTTTGATTATTGTGTAACAGATCTTGTCAGAAATGGGTCAATTTGTTTAGTATGCATAAAACTATCCAGACACAAGGTCATGCACCTGTTTTATGGGCTAAATGGAACCAATAAAAATCATAGAGTGAGCCCTCAGGAGTTATTTCACCAGCAGGAGAATTAAAATATCACCTCTCTTCTGTCAAAAAACAGGAAAGTTCGATAATTTACATGCAAAACAAAAATGTGTTACAATGACAAGATGTAGTTTTGTGGAGAAACAGATTGCAAACTGTCAGGGAAATAATTTAATGCATGTGAACTGTTTTCATTCTTGAGAAAGGTTAAAAACATGCACATTTTTAACATTAGTTCATATGTGTTTTGGAAGAAACTTCTCTCAGCCATCCACACCAATACTTGCCAGCTATTTCACACTAAACAAACCATATGAGACACCTCTATAAATTATGAGAGCACCCTATCTTAACACTATAGGGGCTAATTCTGACTCTGATCACCTTTTACCTCAATAAAACAGGTTTCATAGCACGCAGACTCTGGGTAAACTTGCGTGTTGTAATTGACATACCTTCACAGTTGACCATAATCAATATCATTTCTCGGCAATATATAGAGAGCCAAGACTTTCTTAGAAACATGTGCTATTCTACAGGATGTAAACTGTCGAAGCATGTATGGTATTGGGATAACTATCTTTACCCATAACTGGTAGAGGACTAAATTATTTTGGGTCATCAAAGTTTGTTCACCTAACATTGCCTTGTTACAGGCTGTCTAGTATAAATTGTAACAATGCAAATCCATGCAGAGGAAATAATCTCTGTTCAAAGATAATATGCAGCACATCCATAGAATATGGAGTGGTTAAGTACAGGTACTAAATATGGGCTTTCAGCACTCTACCAGTTAAGGGCCCTGAAGATTTTTATATAACTTTTTTATAATATATATATACTTTGACAGTTAAAAAAAAGTTGTATAAAAATTATAAATTTAAAGTAATTTGTATATTTTTTATACTTACCAATGGCCCATCAAAGAGCGATATTTACTCCTACATCAGAATAAAATATGTAAGTTCAAAAGTTAATAGACAGTGTGATTGTGTTCTGAAAATTGTGTATGGTGTTGTGATGACTGTCTCTACCCTTAAAGACCTGGAGATATTTTTATACTATAACCCAATGGCCCAGACTTAGCTGGCGCAAACTCAAAGTTATCAAGGGCCAAACACAAATTTTGAACATCCCAATCCCCAACTTGCAAAACCGAAAATTAAAAGGCTTATCTGATCCTCCATACTTTTACTCTCCGTGCATGCGCAGCCATAAGAAAGTGACTGGAATTGGCACCAACATCATTCTTTGTAGAAAAGAGAACTACATAATAACTCAGCGGGGAGGTATGAGTGCCCACTCATGGGAGGGCCATACCCATCTGGGACATTGGTAAGTATAAAAAATATACAAATTACTTTAAATTTATAATATTTTTATACTATAACCCAATGGCCCAGACTTAGGTGAATCATAAAAAGGCGGAGGGCCTTGGACTTCAGAATTAGTAGACCAACATAGTTCCAAGCCTGTAATCCAAGGTGAAAGGAAATTAAATTTAAAAGGAATTACAAGTAAGTCTCTCTATACAGTAATAGAGAAGACATATCATAAATAAGGAGCCAATTTCCAGTAATTCCATATTCTTAGCATGAAGACTATGCTAATTGGATGTAATGAGTTCCCAATTTTTAAGGCTAGTCCTAAGCCCCAGAAATTAGGATGGCGTATTTGAGAATGAGATGACATCCCCCAAAAACAGACACCATATACAATAAAACACAAGCTGTATCCATGATATAATCTACAGACAAAACAGCTTCACTCATAGTTACATACTTATCAAGCTGGAGGAGAGGTAAAAAATACCCCCCCCCCCCCCCCCCCCCCCCCCCCCCCATTTTTGAAGGAATCTTCTTCAAGAAGAAGAGGGGAGCACTCTGGAATCAGTAAAAGCGGCACCAAATAACAATATAAATATCCATCAAATAGACACCCAGGTATTAATTATTATTAATAAATTGGTGTTTAATGCCACTTCAGAAGCTAAGGCTATAGCGGCGATCCCGGTAATTAATATCGCCCGCTTGTAACGTATACCAGAGTCGGCATATGCAGATAGGTCGAAAACTGGTGAGATAATATATAACATACACGTGTCCAATAGAATCACAATGCACGATCTCTGGAGAGTAAACACACTTCCAAGGTAACCCACAGGCGACCTCATTTATTCCAGTAAATAACATCCCAGGTGTGTTCTATCCAATATCTATGTTCCTAGAAACGTGTGAATATACAAGAGTGTAAGACAAGATGTATTCGATTGGGTACCGCAATTAATAGAAACCTGAATCTAGAAATGGATCAAGCTATGATTAACAGACTCGACACGGACTGGCCCCGGAAAAAATCATTGCTTCTTAGGTTCTTAACATACTATAATGTGAGCATTGAAATCCCGCAAGTAATCATCTGAATACCAATTATCTGACTAGACAGCCTCCCAGGTACCCAAAGGCTAGCAATTTATTGATGATAAAGGTTGCCATAGAACATGACCCAGCCGCCTATCGAGAAGTCATGAAATGCACGTATGTACTTAAAAGAATACAAGGCTTATGGGAAGAAAACTACGTCTTGCCTGGTAATCGCCTCTTAACACATTGGCGGTGAGGGGAGGGGGGTGGGATTCAAAATCATATCGAACCCCCCTCACCCACATTACTTGAATCATTCTTGTGTTAGTCATCAAATAGAAAAGGAACCGCAAGGCTCCCTCACGTATGACCGACTCCATAATGTCACTAAGGGAAGAGAAGGACGTGAAGAAAAATACTTCCCCTGATAAAGAAGGTCCTCTCATGGAGGAAGCTTCCTGGGAACATCCCATAACAGACATCCGAGAAGATTGATCCAAGGTTTCTGTGATGACAGAGGTGCTATTATCAGGATTTCGCAATGAAACTGTTTGATCTTAACAGAATCTGCTGAATCAACAGAGTTGGAGGATACGCCTATCCTATCATTCTGTCCCATGCGATCAACAGAGCGTCTACTGCGTACGCTTGATGATCTGAGCATGTGACACGAACATCGGTAACTGATTGTTCCGGTGTGTGGCAAACAGATCTATCATGGGACAATCCCACTGGTAGCAAATCTGCTTGAATATTCGCTTGTTGAGAGTCTGGTCTGATGGCAACAGGCGACCTTTCCGAAAGAGTGAGTCTGCTAGTACATTCAGATGACCCGGTATATGACAGACAGAAAGATGAACACGATGATTCATGATGTATAAGAGAATCATCTCCGTTAATTTGCATAGTGGCACTGAATGAGTGTCGCCTTGGTTCCTGATGTAAGCTACTACTGTCAAACTGTCAAAATTTGAACATGGATGTCCGCTATTATGTGAATCCAATGTTGTAGCGCTAGCCATATTGACATAATCTCTTTGATGTTTATGTGCTTCTCTAGGAACCGAGGGCCCCAAAGACTCTGACACCTCAAGTCTGCAGGACTTAGGGTCACGCCCCAACCCGTCTGACTCGCATCCGTCATAATCATGAATGCTGGATCTGGCAGTTGCAGCGGAACTCCCTGAGTTAACCACTGAATATCTGCCCAAATCTGAACCCTTGTTTTACAACGTCTGTTAAAACAATACTGGTTTCGAGTGAATGCATCTTCACACTCCTGTTCTGAGTAAAGAATATCTGGAGGGGACACGTGTGCAGGCGGCTCATCAGAATAAGATCTGCAGCCGCTCTGCAGAGCCCCTTCAGTCGCATGAATTCCCTTGCTGTTAATGTGTCTGAGTGTAGACAAAAGTGAGCATAACAACTGACTAATTTCGCTCTGGGTAACGGCAGACGAACCAGATTGTTGTGAGTCTCGAAGCTCATTCCCAAGTGAGTGAATGACTTGGACGGAGCTAGATCTGACTTTTTCTCGTTTACGATGAAACCGAGACGTTGGAGCAAAAGAAGCAGACTCTGAATATCGTTCTGAAGAATAATTCTGTTGCCGTATTTCTGTAGAATGTCGTCCAAGTAAGCCGATGTTACAAAAGACGAATGAGCTCGGAAGTATGACATTACCGTGTTCGTTATTCAAGTGAATGCCCAGGGACCCAGGTTCAGACCAAAGCACATTACTCTGAACTGATACACCTTCCCTTGTACGGTGAACTGCAGGTACTTTTTGAAAACCGGATGTACCAGGACATGAAAGTACACATCCTCTAGATCTATGCTTGCCGCATAGTCGTTCACTCAAACGCTCGCTCTTACTGACCGAATGGTCTCCATAAAGAATTTTGGAGCCACGATAAGCTTGTTTATCCAGCTGAAGTCTATTACTGGTTGGAAAGAGCCGTCTTGCTTCGGTACGAAGAACAGGTGACTGTAAAAACCCTGCGAATGCTGATTCTCGGCGACCTCTATTGCTTCCTTTAATAATAGAGCCTGTACCTCCACAAGGAGAGACTCTCTTTTGAAAGGATCCGACGGAAGATCTGTCCAACGCAGACATCTTGTTAGTAGAGGTGCCTCTCGGAATGAAAGCCGTAGGCCGTCTGAGACTACACTTCTCACCCACTGATCTTCCGTGACTGCTTCCAGTTTCTCGCAAAGATGATACCCTTCTGCCAACTGGCAAGCAATAGAGGTCTTGAACATCACCTGTATGACCTGCAAGGCTTATGGGAGGAGAAACTACGTAATCCCCACGAACAACCTCGTCCCGTCGGCCTAGGGGCATCTGACCGATAGTCCCGATCAGACATATGCCCCTTTCCCGAGTCGCTATATTGACGACCTCCAGAGTATTTGTAAAGGGTTTCTTGTACCCTCGTGAGGAGTTCCCTTTTGACGTTTAGATCTGGAACGTCCTCCTTTACTCTTGTCTGCTGAAGCGGGTTGATGAGAAGCTGACTTCAATAGCAGATCACTTGACGCTTTCTTAGTAGCCTGATCATAGACTAACGAAAGCTTGTCATCCAAAATAGTGAGACCGGAGCGACCCGGAGAGAGCTTTTCACCTTGTCATCTATAAGTGATGACAACACAAGGGCAGCATCACATCTGATTAACTCCAGATTAGCCACTGTAAGGGTGGAGTTATACGTGGTATACAAATTGCCCTGGAAAGAACTCTAAGAGGAGTACAAACGTCCTCAAAATCCTTCCCGTTGAGACGCTGTGCCATAGCTCTGGTAAGGTGATCTGCGTAAGACATTGCTTCCATATTCACTCTACTTGATGAAATTGCCATTGTAATTGTGTCTAAGTGAATAGTGAATGATGCAGGCAAGGATACATCTAGATCCCCGGGCTGCTGATTCAAACGCAGAGGTGCTCTCTGAACATCTTCTCCAACCGTTTTTAAATGAACGTAGTCCATGAAACGGTATGTGTATGGAAGATGTAGTTAAGAAACTGCCCTTTCCTCGCACTCGAGAGGTGAATACGGCGTCGTCTACATGGCCGAAGGCCAGCAACACCTACCTGGAACTTCTTCCTTTGTCTGTATATAACGTCTGTGTCCAAAGACGCCAGCGGTTTCTCACTTATCGTTGTAGCATTCTGATTTGTCGGAACAAATTCAGGGTAGTATTGATGGATGAAATCCAATGCAACCCTGTGCTGTTCCGAAAAGGGAAGGGTAATCCTCTTCTTTATCCCTTTCACCATCCGAGAGAATCAGTTCCGAATCTCGGGCCATTACATCTGCACAAACAGATGACTGGATCGACCCAGCACCGTCCGAAAGCTCAGGTTCTCAGTCTGAGGGAGGCTGCATCTGACTTGCTGGGATGCTGCGATCAGCTGTGCAATCTGCAACAGTAAGTCCGTCATCGAGGGCTGAGGAGCAGCGGTCTTGTTTCCTAGACGCTTGCTGCTCCTGTTGGAGATGGATCTCTTCTCTGAACGTCCCGATGATCGAGGCCTCGTCTCCCTAGCTACTGGATGGTCCGACTTCACGGGCGAAGAATGGTCCCTTCTCCGCGCAGCAGTCTGAATATCCAAAGTCAGGTAGCTAGGATGCGGTCGTGCTTGCTTTAAAAACGTAGCGGAGGAAGCCGTGACTGAAGCCGACCCCGGCTGCAGACTAGACAGATCAACCCAAGCGGTGGATGGATGTATGCTCTGTCTCGTGCAAGTCTCCAACCAGAAAACTTCAGTTTGGCTTGTGAAACGTAGCAGAGGAAGCCGTGACTGAAGCCAACCCCGGCTGCAGACTAAACAGAACATTCCGATTGGAGGACGGACATATGCTCCGGCTCATGCAAGTTTCTCATAACAACATTTGGCCCCAAATGTTGTTAGATTAGAGAGGGGCCTCTCCCGCTCGCAGTCTAATAGACCTCTCCGAGTATGAGAAACTTGCTGACTTCCTCCCTATTTCCGTCATCGCTGGGTGAGCTTATTTATATTAAAGTGCTCGCTCTATCCACATCTACACTTCCTTCGACCACAACAGACTTACCTGGCATCATGGCACCCATGGACGGAGTACCGCTTCACCGGTCGAGTTAGCTGCTTGCAAGAGATTAAAACCCTTAACAAAAGGCCCTAACTCTTGCAATCATGAGCACTGCAGCTAGCTCTATATGCTCAATGGAGTGCAACGGCGGTAGTACACTTGGATGGGTGTCAGAATATCATCACCATGTTCATGTTCTTCTGAAATAGAAACTGACAAAATGAATTATAAGGTGGTGAGAGGCCTGGCCTCAGAACCTTGCCACCAACAATGTACCGCAACAACCATCTCGAACATTAGTCATCCCAGTGAACACAAGAATGACAAAAGTCTGCAGGAGTGCATCGACTGAAGTCGATATCAAACTCCACAACAAAATATAAAATTAAGATACATGAATAATAGCAATCAAAATTAAATTCAAAATATTTTTTGGAAATTTTGTTTTGATAAAACGCCTAAGTTCCCAGAGGGAACATTAAGAGCCCAAAGGCATCCCGATAAGGCCTAAGTGTGGACAAAATCCAAATTTTTTGAGCTACACTACTGGAATAATAATCCATGTATCCTACAGTAATTCTACAGTGATAGAATATAAAAAAACTACCTATATATGAGGACGTTGTCATTGATTTGTCAGGTATCCTCAAAAAAGGAGATTTTAAAGCACCTGAGGTTACTTCCAAAATGTGATTGAATTATCATGCCTTTAAAGTATTAGTTAAACCCTTCAGGGAGTGGAGATTTTTATACATATTTGCTATGCTTTGATAGTCTACATCTTGTGGCATTGCAGTTATTTCTAGGCATGCCTACAACTTGTGTAGAAACAACTACCAAGGTTCTTAGAATATAATTTGTGAGTTTACATCAAAGACAGCATGTTGCTGCACCTGTTCTTCTGGATTAAAAACTGATAAAAGTAAGAATTTGGCCTTCTATGGTTAATGGTAAACAATAGGCCCCACGGGGCCTGAAACGCTCATCTTGTACAGAACACAATTTAAACAGAGTCCAAGAATGAGTCTACATTAAGCAAGCCATCTCCATAGGTTACACTGTCAATCCTTGAGTCCCTCAGGAGTGACAAAAATAATCTGGGCATCATGCCTTTTCTTCAGTTGATCATAAGTAAAATGTAGAGCTCCCCTATGAAGCCCCTTGATACAACCTATGTGGATTAATCTTAGTACCTCTAGAGGGTACTGATTACAAAATTTTTAATTCTTCAGCAAAATGGCCAATTCCGGCTCCCATAGAGAGCCCAAATATTAACCCAGGCTCTTGATTTCAACACAGTTAAATCTGACTTCCCTAGAGATGTTGTGTACCGAATATGAAAGCATTCTGACTGTTGGATCTGAAGAAGAGAAATTGTAAAGAAATTTCTTCGAATTGCACCAAGTTCAAATTTGGGCTACCATAGCGAGCCCAAATATTGACCTATGGATCCGATTTGAACAAACTTGAATCTGACCCCCCTAGAGATGTTGTATACCAAATGTGAAAGCATTCTGACAAGTGAATCTGAAGAAGAAGATTTTTAAAGAAATTCCCTCATATTGTACTAAGTTAAATTTCATGTTCCCATATGGAGCCCAAATATTAACCTAGGCACTCGAATTGAACAACCTGGAATCTGATCCGCCTAGAGATGTTGGTCTACCAAATATAAATGCATTCCGACTGGTGGATCTGAAGAAGAAGATTTTTAAAGAAATTTTCTCATATTGCACTAAGTAAAAATTTGGGCTACCATAGTGAGCCCAAATATATACCTAGGGATTTGATTTGAACAAATTTGAATCTGACCCCCATAGAGATGTTGCATACCAAATATCAAAGCATTCTGACTGATGGATCTGAAGAAGAAGATTTTTTTAAATTACCCTCCATATTGAACAAAGATAAAATTTGGGCTTCCGTAGGAAGCCCAAATATTAACCTAGGGACTTGGTTTGAACAATCTAGAATCTGACCCTCATAACAATGATGTATACCAAATATTAAAAGATTCTGACTAGTGTTTCTGAAGAAGAAGATTTTTGAAGAATATTCCCCATATTACCCTGTGTTAAAAATTCGGGCTCCTGTAGAGAGCCCAAATATGAACCAATGAGCTTTATTTCAACAAACAAACCCCCCTATGAATGCTGTATACCAAATATCAAAAGATTCTGAGGATTGGTTCTGGAGAAAAGATTTTTTTAAATTTTTGCAAATATGCTGACTCAGCATTTTTTCGATGCCCATTACAGAACACCCTAACATAACCGATGGCATTTTATTTTTACCATTCAATTCTACTGGTCATAAGGATACTTCATACCAAATAAAAGCTCTCTGTTCCGTGGGGTTTGGGAAATATGGGCGTTTGAAAATATTTCTATTTTTAGCTCCCAGGGTTCCCATGGGGATGCAGGAATTTTTTTTTTTGCATGGGTCAAGTACTTATGACCCAATACTACCACAAACCAAATTTGGTTCATACCGGACCATCGGTTCAGAAAATAGAAATTTTGGGCGGGGCCAAAAATCTTACCCCTCCTATTACAAAGCCAAATATTACTTTACGAACTTCGTTTGAACAAACTTGATTCTACACCTCATATGGAAGCTCCATAGCAAATATCAAGTCATTGTACACACTGGTTCTTGAGAAGAAGATTTTAAAAATATTTTGGAGCATTTTCCCCCACTCCCTCCCGATGGGGCTGGGCATACTGAGTTGAACAAAAATGAAATGCCCCTTTGGGACCATCACTCACACAAACTTTCACTTGAATTGGCCCAGTGGCTTTGGAGGAGAAGACCAAAACATGGTGTTGACGGACGACGGACGGGAAGTGATTAGATTAGCTCAGCTTGACTTTGTCAAGATGAGCTAAAAAAGGGTCAAATCATGTGAAAAATAATAGTTTGCAAGTCTGATTTCACACTTCTGATTGAATGGTTGTACAATCTAACCAAAGTTAACCCTTTACATAACATATGATTAAAGGATGTCACCTGCAAACACATTTCTTGAAGAACTAAAAAATTTTACTTTTTTATAAAAAACATAGCTCAGGACCCCTCATTGGAAAAAGCTAATGATAAGGTACCATAAGCTAAGTTTTTGAATGAAAAATTTAAAAAATAAAAAAAATTTGAATGATGTATTTTGTGAACAGTGCTGGCCAGTTATGGCAGTTATGTAGACGTTGGGTTAAGGAACACGCATTAAGTCCTTGACCTTGAGCAAGTCATTATGCACTACTTGTACTTGTAAGAACACTTTCAGACTACTGGGATGAAAATACACTAAATGCATCAAGTTCAGACAATAGTGTCTGTCAAGTAATAATAATTTATGAGTAAGGCCTATAAAAAAATTTCTTGTTTCTCAGGCAATTTTTCCTTAATTCTTTTTGTTTTTTCTTTAATTTTTTATTCAGATAAATATGTGTGTGTATATATAAAATAATTCAGAAAAATTTACAAACCACAATTAGTAGTGTCTCATTATAAAATACTACATGATAACAAAGAGGTGTAGTTGGTGATATGTTATATAAATGGTTAACCCTTTACCCAACGCAAATGATATCAAAATTTATTAATTTAAATATTGGTTTTTAATTTTTTTTCGACAAATTTCAACAAAACCATATCATGTGACCCCTCATTGGAACGAGCTCGTCGAGCTCGTTCCAATGAGGGACCACATGATATGGTTTTGTTGAAATTTTTCGAAAAACAATATTTTTTCAGCTGCTGAATCTGCATATTACGTGGGCGGATGCGGGCAATTCGTTGGGTAAAGGGTTAAATGATATATCTTATGGGAGTGCTAAATGTTGATGTTGGCCTGTTTAGTACTTAGTAGATCTCGGAAATTTTTCCTGAATTTTATGATGAGGAAGGGAGGCTTTTTTTAGGCCTTTTTTTAGGTTTAATCACAAAACAGTTCAGAAATTTAACTTCTTACACTATTATATGGCAAATCAATGTTTTCAGCAGTGAAAATTTCCCATAGTGTAGTTGAAAATTTAACCAAGTATATCTGTGAGCTCTGTCAAACAAGGTATAGTTGGTTAAATATTTGTCCTACAAGTGCAAATAGTGTCATAGAAGAGATTGAAAAAAAGGTGATGAGGCAGATTTTCTATGATGAGGGAGGTGCCTGATTAATAAGATTTTTTTAAATAGCCAAAGCTAACAGTAATTTAAAACAAGAGGCCCAAGGGGGCCTGAGGGCGCTCACCTGACATGGTAGCCTAAATATCAACCCAGAGAATTGATTTCCACAAGTTGCATCTGCTCCTCCTAAGAAAAGCTGAAACCAAATATCCAAATATTCTGACCAGTGGATCTAAAAAAAGATTTTTAAAGAATATTCCTCATACTGAAATAAGTCATAATTCGGGCTCCCACAGGAAGCCCATATATGAACCCAGGGACTTGGCTTTAACAAACCTGAATCTCACACCCCTAAGGATTCTGCACACCAAATATCAAAACATTCCGACTGCTGGATCTGAAGAAGAAGATTTTTAAAGAAAATTCCTCATTTTGAACCAAGTTACAATTCGAGCTCCCACAATCAGCCCAAATATGGACCTAGGGACATGGCTTGAACAAACTTGAATCTTACCCCCCTAAGGATGCTGCATAAAAAATATCAAAAGCATTCATCTGCTGGATCTGAAGATTTTTAAAGAAAATTCCTGATTTTGAACTAAGTTGTCATTCAGGCTCCCATAATGAGCCCAAATATGAACCAAGGGACTTGGCTTGAACAAACTTGAATCTCAGCCCCCTAAGGTTGCTCCATGCCAAATATCAAAACATTCCAACTGCTGAATCTGAAGAAGAAGATTTTTAAAGAAAAATTCCTCATATTGACTAAGTTATAATTTGGGCTCCCACAGGGAGCCCAAATATGGACCCATGGACTTGGCTTTAACACACTTGAATCCCCCCCACCCCCCAAGGATGCTACTCACCACATATCAAACCATTCCGACTGCTGGATCTGAAGAAGAAGATTTTTTAAGAAAATTCCTCATTTCGAACAAAGTTACAATTCAAGCTCCCACAGTGAGCCCAAATATGGACCTAGGGACATGGCTTGAACAAACTTGAATCTCACCCCCCTAAGGATGCAGCATACCAAATATCACAAGATTCTGCCTGCTGGATCTTGAGAAGAAGATTTTCAAAGAAATTTGCCTGAAATGCATTAAGTTCGAATTTGGGCTTCTATAGTGAGCCCAAATATGAGTCCAGGTGGCCGATTTGAACAAACTGGAATCAGATCCACCCCACAATGTTGCATACCAAATATCAAAAGATTCTGCCTGCAGGATCTGGAGAAGAAGATTTTTGAAGAAATTTGCCTGAAATGCACTAAGTTCAAATTCGAGCTTCTATAGTGAGCCCAAATATGAATCTAGGGAGCCGATTTGAACAAAATAGAATCAGATCCACCCCACAATGTTGCATACCAAATATCAAAAGATTCTGTCTGCTGGATCTGGAGAAGAAGATTTTTTAAGAAATTTGCCTGAAATGCACTAAGTTCAAATTTGGGCTCCTATACTGAGCCCAAATATAAACCCAAGGGGCCGATTTGAACAAACTTGAATCAGATCCACCCCACAATGTTGCATACCCAATATCAAAAGATTCTGCCTGCTGGATCTTGAGAAGAAGATTTTCAAAGAAATTTGCCTGAAATGCACTAAGTTCAAATTTGGGCTCCTATACTGAGCCCAAATATAAACCCAAGGGGCCAATTTGAACAAACTTGAATCAGATCCATCCCACAATGTTACATACCAAATATCAAAAGATTCTGCCTGCTGGATCTGGAGAAGAAGATTTTCAAAGAAATTTGCCTGAAATGCAGTAAGTTCAAATTTGGGCTCCTATACTGAGCCCAAATATAAACCCAGGGGGCCGATTTGACAAACTTGAATCAGATCCACCCCACAATGTTGCATACCAAATATCAAAAGATTCTGCCTGCTGGATCCGGAGAAGAAGATTTTTTAAGAAATTTGCCTGAAATGCACTAAGTTCGAAATCGGGCTCCTATACTGAGCCCAAATATGAACCCAGGGGGCCGATTTGAACAAACTTGAATCAGATCCACCCTCCAATGTTGCATACCAAATATCAAAAGATTCTGCCTGCAGGATCTGGAGAAGAAGATTTTTGAAGAAATTTGCCTGAAATGCACTAAGTTCAAATTCGAGCTTCTATAGTGAGCCCAAATATGAATCTAGGGAGCCGATTTGAACAAAATAGAATCAGATCCACCCCACAATGTTGCATACCAAATATCAAAAGATTCTGTCTGCTGGATCTGGAGAAGAAGATTTTTTAAGAAATTTGCCTGAAATGCACTAAGTTCAAATTTGGGCTCCTATACTGAGCCCAAATATAAACCCAAGGGGCCGATTTGAACAAACTTGAATCAGATCCACCCCACAATGTTGCATACCCAATATCAAAAGATTCTGCCTGCTGGATCTTGAGAAGAAGATTTTCAAAGAAATTTGCCTGAAATGCACTAAGTTCAAATTTGGGCTCCTATACTGAGCCCAAATATAAACCCAAGGGGCCGATTTGAACAAACTTGAATCAGATCCACCCCACAATGTTGCATACCAAATATCAAAAGATTCTGCCAGCTGGATCTGGAGAAGAAGATTTTCAAAGAAATTTGCCTGAAATGCAGTAAGTTCAAATTTGGGCTCCTATACTGAGCCCAAATATAAACCCAGGGGGCCGATTTGAACAAACTTGAATCAGATCCACCCACAATGTTGCATACCAAATATCAAAAGATTCTGCCTGCTGGATCTGGAGAAGAAGATTTTTTAAGAAATTTGCCTGAAATGCACTAAGTTCGAAATCGGGCTCCTATACTGAGCCCAAATATGAACCCAGGGGGCCGATTTGAACAAACTTGAATCAGATCCACCCTCCAATGTTGCATACCAAATATCAAAAGATTCTGCCTACTGGATCTGGAGAAGAAGATTTTTTAATGTTTTTCCCATTGCCTACAGTGTTAAAAAGTGCTGACTCAGCACTTTTTCAATGTCCCGAAACTGTACCCTATGATAAAACCGATGGCAATTTTTTTTTACCAATTCTTTCTGTTGGTCCTAAGGAAGCTTCACACCAAATAAAAATTCTCGGTGCTGTTCAGTTTTGGAGATATGGGCGTTTTAATTTTTTTCTATTTTTAGCTCCTGCGGTTCCCATGGGGCTACGCGGGAAAAAAAATCAGAATAAATTAGGTACTTATGACCCAATAAGCCCTCACATAAAATTTGGTTCAAATCAGCCTCTCGGTTTGGAAAATAGAAATTTTGGGCAGGGCCAAAAATTTTGCCCCTCCCATAACGACGCCAAGTATAGCCCCACAAACTTCTCTTGAACAAATCTGAGTCTACACCTCAAAAGGAAGCTGCACACCAAATATCAAGTCTCTGCTACTGCTGGTTCATAAGAAGAAGATTTTTTAAGATTTCAGCACACTTTTTGGATGTGGCCCTACCAACGGGCGGGGCAACTTGATTTGAACAAAATCAAATTGCGATGTCATAACAAACTATAATCTCAAATATCAATTAAATTGGTTCAGCGGTTTGGGAGGAGAAGATGCAAACACCATGTTCACGGACGACGGACACCGGACGACGGACGACGGACGGTGAGTGATCACTATAGCTCTCCTGACTGAAAGTCAGGTGAGCTAAAAAATCATAATAAACTGTGATCAGTTCATTCACTTATTTGAAATCAGCTGACAAATGAAGAATGGCTATTTTACCACAGCCAATCTTTGATTTGAAAACAACATTCAAGGTAAATCATCAAGAGGCTCAAAATAATTTCTTCCCAGCATCCAATTTATAACTGACCTTCCACTTTTATTATATTTTTCTCTATAAGTGCAACACAGGATGCGCATGTCATCCCTGTGACCTCCATATAGCATTTTTCAAGGTCATCATCATCACCCTCATTATTCTCCTGCTTACTGAACTTCACCAGCCCCTTTGCAACATCAGCTTTTACCTTCTCAGCAGGTATGGGTTTTTTATTAGATTTGTGAGTAGTTTCTGAAAAAAATAAAAACAAACAATTATTCACAGGTCATGTAAAAATTAAAGAAAACAAGATCTGGGCTACAGCTCAGTGTATAATCCCCACTGTTGCATACTGCCTCGTTGCAACACAGATTTCGTTGAAATTCATCCACTCACTGCTGAGATGTGGATACAGAAAGCCCAATGGATGGATGGATGGATGGATGGATGGATGGATGGATGGATGGATGGATGGATGGGTGGGTGGGTGGGTGGGTTGGTTTGGGTGGGTGGGTGGGTGGGTGGTTGGGTGGGTGGGTGGATGGATGGATGGATGGATGGATGGATGGATGGATGGATGGATGGATGGATGGATGGATGATGGATGGATGGATGGATGGATGGATGGATGGATGGATGGATGGGAGCTACATTGTACAAGTTTTTTATCCAAAATGTGGAGTTATAGTTCGTCAGTACAGTGCCCCCTTGTGGAGTTATTTACTTTTATAAACCTACATTATGGGGTTATACTATCCAATTACAAATAATCATTTTAGAAAATTTAGAAATATCACTATGAGGTTAAATCGAAAAATAGAGATCTAACCCCCTAGTGGTGAATAAAACTGATAGAAATTTGTGTACTGTGGGGTTAACCATGCAACCCAGGAAAAAACACTTAATGCAGCACTGTACTTACAAATAACGTCACAATGCACCTCTGCTAAGAGTGGACAGACGAATGGAAGGAAGGATTAATTCAGTATAGCCCAATCTCTTCGAGAGTGGGGGTATAAAAATGAAAGTGTCAATGACACTGTAGCTCAACTTGTCAAGACAAAGACATGTACATGTATAGTATGTGACACAGCAATGACAAACATCTAGGTAATGACCTGATAACAAAGGTACATATAAAGTATTGTAACGGTCTGTACATAAATACTGACCGTTGCCTGTAACAAATGTAAAGGTAAAGTATTGTAAAGGTGGGTAACAGTCAGATGCTAAACTAGAAAAGAAAACTTTGAGTCCCAGAGTGGGTCTGACTGAACCCCAAAATATTTGTTCTCATAGCACAGTGATAACAAAGGCACCCCAAAACACACTCGTTCCTGTCCCAAGGTGAAAACAAAGGTACCCAAGAAGTTTTGTGAAGATCATTTCATAAATACGAGCTGTATAGAACTTGTGACAAAAAACTGATTGGACCTAATTTGGGTACAAAATGGCCACTGGCAGCCATCTTGAATTTTGGACCGCACCCAGAAACACTTATTCTCGTCCCAAGGTGATAACAAAGGTACCCAAGAAGTTTTGTGAAGATCGGTTCATAAATACAGCCTCTACCCTGAGCCGTATTGACATGTGCGCTTACATTGTGTAAGTAGCACTGAATAAATCAAAGTTCATATAATTTGCATAATTTCTGAACGAAAAAAAACCCCTTACAATATGTTATGTATTCCATGTTACTAAACATTCATACAAAAATTTATTCAAATCAGAACTTTCATACAGAAGTTCTGTACAAAAGACTGATTGCACTAATTTTGGTACAAAATGGCTGCTGGTGGCCATCTTGAATTTCGGACCACACCCAAAAACACTCGCTCTCATCCCACGGTGATAACAAAGGTACCCAAGAAGTTTCGTAAAGATTGGTTCATAAATATGTCTCTAGTCTGAGCCGTATAGAAGTTGTGTACAAAAAACTAATTAGACCTAATTTCGGTACAAAATGGCCACTGGCAGCCATCTTGAATTTTAGACCACACCCAGAAACACTCGTTCTCGTCCCAAGGTGATAACAAAGGTACCCAAGACATTTCGTGAAGATCTGTTCAAAAATACAGACTCTAGCCCGAGTCGTATTGACATGTGTACTTACTGTGTGCAAGTCACACTGAAAAAATCAAAGTTCATCTAATTTGCATAATTTCTGCACGAGAAAAAAAAACGTATTATATGTGATGTATCCCATGGTACTAAACATTCACACAAAAAAATTATTCAAATCAGCGCTTTCATATGGAAGTTCTGTGCAAAAATCTGATTGCACCTAATTTTGTACAAAATGGCTGCCATCGGCCATCTTGAATTTCGGACCGGACCCGTTATCACCTCCTGTCATAATTTCTGCACGAGAAAAAAACCTATATTATATGTGATGTATCCCATGGTACTAAACATTCACACAAAAAATTATTCAAATCAGCGCTTTCATATGGAAGTTCTGTGCAATAATCTGATTGCACCTAATTTTGTACAAAATGGCTGCCATCGGCCATCTTGAATTTTGGACCGGACCCAAAAACACTCGTTCTCATCCCACGGTGATACCAAAGGTACCCAAGAAGTTTCGTAAAGATCGGTTCATAAATACGGTCTCTATCCCGAGCCGTATTGGCATTTGCACTTACAGTGCTGAAAGTAACACCAAAAAACATCAAAATTAGTCTAATTTGCACAATTTACGCACGAGAAAAAAACCTGTATTATATGTGATGTATCCCATGGTACTAAACATTCATACAAAACATTATTCAAATCAGAGCTTTCATATGGAAGTTCTGTATAAAAAACAGATTTCTGTATCGTCGGTACAAAATGGCAGCTGGCAGCCATCTTGAATTTTGGACCGCACCCAAAAACACTCGTTCTCATCCCACGGTCATAACAAAGGTACCCAAGAAGTTTTGTAAAGATCGGTTCATAAATACGGCCTCTAGCCCGAGCCGTCTCCAATTGTTGATGTACGGACAGACAGATGGACAAACGGACAGACAGACGACAGGCCATGACAAAAGCTCAAATTTGGCTTCGCCAAAATTGAGCTAATGAAATCAATTTTCAGTACTGTGATCACAACCGCAGACAGAGAATTTCTACTGTCGGCTTTCCTCCTCACAATGCTTTAGAATCTCTCCTGTCAAAAAAGAAATGCAAGAACATTGAATCTCACATGCTATTTTTATTTGTATTTCTTGATTCAGTATCAATTTTGTAATAAGACAGAACACAAAGAGTGTTGGTGGATCGGAGTTGGGAGTTTTCCCTGTATTTTCTCTGTTTCACTCCAACAAGGATTGTTGATTCCTGTTCCCTGTACTCTACCTGAGTTGTATTCTCTATTTTCATCTAACAATCATATACATTTTGGCTTGAAAACCACCAGAAATGGTACGTAATGTGTCCCAATTCTGTATCATATAGATGACTCATTCTGATTCTGTATCATATAGACGACTCGTTTCCGGGAACTCAAGGGGCTATCATAACAGGAACATGAATACATTCCATGTGTGTTTCAGTGATTGACTCAGCTGATCGCTTACAAAACAAAACAAAATTCCTTACATTTAGGGACAGAATTATTAATAGCCAATGTCCCCCCTCCCCCTCCACAATAAATAGAAATGGTACAATTAAATATTACACATTTGTAAATTCAAGCGCATCATCATAAGAAGCGACATTGAGAGTGAATAATTTTACAATGCAAATTAAAAAATTTGCAGTGACAGCATTACTCGTTGTTTGTTAAGATGCACAACAATATTGTTCCATAAAATTTGGGCTTTTTTAAAACTTTTTTTCACCCAACATTATGTCCCAAAACTGTATTAATAATTTAGTATTTAATCTGTTTATGTAACAGAATTGTCAAACAAATGAATTATAATAATGTACATGTCCTGTGATTTGCATCAGATTCTCGGTGGTGTCCAGAATAGGATCACAACTCGCCGGCAAAGCCGGCTCATTGAGATCCCATTGTAGACACCACCTCGAATCTGATACAAATCACAGGACATGCACATTATCATGATAATCTGTATATACCATGATTAAAGAAAAATATCACCTCAGGTTGTCTGTTTAGTTTCTTGCTTGACACTATTTTCCACAAAGCATTTCATCCATGTCATAATGTCAATCAGATGCATAATGACCAATCACATGGATTCTTAAACAACATCCTTATAGTACGGCCACTATGGACTGGTCACTTTCCATGGGTGAGCAATATTTCCAGACACAATAATATTAGATTCCAGATACTAATTACAGGAATAATCATCAAAATGTTAATTAATGAAGCACCGGGTTGCATTAATTAAAATTTTGCTGGTGATGATTTTTATTACCTGGTAAATGCATGCAAGGACAACACTGTCTATGTGTGGATTATGACCAGTCCACAACGACTGTACTGTACATGTAGCCCAGATTCAATGTGTGGTGTGTCTAACACATTTGTCAGTGTCTGTATAGTATCAAGTAACGTTGAATACACAGGGCAATGGTATATTTTATTCATGAAATCTTGACCATTACCAGATTACAATCAAATTACCAGATTGCAATCTAATCAAGAAAGAGACTGCTTTTACAATCACAGTACTGTACAATTTTTGGAGAATGGATTACAATTAAAATCCACAGAGATTCATGTAAACAATAACTCATAAATTCTGGAAAAATGCATAAGAGAGACTGACATACCGGTAATCTATCATGACCTGATGTGTGAGATGGAAAAATTTCACCCGAGGGGGCAGATTTTTGGGGCGGACACAAGGCTTACCGAGTGTCTAGCCAAAAAAACTGGCCCCGGGTTCTTAAGTTTGCTAAAAAAAAAAGTCACTGTGATATTGACGTTTGGCACAATGACCACAAAATCAACTGAGTTCTTTGTCTCATCATATAAAACCAAATTGCCTCCAACCCCCACCCCCCTCCCCCCAGCACTCTTGAATTGGGATGCTTAATCATATTACCTGAAACTGATGCTTCAAATCCCATCTCATCTATCATGTCTGCCAACATTTTGGGTGTTGTTTTGTGAGGTAAGAATGTTACATAGCCCTTTTCATCTGCCAAAGAAACATTGATTTGCCTCACAGCAGGATGATCTGAGAGAGCACCTTCTATTGTTTTAACACAAGAATTACATGTCATTCCTTGAATATCAATCACAGTATGCGAAACTTCATCCTCGAGAGATATCACAACATCCTCTGCAGAATGTGAAACTTTGGCCTCAAATCCCATGTCATCAATTGCTTCAGCTATGTCTTCGGGTGAAATAATTAGTGGATTATAGTTTACAAGAGCATTCTTGTTTCCCAGGGAAACTTTTATATGAACAATTCCTGGTTTAGGAGAAATGTTGGATTCTATGTTCTTGACACATGAATTGCAAGTCATGCCCTCAATCTGAATAGTGCAGGTGGAGACAGATGATGCTTTGGAATTCTGTAAGTTTCTTGATGCCAATTCATCAAATTCATTGTCAATTGTTGATGATCCCGGTAAAGTTGCATCAAAGCCCATATCATCAATGTCCTGTCTTAATTTTTCAGGATTAGTGGCAGCAGGATTGTATATTATAAAAGCGTCTTTGTCTTCCAGAGACACCTTAACACTAGAAACTCCTGGATTTTTAGAAAGATTGTTCTGTATGGTTTTAACACAAGACTGACAAGTCATGCCTTCAACATGAACATGTGCAATTAATGAAGATGATTTTTCTGGAAGCTTTGCATCAAAGCCCATGTCATCTATTGCTTCAGCTATTTTCATGGCATTCAGCTTCTTCGGATCATATTTTACTGTTGCCAGCTTCTCTTTCAAAGAAACTGTTATGTTTTGTATTCCATCTAACTGTGATATGTTGCTCTCTATAGTTCGCACACAAGACATGCATGTCATTCCTTCTACTTCAACTGTTGCTTCCACATATTTTTCCCTCCTTTCTGCCATTGTTCCTTGAACTTCCCTGACCTTGGCTGGAAATCCTAAATCATCAATTTTCTCTGCAATTATTGGTGCAGATATTTCTGTGGGACAATATTTCACAACTGCTTCTTTTGATTCCAGAATAACCTGAAATTATAAAAACTACCAATGTGAAGAAAAATTGTCAGTTCGCACCTTATTAGAGTGCGGGCATTCAGAGAATTGTTTATTTAAAGTGAGCAGGCACTACAAGAATGAATCCTTGACAGCATTCCTCTAAGAGCTTCCTGAGAAATGGATATAAAGTATTGGAATTATCAACAGACGAAAATATGTCAATACATTCTTGTTGCAGAACCTACTTCAGCTGGTTATTTACTATCTATTGGTGTTTAAGGTCACATACTTATGCACAATGGCTAATCATGACCCACTTCAGCTGGTACTGTATCTGGTTGGGATGCCTCTGAATGATCATTTCTTGGGAGGTGGTACTGTATCTGGTTGGGATGCCTCTGAAAGATCATTTCTTGGGAGGTGCTCAGAGCTTCCCAAGAAATTTATGTTAACCCTTTACCCATGCCGACAATATAAAAATTTATTATTTTAATATTTGTTTTTTCAAATTTTTCAAAAAATTTCAATGAAACCATATCATGTGACCCCTCATTGGAACGAGCTCAATGAGCTTGTTCTAATGAGGGGTCACATGATGTGGTTTCATTGAAATTTTTGGAAATACATATATTTTTTAACTACTTAATTTGTAAATTATGTGGGCGGCTGCGGCCGATTTGTTAGGTAAAGGGTTAAGTGTTGACATTATCTGTTAAATTTTTCTTGGGATAAATCTACAACTTTTTTTTACTGGTACAGAATCTGGTTGGGAAACTATAAAGTGATTATTATTATTATTGAACTGGCTGATTGACGATTACTGCGTCAATTTAATGTCATCCAATACAATGCAGATATTGAGAAATGCTATAGATACAGAACACTTGAAATCCAGCCTACATGTAAGAACATCATGTTAGAATGCATCTCATTGGTCATAACACATCTGGTTGACATTATGACAAAACAGGGTCAAGAATGTGTGTAAACAAACTGCTGAAGGCCGTATATTTCTTTAAAAATTTCACCTTCATTTACTTAATTCATGTTCAATCGAGGAATAAATACAGAACACAACTTGGGTAGAGTATGGGAAACAATGACCCTTGTTAGAGTGTTTCCTGTATTTCATGCAAGACTTTGGCACACAGAAAATACAGGAAAAACTCCAATTCGGAATCACTGCAAATTACAACCATTACATGAACCAAGGAGGAACTGCATGCTAAGAAACTTTGTGGGCAAAAAAAAATCTCCAGAAAAGACTAAAGAAAATTAATCTTTTAAAATTCAGAATGTATAAAACTATAATAGTTTGTGATTTTAGCAGTATCACATCACGATTTGCATTGTAATATGGCATATACATTGATACAGTATTGTTATTCTCTTTTTGCGAAGTGCGACATGATTCTCATATGTATGTACAAAATAATTATTTATTCAACTGGTTGAGAGCTAAATTAGTTTTGGTGGTCTGAATTTGTTCATAAAAAATTGCTATGCTGTCTTCCAAACTCTTTTTATTGGGTGTAAATTATCCTGCTGCAATTAATCTTTAACCACTGTGTACTAGATATTCTATCTGCTCTGCAAATGTGAAAGTGGGGAACTTCCTGGTATCCTTTTGAAAAACAGGTCAACCATGTATGCACAAAGTCAATTTTGACTCTCATAAGGGAAATGCACTACAAATTTCATGATCCTGCCCTTTAGTTTTTTAGACATCATGGTAAAACATCAGGGTGGGAAGCTGAGCACTGTGGCCTTAAAAAGAAGGCCTTCATCAATGAGCATATACAATGTGGCCCCTGATGAGATACTCACACTACTGAATAGCTTAACCCTTTACCTAACATGAAAAGCAGACGACACTTGCAAAAAAAATTCCTGAATAACTAATTTTTTTCATTTTTTGTTCCAACGAGGGGTCACAACCTATGTTTTTGAGACAAAAAATGAAAACAATAATGAAAATTAATTGGCGATTTTTGAGAATAGCGCTGGCCGGTTTTGGCCGTTACGTTGGGTAAAGGGTTAAAGAGCAGTTAAAGCAATAGAGCTTGTATGCACTTAATTATTTATTGGTGTTTAACTCCTTGCATGCTGCTGGCAGATATTCCTGCCCAGGACCAAGGTTCAAAATGATTTTTTTCTAGTGCAGGTCAAAATGTCCTATGCCAAGTAGTTGGTGCTGGTCATCTTAATTTGGTGCAGGTCATTTTCAACATGTTGCTTTATGCATTGTAAATTTCGAGGTAAACTTCCATCTGCTTACAAAGCAAATTGAGAATTAGACTATAGTCAAGAAGAAACAAAACAAAACTTGGATGTATGTAATATAAAATATTTTATTTTTCTATATTTTCTGCAATTTGAGATAATGATAAGTCTACTGGGATAGCAGATTTCCCAGCAAAGTATACAAGTATATGGTGAAAAGAAAATACCAGGTTTCAAAGCAATCCAATCATAAATGTGCCCTGTAGGGTGTGCCAAAGGGAAATATTGTGGTTTGACTAAACTAAATTCTAAGAACGTTGGCCGTGGCAACATTTTTCGACGGAAATGAAAGAAAATCGATAGCTCCCATCTAGAGGTCACCCCAAACAAGCATACCAAGTTTCAAAGTGATCTGATCATAAATGAGACCTGTCAGATGTGCCAAAGGAAATTGTGGACGTACGTACTAACGTACGTTAGTACGCCGACGGACGAGAAGTGATGGCAATAGCTCAGCTTGACTTTGTCAAGTTGAGCTAAAAATAGAACATGTACGCATATTAAAAACTTGCAAGTTACTTTTTAATTGATTGTTATATTTTTAGTAACATGTTTCTGTCAGGGGAAAACCGATGATTAGTCATGTCCACTTTTTTGGCTGTTTTTGAGTTTATCGGAATTATTTTTCATTGTTTTTCTTTACAAACGGACGTGTGGCCACTTTGTAGTTAATTCACAGTGGAATTTAAGTGTATACCAGTGTTTTTTGACCTGGGATTCTAAATGAAAGTGTCAATGACACTGTAGCTCAACTTGACAAACTTGAACTTGTTAATTTATAAATGAAATGGCAAAATTGAAGATCCTTGGTACCAATGCTGTTTGATGAAATTTCAACATAACAGCATTGTGTGTGCACAACATCAGAGTAATCCATGCATTTTTAAAAGTAAACTGTAAGACTGGCTAAAGGAAGAATGTTGATACACAAATGCAGTATGTTCAGAGCTTATTGTAAATGGCAACTTTTTTCACAGAAATGAATGCTAATCAATAGCTCTTATCTAAAGGTCTTGCCTAATGAGAACACCAAGTTCAAAAACAATCCTATGATAAATGTGACCTGCAGGCCATGTCAAAAAATGTTGATGCACAAATGCAATAAATTCAAAGATTGTTGCTAACAGCAACAGTTTTTGATGGAAATGAAAAGAAAATCAAAAGCTCCTATCTTTGTCACCCTGCATAAGCTTACAAAGTTTCAAAACAACCTGATAATGAATGTGCCCTCGAAGGCATGCCAAAGGAAGATGTTAATGCACAAATGCTCTAAGAAGAAGGTCATTGCTTGTGGCAATGGTTTTTGGGGTTTTTTTTATGGAAATTCATAAATATACCCTGCAGAGAGTGCAAAAGGGATAAGTTGATGCACAAATGCAGTAAGTTCAAAGGCTGGTGATAACGACAATAATTTTTTATGGAAATGAAAAAAGAGCAATAGCTCACATATAGAGGTCACCCCGAACACACATATCAAGTTTCAAAGTGATCCGATCATAAATGTGCCCTAAAGGGTGTGTTAAAGGGAAATATTGAGGTCTGACTAAACTAAGTTCAAAGGTCAGTGGCAACATTTTTTGACAGAAATGGAAGAAAATCAACAGCTCCCATAAAGATATCACCCCACACAAGCACACCGAGTTTGCAAGCGATCCAATCATAAATGTGCCCTGCAGGGTGTCAAAGGGAAATATTGATGCTTAACTGCACTAAGTTTTTACTAAGTTCATCAAAGGTCATTGCCAGTGGCAACATTTTTTGACGAAAATCGATAGCTCCAATCTAGAGGTAACCCCAAACAAGCAAACAAAGTTTCAAACCGATCTGATCATAAATGTGCTTTTTATGGCATGCCAAAGGAATATATTGATGCCTGACTAAACTAAGTTCAAAGATCGTTGCCAGCGGCAACATATTTTGATGGATGGAAATGGAAGAAAATCACTAGCTCCCATCTAGAGGTCACCCCAAACAAGCATGCCAGGTTTCAAAGCAATCCGATCATAAATGTGCCCTGTAGGGTGTGCCAAAGAGAAATATTGAGGTTTGACTAAACTAAGTTCTAAGAACGTTGGCCGCGGCAACATTTTTTTATGGAAATTGAAAAAAATTGATAGCTCCCATCTAGAGGTCACCCCAAACAAGCATACCAAGTTTCAAACCGATCCAATCATAAATGTGCCCTGTAGGGTGTGCCAAAGGGAAATATTGAGGTTTGACTAAACTAAGTTCTAAGAACGTTGGCCGCGGCAACATTTTTTGACGGAAATTGAAGAAAATCGATAGCTCCCATTTAGAGGTCACCCCAAACAAGCATACCAAGTTTCAAAGCGATCTAATCATAAGTGCGACCTATGTAGTGTACCAAAGGAAATTGTGGACATACGTATTAACGTACTAACATACTAACGTACGTACGTACGAACGTATGTACGTACGCCGACGGACAAGAAGTGATGGCAATAGCTCAGCTTGACTTTGTCAAGTTGAGCTAAAAATTGAGCAGAATTTTGTGTCAGTCAAAAAGTGCGATGGATTTCAAAGTGTGTCCGTCAAAGTAAGTTTGGTGTCGGTCATTATCCTTGTCCGGCCACTTATATCAAGCCTTGCCCAGGACAAGAACTCTCTTGCCATTAACATATGTAAAATTTGGGCATGTTTAACAAAATTTGTTCCTGTAAATTGTCTCAACTTTTTGACCAATGACTTTGTGAGTCTAATTTTCATGGATCTTTCATCAATTCTAGTCATGGCTGCTCCAGAGAAGTTATCACTAGATTTGATGAAAATATTTTAAAGTTACTCAGCGGGTTAAGGGTTAAGGTCGCTTTCTGCATTCTGACTACATCATGATCACAAAATAAGTATGACGTAAACCCTTTACCTTACAAATCGGCCACATCCCCTGTGTAAATTACAAATTGAGTGGTCAGAAGAAAAAAAAAATTTCAACATAACCTTATCATGTGACCTTCACTAGAACAAGCTTGACATGCTCGTTCCAGTTAGGGGTCACATATAAATGATATGGTCTTGTTGAACTTTTTTGAAAAGTTTGACAAATGTAATTGAAATAATAAATTTCATCTGCATTGAGTAAAGTGTTAAGTTCAACCAACTGCTTGTACCTATGTTACACACTTTAAAGGATTTCAACCCCAGGCATTGGTTACTACTGGATCCTACTTCACCAGTTAACTCTTAACCCACTGTGTATTTTCAAAATATTTTTCACCAAATCTAGTCATGGCTCCTGACAAATAGCCATGATTAGATTTGATGGAAAATTCATGTAAATTTAACTCAAGAAATCATTGGTCACACGGTTCATTCAATTTATCTAACAATCATCTAGATTTTGGCCTGAAAAACCACGAGAAACACTACATATCACATAATGTGTTCCGATTCCATATCATATAGACGACTCATTCTGATTCCGTATCATATAGATTCAACTTCCGGTAAACACCGCTATGACAAATAATATCATTATATGCATTGTTATTACGCATTAAAATATGAAATTAAAAGTTTTGACCAATTCCAACCCAATTTAAACTGAAAAACAGGCTTTATGTAACGGGATTGTTAGATAAATGTATTATCATGACCAAATCCATGTCCTGTAATTTGTATCAGATTCTCGGTCGTATTTACAATCGGATCACAACTCGCCCTGACGGGCTCGTTGCGATCTGATTGTAAACACAACCTCGAATCTGATACAAATTTCAGGACATGCACACGGTCATGATAATGTATATTTACAAGATGTTATTTGGTTAAATGTGCCCAAATTATACTTATTTCTGAGGCAAAAGATTTTATAGCCTGGGCAGGAATATCTGCCTGCAGTGCGCAAGAAGTTAAACAGGGCTTGCTTATCACAGTAAATCTGCACATTTCCAATATCTAGGTTACCATCAGGAGTACAGTGTTTATAAATTATAAGATAAATGACATTGCTGAAATAACAACAGAGGAAGCCATGGATTTGATAATGATTTTGTTTGTTCACAGAAGAACTTTTCTTTCTGATCAGGCATAAATGAATTGTATGCAATTTACATCGTAGATTAGTTCAATTCAAGTTGCTCAGTGGTAGTCTGTTGGGACTTCTATGCTAGAGGTCCCGAGTTCGATCCCCGTCCGAGACGAGCCGCGTTGTGACCTTGGGCAAGGCACTTTATCCTGGTTGCCTACATGAGGGCAAGCCGTGTACTAAGGCGTACTGCATGTCAATGGTGCACAGGTCTTCAACCGCTGTAACCCTGCTTGAGCGGAGCTTGAACAGAGTTAGAATGTTGGGGAGCTGACAGTTGCTCATTGATGCTTGGTAGTTCTCTCCAGGCACTCTGGCTTCCTCCACCCGTAAAACATTTACAGTCACGATTAGCCATTGTGCATAAGTATGTGACCTTAAACACCAATAAATAAATAGTTCAATTCAATACTGCACCATTACAACGGAGCAATGCTCTATTGTGTTAAATTTTCCTTGGTGGCACTTTGAGACTGTATGGGGACTCAAGGGTTAGGCATTTTGTTTGACAGAGCTGTATGAGCTCTAACACAAAGGATATAACTCAGTTTATAAGCCACTCAATTGGATATCTCTTAAATGAATAACCCTGTTAATTGCATATAATGTCCAAACACCAAACCATTTACCATACCTTCTGCACAAATTTGCTCTGTTTAATTGCATCTAGGTTATAGGATAAACTCATGTTAATTGAATGAAAAAAATATTGCAAACTCTAGAAAAACTACTCTGATAAACACTGAACTCCCTATTTTTATGGGCCTAATGACCCCCAGACATCCAATATAAGCATTTAAGCTCTGTCAAACAGGATATAAAACAAGAGGCCCCACGGGGCCCGAAGCGCTCATCTTGTACAGAACACAATTTAAACAAAGTCCAAGAATGAGTCTACATTAATCAAGCCATCTCCATAGGCTACACTGTCAATCCTTGAGTCCCTCAGGAGTGACAAAAATAATCTGGGCATCATGCCTTTTCTTCAGTTGATCATAAGTAAAATGTAGAGCTCCCCTATGAAGCCCCTTGATACAACCTATGTGGATTAATCTTAGTACCTCTAGAGGGTACTGAATACAAAATTTTTAATTCTTCAGCAAAATGGCCAATTCCGGCTCCCACAGAGAGCCCAAATATTAACCCAGGCTCTTGATTTGAACACAGTTAAATCTGACTTCCCTAGAGATGTTGTGTACCGAATACGAAAGCATTCTGACTGTTGGATCTGAAGAAGAGAAATTGTAAAGAAATTTCTTCAAATTGCACTAAGTTCAAATTTGGGCTACCATAGCGAGCCCAAATATTAACCTATGGATCCGATTTGAACAAACTTGAATCTGCCCCCCACTAGAGATGTTGTATACCAAATGTGAAAGCATTCTGACAAGTGAATCGGAAGAAGAAGATTTTTGAAGAAATTCCCTCATATTGTACTAAGTTAAATTTCATGTTCCCATATGGAGCCCAAATATTAACCTAGGCACTCGAATTGAACAACCTGGAATCTGCCCCCCCCCCCCCCCCCCCCCCCCCCCCCCCCCTTAGAGATGTTGTATACCAAATATAAAAGCATTCCAACTGGTGGATCTGAAGAAGAAGATTTTTAAAGAAATTTCCTCATATTGCACTAAGTAAAAATTTGGGCTACCATAGTGAGCCCAAATATATATCTAGGGATTTGATTTGAACAAACTTGAATCTGACCCCATAGAGGTGTTGCATACAAATATCAAAGCATTCTGACTGATGGATCTGAAGAAGAAGATTTTTTTAAATTACCCTCCATATTGAACAAAGATAAAATTTGCGCTTCCGTAGGAACCCCAAATATTAACCTAGGGACTTGGTTTGAACAATCTAGAATCTGACCCTCATAACAATGATGTATACCAAATATTAAAATATTCTGACTGGTGGTTCTGAAGAAGAAGATTTTTAAAGAATATTCCCCATATTACCCTATGTTAAAACTTCGGGCTCCTGTAGAGAGCCCAAATATGAACCAATGAGCTTTATTTCAACCAACTTTTATCTGACCCCCCTATGAATGCTGTATACCAAATATCAAAAGATTCTGATGATTGGTTCTGGAGAAAAGATTTTTTAAAATTTTTGCAAATATGCTGACTCAGCATTTTTTCGATGCCCATTACAGAACACCCTAACATAACCGATGACAATTTTTTTTTTTACCATTCAATTCTACTGGTCATAAGGATACTTCATATCAAATAAAAGCTCTCTGTTCCGTGGGGTTTGGGAAATATGGGCGTTTGAAAATATTTCTATTTTTAGCTCCCAGGGTTCCCATGGGGATGCGGGAATTTTTTTTTTTTTGCATAGGTCAAGTACTTATGACCCAATACTACCACAAACCAAATTTGGTTCATACCGGACCATCGGTTCAGAAAATAGAAATTTTGGGGCGGGGCCAAAAATCTTACCCCTCCTATTACAAAGCCAAATATTACTTCACGAACTTCGTTTGAACAAACTTGATTCTACACCTCATATGGAAGCTCCATAGCAAATATCAAGTCATTGTTCACACTGGTTCTTGAGAAGAAGATTTTAAAAATATTTTGGACCATTTTCCCCCACTCACTCCCTATGGGGCTGGGCATGCTGAGTTGAACAAAAATGAAATGCCCCTTTGGGACCATCACTCACACAAACTTTCACTTGAATTGGCCCAGTGGCTTTGGAGGAGAAGACCAAAACATGGTGTTGACGGACGGCGGACGATGGACGGAGAGCGATGAGATTAGCTCAGCTTGACTTTGTCAAGATGAGCTAAAAATAAATGCTCAGTTCATCACTAGAATATAGAAAAATGACCAATGGTTGAATACAACTGTTAACTGAATAATCTCTGCTGGCCAAGTTACAACTCAATAAACAGGCTTTCACTGTATACATATTTGAGCAAATTTCTAGTCAGCTTGTTTTTTGTTTTTGTTGGGGGGGGGGGGGGGGGGGGGAGTCTTTGTTCAAGGCTGAAATGTACAATGCTGGGGAGTCCATCTTTGAGAAATATACTTGTATGCTGCTTTTATCTTGAAAGTGTTTGTACATTATTGTTGGCTGCCTGCACAGGCAGCCGATAATAATGTAGAAACACCTGTTAACCCTTTACCTAACATGAAAAGCAGACAACACTTGCAAAAAAAATTCTTGAATAACTATCATTTTCATTTTTTGTCTCAAAAACATAGGCTATGACCCCTTATTGGAAAGAGCTCGACGAGCTCGTTCCAATAAGGGGGTCACAACCTCTGTTTGAGAGACAAAAAAAGAAAGAATAATGAAAATTAATTGGTGAGTTTTGAGAATAGCGCTGTCCATTTTTGGCCTTTACATTAGCTAAAGGGTTAAGTCATCTGCAGCAGTGTACATGTATATATGGTAGTTATTAATATAAAATTAATGTGGACTTAACCTTTAAAGGCCTATTTCTGGCTTTTCCGACCTCAAAATAGGTGCCTTCAACATGTCATCATGAGGATGTCCTGCTAACAATAGACAAATTACCTAGGCAGTGGTTTCAAGTCAAGTCGTGGCTGCCTCTTAACTGGAAATCACTGCAAAACCATTATAGAGACTGTGGAATGCTGGGAATTCAAGACCCTTGTCCAGGCCCTTAAGGGTTAATAACCGCATCCTACATGCATTTTTAATAAAATGCCAACAGTAGCTTTTAGCACTTATGCATACACAGGTTAAAACTTGGGAGACAAAACAACTGCAGTAAACATATATCAACATCAATATGTCAGGCATTAGAAAACAAATAGGTTTTTTGATTCATAAATTAGAAATAAGAGAAATAAACAGATCATAAAATAAATGAGATGACGTGTTTGTTAAAGTAACAAAAAGAAAATTAACAACACGTTTCTGACAAAGTTTGCATGATACTGTAAATTAACACTTTGACAGACGATGCGTTTCACAAACCCGACTTTTGCTATGCTTGTAGGAGGACTAGGAGATTCTCACCTTTCCCTCTATCCCCACAAAATAAACTGCACATATATCAAAGTTACCTTTCTAGAGAAGGTGATCAATGTTCCAAGGAATCTCTTGATGATTCAATACAAGCTCGGCATGACATGTAACAGGCTTACACGGCTTCCTAGATTTACATTCACTGATACTTCAGGGATGAATTTGCTTATTGACTGGAGTTTAATGTCACTTTTAATAGCCAGGGTCACTACGTGCCAGACGGTTTTATAGATGGAGGAACCCAGTCTACCTGAACAGAACTGCCAAACAGTGGCGAACAACTGTCAGATTCTCCAACTTACTAATTCTGCACCAGCTGTGTTAGCAGAGTTTGAAGGCAAGTGCACTATTGACATGCAGTCTCCATTAGTCCACAGTGCCACAATTGTGCCTATTAAAGCAAACAAGATCAAGTGTCTAGCCCAAGGATATGAAACAGTTACCATTGGACAGGATTTAAACATTGATCTTTTGCTTTAAAGTCCAATGTTCTAATCACTGATCTACCATTCTCACTGGGATGAATGTAGAGTTATCAATGAAATGAAAGTGTCAATGACACTGTAGCTCAACTTGACAAACTTGAACTTGGTAAGTTATAAGTGAAATGGCAAAATTGAAGATCATTGGGACCAATGTTGGGGAAATTTAAAAATAACAGAATTGTGTGTGCACAACGTTAGAGTAATCCATTCCTTTTTAAATGTAAACTGTACATTGCCATGGCTAAAGGAAGAATGTTGATACACAAATGCACTAAGTTCAGAGGTTATTGTAAACGGCAACTTTTCTCACAGAAATGAATGCTAATCAATAGCTCTTATCTGAAGGTCTTGCCTAATGAGCACACCAAGTTCAATGAAAGTGTCAATGACACTGTAGCTTAACTGTAGCTTAACTTATGTGTTGTGTTTGATGAAAAGGATAATGTTCAATGTTTATGAAAGGATTATAAAATAAGACAAGAATTGTGATAATTGGGAATATGTTCATTTATGTTCCCTGTATGCTATGTTTATGATAAAAATAATATGAGGTGTACACTGTACTAAAGAGCTGAGGGGTGGGTTAATATGACCTCACAGTTAATGTATGTGGCCCTCACAGTTAACATATATCAACAAAAGTTACCAAGTTACAGTTGAATTATTCCAAAACGAGTCATCCTATCAAGTTACATTGAAATCCCTTCATAAATATGGCCTGTAGACTGTGCTAAAGGTTTTCGGGCTTCGGGACCCTGTAGCCGTCAGTTTCCCAATTGCGTCCAAAGGGGACGTTCTCATCCAGACATTACATGAAGTCAACCTACCAAGTTACAATGAAATTCCTTAATAAATATGACCTGTAGACTGTGCTAAAGGTTTTTGGGCTTTGGGCTCTGGCAGCCATCATGGTTGAATGTTCGCAACCAAAAGGGGACATTCTCATCATCTGGAGTGATCCTACAAAGTTACAATGAAATCCCTTCATAAATATGACCTGTAGACTGTGCTCAAGGTTTTTGGGCTTCGGGCCCCTGAAGCCGTCACAGTTGACCAATCACGAACAAAAGGGGATGTCATCATCTAGGCATTATATGGAGTCAAACTTACGGGTTACAATGAAATCCTTACATAAATATGACCAATAGACTATGCTAAAGGTTTTGGGGTTTTGGGTTCGGGCAGCCATCAAGGCTGAATGATCGCGACCAAAAGGGGACGTTCTCATCTAGACATTATTTAGAGTCATCCTACCAAGGTACAATGAAATCCATTCATAAATATCACCTGTAGACTGTGCTAAAGATTTTCGGGCTTTGGGCCCCTGTAGCCAACACAGTTGCCTAATGGTGTCCAAAAGGGGCTGTTCTCATCTAGACATTACATGAAGTCAACCTACCAAGTTACAATGAAATCCCTTCATAAATATGATCTGAAGACTGTGCTAAAGGTTTTCGGGCATTAGGCTTGGGCAGCCATCATGGTTGAATGATCGCAACCAAAAGGGGACATTCTCATCTGGACATCATCTGGAGTGATCCTATGAAGTTACAATGAAATCCCTTCATAAATATGACCTGTAGACTGTGCTCAAGATTTTCGGGCTTCAGGCACCTGTAGCCATCACAGTTGACCAACCACGACCAAAAGGGGATGTCATCATCTAGGCAATACATGGAGTCAACCTAACAAGTTACAATGAAATCCTTCCATAAATACGAACTACAGACATGCTAAAGGTTTTTGGGCTCGGGCAGCCATCAAGGCTGAATGATCGTGACCAAAAGGCAACGTTCTCATCTGGACATTATTTGGAGTCATCCTACCAAGCTACAATGAAATCCCTTCATAATTATGACCTGTAGACTGTTCTAAAGGTTTTTGGGCCCCTGAAGCCGTCACAGTTGCCCAATCGTGTCCAAAAGGGGACGTTCTCATCTAGACATTATATGAAGTCAACCTACCAAGTTACAATGAAATCCCTTCATAAATATGACCTGTAGACTGTGCTAAAGGTTTTCGGGCTTCGGGCTCCGGCAGCCATAATGGTTGAATGATTGCAACCAAAGGGGACAATCTCATCTGGGCATCATCTGGAGTGATCCTGCGAAGTTACAATGAAATCCCTTCATAAATATGACCTGTAGACTGTGCTCAAGGTTTTCGGGCTTCGGGCACCAATAGCCATCACAGATGACCAATCACGACCAAAAAGGGATGTCATCATCTAGGCATTATATGGAGTCAACCTAACAGGTTACAATGAAATCCTTCTATAAATACAAGAGGCCCCACGGGGCCTGAAGCGCTCATCTTGTACAGAACACAGTTTAAACAGAGTCCAAGAAGAAGTAAGAATTTGGCCTTCTATGGTTAATGGTAAACAATAGGCCCCACGGGGCCTGAAACGCTCATCTTGTACAGAACACAATTTAAACAGAGTCCAAGAATGAGTCTACATTAAGCAAGCCATCTCCATAGGCTACACTGTCAATCCTTGAGTCCCTCAGGAGTGACAAAAATAATCTGGGCATCATGCCTTTTCTTCAGTTGATCATAAGTAAAATGTAGAGCTCCCCTACGAAGCCCCTTGATACAACCTATGTGGATTAATCTTAGTACCTCTAGAAGGTACTGAATACAAAATTTTTAATTCTTCAGCAAAATGGCCAATTCCGGCTCCCATAGAGAGCCCAAATATTAACCCAGGCTCTTGATTTGAACACAGTTAAATCTGACTTCCCTAGAGATGTTGTGTACCGAATATGAAAGCATTCTGACTGTTGGATCTGAAGAAGAGAAATTGTAAAGAAATTTCTCCAAATTGCACTAAGTTCAAATTTGGGCTACCATAGCAAGCCCAAATATTGACCTATGGATCCGATTTGAACAAACTTGAATCTGACCCCCCTAGAGATGTTGTATACCAAATGTGAAAGCATTCTGACAAGTGAATCTGAAGAAGAAGATTTTTGAAGAAATTCCCTCATATTGCACTAAGTTAAATTTCATGTTCCCATATGGAGCCCAAATATTAACCTAGGCACTCGAATTGAACAACCTGGAATCTGACCCCCCCCCCTAGAGATGTTGTATACGAAATATAAAAGTATTCCGACTGGTGGATCTGAAGAAGAAGATTTTTAAGGAAATTTTCTCATATTGCACTAAGTAAAAATTTGGGCTACTATAGTGAGCCCAAATATATACCTAGGGATCTGATTTGAACAAACTTGAATCTGACCCCCATAGAGATGTTGCATACAAATATCAAAGCATTCTGACTGATGGATCTGAAGAAGAAGATTTTTTTAAATTACCCTCCATATTGAACAAAGATCAAATTTGGGCTTCCGTAGGAAGCCCAAATATTATCCTAGGGATTTGGTTTGAACAATCTAGAATCTGACCCTCATAACAATGATGTATACCAAATATTAAAAGATTCTGACTGGTGGTTCTGAAGAAGAAGATTTTTAAAGAATATTCCCCATATTACCCTATGTTAAAACTTCGGGCTCCTGTAGAGAGCCCAAATATGAACCAATGAGCTTTATTTCAACCAACTTTTATCTGACCCCCCTATGAATGCTGTATACCAAATATCAAAAGATTCTGATGATTGGTTCTGGAGAAAAGATTTTTTAAAATTTTTGCAAATATGCTGACTCAGCATTTTTTCGATGCCCATTACAGAACACCCTAACATAACCGATGGCAATTTTTTTTTACCATTCAATTCTACTGGTCATAAGGATACTTCATACCAAATAAAAGCTCTCTGTTCCGTGGGGTTTCTATTTTTAGCTCCCAGGGTTCCCATTGGGATGCGGGAATTTTTTTTTTTTGCATGGGTCATGTACTTATGACCCAATAATACCACAAACCAAATTTGGTTCATACCGGACCATCGGTTCAGAAAATAGAAATTTTGGGCGGGGCCAAAAATCTTACCCCTCCTATTACAAAGCCAAATATTAATTCACGAACTTCGTTTGAACAATCTTGATTCTACACCTCATATGGAAGCTCCATAGCAAATATCAAATCATTGTACACATTGGTTCTTGAGAAGAAGATTTTAAAAATATTTGGGTGCATTTTCCCCCACTCCCTCCCTATGGGGCTGGGCATGCTGAGTTGAACAAAAATGAAATGCCCCTTTGGGACCATCACTCACACAAACTTTCACTTGAATTGGCCCAGTGGCTTTGGTGGAGAAGACCAAAACATGGTGTTGACGGACGCCGGACGCCGGACGACGGACGACGGACGGGAAGCGATGAGATTAGCTCAGCTTGACTTTGTCAAGATGAGCTAATAACCTTTTGCCTATGCTAAAGGTTTTTGGGCTCGGGCACCCATCAAGGCTGAATGATCACGACCAAAATGGGACATTCTCATCTAGACATTATTTGGAGTCATCCTACCAAGTTACATTGAAATCCCTTCATAAATATGACCTGTAGACTGTGCTAAAGGTTTTCGGGCTTCGGCACCTTTAGCTGTCAAAGTTGCCCAATCATGTCCAAAAGGGGACGTTCTCATCTAGACATTATATGAAGTCAACCTACCAAGTTACAATGAAATCCCTTCATAAATATGACCTGTAGACTGTGCTCACGGTTTTCGGGCTTCGGGCACTTGTAGCCATCACAGCTGACCAATCACGACCAAAAGGGGATGTCATCATTTAGGCATTATATGGAGTCAACCTAATAGGTTACAATGAAATCCTTCCATAAATATGACGTTTTACCTATGCTAAAGGTTTCAAAGCAATCCGATCATAAATGTCCCCTGTAGGGTGTGCCAAAGGGAAATATTGAGGTCTTCTGACTAAACTAAGTTCTAAGAACGTTGGCCGCGGCAACATTTTTTGATGGAAATTGAAGAAAATCGGTAACTCCCATTTAGACGTCACCCCAAACAAGCATACCAAGTTTCAAAGTGATCTGATCATAAATGCGACCTGTGAGGTGTGCCAAAGGAAATTGTGGACGTTCATACTAACGTACGTAAGGACGCCGACGGACGAGGAGTGATGGCAATAGCTCAGCTTGACTTTGTCAAGTTGAGCTAAAAATGAGTTGCATAAATCTTTAGACAGCTACCATTGACCAGCTGCTAAAAATAAAGAAATTAGATAAACACAGGGTCGTCAAGATAATGAAATGTAGGAAAAGAAGAGGATACCATCAGGTCAATGGTTTATTAAGAAAGACTGATGTCTGTCTGTATGTTTGGTCTGATCTTTTGATAGAAGGGGAAAGATATCGTTAGTGCTACCCAGCCATCAAGAAACAGACAATGAAACAACCCAAGTCATGAAAAGTGTTTCAGTTGAAAAATCGTCATTGAAAGTCGAGTGTGTGATGAGATACAAGTAGTTCATAATATAAAGTAATGATCACTTGACTGAAAACAACAGTTGGAAGGCTGAAGAAGCAGTCCTGGGAATGAGATGGGTGCGAGTGCAATTGCTCCCGTCAGCACCCATATTTTCTAAAAAATGCACTTGAAAAATATTGTGAAGCACTAATATACTGTGAGGGCATATAAATGTGTGTTGTTTTGAGAAAGTAGCACTTTTTGGCCAGTGGCAAATTATTGTCATAGTCCAGCAGGTCCTTATACATTTAAAGTTCCTGGTGTTTGGTGACAGTATGACAGTATTCCCTCAAAATTCATATACTAACATTTTATGGGTGCAATTTACTCGGTCTCTGATTTCACGGGAGCTTAAAACAGCACCTGTCAATTTTGTTCATTTCTAGCAGTGAAGAAGATACAAATAGAACATGGGAAGCATTTGAAAATGAGTAGTGTTTCATAACAAAAACAAGAGGATGAGAATCAGCAAACAGTGGGAGAAAAGTTAGAACACTTAAATATTCCACTTTGCAAGAAAAGTGATACAACCAAATTCAAGTTATGCCAGAACAGTGAGATCACAAATATGATAAACTAGAAAGAGACAGCTTAACACAAGAATTTTCTATGAGAGTTTGCTGTGCTAAACAGAAAGATGACATCTTTTGGTGGTTGAATTTGGGAACCACTCAAAGAGCAGAGTTCTGTCACTGAAAAGCTCCCAGTCACACAAATCTTGGTAGGAAAACCGAGTGGAAAATTTATAGTTGATAGTTTCATGTCAAGACTGATATGGCTGAAATGCATGTCAGCATTTTGACAACTGGGACGAGGTATACATAATGAAAGTGTCAATGACACTGCAGCTTAACTTAACTGTGTGCAGTGTTTGATGAAAAGGATAATGTTCACTGTTATGATTCTGAAATAAGACAAGAATTGTGATAATGGAGAATATGTTAAGTTCTGTACCCTGCATGCTGTTTTCAACAAGAATAATTTGAGGTGTAGAGTGTTCTAAAGAATTGAGGCCTGGGTTGATGTGGCCCTCACAGTTAATGTATGTCAACCAAAGTTATCAAGTTACAGTAAAATCATTCCAAAATGAGTCATCCTACCAAGTTACGATGAAATCCATTCAAAAATATGACTCACAGACTTTGTTATAGGAATCTAGATCACATGCTGATCAGGCGATCATGGCTGACAGATTACGACAAAAATAGGACGGTCTCATCTAGATATCATACCGAGTTATCCTACCAAGTTACAATGAAATTCCTTCATAAAAACAACCTGCAGACAGTGCTAAAGGAATCTGGGTCACATGCCAAAGTGGTGGTAACAGCTGACTGAGATCGTGACCAAAATAGAAAAGTCGCATCTAGACATCATATCGAGTTATCCAACCAGGTTACAATGAAATTGCTTCATAAATATGAACTGTGGAATGTGCTAAACAAATCTAGGTCAAGTGCTTGTGCGGCCATCATGATTGACCGATCACGGCCAAAATAGGATGTTCTCATTAAGATATCATACTGAGTCATCCTACCAATTTACAATGAAATCCCTTCGTAAATGCAACCTGCAGCCTGTGCTAAAGAAATCTGGGTAACATGCCTCTGCAGCCATCACTGTCGACTGAACTTGACCAAACTAGCACGTTCTCCAATCAATATTTTCAACGTGCAGACCAAAGGCTGTTGGTTGAAAATTTTGAATGGTCTACCCCCAGGTTGAACACTTCCAACTGTTGTCATTGAACTGACATGGAAGACACCATCAGGGTTCAAAGGTTTAATAATCAACTTCTGTCACGTCCACTGTTCATGAATTCACCATTTAATGCACAACACACGTTTCAGTCACAACATGGACCGATCTTCCATGGAGCAACCCCAATACCCTGTCTACTGCAGCAGTGTTTCTGATACGACATGTGAATCAGAGAGAGGAGATAAATGCTGCATCACAGTACATAACCAATATATACACACCTTTTAGTGCAGGAAGGTCTTAATTGCTTTCTTGCCTGGACAGCATCCAACACATTTCAACACATTCACAGAAAGCACAACAACTTCAACACATTACAACCATGCCCACACAACTCCATATATTACACTTTTCAGTGCATGTAGGCTCTATATGCTTTCTTGCCTAGACTGCATTCAATTCACATCATTTTCCATGGCGAAGAATTATTCACTTCCTTACGGGGACAACATTCACCATCATATACTATTCAAAAAAAGTATGGGATATCCAAACTGATGTTTATATTTTTGGAAAATAGTATTGGATATGCATGATTGGACACATCTGCAGGTTTTTCGCACAAGCGCCGCGTTAATGTCTGTGGGGTGCATTTTGAAATTTTCATTTGTATTGGACAGGCTTCTTCGGAGGTTTCATCATTCTTTTCTTGATTTAAACTCATTCATCAACAGTTTCTGGTCAAAACGTAACTTTTGAGGTATACAAAGACGGACACATGATGAACGTTTATGTGCCGTCAGCAAGTTGGAAGCTGGCAAAGAACAGACTGCAGTGGCTCAAATTCTCAATGTTATTTAATCGGTGATTAGCAGGTTGTGGTCACGCTAACGTCAGACAGGCAATGCTGATGACAGACATCGATCAGGCTGTCCAAGGGTTTCATCCGAACCACAGCATTACGTAACTGCCATCAAAGTGACTCAGAAATTGGACAGCAGCTGCACCGCGCAACAGATGTGCGAGTCACTGGTCAGACTATCCGAAAATGCCTACACAGCTGGAATTTGTACACTCGACGACCTCGAATAATTCCATGTTTGACTGAATGTCACACTGCAGCAAGGCATAATTGGTGGGGAGCACCACAGCACTGGGACAATCGTCGGTGGAGCAACGTAATGTTTTCCAATGAATCGAGGTTCACTCTTGACTTCCACAACAGGCGAAAAAGAATGTGGCGGCAGGGGAACGACCGATACCACGATAGGCAGCACAATCGTTTTGGTGGTGAATCGGTTATGGTGTGGGGACTGGGGAGGCATAACAATGACAAGCAGAATGGCATTACATGTCATCCAAGGGCGGGTCACAGGGCAGTACTACCGTGACAACATGTTAGCAGCTCATTTGGTGCCATTTGTGCAACATCACAGCCTTGGATTCATTTTTCAAGATGACAATGCAAGAGCACACAGGGCCTGTGTCACTACAGAATTCCTTAAGGTGCAGAACATCACTACACTGCCTTGGCCAGCACTAAGACCAGACCTTACACCAACTGAGCATGTCTGGGATATGCTTCGCAGATGCCTACGGCAATGCCAACAGCCCCCTACCAATTTCCAGGAACTCGCCGCTGCACAACAGGAAGAATGGAATAACATCGGTCAAGCTGATATCGGACATTTGATGAGGAGTATGCCACATCGGATCTGCGCTTGTCTCGCGAACTGAGGAGGATTTACAAGGTATTGAGGTCTTGGACTGAATGTGGTAAAATCTCTGACTGACCATCCATGTCTTCTACAGCTCAGTGCATGGAATGTGTGCTTGTCAGACACCCAACTATCGCTGAAATCATTCACCAGATGTCACAGTAAAATGCCTCAATTGTCTTTTGATGAAAATATAAATATATTTCTTCATATATCTCTTTTATCAAATATCCCCTACTTTTTTTGAAAAGTATATTGCACCATGCAATTTTCATGCAAGCCTACACTCCGCTATTTTGAAAGTTTAACTGCAGCTGTATTTTAAAGTCTGCAGTGTTATTTTAATAATTCACATTAAATTTTTTACCCATGACATCAAATCTTTTTTTAAGGAATGATCGTTTCTTTTTGTCTATTTCTTGAGTTATGAAGCCCAAAAAACAAAGTCCAAACTGTGTAAATGGATGTAGCTCATTTACGCGATGTTTGGACTTTGTTTTTTGGGGTTCATAACTCAAGAAATACACAAAAAGAAACGATCATTCCTTATAATTAAACATTCGCAACCCAAATAAATAAATAGTGTTAGTCGTCCTCTACTTCAGCGAACAAAGACTTAAAAACTAAAACTGGTAGACATATTATTTTTCTAGCATAAAAGAGGGCGCATATTATTGAAATGCAGGTAGCAATTGACACACTTTCCAAGTCAAATGCACTTATGTCATTAAATTTTTTATTGACCAATGAATTACGTAATGCAAAGAAAACGTCATAAGCCACGCCTCCCTCAAATTTCATTCAACTGTTCACTTCACGTAAAAGTTACGTTCCGTGGCAGGTGGAAGTAGGCCATCAGTATTACATTGTATTTTGGGTTGGACCATTTCCCGAGAACTGAAAAACACAGTTTGCAAAAGTGGAGTTAGATATGAAGCCAGATGACATGAAATTAGTTGAATTCAGGTAGAGTTCATTCACTGGAATTGGAAACTGAAAAGAAAACGTCGTAAGCCACGCCTCCCTCAAATTTCATTCAATTGTTCACTTCACGTAAAAGTTACGTTCCGTGGTAGGTGGAAGTAGGCCATCAGTATTACATTGTATTTTGGTTTGGACCATTTCCTGAGAACTGAAAAACACAGTTTGCAAAAGTGGAGTTAGATATAAAGCCAGATGACATGAAATTAGTTGAATTCAGGTAGTGTTCATTCACTGGAATTGGAAACTGAAAACTTTTGTTCAAATGTCAAAATTGCCGTATTTGTCGTGACCAGCCATTGTTTACAATCGATTTGGGTAAAACGATGAATGCAGACGATCACCCAGTGTGTGTAAAAATTGAAATGTCAAATAAATACAGTTGTGAAGAAAAGAAAAATTGACCCACCACGGTCATTTAAATATTTTATAAATAATTTCATGGTGATAAATTAGTAATATAAATTTCTTTTTCTTTTTCAGATTTAGAATGTGCCAGTGTTCTAACTTCTATTGATTTGACACCATGTTGCAACTCCGAAGACTGGTATTTTAGGGGCGTGGCTGGGGGGGGCGGACCTAATTGTGTTTTTTTTCGGTTCATTGAGTTATGAAAAGAAAAAACAGAATCGTGTGAGCCAATTGTTTTATCTGAAAATGCATGAACCAAAAAAAGTTTAATTATAACCCTTTGAACCTAAAAGGCTGCTTTTCCAGCCCAGGATCATAATATGGCCTGAATTCATAAAGTAGATAGTTGCTCAGTGAAAATGTGTGTTAGAACTATTAAGATTTTCAACGTGCAGCCCCAAGGCTGCACGTTGAAAATCTTAATTAGTCTTCCCCCAAGTAACTAATTAAGACTCTACCAGTTGATGGCACTGAACTGGCATGGAATATACCATAATAATAATAATAATATATCACTTATATAGTGCCTATCCTAATAAAAACCCTAAGCGCTTTACAAAAGAAATCACAAATAAGGCCACACAAAGTAGATCTTCTGTTTCTCAGGCCATTATTTGTGAAATTGCATGCGGGCGAGCGGTTTTTCATTTTATTTTTTATTTCAGTAATTATTTCTTAGCCATCAAAAGTTCATGTTCTTGGTTCAAGTTTTAGGCCTCATAATCTACAAAATAGCATGGGTGGTGTTGTATTTCATCCCTTGAGTGCAAGAAGGCTTTGCAATGCTAAAGCATTGCAAAGCCTTCTTGCACTCAAGAGACAAATTCATCAATTTTTTTAACTTGGGTAAAATATCAGACATAAACCATTTAATTTTAATTTTTTTAAAGTTTAAATTGGTTATAAAAAGAGAGCATGCGGCAGCCAAAAGGACCATGCGGGAGGACCTGAGAAACAGATTTTTTATTTTTTTAGGCCTAAGATAGATAAAATCAATAAAGTCACCCGGTTTGTGTGTCAGCGAAGGGATAGCCTGGGAAGTTCCTCTGGTATAAGTAAGTTTTTAGTCCCTTTTTAAATCTTTCAAGAGATCAGTGTTCAAATGGTTAATGACCTGTTTTAAAACATGTTAGCCATTCTCTTCATTTATTCTACATCGCGTGTAGTATTTTATAAATACTATCAGCTATCCAGTGTAAGGTCTTCTTAAGATGGTCGACATTTTTGATGGGTGGTACCCTTTTGCTTTTAGGGAAGTCCTTTGTTGCTTTATCGAGTTATTCCACTGATTAGCTTCACTGATATTCAGATATTTTCCATTCAACAAATAGAAGAAGTTTCCAACTGAAAATCTGTTTTATTACCACACTAGTTTTAGGGGATGATCGTTCTCTATCTGCCAAACTTTGTACATAGTGCAAATCATTTTTGTCACTAATGGATATTCATAACTCAGCTTTATTTTTAATTGTTGACAGTTTTTGGAAAATTGGACAGGTCTGATAGGGAGGTGTCCATAATTGCTTCCTTGTTGTCAGTTAATAAGTCTACCAGTGATTATTTAGATGCTTGGAACCTGTAGTGTTACTTTATACTTTATTATGTGTAAATATGTGAGCTTTTGTGAGTATCCATTTCCAAATGAATGATTTATTTTTGGAGCTAACTGTTCCTTCTCAAAAGTTTTGTACATGCATTTTCAGTGCAAGACTGCCTTTTTGTAAATAATTTGTGTATCAACCTGTTTATATAATAATTTTGATGTTCAACTGTTGATTGAAAATGTATGTAGCGCTAAGCAGGCAGGGGAGGAGTGTGGTAATAATGCTGATATGCATCTATTGGGTTAATGTTCAGTTGAAATTATCTCCCTTGATATGCTCACTGACAATCTCCCCTTGTTGTCATTCAGTAATGTAGCTTCAAGGTGACAAGACGTCCAAATAGTTTAACTTCAATAAGATTGTAGTGTCATTCCTAACTATTGAGTCAGAAGTTTTACCCATTATACCATAATATTTGTTAAAGTATACCAAAACTCCTTTCTCTGAAAAACATATTACATTACCACACACATTATGTATTATCTATAGAATATACCCATAGTAGCTTGGTGTACGGAATGTTCACGACTGGTGATGTGGTGTTAACTGTGAGCCTTTGGTGCATGGTTAACACCACTTCACCATGAGTGGTGAACATTCGGTACACCAAGCTATTTTGGGTATATTTTATTTATACCATGATTGTCAGATTAATGAGTTTAAATGTTAAATAAATCAATATTCACATGTGTGAATCTGTTTTTGTTTGCATGAGCACTGGTGGGTGGTACTTCCGCTGGCAATTTTATTGCCAAAACGAGGTAGAAAACGAAACATGCAAATTACAGGGCATTTTTCATATTAATAACATAATAAATAACATACTATTTCGTGTTATGGATGCTTTATTAACATGAGACAACATCCGTTTGTTAATTTTTGATATCTTATGAGGGAAACTTATTAAAAAACGTAAAAAATAATTACCGGTTTCATTTCACTCTTCACAAGGCGATGATTGATAAATTTAGACAAGTTTGTATTCAAGGCGAGATCACCAATGGTCAACTTATATGTAGTTCCGCTGTAGGTGTAAAACTTTTACTATATCAATCCCACTGTTGGCATGTTCACCACGGTTGGTGTGTAAAGCTAAAATTTATGTCATAGGCTTTTTATATATAGTAGAAAAGGTGATCATGGTATAAAATAGTTATTCTCAAATTGAAAAAAGAAACTGCTTGCCAAGGCCAAACATCAACTGTTTTATTCCGCCTTTTGGTAAACTCAGGCCTGCCAAATGAATAAATTTGCGGTTGGTAAAACAACTACCATGGTAAAATGACTGTGCCTTGGCAAAATCATCTTTTGCTTCAGCAGTTTTGAATTAGCATTTTAGATTCAGGTATTCATTTTCTAATGAAACATCTGCAACACAATCACAAAAGGAAAACCTGGAGACCACCAAATGGGGATAAACCACAAGTAAGTAAGCCCACAGTAGTCAGTCAGTTCTGGTCAGATGAATCGGACACTTTTTCATTTCTGATCACTACTTTGGTTGATAAATGCTGTTTTGACCAGACCACCACCAATTCTTCACTGTGCCAATCACAGAGGATACCATCAGCAATCAAAAAAAAAAAGTATGGGCAGGACCCAGATGAACACAAATGAAGATTATAAATTCACTATTTATTTATTTATTTATTGGTGTTTAAGGTCACATACTTATGCACAATGGCTAATCGTGACCGTGACAGTTTTACGGGTGGAGGAAGCCGGAGTACCCGGAGAGAACCACCGAGCAACGACGAGCAGCTGTCAGCTCTCCAACATCGTAACTCTGAACTCTGCACCGCAGCACAGGCAGGGTTAGATTGGTTGAAGACATGCGCACCATCAACGTGCAGTACGCCTCAGTACACAGCGTCATCGTGCCCCCATGTAGGCAATTGAGGTGAAGTGCCTTGCCCAAGGACACAACGTGGTTGCCGCAGGTGGGATTCAAACTGAGGACCTCTCGGCTTGCAGCCTGCACCTCTACCAACTGAGCCACCGCGCCCCCTATAAATTCACTAAAGGCCACTGCTCTCTGTCTGACCATAATGATACTGAGCCTTTGACTGAGGTCATACCAATACCAAACCTGAATGTTCACTTAACAGCTACAGTGATATTTTTACTTTTTCCATCAGCAGTTTTATTGCAAAGAAAAATTTATTTTTCCTCGACCTTTACCTTGGCACTGCCGACAGCCAACACTAATTGACAGGGTAAACAGTAAACTGACAACTTACATTCCCAGGGTTTCTGGTAGGGTGATCAGGGATCCCCTGAACGGCCCTGTTCCCCTCACCCTAAATTCCCCTAACGAGACATTCCATTGTTATAAATTGTTACAAGCTTGCCATTGGGGAAAATGCAAAATAAAACTCTCATGCTAACAACGCGAACAAGAGCAGAAAACGCATTGTAAAATTATACATGAATGTTGGTCAGAGATCAATCAATGACACTCTCTGAGTTCGCAAAGATGATATGCGGGTCGTGCAATAGTGTATGAGAGCGTCAGCAAACTTTAAGTTAATCAGTGACTGACGTCACAACTGCGCGCATGCTTTTTCATTTCTGCGTGATCGCTTCTGAGTAAACTGTTGCGACATATAACAGATGTTGATATCCCCTTACATGCATTGCACCCTCCAGTTTGTCAGAATTTGATGCAAGTTTAGCAACAAAACTGCAGGCATGACCATCGAGTGTTTTGGTGTGGGAGCAAATTTTCAGTCTCCAAATTATTAAGAGTGATCTAAGATAGCCTAATCACACCTGATTATCCCAACATGCATACAAATTGAGTTCTTGAACTGGATCATCCATGCCACCATGAACTGGTATTGTCGGTAAGTACTGTAATCTGTATGAATGATTTTTTACAGGAATTTATCCTCATTGGTCCTTTTTCTTCTGCAATTACTGGCTCTCAGAATGTGAAAACCTACATAAATATCGCTGAGAAAAACCTCAAAATATCCCTCAGATGCAACAAGAGCTGGACTTTCATCGGGTGCATACCCCCACGTGGTGTACCGCCTAGTGTGGGCATACCTATGACCAACAAATATTATTTATGAATATTCTCGTATGGACTGACAGATGGATGCACAGATGGACGGACACAATCCAGTATACTCCCCTTCCATTTTCTTTGAAAGTTTTCAACAATTTCTAAGTCAAAAGGTATGGTAAATTGTTTGGTGTTTGGAAGTTTTATGCAATGAGGCAGAAGCCTTTGTCATAGGCAAACTGCATGCCATATTTCACTGAAATCCGATAACCCCAATCCAGTATCCCCCCCCCCCCCCCCCTCCCATTTTCTTCGAAAGTTTTCAACAATTTCCAACAATTTCTAAGTCAAAAGTTATGGTAAATTGTTTTGTGTTTGGAAATTTTATGCAATAAGGCAGAAGCCTTTGTCATAGGCAAACTGCATGCCATATTTCACTGAAATCCGATAACCCATACCTGAGATACAGGCTGAACAGACAAATAATGTCCATTTCCTACAATTTCTAAGTCAAAAAAGGGGGATAACTCTAAAAAGGAGAATGTGAGAAATATCGTTGAATCCTTTGTTTAAAGCTTATACCATAAGCAGTGTTCATGGCAAATTTCATTGCAATAGAATATTCGATACCCGAGATACAGGCTGAACAGACAAAATTTGGCTCGGATTGACACAATTTCTAAGTGAACAAGTAATAAAAAAATAATTAAAAAAAAAATAACTAGTGTGGGCATACCTATGACCAACAAATTTTATAAATGAAAGTGTCAATGACACTGTAGCTCAACTTGTCAAGACAAAGACATGTACATGTATAGTATGTGACACAGCAATGACAAACATCTAGGTAATGACCTGATAACAAAGGTACATATAAAGTATTGTAACGGTCTGTACATAAATACTGACCGTTGCCTGTAACAAATGTAGAGGTAAAGTATTGTAAAGGTGGGCTACAGTCAGATGCTAAACTGAAAAGAAATCTTTGAGTCCCAGATGTTCTCATAGCACAGTGATAACAAAGGCACCCCAAAACACACTCCTTCCTGTCCCAAGGTGAAAACAAAGGTACCCAAGAAGTTTTGTGAAGATCAGTTCATAAATACGAGCTGTATCGAACTTGTGACAAAAAACTGATTGGACCAAATTTTGGTACAAAATGGCCACTGGCAGCCATCTTGAATTTTGGACCGCACCCAGAAACACTCATTCTCGTCCCAAGGTGATAACAAAGGTACCCAAGAAGTTTTGTGAAGATCGGTTCATAAATACAGCCTGTACAAAAGACTGATTGCACTAATTTGGGTACAAAATGGCTGCTGGTGGCCATCTTGAATTTTGGACCACACCCAAAAACACTCACTCTCATCCCACGGTGATAACAAAGGTACCCAAGAAGTTTCGTAAAGATTGGTTCATAAATATGGCCTCTAGTCTGAGCCGTATAGAAGTTGTGTACAAAAAACTGATTAGACCTAATTTTCGGTACAAAATGGCCACTGGCAGCCATCTAGAATTTTAGACCGCACCCAGAAACACTCGTTCTCGTCCCAAGGTGATAACAAAGGTACCCAAGACATTTCGTGAAGATCAGTTCATAAATACAGACTCTAGCCCGAGCCGTATTGACATGTGTACTTACTGTGTGTAAGTCTCAATGAAAAAATTAAAGTTCATCTAATTTGCATAATTTCTGCACGAGAAAAAAACCCGTATTATATGTGATGTATCCCATGGTACTAAACATTCACACAAAAAATTATTCAAATCAGCGCTTTCATATGGAAGTTCTGTGCAAAAATCTGATTGCACCTAATTTTGTACAAAATGGCTGCCATCGGCCATCTTGAATTTCGGACCGGACCCAAAAACACTCGTTCCCGTCCCACGGTGATACCAAAGGTACCCAAGAAGTTTCGTAAAGATCAGTTCATAAATACGGCCTCTAGCCCGAGCCGTATTGGCATTTGCACTTACAGTGCTGAAAGTAACACCAAAAAACATCAAAATTAGTCTAATTTGCACAATTTACGCACGAGAAAAAAACCTGTATTATATGTGATGTATCCCATGGTACTAAACATTCATACAAAAAATTATTCAAATCAGAGCTTTCATATGGAAGTTCTGTACAAAAAACAGATTTCTGCATCGTCGGTACAAAATGGCAGCTGGCGGCCATCGTGAAATTTGGACCGCACCCAAAAACACTTGTTCTCGTCCCACGGTCATAACAAAGGTACCCAAGAAGTTTCGTAAAGATCGGTTCATAAATACGGCCTCTAGCCCGAGCCGTATCCAATTGTTGATGTACGGACAGTCGGACAGACAGCCAGACGGGCGACGGGCCATGACAAAAGCTCAAATTTGGCTTCGCCAAAGTTGAGCTAAAAATAATAATGTACTTAAGTTATGAATACTCTCGGACTGACTCACACACGGACATTCTTACACGTTCTTACTTGTGGGTTTTTTACCATGTTAAACCCTAACCCCACAAGGTCAAAAAATTAACCCCACAGTGCAAAAAATAACCCCACAAGTGGCCACTGTACTAACCCAACCCCACAACTACCACTGACCCTAAATTGTAAACCTCACAATGTACCTCTGCTAAGCACGGATGCACAGACGGACGGATGGATGACAGACAGACGGACGGACAGACGCATGTAATCCAGTATACCCCCATTTTCTTCGGAAGTGGGGGTATAACAAAATGGGGGTTTTGGGACCCTGGAATTTAAAATTTTCCAACTACAGGCCGAACCAACATTTTTACCCTAGCAAACCTGGATTCAAAGTACCTTGGTAGTTGTTTCCAGACAAGTCGTGGCTGTCTATTTATTTATTTATTGGTGTCCAAAGTCATGTATTTCTGCACAAAGGCTAATAGTGGCTCCCATGGCAGCATATACAGGCAGCCAAGACTAGCCATGAAACTGCAAAAACACCAATTGTGAAAGTGCCATAATAACTACCATTCTTTTCAAGTTAATCCTCTGCACACTGATTTGAAATATCAGTGAGCTCTGTTACCCTTCACCTAACACGAAAAGCAGACGACATAAAATACTTGAATAACTAATTTTTTTCATTTTTTATCACAAAAACATAGGTTATGACCCCTCACTGGAATGAGCTCAACAAGCTTGTATCAATGAGGGGTCATAAGCTATGTTTTTGAGATACAAAATAAAAAAATAAAGAAGACTGGATAGTATTTTTTGTGGATACCGTTGGCCGCTTTTGGCCGTTGCGTTGGGTAAAGAGTTAAACAAGCTTGCATGAACTGGTCAAATTGCTAGTTGCAATATGGTAAATATTTATATTTATTTATTTATTGGTGTTTAAGGTCACATTTTTTGCACAATGGCTAATCATGACCACAACATGAGTATCAACTCAAGACCCTGGGTGAGCATTAATAAGCCATGTTGCCCATTTTAGAGAGGGTTTGCACCTCCCAAGCATTGGTGACTGGGACCTATTTTACCAGTAAAACAGAGCACTGCTTCACTTTCCGGGGTTCTGGCAGGGAAATATGGTAAATAATTGAAGGCTAAAATTTTTACAATCTGACATCAGTGTGCAGAGGGCTAAGGCCAATTTCAACTTCGACATAACAAGCAATAACCAACATTTCGTTTCACCACTGGTGACCTTTTTTTGGAAGTGGGTGTTTCCTGATACAACAGTGCTTTTTTACACCTCGTTTGTGAAATTGTTATTTTTAAGAGAGAAACGTCATAGCTACACCACAAATAGCACAATCGGCAGAAAATAGACCATATTATAGACCATAATATCAACATGATTTGTGAACCTGCAAAGTCTTTTGGCTTTCATTCTTTTATGATTTTCACAAAATTGGTGAGTATTAAAACATGAATAGGATGCCTTGGTACACTCAAACTTTCATGGTAACAGTATAGAATAAGGAATACCGAGTATCTAATGAAGGTAAATTTTTAGATTCCTTTTGGACATCATATCTGTATATGCGATTGTAATTTAATGCAAGGGGAGAAACTCTGTTGACAACCACTGCTGGACATATGACCAAAAGTGTTAAAAATTGTGGGACCTTGCAGTTTCTTTCGTGTGCAGTTCATTTGAGACAAGAAAGTGCATTTGTTTTTTTTGGAAGGAGTTCTTGTGGTGACAATTGGTATTTTAAAAGATGGTTCAAGACCTGAAGCAATGCCCATTCTTTCTGGAAAACTTTGTCTCTTCCAGTTGTAATTTGTAAAGATGTATCTATTTTATTAAACATAGTTACATACATGAATTGTCTATATTTGTCTATTAATCGGTAGAGCGCTAAAATTATTTTTGGTCGTCAGAATTTGTCCACGCAAGCCGCCAGCTTGTGCACCTGACAGCCAATTGCGTTATCTGCGCCGCTTTTGACAAAATCATTCATAAGTTAGGGAAAGATTTCATAATTACCTGAGTATTACATGACTATAGGTACTCTAGGTCATAGATTGTGTATATTCAATCTTTCTAAAGGCTCAATAAACAAAGCGGTTACTCAATGAGTGGCCCATCATCATCATAATTCAGGCTTGTTATTTTGCCAAATGTAGCTTCTCCCCAGGGTTAGGGTTAACCCTTTACCCAACACACACGATATCAAAATTTATTATTTTAAATATCATTTTTTCAAATTTTTCAAAAAATTTCAACAAAAGCATATCATGTGACCCCTCGTTGGAACGAGCTCGACGAGCTCGTTCCAACGAGGGGTCACATGATATGGTTTTGTTGAAATTTTTAGAAAAATATTTTTTCAACTGCTGAATTTTCATATTACGCAGGCGGATGCGGGCGATTCGTTGGGTAAAGGGTTAAAAGGTTTTCATCAGGAGTGGTTTCTTCTATAAATATTCTGATAGGTGAATACTTGGAGAATACAGAGAACCAAATACAAGCTTCCAATCTCTATTTTTCTTAAAAGTATGGGTTGTTGTCGGGTTTTCGATAATTTTTCAAAAATTGATTTTTTCAGAAATCTGATCCTACATACAATTGGGTGAAATCAACATTTTTAGACAACTTTTATGGGTTTTTATGTCTCAATCTTGACACCTTGTTGAAAATGTCTGTGCATTTATTTTGTTCATAATTATGTTGATTTGAAAAAAATGGTTGGTTACTGCAAGTGTAATCTTCATTTACAGACCCCTTTGGCCATTCCCTTATAGCAATGTTTCCCAGGCATTGGTGAAAAGGTGTTATTATACAAGCAGTCCAACTTGTTTACCATAGAAAACAAGCACTCCTCCACTTATGAGGGTTGCCTTGGGAATATAAACTTTAAAAATAAGCCTTTGTTACACTCTCACTGAAAATGAAATCTTACCGGAATGGCTTTATATCCACTTCTTCTCCAACTATCCATTTTCGTCTTAAAACAGTACAAGGATATTTCTCAAATAATACATGTAAACAATTTTTTGGAACAGGATGTTGTTCCCTGCTCCAATCCTGTCTTCTGGTTGCCAAACAGAACTACATCCTCATCACCACACTGAATTGTCCACTGACTGCATTATTCATTACTCAAATTGTGACAGAGAAAGTTCATTAAGCAGAGAGAGGAAAGTTCAAACTGTACTGCCACATGACCTAGAATTCACACAACTCTAAGCACACAGGTTTTTGTTTACAACAGTGGAATTTACTTCCACTGATGGAAAAGTAGATATTTTGCTGCAACATAGCTATTTATTTTAACATGTTTAAAACTCATTCATACACATTCACCACAGTGCAGACCACACTCTGGAAAGAGAAAATTGACAAGCAAATGACAGATGATGCTTTGTTTGACAAGTCTGCAAGCCTTCAGGTAAGTGTGAGGAGTTATAATTGTCATGGAGGGGCAAATGCACGTAAGTTTTTCATTTGGAAAAAATTAAATAACTTATAAAAAAAAATTTTTTATCTGTCAACCCTTTTGCTCCACAATCACTGGATTTGTTCATATACATGTATAAGCTCACAATAATTAAAAACATGATTCCCAACTTAATAGAGCTTAATAAGTTCACTTCACAGAGTCATCAAAATGTTGAAATAAAAAAAAAATTTCATAAAATGGCAGGGGAAACTGTGCCAGTCATTACCTGAATGCATGTTTACCTTCAACTTCTTGCACGCTGCAGGCAGACATTCCTGCCAAGGACAGGAAATCTCTTGCCATTCTAATAAGTAAAATTTGAGGATATTTAATGAAATTTTCCCCTTTTAATTATATACACTCATTGACCAATGATTTTTTAAGTCACATTTTCATGAATTTTTCATCACATCTTGTCATGGCTGCTGTGAAGCAGCCTTGACTAGATCTGAAGAAATAGATTTTAAAAATACTCAGCAGGTTAAGAGGTAAAGCTTTGACCAAAATACACAACATAAAACTTTATTTTAATTATTTTTTTCATTTTTTAAAATCACATCATGTGACTCTCTTCCCCCTTTACTGGAACAAGCTCGAGAAGCTTGTTCCAAATGAGAGGTCACATGATATGGCTTTGTTGACATTTTTTTAACATTATTTTTTTTTAACTGTTCAATTTGTTATGCAGGCAGATACAACCAATTTGTCAGAAAATGGTTAATCCTTTACCTAAAGTAACGGTCAAAACGCCCAGCACTATTCACAAAAAACACCACTCAATTTTCATTATTTCTTTTTTTTGTTCTCAAAAACATAGCTTATGACCCATCATTGGAATGAGCTCATTGAGCTCATTCCAATGAGTGGTCATAAGCTATATTTTTGATGCAAAAAATGAAGAAAAAAGTTATTTAAGAATTTCATTTTGCATGTGTCATCTGCCTTTCGTGTTAGGTAAAGGGTTAAACTAATATTACATGATTAGATGACCCTTTAAAATTTACTGAATTTATTTATTTATTGGTGTTTAAGGTCATATACTTATGCACAATGGCTAATCGAGACCGTGACAGTTTTACGGGTGGAGGAAGCCGGAGTACCCGGAGAGAACCACCGAGCAACGACGAGCAGCTGTCAGCTCCCCAACATCGTAACTCTGAACTCTGCACCGCAGCACAGGCAGGGTTAGATTGGTTGAAGACATGCGCACCATCGATGTGCAGTACGCCTCAGTACACAGCGTCATCGTGCCCCCATGTAGGCAATCAGGGTGAAGTGTCTTGCCCAAGGACACAACGCGGTTGCCGCAGGTGGGATTCGAACCGAGGACCTCTCGGCTTGCAGCCTGCACCTCTATCAATTGAGCCACCATGCCCCCAAATTTACTGAATAGAGTAAAATGTTGATATTTTGCATCAAAAACATAGCTTACGGCCCTTATTGGAATGAGTCTGATGAGCTCATACCAATGAACTTGAATTTGCCCCCCTAGAAATGTTGTATACCAAATATCAAAAATTCTAAGAGCTGGTTCTGGAGAAGAAGACTTTTAAAAAAGATTTCCTCATATTGCACTAAGATAAAAAATACAGGCTCACATAAAAAGCCCAAATATTAACTCAGGGACTTGATTTGAACAAACTTGAATCTGACACCCTTAGAGATGTTTTACACCAAATATGAAAGCATTCTGACTGGTGGATCTGAAGAAGATTATTAAAGAAATTCCCTTATATTGCACTAAGTTAAAATTTGGGCTACCAATGGGAGCCCAAATATTGACCTAGGGACCCGATTTGAACAAACTTGAATCTCACCCCCGTAGAGATGTTTTATACCAAATATGAAAGCATTCTGACCGGTGGATCTGAAGAAGGAGATTTTTAAAGAAATTCCCTCATATTGCACTAAATTAAAATTTGGGCTACCATAGTAAGCCCAAATATTAACAAAGGTACCCAAATTGAACAAACTTGAACCTGCCTCCCCTAAACATGTATGTTGTGTACCAAATATGAAAGCATTCTGACTGGTGGATCTGAAGAAGAATATTTTTAAAGATCATTCCCCACATTACCCAAAGTTAAAAATTTGGGCTTCTGTATTGAGCCCAAATATGAACAAAGGGGCTTCATTTTAACACACTTGTATCTGATCCCCCATGGATGCTGCATACCAAATATCAAAAGATTCTGATCAGAGGTTGTGGAAATTTTCGTTTTTAGTTTATGCAAATATGATGACTCAGCATTTCGATACCCCCTATAGAACACCCTGACAAAAACGGTGCCATTTTTTTTTTACCATTCAATTCTACTGGTCCTAAGGATGCTTCATACCAAATAACAGTTCTCTGTTCCATATGGTTTAGGAAATATGGGCATTTGAAAATATTTCTATTTGTAGCTCCTGAGGTTCCCACACGGACACAGGAAAACATTTTTTTGCATGAATCAAGTACATATCATATGTGGTTCAAATCGGACCACCGGTTCAGAAAATAGAAATTTCCGGCGAGATCAAAAATCTTGCCCCTCCCATTACAGAGGCAAATACTGATCCATGAACTTTGTTTGAACAAACTTGATTCTACACCTCAAAAGGAAGCATCATACCAAATATCAAGTCACTGTATGTACTGGTTCATGAGAAGATTTTTAAAGAATTTTGGTGAATTTTCCCCCACCCTCTCCCTATGAGGCTGAGCAAGTCAAAAAAAACCCAAACAAAATGCGATGTCAGAACAAGCAATCACCTCAGATATAACACAAATTGGTTCAGCGGTTTAGGAGGGGCAGGTGCAAACACCATGTTCGAGGACAATGGATGATGGATGGTGAGTGATCATTATAGCTAATCCCGACTTTCAGTCAGGTGAGCTAAAAATAGACAGAAAAAGATGCTGTAGACCAAACATCAAAAGATTTTGACTGGTGGATCTGAAGAAAAGGTTTTTAAAAATTATTCCTCATATAGCACTAAGTTAAAATTCACACTCACATAAGAAGCCCAAATATAAACCTAAGAACTTGGTTTGTATAAATTTAAATCTGACATTGCTAAGGATCACCAAATTTCAAAAGATTCTGACTTGCTGTTATGGAGAAGAAGATTTTTAAAGAATATTTGTAATATTACACTTCATTAAAATTCAGGCTCCAATAGGGTGCCCCAAAATGAACTCAGACACTTAATCTGAACAAACCTGAATCTGATCCCCCCTAAGGATGCTGCATAACAAATAACAAAAGATCTTGACTGGTATTATGGGAAGGACATTTTTAAAGATTATTCTTCATAGTGCACGAAGATAGAATTCAGACTCCCATAGGGAGCCCAAATATTAACGTAAACGTGGTTTGAACAAACTTAAATCTGCCACCCCAACCCCAAGGATGTCATATATCACAAGATTCTGACTGGTGGTTCTGGAGAAGAAACTTTTGAAAGAATATTCCTCATACTGCACAAAGTTAAAATTCAGATAGCTGGAAGGATCCCAAGCAGGAGGGAGCCCGAAATATGAATCCAGGGAATATTGATTTGAATAAACTTGATTCTGGCCTCACTAAGGAATGCTGATGCTAAAGAAGATTTTTAAAGCCTTTTCCAAAATCCGGGCTCCTGTTTGAACCTGGAGACTTCATTTAAACAAACTTGAATCTGATTCCCTTAAGGATGTTATATTCTGACCAGTGGTATATACAGTTAAAACTAGAAGTCCTGTCATGAACTGTGCACTTATCTAGACTTAATTGCACGTAGGAATTGTGCGCAATTGCCATACCGAATGGCATCCAAAGCACGGCAGGTTCTCCTGGTTACACATAGCAAACACAGGCAATGTTTCTGCCAATGGACCTCCGGGTTACCGTTGTGGACTGGTCACTTTCCATGGGTGGGCAATATTTTCACGGAAGCAATATTAGATTCCAAACACTACTTTTGGAAATAATCATCAAAAATATAATTAATGACCCAATAGTACCCTTTAGCAAATCTGGTACAATTCAACCCATGGGTGCTGAAAATACAAAAATGGGCAGGTTCAAAAATCTTTCCCCTCCCAAACCACTTGTAAATACTGCCCCTCAAATTTCCCTTCAACAGACTTGAGTGTGTATACAGTACGTGGAGAGTGGATTGTAACTAAATCACCTGGTGAGTGGAGTTATCAGCCAAAGTATCACTTTCAAATTCTGTACATGTGTGTTTCAGCCAATGGACCTCTGGGTGTAACCTGAGGTCCATTGGTTGGAATGTTGCTTGTGCTTGTAATGCTTTGCAGCAAATTTGCAATTATTGCTTGGGTGGAATCTCCACTCTGTGGGTGATTTAGTGATAATACACCCTCCACGTACTGTACCTCAAAAGTAAGCTAAATAAAAAATATCAACTCTTCCATCCATAAAATCAGGAGAAGATTTTTAGAAAATTTGATGATTTGAATAAAATCATAACACAACACCATGACTAACAATTCTCTAAAATTTATGTGTAATTGGTTTAATGTTTTTTTTAATAAAAGTCACAAGCACTCCCTTCATGCAGGATAACGGACTGAAGTCAGGTGAGCTAACCAGAGAAACATCATGAGATGGCCAATCCTCCACCATCCAAGTCCAACAAGCGCAATAATGCTCAAAGAAATAATGGGACACAGCTATCGAAATCCCATTCATAATTTCACATTTCCAGACTGCATCTCTGACTGAGGAGCTTCAAAATTATGGAATATGTGAATACCGGTAGTCACTTGCTTGTGGGCATGTCTGATAAGTTTCATCAAAATCAGTTGGTCAACATTGTCAAGGCATCAAATTCTGAAAATCAACACTTCTATTTGCAAATCATCATGTTTATAAACAAGAGGCCCCAGGGGGCCTGAGGGTGCTCACCTGACATGGTAGTCTAAATATCAAACCAGGGACTTGAATAAGCTGCATACGCCCCTCCTAAGAAAAGCATATACCAACTAGATGAAGCGATTGTGCCCACACAGTACACAGGATTTTCCTTTTATTTTCAGTTCCTGCACTTTTACGTCCCAAAATTGAGATAAACGCATAAAAAAAAGGATTTTTTTCCCAAACAAAATATTTTTCAGCCTAAATTTTTTTTTCTTCTTAAAACGCATAAAAAACAAAAAAACTAATTTCTGGATGTTGGTCCAAAATTTTGTAAGTCCCACTCGGACCCCAAATTTTCAGTGTAAAAAAAATTATTTTTTTTTGTCTTAAAATTGACCGAAACGCATAAAAAACAAAAAAAAAATTCTGGAATTTGGTCCAAAATTTCTAAGTCCGGTGTAACAGGGTATCTTCCCCCCCTGTGTATCTTCCCCCCCCCCCCCCTCCTGGGGGGAAGATACACTAGCATATCTTCCCCCCCACTATCGGTATCTGTGAGTAAAAAAAACAACAAAATATTTAAAGTTATAAAGCATTATTATACAAGGGAAAGTCAAGTGGAGGGTGCTATGGGGGCCTGGGAAGATTCATGGGACTGGGTATCTACCTGTTCATAAGACTCACAGGCCACCAATAGACACTTTTCTGATAATATAAACCTTTCATTGAAAGGTGTGCACTGTTTTATAATAATTTCTAAATAACAATGATGAGTGAATATGTGGGTGGGGGAAGATACACAGACCTGTGTATCCCCCCCCCCCCCAGCCTTCCATAAAGTGCTCCCCATGATGTTCATTTTGATAGACCTTGTTCAGATATTATGGACCTTTCTCTGAAAGGCGTGGAATGTTATTATAATTTATAAATAACAATGATGGGTGAATATTTGGGTGGGGGAAGATACACAGGCATGTGTATCTTCCCCACCTCCCCCCTTAGCCTTCCATAAAGTGCTCCCCACAATGTTCATTTTGATAGACACTTTTCTGATAATATAAACCTTTCAATGAAAGGCGTGCAATGTTATTATAATTTCTAAATAGCAATGATGAGTGAATATGTGGGTGGGTGGGTGGGTGGGTGTGTGGGTGGGTGGGTGGGTGGGGGGAAGATACAAAGACCTGTGTATCTTCCTCCCCCTCCCCCCCCCCCCCTTAGCCTTCCATAAAGTGCTCCCCATGATGTTCATTTTGATAGACCTTGTTCAGATATTATGGACCTTTCTCTCAAAGACATGGAATGTTATTATAATTTATAAATAACTATGATGAGTGAATATTTGGGTGGGGGAAGATACACAGGCATGTTATCTTCCCCACCTTCCCCCTTAGCCTTCCATAAAATGCTCCCCACAATGTTCATTTTGATAGACACTTTTTTGATAATATAAACCTTTCACTGAAAGGCGTGCAATGTTATAATTTCTAAATAACAATGATGAGTGAATATGTGGGTGGGGGAGGGGGGGGGGGAAGATACACAGGCCTGTGTATATTCCCCCCCCCCCCCTCCTTAGCCTTCCATATACATGAATATATTTTGATAGACACTTTTCTGATAATATAAACCTTTCCCTGAACGGCGTGGAATGTTATTATAATTTCTAAATAACAATGATGAGTGAACTGTTCTGCAATTATCAACCTTCCACTGTAAGGTATGGAATGTGAATATAATTTCAAAATGTGTACATATTTTTTGCTTGTCTACTACCAATAAACATCTGAATTGAAAAATATTTTTTGTCTGAGTGAATTTTTTTCATCAAAAAACCTGTCAAACCTGGAATGTCAGAAAAAATACTAAACACCATCAATAGTCATGCCTGATATTATCAATGTTAAAAAAAGATTGGGGGGGGGGGGGGGGGAGATACACTAGTGTATCTTCCCCTGTGGGGGGGGGGGGGGGGGGGAGTGCACTAGTGTATCTTCCCCTGGGGGAAGATACACAGGGGGGGGGGGGGGGAGATAGTCATGCCTGATGTTATCAATGTTAAAAAAAATACTGGGGGGGGGGGGGGGGCAGGGAAGATACCCAGGGGGGGGGGGAGATACACTAGTGCATCTTCCCCTGTGGGGGGGAGGGGGTGCTCTAGTGTATCTTCCCCTGGGGGGGGGGGGGGGAGATACACAGGGGGGGGAGATACCGTGGGACACCGGAACGGGGCCACAAATTTTCAGCCTAAATATGAACCTAGGGACTTGGCTTGAACAAACTTGAATCTCACCCACCTAAGGATGCTACATACCAAATATCAAATATCAAAAGATTCTTATTGGTAGATCTGAAGAAGAAGATTTTTCAAGAATATTCCTCATACTGCACAAATTTAAACATTTGGGCTCCCACAGAGAGCCCAAATATGGACCCAGGGAATTGATTTCAATAAACATGTCAAACAATCTTCCAAAGATGTTATATGTGAAATTTGAAAGCTTTTGGAGCAGTGGTTTGGGAGAAAAGTAGTCTTACATAGTTTTTCCCATTACCCACAATGTTAAAAAATGCTGACTCAGCACTTTTTCAAAGTCCCCAAAAAGTACCCCATGATAAAACTGATAGCAATTTTTTTTTCTTCACAACAAATAAGAATTCTCAGTGCTGTGTAGTTTTGGAGATATGGGCATTTCAATTTTTTTCTATTTTTAGCTCCTGCGGTTCCCATGGGGCGACGGGAAAAAAATTGTTTGCATAAATAAAGTACTTATGACCCAATAAGCCCTCATGTCAAATTTGGTCCAAATCTGCCTCTCGGTTTGGAAAATCGAAATTTTGGGAGGGGCAAATATTCTTGCCCCTCCCATTACGATGCCAAATATAGCCCCACAAACTTCTCTTGAACAAATCTGAGCCTACACCTCAAAAGGTAGCTGCACACCAAATATCAAGTCTCTGCTACTGCTGGTTCATGAGAAGAAGATTTTTAAAGATTTCAGCACACTTTTTGGGTGTGGCCCTACCAACGGGCGAGGCAACTTGATTTGAACAAAATCAAATTGCGACGTCATAACAAACTATTATCTCAAATATCAATTAAATTGGTTCAGCGGTTTGGGAGGAGAAGACGCAAACACCATGTTCACGGACGATGGACGACAATGGGCGACGGATGGTGAGTGATCACTATAGCTCTCCTGACTGAAAGTCAAGTGAGCTAAAAAGTTTCATCAAAATTATATATCATTTATACAGGTTGAGTTTACGCAGATGATCGAGTTGCATACAAAAATAGAGGATCTCCAACGAGTCTTTAGCTCAGCCTGGACCTAATTTACTAGCCAAGTTTTGTAAATTCTGATATAACCTGGGGATGAGTTGAAAATTCTATTTATTATATGATCCAAACCCTACTTAAATGGAACAATAAACATGGAGTGACTTCTGTATGGCCTGCAATTACGTTACAACTTGAGATGCATTGTTTGTCTGCAGAGTCCATGTCGAGAAGTCTTCAATAAAGAATAGATTGAATACTTAACCCTTTACCCAACGTAACGGTCAAAACCGTCCAGCGATATTCTAAAAAATCGCCTATTAATTTTCAATATATTTTCATTTTTTGTCTCAAAAGCATAGGTTATGACCCCTAGGGGTCATAACCTATGTTTTTGAGACAAAAAATGAAAAAAAAATTAGTTATTCAAGAATTTTTTTTGCAAGTGTCGTCTGCTTTTCATGTTAGATAAAGGGTTAATGAAACAAATTTAATGAAATAATTTTCAAATAAACACCAACTACCACCAGACAATAACTGTTGATCATTCTTTGTCCCCTGAGTCTGAATCTATGGTTATTCTCTAGCAATTATTCTGATGGGCCATGCATTACCATTTTAACTGGTTGAGTGATAAATTATTTTGGGCTATCAAACAAACACAGTGTTTCAAAACAAGGAGGATGAGTTTCATTGAATCAATAAACAGTAGGAGCATTAGTTAGAATGTTGCACACATAAATATGCCACTTTGCATGAAAAGTGATATAATTCAAATTCAATGTTTCATAACAAAGAGGATGAGATTCATAGAATCAGTAAATAGTGGGAGCATTAATTAGAATCTTACACACATAAATATACCAGTTTGCAAGAAAAGTGATACAATTCAAATTCAAGTTATGCCAGAACAGTGGGATCACAAATATGACAAACTGGAAAGAGACTGCTTAACACAAGCATTATCTATAAGAGTTTGCTGTGCTAAACAGTAAGATGACAACATGTTTTGGTGGCCGAATTTGGGAACCACTCAAAGAGCAGAGTTCTGCAATCACACAAATCTTGGTAGGGAATCTTCAAAATGAAAGTGCCAATGACACTGTAGCTTAACTTGATTGAGTGTAGTGTTTGATGAAAAGGATAATGTTCAATGTTTATGAAAGGATTATGAAATAAGACAAGAATTGTGATAATGGAGAATATGTTAACTTCTGTTCTCTGTATGCTATGTTTTCAATAAGAATAATTTGAGTGTAGACTGTACTAAAGAATTAAGACCTGGGTTGATGTGGCCCTAACAGTTAACGTATGTCAACCAAACTCACAAAGTTACAGTAAAACCATTCCAAAACGAGTCATCCTACCAAGTTACAATGAAATCTATTCATAAATATAACTTATAGACTTTCCTAAAGAAATCTAGGTCATGTGATAGTTCGGCGGTCACAGTTGACCGATCATGACCAAAATATGAGAGTCTCATCTAGATATCATACCAAGTTATCCTACCGAGTTACAATGAAATCCCTTCAGAAAAACAACCTGTAAGCAGAGCTGAAGGAATCTTGGTCAAGTGACCAAGCGGTGGTAACAGCTGACCGATCGTGACCAAAATATGACAGGCTCACCTAGACATCTTACCAAGTTATCCTTCCACGTTACAATGAAATTGCTTCATAAATATGAACAGTAGAGTGTGCTCAACAGATCTAGGTCACGCACCTTGCAGCTGTCATGGTTGACCGATCATGGCCAAAATAGGATGTTCTCATCTAGACATTATACAGAGTCATCCTACGAAGTTACAATAAAAATCCCTTCATAAATATGACCTGTAGACTGTGCTAAAGGTTTTCGGGCTTCAGGCCCAGGTAGCCGATACAGTTGACTGATCGTGACCAAAAGGGGACATTCCCATCTAGACTTTATACAGAGTCATCCTACCAAGTTACAATGAAATCCCTTCATAAAAACGACCTGTAGACTGTGCTAAAGGTTTTCAGGTTTTGGGCACTCGGAGCCATCACTGTTGACCGATCGTGACCAAAAGGGGATGTTCTCATCTAGACACTATATGAAGTCATCCAACCAAGTCACAATGAAATCCCTCCATAAAAACGACAACCTGTAGACTGCGCTAAATATTTTCGGGTTTCAGGCTCTCACAGCTGTCACAGTTGACTGATCATGACCAAAAGGGGATGTTCTCATCTAGACATTATACAGAGTCATCCTACCAAGTTACAATGAAATTCCTTCATAAATACAATCTGCAGACTGTGCTAAAGGTTTTTGTGTTTCGGGCTCTCACAGCCATCATGGTTGACCGATCACAACCAAAAGGGGACTTTCTCATCTAGACTTGACCTCAAACTTGCATATGAAATTCCATGATGATCGGACAAGAACTACAGGGTGTAGCCTGTGCCAAATAAAATGTGAACAGACTGACAGACTAACAAACTCACAGACTTCTGCACGCGTGATCGCAATAGCTTATCTTGACTTTATCAAGTTAAGCTAATTATGGAATATGTGGATACTGGTAGTCACTTGCTTGAGTTGGTCAACACTGTTGCAGCTTCCAAATTTTGACAGATGAACCTGTCTATTTGCAAATCAACAGGTTTATAATAAGCTTCATCAAAATTAAATCATCTATACAGGTTGAGTTTATGCACAGGAGTTTCATACAGAAATAAGACGATGTCCAATGAATCCCCCTAAATTTTTAAAATGACTTCAGTTGGTTCTGGACTAATTTACTGGCTGAGTTTTGTAAATTTTGATATAACCTGGGGATGAGTTAACAATTCTATTTATTTTAAGATTTAAACACCACTTAAATGGAACACAGGCTACGCAAAGCATGGGCCACTGCCCCAACACATAGGCATGTTCAAAATAACCTTAAAGGTATTGTAGGACAGAAAAATTTTCAAAGTCAAAAGAGTAAAAACAGAAAAAATTTTCTAAGTCCATAAAGTGAAAAAGGACCGTAACTCTGGGAAAAATTATTGGATGGAACCTGTTCCTTGTGCATATCCATTCCTCTATGCGAATTTATCAGCATACCAAAGGAGATCCAAATCCAACCAATGGCATTGAAATTACAATGCCAAATGTTTTTGCGGACAGATGGACAGACAGATGGATTGACGGATGGACTGTGGGCTTCACAAGATACCCCCGAATCCTCCTTCAGAGGTCAGGGGTATAACAAGAAACAAGGAGTGACCTCTGTAAGACCTGTGATTATGTTATAACTTAAGATGCATTGTTCGTTAGCATTGTCCACGTCAAGAAGTCCTCGATAAAGAATAGATTGTATGCAGCAAATTTAATTAAATAATTTTGAAATAACTACCAACTACTGCCAGACAACAAATGTTCATCATTCTTTGTCCCCTGAGTCTGAATCTATGATTATTCTCTGACAATTATTCTGATGGGCCTTGTAATACCATTTTTAATGAATGGGCTTAATGACTGTCAGGAGGGTCAGATCATATGATAAATCTGTATTTATACCATGCTCGCCTGTTACCATCTGTGAAAAGTCTTATGTTAAATTTAAGCTTTTAACCCCACTACTGCTGTAAAGCTTCTAATGTGGTTAAAAAAATTTACACGTATGGTAGGAAGTTCATCCATGATGTGACATGATGTAATTTACCAACTTCGATACATTCACAATTTGTGATGTTTCATTCAAACATACAACGTTTTGCAGTACTATCTACTATGTGCAATGACTTATTAAGTATAAAATGCCTACAATTAAATACTTAAAATAAAATTTAAGAATTGTTTATAATAATTTGACTGAAAAAGTAAGGTAAATTCAATCAACTTTGACAATGTGTCTAGCTGTCAATGAAGCATTCACATGCAGCTGGTAGTATTGCCCACCGGCGCAGATGTAAACAAAACAAACCTGTGTGTTTGCGATAGAAAGTGTCATTTTTTCTCCATTTTAAGTGACAAAGTCGATTATTTATTAAGAGCATGGTATAAATAATACAAATAGGTACTAGGGCCAGTAATCAGATTTAAAACACTTGCAGAATAAGGGTTTTAATCACTCGGCAAGCTGAGTGGTTAAAACCCTTATCCTACTAGTGGTTTAAATCTGATTACCAGCCCCAATACCTATTTATTACATGCCCATGCAGTCTCTCTTATGCAATACGGCGTGCAATATGGCTGTGCAATACGGAATTCCGTATTGCACACCAACCTGTTCCAACCGGGACTTTTTTTATGCAATGCGACTGCATAAAGTGCATGGTGTTTACCACCGTTGATAGATAGCAAAGAAAATTAGGTCAGTAGGTGCTTGGGTCATGTAATAAATACAAAACCACATGTATGTTTCAATGAGTCGTTTTGTATTCGTCAGATGTGCGTAGAAAGAAAACGTCTCGACGTTTTCTTCCTACGCACATCTGACTCACTGAATACAAAACGACTCATTGAAACATACATGTAGTTTTGTCTATTTATTCTATATTCAGTCTAAGTTTAAGAAATTACTGCAGATTAAAAATTCCAGAATATGCAACTATACACTTGTTAGTGATCATGATTGAGAAGTTTTATCGAAGTTTATCGAAATTAGTTCATAAATGTGGGAGTGGCTTACACAAGAATATCATGTAGAAATCTATATTAAATCTTGTATGTTTAAGAGGATATAACTTGATTTAATTCACAACAGATTTAACAAGTGCAATGCTGATCGCCCATGATCAGACAATAGCCCCTCTTAGTAAGCATTGTCACCATATTTTGGAAGTTTGTTTTGAATTTTTTACCAAAATCTAAAAAAATTACATTGCAGCAATTTTGTAAAATGTCTGATCACTGGTAAAAATTAGAAACATCTTCAAAATGTCTCTGAGATAAGGTGGTAAAAGAATACACAAACATAACATTTTACCGCTACAAATATGACTGAAAAAAAACCCTGTATGTTATGTTATTTATCTTATGATGCTACATCTCCAAACCAACAAAAGGGGGGTGTCCATCCCCTATTAGCTCACTAACGCATAGCATGCAATAAACCTAGGCTTATTACAAATCTGCAAAAAATGTCCGGTCAAGTATATGAAAAGCAAAACAGGTCAGAAATATTCTAAGTCCACATTGACAAAAAAGTCTAACATTGCATTAAAAAAGTCAAAAATTTCCATAAAATGTCCAAACAAGGGTTCATGTTGTCTTATATTGATGCATTTAACACATATATGAAATATAAACGCCACAGCACACCGGTGGTAGCCTCCACTCATGTATAGCAAGACAGGTCAGAAATTTTCCAAGTCCATACTGACAAAAAAGTCTAACATTGCAAAAACACTCTAAAAATCGAAAACATATCACTGGGTAAGGATCTGTGGATAACTGTAAGCCATAGAAACAGTATGAGGTGCATAGTAACAGGGCAGAAAGTCAAAGTGGATTCTTACAATAACTTTAACACAAGTGTTGACGCCGACACCGCTGCTGATGTGCCTTGGGTCATGACAAGCTCATACAGTATGACAAGCTCATACAGCTTCGTTGGTGAGCTAACAAGAGGAGGGTGTCCATCCCCATTAGCTCACCAATGCATGGCATGTAATAAACCTAGGCTTATTCCAAATCTGCAAAAAATGTCTGGTCATGTACACGTATTGCAAAACAGGTCACAAAAAAGTCTAACACTGCATTAAAAAAGTCCAAAATCTCTGAAAAATGTCCAGCCAAGGGTTAATTTTGTCTTATATTGATGCATTGAACACATATATGAAATATAAAAGCCACAGCATACCAATGGTAGCCTCCACTCATGTATAGCAAAACAGGTCAGAAATTTTCTAATTCCATATTTACAAAAAAGTCTTAACATTGCAAAAACTCTCTAAAAATCGAAAATATATCACTGGGTAACGGTCCGTGAGTAATTGTAAGCCATAGAAACAGTATGAGGTGCATAGTAACAAGTCGGAAAGTCAAAGTGGACTCTTTTAATAACTTTAACACAAGTGTTGACACAGATGTGCCTCAGGTCATGACCAAACATCACACAACTTCGTTGGTGAGCTAAAAATCGACCAATCAGAATGAAAGAAAGCCTCTGGTGGCCATGTTTTTCTTCCAACTGGAACAAAATTATTAGGATCGTCTGTAGAGGACCTCCCATAGACCATTCCTGCCAAATTTGGTTCATATCCGCCCTCTGGGCCTGATGAGCTAAATATAAAAAAAATTAAATGTTTTATGTCTGATATTTTAACCAAGTTAATAAAATTTATAAATTTGTTACTTGAGTGCAACAAGGCTTTGCAGTGCTTTACTATTGTAAAGCCTTTTTGCACTCAAGGTCGAAATACATCACCACCAGTGCTATTCTGTAGATTATGAGGCCTAAAACATAAACTAAACCAAAAATATGAACGTCTGATGGCAAATAAATAATTACAGAAAAAAAAAAATTTCAAAAATGTCCAACCACGTGCAATTTGACAAAAAAAAGCCCAGAGAAACAAAAGATCTACTTTGTGGGGCCAAATGCTCCTGTATTATTGAGTATGATCTATAACTATGTAAAAGACTGTTTTTGTCAAACAGACAACACCAAAAAGATGACATAAACACTCACACTAACATAGATTATTATAATCTAATGTTGACAATTGAACATAAGTTTTATATTAAAAACTCATGTATTATTTATACCTATTGATATAGCAAGCTGTAAAGATGTAAATTTAAATCCAGTGCAGAGTGTCAAATAAATCTTATATTAACTGGTTGAGGGCCAAATTAATTTTGCTGGTCTGAACTTGTTATTCAAAATTTGTTTTATTATAAATTATTGGAGAGTGCCCACAGACACTCTCCAATAATTTGTAATAAAACAAATTTATATAAACAAAATATCATTTGTGTTGGACTGAATATGAAACATGAGTGAGGAAAATATTGGCTTTTGCTCTGGTACCCTCATTTTTTTGAAAGCCCTTGTAGTGGCTTCTAGCACTCAACCTGTTAAATTAACACACTGATGTCGAAATATAAAAATTTCAAGCTGCAAATTCATTCCATACTGCAACTAAGAACTTAACCAATTCATTCTTGTGTCAGTGAGCTTTGTGAAACAAGACTGAATTGGTTCAGGGTATTTTTTGTTTTTAAAAATTTGATTAGCAGTTTCCATCTTGGTTTCAAAAAGTGATGTTTAATAGTGAATATAAGGCCAACATGAAAGAATAATTGTTAGCATTTGGATATTTTTGGATAGCATTTTGCGATGCGAATCCAGTCATCAAATACCCTGTGGTTGAATTCCTAGTTGCATTAAGAGACAAATTTGCTACTTGAAACTTAGGTAAAGTGGAACCTGTTGTTCCTTTGAACCCGAAAGCCTGCTTTTCTTGTCCAGGATCATGATACGGCCTGAATTCATGAAGCAGATACTGAGATAGTTGCTCAGTGAATTTGTGTGGTAGACCAATCAAGATTTTCAACATGCAGCCCGAAGGTTGCACGTTGAAAATATCAATTTGTCTCCGCCCTCAAGTACAGAATATAGACTTGACCAGTTAATGGCCCCAAACTGACATGGAATGTACCAGCAGTGTCCACAGGGTTAATTAAATAGCCACATTGCCTGAGAAAATATTTTCAGTTAACAGAAGTATTCAATTGACAGGAATTTGGTCTTTTTCCTGTCTTCGAAAAGAGCTCTGTCAAACAAGGTATAGCAGATTAAATGCCTTTATTGGATGTACTGAGGCCAAATAGGTCTATATAGATAGGGAATTAACCCTTTACCTAACATGAAAAGCAGATGACACATGCAAACAAAATTCTTAAAGAACTAATTTTTTCATATTTTGTCTCAAAAACATAGGTTATGACCCCTCATTGGAACGAGCTTGTTCCAAAGAGGGGTCATAACCTATGTTTTTGAAACAAATGAAAGAGTCAATGACTCTGTAGCTCAACTTGGATATGACAGGAATTAGTACTTGCTGTGACCATGACAACTGAATAATGAATATGACAGGAATTAGTATTTGTTTTGGCCCAGTCAACAATAATAAAAGAATTACAAGGTGACTGTAATGGACTACAGATTAAGACCAATCATTGTAGATTATTATTTTTGTGTGGAAATTTTCAGTCCCAAACAAAATATTTTCAGACTCAAATTTTTTCTTCTTTTTCTTAAAATTGACCAAAATGCATCAAAACACAAAAAACTAATTTCCGGATTTTGGTCCAAAATTTTCTAAGTCCCACCCAGACCCCTAATTTGCATAATTTATTCACGAGAAAAACTCTGTATTATATGTAATGTATCCCATGATACTAAACATTCATACAAAAATTTATTCAAATCAGATCTTTCATTTGGAAGTTCTGCGCAAAAATCTGATTGCACTTAATTTTGAACAAAATGGCTGCTAGCGGCCATCTTGAATTTCAGACTGGACCCAAAAACACTCCTTCTCGTCCCACAGTGATAACAAAGGTACCCAAGAAGTTTCGTGAAGATCGGTTCATAAATACGGCCTCTAGCCCGAGCCGTATTGGGATTTGCACTCACAGTGCTGAAAGTAACACTAAATAAATCAAAGTTAGCCTAATTTGCATAGTTTACGCACAAGAAAAAAACCTGTAATATATGTAATGTATCCCATGGTACTAAACATTCATACAAAAAATTATTCAAATCAGAGCTTTCATATGGAAGTTCTGTACAAAAAACAGATTTCGGCATCGTCGGTACAAAATGGCTGCTGGCAGCCATCTGGAATTTGGGACTGCACCCAAAAACACTCGTTCTCGTCCCACGGTCATAACAAAGGTACCCAAGAAGTTTCGTAAAGATTGGTTCATAAATACGGCCTCTAGCCCGAGCCATAGCAGCTTGGCACTTACAGCTCTGAAAGTAACACTAAATAAATCAAAGTTAGTCTAATCTGCATAATTTACGCACGAGAAAAAAACCTGTATTATATGTGATGTATCCCATTGTACTATACATTTATACAAAACTTTATTCAAATCAGAACTTTCATACAGAAGTTCTGTACAAAAAACTGATTTTTGCATCATCGGTACAAAATGGCCACTGGCAGCCATCTTGAATTTCGGACCACACCCAAAAACACTCGTTCCCGTCCCAGGGTCATAACAAAGGTACCCAAGAAGTTTCGTAAAGATTGGTTCATAAATACGGCATCTAGCCCGAGCCATAGCAGCTTGGCACTTACAGCTCTGAAAGTAACACTAAATAAATCAAAGTCAGTCGAATTTGCATAATTTACGCACGAGAAAAAAACCCGTATTATATGTGATGTATCCCATGGTACTAAACATTTATACAAAACTTTATTCAAATCAGAACTTTCATACAGAAGTTCTGTACAAAAAACTGATTTTTGCATCATCGGTACAAAATGGCCGCTGGCAGCCATCTTGAATTTCGGACCACACCTAAAAACACTCGTTCCCGTCCCAGGGTCATAACAAAGATACACAAGAAGTTTCGTAAAGATCGGTTCATAAATACGACCTCTAGCCCGAGCCATAGCCAATTGTTGACGTACGGACAGACGGACGGACAGACAGACGGACGACGGGCCATGACAATAGCTCAAATTTGACTTCGTCAAAGTTGAGCTAAAAATGAAAAAAAGAATGAAAATTATTTAGCGAATTTTGTGAATAGCACTGGCCAGTTTTAGCCATTACGTTGGGAAAAGGGTTAAGTGCTTGTCCTGAGTAATTCTTTGGTAGATCACAAAGTTTTTAATTTTTTTCACTTAACAGGAGTTTACTCTATAACCAATATGCTATTAACAGGTCAAATTTCTCCAGAAGATATGGTAGATGGTTTGGTGTTTGAACATTATAGTCAATAAACAGGGCTACAGTACAGTCGCTGTTGACTAGTCATAATCCGCATGTGGGCAGATATGTCCACACATTCGTTTACCAGGTAATAAAAATCATCACTTGATGAGAGCAGTGGTCGATTGGATAAGTGGGCTGGTCTCTCATGCAAGAGGTCCCGGGATTGATCCTCAGTCAGGGAAAGTTCTCGAGGTGTTCGAACACTCTCTTTCAGCATCAGTTGTGGGACTGATGCTATCACACAGTGTACCGTCCTATTGGGTGTGGATGTAAAATGGCTGTCTTCCGTGTGGAGAGGGACACACTCCATGCAGACTAAAGATCCCTTTGTAGTATTCAAGAGGTGCGAGGCCACGACACTGCTGCATCAAAGGTCATCCCACATACCTGCACCATTGGGCCAAGGAGAGGTGTTAAAATAAGTTGTATAACTTGCTCACCAATCCTTGTAAAACAAATAAGCTTAAAACAAAAATCATCAACAGCAAAATTTTAATTAATTTAGCACTGGGTTGTACCTGGTGCTTCATTAATTAAATTTTTTATGATCATTCCTATAATTTGTGTTTGGAATCGAATAATGACAGGGCTCACTGAAATCCAACCCCCACAAGTCCTCCCCCAACCAAGCACAGGGGTCCTGCAGGCAAAGACTGATAAAATTCAGGGCTATTCAAGGCTGTTTCTTGATATATTTCAGCATTTTTTAAGGCCCCACAATAGCCAAACTCAATGATTTTTCAAGGCCCTAGCCTCAGTAGCCCTATCTAGGACCTCTGGTCATTACCATCTCCTCCCACTTTTCTACAAAAGAAGTGGGAGGAGGAGGTAATGATCACAGGTCCTAGTTAGATTGTCTTGGGCAGGAATAACTGCCAGCAGCATGGAAGGAGTTAAATCACTTAAAATCCTTCAAAACTCATTTTAAAGCAAAAAATAAAACAACTCAATGAACACCCCGCCCCCAGATAAAAAAAAAAACGATGTTCACACATGGGAGTTTGAATGCAGGATTTGTCACCTTCTCTGGAAACTGGAAAATAGAGATTTAGATTTCTGGGTGATGGGAAAATATCCCTTTTCAACATTCCTGCAAAAGTGTGCATTCTTTCTGTGGTAGCATCTAAATATTAGAAAAATCATCTGACATGGACAACAGAGTTATAGATAATTACATGACTTTATTCCTCTGTAGTGTTAACTATTCATAGATATTGATTGTGTCCTTAAATTCTTTAACCCTTAGCACTCTGGTAGTGCTACAGACTTCTCTCCAGTCACTGTTTTTTCCTCTTGTTTAACTAAGAATTTAACCAAAAATATCTTGTTTGACAGAGCTCACTCAGGTCTGTGAAACAATGTATATTTGGTTAAATATCAAACTGCATTATGGGAAATATTTGCTACTGAAAACTTTTCCATTTTGCCATCAGCGTGCAGAGGGTTAAACAACATTCTTTCTCAGGTGACTACTTCAGCCCCCTTAGGGCCTCTTGTTTTCTCAAGTTTCCAAGGGGGTAAAAACACATTGCAAGAAAGGCTGAAGGGTAAATATCCTTTATACTCTACTGTTTTATGGAGATCTGGCCTCTGTGATGATTTACTCTGGCAACTGGTGCAAGTCAGTACAACCTTGACAAAGGAAAAGTGATCAAATTTTCAGACATTAATTGTGAGAGTTTGATTGATGGGGGCATGGTGACATTGCTGATAGAAGTAAGGGTGATCCATCAATATGAAGGGCTTATATTTTGGGATACGGACATTTTCCCCTAGGGCATTTTCCCCTAGCACATTTTCCATTACCAAAAGTGTAACCTAGGACATTTTCCCCTACTTTTAAAAGAAAGGGTGGACATTTTCCCCAACTCTGAAATGAAAGGGAGGATGTTTTCCCCTAGTTCAAAAAATAGGAAATAAGCTCCCAGCATGGAGCAACAGTAGATAACTTATGAAGTCTACAATAATGCGAGTAATATTGTCTTCCCTGATAATTTTTTTATTAACTAATAATACCAGCCTCTGATAGTCATTTTTGGAAAGCTTCCAACAAGAACTTTCCAAAGATGGCTATCAGATGCTGATATTATTAGTGCTTGAGAAATAAAGAGATAATGTATCAAGTCTACAATAATTTGAGTAATATATGATTCATATTGTGCTACATGTATATTGTGATATATTGTGCTATATTGTGCTGTTTTCTCTTTTAAAAACAATAAACAACAGTCAGATGGAAATATTGATGAAATTTTTATTTTTCCACTTTCTTCCCTGATAAATTTCAAAAAAAAAAAAAATCTAGGAGAAAATGTCCAGGAGTGAAAATCTAGGAGAAAATCCTTACCACATGTAACAGACTTGAACACACTCTGGTTTACCAAACTGTGATAAGTGAAAAAAGACTCATGCCTGACCAAATTTGAGCGGGCCTGAAATTCTCCATGGGGTTCAGTTATATTTCAAACCATTGTGGTGCCTCTCAAAATCTGTTGTGTGTAAAGCATGGAACAAACTTTAATCTTGGCATAATAATAATGGGTATTACCAAAAATGAAAAAATTCTGCCTGGTCGATCTGAAGAAGATCTTTGGAGAATATTCTTCATATTGCTGTAAGTTAATATTACACTAAGTTAAAATTCTGGCTTCCATAGGGAGCCCAGACATGAATTCAAGGACTCGATTTGAATGAACTTGAATCTGTCTCTCCACCTCCAGCAACTGGGTTGCATATAAAATATTAAAAGATTCTAACCGGTGGATCTGAAGAAGATTTTTTAAGAATATTCCCCATAAGCAGTCTGACATTTGCAGAATGAGGTCCCCAGAGGGTGAATTTGATGATGCTATCCCACACAGTGAGCCAATTTATCCTCTGGGTACCTCTTTCTGTTTAGTTTTGAGACCCTGATTCAGATTGAGGTTCACAGAGGGTAAATTTTGTGATGCTACCCTGAATCAGAGACTTAAATTGATTTGAATAAACTTGAATCTGACGCCATTAAGGATGCTGAATACCAAACATCAAAAAATGCGGAGTGGTGGATCTGAAATTTTTTTTTAAATTTTCCTCATATTTATAGTTAAAATTAAGATAACGACAAGGAGCCCAGATATAAGCCCAGGGACCAGATTTTAACAAACTTAAAATCAGTTGCCACTAACAATTTTTGTATACCAAATATCAAAATATTCTGACCGGTGGACCTCAAAAAGAAGACTTCTAAAGACTATGCCTGTACAGGCAGCCAACAATAATGTAGGAACACTGTTAAGTCTTCTGCAGCTATTTTCATGTATACACAGATTAACCCTTTACCGAACGCAGACGATTTCAAAATTTATTATTTTAAATATCATTTTTTTAATTTTTTCAAAACATTTCAACAAAACTATATCATGTGATCCCTCTTTGGAATGAGCTCGATGAGCTTGTTCCAAAGAGGGGTCACATGATATGGTTTTGTTGAAACTGTTCGAAAAATAATATTTTTTCAGCTGCCGAATTTGCATATTACGCGGGCGGATGCAGGCGATTCGTTGGGTAAAGGGTTAATCTGAGGACTTAAGGGTTAAAGCAGCTTAGCTCACATTTTAGCTGCACAATAAATGGCTCACTGTGGTTGGATATTAGAAACACAATCATTAGCTATCTATATCATATTTTAGCTACACAATGATATTTTAATTTACCTCTGGCTATCTTCTTATTAAAAGCTGCGATAAGGTTATCAGTTGAAACTTCTGATATTTACTTGCCATTGCTTGGTGTCAATAATCATATTTCCTTCACCTAAAAAACTGTCTATGACTGGCTGTTCACACATTACTTAACAACACTAACCAGTCAGCCCTATTCATAAAACTTGCCATTCAAATTTTATTATTATTTTATGTTTTGTCTCCAAGTCATAGCTTATGACCCCTCAATGGAATGAGCGCTTGGTGAGCACATTCCAATGAGAGGGTCATAAGTAGGTGTGTCAAGGATATAATAGACTATTGATCATTCATTGAAAAAATCGATCTAACTGTTTTCCTTAGTCAAATAAGAGGTAAATATTTACTTTCTTTAACCCTTTTCTCAATGCAGACGATTTCAAAATTTATTATTTTAAATATCATTTTTTTAATTTTTTCAAAACATTTCAACAAAACCATATCATGTGACCCCAATCTGGAACGAGCTCGATGAGCTCGTTCCAAAGAGGGGTCACATGATATGGTTTTGTTGAAATTTTCTGAAAAATAATATTTTTTCAGCTGCTGAATTTGCATATTACAAGGGCAGATGCAGGCGATTCGTTGGGTAAAGTGTTAAATGCAAAGAAATTGAGTGGATAATTCACAAAAAATTAATTATTAAGATAAACCTGAAAAATTATTAATTTTTTTTATTTTTCACAGGCCTGAAAATGTTAGGTCTTTTAGATAACTGATTTGTTATTCATCTAGTTGTATTGGTTCATTTCCACTAGACCAATTCCCTTTAGACCAATTCCCACGAGGCCAATTCCCAAAGACCAATTCCCCTTAGACCAACTGATGTGTTTTACTTTTAAAACAATTCTATATCAATAATTTGATATATTTATAAATATTTATAAATGTATTTAATGTTATTGATATTCAAGCCTGAAAATAAGCAGCCTGTCATTTGCAGAATGGGGTCGCCAGAGGGGGAATTTGCTGATGCTATCCCATACTGTAGGCCAGTTTATCCTCTGGGTACCTCTTTCTGTTTGTGTTTGACACCTTGATTCAGGTTGAGGTTCACAGAGGGTATTATTTAGTAATGCTACCCTGCTGTGCAGGGTAGCATAACCAAATTCACCCTCTGGGGGACCTCATTTTTTGTAAAATGTATCTATATGTACTGAGCTATGCTGAAATGTTAGAAACCTATATTTTATGTATGTTATGCATATAAATATTTTTTTTATCAAATAAAGTGCTTATCAGTTAATAAATGTTTTCTTAACTGTCCTTAATCAACCCTTAATCAAAAACAGTATGTAGTTGGTCTAAGGGAATTGGTCTTTTGGGAATTAGCCTAAAGGGAATTGGTCTAAAGGGAATTGGTCTAGTGGGAAGACATCGTTGTGGAATTGGTCTAAAGGGAATTGGTCTAGTGGGAAGACATCGTTGTATTCTGGATGAAAGATTTTCAAAAATGGTGATACTGTTCAGCTTGTATACAAGGTAAATAATAGTAACAAAGCATCCTACTGGGTTTTATTTCACAACAGGTATGCTGTGTATCTTCGAAAATACATACTTACAATGCCAGAATCATTTAATAGTGATAAAAGTTGAGAAGCACTATTGTTGTTCATAGAACAGTACAGTCTTCAAGAAATCTTGTTTTTAAAATCCAAGGGCATTATGTGTACATCACCTGTATGAAAAAGCAGTCTCCAAATACCCCAGTAATTACAAATGATTATGTAATGTAATCACCATAAAGGTCATATAATCTATTCACAGAGGAACTACCGGTACTTACTAGATGCAGGTCTTATTGTGGATTTTTCCAGCTCAATGACTCTTTTATCAAACATTGTAAATAAACTTGAAATGATAAAAGTATGAACATTATGAAATTTAAGCATTTTTTCATTGATTCTTCAAGTGATAATCGTTAGGGTGGGGATGTGGGTGTCATAGACTGGGCTCACACCTTTATTCAGTGGTAAGTGACACCTCACATGACACAGTGTGAAAAGGCAGGGGAATTGCATGTTATGAGGCGATGATATAGCAGGCCTATTTTACAGAGTTCAAAACTTACTCTCCAAATTTATGGTGAAATGATCTTTTTTTTGATGATTGCGATAAAAGAGAAGGGTAAGAGATGACAGGACATGTACACATGTTTGAGGCCATATGGTCCCCACTTTAGGGAAATAACTCACAGTGTAGAAATAGCTATAAAATTTTCAAGTTGACTAATTGTGGGCCAAAAGTCAACTTAAGTAGCAGGCATTCTCTTCACTTTTTAGCTCACCTGACTTTCAGTCAGGAGAGCTATAGTGATCACTCACAGTCCGTTGTCGTCTGGCATCCGTGAACATGGTGTTTGCGTCTTCTCCTCCCAAACCGCAGAACCAATTTAATTGATATTTGAGATGATAGTTTGTTATGACATCGCAATTTGATTTTGTTCAAATCAAGTTGCCTCGCCCATTGATAGGGCCACACCCAAAAAGTGTGATGAAATCTTCAAAAATCTTCTTCTCATGAACCAGCAGTAGCAGAGACTTGATATTTGGTGTGCAGCTTCCTTTTGAGGTGTTGACTCAGATTTGTTCAAGAGAAGTTTGTGGGGCTATATTTGGCATTGTAATGGGAGGGGCAAGTATATTTGCCCCTCCCAAAATTTCTATTTTCCAAACCGAGAGGCAGATTTGGACCAAATTTGATATGAGAGCTTATTGGATAAGTACTTAATTTATGCAAAAAAAATTTTTCCCGTCGCCCCATGGGAACCGCAGGAGCTAAAAATAGAAAAAAATTAAAACGCCCATATCTCAAAAACTACACGGCACTGAGAATTCTTATTTGTTGTGAAGCTTCCTTAGGACCAATAGAATGGAATGATCAGAAAAAAATGCTATCGGTTTTATCATGGGGTACTTTTCTGGGACTTTGAAAAAGTGCTGAGTCAGCATTTTTTAACACTGTGGGTAATGGGAAAAACATATAAGACTACTTTTCTTCCAAACCACTGCTCCAAAAGCTTTCAAATTTCACATATAACATCTTTGGAAGATTGTTTCACATGTTTATTGAAATCAATTCCCTGGGTCCATATTTGGGCTCTCTATGGGAGCCCAAAAGTTTAAATTAGTGCAGTATGAGGAATATTTTTTTAAAATTTTCTTCTTCAGATCTACCAATAAGAATCTTTTGATATTTGGAATGCAGCATCCTTAGGGGGGTGAGATTCAAGTTTGTTCAAGCCAAGTCCCTGGGTTCATATTTAGGCTGAAAATTTGTGGACCCGTTGCGGACTTAGAAATTTTGGATCAAAATCCGGAATTTTTTTTTTGGTTTTTTTATGCGTTTCGGTCAATATTAAGACAAAAAAAATAAAAAACTTTACACTGAAAATTTGGAGTCCGGGTGGGACTTAGAAAATATTGGACCAAAATCCAGAAATTTGTTTTTGTTTTTTATGCATTTCGGTCAATTTTAAGGCAAAAAATTTTTTTTTTTTTTACACTGAAAATTTGGGGTCTGGGTGGGACTTGGAAAAATTTGGACCAAAATCCGGAAATTAGTTTTTTGGTTTTTTATGCGTTTTAAGAAGAAAACAAAATTTAGGCTGAAAATATGTTGTTTGGGAAAAAAATCTATTTTTTATGTGTTTATCTAAATTTTGGGACGTAAAAGTGCAGGAACTGAAAATAGAAGGAAAATCCTGTGTATTGTGTGGGCACAATCGCTTCATCTAGTTGGTATATGCTTTTCTTAGGAGGGGCGTATGCAGCTTATTCAAGTCCCTGGTTTGATATTTAGACTACCATGTCAGGTGAGCGCCCTCAGGCCCCCTGGGGCCTCCTGTTTATTTGTGTGAATGGTTTGCAGACCAACTGTGATTGGGCACTGGAAAAAACACATCTAATTACAGACAATAATGAAAGTGTCAATGACATTGTAGCTTAACTTGTGTGTTGTGTTTGATGACAAGGATAATGTTCAATGTTTATGAAAGGATTATGAAATAAGACAAGAATTGTGATAATTGGGAATATGTTCATTATTTCTGTTCCCTGTATGCTGTGTTTATGATAAAAATAATATGAGGTGTACACTGTACTAAAGACCTGAGGGGTGGGTTAATATGACCTCACAGTTAATGTATGTGGCCCTCACAGTTAATGTATATCAACAAAAGTTACCAAGTTACAGTGAAATTATTCCAAAACGAGTCATCCTATCAAGTTACATTAAAATCCCTTCATAAATATGGCCTGTAGACTGTGCTAAAGGTTTTCGGGCTTCAGGACCCTGTAGCCGTCAGTTTCCCAATTGCGTCCAAAGGTAACGTTCTCATCTAGACATTATATGAAGTCAACCTACCAAGTTACAATGAAATCCCGTAATAAATATGACCTGTAGACTGTGCTAAAGGTTTTGGGGCTTTGGGCTCTGGCAGCCATCATGGTTGAATGATCGCAACCAAAAGGGGACATTCTCATCTGGGCATCATATGGAGTGATCCTACAAAGTTACAATGAAATCCCTTCATAAATATGACCTGTAGACTGTGCTCAAGGTTTTTGGGCTTCAGGCCCCTGAAGCCATCACAGTTGACCAATCACGACCAAAAGGGGATGTCATCATCTAGGCATTATATGGAGTCAAACTTACGGGTTACAATGAAGTCCTTCCATAATTATGACCAATAGACTATGCTAAAGGTTTTGGGTTCGGGCAGCCAGCAAGGCTGAATGATCGTGACCAAAAGGGGTCGTTCTCATCTAGACATTATTTAGAGTCATCCTACCAAGATACAATGAAATCCCTTCATAAATATCACCTGAAGATTGTGCTAAAGGTTTTCGGGCTTTCGGCCCCTGTAGCCAACACAGATGCCTAATGGTGTCCAAAAGGGTCTGTTCTCATCTAGACATTACATGAAGTCAACCTACCAAGTTACAATGAAATCCCTTCATAAATATGATCTGAAGACTGTGCTAAAGGTTTTCGGGCTTTAGGCTTGGGCAGCCATCATGGTCAAATGATCGCAACCAAAAGGGGACATTCTCATCTGAACATCATCTGGAGTGATCCTATGAAGTTACAATGAAATCCCTTCATAAATATGACCTGTAGACTGTGCTCAAGATTTTCAGGCTTCAGGCACCTGTAGCCATCACAGATGACCAACCACGACCAAAAGGGGATGTCATCATATAGGCATTATATGGAGTCCACCTAACAAGTTACAATGAAATCCTTCCATAAATACGACCTATAGACGTGCTAAAGGTTTTTGAGCTCGGGCAGCCATCAAGGCTGGATGATCGTGACCAAAAGGGGACTATTTGGAGTCATCCTACCAAGCTACAATGAAATCCCTTCATAATTATGACCTGTAGACTGTTCTAAAGGTTTTTGGGCTTTGGGCCCCTGAAGCCGTCACAGTTGCCCAATCGTGTCCAAAAGGGGATGTTCTCATCTAGACATTATATGAAGTCAACCTACCAAGTTACAATGAAATCCCTTCATAAATATGACCTGTAGACTGTGCTAAAGGTTTTCGGGCTTTGGGCACCTGTAGCCATCACAGTTGCCCAATCGTGTCCAAAAGGGGATGTTCTCATCTAGACATTATATGAAGTCAACCTACCAAGTTACAATGAAATCCCTTCATAAATATGACCTGTAGACTGTGCTAAAGGTTTTTGGGCTTCGGGCTTGGGCAGCCATTATGGTTGAATGATCGCAACCAAAGGGGACAATCTCATCTGGGCATCATCTAGAGTGATCCTGCGAAGTTACAATGAAATCCCTTCATAAATATGACCTGTAGACTGTGCTCAAGGTTTTCGGGCTTCGGGCACCTGTAGCCATCACAGTTGACCAATCACGACCAAAAGGGGATGTCATCATCTAGGCATTATATGGAGTCAACCTAACAGGTTACAATGAAATCCTTTTATAAATATAACCTTTTGCCTATGCTAAAGGTTTTTGGGCGCGGGCACCCATCAAGGCTGAATGATCATGGCCAAAATGGGATGTTCTCATCTAGACATTATTTGGAGTCATCCTACCAAGTTACAATGAAATCCCTTCATAAATATGACCTGTGGACAGTGCTAAAGGTTTTCGGGCTTCAGGCACCTTTAGCTGGCAAAGTTGCCCAATCATGTCCAAAAGGTGACGTTCTCATCTAGACATTATATGAAGTCAACCTACCAAGTTACAATGAAATCCCTTCATAAATATGACCTGTAGACTGTGCTTAAGTTTTTCAGGCTTTGGGCTCGGGCAGCCATCATGGTTGAATGATCGCAACCAAAGGGGACAATCTCATCTGGGCATTATCTGGAGTGATCCTACGAAGTTACAATGAAATCTCTTCATAAATATGACCTGTAGACTGTACTCAAGGTTTTTGGGCTTCGGGCACTTGTAGCCATCACGGCTGACCAATCACGACCAAAAGGGGATGTCATCATCTAGGCATTATATGGAGTCAACCTAATAGGTTACACTGAAATTCTTCCATAAATATGACATTTTACCTATGCTAAAGGTTTTAGGGTTCGGGCACCCATCAAGGCTGAATGATCGCTATCAAAATGGGACGTTCTCATCTACACATTATTTGGAGTCATCCTACCAAGTTACAATGAAATCCCTCCATAAATATGACCTGTAGGCTGTGCTAAAGGTTTTTGGGCTTCAGGCACCTTTAGCCTTCACAGTTGCCCAATCATGTCCAAAAGGGGACGTTCTCATCTAGACATTATATGAAGTTAACCTACCAAGTTACAATGAAATCCCTTCATAAATATGACCTGTAGACTGTGCTAAAGGTTTTCGGGCTTCGGGCAGCCATCATGGCTGAATGATCGCAACCATAGGGGACAATCTCATCTGGGCATCATCTAGAGTGATCCTAAGAAGTTACAATGAAATCCCTTCATAAATATGACCTGTAGACTGTGCTCAAGGTTTTCGGGCTTCGGGCACTTGTAGCCATCACAACTGACCAATCATGACCAAAAGGGGGTGTCATGATCTAGGCATCATATGGAGTCAACCTAACAGGTTACAATGAAATCCTTCCATAAATATGACCTTTTGCCTATGCTAAAGGTTTTTGGGCTCGGGCACCCATCAAGGCTGCATGATTGCGATCAAAATGGGACGTTCTCATCTAGACATCATTTGGAGTCATTCTATCAAGTTACAATGAAATCCCTTCATAAATATGACCTCTAGACTGTGCTAAAGGTTTTCGGGCTTCAGGCCCCTGTAGCCGTCACAGTTGCCCAATCACGTTCAAAAGGGGACTTTCTCATCTAGACATTGTATGAAGTTAACCCACCAAGTTACAATGAAATTCCTCAATAAATATGACCTGTAGACTGTGCTAAAGGTTTTCGGGTTTTGGGCTCGGGCAGTCGTCACAGTTGGCAGATCATGCCCAAATGGGGAAATTCTCATCTTGACATGATAAGGAGTCACCCTACCAAGTTACAATAAAATCCCTCCACATTAAACATGACCTGCAGACTGTGCTAAAAGTTTTTGGGTTTCGGGCTTGGGCAGTCATCACGGTTGATAGATCATGCCCAAAAGGGGACGTTCTCATCTAGGCATTATACAGAGGCATCCTACAAAGTTACAATGAAATCCCTTCATAAATACGACCTGTAGACTGTGCTAATGGTTTTCGGGTTTTGGGCTCGGGCAGCCATACCGTTTGCCCGATCGCGACCAAAAGGGGACGTTCTCATCTAGACATGACCCCAAACCTGCATATGAAATTTTGTGACGATCAGACAAGAACTGCGGGGTGTAGCCCGTGCTAAAGGAAAATGTGAACAGACGTCACAGACTCACAGACTAACAGACTTCCGCACGCGTGATGGCAATAGCTTATCTTGACTATGTCAAGTTAAGCTAAAAATCAACTTAATGGCATCACATGGTTACGATTTCTGACCCAACCTCACAGGGCAATTAGTGGGGTCCTAATTATCAGTTCACACAGGCGATGTACTTGTAAGGATAATTGACAATGAAACTAGCCATTCTAAACCATAATTTATTCCAGTTAGTTTCAAAATTTAGTCCTGCACTTAACACATTTTATGGATGTAACGGCATTGTGAAGATTGTTAGAGTTACAAACTGAAGAGTGAAAATCATGGAAATACTCCAAGGTGAAGAGGTTTCCTAAACTTATCAGTGGAGTTTGATACTGACACAGTTAACTCAAAGTATGATGCTGGGAAACTTTAACAAATATGTTTAACTTTTGTAACCCTTTCCTGGCACAGCTAGAAGGCGACACTTTCAAAACAATTTCTTGAATAATAAAAATTCATTTTTTGCCTCAAAGCACAGCTTATGACCCCTCACTGAAAATGAAGTGACATGCTCATAAGCAATGTTTATCTGAATGGCAATTTTTATAGCACTGGCCAGGTAAATTGTCAAGGAATGTCGGTTTAATTTGCTCAATGCAAGAAGACCAATCTTCAGTTACCAAATAAAAGAGGTTTAACACAGGCTCCCTCCATCAAAACTGATTGTCATATTGGGTTTTTTTTTAAACACTTTAACTTTTTTTTGAAAATCAAGTCTTGGTTGCATTATAGAAACCATCTCTTAATTTCTGAAAAAGGTCAAAAGCTTCTTGGCAGACTGAAAGTCAAATCTTTTAACACTGAAGATCAATTTTCATAGAAGTGTTAGTTTATGAGGGAATGGGGTCAAATTCAGCATCTAAGGCTATATCATGATTCATGGCCACAATGCAGTACATACACAGGACATACCTGTGTGAATGGGTTAATCGATATGGCACAAGTGTTAGTGCGGAAGGATAAAACGAGAGGACATAGTCCTTGAGTTTTATCCTTCCATGATGGCACAAGTGCTATATTGATTAACCCATTCACACGCATGTCATTCTGTGTTTATTACATGCCTTCATGTCTATAAAACAATTTGTAGAAGGACACTCAGCAATTTATTCGATGACTATCAACAAAGAGAACACGTTTTATCGCCAACCAAATTTGCGAGGGGAACCTGTGTTACAGTTTCGTCCCCTGAGTTCCAGTGTAACTCAGGGGACGATTTTCAACTATCACTAGCGATTCAAATTGTAACAGCATTGCACATTTTGTAGAAAATTCCAGTGAAATTTCACTTCTGTTTAAAAATAGTCTATCAATGATTTCCATTCCACATATTTGTGCGGAACGGATTTTCATTTTCCGCATGGTTTATTGTTGCTATAGATGGGAATTACATGGAACAGGTGTGTAATGAAAAGTTGAAATTTGTCAATTGTCCATAGTTATGCTTCCCACTTTAAGAGAAATCACTCCCCAAGCCCTGGTTACTGGGTCCAATTATATCAGTGAGGCCAAACATGTTTACCACAGTTCAGAGGCACTGCTTAACTTCCTATGGATGGGGGATGTATTTTCCTGGAATACATCTGATGAATTTGTTCAACAGGATCTTATTTCACAAAGCTTACACTGTGTGTGACTTTTGGTTGCCAAACAAAAGTATTGGAGACAATGTTACACCACTTAACCCTTTACCCAACATATTGGTCAAAACCAGCTAGCGCTATTCACAAAAATCCTCAATTAATTTTCATTATTTTTTGCATTTTTTGTCTCAAAAACATCGGTTATGACTCCTCTTTGGAACGAGCTCGTTGAAAAAAATTTGTTATTCAAGAATTTTGTTTGCAAGTGACATCTGCTCTTCATGTCAGGTAAAGGGCAAAGTGCTAGAGGTAATCAGCTGAACCTACCCAGCACTACACATGAAAATACATGCATTTTATTTTTTAAATTTTCAATTGTAAAACATTATTTCTGTCAAAAATTTAATGGTCTTAACCTTTCCTCTACTGAAAGCTATCCTGTGTGTGAGTAATTCATGGGCTTTCATGAAATGATCTGTTCCAGCATCAAGAATAAGTTTTGGTTATAGATTTTCAAACTGGCCTTGACACTAAAAGAGTTAAATAATCATAAATACTTTTTGAAAAATAACATCCTTCTGTTAACGTAAGAAAATACAGGTTTCTTCCACCACTTGCAATTATGCAACATGAACTACATAAAAAAACAACAAAATTAATGATATACCCAGAGGATATAAATACATGGTTCCAATTATCATCATGCAAATGAACAATGAACTGAGGGAGAGGCTGTCAATGTATGCTATTTTTAACCACCTGACAATGAGGTTGAAATAATGAAAATATCAAGGTTCAAAGTTGACCAATTATGCAACAACAGTACAAGTCAAAATAAGCTATAGTAAAATGAGAATACTGCTGTTCCTGCACTGATAAGATTAGAAGCTGACATAATTTTCTGGAAAGCTCTCAGTTTTGTCTTATCAGTGTTGGAAGAGAATGATACATAGTTTATAGCGGTTATCCTACAACTTATTTTGACTTGTACTGTAGGAATATAACAAATTCCATCTTGTTTGACAGAGCTCATTGAACTGTCAAACAAGATTGAATTGATAAAATTCTTAGCTGTATCATGGGAAAATAGTAACTTGAAACACTGTTATTTTGACATCAGTGTAAAGGAGGGTTAACCCTTAAAGACCAAATTTTCGACTTTGATAACTTATTAATGCAAAAGAATTTGAGCCACAGCAATCTGTCTATTACCAGCTTCCAACATGCCAACGGCACGTAAACGTTCGTCATGTGTCAGTCTTCATATACCTCAAAAGTTACATTTCGACCAGAAACAATTGATGAACAAGTTTATACCAAGAACAGACCGAAAAAGCCCATGCAGTACAAATGAAAATTTCAAAATGTACCCCATAGACATTAACACAGCACTTGTGCAAAAAACCTGCATGAAGTTTTCGTGGGCTGGTGACATTCATGGTCCACACTAAACTTGGTAACATATTGATGTGTTCAATCACGCGTATCCAATACCATTTTCCGAAAAATATCAACATCAGGATATCCCCTACCTTTTTTGAATAGTATATATCAAAAATATATAAAAATCTTCAGGCCCCCAAGGGTTAAAGTGACAAGTTATATCATTCCAGAGATGTGTTGGAACATGAACTGATATCTTTTCTCTGCAAATTGGGATGCAACATGGTAGAATGCATGAAAAGAGTAGCCAGGCTATATTTAAAAAGTCATCCTGCAGAGTTGATGTCTTATACAGTTAAAACTAGAAGTCCTGTCATGAAATGCGCACAAATAGCACGTCGATCTGTGTGTTAATCTACGCGTTATGACCAAAGTAAGGCTATCAAATTCTGTACATATGGCTTGTGCACAGCAATGTTTCAGCCAGGTAACCCGGAGGTCCATTGGCTGAAACATTGCCTGTGTTTGCTATGAGTAACCAGGAGAACCTGCCGTGCTTTAGATGCCATGCGATATGGCAATTCCTACGTGCAATTAAGCCTAGATAAGTGCACAGTTCATGACAGGACTTCTAGTTTTAACTGTAGTGATCATCAATCTTTTTTTAAAAAATTTTGTTTTCTTTCAGCCTCACTTTTGGGGTTCCCATTAAGCTATCTTAACAAAATCTTTGGCATAGTTCATACAAATAAGAATGAAAATTTTGAGAAGTGGCTCCCAGTGGTTTGGCCACACTTTAATGCCAATGGACAGTACTGTAACTCCCACCGGAGATATGCTATGCTTTCCAGCGATTTGGGACATGTTATTCAGTGGCTTAGTGTGTTAAAAGGCAGCAAACATGTTCTTCTCATTGTTGCGCCTACTCGGTGATGGGTGTGTTTCATTGAATGACTTCTAGGATTACATTTTCTATCGTTTGTGGAAGTTGTATTCTAGAATTTTCCATCTCCCAATCTCAAATGTTTTGCAAGACCGTTTTGGAGAAAGAACATTTAAACAAGAGGCCCCATGGGCTTGAAGCGCTCACCTTGAACAGAACACAATATAAACAGAGTCCAAGAATGAATCTACATTAAGCAATCCATCTCCATAGGCTACACTGTCTATCCTTGAGTCCCTCAGGAGTGACAAAAATAATCCGGGCATCATGCCTTTTCTTCAGTTGAACACAATATAAACAGAGTCCAAGAATGAGTCTACAATAAGCAATCCATCTCCATAGGATACATTGTCAATTCTTGAGCCCTTCAGGAGTGATAAAAATAATCCGAGCATCATGCCTTTTCTTCAATTGATCATAATGTAAAATGTAGAGCTCCCCTATGGAGTCCCTTGATACAACCTATGTGGATTAATCTTAGTTACACACCTCTAGAGGATACTGAATACAAAATTTCTAATTCTTCAGCTACATGGCCTATTGGCTCCCATAGGGAGCCCAATTATTAACCCAGGCACTCGATTTGAACAAAGTTGAATCTGACCTCCTTGGAGATGTTGCGTACCAAATATGAAAGCATTCCGACTGGTGGATCTGAAGAAGAAGATTTTTAAAGAAATTTCCTCACATTGCACTAAGTTAGGATTTGGGCTACCATAGAGAGCCCAAATATATACCCAGGGATCCGATTTGAACAAACCTAAATCTGACCGCTCTAGAGATGGTGTATACCAAAATGAAAGCATTCTGACTGGTGGATCTGAAGAAGAAAATTTGTAAAAATTATCCCCCATATTGAACTAAGTTAATATTTGGGCTTCCACAGAAAGCCCAAATAATAACCTACGGACTTGGTTTGAACAATCTTGAATCTGACCCTCATAACATGACCCCCATAACAATGATGTATACCAAACATTAAAAGATTCTGACTGGTAGGTCTGAAGAAAAAGATTTTCATTTGTTGAAATAAAGTCCATTGGTACATGTATTGAGCCCAAATATGAACCAATGGACTTTATTTCAACAAACTTGTATCTGACCCCTCCCCCCCCCCCCCCCCCCCTCCCCACTATTCCTATGAATGCTGAACATCAAAATATTCTGATGATGACTGTTTCTGGAGAAACGATTTTTAAAAAATTTTGTAGATATGCTGATTCAGCATTTTTTCAATGCCCTCCTCAGAACACTCCAACATAATCGATTGCAAATTCTTTTTACCATTCAATTCTACTGGTCCTAAGGATGCTTCATACCAAATAACAGCTCTCTGTTCCAAGTAGTTTGGGAAATATGGGCGTTTGAAAATATTTCTATTTTTAGCTCCCGGGGTTCCCATGGGGATGCAGGAATGTTTTTTGCACGAGTCAAGTACTTAGAACTCAATAATACCACATACCAAATTTAGTTCAAATCGGACCATCTATTCAGAAAATATAAATTCTGGGCGGGGCCAAAAATCTTACCCCTTTTATTACAAAGGCAAATATTGCGTCATGAACTTTCGTTTGAACAAACTTGATTCTACACCTCAAAAGGAAGCTCCATAACATATATCAAGTCATTGTACCCACTTGTTCATGAGAAGAAAATTTAAAAAATATTTTGGAGCATTTTCCCCCCTCCCTCCCTATGGGGCTGGTCATGTTGACTTGAACAAAAATGCAATGACCCTTCGGGACCATCACTCACACAAACTTTCACTTGAACTGGCCCAGTGATTTTGGAGGAGAAGACCAAAACATGGTGTTGATGGATGACGGATGGAGAGCGATGAGATTAGATCAGCTTGACATTGTCAAGATGATCTAGAAACGTGTGATATAGTCTCCCTTGTATTACTGCAGAACGAACAAAGTTCTGTTTCTAACAACTTACATTTAAGGATCTGTATGTTTGTGTATAAAATTTGATGAAAGATTTTAAATTGCAGTTTCTGAAGGTATGTATCATCTGTCAATGTGAATGGGATTTTATATAAAAAACTTCCAATCGAGAGGCTGAAATTTTGTATTTAAAACCTCATTCCATTTAGTCTATGAGTTTGAAGACATACCGCAGTAAAAATGTAGTAAAGTATGTCCGACACACCTTTTGTGCAAGTCTGAGACTTTCGATATTTTTGTTTATGACTGTAGGAGTTTTTTAGTGTTTCTTAGCTACAGATTTTCATGCTCTTGGGAATGTGTTCATGACACCCTGGTGACACCCTGGTAGACTGTAAATGGGGGTCTTAATGTAATATTTGTTGAAGTCAGAAAAGGTCTGTTCTCAGACCATAGATAATTTAATGAAAGTGTCAATGACACTGTAGCTCAACTTGTTAAGACATGTCCATGTATAGTATGTGACACAGCAATGACAAACATCTAGGTAATGACCTGATAACAAAGGTACATATAAAGTATTGTAACGGTCTGTACATAAATACTGACCATAGCCTGTAACAAATGTATAGGTAAAGTATTGTAAAGGTGGGTGACAGTCAGATGCTAAACTAGAAAAGAAATCTTTGAGTCCCAGAGTGGGTCTGACTGAACCCCAAAATATTTGTTCTCATAGCACAGTGATACAAAGTCACCCCAAAACACACTCGTTCCTGTCCCAAGGTGAAAACAAAGGTACCCAAAAAGTTTCGTGAAGATCAGTTCATAAATACGAGCTGTATAGAAGTTGTGACAAAAAACTGATTGGACCTAATTTCGGTACAAAATGGCCACTGGCAGCCATCTTGAATTTTGTACCGCACCCAGAAACACTCGTTCTCGTTCCAAGGTGATAGCAAAGGTACCCAAGAAGTTTCGTGAAGATCGGTTGATAAATACAGCCTCTAGCCCGAGCTGTATTGACATGTGCACTTACAGTGTATAAGTAGCACAGAATAAATCAAGGTTCATCTAATTTGCATAATTTCTGCACGAGAAAAAAACCTGCACTACATGTTATGTATTCCATGTTACTAAACATTCATACAAAAATTTATTCAAATCAGAACTTTAATACAGAAGTTCTGTACAAAAGACTGATTGCACTAATTTTGGTACAAAATGGCTGCTGGTAGCCATCTTGAATTTCGGACCACACCCCCAAAACACTCGTTCTCATCCCACGGTGATAACAAGGGTACCCAAGAAGTTTCGTAAAGATCGGTTCATAAATACGGCCTCTAGCCTGAGCCGTATAGAAGTGGTGTACAAAAAACTGATTAGACCTAATTTCGGTACAAAATGGCCACTGGCAGCCATCTTGAATTTTGGACCGCACCCAGAAACACTCGGTCTCGTCCCAAGATGATAACAAAGGTACCCAAGACGTTTTGTGAAGATTGGTTCATAAATACCGCTTCTAGCCCGAGCCGTATTAACATGTGTACTTACTGTGTGTAAGTAGCACTGAAAAAATCAAAGTTATCTAATTTGCATAATTTCTGCACGAGAAAAAACCCCGTATTATATGTGATGTATCCCATGGTACTAAACATTCACACAAAAAATTATTTAAATCAGCGCTTTCATATGGAAGTTCTGTGCAAAAATCTGATTGCACCTAATTTTGTACAAAATGGCTGCCATCGGCCATCTTGAATTTCAGACCGGACCCTAAAACACTCATTCTCGTCCCACGATGATACCAAAGGCACCCAAGAAGTTTCGTAAAGATCGGTTCATAAATGCAGCCTCTAGCCCGAGCTGTATTAGCATTTGCACTTACAGTGCTGAAAGTAACACTAAATACATCAAAGTTAGTCTAATTTACATAATTTACGCACGAGAAAAAAACCCCATATTATATGTGATGTATCCCATGGTACTAAACATTCATACAAAAAATTATTTAAATCAGCACTTTCATATGGACGTTCTGCGCAAAAATCTGATTGCACCTAATTTTGTACAAAATGGCTGTCAGCGGCCAACTTGAATTTCGGATTGGATGCAAAACACTCGTTCTCGTCCCACGGTCATAACAAAGGTACCCAAGAAGTTTCGTAAAGATCGGTTCATAAATACGGCCTCTAGCCCGAGCCTTATTGAATTGTTGATGGACAGATGGACATGGCATAAGCTCAAATTTGGCTTCACCAAAGTTGAGCTAAAAATGAAAATTTTTTTCTCACCAATTTTTAATAAAAACATTGGAATTGTTAATTTTAATCTTGTTGTAAAAAGGAGCTCTCCAAATACTTCCATGGAGGGTTGGGATATTGTCATTAACTAAGAGACCCCAAGCATCCAAGACATTCTTCCAAAATGGATTCAAGTCTCTTGATACTCTCGTTAACCCTGCTAATGTAGATGCCAAAGTTTGAAATTTCCTAAGGGTTTGAAGTCATCCAAGAAAAGAGTTTTCCATGGGGCCAGTATAGGGTGATCTTTATTTGGATGTGTACATGTGACCGGCAGTTCTCTTCCTTCTAATTTTTCTCTCTTGCTTGCAATCTGAGCCCCAGTTTTAGGTCAGGAATATTTATTTGAGGAAGCAAAATGACGCAGATATTTGAATACCCAAATTAAAATGATGTGATCAGATGTGTTTTTCTGCACAAATGCTATAATGGTCGTCTGTGGGAAACATTTAACCCTTTATCCATTGTAACGGCCAAAACCGGCCAGCATTATTCTAAAAATCTCCAATTAATTTTCAGTATTTTTTTCAATTTTTGTCTCAAAAACATAGGTTATATGACCCCTTGTTGGAACAATCCCATCGAGCTCATTCCAATGAAGGGTCATAACCCATGTTTTTGAGATAAAAAATGAAAAAATTTAGTTTTTCAAGAATTTTTTTTGTAAGTGTGGTCTGCTTTTCATGTTTGGTCAAGGGTTAATACAGTTATAACAGTTACCTGAGTGGAAAAATAGGCTTGAAAGAAATTAGTCAGACAGCATGAGATTTATGCAGACAACATATTGTACCTATATTTTGACAGAACAATACTAGAACATAAATATGTGACTGAATGATCTAGTATAATTAACCTACTTCTCACTGTTGACTACTGTGTTGTTTAAATGGAGATAATCATGTCACACCTGATAACACAAGATTTTGGTCAACTTAAAAGTTGGAAAGTATTTCAGACACAATGTTATCTATAATATGTGACTGATAACTAATGCAAATGTACAGTTGGTGACAGAAAGGGAATTAACTGCTTGCATGCTGCTAACAGATATTCCTGCTAAGGACAGAGAATCTCTTGCACTAAAAGAAGTATAATTTGGCCCCATTAATAAAACTTTCACCTGTAAATTAAATCAACTTTTTAATCAATGACATCTCAAATTAAATTTACATAATACTGTACTGGTTGTAATCCACACATTAGCAGTGGTGTCCATGCATGCGTTTACCAGGTAAAAAAAAATCATCATGAGCAAATATTTTAATTGATGAAGGGCCAGGTTATAAATTAAATCTCTGATGATTATTCCTGTAATTATTGTTTGGAATCTAATATTATAAATATTGCCCACCCATAGAAAGTGACCAGTCCACTGCGACCATACTGTATTTTTTTTAAATCAAATCTAATCGTGGCTGCTTCATAATACTGTCTTTATATTATCTTATCATATTATCCTCAAAATGATCTTCTAAACCTTTGAACCCTGGCGGTATTTTCCAGGTCAGTTCAATGACAGCAGTTGGAAGAGTCCATATTCATTATTTGGGGTAGACCAATTAATATTTTCAACATGCAGCCTAAGGGGTAACATTGAAAATATTGGTTGGTCTACCACACACACATTCCATGCAGTACTCATCCTACTAAATGAAATTATGATGTATCATGTTTATGTTCCAGAAATGCTGCCTCTCAGGTTTAATTCAAAGGGTTAACCATTTGCCCAACACGAATAGCAGATGATCCTTGTAAAAAAATTTAAACAGCTAAATATTTCATTGCTCCATTTGTGGCCTCAAAAACATAGCTATGACCCCTCACTGTAACGAGATCAATCAGCTCACTCCAATCAGGGGTCCTAAGCTACGTTTTGAGCCAAATATCTTCCAAAATAATGAAGTCTGAATGCCGATTTTTCTGAATGCACTGGTCAATCAGGTAACCAGAAATACCTTATACTACCCAAAATAAAGATACAATATATTTATTTATTTACTGGTGTTTATGGTTACTCTTAGCATCTATAGCTATCTCATGACTGCAGCATAGGGATTTAACCAATCGTTTATATTTAAGTTGCCCACTTTAAAGGACTTAAACCTCAAGCTTTGGTTCCCAGCTCTATTTTACCAGTAAAGCAAAACTTGTTTACCACATCCCAGGATTCCCATGGATAGATTATATATATTTATTTATTTATTTATTTATTTATTTATTTATTTATTTCTTAGCGTTTAATGACACTTTCATCAGCCATTTATTTATTTATTAGAGTTTAATGACACTTTCAACAGCCAGGGTCACCTGGTGTCAGACAGTTTTCCAAGTGGCGGAGGCTGGAGTACCTAGAGAGAACCACCAGGCGACTGTCAGACTCCCCAGTGCACTAAGCCAACTTCACACAAGCAGGGTTAGCACTGGTTGAAGACAGGTGCACCATCGATGTGCATTGTGCCTTAGTACACAGTGTCATCATTCCCCCGCATGGGAAATCAGGATGAAGTGCCTTGCCCAAGGACACAACACAGTTACCACTGGCAGGGATTGAACTGTGGACCTCTTGGTTTGAAGTTCAATGCCATAATGACTGAGCCACCACACTCCCTGGAGAGAAGATATAATATTTTGACATTATTATAAATAAATGGATGAATCCAAGTACATTGTGTGTGTACAGAGTGAACCACTTGGTGTCTTTCCCTTTTATTTCTAAAGGGAATGTAAGATGGAATGTAAGTAGTATTCCTCATATATATTATCTCTTACTTCCTGTTAATTACAAAAGTCAAGAAAAAATGTAGTTTTCAAATTATATGAAACTACTTACTTTCCAGTCAGAAAAATAAAGAGGGTAGCAAATGTCCTGTTATTTTTGTCTTAGGCAGTCTTAGGTGAAAAAAATTGTTACACTGTCTTCTCATTTATTACTTCTTAATTATACTTTGAGTAGATACCAACTTACTGTAATGAGCCAGGAATAAGCCCAGGGGGCACATGAATTAAAAGTATATAGGTGGGCTTATTTTTGAGACGTAAATTCTGCAGGAGAAATCAGACTAAGGAACCTGCGAATATGGATTTTTTCGACCGAACATCGAATTCGAAACAAGTTAGCTGAAGCCAGGTGTCCAAGTGCAGTTTCGTAAGTGATATTTTCAGTTTAAAATAGCCACATTAGCATTGTTTTGGCATTGTATTGATGATTTATCCACATATTCATGCTAACATTCAACAGTTCACATGTTAACAATACAGCACACTTGAAAGCATGGTTGAAAAAGAGAAAAGAATCTATATGTTCTGGTGATTTCTTCACTCCCATCTTGACTTTAAGCTTGGCATCGTCTGATTTTGCCTTATGACGATGAAGTGAAGGATGCTGCTTACTGAAGTTTACCAGAGATGAGATGTTGCAGTTCACGCTCAATTCCTCGCATTGTTTTGACAATTTCGCCAGTATTAAATATACGAATGTACGCATACCGAAACATTTATTAATAAGACTTTTTTTCATATTTGATTTTCATATTCATGATTTTTTTTTCGACTCAAATTCAACTCGAATTTGTTGATCAACTTGACTTCGACTCGAACAATCGAATATTTGCAGGAGCCTAATTCACTGACACTTAGTTAGGTCACTCGGTCAATCCCAGAACAAAGATGCAGTAACCCTTTATCTAATGAACTGGCCACATACACCCACATAATTTACAAACTGAACAGTTGAAAATTAAAATTAAAAACATTTTTAAATGAATTTGTCAATGACACTGTAGCTTAACTTGTGTGTTGTGTTTGATGAAAAGGATAATGTTCAATATTTATGAAAGGATTATGAAATAAGACGATAAGTGTGATAATTGGGAATATGTTCATTTCTGTTCCCTGTATGCAATGTTTTTGATAAATATAACATGAGGTGTGCACTGTACTAAAGAGCTGAGGAGTGGGTTAATATGACCTTACAGTTAATGTATGTGGCCCTCACAGTTAACGTATGTCAACGAAAGTTACCAAGTTACAGTGAAATTATTCCAAAACGAGTCATCCTATCAAGTTACATTGAAATCCCTTCATAAATATGGCATGTAGACTGTGCTAAAGGCTTTCGGGATTCAGGCTTGTGTAGCCATGATGGTAGACTGATTGCAACTAAAAGGGGACATCCTCATCTCAACATTATCCTTTCACAAATACGACCTGTAGTCTGTACTAAAGTTTTTCGGGTTTTGGGCTGGGGAAGGCATCATGGTTAAATGATCGCGACCAAAAGGGGGCATTGTCATCTGGGCATAATCTAGAGTGATCCTACGAAGTTACAATGAAATCCCTTCATTTATATGACTTGTAGACTGTGCTCAAGGTTTTTGGGCTTAGGGCCCCTGAAGCCATCACAGTTGACCAATCATGACCAAAAGGGGATGTCATCATCTAGGCATTATAGGTTAGCAACCTAACAAGTTATAATGAAATCCTTCCATAAATACAACTTATAGACTATGCTAAAGGTTTTTGGGTTTTGGCCTTGGGCAGCCATAAAGGCTGAATGATCGCGACCAAAAGGGAACGTTCTCATCTAGACATTATATGGAGTCATCCTACCAAGTTACAATGAAATCCCTTCATAAATATGACCTGTAGACTGTGCTGAAGGTTTTCGGGCTTCGGAGCTCAGGCCGACATCATGTTTGAATGATCGCAACCAAAAGGGACATTCTCATCTGGGCATAATCTGGAGTGATCCTACAAAGTTACAATGAAATCCCTTCATATATATGACCTGTAGACTGTGCTCAAGGTTTTCGGGGTTCGGACCCCTGAATATTTATTTATTGGTGTTTAAGGTCACATGCTTATGCACAATGACTAATCATGACCGTGACAGTTTTATGGGTGGAGGAAGCCGGAGTATCCGGAGAGAACCACCGAGCAACGATGAGCAGCTGCCAGCTCCCCAACATCGTAACTCCGCACAGCAGCACAGGCAGGGTTAGATTGGTTGAAGACATGCGTACCATCGACGTGCAGTACGCCTTAGTACACGGCGTCATAGTGCCCCCACGCCGGACCCCTGAAGCCGTCACAGTTGACCAATAATGACCAAAAGGGGATGTGATCATCTAGGCATTATATGCAGTCAACTTAACAAGTTACAATGAAATCCTTCCATAAATACGACCTATAGACTATGCTAAAGGTTTTGGGGTTTTGGGCTTGGGCAGCCATAAAGGTTGAATGATCGCGACCAAAAGGGAACGTTCTCATCTAGACATTATTTGGAGTCAACCTACCAAGTTATAATGAAAGTCCTTCATATATATGACCTGAAGACTGTGCTAAAGGATTTCGGCCTTGGGCAGGAATCATGGTTGAATGATTGCAACCAAAAGGGGACATTCTCATCTGGGCATCATCTGGAGTGATCCTATGAAGTTACAATGAAATCCCTTCATAAATATGACCTGTAGACTGTGCTCAAGGTTTTCGGGTTTCGGGCACCTGTAACCGTCACAGTTGACCAATCACAACCAAAAGAGGATGTCATCATCTAGACATTATATGGAGTCAACCTAACAAGTTACAATGAAATCCTTCCATAAATACGACCTTTTGACTATGCTAAAGGTTTTTGGGCTCGGGCAGCCATCAAGGCTGAATGATCGCGACCAAAAGGGGACGTTCTCATCTAGTCATTATTTGGAGTCATCCTACCAAGTTACAATGAAATCCCTTCATAAATATGACCTGTAGACTGTGCTAAAGGTTTTCGGGCTTCGGGGCCCGGGCCGACATTATGGTTGAATGATCGCACTGAAAGGGACATTCTCATCTGGGCATCATCTGGAGTGATCCTACGAAGTTACAATGAAATCCTTTCATAAATATGACCTGTAGACTGTGCTCAAGGTTTTTGGGCTTCGGGCCCTTGTAGCCGTCACAGTTGAACAATCACGACCAAAAGGGGATGTCATAATCTAGGCATTACATGGAGTCAACCTAACAAGTTACAATGAAATTCTTCCATAAATATGACCTACAGACTATGCTAAAGGTTTTTTGGGCTCGGGCAGCCATCAAGGCTGAATGATCGCGACCAAAAGGGGACGTTCTCATCTAGACATTATTTGGAGTCATCCTACCAAGCTACAATGAAATCCCTTCATAAATATGACATGTAGACTGTGCTAAATGTTTTTGGGCTTCAGGCCCCTGTAGCCGTCACAGTTGCCCAATCGTGTCCAAAAGGGGACGTTCTCATCTAGATATTATATGAAGTCAACCTACCAAGTTACAATAAAATCCCTTCATAAATATGACCTGTAAACTGTGCTAAAGATTTTCGGGCTTTGGGCTCAGGCAGCCATCATGGTTGAATGATCGCAACCAAAAGGGGACATTATCATCTGGAGTGATCCTACAAAGTTACAATGGAATCCCTTCATAAATATGGCCTGTAGTGTGTGCTCAAGGTTTTCGGGCTTCGGGCACCTGTAGCCATCACAGTTGACCAATCACGACCAAAAGGGGATGTCATCATCTAGGCATTATATGGAGTCAACCTAACAAGTTACAATGAAATCCTTCCTTAAATACGACCTATATAGTATGCTAAAGGTTTTTGGGCTCGGGCAGCCATCAAGGCCGAATGATCGCGATCAAAAGGGGACGTTCTCATCTAGACATTATTTGGAGTCATCCTTCCAAGTTACAATGAAATCCCTTCATAACTATGACCTGTAGTCCGTGCTAAAGGTTTTCGGGCTTTTGGCCCCTGTAGCCATCACAGTTGCCCATTCACATCCAAAAGGAGACGTTCTCATATAAGTAAACCTACCAAGTAAACCTACCAAGTTACAACGAAATCCCTCCATAAATATGACCTGTAGACTGTGGTAAAGGTTTTTCTGGTTTTGGACTCGGGCAGTCGTCATGGTTGACAGATCGCGACCAAATGGGGAAGTACTCTCCAGACATTATACAGAGTCATCCTACCAAGTTACAATGAAATCCCTTCATATTAAATATGACCTACAGACTGTGCTAAAAGTTTTTGAGTTTCGGGCTTGGGCAGCCATCACGGTTGACAGATCATGACCAAAAGGGGACGTTCTCATCTAGGCATTATACAGAGGCATCCTACCAAGGTACAATGAAATCCCTTCATAAATACAACCTGTAGACTGTGCTAATGGTTTTTGGGTTTTGGGCTCGGGCAGCTATACCGGTTGACCGATCACGACCAAAAGGGAACGTTCTCATCTAGACATGACCCCAAACCTGCATAGGAAATTTTGTGATGATCAGACAAGAACTATGGGGCGTAGCCTGTGCTAAAGGAAAATGTGAACAGACTCACAAACTCACAGACTAACAGACTCACAGACTTCCACATGCGTGATGGCAATAGCTTATCTTGACTTTGTCAAGTTAAGTTAAAAATCATATCATGTGATACCTCACTGGAATGAGCTTGTTTCAATGAGGGGGGGGGGGGGGGAGGTCACAATATTTTTTTTTTAATTTTGTTAAATATTTGAAAAAAAAATTAAAATGACAATTTTGATATCATGTTCATTGGGTAAGAGGTTCTTTTTTATTGTAACAACTTGCCAGCATGACTGTTGGTGATATTGTCAGGGACTTATTTACAAGGAAGGGACTTTGAAACTGAAATCTGAAAAGTTGATAGGTGAGCTTATTTTCAATTATGGGCTCATTCCCAGCTCAGTACAGTACTGTTGAATCCATACTCAATGTAATCTGTGTATCATTTTGAAAAATATTGGGAAATACTGGCCATACCATCAATTGAAGCGAGTAGAACAATAAGTTGCCATTACAGTACGGCCGCCGTGGACAGGTCACTTTCCATGGGTGGGCAATATTTTCACAGACACAATAATATTAGTATTAGATTCTAAATACTTATTATAGGAATAATCACCAAAAATTTAATTAATGAAGCACTGGGTACCAGGCCTTTATATTCCCCCAAATTCACGGTGATAAACGCTGTGCCCAAATTGCAACAAATGTGCACATATCAGAAGTTGGTGTTTAATAATTAGGCAAATATTTCTCAAAACTGAAAACACACCTGGTAAGTTACTCATAAGTATAAACAGTTGTATTCCATTTGTACTTATGTACTAGTGTATGGCCAGCTTGAGGCCCCCAATCATATATGCGAATTGAACCCAACTAAGTTTGGACTCAAGTTATGTAATAAGGGGAGGCCAGTCACTGACTCAATCATAAACCATGAAAATGAATGCATGTTAAACTGCATTATGTTATTAATGACTCAGACTTTATTCAACTTAAGTAAAAACCTGATGTGTGTGAAGTCAATTTTGTCACCTATTTTCACAGTATTCAGGTAAATGCAATGCTCGAGTGCGATACCAATTAGTGTAGCTGTTCTGAGAAAGGGGAATCGCGACTCTAAAGTTTCAAAATAAAGGTAAATTCATGTTGTTTCTCTCATTATTCTGAGAAGTGAAGACTAGAGATTTTCAACATTGAATTTTGAAAGCGGGACTACAGGTTTTCTGTAATTGTTGTGGTTTTGGCTTAATTTTTGGTTAACCGCACGGCTCTAGCTAGCCCTAGGTGAAAAACACGTTTCTATCGACTCATGAAGAAGAGGTTGACTAATTCAGAAAGGGTTGTTCAAAATTATTTTGCACAACCTGTTCAGGGGTTATGCAAAATTTCCAATTTGTTCACCTCTTCATCTCATTGGTTGACCATTAAAATGCATTCTGTGGTGCTAAATTATGACAAGCTCTTGAGCATTACCAAATGTTAAATTAAGCTGCTAGAAACCAGGATTTTGCATTTTTCTGATTGAATTTTGAAAATTTTTTCCTGGTATGTCAAATGATGGTCGCCCAGCCTTGAGCATTGTCAGTAACTGTTCGCTGTTCCCAAATTAGACCAATATAAAGGCCTGATGGGTACAACCCAATGCTTCATTAATTAAAATTTTGCTGATGATTTTTATTATCTGGTAAATGCATGCATGGAAATCACTGCCCAACAGGGATCATGACCAGTCCATTGCAGCTGTACTGTAGCCCAGCATGCATGTTACTTCCCCTGGGCTTAGTTGGCTATTCTTGCTCCATATTATCTTTTAAAGCAATCCCCAAAAACTCTCCCTCCCCCCAACATAATTTTATTTCATATATATCTTGTTTTCTTCTAGGCCAACACAGGAATTATTTTGGAGGCCATTTATGGGACTCTTTCCCAATGACATTTTGGCAAGATTTTTCCCAATTCTTTACAGAGACGACGTGAACATGATTCGATGTGACTGTTTGTTATAAAATTTACTTGTATACATGCAGTTGCTTAGGCATTAGTCTTAATGTTCTCTGTTCAATTTGAATGTAAAATTTCTTAGTCTTTGTATGCTTTTTCCCATCCAAAACGAATTTCTAATTGCAGCCCACAAACAAATGCACACTATATCCAAATTTCTTATTTTAATTATGTATACTAGCCCAAAAAAGAAAGTGTGCATTGCAGAAATTGATCAAACTCCATAAAAATAATTTCGTAGGTGTAAAGAGTGTTAACCTGTTCATGAATAAGTTATATTGAACACAAAAACAGCTTTCCCCGTTAAAATTGCATAAACGTTAAATGACGTGCTGCACGTTTGTGAAAAGGCATGTTTTGCACGTGGAGAGTCTGAAAATTCATGCAGCAGTGTGAATCCTTGGGTATTTAAACACTAAAGTAAGGCCTTCCTATCGTTCACATTAAAACTTGCGCTGCTGTTAAAACGACTCCACATTAGCATGCCAAGATTGACAATGAATCAACGTCTCCTTGCCCTGGGTATGATTAGAGCTGGCAGAACACACAGAGAGGTTGCCCAGCATTTGAACTGCCACCGTAACACTGTAGACAGGCTAGTCCATCGACATGCACAACATGATGACGTTCGAGACCGACCCCGCTCCGGGAGACCCCGAGTTACCACCCCTGCACAAGATCGGTATATCCGTGTCGCCCATCTCCGGAACCAGCAACAAACAGCAACGACGACAGCCAGGAACATCCCTAACCTGAGACGGATACATCCTCAAACAGTAATCAACTGGCTGAGAGAATACGGCTTACGTCCTCGAAGACCTGCAATTCGTCCGATTTTGACGTTACGTCATCGTCGTGCTCGACTGCAGTGGTGCAGAGTAGGGTTAGGGTTAGGGTTAGGGTTAGCCTAACCTAACCCTAACCCAAACCCTAACCCTAACCTAACCTAACCCTACCCTAACCCTACCTAACCCACTTCCATGCTAACTTGTTCGCTTCCATGAGGCGTAGATGCACAGCAGTAGTCGATGCAGATGGAGGTCATACCAGATATTGAGTGTGTGACTTTTGTGTTTGACCCTTAGTGTCTTTGACTCTCCATGGCACCCAGAGTATTCGTCGTAGCGTAATGAAATTTCTCGTGTTGATCACAAATTGATTCATCTGTGATTGAATAAAATTTCCATGAATGAAAATGATATATATCTTTTTTTAGTGTTATTTTTTAGCATGCACACTTTCTTTTTTGGGAGAGTATATTTTTCAAATTTTTCAAATAATTTCAATAAAACTATATCATGTTACCCCACAGCGGAATGAGCTCAATGAGCTTGTTCCAATGAGAGGTCACATGATATGGATTTGTTGTCATTTATTTTACATTAATTTTGTTTTTCAACTGTTTAACTTGTTACATGGGTGGATGGATGCAACCTCTTCGAGTTTTACCATCCCTCACAGCAGAGATGCAATCTTGCAATTTTTATTTTTTGTGGGGGTGGTAAGACCCAAGCTGTTAAAAGTGTCATTAAGCCCTAATAAATATAAAATTAATAACCCAGCATCCCAGCTGGAAATTAGTATCACATTTTATGTCTGTAATTGACTGTAGTTGTAGGAAAAAGATTGATATTTACATCTACATAGTGTCAATACAAGGCAAAAAAGATAAGAAGAAACAAGTAAAACCCTACTCATAAAAACCAACTACCAAAACAAAAACAAAATTTTTGTTTAAGTATTCTCACCGATTTCTTTGACCAGACATTCCCCATCAATAATCCTGAATGAAACAGCAATACATGAATATGCATAGCGAAAAAACAAATATAAAATCAGAAAGAAAGGAAAATCAATGCCAAGACATGTAATTTAACTGAATTATGGAAGCTTAAATCATCTAAAATTCTGATGTATTTATAGAAGAATTTGAAAAGATCGTAGCATTTTTGAACTAAAAGGATGTACAATACGGCCGTTGTGGACTGATCACTTTCCACGGGTGGGCAATATTTCCGCAAATGCAATAATATTAGATTCTAAACACTAATTAACCAATTATATAAATAATTATCAAAAATTTAATCAATGAAACACCTGGTACAATCCGGTGTTTCATTAATTAAAATTTTGCTGATGATTTTTTTTATCTAGTAAATGCATGTGTGGAGATCACTGCCCACGCCTGGATTATGACCGGTCCACAGCAACTGTACTGTAGATTAAAACTGAATGACAACTTTGAGGACAGAATACAATGAGTGTGGGGTACAGTAGACTGGGATCAGCAACCCAAGTTGGATTTTGTCCTGCAAATCCTGTGTGGCGAATGCATACATTAAATACAGGAGAAACTCCAACAAAGGTCGTTGATACCTGCCCCTATTCTACCCAAATATATATTAATATATTATATATTTATTTAACCCTTTACCCAACGCACTGGCCAAAACCGGCCAGCGCTATTCACAAAAATCGCCAATTAATTTTCATTATTTTTTTCATTTTTTGTCTCAAAAACATAGGCTATGACCCCTCTTTGGAACGAGCTCAGCGAACTCGTTCCAATGAGAGGTCATAACCAATGTTTTTGAGACAAAAAATGAAAAAAAATGGTTATTCAAGAATTTTGTTTGCAAGTGTCGTCTGCTTTTCGTGTTAGGTAAAGGGTTAACTCTTAAGGGCCTGTGGATTTTCATACATTTTTACTATACTTTGAAAGTCTACCTCCAGTGGCTGTGAAGATGTTTCTAGTCAGGTCTTGGCTGCCTACAGAGGCAACCAAGACATGCCTAGAAACAATTGACAAGGTACTTAGAAAACAAGTTTTGAGTTTACCCAAACAATGCATGTTGGGGCACCTGTTCCTTTGCATTAAAAAGTTATCAAAGTCAGAATTAGTTCCTCCTAAGGGTTAAGAAAACATATCACTTTCGGCAGTCTGTTCACATTACTGCTCAACACAGTTTTGTATCGAAGCATTTCAATCACATCATACTGTCAATAAGATGTGTAATGGCCAATCAGATGCATTCTTCCATGACCTTCTTACAGTTGCTTCAGATTCCATTCCTAGCACATTTCTCAATATCTGTATTGTATCAGGTATTTACTTATTTATTTATTTATTGGTGTTTAAGGTCACATACGTATGCACAATGGCTAATCCTGACCATGCAGTTTTACAGGTGGAGGAAGCGGGAGTACCCGAAGAGAACCACCGAGCATCGCCGAGCAACTGTCAGCTCCTCAACATTCTATCTCTGTTCAAGCTCTGCTCAAGCAGTGCTACAGTGGTTGAAGACATGTGCACATTGACATGCAGTACGCCGTAGTACACGGTGTCATCGTGCCCTCATGTAGGCAACCGGGATAAAGTGCCTTGACCAAGGACACAGCGTTATGTGAATCAACCCTTTAACCATCCCCACTTTATGAAGGACACAATTTTTTTCAACTAAATCTTTTGATTTCTTGCTTAAACAAAAGAACACCTCATTGGAACAAACTGGTCGAGATCATTCCAACAAGGGGTTATCAGTTAAGTTTTGGAAGCAAAAATTGGAAAAAATAGTAAAATTTGAACGATGATTTTTGTGAATTACAGGGCTAAATTTTCATCTACATTTGGGAGAATCCATTTAGATTCTCGCGAAAATGGCTGCAAGAATCCCTACCGGCTATGAGTGTCCCAGGATCCCATGAGGCCACCATGGTTGAACCCCCTGTTATATGCTGATAATGTTAACCCCTTACCCAACACAGCTTTTTAATTTTTTAAAATATAAACAGAATTTGATAATTTAAAAAAAAAAAAACAATATTTAGCAAGAAAACTTTACAAATATCGATGTCATTGGAACTGGCTCATTGAACCGCTTCCAATGACAGCCATATTTGTACAATTTTATTGACAATGTGTCAAGATATTTCAGGTCGTTTACGTTGTATTGATTAATTTGCTACCCTTATGTTAGATAAAGGGTTAAATTGACTCAATTCCTTTCACGCGAATCCTACCAGAGGTGCAGCGAGAACCTACATGGATTCTCGCTGGTTTTGTTGCGTGAAACTTTGTGTGAACTGATTCTCAGATTCTAGTAGAAATATAAGCCCTGAAGTAACAAGTTAATGAGAAAACAGGTTCTGAGCTGCCCTAAAATTGTCCAGATCATTTCTTAGGTTACAATTTGTTACATTGTCTGGGAGAGGGTCCCAGAACCCTGCTTACATTTCTGCAACCATCTCCCCCTCCCCAGCCCACACACACATTTCAAAGACGCTCCACTGACCCTGTTCTGTACCCAGACCTATTTTAGAATGGAGATAAAAGCTTCTTTTTTCTTTTCTTTTGCTGATCATTCATGTAACATGACACCTTGTCAGAAAAGGTTCTTTGAGTTCTGTTGCCAACAGTTTGTAACAAAACACAATGAGGTATAGACAAAACACCTATAGGGTGAAAGTCATACAAACAAAAGTCTTGAAAGCAATAGCCATGCAAAAGGTGGACAAAAAACTCTTCCATATTTTTAGTACTGAACCAATTTTACTCACAATTTTTAAAATTTATCATTCACATGTCAAATATTAAATTTAGAATTTTTTCTTCATAGTTATTTTTTTTCCTTTCTTTTGGATAATGGCTAAAAGAAATTACTGATCTATGGTATCTTACAAATCCTTCAACATAATTTTTGAGTGAAAGTTTCCAAAGAAAGTGTTAGGCACAGATCAACCAATATTTTCAATTTTGCTGAAAGCTTCAATTTGATATTCTATCCCACTAATTCAATTAAAGGGGGATAACAACAGTGTACTGTCATTTTGGGATCACTTTGTATCAGTGGCAGACAGATTTGTAGTAACCACTGAAAATCAGTAATAGCTAGTTTTAATGGCATTATCAGGCCTGATATTCTTCAGGAGTGCAGGAGTGCTGCACGCCTACTGCACGCCTAGAAAAAATTGAGGAGGGCAATTTTTTGCACCCCTTGATTTTCTGGAAAGCCAGACCTGTTTAGGACTGTCTTTAAAATCTATTATCAATTCGTCCCCTGAGTTCCAGTGTGTTCTATCTGCCTACTGGCACAGAGAAGACACTGGAACTCAGGGGACGATTAGTCAATGTTGCATTGATTCGCAATAATTCATGACCCATTCTGTGTTGCATTTCGATACATTTTGAGTGTACAAGACAGTCACATAAGAATTGAATGAAACATTTTGAATAATGAGAAGATGTGTGTGCCAATTTTTCCAATATATTGCTGAATGTAGTACAATTTTTCAGTCATAATATTAATACCTTGAAGTGAATATAACCAAAATAGCATACAAGTTTTTGCATTGAAAATTTCAGGTGCAATTGCACACCCAAGCAATCTGAGGAGGGCAACTGTTTTGCATTCCTTGATTTTCTAGATTGCCAGTCCTGCATTATTTAGTCTGTGTTATTATAAAAGGGAAGATAAATGCTATACAATTAAATTTTTTCTCACAAAAGTAACATCAAAAGTCTGTTAAGCTACAGAATAAGTGAAAATGCAAGTATGCTGATGTTATCATACTTGTGGTCATGTGGTTACCTCCCCTCACCCAGAAATCATATTAAACATTATAATTTATTTCTGTTTAATCTATTTAACTGTTCAACAATACTTAATATTTCTCTCACTAACAAAATTCATTTGAGATAAAGCAGAGCCCATTTAACTGGATAAATCTTAATTGGATAACCCTGTTAATTGAATATGACTTCAGAACACAAAATTTGTGAGCTAATAGCAACAGATCAGTGCTAGTAATGCACTAATGCCCCAAAATCACCCAAATCATTTCCAAAGTACGAAATTGTCAGAAGAACATTTCAGAACCTTGCCTGCATTTCTGCACCCTTCCCCCACCCACTTCATAGTCACTCCACAGACCCCCCCCCCCCCCTGTTCTGTACCAAGATCTATTCTCAAATGGAGATAAATATCCAGATAGTTTCATTAATGCAACTATCTATATTTATGCATCAGCAGGTTTAATGCATAAAAGAAATCGACAAACTTCGTCCGGGAATCAGTTATCATTAGTTGCCTGTTCCCAACGCCGCATCGGTTCCACCTTTTCAGATCCAGTTTTAATTTTAATCATGCTGAATCCCATTTAGTAAGTAACTCTGCAAGTTCACTCATTTACGGAACCCCCCTCTAGGTCATAAAATAATCGCGCAAGAATATGGGAATGACCACTCGACCGGTCCCTTTGATCCTGCGAGATTATCCAATGGAAATACGGATTATTTTCTCGGTGGTTTTCAAACGGTGTTCTGTCAAATTTTTGGGCCGGGAAGCAGTCATTCCAACATTTATTATTTTCAAAGTTAAAGCAGTCAAACATTTCCATAATTCACAGACTTCAAGTACAACATTACTTACGGTAAGAATTTATTACCTATATTTATCCTATTCTCGAAGGAACAGTTGTTTGACTTTGCTTTCTCAGCGTGACTAATTTGTCCGACTGTGCAATGGAGACCACGCAAGTTCGTGTCGCCGTCGTCGGCCATTCTTTCATATCCCGGTTGGCCGAATTTATATATCCACAAAATTTTAACCGCTATCACAAATGTTTGGATCCTTCCTACAATTATGCCACCAAACTTGATCTCCCATCACATAATGGCCGTGACATCATTGTCCGTCTCTTTGGCAAAAGTGGTTCGAAAGTCGCGGATGTAAAATGTTTCATCCCTGCTCTCACAACTTTTCACCCACATATTATCATATTGCAAATTGGCTCTAATGATTTGTGTACTTCTCGCCCAGAATCAGTGGGCAGTGAAATTGACGAACTTGCGGGGTCGCTTCTGTGTGATCATCCAGAGGCCATTTTAGTTGTGTGTCAAGCCTTTTATCGTACCACTGTCAGAGGGGACAAGCCGGCGTCACTTTTTAACCAACAGGTTGATGTGCTTAAGGGGTCGTCCAACCTAACTTTGGTCAATTTTTTGACATTTTTCCCAATGCCTCAGAAACAGATAAGAGAAGTAAGGAAAGGCAAATTATATATCAAAATAATGAGTAAAGTGCATAGAAAAGGTACATATATTTTTTTTCAGGAAAAAAAGTGAATTTTATGATTTTGAAGAAGATTAATTTGCAAATGGCATAAGTAACGAACCGGTAAAACCACAAAATAATCGGTAATTCGAAAGCCTTGTCCTCAATATAATGATAACATACTACAGACTCGGAGAAAGCATTTTTTTGACACACACTCTGGTGGGTTTTGACGTTTGAATGTAATAACATCAACACAAATTTTTGATGTTCCGGATGTGGCCATGTTTCAACGATGTTTTTCCGGTCATGTGATTACGATGTGGTTCTTGCAGAAATACTCAATTTGGGCAATCATAAGAATGCAAGGACGTGATCACGCCCTTTATTTGTTCGAGACAATGTATGAGCGTATTTGCAAACAGGTGACAGCAAGTACTTGAGCTGTTAATGTCATAACTGCAAAATATGGTTCGAAATTCCCTCTCGTGTTTACAGGCCGTCTGAACTTTTTTGTTGACAAAAAATCTGAATTATTGCGCACTAGAAAGACAACATGAACCACTTGTAAAAAAAATAACCGAGTGTATAAAATCGGGACGATACACATAAAATAAGGCAATATTCATAACAAAGTAAGCAGAATGCTTCAGAAATCACTTTTTCACGAAGTATATTCCAAGTGACCTGGAACTATATTGAGTGTGTTAATTTCCCCCTGTCGCTGCGAAGTTATTTACGTCCTAGTAACCATGGAATTTGAAGACGGGTATGTTTGATGTCTGCAAAGGACCGATTGAAGATGGGTTGAAAATGATGCATTCGTGCTTTTAAATAAGGTGTGCTTGGACGATGCTGAGAATTTAGTTTTTTCTTCCAACCAACCATAGTAATACAAGCGTCGATCAGTGGTTTTTTTATCGTTTTACACTGACAAATGTGACAAATCTCCTTCACCGGAAACCATCCCCCAATTTGCATATCACAATAAACATAACCGCTGTCACGGAGTGTCAGCGTGGCCGTGTGGTCAAAACCGAAACGAATTATCGAATGCACGGTCAATTAGCTGCAATTGGCTTTTAAATAAATGAAATACACGAAATATTCGCAATTTCTTCATTATTCATGCCGAGTTACTTTTTAATCAAACCACATGCGTTCAGTTTCGTTTGTCGGCATCAAACTGATATTGTTTGTGGTAATTAAATAGTACGAAAAGGCGAAGGAAGCCAAATATTTTTACATCATCTATTATTTAATTCAAATTGATAATTTCTTTTATTTAACTGAAATTATGAACTGATAAGTTGGGTGTGTTGCGATTATTATGCCCCAGACCTGGAACTTAGTGGAAGTTGGAAAATCAAAGGTGCATCTAGGGCCGTGCAGTGGTGACCCCCTGTCCTCTTAATCTTAGTCTTACCCATTCATCATTGCATGTACCAACATTCCCCCTTGTATCTCAACCATTGCTACTCCAATTTGAAGGATATTTGGTTTTGTGATCGAGCATCATGGAGAAACAATGCCTGTGTAGCTGCTGTAGCATGTGTTTCTTCCCACATTTTTTCAGAGTTGTGGTACTTTTTCACTCTTTTGAGTTAGAAAATTTTGTTTATAACTAGTTGATTTGTTACAATTTGTTGCAGAGTGCCTGCTAATACCCTCAATTGTATTGCTGCAGAATTTTCTTGTGAAGATTTTGTTCCTATTACTTATCAAGCAACAACCTAATGAATATTCTGTATAAAGCCACCAATCTGATGTTTGACACTTTTATTGGAGCTGTTTTGAAGGCTTATGGAACTCAAAATGTTGATTATGGCAGGACTTTTCTATTCACCCATGAATCGATAAATTAAGTGTTATAGTTGGAAGTAAGAAGCATGAAAGGTCCAGAACTAAAACTCTAAAAAGAATGTTTTGCAATGTAACATGATTTTTGCAGATACACTTATTTGGAGGTTTACCTGTCTGATAGTGTTTGGAACATGTGTGGCCAGGATCTTCAAAAAGAAAAAAGAGTTAAACTTTGAGAAAAAAGGCATATGCCTTGAGTGCCGGAGGTAGAGTCATACAAAGAAGAGATCCCCACCCCACCCCCCCCCCACCCCCAAAATTTTCTGTGTCAAATGGAGCTCACTTGTCATCTTTTGAGGATTGCTTTGTAGTGTTGAAACGATTAGTGATTTTCAGGAATCGACTAGTCGCCAGCAGTAATCGATTACTAATCGACTAGTCGAAGCCCCCATGTTATTGTTATCAAACACGTGTACCACCATTCTTCCCTGGTTAAAACTAACAGTAATACTTGCAATGAAACAATGGCAAGTGAAGCTTTCAAAGTCCTCAAAACCTCTTTCAGTTTCGAGAGAGAATTAATGTTGGTAGCTTCTGTTTAAAATCATTTTTTCTCAATATAGTCTCTGATATTTTAATAAAATAAATCATTATTCAGGTTTTTTTTATATTATTCGTTCCATCCCATTGAATGTTAACAAAAGGAACTGCTCTTTACGCATGCGTGATGTACATCCCCTGTCGAAAATTAAGCACAGTTAACGCCCACAGTAGTCATCAGTCTGTCAACAATTGTACACTGAATACTCCCACACAACTACTCATATTATGACTTAACCTCTTATCTGTCCATAACTATGCATACATCGAACACGCCTACTAATTTCCATATTGTCTGCTTTGAAAATCATCACCTGACCTGATTGGGTTTCCTCTTAACTCAGTTGCAGTTCGAGGAAAAGCTAGTTTCACTTTCAATTTCCCGGAAACTCGCAGATTTCCAGGAATTTGTCAGCATGTATTTACAAAATGAAAATAAAAAGCACATGGATTTTGTAATTGGTTCTTTAGTGATAACAAATTGTTCCAAATACGAACTGGTATGTGTTCTTCCATAACTTCTCTTTGATGTTTCTGTAAGACATTTCGAACTTACCAGAACCTGGTGAACAAATTGATGTCCGAAGGTGGCCTAATTTCACGTCAACTTTGGGTCCTAATTTTCCTGCAGGCTGCTCCCTCGAGAATAAGCTCACCCATATATTTTTCCCTGTTTACTTCACGCACCCCTGGTCTTATTCAATCTCTGGTCAGTTGGCCAACTAGGGTTGTTATTCATGCAGTCGGAAACATCAAACGTGTTATTTACGTGGGTTGTTTTTTGATTTCGGGAGTTTACTTGTGACGTTCGCAACAATGTTGGGTGAATTTAAGGGGATGGTGTATGGTTGGGGCAGATGTTCCGACTAATCGACTAGCAGATTTAGGGATCGACTAATTTAATAATCGCGTCGACACCGATTAGTCGGCTAATCGTTTCAACACTATTGCTTTGTGTACTGCGTTCTTGAAAAAAATATGTGAGACCCTCTGGATGTGCCCTTCTGATCTCAATATGTCAGTAAGCCTCCTTGGGGAAAGTACATGCAATAATGGTTATGTAAGGTTGATTTGATGTGTTTTGAATAACAATGTACTTTTAAGTACATTAGATGGTTTATTGCAGTGACAGGTTACAGTTACCCTTATTTCTTCTCCAACAGATATCATGAGTGTATTGGTGTCCAAGAGTTAAACAAAGCTAATGTACTTATTGATAAACCAGACAAATTTAACAATTTAATCACTATCAAATTGATGCATGGGATAAAAGGGGTTACAGTGCAAGGGGTTTGTAAATATATTTATTCAACTACAATGTATGACTTTGCAGTGCATTCTACATAGGAGAATATCATATTTTCTTTCCAAACCATTACATTAACACATACATCTTGATATTGGGAGACACTCTTTTGTCCTTCCATACTTCTTCTGCTGGACTCCTTCAAGTTGACCTTTGTTGAACTCCCCAAATCAAAACATAAACAAAAGAAAATGTCTGCCTTCAATCAGTGAGCACTCCACTTATAACATTTGGTCTCAATCTTTATTACTTTCATGAATTAGGAAAAGATTTCTTCGAGTATGTACTTAAATGTTTATAGAATACAGCTGTTATTTTATTTTGAGGTATTTTATTGTAAAAATTTTGTTCTCTTACTTATGCCATAGCAGACTTTCAGGTGGTGCTATTTACACATGGCAGCAGTCCAACCTAACTTTGGTCAAATTTCATGTAATTTTCTTTCAAGTCTAAAAAAGGCCCAAAATGAATAACCCCAATAAATTATATACCAAAATGCTTGGAATGAAACATAGAACATGTGGAAACTGAAATTTGCCATGGAACTGCTGTGATAAGTGGAGTGCTCACTGATTGAAGGCAGACATTTTCTTTTGTTTATGTTTGATTTGGGGAGTTCAACAAAGGTCAACTTGAAGGAGTCCAGCAGAAGAAGTATGGAAGGACAAAAGAGTGTCTCCCAATATCAAGATGTATGTGTTACTGTAATGGTTTGGAAAGAAAATATGATATTCTCCTATGTAGAATGCACTGCAAAGTCATACATTGTAGTTGAATAAATATATTTACAAACCCCTTGCACTGTAACCCCTTTTATCCCATGCATCAATTTGATAGTGATTAAATTGTTAAATTTGTCTGGTTTATCAATAAGTATATTAGCTTTGTTTAACTCTTGGACACCAATACACTCATGATATCTGTTGGAGAAGAAATAAGGGTAACTGTAACCTGCCACTGCAATAAACCATCTAATGTACTTAAAAGTACATTGTTATTCAAAACACATCAAATCAACCTTACATAACCATTATTGCATGTACTTTCCCCAAGGAGGCTTACTGACATATTGAGATCAGAAGGGCACATCCAGAGGGTCTCACATATTTTTTTCAAGAACGCAGTACACAAAGCAATCCCCAAAAGATGACAAGTGTGAGCTCCATTTGACACAGAATTTTTTTTTTTTTTTGGGGGGGGGGGGGGGCTCTCTTCTTTGTATGACTCTACCTCCGGCACTCAAGGCATATGCCTTTTTTCTCAAAGTTTAACTCTTTTTTCTTTTTGAAGATCCTGGCCACACATGTTCCAAACACTATCAGACAGGTAAACCTCCAAATACGTGTATCTGCAAAAATCATGTTACATTGCAAAACATTCTTTTTAGAGTTTTAGTTCTGGACCTTTCATGCTTCTTACTTCCAACTATAACACTTAATTTATCGATTAATGGGTGAATAGAAAAGTCCTGCCATAATCAACATTTTGAGTTCCATCAGCCTTCAAAACAGCTCCGATAAAAGTGTCAAACATCAGATTGGTGGCTTTATACAGAATATTCATTAGGTTGTTGCTTGATAAGTAATAGGAACAAAATCTTCACCAGAAAATTCTGTAGCAATACAATTGAGGGTATTAGCAGGCACTTTGCAACAAATTGTAACAAATCAACTAGTTATAAACAAAATTTTCTAACTCAAAAGAGTGAAAAAGTACCACAACTCTGAAAAAATGTGGGAAGAAACACATGCTACAGCAGCTATACAGGCATTGTTTCCCCATGATGCTCGATCACAACACCAAATATCCTTCAAATTGGAGTAGCAATGGTTGAGATACAAGGGAGAATGTTGGTGCATGTAATGATGAAAGGGTAAGACTAAGATTAAGAGGACAGGGGTCACCACTGTACAGCCCTAGATGCACCTTTGATTTTCCAACTTCCAGGTCTGGGGCATAATAATCGCAACACACCCACCTTATCAGTTCATAATTTCAGTAAAATAAAAGAAATTATCAATTTGAATTAAGTAATAGATGATGGAAAATATTTGGCTTCCTTCGCCTTCTCGTGCTATTTAATTACCACAAACATTATCAGTTTGATGCCGACAAACGAAACTGAATGCATGCAGTCTAGTTAAAAAGTAACTCGGCATGAATAATGAAGAAATTGTGAATATTTCGTGTATTTCATTTGTTTAAAAGCCAATTGCAGCTAATATTGACCGTGCATTCGATAATTCGTTTCGGTTTTGACCACACGGCCACGCTGACACTCCGTGACAGCGGTTATGTTTATTGTGATATGCAAATTGGGGGATGGTTTCCGGTGAAGGAGATTTGTCACATTTGTCAGTGTAAAACGATGAAAGACACTGATCGACGCTTGTATTACTATGGTTGGTTGCAAGAAAAAACTAAATTCTCAGCATCGTCCAAGCACACCTTATTTAAAAGCACGAATACATCATTTTCAACCCATCTTCAATCGGTCCTTTGCAGACATCAAACATACCCGCCTTCAGATTCCATGGTTACTAGGAAGTAAATAACTTCGCAGCGACATGGGGAAATTAACACGCTCAATATAGTTCCAGGTCACTTGGAATATACTTCGTGAAAAAGTGATTTCTGAAGCATTCTGCTTTCTCTATTATGAATATTGCCTTATTTTATGTGTATCGTCCCGATTTTATACACTCGGTTATTTTTTTTACAAGTGGTTCATGTTGTCTTTCTAGTTCGCAATAATTCAGGTTTTTGTCAACAAAAAAGTTCAGACGGCCTGTAAACACGAGAGGGAATTTCGAACCATATTTTGCAGTTATGACATTAACAGCTCAAGTGTTTGCTGTCACCTGTTTGCAAATCCGCTCATACATTGTCTCGAACAAATAAAGGGCGTGATCACGTCCTTGCATTCTTACGATTGCCCAAATTGAGTATTTCTGCAAGAACCACATTGTAATCACATGACCGGAAAAACATCATTGAAACATGGCCACATCCGGAACATCAAAAATTTGTGTTGGTGCTATTACATTCAAACGTCAAAACCCACCAGAGTGTGTGTCAAAAAAATGCTTTCTCCGAGTCTGTAGTATGTTATCATTATATTGAGGACAAGGCTTTCGAATTACCGATTATTTTGTGGTTTTACCGGTTCGTTACTTATGCCACTGGCAAATTAATCTTCTTCAAAATCATAAAATTCACTTTTTTTCCTGAAAAAAACTTATATGTACCTTTTCTATGCACTTCACTCATTATTTTGATATATAATTTGCCTTTCCTTACTTCTCTTATCTGTTTCTGAGGCATTGGGAAAAATGTAAAAAAATTGACCAAAGTTAGGTTGGACGACCCCTTAATCGCTACAATTCAGTTGTGCTGCCTGACAGATCCCCTGTTATTCATTATTGGAAACACAAACGCTTGCACAGACAAGTTTTTAATCTTTTAGTGGATGGGGTGCATTTTACCCAGCAAGGCATGCGGCGTTATTCACGAAGTATCAGAGGTGCCATACTCTTCTGTTTGAAAGAGATGTGCCGGAAATAACGCCTCTTCGCACAGGCTCCCCAAAAAAAAAAAAAAAAAAAAAAAAAAAAATCGACGGTAGGAAGGCTTGACACTCTAGGACATTTTGCACTTTCATTTTGTGCAATTTTTTAAAATTTATGCGGCCTTTGGCGTCTCTAATTTGATGGACAGCGCCACTTATCTATCATTATACACGGATCATATAATTCTGACCCAATTTGATGGGGACTTCCGGCTACATCCATTACCCGGACTATTGTTGGGCTGTGAGCCCCATGCCCCATTTTTGGCATCCGTATTTACATATCGCTTGAGGCACGAACCCAATTTGATGGGGAATTCCAATTTGATGGGTCATGATGCCTCACTGAATCTGCAACCACCCAATTTGATGGGTCAGGCTATATTCCTAGGCTTCATTGGTTGGTCCCAATTTGATGGGATAGGCAAAATTCATACAGCAGCACTGGTAGGGTCTACTTCAGACTCATCCCCCCCCCCCCCCCCCCCCCCCCCACCATATTTCACAACGAAGGGGAATATTTCGTTTTCCTGTTTATTTTTTCTTGTAGACCTGGCTATTTTTGTCGCATTTTCGGAATGCCATGGCAATTTGCCATGCTAAAAAAAAAAAAAAAAAAAAAAAAAAAAACTCAGCCCACAAAATTTGCAGCGGCAATTGGCAATGCCATGGCCATTTGCCATGTTAAAAAAAAAAAAAAAAAAAATTGCTGTAGCATTTGGAAATGCCAAAGCAACTTGCCATGCTAAATTGAAATTGCAATGGCAAGTTGCCATGGTAGTTGGCCTCTTTTACAATGTATGGATGATCTCAATTAATGTGTTCCCAATAATTATGCCTTGGCCTTTGCCTTAGTACAATTTTGCGGGGCAATGGTGCCTCAGAAAAGGTTGGACTTTTTAAAGGCTGCTTTCCTACTATAATAATTCATGCCAGTAATATGCTGCCTATATGCATGCCTGTCAGTCTGAAATGGGTATCCTTACCCTCCATTGCCTATATATATTGCTTGTTATTGCTTAATATACATAACTTTCAGTTCACCGCATTGCATTACGTTTTCAATTCTTATAACCATGTGAGCTCCTTGTTCAAGGGCCAATTTTTCTGCCGTTTGTTCTCTGTTTCAGATATGCCACGGAAACGTAGAGCAGCACAGTTGCAGGATGGACTTACTCAGGCCTTTGAGCCCACCCACCCGCAAAGACGGCGGGGTTGTACTCGAGCAGCCTCAGCATCCAGTCAACTTGGTTTGTCTTCAAATCAGGTCAATGCTTCTGATCAAATAGTTTTTCTTCCATCAAATAACCAGTCTGAGCAGCAAGTTATGGACTTGTCACATCCTGCACACAGCGATCATAGTCCATTACCAATACATACTTCTGTTCTTCAATCTGTGACTGAAGTGCGACAGGTGCCACCAACAATTCCTACCATTTCATTATCCACCAGACCAATATCACCACAATACAGTGCTACTGGGAGTCAAGGTCATCATATCCGGTTACAAACGGTGCATATTCCACCGATCACTTCTGTGCCTATTTATTCGTCTACAGGACTCTCACAACAAAACCCTTGGCAGTTCACACGAGGGCACACCATGACATTCGGTGCTTCCTCCACTCCTTGTATCACAACACCAATCTACAGACAGCCCATCACATCGCAACCTGTACCTTTCACGCCACCGGTGACTCAAGCTGTACCTCTTATTCAGTCGCAACAATACGTCACTATTCGAGTTCCTGTGCCTGGCGGAACTCTGCCTCCAGGAGATATTCAAGAACAATTATCCGGCAGCATGTGCAGATGTGTTACAGAATTCAGGTAATCAGCATGTTTACCCAACACCTCCTCAGGCACCGGTGACCTTAAACCCCTTTGAATCTCCAACCCCTCTGGATCTCACTAGGCCTTCGAAGGGTCAATGTTCAAGCCTCTCCTTCATCTCGGCCAATCAGTCACTGACCTCCTCAGTCAGTCAGAAAGTAACAAATCAGATCTGGTCACACGAATTCATTAACCTGGCTATACTTCTCCCTAATGCATCAGGTTCCACCAGTTATTCTATGACACTATGCGACACCGAGGGCCCATCCCCATCGCTTGTATGGCTACCAAAGGCTCCAAAGTCATTGACTTCCATTAATCAATGGGTCAGTGCCTTTGAAGTCTTTATGTCCATATATACAGAGAAATACCCCTCCGACTTCCAATCACTCATTCAGTATCAAGCTCGGATCCATAAAATGGCAGCAGAAAACTATGATTGGGCTTATTATGACCAGCAATTTAGAGCCATGCGCCAACATGACCCCACCATCTCTTGGGAACAAACCAATTGGGAACTCTTTCTCTATGCCTCCCCTGCAGCTAGGGGTTCATCGCACACAAGGGTCCAGACACCGTCTCCTGTTCACGGGAATCAGAAATACAACTACATTCCAACGGGCTTCTGTCGCAGGTACCACAAGGGACAGTCCTGTCAGGGGTCATGCGGGTATTCTCACTCCTGCCACAAATGTTCCCAATCCCATGCCTCATACTGTTGCACCGCCAGACGGCCCTTTCGAGGTAACAGTGCCTCCCGCCGAGGCGGTGGGAACTCAGGCGCTAAAGTCTCATCTGCCACAACTTCCAAGCCCAATAAATAATCAATTGTTAGATACGTTGTTATGTGGGTATGATCAAGATAAGCGAGAATACCTTCTCTCAGGTTTTGCAGAAGGTTTTAGCTTAGGTTATGAAGGCCCTGTTATGACACGAACTGCACCAAATTTACGCTCCGCACTTGAATCCCCATCAGTTGTCGATTCCAAAATAGAAAAAGAAATTTCGGCGGGCCGGATTTCGGGTCCTTTTAAGTGCTCACCTTTTGCCAACTACATTAATTCCCCCATAGGCGTGGTGCCCAAAAAACAACCTGGCCATTTCCGCATGATCCACCATCTGTCTTTCCCATCCGGTTCTTCGGTAAATGATTATATATCTGACGACCTTAAATTGGTTCGCTACTCATCAATTCAAGATGCCATTGACTTTATTTTAGAATTAGGAGGCGGATGTTACATGGCTAAGACAGACATCGAATCTGCCTTCAGGCTTATTCCGGTGTGCCCCAAGGATTACCCCCTTCTTGGTTTTTGCTGGCGCAATGCTTTTTATTATGACAAATGCCTGCCTATGGGTAGTTCCTCGTCCTGTAACATCTTTGAGGCATTCAGTACTGCCCTTCACTGGATAGCAAAAGATAAATTCCAAATTCCAAAAATTGTGCATGTGTTGGACGATTTCTTTTTTGTAGCCCCCTCAAAAATTCTGTGTTCCAACTATTTACAAGGTTTTATCTCCTTATGCTCCAAGTTAGGCGTACCCATTGCCCAGGGAAAAACCTGCCCTCCCTCCAAGTGCATGACCTTTCTTTGTATCGAGTTAGACACTGATGCCATGTGTGCTAGGCTTCCTTCAGATAAACTACAAAAGTGTCTGCATCAACTGGACCTCCTTCTGAAATGTGAAAAAGCAAGCCTTCAGAATCTACAATCGGTTATTGGGCTTTTGAACTTTACCTGTTCCGTGGTAGTCCCTGGTCGCGCATTCCTACGACGCCTTATTAATTTAACCATCGGGGTTAAGCGTGCACATTACAAAATCCGCTTGACATCTTCAGTTAAAGAAGACCTTCGTCTTTGGAAAACCTTTTTGAATGAGTATAATGGGAACACATTTTTTCTGGATCGTTTTTGGTTAGACACCACAGTGCTCAACCTTTACACTGACTCGGCCTCCAGTAAAGGTTTTGCAGCAGTTTTTCAAAGTAAATGGTTCTACGGGGCCTGGACTGAATCTGAACAGACCAAAAACATGGCAGTCCTTGAGTTCTATCCCATTGTCATGGCTTTACTTATATGGGGTCCATTGTTGGTTAATAAATGCATAGTTTTCCATTCCGATAATGTGGCAGTGGTTTCTGTTATTAATTATAATGCACAAACCACCAAGGACAAGGATCTTTTATCCCTTCTTCGGCGGCTGGTGCTAGCGTGTCTGCAATACAATATTTTGTTTAAAGCAAAACATATTCCTGGTAAACACAATTGCTTACCCGACCTTTTGTCTCGTCTACAGGTAGACAACTTCAGACGCATGGCACCAGATGCCGAAGCAGAACCAACGCCGATTCCTCAGCATCTGTCCCTAGAGATCTTATTGACACAGTAAGCCAGCTTATTGACAGCGCAGTGACACCTAACACTCGTCGGCAATACATAACAGCTCGCAATCAGCTGGAGACATTTTGCAATTCTATTGGCTATCACCTGTCATGGCCGGTGCCTGTTTATATCCTTTGTTTGTTCATTGCACACCTTTTTCAGACTCATTTCGCTCCCTCCACCATTCTTTCCTCTATTTCGGCAATTTCGTATTTCCACAAAATCAATGGTTTATTTGACACTACCAGTTGTTTCCTAATATGCAAAATCCTCAGTGGAGCACAACGGATCAACCCATCAGTTGATGCCCGTCTTCCTATAACGAAGGAGCTTCTCAGTCAACTAATCAATGCACTTCACCACTGCTGCAAGTCAGAATATGAACACAAACTGTTTGCGGCACTGTTTTCAACCGCCTTTTATTCATTCGCTCGCATTGGGGAATTCTGTCCCACATCCGTTGCCTACAGTCATTCTGTGCTCCAATACACAGACGTGCAAGTGTCCCCCACTCAAGTCACTCTCATATTTAGGCATTTCAAACACAATAAACAAACTCGTCCACACACAATTTCCTTCGCTTCATCGGCATCTCATCCTTGTCCAGTTTCCATCTTGCTGGACTATCTCTCAGTGCGGGGAACAGCTATCGGGCCCCTGTTTTCAATACACGGCCTCTCACCAGTAACTCGACGCCATTTTGATCTTGTTCTCAAACGTTGCCTTACCTATTGTGGCCTGGATACTCGTGTGTTTAAGGGCCATAGCTTCCGTATAGGGGCAGCCACCTTGGCTGCACAACTAGGTTTTTCGGATGCACAAATTCGTCTGCTAGGTAGGTGGCGATCAAACGCATTTCAGCATTATATCCGCAGTCAGGCCTATCTACCTGTTATAGCCCCCATATTATATTGAGATTGATATATCCTTAAGTTGATAATTATGTGAGAAAGATTTTTTTTTTATTTCTGCATTTTCTGACTGGTCTAACTCTTTTGCACTCAGTGACCTTGTTTACATCTTTGTTACACTGATATATTGTACATATAGCTGTTGATTGTTTAATTGTTTAAATAGGTCAATGACCTTGTTTACTTGAACTTTAACAGAATCCCCCAGAAACAAATAGAACATTGCAGAAACTTCCCCTTCTGGGACATTCTATCTGGTTACTATATAAAGGTTTGTCAACAGAATTCAAAAACTCATTTTAGAAAGCCTTTTCAAAAGAACTTATTTTCACAGCAGTTGTTTCCATTGGAGATTATTATTGTTTCAGAACAGTGCATTTATTATAGAAGCAGTGCTTCTTTGTGAATTTGGAAGATTGATTCCAAAAGAGAATTTTGAAGAGAATTTGTTCGTCTTGGAAAAGAGAATTTATACTTTCTGTGAAACAGAATAATATTTTGTGAAAAGCCAGAATTCTACTGGATTGTTTGGAAATTACCTGTGGCGCCAATACTTCTTGGATTTTTACTCCATTTGAATTTTGTGGAGAATTTTATTATATTTTATTGGAGACTGCTGAAATTTCTAAGTGAAAATTTTATTATAAATCTACGGGATACTGTTTCTGAAGAGACATTGTTGGATTTAATACCACATCTACCAGCTGGTAACTTTCTTCAGAAGATACTTCACCACTGGATTACTGGATTCTGTGAAACTGTACTTTGGACTAATTCTATAATTGATAAGTACCATTGTTTTTATTTTCTGTAACCCAATTAGTGTAAAAGATCTTTGTATCATTTTTTTTTATATATATTAATTTTTTTAAATTAAATTTCAGAATAGTTAAATTCATAGTTATTGTTGCTGATTCTCAGATTTCTTTCTGTTACCAATATCATTAATAATTCCACACCGTAACAGAAATTGGGGGCTCGTTGCCGAGATTGAATGTTAGATAACGAGAAAACTTTATTTGCATATTGCAATTATTATTTGGCTCACTTTTAAAACATTTAAATTTTCTTAGAAAATTTCAGTATTATTATTTATATTCTGAGAACCAGCAAACCTTTTCATCATGGTATTTATTGTGACAGAATTTATTTCTGAATTTGAAGGCCCTCCTAGTTTGGCCCTTTTAGAATCTCTTAAGAAGGAGGATTTATTCCAACTTGCTCATTATCTAAAATTACCTGCCACCCCTGGTCTGAACAAGCATAAACTTAAACAGCTCATTGTTAATCATTATATTGAGGAGGGTCTATTGCCTCAGTCTGGGTCACCTGTCTCTGAACCACAACCTACTGATGCCCTTGAACTCAAAAAGTTAGAATTAGAACTAAAGAGATTAGAAATGCAACAAGAAATGAAAAGGCAGGAAAATGAAATGAAATTAAAAGAATTAGAGGCCCAAAAAGAAGAAAGAGAAAATGAAATTAAATTAAAAGAATTAGAAGCTCAAAAAGAAAGGGAACAAATTCAGGCTCAAAAAGAAAGGGAACTAAAATTAAGGGAAATAGAAGCTCAAAAAGAAATGCACTTAAAAGAATTAGAAATTCAGGCCCAAAAGGAAATAAGAATAAAAGAATTAGAATCTCAACGTCAAGGCTCAAATGTAATTTCTCCAAGTAGATTTGATGCAACTAAACATGTTAGGCTAGTTCCCCCCTTTCAAGAAAAAGAAGTTGATAAATATTTTTCACATTTTGAAAAAATGGCAACAAGTTTAGAGTGGCCAAGGGATGTCTGGACTTTGCTATTGCAAAGTGTTTTGAAAGGGAAGGCCCAAGAAATCTATTCTGCTCTATCTTCTGAGCAAAGCAACAATTATGACGCTGTTAAAGGGGCAATACTTAAGGCATATGAACTTGTTCCAGAGGCCTATAGGCAGAAATTCAGAAATTATTATAAAAACGAAAATCAAACTCATGTGGAATTTGCCAGAGAAAAGCAAAATTTATTTGACAGGTGGTGCCACTCAAAAGAAATAGGGAAAGATTTTACAAAATTAAAGGAAATGATGCTGATTGAGGAGTTTAAAGGAAAGATACATTCAGATATAAAGGCCCACCTGGATGAACAAAAAGTTGACACTTTGAACAGAGCAGCAGTACTAGCAGATGACTATGCCTTAACTCATAAAATGAGTCGTAACGCCACAAATTTTTGGCCCCACAAGAATTCTTTCCAAAGTGGACATAGACCAACTTCAGATAAATCTCATCCTTCCAATCATCCTTCCAATCCTCCAAACTTTTCATCACCCAAATTTAATAGAAAGCCTAATGAGAATAAGTCATCCGATGCCAGCCCTACACCATTACGACCCAACAGTTCAACTAAAACTTGTAATTATTGTAAGAAAGCAGGTCATTTATTATCTGATTGCTGGCTGTTAAAAAGGAAAAATGAGTCCTCAACTTCACAGAATGCACTAGCATGTGCTCCATGCCCTGAAAATTATGTTATAAAGCAAGATGCTTTAGAAAATTATAAGCCATTCATTTCTGAAGGCTTTGTTTCCCTTGATGGGGATAAGCACTGTTCCTTACCAATAAAAATACTGAGAGACACATGGGCTACTCAGTCATTAATGTTAGAAGGCATTTTGCCATTTTCCGAAGAAAGTGCTACAGGGGCACAAGTTCTAATATCAGGTATTGAGTCAAACGCTTTAAATGTCCCACTTCATAAAATAAATTTAAGAAGTAGCTTAGTAAATGGGACTGTGACAGTAGGAATCAGACATACTCTACCTGTAAAAGGTATTTCTTTATTATTGGGAAATGACTTAGCTGGTGACAAAGTCACTGTAGAACCTCAAGTGGTGGATAAGCCGAGCACAGATGAAAGTATTATTAATTTGAAGGAATGTTTTCCTTTTGCCTTTCCAGCATGTGCTGTGACTCGGTCCATGGCAAAGAAAACTGAGGTTGATAACAACCTCAATTGTGTTGATTTAAACAGCAAAGCTGAGGATAAGAACTGTCACAGAATTACGGATTCTGAAGACATTGATTTGTCTCAGACATTTTTGAGTCAGTGTGATGACTCGTCCAGACATTGTAAAGAGGCCACTACACCTGAGAGTGATAGGGGGACCTCCTTGAATGTCATTTCCCGGACATCTTTAATTCAGGAACAGGAAAGTGATCCTGACCTTGCCGAGCCACGTGAAAAGGCTCTAACACAGGCTGAAGCCCAAAACTCCCCTGTCTGTTATTTCAGAAAATCTGGTGTACTTATGAGGAAATGGCGACCACCAGAAGTACCCTCCAATAGTGATTGGGAGGTTATTTATCAAATAGTTGTCCCCACTAAATACCGGAATGAAATAATAAGCCTGGCTCATGAAAATCCAATGGCTGGACATTTGGGAGTTAGGAAAACCTACTCTCAGATTCAACGATGTTTTTACTGGCCCAAGCTTCGACAGGATGTTGTCGAATTTTGTAAAACCTGCCACACCTGTCAAATTGTAGGAAAACCCAACCAGAAGATTCCTCCTGCTCCCCTCCAACCAATTCCTGCTTTTGAGGAGCCATTTAGTAGAATTATTATTGATTGTGTTGGCCCATTGCCTGGAACAAGATCTGGAAATGAATATCTTCTTACCATCATGTGTGCTTCTACACGATTTCCTGAGGCTATTCCTCTAAGAAATATTAAAACTAAGACTATAGTTAAGGCCTTGATAAAATTTTTCACGACTTTCGGTCTACCCAGGTCAGTGCAATCGGACCAAGGCTCAAATTTTATGTCAAACATTTTTCAGCAGGTGATGTATGAGCTCAAAATTAAGCAGTACACATCAAGTGCCTATCATCCCGAAAGTCAAGGAGCTCTAGAACGCTTTCATCAAACACTGAAGACCATGATAAAGGCCTATGGGGAGAATAATGAGAAGGATTGGGATGAAGGAGTACATCTCCTTTTATTTGCAGTCCGTGAAACTGTACAGGAATCTCTGGGGTTCAGCCCTTTTGAATTAGTGTTTGGACACTCAGTGAGGAGTCCACTCACTGCTTTGAAGGAGAAATGACTCGAGGAAGAGCCACCTGAAATTTCTCTCCTGGACTATGTGTCCACTTTTAAGGAAAAATTGCACCAGGCCAGAGAAATGGCAAATAAACATTTACAGAAAGCCCAGAGTCATATGAAGACCTGGTATGACAAAAAGGCGAAATTTCGCACCTTTAAACCTGGGGACAAGGTGTTAGTATTATTCCCTTTAAAGGGCAATGCTTTACAAGCAAGATATTCAGGCCCTTATATTGTTAAGCACAAGATCAGTGATACTGATTATGTTGTTGAGACTCCCGATAGACTCAAAAATACTCAGCTGTGCCATATAAATATGTTGAAAACATATTATGAGAGAGAACCAAACTCTCTACCAGTCTCAACAGTCACCCACATGGATGAGCTGGAAAATCCTGTAGAGGATATTCATGAAGGCGGCGAAAATGTACCTCTAAAGTTACAGAACTCAGATGTCCTGAGAGATCTAAAAAATAAAACTGATTATTTACTGCCTGACCAAAGAAAGGATTTAGTTGATTTAATTTTCAAATATCAACACTTATTTTCCGATGTGCCTACTAGGACATCTGTTATTTTTCATGATGTTGATGTAGGAGAGGCAAATCCCATCAAACAGCATCCATATAGATTGAACCCTTTCAAAGCTGAGATCATGCGAAAGGAAATACAGTATATGCTGGACAATGATATCATAGAACCTAGCCATAGCAACTGGAGTTCGCCCTGTATACTCGTCCCAAAACCTGATGGCAGTTACCGATTTTGTACGGATTACCGAAAGGTGAACAGCCTCACCAAAACAGACAATTATCCAATTCCTAGAATTGATGACTGCATTGACAAACTTGGCCATGCTAAATTTGTGACAAAATTTGACTTGTTAAAGGGTTATTGGCAAGTCCCTTTAACAGAAAAAGCAAAAGAAATATCTGCTTTTGTTACCCCATTTGGGTTGTATCAATATAAAGTAACCCCTTTTGGCATGAAAAACTCTCCGGCAACATTCCAGCGCATGGTTAACCACTTAATTGCAGACCTAGATCACAGTGAAGCTTATATTGATGATGTTATTATACACACAGATACAAATTGGGCTGATCATCAAAAGCATATTCAAGAATTTTTTGACAAAGTGACCCAAGCCAACCTAACTATTAACTTGGTAAAATCAGAATTTGGCAAAGCAACTGTAAATTATTTGGGTCATGTTGTGGGTCAGGGGCAGGTGAGGCCGATTGCGGCAAAAGTTGATGCCATTGTAAATTTTCCAGTACCAAACTCTAACAAGAGGCCCCACGTGGCCTTAATCGCTCACCTAACAAAGTGACTCTAAGAAGTATTTTAGGTCACCTTCACCATGTCATGCCTCATCAACATTAACTGGTTGAGTGATAGATTTTGTTTGAAGTTCTACATTTGTTACCTAAAATTAGTTTTATTTAAAATCATTGGTGTGTGGCCAATCTCCAATGATTTTTAATAAAGCAAATTTATCTCTGCAGACAAACTGGTTTAGCATGAAGCACAAACAAGGAATGTGAAGAGATAGCCTTGGACATCTCTCCCCAACTGTGGATATCTTCCATGTGCTACATGTACATATTTGCATGCAAGAAAACAAAAATTTTCACAAATTTTCCAAAATATTAGTTTTTTTTATCATCATTGGAACAAGCTCAAACAGCTTATTCCAATAGGGGTATGGGAAGATCAGGTATATTTTTGAGACAGAAATGTGAATATATAAATAATGGTGTTTTTTTGTGAATGATGCTGGAGAATTTTGCGTAAAGATATGGTAAATGGTTTGTTCTAGATACAGAATGATGCAAAAGTATTTAAATTTGATTAGGCAAGTTGTTCCTATAATGCATTTAAAAATTGAAGTAACTGTTTTTTTGCTGCCGAACTTTTGTGTGTGTGTGTGTGTGTGTGTGTGTGTGTGGGGGGGGAGGGGGGGGGGGGGGGGGGGGGTAAGAGTGTTCTTGCAAACAAAATTCCTGAATAAATGGAAAATTTTATTTTTTGTGTGAAAGACATAGTGCGTGAATGTTGATTGGAACAAGCTTAGAGAGCTCATTTTAATGTGAAGTCATAAAGCTGTGTTTTACGTACGAAATTCTGGAATAACTAAAAAATTGCTTTTTTGACTCAAAAAGCATGGTGTGCGACCTCTCATTGGAATGAGCTCAAAAAGCTCATTCCAATGGGGTATTTACAAGCGATAAGTACATGTATGTTTAAGAGACAAAAATTAAAATTTGAATAGCGATTTTTGCGAAGAATGCTGACAAGTTTTGGCAGTTATGCTGGTAAAAAGGTAAGATATGCAAAGTGGTTGTTTTTTAGAGGCGACATTTAATTAAGGGGAATTAACCCTTGATTACTGAGGTAACTTCTAAAAGTACTGAAATTTCATGAAGCAATGTGAATAACAGACAACAGTTGCCTAAAAATTTCATGAATAACTAAAATTTTTATTCTTTTGTCTCGAAAACATGGCATATGACCTTTGTTGGAATGAGCTGAATGCGTGTGTTCCAATGAGAGGTCATAAAATTTGAACGGAGATTTGTGTGAGTAATGCATTAGTACTGCTAGATTTGGGTAAACGGTTCACCCTGGATACCACCCCTTCTATAGTAGATCTTTTCTGCAAATTTTGTCTAAGATTCTATCAACTTTACAAATAAATACGTTCATGAATCACAATCAGATCCACCCCACAATGTTGCATACCAAATATCAAAAGATTCTGCCTGCTGGATCTGGAGAAGAAGATTTTTTAAGAAATATGCCTGAAATGTACTAAGTTAAAATTTGGGCTCCTATACGGAGCCCAAATATAAACCCAGGGGGTATTTGCCTGAAATGCACTAAGTTCGAATTCGAGCTCCTATAGTGAGCCCAAATATGAAACTAGGAAGCCGATTTGAACAAACTTGAATCAGATCCACCCCACAATGTTGCATACCAAATATCGAAAGATTCTGCATGCTGGATCTGGAGAAGAAGATTTTTTAATAAATTTGCCCGAAATGCACTAAGTGCGAATTCAGGCTTCTATATTAAGCCCAAATATGAATCCAGGGGGCCGATTTGAACAAACTTGAATCAGATCCACCCCGCAATGTTGCATACCAAATATCAAAAGATTCTGCCTGCTGGATCTGGAGAAGAAGATTTTTTAAGAAATTTGCCCGAAATGCACTAAGTTTGAATTCGAGCTTCTATAGTGAGCCCAAATATGAATCCAGGGGGCCGATTTGAACAAACTTGAATCAGATCCACCCCGCAATGTTGCATACCAAATATCAAAAGATTCTGCCTGCTGGATCTGGAGAAGATGATTTTTTAAGAAATTTGCCTGAAATGCACTAAGTTCGAATTCGAGCTTCTATAGTAAGCCCAAATATGAATCTAAGGAGCCGATTTGAACAAATTTGCATCAGATCCATCCCACAATGTTGCATACCAAATATCAAAAGATTCTGCCTGCTGGATCTGGAGAAGAAAATTTTTTAAGAAATTTGCCTGAAATGCACTAAGTTCGAATTCGAGCTTCTATAGTGAGCCCAAATATGAATCTAGGAAGCCGATTTGAACAAACTTGAATCAGATCCATCCCAGAATGTTGCATACCAAATATCAAAAGATTCTGCCTGCTGGATCTGGAGAAGAAGATTTTTTAATAAATTTGCTTGAAATGCACTAAGTTCAAATTTGGGCTCCTATACTGAGCCCAAATATAAACCCAGGGGGCCGATTTGAACAAACTTGAATCAGATCCACCCCACAATGTTGCTTACCAAATATGAAAAGATTCTGCCTGCTGGATCTGGAGAAGAAGATTTTTTAAGAAATTTGCATGAAATGCACTAAGTTCAAATTCGAGCTTCTATAGTGAGCCCAAATATGAATCTAGGAAGCCGATTTGAACAAACTTAAATCAGATCCACCCCACAATGTTGCATACCAAATATCAAAAGATTCTGCCTGCTGGATCTGGAGAAGAAGATTTTTTAAGAAATTTGCCTAAATGCACTAAGTTCGAAATCGGGCTTCTATACTGAGCCCAAATATGAACCCAGGGGGCCGATTTGAACAAACTTGAATCAGATCCACCCTACAATGTTGCATACCAAATATCAAAAGATTCTGCCTGCTGGATCTGGAGAAGAAGATTTTTTAAGAAATTTGCCTGAAATGCACTAAGTTCGAAATTGGGCTCCTATACTGAGCCCAAATATTAACCCAGGGATCCGATTTGAACAAACTTGAATCAGATCCACCCCACAATGTTGCTTACCAAATATGAAAAGATTCTGCCTGCTGGATCTGGAGAAGAAGATTTTTTAAGAAATTTGCCTGAAATGCACTAAGTTCGAATTCGGGCTTCTATAGTAAGCCCAAATATGAATCCAGGGGGCCGATTTGAACAAACTTGAATCAGATCTACCCCGCAACGTTGCATACCAAATATCAAAAGATTCTGCCTGCTGGATCTGGAGAAGAAGATTTTTGAAGAAATGTGCCTGAAATGCACTAAGTTCGAATTCAAGCTCCTATAGTGAGCCCAAATATGAATCTAGGGAGCCGATTTGAACAAACTTGAATCAGATCCACCCTACAATGTTGCATGCCAAATATCAAAAGATTCTGCCTGCTGGATCTGGAGAAGAAGATTTTCAAAGAAATTTGCCTGAAATGCAGTAAGTTCAAATTTGGGCTCCTATACTGAGCCCAAATATAAACCCAGAGGGCCGATTTGAACAAACTTGAATCAGATCCACCCCACAATGTTGCATACCAAATATCAAAAGATTCTGCCTGCTGGATCTGGAGAAGAAGATTTTTTAAGAAATTTGCCTGAAATGCACTAAGTTCGAAATCGGGCTCCTATACTGAGCCCAAATATGAACCCAGGGGGCCGATTTGAACAAACTTGAATCAGATCCACCCTACAATGTTGCATACCAAATATCAAAAGATTCTGCCTGCTGGATCTGGAGAAGAAGATTTTTTAATGTTTTCCCATTGCCTACAGTGTTAAAAAGTGGTCACTCAGCACTTTTTCAAAGTCCCGAAACTGTACCCTATGATAAAACCGATGGCAATTTTTTTTTACCAATCCTTTCTGTTGGTCCTAAGGAAGCTGCACACCAAATAAAAATTCTCAGTGCCGTGCAGTTTTGGAGATATGGGCGTTTTAAATTTTTTCTATTTTTAGCTCCTGCGGTTCCCACGGGGCTGCGGGAAAATTTTTTTTGGCATAAATCAAGTACTCATGACCCAATAAGCCCTCACATAAAATTTGGTTCAAATCAGCCTCTCGGTTTGGAAAATAGAAATTTTGGGCGGGGCAAAAAATTTTGCCCCTCCCATAACGACACCAAGTATAGCCCCACAAACTTCTCTTGAACAAATCTGAGTCTACACCTCAAAAGGAAGCTGCACACCAAATATCAAGTCTCTGCTACTGCTGGTTCATGAGAAGAAGATTTACAAAGATTTTGGTGCCCCTTGGGGGCGTGGCACCACCCAGGAGGAGGGGCAACTTCATTTGAACAAATCTGAATTGGCATTAGGTAATAAACATTTAGCCAACATTTGAATAAAATTGGGCTAGTGGTTTAGGAGAAGTCGATAATGTAAAGTTAACGACGACGGACGACAGACGACGGACGCCGGACGACGGACAGAAAGTGATTAGTAAAGCTCCCCTTGAGCTTCGCTCAGGTGAGCTAAAAAAGAGCTCATGAGATTCTTAGGCATGGCTGGATATTATAGAAAATTTTGTTTAAATTTCTCAGATGTTGTCTCCCCTTTGACCAGTTTATTGAGCAAAAGGGTTAGGTTTGTTTGGACTGAGGAATGTCAGAAATCCTTTAACAGAATAAAAACTTTATTAAATAATTCCCCTGTCTTGGCCAGTCCCAGTTATGAAAAGCCCTTCAAATTATTCATAGATGCAAGTGACAATGGAGCAGGTGGGTATATTGCCCAAGAAGATTCCCAAGGTATTGATCACCCTGTATGTTATTTTTCCAGAAAATTTCTCAAACATCAAAAGAATTACTCTACAGTAGAAAAAGAAACTTTGGCTCTAATTTTGGCATTAACCCATTTTGATGTGTATCTAGGAACCCCCCAATGTCCAATTACAGTTTACACCGATCATAACCCCTTAACATTTATCAATAAAATGAAAAACAAGAATCAAAGATTATTGCGGTGGAGTTTTGCCCTTCAAGAATATAATTTAGAGATTAGGCATATTTCGGGAAGAGATAATGTTGTAGCTGATGCTCTTTCCAGAATATCCTAATTTAAAATGATATGATCGGTCCCTATTCACTTCAAGTGTATATATGTTTTTATAAAAAAAAAAAATTGTGAAGATTATGGTGTGTGTATTGTAAACCAGTCAGAGTCTGCTAAAATTATGTAAAAAGTTTTCAGTACCTTCAAACTTTTTCTTATAAGGCGGGGTGTGTTATAGCCCCCATATTATATTGAGATTGATATATCCTTAAGTTGATAATTATGTGAGAAAGATTTTTTTTTATTTCTGCATTTTCTGACTGGTCTAACTCTTTTGCACTCAGTGACCTTGTTTACATCTTTGTTACACTGATATATTGTACATATAGCTGTTGATTGTTTAATTGTTTAAATAGGTCAATGACCTTGTTTACTTGAACTTTAACAGAATCCCCCAGAAACAAATAGAACATTGCAGAAACTTCCTCTTCTGGGACATTCTATCTGGTTACTATATAAAGGTTTGTCAACAGAATTCAAAAACTCATTTTAGAAAGCCTTTTCAGAAGAACTTATTTTCACAGCAGTTGTTTCCATTGGAGATTATTATTGTTTCAGAACAGTGCATTTATTATAGAAGCAGTGCTTCTTTGTGAATTTGGAAGATTGATTCCAAAAGAGAATTTTGAAGAGAATTTGTTCGTCTTGGAAAAGAGAATTTATACTTTCTGTGAAACAGAATAATATTTTGTGAAAAGCCAGAATTCTACTGGATTGTTTGGAAATTACCTGTGGCGCCAATCTTCTTGGATTTTTACTCCATTTGAATTTTGTGGAGAATTTTATTATATTTTATTGGAGACTGCTGAAATTTCTAAGTGAAAATTTTATTATAAATCTACGGGATACTGTTTCTGAAGAGACATTGTTGGATTTAATACCACATCTACCAGCTGGTAACTTTCTTCAGAAGATACTTCACCACTGGATTACTGGATTCTGTGAAACTGTACTTTGGACTAATTCTATAATTGATAAGTACCATTGTTTTTATTTTCTGTAACCCAATTAGTGTAAAAGATCTTTGTATCATTTTTTTTTATATATATTAATTTTTTTAAATTAAATTTCAGAATAGTTAAATTCATAGTTATTGTTGCTGATTCTCAGATTTCTTTCTGTTACCAATATCATTAATAATTCCACACCGTAACACTACCACATACTTAAATAGCACCCGACACACAGAATACACGCATCGCCAATCTTTTCCATGCTGCCTTGGGGCAGAGAAGTCAATTCCACTAAAAATAATTGGCGATGCGTTTACCTTTGTGTGGGTCAGATAATCTCCTTCCACAGCTTCATACAATAGGATAACATGCACGATTGCAGAGCCAATTTCGTAGCTGCCTTGGGGCAGACGCATACTTGACTTACAGCAATATCATTCTTTTACTCAATAGCTTGGAAGCTTCGCTGCCTTGGGGCAGACTTCCTGCGCCATGCCGACATGATGAGGAGTGCTTTACACTATAAAATTTAAATGCACATTTGGGCTACATGCACTATGCCATATTTTCCTACCCCCGGTTAGGCCGCAACATGCCGATTGCCATTCTGTCTCGTAATGAACGTGGGGTTGATGAAGGTTTCTCATGTGGATATGCCAATGTGTGGTCTTCTTTCATATACTTCACTTGGCATTTTTATTGATATTTCATTTATGATCATGCTTTTCATGTCCGTACAAGGGACCGTTAGTCTTACTTGCTGCCTTGGGGCAGTGGCTAATTTGATTTCTTTCTCCATTTTCATTCTTCACAGTACCTTCATATTCAAACATGTTTAGCCCCAGGCAGTTCTCTTTTCTGTGGGCGTGATGACGCTCAAGCTCGGGTGCTTTTCAACCTTTTCAAAGAGGATTAGTACTCGAGCTTGATCTCCATCTTTGGCGTATTATTCGCCCACCTATGTTCAATTACCATAAAATATGCTTTGGCTAGACTGCTGTATACATAATTAATCAAAATAATTTGAAAATAAAAGCAGTTTTTAGTCAATTTTTCAATTCAAATCAGTTTTGTTGTATTTGTCAGTTCCTTGTTATTTTGCCTCTATCCACTAGCTCTCCTAGAAAAGTTGCCTGTTGGTGCATAAATATCCAGATAGTTTCATTAATGCAACTATCTGTATTTATGCAACAGCAGGTTTAATGCATAAAAGAAATCGACAAACTTCGTCCGGGAATCAGTTATCATTAGTTGCCTGTTCCCGACGCCGTATCAGTTCCACCTTTTCAGATCCAGTTTTAATTTTAATCATGCTGAATCCCATTTAGTAAGTAACTCTGCAAGTTCACTCATTTACGGAACCCCCCTCTAGGTCATAAAATAATCGCGCAAGAATATGGGAATGACCACTCGACCGGTCCCTTTGATACTGCGAGATTATCCAATGGAAATACGGATTATTTTCTCGGTGGTTTTCAAACGGTGTTCTGTCAAATTTTTGGGCCGGGAAGCAGTCATTCCAACATTTATTATTTTCAAAGTTAAAGCAGTCAAACATTTCCACCGCCATCCCCGCCTCCATTCCGGTTCCTCATTTTTATAACTATTCATCACTTATATTGTATCTGTATACTGATAACAGGCGTATTATTCGCCCACCTATGTTCAATTACCATAAAATATGCTTTGGCTAGACTGCTGTATACATAATTAATCAAAATAATTTGAAAATAAAAGCAGTTTTTAGTCAATTTTTCAATTCAAATCAGTTTTGTTGTATTTGTCAGTTCCTTGTTATTTTGCCTCTATCCACTAGCTCTCCTAGAAAAGTTGCCTGTTGGTGCATAAAAGCTTTGTATTTCTTTTCTTTTCTTGATCAATCATGTAATTTGATACCTTGTCACAAAAGGTTCTCTAAGTACCGGTACCTTCAATCCAAATGTGACCTGTTAAATGCATATAGGTTATAGACTAAATTCCTGTTAACCCTTTACCCAATGCAGACGATATCATAATTTATTATTTTAAATATCATTTTTTTCAATTTTTCAAAAAATGTCAACAAAACCATATCATGTGACCCCTCGTTGGAATGAGCTTGTTCCAACGAGGGGTCACATGATATGGTTTTGTTGAAATTTTTTGAAAAATAATATTTTTTCAACTGCTGAATTTGCATATTACGCGGGCGGATGCGGGCGATTTGTTGTTTAAAGGGTTAACTGAATAAAAAAATCTTGTGATATATCTAGAAATTGCCTTGACATTCATCAAATTCCCTTTGTTTATATACCTTTTGGCTTTAAATTCAATGTAGTTCCCTGCCTCCTGGAAGGGAATAAGTTTGGGCCCAAAATCACAGAAAATAGTAGATGCATATGGTTGTCACTAAAAAGTGTACTCCGACCCCGACTCCGACTCCGAAATTACCGACTCCAAAATTATTTCTTTTTCTAACTCTGTTATTAATGGATCAATTACACTGAAATTCAACATAAATGTACAGAATTATGTGTAGTATACATAAAATCATATAAATGTTACAAAAAAATTAAGATTTTCATTAAATTGACATTTATTGAGTTTTGACTCACTAAAAAGTGTACTCGGCGATTTCAACGAAATTTCATTCTCTCATTCATATAATATATTCTTCCAGCTAATTTGTTGCAGTATTAAGAATATATTCGTATTTTACGATGTCTTATGCAAGATTTATAATTAATTTGGAAATTAATCGTGCTTAAAATGGAAATTTACTCGAAGATGAGAATCGCCGACTCCGGCTTCATTTGCGGTTGTATGTAAAATTCAAACTTGCAATTGGCGGATCAATAGTCAGAGGTTTTCCCGGATTGTGGTAAGTGACCAAAATCAGGTCTTATTTACTACGACTCTTATCTTGTAGAGTTTAGACTAGGCACAGAATATGTGTGCTGAAAACCATTCACATTTCATCATTCGCGTGATTACTTATCACAGTACTCACAAACAAACAAAACAATATCAATGGTTGAAGTGAATAATACATGGACACTGTATTAATAAACAAAAAACTTATGTTTATTGAATAAAATTATCAAAGACGAACAGAATATTGAGCATTAAAATGTTGTTGCTAAAGGCTTGCACACACAAGACATAAATTTCACAGAGAAAAAGAAGGGTCCAACAAACTACCTATGAAAAAATCACTTTCAACGCCTTCTCGTGCATGTTAACTGCGTCAGTTAACACAATCCGGGAAAACCTCTGACTATTGATCCGCCAATTGCAAGATTGAATTTTACATACAACCTCAAATGAAGCCGGAGTCGGCGATTCTCATCTTCGAGTAAATTTCCATTTTAAACACGATTAATTTCCAAATTAATTATAAATCTTGCATAAGACATCGTAAAATACGAATATATTCCTAATACTGCAACAAATTAGCTGGAAGAATGTATTATATGAATGAGAGAATGAAATTTCGTTGAAATCGCTGAGTACACTTTTTAGTGAGTCAAAACTCAATAAAAGTCAATTTAATGAAAATCGTAATTTTTTTGTAACATTTATATGATTTTATGTATACAACACATAATTCTGTACATTTATGTTGAATTTCAGTGTAATCGATCCATTAATAACAGAGTTATTAAAAGAAATAGTTTTGGAGTCGGTAATTTCGGAGTCGGGGTCGGGGTCGGAGTACACTTTTTAGTGACAACCGATGCATATTTTCCATTTCGAGACGTTCACTGTCAAATCATAGGCCTTCAAAGCTCTGATTAAAACAAATGAAAAAATATGCATACAAGTGAATTATATTTAATAAAAGAGTCTTTTATAGTAAATATTTCACATATATCCACAGGTTTTTTCTGTTTTATTCATTTCAATTTAGCCGTGGAGTCACTTAATGAGTGGCAAAGCAAAATAGGTGAATTAAGTACATCACCTCTTGACATCCACCTTGACATAAATAATGATTCTTGATGAATAAAATATACAAAAAAGAATTAAACAATATATATTTATATATTTACTGTAGTTCAAATATCAACTTGTTTTTTAATTTTTGTTTCTTATTCAATTATCCACTCGATCTGTAATCCACTAAGCAGAGTAGAAGAATAAGTTGAAAAACGGATCACAATTTGCTAACAGAAATTCGTCTTGCTTCCCTGATATGCCCTTACAGCTGAAAATCGTAACACAATGGACATATTTTTAAACAACACTGATTTTTGTTCTGTTGTTTGAGTTTTTGCTGAGGCATCTATTCCCAGAAAATTCTGAATGGTATTTGCACAGGTGAACAAACAATTATGAATTACTGACGATGAGAAAAAACTCAACCCCAAATGCTGAAACATCCCCTCAATGAAATCGGTACATGTAAAGAAATGCCACATCTAAAAATAAGGAAAATTGGTTGAAATTGCATGCATAATGAATGAAAGTGTCAATGACACTATAGCTTAACTTGTGTGTTGTGTTTGATGAAAAGGATAATGTTCAATGTTTATGAAAGGATTATGAAATAAGACAAGAATTGTGATAATTGGGAATATGTTCATTTCTGTTCCCTGTATGCTATGTTTTTGATAAAAAATAATATGAGGTGTACACTGTACTAAAGAGCTGAGGGGTGGGTTAATATGACCTCACAGTTAATGTATGTGGCCCTCACAGTTAACGTATATCAACAAAAGTTACCAAATTACAGTGAAATTATTCCAAAACGAGTCATCCTATCAAGTTACATTGAAATCCCTTCATAAATATGGCCCGTAGACTGTGCTAAAGGTTTTCGGGCCCCTGTAGCCATCAGTTTCCCAATTGCGTCCAAAGGGGACGTTCTCATCTAGACATTATATGAAGTCAACCTACCAAGTTACAATGAAATCCCTTCATAAATATGACCTGTAGACTGTGCTAAAGGTTTTTGGGCTTTCGGCTCAGGCAGCCATCATGGCTGAATGATCGCAACCAATAGGGGACATTCTCATCTGGGCATCATCTGGAGTGATCCTACGAAGTTACAATGAAGTCCCTTCATAAATATGACCTGTAGACTGTGCTCAAGGTTTTCGGGCTTCGGGCCCCTGAAGCCGTCACAGTTGACCAATCACGACCAAAAGGGGATGTCATCATCTAGGCATTATATGGAGTCAACCTAACAGGTTTCAATGAAATCCTTCCATAAATATGACCTATACACTATGCTAAAGGTTTTGGGGTTTTGGGCTCGGGCAGCCATCAAGGCTGAATGATCACAACCAAAAGGGGACGTGCTCATCTAGACATTATTTGGAGTCATCCTACCAAGGTACAATGAAATCCCTTCATAAATATCACCTGTAGACTGTGCTGAAGGTTTTCGGGCTTTGGGCCCCTGTAGCCGACACAGTTGCCTAATGGTGTCCAAAAGGGGCTGTTGTCATCTAGACATTATATGAAGTCAACCTACCAAGTTACAATGAAATCCCTTCATAAATATGAACTGAAGACTGTGCTAAAGGTTTTCGGGTTTTCGGGCTTTGGGCTCGGGAAGCCATCATGGTTGAATGATTGCAACCAAAAGGGGACATTCTCATCTGGGCATCATCTGGAGTGATCCTACTAAGTTACAATGAAATCCCTTCATCAATATGACCTGTAGACTGTGCTCAAGATTTTCGGGCTTCGGGCACCTGTAGCCATCACAGATGACCAATCATGACCAAAAGGGGATGTCATCATTTAGGCATTATATGGAGTCAACCTAACAAGTTACACTGAAATCCTTCCATAAATATGACCTATAGACTATGCTAAAGGTCTTTGGGCTCAGGCATCATCTAGACATTATTTGGAGTCATCCTACCAAGCTACAATGAAAATCCCTTCATAATTATGACCTGTAGACTGTTCTAAAGGTTTTCAGGCTTCGGGCCCCTGTAGCCGTCACAGTTACCCAATCGTGTCCAAAAGGGGATGTTCTCATCTAGACATTATATGAATCAACCTACCAAGTTACAATGAAATCCCTTCATAAATATGACCTGTAGACTGTGCTCAAGGTTTTCAGGCTTTGGGCTCGGGCAGCCATCATGATTGCAACCAAAGGGGTCAATCTCATCTGGGCATCATCTGGAGTGATTCTACGAAGTTACACTGAAATCCCTTTATAAATATGACCTGTAGACTGTGCTCAAGGTTTTCGGGCTTCGGGCACCTGTAGCCATCACAGTTGACTAATCACGACCAAAAGGGGATGTCATCATCTAGGCATTATATGGAGTCAACCTAACAGGTTACAATGAAATCCTTCCATAAATATGACCTTTTGCCTATGCTAAAGGTTTTTGGGCTCGGGCACCCATCAAAGCTGAATGATCGCGATCAAAATGGGACGTTCTCATCTAGACATTATTTGGAGTCATCCTACCAAGTTACAATGAAATCTCTTCATAAATATGACCTGTAGACTGTGCTAAAGGTTTTCGGGCTTCGGGCCCCTGTAGCCGTCACAGTTGCCCAATCAGGACCAAAAGGGGACTTTCTCATCTAGACATTGTATGAAATCAACCCACCAAGTTACAATGAAATTCCTCAATAAATATGACCTGTAGACTGTGCTAAAGGTTTTTGGGTTTCGGGCTCGGGCAGTCGTCACGGTCAGCAGATCACGCCCAAATGGGGAAATTCTCATCTAGAGATCATAAGGAGTCATCCTACCAAGTTACAATGAAATCTCTCCATATTAAACATGACCTGCAGACTGTGCTAAAAGTTTTTGAGTTTCGGGCTCGGGCAGCCATCATGGTTGATCGATCATGCCCAAAAGGGGACGTTCTCATCTAGGCAATATACAGAGGCATCCTACCAAGTTACAATGAAGTTACAATGAAATCCCTTCATAAATACGACCTGTAGACTGTGCTAATGGTTTTGGGGTTTTGGGCTCGGGCAGCCATACCGGTTGCCCGATCGCGACCAAAAGGGGACGTTCTCATCTAGACATGACCCAAACCTGCATATGAAATTTTGTGACGATCAGACAAGAACTGCAGGGTGTAGCCCGTGCTAATGGAAAATGTGAACAGACTCACAGACTCACAGACTCACAGATTCACAGACTAACAGACTTCCGCACGCGTGATGGCAATAGCTTATTTTGACTATGTCAAGTTAAGCTAAAATTGAAATTACACATTATTACCCATTCCAGAAGGGAATTATATGCTTGGTGCACTTTGGTCAAATGGTAACTGCAAGTGGTGATGTTGGGGGATCATGGGAGGGGGCAGGCACTTGAAGAAAAGAAGGCAGTTAGGATATTCAAACCAATGATTTTTTAACATGGCATAAAGGGCATCAGCAAATTTTTAGCCCATGAACCACTGGGTGTATTGTTCCCTTGTACTTTTCCCTAACATTCATCCAAAGTCATGAGTATAATACATGTATGTCTGGCCTTAGTACATCCAATACAGGCATTTAATCTATTATATCTCGTTTGACAGAGCTCTTTGATTAGATTATCCAGAATACAGGAACATGACCAATTCCCTGTTAATTCAATACTCCTGTTAACTGAATAATTCTCACAGGAAAAGTGATTATTCAATTAACAGGGTTCCTCTGTATCAGAAAAAGACAATATTTGACTTCCCATCATCAGACCAACAAAAACTACTACTGTACCATAAAAAATTAACTTGTTTTAATAGCTCTTTAAATGCTGCTAGTGGATATTCCCACCAAGACATATACAGAACCACACTTATGTTTGAATGTGTTAATGATTACTGGACGAGAGCGTGTGGCGCAGGGATACCACGAGAGCCGGTAGGCTCGAGTGGTTATCCCAGTGCCACACGCTTGAGTCCAGTAATCGTTAACCCATTCAAACATAAGTGTGGTTCTGTATTTATTACACACCCATCCATGAAAAAGAATTCACTGTAATTAATCGCTAATTTAATTAAATAGTCGACAATTTGAATGGTTGAAAGAATTTTAGAGAGAAACGAGCAATTTTGTCAGAGAACCAGTCTTAAGTCTTTGACCTTGCCACCTGTAGAATAGCTGTTGATTCATTTTATTCGCAAAAAATGTCGATCCGAACACTCAAAACTCAAAAGATAGCGTTCAGCATATCAGACGTCACAAATTTGGAGGTCTGAAATGTGTTTTCAAAAGTGTGTGTGCAGGCATCATTATATCTGGAGGATGGGAAATGTACAAGGATTTTTATTTGAATACGATGCAAACTGGCTGCTCTGTTTAAATTTCGTGCTTTTTAAACTGAAACTAAAACAGAAGTTTGAACTCGACTTGACAATACATGCACTACTGCCACAAGGCTATCACATGTGGACATCGGTCATTTCTGTTCTGCACTGCAACAAAGTACACACTGGATGAGAAAAAACATTTTGCCGCAATAATTAACCTTCCGGGGGATTCATTCGATCGTTTAGAGTAACTGAGCCTGAGCTGAGGCAGTTTGAGATTCCATTCTGACTGAGTGAACTCCGCAGTCTTGGTAAGTTAGCACTTTATTTTTCAACATTATAAAGTTTCTGACTTGAAATTTAGCCTTCTTTTTATTTTACCTCAAGTCTTGATAACCTTTGTTTGAAATGGGCTGCACTTACAAATAAAAGCTTTAGGTTGTCCACATTTACTCCAGATATACAAAGAGAGAAATATATTGCATGATAACTGCAAGAAAATGTCATGTCTTGTCTCTTCGTACACCTTTTTTACAACCCCCCCCCCCCCCCCCCCCCCCAACCCATCTATAACCTGACAGTATTTTCTGAAACTCGAAAGCTCACGAAATCAGTATCCAACAGTCTGAGGCTGAAAGGGGGGGGGGGGGGGGGAGGGGGGAGGGGGGGAGGGAGTGTTGTTCTCACCAGTAAGCTCCAACTTATTTTGGTTGATAACATTTTCAAAGATTGATTAACGTTTACATTATTTTGTAGTATTTTGTACTAGTACTATACTTCACCAGTTTGTTATCTGAACGGTTCTGTCAATATTTTTTCTTGGTATCTGGTTAAATTTTTTTTTCTTTTATGAGTCTGCTCCAATATCCTGTCAGTCTTAAATTTGGAATTTGGTGTTCTGAATTTGCATTCTGATTCAGTAAGTAGTTTTAAAGAGGACTGATAGAATGTGGCAAAGTAAAATGATAGGCTTTTGGAGAACATTTTCTTGGGGATGGGGGCTGACCAATCAAACTGCCCTGAACTTTTGTTTCAAAATCAAAATGCAGGCCCTTGCCTCGAATTTGCCTATGAAAATGCTCTGCCCACTGCCCTGCTATTTGCCAAAATTATAAAAAATACCCCCTCCCTCTGAACAATCTGTTCTGAAAATACCAGTCCCTTTCAATGAAAACTGCAAAATTAGCTGCTTATTGGTGAAGGGGGTGAGAATGCTACAACCCCCTCCCCTCCTCATACACCCATGTAGCTAAGTCACATAGGTGACATTCGATTTAACTTTTGTTACTGACAATTAAAACAAAATAATATCCTTGTATAAAACAGAAATACTAGCAAAAATCCTAAATTAGTCATTTAAAAATACACATCAATCTGTGTGTGGAAAATATTGTCTCATATTGTCAATGTTTTAAATATTCTAATAATTATTTTTGAATTTCATGGAAGTCATCTCATAAAATTGACATTAGGCCTGTATTGCATTCATCAGAACACATGTATTTTACCACCCCTCGCCTCTTCGTGGTCTCATTCCCACCCTACTCGAGACTTTTCAGAATTTCAATAGTGGGTAGCTAGTAACATTTTTTAATTTCCTTAGTACAAACTCCAGAAAGTCATATTTTAGCAATACTATATCCCCTTAAAAAAGCCTTTCCCCCTGCCCCCACAAAAAAATAAAATAAAATAAACCTGTTGCCCCAACACCCACTAGCACATAAAAAAACATGGGTTCCACAAATGTAAACTACTAAGTTTTTCGTATAAAACTTCTTCCGAATTTATTTTCTTTATTCAGCTAGTGTGTGTGTGTGTGTGTGTGTGTGTGTGTGTGTGTGTGTGTGTGTGTGTGTGTGTGTGTGGGGGGGGGGGGGGGGGGGGGGGGTTTGTCTTACCAACTTGACGAGGTAACTAGACAAAAGAGTTTGCGTGTTTCGCCTTACCGAGGTACAAAAGACAAAAGAAACCCTTTACCTCGGTTGTTTTCCCAGAACTGTACCGGCAAAACGAGGTTGAAACCGTTAGTCCACACAAAGGACAGACAATGGGGTACCTCGGTATGTAGGGAAAACAAGACTCTGTGTGTGTATGTGTGTGTGTGTGTGTGTGTGTGTGTGTGTGTGGGGGGGGGGGGGGGAGGGGGGGAGGGGGGGTATGGAGGGAGTGGTCATCTATACCCTTATAAAAAAGTACCATGGTAAACCATGGTAAATCCCAAAATACCCTGGTAATACCATGGTATTACCAGGGTATTTTGGGATTTACCATGGTTTACCATGGTACTTTTTTATAAGGGTAGTAAGGGTGGAATTGGTGATAGTTAATTAGTAACTGCATGTACTAGCAGTCAAACATCTCCAGACGCTGTCGGCGTGTCACCGTCTTTTTTCCGCTTGATGCCATGGTAACCAGTTTTCAAGACTGATTTAGCCTTGCTTCCTGAGAACATGCTCTTCAAAGTATGTTTGCGTTGGCAAACGTGCTGCTTCATTGCCGAAGTGTGAATCGGATAGGATTACAGTTACACAGTAGGCCTCACGTCGACTCGTCGGCAGCACGCAGCGGTGAGGGCAACATTGTAACAAAGTTGAACTGTACTAGTGGTTGGCTGCAATATCGAACCCAACTGGACTTTTTGCCTAAAAATAATTAAGTTTTCCTCGATTTTCAATAACGAAAGCAAAGGCTGAGTTTCACTGTTCAATTTCTTGGCAGAGATCATGTGTCTTTCATGACTTTCAACAGTTTTCAGCATAGTTGTGCATCAAACATTTTGAAAGGAGAATCGGTAATTCCGACAGATAAATTTAGCTGATGGTTCTCATTGGTTATATTCCACTGAACGCTGCAAACTATAAGAACCAGTCTAACGAGAGAACTTGTGCACGCGAAGGGTACTTTTTAGTGGATCGCACTAGAGCTTTCTGGTTAAAATTACCGCATGCCCCTAAAATCCATGTGATCGTGACAAATACAGCTACGGGTGTGTAATAAAGCAATATTCTTGCCACCAGAATGGGGAAAATTCTACTTTGGTTAAATAAAATTCATCCCTGTGAAATGGATCAGTTATATTATTAATGATTTCTGGGCTTCATCTGCTCAAATTGGTCAAATATACACTAACCACTAAATTTTAGAGTTAATACCATGGCAAATCTAATTACCCAGAAATATTCTGGATATCCTACCAATGAGTTGATGATTTGCTGCTCTGTAGCACTCTGTTGATAAGGTTTTAACCTGCTAAGAGTTTTAAAAATATTTTCTCCCAAATCTGGTCACAGGTGCCATTTACATATTTATTGGGATTTAATGACCCTTTCGACAGCCAGGATCACCTAGTGTCGGACAGTTTTACAGGTGGTGGAAGCCAGAATACTCAAAGAGAACCACCAAGCAGTGGCGAGTAATGTCAGACTCCTCAATGTACCAACTTCGCACAGGCAGAGTTTGCTTTGGTTGAAGGCAAGTGCACCATCAACCTGCAGTACGCCTTAGTACACAGAGCCACCGTGCCCCCATGTGTGCAATCAGGATTCACTGCCTTGCCCAAGGACACAATGGAGGGGATGGAACAGTGAGCCTTTTGGTTTTAAGTCCAGTGGCGTAACCACTGAGCCACTACGCCCCCATAACGGGTGCCATGAAACAGCCATCACATGAGTTGATAAAAAATTCATGAACAATTAATTCAACAAATCATTGGTCAAAAAGTTGATTTATAGAGGAAAATTTGATTGACACCTCAGTTAACATAATAGTGTATCTGTCTAGGGTAATTCACAAAAATCATAATTCAAATATCATTTTCAAATTGTTGTATCAAAAACAGAGCTCATTTGAATGAGAAAGTCCAGGTTATTCCAATCAGATGTCGTAAGCTATGATTTTGAGGCAAAAATTGAAGACTTTTTAGGCCCCTACAAAGTAGATCTTGTTTCTCAGGCCATTTTTTGTAAAACTGCATGTGGGCAATATTCTTGGTTTGTTTTATCAACAGAATAGCATGGGTGGTGGTGTATATTGTCCCTTGAGTGCAAGAAGGCTTTGCTATGCTAAAAGCATTACAAAAGCCTTATTGCACTCAGGGGACAAATTTATCAATTTTATTAACTTAGGTAAAATATTAAACATAAACCTTTTAATTTTTATTTTTTTAAGTTTTCACTGGTTATAAAAAGAGAGCATGTAGTAGCCAAAAGGACCATGCAGGAGGGCCTGAGAAACAGATTTTTAACTTTTTTAGGCCTTAGTTAGTAATTCTTTTTTGCAAGTACAGTCTTCTAGTCAGGTTAGGTAATGGGTTAAAATATGGAGTTCATTTTTTCATCCATGTAATATCAGTAAAATTTGACCTTTCATTGATACAAAACATCAGAGCAGCTTGTTCACACCTTTTTTACTAGTCAACCTGACCACTGTAACTCTCTTTTGATAGCTTCTAAAAACTCCACACTTGAAAAGCTACAGCACAACGAAAATTGTGTGCCACATGGCATTATCCAGTCTAGAAAGTACTGCCACATTACACCGGCTCTTTTAGATCTCCATTGGCTTCCGATTTAGCATAGAATTCTATGTATCATTAAATGCATCAAAGGATCTGCACCAGCCCACCTTTCCAATTTGTTTTTCAGTCACATGCCACAGAGGTCTTGTTGGTCATCATATAAATTCAATCTGGTTTAGCCCTTTTCTAAATTAAATTCTGCTGGGGCTTGGTCATTTGCTATGAAATTGTCTTCTAATTCATCTAAAGGAAATGGATCGTCTGATATCATTAAAGTTGGGTATTAAAAAGAAAGGTAGCCTTTTCCATAAGGCATTTTGCAGTTTTTTTTACAGCCAAAGAGGATCATGTGTGCATATCCTGCTTTAAAATTATTATTATTATTGTTATGAGTATATCACACTGCAAACTCACACCACATTCCCGTACTCTTTGACAATATCGATTCCAGAACAGCTACAGTACAGCCGCCATAGACTGGTCGTAATCCATCGGTGGGAAGTGATGTCCACACATGCATTTACCAGGTACGGTAATAAAAAGTAAAAATCATCATCAGCAAAATTTTAATTAATGAAGTACCAGGTTGTACCCGGTGCTTCATTAACTAAATTTTTGATGATTATGCCTATAATTAGTGTTTGGAATCTAATATTATTACGTCCGTGGAAATATTGCCCACCCGAGGAAAGTGACCAGTCCATGACGGCCGTACTCTACAAACATACACATGCAGCCATGCCAAAGAGGATACGGATAAGCAATAGTGATGAGCTGCATAAACTTTGTACATTCTCCAATCTCCCACCCCAGCCACTACTGCAGAACAGATGCCAACATGGTTGCTAGATGCTGGTAGTGGCTTGACCCTGCCCTCCTCGACTCCTAAGTATCATACTGCAAAACCATACTTCATTCTGACATCAATTCCAGAAAAAAGAGAGCATGTGGTAGCCAAAAGGACCATGTGGGAGGGCCTGAGAAACAGATTTTTTACTTTTTTAGGCCTTAGTAATAAAAGAGAGCATGACGAACACACATGCAGTCATGCCAGAGTGGATATGGATAGGCAATAGCAACAAGTAGTATAAACTCTGCAAAATCATACTACACTATGACAACATCGACTCTAGAACAGCTACAAACATACACATGCAGTCACGCCAAAGTGGATATTTATTTATTGGGGTTTAAGGACAAATTTGGGGATAAAGTAAACAAGCACTGCTTCACTTCTTGGCGTTCCCATTGCAGTGGGGGGTTACTGATAGGCAATAGTTAAGAGCAGCAAGAACTTTGCAAAATCATACTAAACTCTGACAATATTGACTTGAGATTAGCTACAAACACACACATGCAGTCACACAAGAGTGGATACGGATAGGTAAAGATTTGTAATCACAGCATAAAACTCTAATCTTTTTTTTTTTTACAATAATATTTATTTATATTTATTTATTGGTGTTTAAGGTCACATACTTATGCACAATGGCTAATCGTGACAATTTTACAGGTGGAGGAAGCTGGAGTACCCGGAAAGAACCACCGTGCAACGATGAGCAGCTGTCAGCTCTCCAACATCGTAACTCTGAACCGCAGCACAGGCAGGGTTAGAATGGTTGAAGACATGCGCACCTGCGATATGCAGTACACCTTAGTACACCGTGCCCCCATGTAGGCAATCGGGGTTAAGTGCCATGCCCAAGGACACAACACAGGAGTGCAAATCAGTCGTTGAAATGGTCACCCATCCAACTACTAACCACGCTCGACGTTGCTTAACTTCGGTGATCTGACGAGAACCTGTTACCTTTTTTACTATAAAGCATTTTGTAATTTTGTACAGCCATAGAGGACCACATTTGGACCACATTTGGATTTTAGGCTATAAAATTATGATTAATGCTAGGATGTATCTCAGCATGAAGTTAGTTAAGAGTATGTTTACATATGTTAATGAAATGATCTTTGAAAGAGCTCTCTCATATCTTCCCAACAGTGTGTCTAGTCTTATGTTTTAAAATCAAATCACAGCACACTCTTTGGAAATAGGAGGAGCTGCCGCTAGCACATTCATGCCAATATATGTATCAAACCAACCTCCAGTTCCAAAAATCACTTGATGTCAGATGGGTTGTTACCCGTTGCTCCATCCATTGAAAATTTGAGGGTGATTCCATTGTTTTATGTCAAAGATTGATTGTTCATGCATGAGTGATTTTGACCTTTACACCGTACTGTATCGACATCACAAAAGTAACACAAAATAATCCATGGTAGTGAACATTCACCCCAGACAACTGGTTACTGGGTCCTTTTATACCAGTAAAGCAATACATGTTTACCACAATAAACAAACACTGCTTCACTTCCTGAGGTTCCCTTGTAGGTGTGGATAAATATAATATTACAAATTCACAAACAACACATGACCATACCTGAATATGAGCAACTCCTTTGGTCTGAGAGATTGCTGTCTCTATGGTTTTCACACATGACCCACAGGTCATCCCCTCAACTTCCAAAATTGCTGTTTTTTCCATTTTTGATTCATCTATTCCATTAATATCCTTCTCATGTAAGTCTGTTTCATTTTCTAGACATTCATCCTTTGGAAGATTACACTAAAATAAAAATATAGAATTCTGTAATTTTTAGCTCAACTTTGGCGAAGCCAAATTTGAGCTTATGCCATGGCCAGTCGTCCGTCTGTCCGTCAACAATTCAATACGGCCCGGGCTAGAGGCCGTGTTTATGAACCGATCTTTACGAAACTTCTTGGGTACCTTTGTTATGACCGTGGGAAGAGAACGAGTGTTTTTGGGTTCGGACCGAAATTCAAGATGGCAGCCAGCCACCCTTTTGTACCGACGATGCAGAAATCTGTTTTTGCACAGAACTTCCATATGAAAGTGCTGATTTTAATAATTTTTTGTATGAATGTTTAGTACCATGGGACACATCACATATTATACAGGTTTTTTTCTTGTACGTAAATTATGCAAATTAGACTAACTTTGATGTATTTAGTGTTACTTTCAGCACTGTCAGTGCAAATGCCAATACGGCTCGGGCTAGAGGCCGCATTTATGAACCGATCTTTACGAAACTTCTTGGGTACCTTTGGTATCACCGTTGGACGAGAACAAGTGTTTTTGGGTGCAGTCTGAAATTCAAGATGGCCACTGGCAGCCATTTTGTTCAAAATTAGAGGCAATCAGATTTTTGCGCAGAACTTCCACATGAAAGCTCTGATTTGAATAATTTTTTGTGTGAATGTTTAGTACCATGGGATACATTACATATAATACGTTTTTTTTTCTCGTGCAGAAATTATGCAAATTAGATGAACTTTTGATTTTTTCAGTGCTACTTACACACAGTAAGTACACATGTCAATACAGCTCGGGCTAGAAGCTGTATTTATCAACCGATCTTCACGAAACGTCTTGGGTACCTCTGCTATCACCTTCGGACGAGAACGAGTGTTTCTGAGTGCGGTCCAAAATTCAAGATGGCTGCCAGTGGCCATTTTGTACCGAAATTAGGTCTAATCAGTTTTTTGTACACAACTTCTATACGGCTCAGGCTAGAGGCCATATTTATGAACCAATCTTATGAAACGTCTTGGGTACCTTTGTTATCACCGTGGGATGAGAACGGGTGTTTTGGGGTGTGGTCCGAAATTCAAGATGGCCACCAGCAGCCATTTTGTACCAAAATTAGTGCAATCAGTCTTTTGTACAGAGCTTTTGTATGAAAGTTCTGATTTGAATAATTTTTTGTATGAATGTTTAGTAAAATGGAATACATCACATACAGTAAGAGTTTTTTTTCTCGTGCAGAAATTATGCAAATTAGATGAATTTTGATTTATTTAGTGCTACTTATAAACTGTAAGTGCACATATCAATACGACTTGGGTAAGAGACTGTATTTATCAACCGATCGTCACGAAACTTCTTGGGTACCTTTGTTATCACCTTGGGACGAGAACGAGTGTTTCCGAGTGTGGTCCAAAATTCAAGATGGCAGCCAGTGGCCATTTTGTACCGAAATTAGGTCTAATCAGTGAAGATTTTCAACACTAATTTGTTTTATAATTTTTATAACAGTCCATTTCAATTTGTTACAAAAAGATTTTCAACACAAATTTATTTTTATTCCTATCTGTCACATTTCAGGTATGTATGAAATTGTTTATTCAGCAATAATCCTAATCTTTTCAAAGGGGTCTTATAAAAACATATAAATCTTTAATGAGTTATGTAACTGAATAGCAACTGAAACGCAATTTAGAGCTTTTAATACTTTTAATTATGTTAGTATAACCACAATGGATTTTCCAATTCCAGAACAGGTAAAAAGTTTTTGTCATCGTTTCAGTCTTCAAAGGGGTGGTCTCTCAAGACAGGTCTATTATGGCATAAAAATACAAGTTGGTACCAGGTCACAGTGGTCTCTCAAGACAGGTGGTCTCCCATAGCAGGTCCATTATAGAGTAAAACCAATCGGTGCCTGGTATATGTGGTCTCTCAAGACAGGTGGTCTCTCAAGACAGTGGTCTCTCAAGACAGGTTTTACTTCATCAAAACCAACACATTCGCACCTCTGAACTCAGAGTGCGAGCATCCTAATTATAACCTTAATTCTGGAAACACTGGAACTACCAGCGCGATTGAAGAGAACGATAGCAGCTCTGGGCATCTCTTGCCCTATCACCTGGACTATCCAGGCGATAGGCAAGAGCGTTCATCTGAACCTTGAATTCAAGGTTGAAGAAAAGAAAGAATTACCACCGTCCTCAGGGAGAGGTAGTACCTTTGTTGAGAGGACCTCCTCTCGCACTGGTCCTCACCCGAGAAGGCTTGGAGGCCCTGAGAAGAGGAAGAAGAGCCCATCCACCAGGCGTCGCGATGCCTGGCGGTTGGAAACATTCCTGAAAAGGAAGAAGGAAGAGAAGGCGGAAGAGAAGACAGAGGAGGCCACTACCATTCCCCACCCTCCAACTCCTGTGACTCCCATCCACGCCCCAGCTGCCTCTCCTTTGAGGGACAACCTGGAGGATGGCAGCGAGGCAGAGGCGGAAATGGAAACTGGCTCTCTGAAGTCTCCTACTCCAGTCTCTCCCCTCCATCCGGATCAGGAACGGAAAATGATACAGGATATACTTGACATAACGGCAGTAGTAAATAGCATGTGGAAAGAAGCAGAAATATCCTAAAGGAATCAGCTGACAACAACAGCAGAACGATGGCACTCCTGGAACAGTGCACCAGCCACAGCACAGCACTCCTGAAGCAGCCAGGACTCGACCATTCCATCCTAGTCAGTCCTCTAAAAACATCAACAGCCCGACTACACCAACAACCACTACAGTCTCTCCATCACAGCCATCTCCACCCAAAAAGAGAAACAAGCGACATAAATGCCGATAAACTGTCACAAGGGTCGAAAGGGGCTTGCTTTCCATACCATCCCTGCGCACCTTTGGCGCGCGCGAAACCATTTCATTCAATTTGGTAGGCAGGAATAATAAGAAAGGAAATTTACTATAAAATTTAAATTTCTTATCAACCTACCTCACAATTGTTTACTACAGGCTGAACAGACAATAGGATGGAGGGAATCACATAACCAACCCCCACATAACCAAATTGCACTGGAACCGTGGACAGAGGAAACGGTCCCTAGGCCTATCAAACCATAGCATCACAATCATTAGTAAAAAACAATGAGAGATGAGGCGTACGGTTCTGTGCGACACCCAGACAGAAAGGACAGTAACAGCCAACAGCGGGAACTGACCTTGTAAGAAGCCTAATGGCTCCTGCAACTGATGCAGATAGAAGGTGGAGCAAGTAGAAGCATTTTTCCAGTAGGCTACCTGCATAACATCCGATAACTTGACGGAGTTAACTTAAGCCCAAGAGGTAGACAATGCACGCACCGTGTGGGCAGAAATACGATTGGTAAAACAATCATCAGTCGCTAGACAAGCATAAGCCACGGGAATAGCAAGACAAATCCATCAAGAAAATTGATTGAGGAAAGATCGTCTGTCGACCAGGAATAAGAGACAGAAAAAATCGTTTCCTGCCTTTCCTAATGAACTGCGTCCGATTGAGATAAATGCGAATTGCACGAACCGGACAGAGCAAAGGGCGATTACCCTCAGCAGAAGGAAGAGCCCTGATACAGATAGGAGGTGGAGTCGTTTCTGGTATCTGCTTCTTGGCCTGAAAAGAGCAATCAGTGGTAAACGTAACAATGCTGGGAGAGCTCCTGAAAAAGGCCGGATTAACCAAGAGGGCGTGGAGCTCACTAATCCGTCTGGCTGAGGCAAAAGCCATCAGAAAAGCTGTCTTGTATGTGAGAATATTCCCCATATTACCCTATGTTAAACTTCGGGCTCCTGTAGGGAGGCCAAATATGAACCAATGAGCTTTATTTCAACAAACTTTTATCTGACCCCCCTATGAATGCTGCATACCAAATATCAAAAGATTCTGATGATTGTTTCTGGAAAAAAGATTATTAAAAATTTTTGCAAATATGCTGACTCAGCATTTTTTCGATGCCCATTACAGAACACCCTAACATAACCGGTGGCAATTTTTTTTTACCATTCAATTCTACTGGTCCTAAGGATACTTCATACCAAATAACAGCGTAACATACCAAATATGTGCTTTTGAAAATATTTCTATTTTTAGCTCCCAGGGTTCCCATGGGGATGCTGGAATTTTTTTTTGCATGGGTCAAGTACTTATGACCCAATAATACCACAAACCAAATTTGGTTCATACCGGACCATCAGTTCAGAAAATATAAATTTTGGGCAGGGCCAAAAATCTTACCCCTCCTATTACAAAGCCAAATATTACTTCACGAACTTTGTTTGAACAAACTTGATTCTACACCTCATATGGAAGCTTCATAGCAAATATCAAGTCATTGTACACACTGGTTCTTGAGAAGAAGATTTTTAAAATATTTTGGAGCATTTTCTCCCACTCCCTCCCTATGGGGCTGGGCATGTTGAGTTGAACAAAAATGAAATGCCCCTTTGGGACCATCACTCACACAAACTTTCACTTGAATTGGCCCAGTGGCTTTGGAGGAGAAGACCAAAACATGGTGTTGACAGACGACAGACAACGGACGACGGAATGAGAACGATGAGATTAGCTCAGCTTGACTTTGTCAAGATGAGCTAAAAATTCACACCCCTTTAGTGAGCCCCAATATTGATCGAGGGACTCAATTTGAACAAACTTGAATCAGACCCATACCAAGATGCTGTGTACCAAATATCAAAACATCCTGCACATTGGTTCTGGAGAAGATTTTAAAATTTAGGTCCCCATAGTGTGCCCCAAAATTGATCAAGGGACTCCATTTGAACAAACTTGAATCAGACCCATACCAAGATGCTGTATACCAAATATCAAAAGATCCTGCCCACTGGTTCTGGAGAAGAAGATTTTTCCTTAAATTGCACTAAGGAAAAATTCATGCCCCTATAGGGAGCCCCAATATTGAACAAGGGACTCGATTTGAACAAACTTGAATCAGACCCATACCAAGATGCTGCATACCAAATATCAAAAGATTCTGCCTATTGGTTCTGGAGAAGAAGATTTTTAAAGAATTTTTCTTAAATTGCACTAAGTAAAAATTCACGCCCCCATAGTGAGCCCCAATATTGGTTGAGGGACTCGATTTGAACAAACTTGAATCAGACCCATACCAAGATGCTGCATACAAAGTATCAAAAGATTCTGCCCACTGGTTCTGGAGAAGATTTTTTAATAATTTTTCTATTATTCATACGGTGCTATCAGAGTTATGCCCCATACAGAGCCCCCAAGGGACGTGGCCATTTCATTTGAACAAACATGAATTGCCATATAGTAATGAACATCCAACTGAAGTTTCGTGAAAATCGGACAAGTGGTTTCAGAGGAGAAGTCGTTTGAAAAATGTTCACGACGACGGATGGCAATTGATAAGTTGAGCTCCCTTCGGTGAGCTAAAAACATTATTTGTCAAAAGATGTCACCATTGAAATGTGGGTGGGTCACCTTTGGTTTTGTTGAATTTGGGGTGGGGAACAAATTTGAAAAAATATATAATAAAATAACAAATTTTGATATTGTTAATGTGACTGTTATAATAAATATGAATCACCATTCAAATGTTATTGTTTGCCTTCATCAGGTTACCACTTATTTATTTATTTATTTATTTATTTATTTATTTATTCATTTATTTATTTATTTATTGGTGTTTAAGGTCACATACTTATGCACAAGGGCTAATCATGACTGTGACAGTTCTATGGGTTGAGGAAGCTTGTGTACCCGAGAACCACCAAGCAACGACGAGCAGCTGCCAGCTCCCCAACATCGTAACTCCGCACTGCAGCACAGGCAGGGTTAGATTGGTTGAAGACATGCATACCATCGACGTGCAGTACGCCTTGGTACACGGCATCATCGTGCCCCCATGTGGACAATCGGGGCTAAGTGCCTTGCCCAAGGACACAACGTGGAAACCACTTATTAGAATGAGCTCAACAAGCTCGTTCCATTTAGGCATCACAAAATATGGTTTTATTGAAGTTTTTTTCAAAAAATAATTTTCTTTTAAAACTGCTCTGTTGTAAATTTCACATACAGGGGTGGAGTCGAACAATTTGTTAGGTAAAGTTTAAACCAGTGAAACAAAATTTTCCAGAATAGTAAATTTGTACTACCTTACCTACCAGCGCCCCATGAGGATGTTTTATACTCTATGCATGTGCTTCATTCATATCAGCAAGAAATGAACTTTTGGTACACTTTTGTTCTGTCACAATTGTAAATATATGTTCTGTTACATTTTTATTGGACAGTGCCTACAGGCATTCGTTACAAAACAACAGAATCTGATGGAATGACAGATGTTTACGTTGACAGCATGTTATCCAACAAAAATACACAAGTTATGAATCACCAATTAATTAACCCTAAAGTCCCCACACAAGCACAAACAGCCCATTTTTATATTTCTCTGAGAAGTTGCCCCAAGTGTATTCTTCCTTGAGAACTCGACTGGTAGGATACATTTATCTTGAAAGTGTATTTATATCATTGTTGGCCGCTGTACAGGTGGCTAACAATATTGTAGAAACACTAAATCATCCGCAGTTGTGTACAGAACAGTTGTCGTTGACTGGTCATAATCCCCACATGAGCAGTAATGTCCATGCAAGCGTTTACCAGGTAATAAAAATCATTATCAGAAAATTTTAATTAATGAAACACTGGGTGGTACCTGGTGCTTCATGAAGTAAATTTTTGATGATTATTCCTATAATTATGGTGTTTGAAATCTAATATATTGTGTCCATGGAAATACTGCCCACCCAGGGAAAGTGACCAGTCCATGGTAGCCGTACTGTACATGTTTATATGATAGTTATAACTGGGGAGCACTGGTGATGTAAGACCAGTTCTCATTAGATCACCAAAGTAAAGCAACGTCAAGCCTAGTTAATCCTTGAATGGGTGACCACCGAGCGATTGATTTGGGTGGCTGGTATGCAATCAGCGAAGTTTGAGTGTGTGACTCTGCGACGCTGAATCTTGCGCCAACTGTGGACACTGGGAATGCTCACCAGCACTACACAATCCTCACCATACCAAGGTGTAAAATAGGGGCCTGTTGAGGCGCTTGCCTTGCATGCCCATCTGTGGAGCACCGGCAGTACGCTCCGTTGAACTGAGAATGTCATGGAATGATGTACACCTATGATACGGGCTAATAATGTAAGTCAGAGAGCACTGTGGTGGATTCTAGATGTTAACATTGCATTATTATTATTATTATTATTATTATTATTAAAATTAATCTGAGGAAGTAAGGGTTAATTCAACATTGAAACAACTGAATACAAGTATAATATTTGCAGGTCATTCTGTTCTACTTTCATAACTGAAAATTGTTTGTTTGATTGTTTGTTTATTGAGAGTAAAGGTAACTTTCAGCACAAACACCTACATTATTCCTGCACTGCAAGAGAGATTAGGCACCACAAAGTACATGTTCTGTTTCTCAGGCCATTTTTTGTAAAATTGCATACAAGCGGGCATTTTTTTATTTCATTTTTTGTTCACCTGACTGCAAGTCAGTGGGAGCTATTGCCATCTCTTGGCGTCAGTTGTACTCCATTAACTTTTGAAATTTGTCTTCTCCAAAATCACTGGGCCAAATTCAAACATATAATACACATACTATCTTTGGATTATTCCCTTTCTATTTTGTTCAAATGAAGCAGCTGCCATCTTTGGGCTATGGTTAACGCCTAAAAATCTTTTTTTCATGAACCACCAGAGAGAATGCCTTGATATTTGGTATGGAACATCCTTACCTTGGAGGGGAGAGAGAACCACAGGAGTTAAAAACAAACAAACAAGCATACCAAGTTTCAAAGCAATCTGATCATAAATGCAACCTGTGAGGTGTGCCAAAGGAAATTGTGGACGGACGGACGGACGGACGGACGGACGGACGGACGGACGGACAGACGGACGTACATATGTACATATGCCCGGACGTACATACGTAAGTACGCCGACGGACGAGAAGTGATGGCAATAGCTCAGCTTGACTTTGTCAAGTTGAGCTAATAAAAAATGTTAGAAGACACATTGTATTTGCAAAAAAAAACCCACCCACAGAAAATCGAAACCTAATTTATACTGCAAGAAGAGCATCGGGTACAAACAAATATAAAAAATTAAAACATTCAAGTTCAACCTTCAATTTCTATATATATGTTTCTGATCTAATGATATTGATAAGTCTCAAAGGGCAACAATACATAGTTTTATCAAGTTGAGAAATATTAATAATGTTTTGTTAAACAGAATGTCCTCTCCGCAATTCCTTCTCAAGAGAGCTTTTGTGAGCCTAAATGCATTTTAGTTATACAGTGATGGCATAAAATTTAGAAAAGTAACTTGCATGCATCTAAACTTTCAATTAATCATAACAGAAACTGAGCATCCTTCAATAAATTTGACTAATATTGTATAAAATCCCTCATGTGAATCCATACACCAGCTCAAAATATTTATCACAATCCTTTTAGCCCTGGGTCATATATACAATATATTTTCCTCTGTAAGATGACAAATGAGAAATCAACTTTTGGAGGTATTACATTCATTGATATCCAAGGAAAATTCTACAATATAAAGTTGTTAAAAAAATGTCCTCTCCGAAATTAAATGTCAAAAGTTTGATGCCTTTTCCATTCAGTGTGCTTTATCCAAAACACAACCAGACCTAAGAAAATTTTGTTCAACATTGATAATGCTTCTCATAGTTCAAGTGCACACCACTTTCATGGTATAAAGGCTTTCATTTTATTATTAATAATTTCACCTGGTTTCCTAAATTGCATGATATTTTCAGAGAAAAATCCATTTTTTTCAGGAAATTTTTTTAAACCAGAAACAAAAAAGACTTTGTTTGACAAAATAGACCTGTAATAAAGGTTTTCATCATATTTTTCACAATCTTACATTTATTTGGTAAAATTTGTACAGTCTTTACATGATGTGGGTTTTTTTCAGCATTTTTTCAATCTTGAAGAGAGAAAAAAAAATCAGAAAATCTGGGAGACACCGAAAGATTATTTTTTGAAGCTTACACGTGTTAACTATAAAAATAAAATAGTTTGAGAAGTGTAGATGGAAGATGAATTTTTCCCCCGATGAAAGGTAGTATGCTCTTAATGTGAAAGAGTCCACTAACAGAAATGGTAGACAACGATTTATAAACAAAGGGCATTTACATACACAACTGAATGACATACCTCACTTTTCAACTCCATCCTTTTCAACAAAGGTTTCCTTTTAAAATAATTTGCATGTACAAAGCATATAAAACTCGGTTATTGTGTCATGAACAGACAATTGATAAAATTATTCTTGTCACACCTCTTTTCAAGTAATTTATCAAATAATTTCAAGGAAAGGTAGGTACAAAAACTAATCTTAGAAAAAAATACAATCCTGTTCTGATGATCCCACTGTCACTACTTTATCATCTACTCTGTGGAAAGACTGATCAGCATGTTATACATTACGCACTGATCTATTTTTATCATTAACTCTTAACCCGCTGAATATTTCCAAAGTATTTTTCATCAAATCTAGTCATGGCTGCTGCAGTCAACCCATTCTGTACACATCAGTCAGTGTGACACACAAAAATTGGAATTAAAAATTTTAGTTTTTAAATTTTGGCTTTCAAAATAGAGCTCATGACCCCTCCCTCACAGGAACAGGCTCATCAAGCTTGCCCCAATGAGGAGTAATACAGTACAGTGCAGTTCACATAATTGGATATCTCTTAATTGAATAACCCTATTAACTGGTAGAGTGCTGAATTATTTTTGGTCATCAAAATTTGTTCACATACGTTTGCCTATTTACAATTTATGGGAGAGTGCCAATAGGCACTCTCCCATAAATTGTAACAAGGCAAATCGTAACAGACTAAATAATTTCACTTCCAAGGTGGTATGAACAACATCCACAAAATATGAAGCCCTTAAGTGCTGGTACTGACACTTCAGAGTAAAGCCCAAATATGGGCTCCCCGCACTCTACCAGTTAACTGAATATGATTTCCAAACACAAAACCCATTTACCATATCTTCAGTACAAAATTTACCTGGAAAAGTGTACTCCATAAGAGGAGTAACACAGAACATTGCTGTCCACTTAATTGAATATCGCTTAATTGAATAACCCTGTTAAATGAATATGATTTCCAAACACAAAACCGTTAACAATTCATTAGCACAAATTTGACCTGGTAAAATAGCATGTAGGTTAAAGAGCAAACACATGTTTATTGAATTTAAAAAATCTTGTATTACATGTATGTCGAGAAATTACCCTGACAGTCACAGAATTCACCTGTTTACAGACCTGTGGACTCAGTACATCCACCAGGGCCGGCGGAAGCAGCAAAGGGCAAGGGGGGCGAAACTTTCTGATGAGGGCAAGTGCAAGTATATCACCTAGAAATTGGGAGGGGACGCCTTTGATGCCAAAGGCATCTGCACAGAGTGTCGAAGGCACGAGGTATTAGAGGGGGCGGAGGGGTGGTCCACCCAGGAAATTTTTTTAATGGAGCTCTCAAATTGTGCATTTTGGTGGCCTTTGGCCTGAAATTCCTCTTGTATTTTATAATAGAAAAAAAAGGGTTTTTTTACGGTCGGAGGCCGGACCCTGGGGCAGTTGCCCTGTTTACCTACCCCCTCTCGGTGCTATTATAAGTCTCGGATTATCTAGTGCCATATGCTTCGAACCAGTTTTGTTGTCGACAAACACGGCTTTTGGCCATCTCACTAATAAAACAGTCAGGCTGAGCAGGTAGGCAAAATTTGCTGATACATAGGCCTACTATCCCTTGAATGCCATGCCCATGGGCAATTAATGTATACATATACATCCATGCAGGAGAATTGGTTATTCAAAGATACAGCTGAATAATAGGCTGATCAGTATGATTCTGTTTTTTTTCTGATGATTGATCAATAACAATGCTAATATTTTATTTTCGGACACTTTCGCCCCCGCTGGCCCCCGTGGGCGAGGGCAGCGGGGGCGACCGCCTCCGTCGCCCCCCTTGTTCCGCCGGCCCTGACATCCACTATCGTCATTTAATCCATTCTATCTAGATAGAATAGAAAAAATGCTCAATTTCTCTCTGGAATACGGAAAAGTGACCAAATCCCTGTTAATTGAATAATTATCTTTGGTAAAGAGGTAATTCAGTTAACAGGGATCTACTGTACTGTTATCACAAATCTGGGCTCTTTCTTGATCAGATCATGATCTGGTCACAACACACTATTTACACAAGCGATTCAAGATTCCATAAATGAAATACATTTGTATTACTGAATCAAGAAAAACAACTGGAAAAAAGCATCTGAGATTCCCTGTTCTCACACTTCGTTTTTTGACAAGTGATGAGAGTTCTTCAGTGTTGGGAAGTGAGGGGAAAGTGGATATTGACTTTCAATCAGATCACACCCCGGTGCTGATATGCCCCAAAATCTGCGTAGGTTTTTGAAATTAATACCCTAACAAATAAGTGGGAGGAAAGTGGATACTGACTTTCGATCAGATCGCACCCTACTCACAATAGGGCCAAAAATCTGTGTCTGCTTTTGAAATCAATACCCTTACAAATAAGTGGACATTAATTTTCAATCAGATTGCAACTCTAGTCAAGATACGGAAAAAATTCTGTGTCAGCTTTTGAAATCAAAGTTCTGAAGGCTGTGTTTTTGAAGCAGAAAAATTGAAGATTGATTTTTTTTAAGGTAAAATTTGCAAGTGCGTTGTTTCTCGTTAGGTAAAAGTTTGTTAGCATATAAGCCTATATGTATAGGTTTAGAGATTATACCAGGAACGATCTAAGTATGGTCAAGACAAGTTTCGACTCTTGTGGTCTCCTCAGTGGACTTTTTTTATGTTAGTTATTAAAGCACAGCTTATTTATACTTTTCTGAGGCGGGACTATGAGAGCCTCTCTACCCAGGCTGGGCTTAACTGCTTGAAGTGCAAAATTAATTTTTAAAGGTGATTTGAAACATGGGTATTTTTTCAAAGATACAATGTTACCAGAAAAAACTAGCATTAGTTTAGCTAAGCATTTTGTTCATAACTGTTTGGTTACAATTTATTGGATAGTGCCAATAGCACTCTCCAATAAATTGCAACCAATTAATTTTATATAAGAATTTTTTCTTCTACTGCTATGCGGACATCAAGCTAATGCAAAAAGTGTAAAGCTACTAAAGTGGCTTCCAGCACTTTTCAATAGGGCCAAGATAGTGGCTTCTAGCACTCAATCAGCTAAGACCTCTCAATGGTATTGCTCTTTTCGGCATTTTAACCTGTCATAGCTTGTTATCAACGTTATATATGAAAGGGGGGTGGGGTGGGGAAGGGGTGATTATATCACCCGCTCAATACTGGAGTTGTAATCGAAGTAGAACTATGTTCGGCTCTCTGTCCTACTTTAGTGTGTGTCAAGAATGGGATACCATGGGTGCCTTTTGGCACAGACTTTCGAATTTTGTTAGTTCGAAGCCTTTGACACCCAAAGAATAGAAAGACAAAAAAAGCTTTTTCACCACTACGCTCAACTTATACACTTACAAATAAACAAATGTTTATGCCCATTTAATTCCTTGTATGCCACTGGTAAATAATCCTATCCAGGACAAGATTTCTCTTGCCCATGAAATAAGAATAATTTTGGCACATTTAATCAAATTTTACTCCTGTAAACTGAATGGGTTTTGTTACCAATGATTTCTTGAGTAAAATTTAAATGAATTTTTCATCACATCAAGTCACAGCTGCTGTGAAGCAGCCATGACTAGATTTGATTAAAATCTTAAAAATAGAGCGGTTTAAGAGATATACATGTATCAGTGTTTGAGGTTAATTCAGCATCTATAGGTATAACACAACCACCTAACAAGTCTAAAGTCAAGTTCACAATTTTGGAAAGAGAATGCATTTGACAATACTAAAACACTCTGAAAATCGACAGTAAAGATTTACAACCCATTAAATTCTTTTACTTGTCAAGATAAGCATTGTAAGAAGAACTGGAGTTAACCAACAGAATAAGTACCTACAAATGAAAGTGTCAATGACACGGCAGCTCAACTTGTCCAAGAAGGGACTGAACTAAACAAAAAGGTCCAGTAATGCCATGGCACTCACTAAAGTTTCTACAGAAAAGACATCACACCAAAGCAACAAATGAAATCTGAAAAAAATTGGGTAAGGGATGGGACCTGTTGAGTTTACTAATGGAATTGCTGACAATTTATGTCAAATCCAAGAGGGCCGGTGGCGGCTATATTTTTCAACGGAATGAAGAAAAATTGAATAACTCCCATCTGGACATCATACCAAAGTTACATATAAAATTTGAAAAAGATCAGGTGAAAGGTGCGGCCTGTAGGGTCTGCTAATGGAATTGTTGACAATTTATATGCCAAATCCAACATGGTCACATGAAATTTGAAAAAGATTGGGTGAGAGATGAGGCTGAAAAAGAATGGGTGAGAGATGCCGCCTACAAGGTGTGCTAATGGAATTGTTGACAATTCAAATGCCAATCCAAGATGGCTGTTGGCAGCCATATTTTTGAATGAAATTCAGAAAACTTTTGATAGCACTCATCTAGACATCACACCAAAGCTATATATGAAATTCAAAAAGATCAGGTGAGAGATGCGACCTGTAGGGTGTGCAAATGGAATTGTTGAAAATTTATATCTGAATCCAAGATGGCTGCTAATGGCCATGTTTTTCAAGAAAATTCAGAAATATTCGGTAGCTCCCATCTAGACATCAAACTAAAGCTACATACGGAATTTTAAAAAGACCGAGTGAGAGATGCAGCCTGTAGGGTGTGCAAAAAGAATTGTTGACAATTTATATGCCAAACCTAAGATGACCACTGGCGGCCTTGTTTTTCAATGAAATTTGGAAAAATATGATAGTTCCCATCTAGACATTGCCCCAAAGTCACATATTAAATCTAGGACTGATCGGGTGAAAGCCATGGCCTGTAGGGTGTGCTACAGGAATTGTTGGACAATTTATATCCAAATCCAAGATGGCAGCCATGTTTTTCAAAAAATTCAGAAAAATTCAATAGCTCCCATCTAGACATCACACCAAAGTTACAAAAGAAATTTGAAAAAGATTGGGTGAGAGATGCGGCCTGTAGGGTGTGCTGAAGGAATTGTTGGACAATTTATATCCAATTCCAAGATGGTCACTGGCAGCCATGTTTTTTAACAAAACTCAGAAAAATTCAATAGCTCCCATCTACACAACACACCAAATCTACATATGAAATTTGAAAAAGATTGGGTGAGAGATGAAGCCTGTAGGGTGTGCTAATGGAATTGTTGACAACTTATATGCCAAACCTAAGATGGCCACTGGCGGTCATGTTTTTTAACGAAATTCGGAAAAAATTGATAGCTCCCATGTAGGCATTGCCTCAAAGCTAGATATGAAATTTGGCACTAATCGGGTGAGAGCTGCAACCTGTAGGGTGTGCTGAAGGAATTGTTGGACAATTTATATCCAATTCCAAGATGGCCACTGGCAGCCATGTTTTTTAACAAACTCAGAAAAATCCAATAGCTCCCATCTGGACATGACACCAAACCTACATATGAAATTTGAAAAAGATTGGGTGAGAGATGCAGCCTGTAGGGTGTGCTAATGGAATTGCTGACAATTTATATGCCAAACCTAAGACACATCATGACCACTAAACAAGTCTAATGTCAATTTCACAGCTGTTGGAAAGAGAATGCATTTGTGTTGGGGATACTAGATATGAAATTTGGCACTAATCGGGTGAGAGCTGCAACCTGTAGGGTGTGCTGAAGGAATTGTTGGACAATTTATATCCAATTCCAAGATGGCCACTGGCAGACATGTTTTTTAACAAACTCAGAAAAATCCAATAGCTCCCATCTGGACATCACACCAAACCTACATATGAAATTTGAAAAAGATTGGGTGAGAGATGCAGCCTGTAGGGTGTGCTAATGGAATTGCTGACAGTTTATATGCCAAACCTAAGACACATCATGACCACTAAACAAGTCTAATGTCAATTTCACAGCTGTTGGAAAGAGAATGCATTTGTGTTGGGGATATTGCCTTTTTCGGCATTCATTCAAATTAAAAAGATTAATATCTGTTATTTTCATATTTCTATATTTTCGCTCTCTGCAAAACAATCATGACATTTTTGTTTCCAACCAAAACATGTGTGTCTCGCCAAAATACATCTTTCTTTTTAACAAAAGAGTTCAAATTTAAAGTTCATGAAAAAAGAGAAAGGAGTTAGCTTCCCTTCATCCATCACAAGGAAACTTTCCCTTGGCTTATCCAACCCAACAAAAAACATTTGACAATACTAAAACACCCCGAAAATCGACAGTAAAGATTTCCAACCCAGTAAATAAGGGGCTGAGAATTTTAATGATTAGCCACATTTATGGGAACGAACCGAGTCTCAAAATAATTTTCCTCGTAACTTCGAGTATTCAGCAGGTTACTCGACATATGTGCAGTTTATTTCGATCACAAAGCCCTGCGCTATTCGCGAACTGCACAAACCTAACGCGTACTTCCGGTCAACTTTTCCACATGTTCTCAAGCGCACGGATACCGGAGGGGATCATATTTCTATCAAATAATTAGTGCCTTCTGCAACTTTCTTTGTTTTTGGTCTATAATTGGTAACACCCGCGGATGCGGTCAGCCAAATCACTGTAATATATATTGTCCAGCGCCAGCTACACCGCTCTTCAAGTCTTTCAACAGTTCAGTTTACGCAAGAAAAATTTGCCCTCCGCCATCCCCATCATCCACCAAGTTTCCTTATCTTGTCTTAATTTGTTTTATATATGGCGGATCATCGCCTACCTTTGCTCTACCTACGCTTTGTTTAGATTTATGTATCATATTAATCGGGCACACTGCTCATTATCATAACGAAAAAACAATTTGTATCATTATTTTTCCTAGTTATCAAATAAAAATGTCAGTGTGTCGAATTTCGCAAACAGTGTTCGTACTCCATCTTTTAGCATGTTCCTCAGTAGAGCAAACTAGCTCGTTTCTGGTGTCATCCCTTTCTCGCTGTCGCAGGGTCCGTTCCCATAAATACTTATACTTGTCAAGATAAACATCATAAGAAGAACCAGAGTACCAACAGAAATAAGCACCTGTAAAAAAGGTTCTGTCATTCTTTATAATACAGTGGAAACCAGTTAATTGGATGGCCACTTTATCCTTGAAAGATATTCAATTAACAGGAAAATCCAATTCTCCAGTTTGGTGATAAATTGAGCATTTACTCTATTTCCTCTTGGTTGACAGAGCTCAAACAGATCTGTCTGTCAAGATATACAAAGTAACATATATATATATATACACATGTACTCAATGAAAATACTGAGGTCAAACAGCTCTGTAAATTAGCAAGATTGAGGTGACATTTTTCATTCAATTATCAGGGATAAAGTCCACAGCCAATATGCAGTTAACCCTTTACTTAACACAGCTTTATTAAAAAATAAATTAAATTTCACATTTTTCGAAAAAAAATTCTCACAATTTTTCAATAAAACCATACAAATATGGATATCCTTAGAACCGGCTCGATGAGCTGGTTCTCATATCCATATTTGTTTGGTTTTATCGAGACATTTGTAAGATATTTTAGGCTGTGGTACAGTACAGCCGCCATAGATCGGTCGTAATCCACGTATGGGCAGTGATGTCCTTGCATGCCTTTTCCAGGTAACAAAAATCATCATCAGCAAAACTTTAATTAATGAAGCACCGGGTTGTACCCGGTGCTTCATTAATTAATTTTTGATGATTATTCCTATAATTAGGGTTAGGCATCCAATATTATTGCATCCGTGGAAATATTGCCCACCAGTGGAAAATGACCAATCCATGGCAGCCATACTGTTGGCTTATTTTGGTCAATTTCCTGGTCATTTCTTTATGCTATGTTAGGCAAATGGTTAATATGGCAAATCTAACTACAAATCTGAAGGTATTGTAAATATTTGGGTATCTGAAAATTGTATATCAGGGTTACTCCATTAAACCCTCTGTACAAGTCCATGAAGGGCGATAACTCTGAAAAAAACTCTGCATTACACCTGCACAAGCCTGGAAATCAGCAGACTGTCATCTGCAGAATGAGGTCTCCCAAAGGGTGAATTTGATAATGCTACCTTGCACAGCAGGGTAGAATTACTAGATTTACCCTCTGTGCAACTCAATGTGAATCAAGATCTCAGGCCTAAACAGAAAGAGCTACCCGGAGTATAAATTGGGGGATTCTAACCCACTGTATGGGATAGCATCAGCAAATTCACCCTAAAGGCACCTCAATCTGCACATGACAAATTGCTTATTTCCAGGCTTGCACCTGCACTGAACATGGCACTAAAACATCAATAAGATACACTTGCATATTAAATATGATGTTATTCCACCAAGTATTTTAAAAGCTACTGAGTCAGACCGACCAACTGACTGACGAACCAACCAACCAGCACTGCCACATTGTTACAGGAAAGTGCTAACACAGTTGTCCCTTGAGTGCATCAAGGCAGCATCTGATTTTCCAATTTTTGTGAGAAGCCAGAAACTGAACTGCAAGACTCAGCAAAAACCTATCAAATGGTTTTACTGTATTTGTATATAAACATATTCACACTAGTAAATATAAGAGTACACTTCAAGTTTATCACACGTGAATGAAACAGTTGATCTGTGATAATAATAATAATAATAATTCTTTGGCTTTCCACTGATTTCCTTCGGTCCTCTAATGAGGAAGCCTTCTACATCATCCCCGTCACCTGCAATGTCACTCCTCCCTCACAATCCCTCGTAATCTCCCAACATTCGGACACAATCTTTTATTATTTCTGCCCTTGGTGCTTTCTCAATGTCCCCAACTATTATATTGCCTCTTTCCCTCATATCATCCCTCATCCACTTATCTCTCTTGATTTCATCCCATTCTTCCATTAGTTTTTCAAGGACTCTTATTCTTCAAGGCAAGGATTTTAGAGCATTCTAAAATGAAATGTTCCAGGGTTTCTGTTACCTTTAAGCTGCATATTTGGTACTCTTTTTCCTTGTTCTTCCCAATTTTTCCCCTCAACTCACTAGAATGTAGGTTGTAGCTTTGAATATCAGATACTGGCCACGGTACTCTGCTAGAAAGGAAAGAAGGGGTTAACCCATGGTACATTTTGAAAAATGCAGTAATTTGTGTTTTTGTCATTGGGATTCCAGTGTTTCTCAACCACTTTCAATGTAAAGAGAAGTTTTCGAAGCACTCATTGTTGCTCTGGTAACAATTCAGGCATTGGCTATTTAAATTTTCATGAGTCCATTAGTCTATGCCATTGTATAATTATCCCATACTGTATCGGCATACTTGAAAAGTGGTCGAACAAACATCAGCTAGTTCTTTAATGTTCAGCGATTAAGCTAAATTTAACCATGCCTAGGTTATATGGGAAATGTGTTTGTCCCAGATCCCACGATTATTCAGGACAACTCCTAGGTGTTTATGTTCCAGAACTTCCTTTATTGGTATGTTGAACACTGTTAGGTTAAGATGTTCAATCTGATGCTTTTGCGAGAAAACAATATTGTTTCATTATTCATCAGATAGTTGCATCTAAGTACTTAATTCCACGAACTGCACCTCAGAAGAAATCAGCGACACTTGTCTTTTTCAAATTTCTCGGATGCCATAGAATTAAGAAAGGACGCTGGTTTTGAAAACCAGCGTCCTTTCTTAATTCTATGGCATCCGAAAAATTTGAAAAAGACAAGTGTCGCTGATTTCTTCTGAGGTGCAGTTCGTGGAATTAAGTACTTAGATGCAACTATCTGATGAATAATTAAATAATTGAGTATTCCGTGTGTTCTGTACTGGCCTCGTATATACTTGGTTAACTAGCATTGCCTTTTGGGGCTGTCGGTGGCCGAGTGGTGTGCGTGGTTCAGTATAGTTTCGCTAGGCGGTTGGTGCCGAAGGAAGCTCTCTCGGCGTGGGTTCGAACCCCTGCCATGCCAATGTAAATATTGTTTCAGTTTTGACGGGTTGAATTCTACTAGCCATCTCAATGCCCACTCTTCTGTTTTGGCAATGCCATTATTTAGAACCACATGATTGAAAAATGCCATCTACAATCAGGAATAGGGTTATATTCAGCAAATAAATGAATATTACTGGTTATATCCAGTGTTATATCATTGATATAGATAAGAAATAGTAAGGGTTCAAGAACTGAGAGCCTGAGGAATCCCAAATTGATAAACTTCCATGATGATGATGCTCCATTGATCATCACTCTTTGCTTACGATCACAAAAATACGATTCTAATAAGTTTTAAGAGTTTCTCCATTATTCCTATTCTTTCTACCTTATACAAGAGATGCCAAACTTTATCAAAGGCCTTACTAACATCGCAGAACACCATTCAAATTTCTTTACCCTCGTCTAAAGCACTGCTAATTTCATCATACATATCAGATAGATGGAGGAGCATAGAATCATGTGGCATGAAACCAAATTGAAACTGGCTGATCTACTTATTTTCTTCGAGAAAACACAATAATTTCTAAAAGATACATCTCTCAAAAACTTTCGCAAGACAGTTAAAAAGAGAAATTGGTCAATAATTGGACACCAAGTTATGGGGTTCTTTCCTTAGGACAGGAAATATGTTTGCTGTCTTCCATGCTGAGGGAAAGCATGACTGATCTAGTAAATTATTAAAAAGATTGGTTAGTGGGACAAAGTGAGCTGAGGAACATTCATTGAGTACTCTGGGACATATTAAGTCTGGGCCAGATGTCTTATTTACCTTAATTGCCTTTAAAGCCTTGACTATGTCATCCATGTTTAATAATATATTACTGAGTGTTACTTGCGGGTGAAAATTTGGTGGGTATTGTCAATTGTTGAGATTGAACTAAAGTAGTCATTGAGAGCTGTCAGCTTTGTCTGCATCAAGTACCACCAATTTATTGTTGAAGTCCAGATGAGGTATATCGAGATGTTTACTACCAAGAAACAACTTCAGCGACTTCACTTGCCTTTGACCTCTGCTAAAGCTGCTTGTGCAAAGTTAGTAAGTTGGAGAGTCGGACAGTTGTTCGCCACAGACCAGTGTACTTCGGCTTCCTACATCCATGAAACTGTCCAACACTCTGTGACCCTGTCTACTGGAAATCTTATTAAACTCCAATAAGCAAACCAACCTGTGCAACTCAGAACTGGGCCTTGAGAGTTAAACTAATGATCAGACATCATGTCATACACTAGTATTGTGATCAGAAAAGTCTTCTCTTTCGCAATCCAAACACAACACACTTACACCAGTGGGTCAAGGTTTTGTAAATAAAACACTACGAAATTAAGGTCACAACAAGCAAAACAAAACTGAAATAGTATCTCTGATTCAAACTCTTTACATTTCTTTTCCACCAGTTAGATTGGTTAGATTCTACACCGTTGTGCACATTTAACTCCTTGAATGCTGCTGGCAGACATTCCTGCCCACAATAGGTTTTTTCCTGCCCTGAAGTAGGCATAATTTTGGCATATTCAATCAAATTTTTCCCATGTAAATTAAATGGATTTTTTCACCAATAATTTCTTGAATTAAATTTAAGAGATTTTTTTTCATCAAATCTAGTCATGGCTGCTTCACAGTGGCCATGACTAGATTTGGTAAAAAAATATCTTGAAAATACTCAGCGGGTTGAGAATTAACAACACATAATCAGCAAGTGCAAACAGTACACAGACATTCTGTCCTCAGTTTAGAATAGATCACACACTAAAATGTTGAAATTCTTCACACTGTTTAGGATTATGTTCTCCTATTACATCACAATGAAGTAATAAAAAAAAACATTTAAATCATCTCAACATTCAATTAAAGAATCTCCTTCAACAAGTTTTCAAGGCAAATATTTTATACTTCATTTCCTAACCCTTTCCTTCCACAGGTTATTCATTACTGTGATCACAAAAGTGGACAGAATATTTCGACCGCATCACAACTGGGTTGCAATCTGTTCAAAATTATCTTTCCACTTTTCTCCCAAGTACATTGCAAAATCTCACCCAGCAGAAAAGAAACGCATGAAAATTGAACCTGAGATGCAATTTTCATCTGTTTTTTGTTTATTAGTCTGTGTGAAACACACAGACTATTGTTTTTGAACGGTTTCTTTTTCTTTTCTTTTTTTTTATTCGTCTTCTTCTTCTCATTCTCCTGTCTTGTCTTCTAATCACTTTCTTGTCTGCACGATTTATTTATTTATTGATGTTTAAGGTCACATATTTATGCACAATGGCTAATCATGACCGTGACAGTTTTACGGGTGGAGGAAGCCAGAGTACCCGGAGAGAACCACCGAGTAATGACGAGCAGCTGCCAGCTCCCCAACATCGTAACTCCGCACTGCAGCACAGGCAGGGTTAGATTGGTTGAAGACATTGTCTGCACGATAACTCGAAAATGAATCATCCTATCTCGCTGATATTTGGTATACTGACAGACAATCACAAGTTCTCAGCCCCCTATGTTTTTTAGGTTGCTAGATCCCTTGAGTATGGCCCAGTCGGCCACAGGGTTTTCACAGCCTGTAATTTCCTGTAATAGTAAATGAGACCGAAGCAATACTATGTTATATTTATTCACACTGGTGACAATGTAAACAATCAGATTACATTAGTGGAGTTAGCTGTCAAACATTAAATGTTATCTTGCCATTTTAATCAGTTGTCAGTTCCTCAAACCAAGTTGAAAGAAACCCTTTGCTTTCCAAGGAAATAAAGTATAAATTATTCAGTTCAATGCTTTTAACCCTCTCAAGACTTCAATAAGTGGCAGAGCCAAAAATGTCCATTTCTGATTCCTTAATCAAACCCTTTGAATGCTGTGCAAATATACGCTTTTTCTGGCTTCTTGGAAAAATTTATCTGATTCCTATATGAATATCTTTAAATACTGTTAACAAAAATTTAAATTTTAGGGTAAATTTCCTTTCTTATACCTACCGCAATTGTTTACAACAGGCATATACTACAGTGGAAGTCCCTAACTCGGAAAAATACTCTTTATTTTCTTCTTTCCCAAGGGATTTGGGAAAGAAAAGTGGTGCAAAAGCACCAAGAAAAAATAAGCCCAAACTGGGTTGCGTGCGACCGGCACACACCCAGTAAGGGACACTCTTCTCCTTGTACTAATCAATGGCTTCCGTAATGTGTCATTCTACTGAATCCGCCAACATTGGAGTTATGTGATTAGCAGGGAGGAAGGATTCTTACCCAAAAAAGAAGACGGGAGAGCCTCCATGTAAACAATTGTGGTAGGTATAATAAGAAAGGAAATTTACTATAAAATTTAAATTTCTTATCAACCTACCTTACAATTGTTTACAACAGGCTGAAGAGACAACAGGAGGAGGGAATCACATAACCAACCCCCACATAATCCAAGTGCGCTGGAACCGTGGACATAAGAAGAGTTCCCTAGGTCTTTAAAACTATAACATCACAACCATTAGTAAATGACTATGGAAGATGAGGCGTATGGCCCTGTGTGACACTCAGACAGAAAGGACAGTACCAAGAACAGGGCTGGAACTGACCTCGCAAGAACCCTAATGGCTAGGGTTGATGACAGCCAGAGCAGAAGAAAAGAGGGCCTAAAGAAACAAGAGCTGGACTGTTGTCCGGTGCATACCCCCACGTGGTGTACCGCCTAGTGTGGGCATACCTATAACCAACAAATATTATACAAAAACAAGTTCTAAGAACGTTGGCCACGGCAACATTTTTTGACGGAAATTGAAGAAAATCGATAGCTCCCATCTAGAGGTCACCCCAAACAAGCATACCAAGTTTCAAAGCGATCCAATCATAAATGTGACCTGTAGGGTGTGCCAAAGGGAAATATTGAGGTTTGACTAAACTAAGTTCTAAGAATGTTGGCCGCGGCAACATTTTTTGACGGAAATTGAAGAAAATCGATAGCTCCCATCTAGAGGTCACCCCAAACAAGCATACCAAGTTTCAAAGCAATCTGATCATAAATGCGACCTGTGAGGTGTGCCAAAGGAAATTGTGGACGTACGTACTAACGTACGTACGTACGCCGACGGACGAGAAGTGATGGCAATAGCTCAGCTTGACTTTGTCAAGTTGAGCTAAAAAAAGCTTGCCTGCCTACAATTTTACAAATAATGGCCTGAAAAACAGAACATCTACTTTGTGTGGCCTAAAACCATACCATGTGACCCCCTTTTTGAAACAAGCTTGAAGAGTTGGTTCCAATGTTGGGGGGAGGGGGAAGGGAATTATATATTGAGTTTTCATCTGCCTCACCCCACCATCATTACCAAGCTTCCCATCTCCAGCGATAGATATTGAGATGCTTCCCCTGGTGAATCCAGTTATACCTGTGAAGAGCCTGAGATTGTTCCAATAGGAACACGACACAGTAAAACCACAATTTGTTCCATGAGGGGAAAAAGATACTAACTGCAATGCTATAAATGAAGTGGGATAACCAATGGCAGAAGAAAAAATATTCCCTCTCCATTGGTTATGGCACTGACCTTCAAACCAAGAGGTCCATGGTTCAATCCCAACCAGGAGTACATGTAACTGCATTGTGTCCTTGTTCTAGGAACTTAATCCAGACTGCCCACATGGGGAAACATTAAAATTGTGACAATATGTTCCAGTGAGGTCTCTAGATGTGCATAAAGGTTTTGGATTTTTTATTTGGCCCCGTGGGGCACCCGTAGCACCACTTTTGTTATTAGAGAATCGGTTTGTGCTGAAAAGCTTCAAGGGGTTTTAAATACGAAACACTGAAAGTGTGTTAATATGTTTCAGTAGGGTCTCTAGATGTTCATAAAGGTTTTGTATTTTTGATTCAGCCCCTTGGGGCACCTGTACCGCCATTTTTGTCATTAAAGAATCGGTTTGTGGCGAAAGGCTCCTAGGAGTTTTCATTCGAAACGTTGAAAGTGTGTTCATATGTTCCAGTAGGGTCTCTAGATGTGCATAAAGGGTTTGGAACTTTGATTCAGCCCTGTGTGGCAACCGTAGTGCCACTAATGTTGTTAAAGAATCAGTTTCTGGTGGATGGGTCCTTGGGGTTCGATTCAAAACATTAAAAGTGTGTTAATATGTTCCAGCAGGGTCTCTAGGTGTGCATAAAGGTTTTGGATTTTGATTCAGCCCCATGGGGCACCGGTAGCGCCACTTTAATTTGTCATTAGAGAATTGGTTTGTGGCGAAAGGCTCCAAGGGGTTTTATTTCGAAATGTTGAAAGTGTGTTAATATGTCTCAGAAGGGTCTCTAGATGTGCATAAAGGTTTCAGATTTTTTATTTGGCCCCGTGTGGCACTCGTATGGCCATTTATGTCATTAGAAAATGAGTTTCTGGTGGAAGGATCCTTTGGGTTTCAATTTGAAAGGCTGAAAGTGTGTTAGTATGTTCCAGTAGGGTCTCTACATGTGCATAAAGGTTTTGCACCCCACTTTTATTGTTAGAGAATCTGTTTCCGGTGAAAGCTCCTAGGGATTTTAATTTGAAATGTTGTTCCTATGTTCCGGTAGGGTGTTCAGATGTGCATAAAGGTTTTAGATTTTTGATTCAGCCACACGTGGCACCCATAGCACCAATTTTGTCATTAGAGAAGAATCAGTTTTTGGCAAAGGGCTCCTAGGGGGTTTTAAATCCAAATGCTTAAAGTGTGTTCCTATGTTTAGATAGGGTCTCTAGATGTGCATAAAGGTTTCAAATTTGTTATCCAGCCCCTACATGGCTCCCATCATGACACTTTTGTCATTAGACAATCAGTTTGTGGCAAAAGGCTCCAAGGGGTTTTAATTATTTAATTATTGGTGTTTAAGGTGACATACATCTGCACAATGGATAACCATGACCACAACATGGAGATAAAGTCAAGGTCAGTCAATCATTTATACCCCGTGTTGCCTATTTTAGAGGATATGCACCCAAAGTATTAGAGGATGTGTCCTATTTTACCAGTGAAACAGAGCTTGTTTACCGACACAATCTATCCCAGTAGCTCATACCTGAAGTTGTCACGTTGAGCTCATCATACTTGACATTGTCAAGTTGAGCTCAAAATGAGTTTTTTTCTGTTTTCTTATGGAAAATATACTGGTTGCACTTACATGGGCATAACGGTTCTCTCATACATGCCTGAAAATAAGCAGAGTGTCATCCACAGAATGAGTTCTCCAGAGGGTGAATTTGGTGATGCTACCCAGTAGGGTAGCATCACTAAATTTACCCTCTGTGAACTTCAATCTGAATCATGTTCTCAGGCCTAAACAGAAAGAGGTACCCAGAGGATAAATTGGCCCACTGTATGGGATTGCATCAGCAAATTCACCCTCTGGACCTAATTCTGCAAATGACAGATTGCTTATTTTCCGGCTTGCTCTCATAAGGCCTGCTCCCTCCCTCAAAAAATGAAGATCAAGATGGTTCTTGGCCTAGACCCATTCCTTTGATAATAGAAGCCCTAATATTATTTTACAGGTTACCTCTTAAACAGAGATTTCCAAAAATCTTAACAGATGCGTCTTTTGTCAACTAAGTGGAAAAAAAGACACATGTGTTCTAGTAGTTACCCAACATTTCATTTTGACTGGTATAGTGCATGTCAAAATAATTCATAATAGTTAGCATTAATCAACAGTAATAGCAGTGCCTAAACTCACCTCAGTTTGGGCACAAACAATAATATCTGAACCTCATACAAACCTGCATGTCTTCAGGTTGATTCACTTAGCCGATACAAAGATTTATAAACTTTTTATCTCCAAATAATAGTATTTTAAAACGTTAAGTGTCAAATACACCTCAGATACCCAACAACACTTCCAATTCAATATTTACTGCAGGGCAGATGGAAAACACAACTGAACTCACGTACCTGTCCAATCATCTAATGTGTACATTTATCTAGGTCCTGTTCAATTTTGTGTACTTTCAGTTTCATACAAGGATGTTATTATATCAGTAGAGTGTTTACTTGGACATACCAGTAATTTATACACACATGTAATCTAGATGACACAGCATTTTTCAAGCTTAATCAATGAAATTTGATGCCTTTTGAATAATGCAAGTCAGAATGACAAGAAAATGTTGGTTTGTGTTTTGTAATCCTTGGGCAAGCAACTACAATAAAACAGGTACATGAATGTATCTGAGAGAGAGATTTACTATTAAAAGAACTTATGGTGGGTTTTTCCCATTTAACCCTTCAAGAGACTGTTTTTCTGGCACAGGAACATGTCAGTCGTAATTTCATTAAGTATATTATTTATTTATTTATTTATTTATTTATTTATTTATTTATTTATTGGTGTTTAAGGTCAGATACTTATGAACAATGGCTAATCGTGACAGTTTTATGAGTGGATGAAGCCGGAGTACCTGAAGAGAACCACCGCGCATCAACAACTGTCAGCTACTCAACATTCTAACTCTGTCCAAGCATCGCTTAAGTAGGGTTACAGCAGTTGAAGACATGTGCACCATCGCCGTGCAGTATGCCTTTAGTACACAGTGTCATCGTGTCCCATGTAGGCAACTGGGATAAAGTGCCTTGCCCAAGGACTGCCTTGACCAAGGACACAATGCGGGTCGTCCCGGAAGGGAATCGAACTTGGAACCTCTAGTATAGAAGTCCAACAGTCTACCACTGAGCTACTGCACTCTCTTTCATTAAGCAGGATGGCTGTGAGTTAATGAATTGAGTAGACCAATCAATATGTTCAACATGCAGCCCTAAGGCTGTACGTTGAAAATAAATAATTGGTCTACCTCCAAATACTGATTATGCACTCTTCCAATTGTTGCTATTGAACTGACATGGAAGATATTACTAGTGTTCAAAGGGTTAAACTATAAGGGCCAGGACAAATATACTGAATACCTGCATATTGCCAGTGGCGAAGAAGCAACTCCTAGTCAAGTCTTGGCTGCCCATTTAGGCAGCCAAGACTTTACTAGAATCCACTGCCAAAGTAATATGTTTATTATCTCATGATTGCATGTTGAGGGTACCTGCTCTAAGGACGTAAAAGTCAGAAATCGGCCTTTAAGGGTTGACATATCATAACTCCTCACATATATGAAACATAAACTGGGGATGACATTTGAAAACTGCAAAAGAATTTCTTGAATAACTGATTTTTCTTTTTTTTATCACGAGATGTGACCCCTGTGTGAGCCTGATCCAATGAAGAGTCACAAGCTACATGTATGTTTGTGAGGTAAAAATTGAGAAAAAAAATGAAAAAATAATAAAATTTGAAAGGGAGTTTTTTGTAAACAGCACTGGTCAGTTATTGCCATTTGTTAGGAAAATGGGTTAGTAATTTCTTACTCAAGAGATCTTTATAACTTTTCCCCTCAACAGAATTTTATAGTTTCCTTAAGGAAGCATAAGAGAAAATGACAAAATGTAAGGTCATGGAGCACAATGGTGGTGTATCATGAGCTTGAAGTTTAGAAAAGCCACTTATGCATTTTCCAAGAAACCGTGATTCTTAGATTATAATATCCACATGGAGTTTTACATGTACTACTATTTTGCTCTCCCTGAACTGTGTAACATTTCTTGGTCTGTCCACTCTACCACTCTCTTAAATAGTATATTTCAAAATATTTCAATCAGATCCAGACTGGGCTGCTGTGAAGCCACCATGACAAGATATCACAATTCCAGACAATTCAAATAACAAGACACCCCATGGGGCCTGAAGCGCTCATCTTGGAACAGAACCTGATATAAACTGGAACAGAACCTGATATAAACTGAGTCCACACATGAATCTAAGTTAAGCAATCAATCTCCATTGTCAATCCTTGAGCCCCTCAGTTGTGACTAAAATAGACCAAGCATCATGATAGGCCTGTTCTAGGGCTGCACTGTATTCGGATTTTAGTACCGGTCACGGTATTGAAAACGATACCACAGTATACCGGTATACCGTGAAACAGTTCAGATTGAAAACAAAATAATACTGAAATACATGTACCTCCTTACTTTTCTGAAAGCGCTTGATAAATGTTATGTACAAGGTCCCAGGTGAAAAACAACTCATGTAATTTGGTACATTCTAAGTTTTGAGTTTACTTTGGATGTAAAAGAATTTTGAAGTTCATTAATTCATTGTTTGTCAGCAATCTGACACAAAAATGTTTCAAATCACATATATTCACAATTGCAAAATGTGTAACAATTTTTGTCAAATATGACAGATGAGTGACGCCATCACTGGGAGAAAACATTGTCGGCTGGTGATTGACACCTGCAGACTATCATGAAACTGAAGTGTGATCACGTCTTGGATGCGTGCTTAATATCAACAGACCGACTGGCCTGACATGTGACAGCCGACATTTGACATTGTCATCTGAGGAAGTTTACTGCTGGAAGATAGAAGGGGAGGAGCTACTACTGGTTCTTTGTGTAACCAGGCCCTCGGAATTCCATCAACTAGACACCCGTTGTTTTGATAAAAAAGTTTTGTTTGCCACTGTTTTTCATGAAGCCACACATACGTAATTAACACAATGTGACAATTGACTGGCTCAGTAATTAAACGCTTATCAGTCAAGAGAGGTTGACCATGTTTTTACAGGAATTAAATTGACAAAGACTAATTTACTTGTATCCCAGATTCAGATGAAAGCCAGTAAACCCATGATAATTTTATGGCTTATTTTCATATTAAATAATAGGTTCAATAACTTTGTAGACATGGATTATTGTTGTCTTCCATTCAAATCACTCATTTTTCCAGAGTAATAAGTGATACTTCTATCTTTTGCTCCAAAAATATCTTTTTTATTCATGATATCCCTTGCATTTAATATGTGTTTGCCATATTTTCGCGAATTATTTATATTTTTATTTCAAGAAAACGTGAATTTCAAATAATAATACCAGACCCCAAAATTGTATACCGTCACTCATGGTATATCAGTATAAATTTTTGATGGACAGTTTTGAACCGGTGATGATTTCAATACTGGTACCAACCGGTATACCATAATACTGTGCAGCCCTAGCCTGTTCTTCAGTTAATCATAATGTACAAAGTGGAGCTCCCCTATGGAGTCCCTTGAAAAACAACCTATGTGGATTAATCTTAGTTACACACCTCTAGAGAGTACTTAATACATGTAAACATGGCTCCTTATAAAATTAACTTGGAATTATGTTTCTATTTTTAGCACACATCGAGTCCCATGATAGCTAGGGTTAATTTTTTTTTTTTTAATCAAATATCTGTTTCCCACTTACATGTATGCTGCATATCAAATTTTGTTAAAATCGAACTAAGAGTTCTGAATAGTGAACCAGAGATGTTGTATACAAAATATGAAAGGATTCCGACTGGTGGATCTGAAGAAGAAGATTTTTAAAGAAATTTTCTCACATTGCACCAAGTTAAAATTTGGGCTACCATAGGGAGCCAAAATATGAGCCCAAGGGCCCAATTTGAACAAACCTGAATTTGCCCCTCCCCCCCTAGAGATTTTGTATACCAAGTATGAAAAGATTCTGACTGGTGGATCTGAAAAGAAGGTTTTTAAAGAAATTTCCTGATACATGTATTGCTCGAAGTTAAAATTCATGCTCCTGTATTGAGCCCAAATATAAACCCAGGCATTCGAATTGAACATACTGGAATCTGATCTCCCTAGAGATGTTGTATACCAAATATGAAACCATTCGGATTGGTGGATCTGGAGAAGAAGATTTTTAAAGAAATTTCCTCATATTGCCTTAAATTGAAATTCGGAGGGCCATAGGGAGCTCAAATATCAATATAGGGACCCAATTTGAACAAATCTAAATCTGACCTCCCTAGAGATGTTGTATACCAAATATGAAAGGATTCTGACTGGTGGATGTGAAGAAGATTTTTAAAGAAATTTCATCATATTGCACTAAGTTGAAATTTTGGGTTGCAGTAGAAAGCCCAAATATGAATCCAGAGACCCGATTTGAACAAATGTCAATCTGACCCCCTTAAAGATGTTACATACCAATTATCAAAGCATTCTGACTGGTGGGTCTGAAAAGAAATTTTTTTAAAGATTATTCCCCATATTGCCCCAAGTTAAAAATTCAGGTTCCTGTATTGAGCCCAAATATGAACCGAGGGGCTTCATTTTAACAAACTTATATTTGACCCCCTATGGATTCTGGATAACAAATATCAAAAGATTCTGATTATTGGTTCTGGAGATAAAATTCTTTGCAAATATGCTGACTTAGCATTTCTTCGACACCCTCTACAGAACACTCTGTTACAACCGATGGCAGTTTTTTTTTACCAATCAGTTCACTGTTCCGTGGGGTTTGGGAAATATTGGAGTTTGAAAATATTTCTATTTTTAGCTCCTGGGGTTCCCAAGGGGACACAGGAACATTTTTTTGACATGAATCAAGTACTTAGGACCTAATAATATCACAAACCAAATTTAGTTCAAATTGAACCACCGGTTCAGAAAATAGGAATTGTGGGCAGGGCCAAAAATCTTTCCTCTCCCATTACAAAGGCAAATGGGGGTGCGGTACCATTGCAGTAACCGGTTCTCATCAGATCACCGCAGTTAAGCAACATCGAGCCCGGTTAATCACTGGATGGGTGACCGTCTGAGCAATCAATTCAGACTCCCGCGTTGTGTCCTTGGGCAAGGCATTTAACCCCGAATGCCCACATGGAGGCATGATGATGCTGCGTACTAAGGGGTATGCACGTCGATGGTACAAGTCTTCAACCAATCTAACCTGCCTGTGATGCAGTGCAGAGTTATGATGATGGAGAGCTGGCAGCTGCTCATCATTACTTGGTGGTTCTCTCCGGCTTCCTCCACCCATAAAACTGTCACAGTCATGATTAGCCATTGTGCATAGGTATATGACCTTAAAACACCAATAAATAAATAAATAATACAAAGGCAAATATTGCTTCACAAACTTCCTTTGAAAAAACTTGAATCTACACCTCAAAAGGAAGATCCATACCAAATATCAAGTCATTTTACCTGCTGGTTCATGAGAAGATTTTTTTAAATTTTGTAGCATTTTCCCCAACTCCTTCCATATGGGGCTGGGCATGTTTAGTTGAACAAAGATGCAATGCCCCCCTCCCCCCCCCCCACCCCCACCCCAGCAACATCACTCACACAAACTTTCACTTGAATTGGCACAGTGGTTTTGGAGGAGAAACCCAAAACATGTTGTTGATGGACGAAGGATGGAGAGCGATTAAATACGCTCTGCATGACTTCGTCCAGGTGAGCTAAAAATATATCTGGTCAAAAAGTGATTCAATTTACTTAGCCTTTAAACAATACACATGATATCAAAATTTATTTTCTAAAAAAAATTTTAACAAAATCATATCATGTGAAGGGTTGCACAATATGTTTTTCTTCTTTTTTTTTTAATTTAAAAAAAAAAAAATGTTCAGCTCTTCAATACAGTATAGTCGCTGTGGACTGGAAGTAATCCACATGTGGGCAGTACCCGGTGTTTCATAAATTAAATTTGATGATTATTCCTATAATTAGTGTTTGGAATCTAATATTATTGAGTTCATGGAAATATGGTCCACCTCCACCTCAGGCATAGGGGTCTCAAAGAGACTAGCTACCAGTAAGCTTTTCCGAAGTGCACAATGATCAGATATTAAGCTGAGCAATACTGATCACTGCTACTGAACAAAGTTTACTTTCGTGGTTCACCATGTATATGGCAAAGAGGGAGTTTACCACCCCCCACAAATTTTAGTTTAGGAAGGCTAGTGAAAGCAAAGTGGTTGCCCTTAAAATGACAGGCCTGACTGAGATATCATTTTGCCAATGTTTATTTCTTTTTGGCATGATGCTGTATGGGTTAATGTAATTATTCTAAAAATGTTTAAATACTAATCAGATTAAGCAAAAGAGATAAAAAAAAAACACTCAGTCTCACCAAACAACTATTATATGTAACAAGAGTGATGTTACATCCCAGTCGCTCTCCTACATTTGTGCTTGATACAGACAATCCAATGTCAAGAAAGCACCTTGAAGCTGCATTTTTATTGTTCATATCACCCCAAGTAATGGATATATTTAATTTTTAATGGGATATATTGTGATTATCACAATGGTTTTCAGTAATCGAAGTCTATAATATCAATGACCTGGATAGACCCGCAGAAACAAAATTCACCTTAACACAAACTTTTACAACCTAAAACTGACGAAGTCCAAGAAATCATAAAAATTTTGACAGAAACATAAACAAGAGGCCCCAAGGGGCCATAATCGCTCACCGGGCAAAGTGCTTCAAACAAAGAGGTTTAAAGAAGTATTTGGGGTCACATTCAGTTAGACATGGTTCATCAACACTACCAAGGAATGAAGTCATGAGAGACACATTTTATGGAACTAGGGACATGGCTTGAACAAACTTGAATCTTACCCCCCTAAGGATGCTGCATACCAAATATCAAAAGCATTCATCTGCTGGATCTGAAGAAGAAGATTTTTAAAGAAAATTCCTCATTTTGAATTAAGTTATCATTCGGTCTCCCACAGTGAGCCCAAATATGAACCCAGGGACTTGGTTTGAACAAACTTGAATCTCACCCCCTAAGGATGCTGCATGCCAAATATCAAAGGATTCTGACTGCTGAATCTGAAGAAGAGGATTTTTAAAGAAAAATTCCTCATATTGACTAAGTTATAATTCGGGCTCCCACAGGGAGCCCAAATATGGACCCAGAGACTTGGCTTTAACAAACTTGAATCTCACCCCCTAAGGATGCTACACACCACATATCAAAACATTCCGACTTCTGGATCTGAAGAAGATTTTTAAGAAAATTCCTCATTTCGAACTAAGTTACAATTCAAGCTCCCACAGAGAGCCCAAATATGGACCTAGGGATATGGCTTGAACAAACTTGAATCTCACCCCTCTAAGGATGCTGCATACCAAATATCAAAACACTCTGACTGCTGGATCTAAAGAAGAAGATTTTTAAAGAAAGTTCCTCATTTTGAACTAAGTTATCATTCGGACTCCCACAGTGAGCCCAAATATGGACCTAGGGACATGGTTTGAACAAACTTGAATCTCACCCCCCTAAGGATGCTGCATACCAAATATCAAAAAATTCCGACTGCTGGATCTGAAGAAGAAGATTTTTAAAGAAAATTCCTTATTTTGAACTAAGTTATAATTCGGGCTACCACAGTGAGCCCAAATATGAACCCAGGGACTTGGCTTGAACAAACTTGAATCTCACCCCCATAAGCATGCTGCATACCCAATATCAAAAGATTCTGCCTGCTGGATCTTGAGAAGAAGATTTTTTAAGAAATTTGCCTGAAATGCACTAATTTCAAATTTGGGCTCCTATACTGAGCCCAAATATGAACCCAGGGGCCGATTTGAACAAACTTGAATCAGATCCACCCCACAATGTTGCATACCAAATATCAAAAGATTCTGCCTACTGGATCTGGAGAAGATTTTTTTAAGAAATTTGCCTGAAATGCACTAAGTTCGAATTCAGGCTTCTATACTGAGCCCAAATGTGAATCCAGGAGGCCAATTTGAACAAACTTGAATCAGATCCACCCCACAATGTTGCATACCAAATATCAAAAGATTCTGCCTGCTGGATCTGGAGAAGATTTTTTAAGAAATTTGCCTGAAATGCACTAAGTTCGAATTTGGGCTTCTATAGTGAGCCCAAATATGAATCCAGGGGGCTGATTTGAACAAACTTGAATCAGATCCACCCCATAATGCTTTATACCAAATATCAAATGATTCTGCCCACTGGTTCTGGAGAAGAAGATTTTTTAATAATTTTTCTATAATTCATACGGTGCTATCCGAGTTATGTCCCATACAGAGCCCCCAAGGGATGTGGCCATTTCATTTGAACATACATGAATTGCCATGAAGTAATGAACATCCACATGAAGTTTTGTGAAAATCGGACCACTGGTTTCAGAGGAGAAGTCATTTGAAAAAGTTCACGACGACGGATGACGACGACGGCGGACGGCAAGTGATACATTGAGCTCCCTTCGGTGAGCTAAAAATGAAAGTGTCAATGACACTGTAGCTCAACTTGTTTAAAACATGGACATGTGCAGTATGTGACACAGCAATGACAAACATCTAGGTAATGACCTGATAACAAAGGTACATGCAAAGTATTGTAACGGTCTGTACATAAATACTGAACTTAGCCTGTAACAAATATATAGGTAAAGTACTGTAAAGGTGGGGGACAGTTAGATGCTAAACTAGAAAAGAAGTCTTTGAGTCCCAGAGTGGCTCTGACTGAACCCAAAAATATTTGTTCTCATAGCACAGAGATATGCAAAGGCACCCAAATACACTCGTTCCTGTCACAAGGTGATAACAAAGGTACACCAAGAAGTTTCGTGAAGATCGGTTCATAAATATAGACTCTAGCCCGAGCCATATTGACATGTGCACTTACTGGGAATAAGTAGCACTGAACAAATCAAAGTTCACCTAATTTGCATAATTTCTGCACAAGAGAAAAAACCCATATTATATGTGATGTACTCTATGTTACTAAACATTCATACAAAAATTTATTCAAATCAGAACTTTCATACAGAAGTTCTGTACAAAAAACTGATTGCACTAATTTTGGTACAAAATGGCTGCACCACAAAACACTCGTCCTCGTCCCACGGTGATAACAAAGGTACCCATGAAATTTCATAAAGATCGGTTCATAAATATGGTCTCTAGCCTGAGCCGTATAGAAGTTGTGTTCAAAAAATTGATTGGACCCAATTTCGGTACAAAATGGACACTGGCAGCCATCTTGAATTTTGGATAGCACCCAGAAACACTTGTTCTTGTCCCAAGGTGATAACAAAGGTAGCCAAGAAGTTTTGTGAAGATCGGTTCATAAATACAGCCTCTAGCCCGAGCCGTATTGACACGTGCACTTACTGTGTATAAGTAGTACTGAATAAATCAAAGTTCATCTAATTTGCATAATTTCTGCTCAAGAAAAAAACCTGTATTATACGTGATGTATTCCATATTAGTAAACATTCATACAAAAATGTATTCAAATCAGAACTTTCATACAGAAATTCTGTACAAAAAACTGATTGCACTAATTTTGGTACAAAATGGCCACCGGGAACCATCTTGAATTTTGCACCGCACTCAAAAACACTCGTTCTCGTCCCAAGGTGATAACAAAGGTACCCAAGAAGTTTCATGAAGATCGGGTCATAAATACAGCCTCCAGCCCTAGCCGTATTGAGATGTGCACTTACAGTGTATAAGTAGTACTGAATAAATCAAAGTTCATCTAATTTGCATAATTTCTGCATGAAAAAAAACCCTTGTATTATATGTGAGGTATTCCATGTTATTAAACATTCCTACAAAAATTTATTCAAATCAGAGCTTTCATACAGAAGTTCTGTACAAAAAGCTAATTGCACTAATTTTGGTACAAAATGGCAGCTGGCAGCCACCCAAAAACACTTGTTCTCGTCCAACATTAATAACAAAGGTACCGAAGAAGTTTTGTAAAGATCGGTTCATAAATACTGCCTCTAGCCTGAGCCGTATAGAAGTTGCGTACAAAAAACTGATTGGACCTAATTTTGGTACAAAATGGCCACTGGCAGCCATCTCGAATTTTGGACCGCACCCAGAAACATTCGTTCTCATCCCAAGGTGATAACAAAGGTACCCAAGAAATTTCGTGAAGATCGGTTCATAAATACAGACTCTAACCCGAGCCATATTGACATGTGCACTTACTGTGTGTAAGTAGCACTGAATAAATCAAAGTTCATCTAATTTGCATAAATGTGATATATTCCATGTTACTAAACATTTATACAATGAAAGTGTCAAGGACACTGTAGCTTAACTTGTGTGTTGTGTTTGATGAAAAGGATTATGAAATAAGACAAGAATTGTGATAATTGGGAATATGTTCATTTCTGTTCCCTGTATGCTATGTTTTTGATAAAAATAATATGAGGTGTACACTGTACTAAAGAGCTAAGGGGTGGGTTAATATGACCTCACAGTTAATGTATGTGGCCCTCACAGTTAACGTATATCAACGAAAGTTACCAAGTTACAGTGAAATTATTCCAAAACGAGTCATCCTATCAAGTTACATTGAAATCCCTTCATAAATATGGCCTGTAGACTGTGCTAAAGGTTTTTGGGCTTCAGGCCCCTGTAGCCGTCACAGTTGCCCAATCGTGTCCAAAAGGGGACGTTCTCACCTAGACATTATATGAAGTCAACCTACCAAGTTACAATGAAATCCCTTCATAAATATGACTTGTAGACTGTGCTAAAGGTTTTCGGGCTCGGGCAGCCATCATGGTAGAATGAATGATCACAACCAAAGGGGACAATCTCATCTGGGCATCATCTGGAGTGATCCCACGAAGTTACAATGAAATCCCTTCATAAATATGACCTGTAGACTGTGCTCAATGTTTTCGGGCTTCGGGCACCTGTAGCCATCACAGTTGACCAATCATGACCAAAAAGGGATGTCATCATCTAGGCATTATATGGAGTCAACCTAACAGGTTACAATGAAATCCTTCCATAAATATGACCTTTTGCCTATGCTAAAGGTTTTTGGGCTCAGGCACCCATCGAGGCTCAATGATCTCGATCAAAATGGGACGTTCTCATCTAGACATTATTTGGAGTCATCCTACCAAGTTACAATGAAATCCCTTCATAAATATGACCTGTAGACTGTGCTAAAGGTTTTCAGGCTTCAGGCCACTGTAGCCGTCACAGTTGCCCAATCACGTCCAAAAGAGGACTTTCTCATCTAGACATTATATGAAGTCAACCCACCAAGTTACAATGAAATTCCTCAATAAATATGACCTGTAGACTGTGCTAAAGGTTTTCGGGTTTTGGGCTCGGGCAGTCGTCATGGTTGGCAGATCACGCCCAAATGGGGAAATTCTCATCTAGACATCATAAGGAGTCATCCTACCAAGTTACAATGAAATCCCTCCATATTAAACATGACCTCCAGACTGTGCTAAAAGTTTTTGGGCAGTCATCATTGTTGACAGATCATGTCCAAAAGGGGACATTCTCTTCTAGGCATTATACAGAGGCATCCTACCCAGTAACAATGAAATCCCTTCATAAATACAACCTGTAGACTGTGCTAATGGTTTTCGGGTTTTGGGCAGTCATACCTGCGACCAAAAGGGGATGTTCTCACTGGACATGACCCCAAACCTGCATATGAAATTTTGTGATGATCAGACAAGAACTACGGGGTATAGCTTGTGGACTCACAGACTCACAGACTTTCGCACGCGTGATGGCAATACCTTATCTTGACTTTGTCAAGTTAAGCTAAAAATCAGTAATTTGACCTTGAGGTCAAAGGTCAATGTCATATGTGGGACATGATTGTACATCGTCCCATGGTGATACACCCACATGCCAAATATCGTAAGCCCAGGTCAAAAGATAAAAAAAAATCAATAATTTGTCCTTGAGGACAAATGTCAAGGTCATATGTGGGTCATGATAGTATGCGACACATTGTCTCATGGCAATACACCCACATGCTTAATATCATAAGCCAATAGCCCAAGAACATTAGGTTTCACTAGGGAAAAAAATCGGAGAAAGCTGATTTTTTCAGGGAATGTCAAGTACATGTCACTGAACGATTAGACAAAAGTCCCCTAAAATCCCAGTTGAGCTTTTTTTCAGCCTTTTTTCGAAAACGCGTTTGAAAAAAATTTTAAAAAATCGCACGAACTTTGTAACCTCGAATTGATCCAACTGTATTTTTTGTTTACGCGTATTTCGAGCTACATAATGTCTAATATACATTTACCTAGAGGAAAATGTGCATTCTGTGACAATTTCTGCGAAAAATTATTGAAAATTCACAAAAAATTATCGGATTTACGCAAAAAATGACGATTTTCCTAACGGATTTGCCCAAAGGGTCGTAGTACAGAACGGGATGTTAGTTGGACAGACGATAAAAAATCCACCACCATTTGAAGACTTTTATCATTGCTTACAAAATAGACATTATGGAAGACCCCCTCTGCTTCTGGCCGAGTTCCCCTTTTGGCATAAAATTCGTCAGCATGAGAACTCAACTATTTTCGGGCTTGGGACCGAACAGACACGTCTGTGTCTGGCAGCATTAGATCAATAAATAATATTTATAGAATGTACAAAAATCAATAAATAATAGAATAGAATAGAATAGAATAGAATAGAATTTATTCAACAATATACCAAATCATGCTATTTACATAATACATATAAAACAGAATTAACAGAACTTATGGTACATCGTTAGGAGAAAGCATAGCCCGTTTAGGCTGTCTTCCTGCAATCTCCTTATAAACAAATTTCAAGTAACACAATGGAATAGAAAGATCTAACTACTTTTATCACTACCTAGGGTGAAATGGCTACGTGTCAAATCACTAATCCAGTACTACGGAGCTTATAGATATTGTTTAGGATGAGATAACAGCTAAACTTACTTTCGGTTGGCCCTATAAAAAAGTATCGGGTTTTTGATTGCACATGCGGGGGTGTGAGGTGATAGAGAAAACGTGGAATTTTGACACCAGTATTCAAAAAATTAAACGCCGGGTCTGCAGTCAGGACACATGCGATACGAGCATGTTACGCTTGACGAGTAGCTGTCTATATATTTCTCAAATAGTTGTTTTTTAAACGCGCGTCTGGAGGAAATTGAGCGTAAGGCAGTCTCAAGCTCGTTCCAAATTTTTGGAAAATTATGTTTTGGAAGTTTTGCAGAAAATTGAGTCCTGGCTTTATCTATATTAATTAATCCCGCCTGTCTGGTAAGACTCCCGGTTGTTGAGCGAATCGTAAAAAAAGTCCTGAAGGATACAGGCAAGATCATGGTCTTCCAGTCAAACATGAACAGGGAAACGTTTAATTTGTATAAATCATTAAATTTTAATACACGATTGGCCTTGAATAATGGATCAGTGTGGCTATTAAATTTTTTACGGCTAATAACTCGCATCGCACGCTTCTGTAAAGAGTATATTTTACTGGTAAATAACGAATGCCCCCAGGCCTGTATTGCATACATTAGGTGACTATGAACAAGGGCATAGTATAGTGTCTTTAGTGCTTTGGCTGGAAGAATATTCTTTACTTTGTTCAGGCAGTAGATTGCGTTAGACATTTTGGAGCATATTTTTGATATGTGGTGTTTGAACGTGAGGTTTTCGTCGAAGTAAACTCCTAAAAATTTAACCACGGTCTCGTTTAAGGAGTTCCCTACAGATGAAAGTTTAGTACTATTGAGGAGTATATTTAAATTATTAGCCTTTAATGGACTGTTTTGCGGGTCCAAAATATTTACAGAATGTACAAATCAATCAACATGGATTAAGTTACATTGACTATTATCAACGCTACATACAGAAATGACATGACCTATATACATATTATTCATCGAACTCAGAAATTTCCGACAGGACAGTGTTTCTCTGGTTGTTACAAGAATCTGAACTGCAATTACACAAACCTGAGCAAGAGAGCCCTGCCTTCTTACACCCACACCTTTTTGTACAAGCACTCTTGCAACCACAACTGATCAGATTCAGTAGGTTATCGGGGGCACATGGCTTTGTGGCTGCAGTCGGTACAAGAAGTCCATTGTCTGGCGACCACCCCCAATCCGTCGGAGGAAGCGAAGTGCCCAGCCATTGTTGGACCTGGAGATAACATCTGTAGACATGTTGTTGTGCAGCATCGCTGCTTGGTGGGAGTGAGGCTAGGTCAATGGGTTTATTCAGTTTAGATTTTGCTACATAACGCTTGTAAGTGACATATCTATATTGGTCGAGAGAGGAAACAGTTTTACTCCCGTATAAGATCTGGAAAAATTGTTCCCCGGCAGCGGCTACTGCACTTGGTGTATTGTCATCCGCCAAAATTGTGTTGACATACTGTTGTGAGTCGCTAGTAACATCGGAGACAATTGTACTGAATACTTTCTTCTTACCAACTCGAAAGAGTGCAGAAGTAGTGTCACAACCACTTATAGAATGTGCTACAAGGAGGTTGCTTCTGTGGTCACCCATTTTGGTTGCTATTTCACTAACTGAAACTAGTAAGTTTGGGGTAAAGGAATACATCATGTGAATATTACATCCCGGTTGAACTCGAGAGGTAAGAATGACTAACAAGTCTGTGTCTGTTCCCACAACGACAACATTGTTGTCATCTTGAGCGATGTCAAGTGCAGTTTCGGCTATCAGTACATCAGCATCAGCCTCGGCCTGCTTGGACTGAATATTGATAGCAGATAGCTCCTGCATTAGAAGATCGATCAGTTGGGTTTTGTTCTTGACATTTGCAAGGAAATCGGATTGGGGTGTGGTGGCTGGTAACTCGGGTGAGATATTGATATCAATGGAATACCTGTCTTTAGATCTACGGGCTTGTTCCATGCCCTTTGTCGACATTGTACAAGCATAACCATCAAAAACAACCACGACGTTCGCCCCAAAATGTCCACTAGATAATTGGAATATGATGTACATATGTCCTTATATGACGACTGTTTAGGCCATACAACTGCCCTCAATAAAAATCCACCATCTACAACAAACAGAGAATGTTCTGGGATTTTAGTTTGCTCGGAACCGTATGTTTTGAGGATCTTACCGAGTGTGCTTTTCTGTGTCTTCCTCATTCCAGCAGAATCAAACAATGCTGGTGGTTTCGGGGCGAGTTCATATTTGAGATACTCTTCCATCTCTGCTTGTGACTGAATAACACATGTGATGCGGTTGAACAGAATTGTGGGGTCAATCACTACCTTACTTCCACGGACTTTGATGCTATTTGCCATCGATGCGAAAGACTTCACAGTGTCAACACGTCGTAGTTTGATGCTGTTGAACGTTTTGCTTACAACATTCGACACGCAACATTCACCAATTTTGCGAACTTGGTCACAGTTCACAGTTTCGTCGGCCACAAGCCCAGTCGCTATAGAGACTAATTGTAGTGGATCTCTATTCTGAAAGGGGGAATGCACTCTGAGCCAGTTCAATAATTTGGTGATATCATTGGCATCAGTCAATTGTGAACTTTGACGGAGATCCCGATGTTGTTCGCCATGACCAGTGTGAACATGAACAAAATTTTCGAGAGCATTACATATCGGAAGGCAAAGAGGTAGTCCATGTACCCATTTCGCAACAGTGCTATCGGTTATTCCCCTGCCATGTGTGAGACCACCAGGGAGCTTGAACATTCTCATTAAACACTGCTCTATGGTCTGATCAGAATATATCCCGTCCCAGAATTTATCTGAGCGCCTTATGGTAAAGTAACCTTTCTCAGTGAACAACTTCAAATCATCCTGTTGCATTATTTCTGTTAGCTCATTCATCTGCTGCAAATAGAGATGAGAACTTTTTGCGTATGCAAAATGACCACCTGCATGAAATACTGGAATCATATTGCGAACACAATATGTGTGGAGTTCCCAGTCGCCTGTGCACTCTGCTCTCAAGAACAACTGGAGAAGACCTATTTGCTCGTAGTATTGTACCCAAAGCTTTCCTGTGCGTCCTACGGACGCATTCTGGAGCAGTTCGTGTAATTTTGACAGTAGATGGTTGACACTTTCTTGATTGACAGCGTCAGCTGTTGTACAGTTACCTCTGGCAAGTCCACAGAATATTTCATTGACTTCTGTGCAGTCTATGTTATCTAGTGTTCGGCTTTCTTCAAACACAAGTTTTGTAATGGCAATTTGTGTTAGCAAATGGGCACGAACTGCTCTTGAATATGCATGACCACTGATCAAATGATGGATTGACCTACCAGCATAAACAGTCCCCCAAAGTTCATCCAAGCCGCTACCAGCCATGATCGAACCAATTGCCCCTAAATATGACATAATCATATGGAAGCCGCCGAGTCTAACGAAAACTTTTGTCAACTTATCTGACGAAGACACAATCTCCACTGCTTTGATATATACACATCAAGGGCGTGCACACATTACATGCCAATGCATCTTGAGTGTAGGCGAACACCACATTATGTGATTTAATCGAACATGGAAATTTAAACAATGATGCTATAATACGGTATTTGAATGAGAAAAGTCGATGCCATTTGAATTTGAGTTTAGGGGGTATGGTTAATATTTCACACGTTTCACCAGTTCATTATGGAATAAATGACTATTGTTATATATCATTATAAGGCCACTGCTTTTCTGCAATTTTTGATATATAATTTAACTCCCAAAGTAGTCGTAGATTTGATTTAATGGACGTTGTGTACCGTTGTGTGTATGAAAACAATAAATTTTTTTTCGTAATTTTGTACATTTTCGTGAATATTTCACCATTGAGTGTGAGGATTGGTACAAAGTTGGCATTTTCTGTTGGGGATATGTATTCTCAATATAATTCAGCATGATATTTATGATTCTCACCCTACTAAGGCGAATAAGAATGAGAAATATGGAGCTGGGTCGAATTTTTTTAAAAATTTTTTTTTTCATCAAAAAAACGCTATAACTAAAAAAGCTCAAACTCGGATTCGCGGGGAATTTTCACACTTTATCCGCAATGTGGGTCCCGGAAACATATAAAAAAATCAGCTTTCTCCGATTTTTTTCCTTACTTTCTCATTTTTATGTCTAATGTGCCTGGACTACAAGGTGAAAAGGTAAATAAGTTGATACATCCCGTAATCGCTCATGACCCAAGAGTTGTTTCAGTTTGATGTCCAATGTAATAACTCATTACAACTTTGGAATTTGTAGACCTCCCGCTCATATTTGGAAACTTACTTACTGTCTCTGGGTGACTGCACTGACGACACACTACAAACTTCACAAATTGCGCTTTTTTACATGTACCCCTTCAATCAGCAAAAATTGCTGTTTGAGGCGGCCGATTTCGCGGTGCCCTCAACTGAATTAATGGGCCGCAGAAATCGGGGTTAGACGGACATTTATCGTCCACGGAATTTTGAACTCAGGCAGGCGACTGCGGCCCAGGGCGATCACTCACCTCAAAATGACAAGCCTGGTGGATGTGCTTTTTATTACCCTTAATGCCACATTATTTAGTCTGTAAGGATTTGCTTTGATACAATTTATGGGAGAGTGCTTCTTGGCACTCTCCCATAAATTGCAACAAAGCAAAGACAAGTGAACAAATTTTGATGACTAAAAATAATTTAACACTCTATACCAGTTAAAAAGCCTGGAGAATACTCATACTTGCCTCCTTATAATGAGGTAACAAAACTTGGCTCAGCTGTAGTTTCTAGTGAAATCTTGGCTGCCAAGATTTCGCTGGACATCACTGTCAAGGTAATGTAGCTTCCATCAGCAAGGTCACCAAAATTCATTGTGTGGACCTGAAAATATTATTTTTCACTCACACAAGCACTCGTGAAAAATAAAACTTTCAAGTCCACACTCATGAGATAATTCCAGATACTGACTAAAATAGAGTCGATTTTCTTTTTTATATGCTATGAGACATTTTATTTCATAATATTCAGTCCAATTCAATCCCAAATTTGTATGTTTCAAAACAATAACAAAGATCAACTAATTGTTCCTTCAAGGCGGCCTGATGCAGCGTAGCGTGTCATATTTAGGAAGCAACTGCAGGATATTCCTCGATTCTATCGAGTCAATGGAATTTGCGATACTTCACAGGCTAGCATATAATACTTAATGTTATAATGCAATGACATGACTCCATCACCTTACTGTTGGAATACTTAACATATTTTCTTTGATTTATCAATCTGAAATGTAGTGTGGCAAGTCAGTGGTTGAATATGATGGGCATGTGATCTTGAGGACATGCATTGAAATGTGGATAAGGGCATTTGTATTGTGTCTCAAAGCCAAGCACCTCATCCCACATGATTGTGGTCCTAGAGAATTGACCCTCCCTCTCAGCCCCAACCTCTCCCCTCCACATGCGTGCATTTGACAGGACTGGATGTGAAAAATCAATCTAAACTACTCTCTTTCTGAAAGCATAAGTTTTTAATTATGCTTATGGTGACTTCACTATTTTCTTGCAGATTTGAATTTTCGAAGAGGTACAGTGGAGCCCACTTAATTGGATATCTCTACTGAATAACCCTGTTAACTGAATATAATTTCCCAACACAAAACCATTTACTATACATGTACCTCCAGTACAAATTTGACCTGTTAATTGAATATAGGTCACAGAGTAAAAAAAATCTTGTAACCTGTCAAGAAATTACCCTGATTCTCGCCCGTTTTTCTTTGTTTGTAGACCTATTTGGCCTCAGTACATCCACTACAGGCATTTAATGTATTATATCTTGTTTGACAGAGCTCACAGAGCTCTGTCAAACAAGATATAATAGAATAAATGTTAAGTTTATCTCTTGAATACAGGAAAGTGACACATCCCTGTTAATTGAATACTCCTGTTAACTGAATGATTTTCATTGGCAAAGTGGCTATTCAATTAACAGGGTTCCTCTGTATTAACAATATGTAGGGGCAAATGTATTCTCTATAAAGAATCTTTAGAACAAAGAGATGTGACCCTGCAAAAGGGATTAGAAACTCTCATCACAAGTAGTGAGGTCAGGATGGACTGTGTGAAATATTGCAAGGGCTATCAAGTGAGTGCGTTCATGTAAAGCATCATAAAAATTGCACTAGAGAGCAAAGCATTGTGTCAGCAATAAAAAAAATCCATCTGAAAACCATGAGATCAAACTGCCATATCAGAGTAAATCGTGACAGTGTGAATACATTTTAAAGATGGCTTTGGATGAACTTTTTTTGTCTTCCTGAAAGAAAACAATGAGTGTCAATGTACTTTTGATATGTTGCTTAAAAGACTTGAAGACTGTTTTCCAGAACCCTTTGGCAGAAGAGAAAGAGTGATCGGAAAAGACTCTTAAGAAAAATCTACAGGAACATTTCAGTGAAGATGTCCTCATAACTTGTTTACAAACAAAAAAACTGTGGTGTGTTTTCGTCACACTGGATACAAGATTTTGTGTAACTCGTAGTATAACCAACAGTCAAAAGATCCCCCCATAGAAAAGCATTTATGATTCATGAGATAATCTGTAGCAATTATACGGGAAGATCATTGACACTGATTCATATTAGTCTGTGGATGCAGAATTTCAAGATCCCATGTCTTTTGTACTGCAAACGCATCAAGTCGTCAAGGAAGAGGTACGTATAATAAAGAAGTGGTGAAAGGCAGATTTGGGTGATATTCATCAATCATGCAATAATACAGTACGGCTGCCGTGGATTGGTCACTTTCCATGGGTGGACAATATTTCCAGGAATGTAATAATATTAGATTCGAAACACTAATTATAGGAATAATCATCAAAAATTTAACTGAAAGTTTGCTGATGACTATTTTTATTACCTGGTAAATGCATGCGTGGACAACACTGCCCATGTGTGGACTACAACCAGACCATGGTGACTGTACTGTGTAAGCTACAAGAGTAACAAGACCACATTCTTTTTTATCCATGATTCAAGTTTGACTTTCTGTGCTGCTTAACAGACAAAGCATTTCTCGGCATCTCGTTGACCTTCTCTATAGTTTGGGTATTTGTTCCTTGTATGAAGAATGTAGACAGTATGAAGCATTATCAATGAAACAGGCACAAGCATCAATTTGGCTGGAATCTTTCTTGAAGTTTGTGTATGACATTGCCGACTTTAATATCAGGACACTGGATGGATGTGGAACATTTCATGGAATGGGTGGAGTCAGGTGTGTCATGCCAGAAAGAATCCACTACTGAAAGAAGTCATACACAATCATCTGAAGATGGCATGGCAACAATGAAACAAGAGGCCACAAGGGCTCTGAAGCGCCCGCCTGACAAAAGCCCATTGATTCTTCACATAATGATTTAAGAATTTAAAAACAAAAGATTGCACAAGAGGTGCTGACATACCCCCCACCAGGAGCCAAGTCAAGGGATAGGGCAGTATTTGGACGGACAATATCTCCCATTAGATGGATCTCATTCACCCACCCATCACTTGGCGAATATATCTATCCACTTACAGCTGAGATATGGCTTTGAGCAGAGACCAAAAGAAATCATGAATTTTTGACAAAGTATGGGTTGTAAGTCAGATTAAAATGGTGTGAGCAATGTCGCTCGACATGTGGCAGAAGCGGGTTATCCCAATAAGATAGCACATACCTCATTTGTTGAAATCCATCGACTCATTGCTAAGATACGGATGGATGGATGGATGGATTGGATGGATAGATGGATGGATGGATGGATGGATGGATGGATGGATGGATGGATGGATGGATGGATGGATGGAAAATAGGCCGATGAAATCGTCAGATGTGTACCCATACGCGCAACTAGTAGAAAGCTGTATGACGGAGGGCCACCACGGATGCCGACATTATGTACACCATACAAAGGATGGGTATATATAGAAATGGCTTAGAGGAGTGTCTAATTTGATGGATAAAGGGTTAATATCTCCGGATCAAATTATCATATTTACATAAAAAAAAACTATACAGCACAGCACATCAGTAACCTGAATAAATATATAAAATAACATGACAATCGGATTGATATTTTTTGAGTTATCTCATGCCAAAGGGATTGGAGGAATTTTCAATTTGAAGGATAAAGGGTTAATATCTCCGGATCAAATTATCAGATTACACCAAAAACTATACAGCTCAGCACATCAGTAACCTGAACACAATTGTAAAGTAACTTGACAATCCAAGTAATATTTTTCAAGTTAACAAATGACAAAGGGATTGGAGGAATTTTCAATTTGAAGGATAAAGGGTTAATATCTCAGGATTAAAATAACAGATTTACACCAAAAACTATACAGCTTGGTAAATTAGTAACCTGAACACAAATATAAAGTAACTAGACAATCCAAGCAATATTTTTCAAGTTATCGAATGCCAAAGGGATTGGAGGAATTTTCAATTTGAAGGATAAAGGGTTAATATCTCAGGATTAAATTATAAGATTTACACCAAAAACTATACAGCTTGGCACATCAGTAACCTGAACACAAATATAAAGTAACTTGACAATCCAAGCAACATTTTTCAAGTTATCGAATGCCAAAGGGATTGGAGGAATTTTCAATTTGAAGGATAAAGGGTTAATATCTCGGTATCAAATCATCAGATTTACACCAAAAACTATACAGCTCGGCACATCAGTAACCTGAACACAAATATAAAGTAACTGGACAATCCAAGTAATATTTTTTAAGTTATCGAATGCCAAAGGGATTGGAGGAATTTTCAATTTGAAGGATAAAGTGGTAATATCTCGGTATCAAATCATCAGATTTACACCAAAAACTATACAGCTCGGCACATCAGTAACCTGAACACAAATATAAAGTAACTAGACAATCCAAGCAATATTTTTCAAGTTATCGAATGTCAAAGGGATTGGAGGAATTTTCAATTTGAAGGATACAGGGTTAATATCTCGGTATCAAATCAACAGATTTACACCAAAAACTATACAGCTCGGCACATCAGTAACCTGAACACAAATATAAAGTAACTTGACAATCCAAGCAATATTTTTCAAGTTATCGAATGTCAAAGGGATTGGAGGAATTTTCAATTTGAAGGATAAAGGGTTAATATCTCAGGATTAAATTATCAGATTTACACCAAAAACTATACAGCTCGGTACATCAGTAACTTGAACACAAATATAAAGTAACTTGATAATCCAAGCAATATTTTTCAAGTTATCGAATGCCAAAGGGATTGGAGAAATTTTCAATTTGAAGGATAAAGGGTTAATATCTCAGGATCAAAATAACAGATTTACACCAAAAACTATACAGCTCGGCACATCAGTAACCTGAACACAAATGTAAAGTAACTTGACAATCCAAGTAATATTTTTCAAGTTATCGAATGCCAAAGGGATTGGAGGAATTTTCAATTTGAAGGATAAAGGGTTAATATCTCGGGATCAAATTATCCAATTTACACCAAAAACTATACAGCTCAGCACATCAGTAACCTGAACACAAATATAAAGTAACTTGACAATCCAAGCAATATTTTTCAAGTTATCGAATGCCAAAGAAATGGATACGGATGCCGGACGGACAGACGGACGGACGGACAGATAGACAGACAGACAGACAAAGGATGGACGAACGACGGATGGTCACCCCGGATGCCCGCATTATGTGTACCATACATAGTATGGTTACACATAAAAACTGAAAAGATTAAAATTACTGCAGACCTGATTAGGAAGCACTTGATTTGAATGAACTTCAATAAGGTTTCTTATACCAAATATCAACAGATTCTGATTGGTGGATTTGAATAACAAGACTTTGAAAGAATTATACTCATATTGCACAAAGTTAAAATTCAGGCTCCCTGAACCATTATAAGGGTGTAGCATTCTAAATATCTAAAGATTCTGACTGGTGGATCTACATAGGGTTATCTGCAAAGAATACTCCACACAATGCAACATGTTAAAATTTGGGCTACCATAGGGAGCCCAAATATGAACCGTGGGACTTTATTTGAACAAATTAGAATTTGCCCCCACTCCCTATAAGAATACTGTATAACAAATATCAAAAGATTTTCACTGGTGGATCTGAACAAGGATGTTTTTAACCCTTTACCCAATGAATCGCCGCATCCACCCGCGTAATATGCAAATTCAGCAGCTGAAAAAATATTATTTTTCGAAAAATTTCAACAAAATCATGTCATGTGACCACTCTTTGGAACGAGCTCGTAGAGCTCATTCCAAAGAGGGGTCACATGATATGGTTTTGTTGAAATTTTTTTTTTAAATTTTAAAAATGGTATTTAAAATAATAAATTTTGATATCGTCTGCATTGTGTAAAGGGTTAAAGAATTTTCTCATATTGCACAAAGTTAAAATTTGGGCTCTGATAAGGATCCATAATAGGATCCTCACACACTTGATTTGAACAAATTTGAATCTGACCCCAAAAAGATGCTACATACCAAATATCAAGGTATTCTGACTGGTTGCTCAGAAGAAAATTTTCAAAGAATATTCCTGATATTGAACCAGTTTATTTATTTATTGATGTTTAAGTCACATATTTCTGCACAATGGCTAATCGTGACCGTACCATGGAGATAAAGTCAAGTTTAGTCAATCGTTTTTACCCATTTTCAGAGGATTTCTCCCAATGCATTGGTGACCGGGTCCTATTTTACCAGTAAAATAGAGCTTGTATTACAACAGTAAACAAGAGGCCCCAAGGGGCCTGAGGGCGCTCACCTGACATGGTAGCCTAAATATCAACCCAGAGAATTGATTTCAACAAGTTGCATCTGATCCTCCTAAGAAAAGCTTATACCAAATATCCAAAGATTCTGACCAGTGGATCTAAAAAAAAAATAGAAGATTTTTAAAGAAGATTCCTCATATTGAACTAAGTTATAATTCGGGCTCCCACAGTGAGTCCAAATATGGACCTAGGGACTTGGCTTGAACAAAGTTGAATCTCACTCCCTAAGCATGGTGCATACCAAATATCAAAAGATTCTGCCTGCTGGATCTTGAGAAGATTTTTAAAGAAAATTCCTCATTTTGAACTAAGTTACAATTCAAGCTCCCACAGTGAGCCCAGATATGGACCAAGGGACTTGGCTTGAACAAACTTGAATCTCACCCCCTAAGCATGGTGCATACCAAATATCAAAAGATTCTGCCTGCTGGATCTTGAAAAGAAGATTTTCAAAGAAATTTGCCTGAAATGCATTAACTTCGAATTCGGGCTTCTATAGTGAGCCCAAATATGAATCCAGGGGGCCAATTTGAACAAACTTGAATCAGATCCAACCCACAATGTTGCATAACAAATAACAAAAGATTCTGCCTGCTGGATCTGGAGAAGAAGATTTTTAAAGAAATTTGCCTGAAATGCACTAAGTTCGAATTTGGGCTTCTATAGTGAGCCCAAATATGAATCCAGGGGGCCGATTTGAACAAACTTGAATCAGATCCACCCCACAATGTTGCATACCAAATATCCAAAGATTCTGCCTGCTGGATCTGGAGAAGAAGATTTTTTAAGAAATTTGCCTGAAATGCACTAAGTTCGAATTCGAGCTTCTATACTGAGCCCAAATATAAACCCAGGTGGCCGATTTGAACAAACTTGAATCAGATCCACCCCACAATGTTGCATGCCAAATATCAAAAGATTCTGCCTGCTCGATCTGAAGAAGATTTTTTAAGAAATTTGCCTGAAATGCACTAAGATCGAATTCGGGCTTTTATAGTGAGCCCAAATATGAATCCAGGGAGCCGATTTGAGCAAACTTGAATCAGATCCACCCCACAATGTTGCATACCAAATATCAAAAGATTCTGCCTGCTGGATCTGGAGAAGAAGATTTTTCAAGAAATTTGCCTGAAATGCACTAAGTTCGAAATCGGGCTCCTATACTGAGCCCAAATATGAACCCAGGGGGCCGATTTGAACAAACTTGAATCAGATCCACCCTACAATGTTGCATACCAAATATCAAAAGATTCTGCCTGCTGGATCTGGAGAAGAAGATTTTTTAATGTTTTTCCCATTGCCTACAGTGTTAAAAAGTGCTGACTCAGCACTTTTTCAAAGTCCCGAAACTGTACCCTATGATAAAACCGATGGCAATTTTTTTTTACCAATCCTTTCTGTTGGTCCCAAGGAAGCTGCACACCAAATAAAAATTCTCAGTGCCGTGCAGTTTTTGAGATATAGGCGTTTTAATTTTTTTCTATTTTTAGCTCCTGTGGTTCCCACGGGGCTACAAGAAAAAAAATTTCTGCATAAATTAGGTACCTATGACCCAATAAGCCCTCACATAAAATTTGGTTCAAATTGGCCTCTCGGTTTAAAAAATAGAAATTTGGGGTGGGGCCAAAATTTTTGCTCCTCCCATAACATCGCCAAGTATAGACCTACAAACTTCTCTTGAACAAACTTGAGTCTACACCTCAAAAGGAAGCTGCATACCAAATATCAAGTCTCTGCTATTGCTGGTTCTTGAGAAGAAGATTTTTTAAGAATTGGAGCATTTTTGCCCCACCCCTCTGCTCAATATGAGCCGAAACCTAATTTGCCCAAAAATCAAAATGCCGCTATATAACCCCTACTCACATGAAATTTCATTAACATGCGGCCAGTGGTTTGGAAGAAAAAGACCCAAACACCACCTTCATGCCGGACGACGGACGACGGACGACGGACGCCGGACGACGGACGAAAAGTGATCAGAAAAGCTCACCCTGACTTTCAGTCAGGTGAGCTAACAAGCACCGCTTCACCTTCCAGGGTTCCCATAGGGCATATTGCACCAAGTTAAAATTTGTGCTCCTACAGACAGAATTTACAGACAAGAGGTATTGCCTGGATATTATACATGGCCACCATGTTTTTCAACAAAATTCAGAAAAATTCAATAGCTGCTACCTAGATATCACACCAAAGTTACACATGAAATTTGAAAAAGATTGGGTGAGAGATGCAGTCTGTAGGGTGTACTAATGGAATTGTTGACAATTTATATGCCAAATAGCTCCCAATTAGACATTGCTCCAAAGCTATAAATGAAATTTAGGACTGATCAGGTGAGAGCCACGGCCTGTACGATATGCTAAAAGAATTGTTGGGACAATTTATATCCAAATCCAAGATGGCTAGTGGCAGCCATGTTTTTCAACAAAATTCAGAAAAATTCAATAGCTCCCATCCAGACACCATCAAAGCTACATATGAAATTTGAAAAAGACTGGGGGAGAGCTGCGCATTGTAGGGTGTGCTAATGGAATTGCTGACAATTTATATGCCACATCTAAGAAGGTCGCTGGTGGCCATGTTTTTTAACGAAATTCATAAAATTTGATAGCTCCCATTTAGACATTGCCCCAAAGCTACATATTTAATCTGGGACTGATTGGGTGAAAGCTGAGATCTGCAGGGTGTGCTAAAGGAATTATTGGAAAATTATATCCAAATCCCAGACAAAATTTGATAGCTCCCATCAAGATATTGCCCAAAAGCAACAAATGAAATTTGGGACTGATCAGGTGAGAGCCGCTGCCTGTAGGGTGTGCTAAAGGAATTGTTGGACAATTTATATCCAAATCAAAGATGGCCACCGGTGGCCATGTTTTTCAACGAAACTAAAATAAAATCGATAGCTCCCATCTCGACATTGCCCCAAAGCCACACATGAAATTTGGAACTGATCAGGTGAGAGCTGTGGCCTGTAGGGAATGCTAAAGGAATTGTGGATGGATAGACGTACATACAGATGCACGACGGATCACAACACATCCCAATAGCTCATTGTCAAGTTCAAGCGAAAAAGAAATATTTATAAACCTATTTTACGCTGGGATTATGGACCCATTTATCCCTTGTTGCCAATACTTTCTGACACTATGGGTCTTGGGAAAGATAAATTTTTATATTCTTGAATAATTATGATATGATAAACAACTTGAAAAGTCCGAGAGGGCCTACTGAAAGGGATATCCTATGTAAGGTAAAGTATTCTTTAATAAATAGTGGTAAACAAATAGCCTGACCGGTTTCGTTCCTATTGGGAACTCGTCAGAGGCGATGTTGTGTTGTAGTGGGATATAGATTTTCCGTCCTATTTATACTATTTTTGGTGGATGCATTTTCGGTGGATGCGGATCCAGCCATATGATTGGTTAATAAATTTGCTTGTTTGAAATCCATTTCCGGTTAATGATGTAACAATACAAGAAAAATAATTTATAATAAGGGGGCGTAACTAGGTGTTAGTCTAATGTGCCGGAGTGTATATAAACATGGATTTTAATCTATTTCAGGTGTGGTATAGGGTATGGAATGGTTTTAAGGTCACTTTAATTTTTGAAGAAGTGTGTTTACCAGAAAACCGATTAGAACAAAGGTACCAGCGTGGTGTTCAGCTATGTTAAAAAATCATAAGAAACAGATGTTTTGTAAAAAGATTATTGTTAATAAAGATAATGATAAACGCCCATAAATTTGTTAAATATTTGATTTGAGTTTTTGCAGAGCTGCTGAGGCGTAAAGTAAAACTTTGTCAGAATTGTATAACTCGGGTACCGAAACGTGTGGTGGTGTGTTCCCGCTATGTGATACTATGGTTGGATGTGGTGGTCCGCTGTCCGTATTAACGTGGATGTTGTCCCAATTGACAGTTTCGATCTGACTGGTCTCCAAATGTTTTGGAGATGGATTTAGTGGTGAAATCGCCGGCGGTAGGTGATGGATGAACTTTCTCCATGGATATTGAAGTCTTGTAGTCCTGGACGTTTGGGCCCTTGGTAAAGGTGAGATGGGGGCTCCAATATGTAGTTCTTTAATTATCTCGTTGAGTTCAACATCTGTGTGGGTGTCTTCTCTTAAAGGTGAGATTGGAGAGTATAAGCTCATTTCATGTCGGATATTTTTCAGTTCATCTGATGTCCTGTAGGGTTGTGTTGTCTTTAAAGGTGAAATTGGGGTGGACATGCCCATGTCATTACAGATAAGCTGGAGGCGTTCAGTTTCCAAGTTTGTCTTCATAGTCGGCCAGGTGCATTGGGTTGTACAGTTATATGTCTTGTTATTGTGGCAGCTACTTAATAAATGTTTACGGTAGCAGTCAGATCTTTTAAAACTTTTTCCACAGGTATCACATCTTTTGGCGAAGCCTGTACAGTGCACAACATTGATGTGTCTTTCTAGTCCTTGTCTGTAGGTGTATGAGGTGTCACAAACGAGACATCGAAAAGGCCCCATGATAAAAGTATATAGCTCCGTAACTTGGTTTTCTCTCGATTAAACCTGTGTTACGCTGTTGTGATTGTGACGTAATTACGTCGTTTATGGTATAATCGGCTACATAGGTGAGTGGCGTGTTGGAACAGATAGTATAAAATATAAATATAAATAATAATCACTAAAAGTCCTTTCTGTTCAGGCCGAATGGTTGCAGCGTTCTAAATGAGAAGATCCAATGGACCTCTTGCGTCCGGCGCTGTATGGTGGTGTTGGGTCCTTCTGGGTCGGAGTATAGGACCTGCATGATACGGTAACTTAAGTCCGATATTTGATGAGATGCTTGGTTAAAATGTATGCTGACTGGGGTGTCCCATTGGTGTTTAATGTCAGCAATATGCTCTCGAATGCGAGTGCCGAAATTTCGTTTGGTTTCCCCAATGTATTGTTTGTTGCATTGATTGCAGTTTAATAGATAAATGCAGTTCTGGGTGAGGCAGTTGGTGCAGTGGGGCCCTTTGTAGCGTTTAGATGTGGATGTACTTTTGAACCACATTATCTGCGGCAAATTGGGGCATATTGGGCAGTTTGATTTGGTGCATTTGGTACGTGGATTTTTAATAATTTGTCCACTGATATGAGGGCGTTGGGGGAGTTTAGATCTGGTGAGCAAGTCTTTTAGGGAAGCGTTTCGTCTGTAGGCTAATAATGGTGCGTGTTGGAATAGACTGCGTCCCAGTTCAGAATTGCTGAGTATCGGCCATAGTCATCTAATATAGGAATAAATAGTGGTGTTTAATTAGTGATTATTATTTATATTTATATTTTATACTATCTGTTCCAACACGCCGCTCACCTATGTAGCCAATTATACCATAAACGACGTAATTATGTCACAATCACAACAGCGTAACACAGGTTTAATCGAGAGAAAACCAAGTTACGGAGCTATATACTTTTATCATGGGGCCTTTTCGATGTCTCGTTTGTGACACCTCATACGCCTACAGACAAGGACTAGAAAGACACATCAATGTTGTGCACTGTACAGGCTTCGCCAAAAGATGTGATACCTGTGAAAAAAGTTTTAAAAGATCTGACTGCTACCGTAAACATTTATTAAGTAGCTGCCACAATAACAAGACATATAACTGTACAACCCAATGCACCTGGCCGACTATGAAGACAAACTTGGAAACTGAACGCCTCCAGCTTATCTGTAAAGACATGGGCATGTCCACCCCAATTTCACCTTTAAAGACAACACAACCCTACAGGACATCAGATGAACTGAAAAATATCCGACATGAAATGAGCTTATACTCTCCAATCTCACCTTTAAGAGAAGACACCCACACAGATGTTGAACTCAACGAGATAATTAAAGAACTACATATTGGAGCCCCCATCTCACCTTTACCAAGGGCCCAAACGTCCAGGACTACAAGACTTCAATATCCATGGAGAAAGTTCATCCATCACCTACCGCCGGCGATTTCACCACTAAATCCATCTCCAAAACATTTGGAGACCAGTCAGACCGAAACTGTCAATTGGGACAACATCCACGTTAATACGGACATCGGACCACCACATCCAACCATAGTATCACATGGTACCCGAGTTATATAATTCTGACAAAGTTTTACTTTACGCCTCAGCAGCTCTGCAAAAACTCAAATCAAATATTTAACAAATTTATGGGCATTTATCATTATCTTTATTAACAATAATCTTTTTACAAAACATCTGCTTCTTATGATTTTTTAACATAGCTGAACACCACGCTGGTACCACTGTTCTAATCGGTTTTCTGGTAAACACACTTCTTCAAAAATTAAAGTGACCTTAAAACCATTCCATACCCTATACCACACCTGAAATAGATTGAAATCCATGTTTATATACACTCCGGCACATTAGACTAACACCTAGTTACACCCCCTTATTATAAATTATTTTTCTTGTATTGTTACATCATTAACCGGAAATGGATTTCAAACAATCAAATTTATTAACCAATCATATGGCTGGATCCGCATCCACTGAAAATGCATCCACCAAAAATAGTATAAATAGGACGGAAAATCTATATCCCACTACAACACAACATCGCCTCGGACGAGTTCCCAATAGGAACGAAACCGGTCAGGCTATTTGTTTACCACTATTTATTAAAGAATACTTTACCTTACATAGGATATCCCTTTCAGTAGGCCCTCTCGGACTTTTCAAGTTGTTTATCATATTATATTCTTCTAGACCTACTGAATAGATATGGCATCTTCCAACACGGTCGAAAGCTCTACAAGTACACTAAGCTTAACCAGCGACACAAGCGCAACGACAATTATTATGTCCGATGAAGTAGAACGGCAAAGTAAACGCCGCAAAACCGACCCTACTGGACCCACCCCAGGGCCAGTACCGATCAACCAAACCCGAATAGACCCTGCCAACCTCGACATTTATAGGAAAACATGCAACCTTTGCCTTAAAGCACTGAAACTTGAACTACAATTACTGTTTCTGGAGAAGTGCTCCAATTTGGGCCTCTCCCCCTCGGGACTCCGGGCTACCATACTAAAACCCCGTACCCCAGCGTGTGACATAACAAAAAAACGCATCCAAGATGCACTTATTACCGCCAGTGGGCAGATAACTCATATCATGATAGATCAAACCCGCCTGGAACTTGACAATACCAAAAGTCTAGTAACGGAAGCTAAAAACTCGACTCCACCGAATAATGAACCTCAACAGATCCAAATAATGGAGGCATCCATTTACACAATCGTCAACAGATATAAAAGTCGTCTTGACCATACTTATAACAATCGTATTCGATTTCTACAAAACGAAAAACAGAACCATATGTTCCACAACTTATATCAGTCAACAGGGAACCAACAGGACCGCCAGACATCTCGGCCTCCAGTCAACCGCAGCTATAGGGGGGGCGACAAAGAACCTCCGACAAGAACGTACCAGAACCCAGCCTAGATTTGACAGAAGACCATACAGAAGAACGGAACAACAGAGAACTACAACCAGAACGGACCAGTCCTTTGTCCAGGCTCTGCAAAACTTCTGTAACCAGTTTTGCAGTGCCGCGTCTCAAAATAAAAATCAAAATGCCAATTACACCGATTTAGTTATTAATCTTACCAACCACAACCTTACACCCCACGAAACTAGCCTATTACAGAAGGGCTTAAACTTCTGTCCCACCCCAACCCACCATAGCCGCGAAGCCCTTGCCTCTGACATGAAAACCTTGTTCCGTCGCCTCAGACTAAGATTATTTTTCCATGACCCAGAGAACACCACCAATACCACATCATTTGACGATGCCCTAAAGCGTCAATTCAGACCTGCCAACACCTGGTCCCCTCAACCGGGCCAAGACCCCTGCTTAGAGGCCCTATACCGAACCAGCACGTTCCACCTCTTGAACAGTCCCGATATCCGATTCCCATTAGACAACCTCACACAAGATGAACGCAAAGCACTTTATGACATTGCCCACAACCAGGAGATTGTCATCAAGAGATTTGATAAAGGGTCAGGAATTGTTCTTTGGGACCGCACAGATTACATCAATGAAGCGCTGCGACAACTCAACGATACCAGATACTATATAACCACAGATGGGGAATTAACCAACCATCATATTGAATTAATCTCCAACGCGCTAGATAAATTAGTCGACAAAAAGGAAATCACACCTGAGATGAGACAAGGCCTTCTACATAACCAACCACGCACCCCCCAATTGTACTTACTACCTAAAGTTCACAAAAACAAAGAAAAAGGTAAAGTACCTGGCAGACCAATTATAAGCGGCACAGGGGGCCCTACTGAACTTATCAGCAGTTTTGTTGATGAACACATTAAGGGATTTGTAGCTACTTACCCGAGCTACCTTAGGGACACAAACGACTTATTAGTTAAATTACAAAACTTACCTAATTTACCGGACCATTTTATTCTCTGTACATTGGATGTCATATCTCTCTATACCAATATCCCTAACCACGAAGGACTAATAGCGGTTGCACAATGTATCAGACGACACAAACCAAATTGGACCATTTCTCCATCTGGTCTACTAGGACTGCTCAAATTGGTATTACATTCCAATAACTTCCAATTTAATGGTCAAAACTACCTCCAGATAGGTGGTACAGCAATGGGTACCCGCGTAGCCCCCTCATTTGCTAACATTTTCATGGGTGAACTTGAAACCAAACTCCTTGCCAATTACACCCTAAAACCGGAACTCTATTTAAGGTTCATCGATGACATATTTCTCATCTGGACCCACGGCGAAGCATCACTGCTCAATTTCATCGATTATCTCAATAGATCTCACCATTCAATTAAATTTACAGCAGATTATTCCACCACTTCAGTTAACTTTTTGGACGTCACAATCCAAAAGGTCGGAAACAGAATCAACACAGACCTGTACACTAAACCTACAGACACACACGCTTACTTACGACCTGACTCATGCCATCCACATAGCCTCACACGGGGAATACCATATAGTCAACTTCTCCGTATTAAACGCATCTGTAGCTCTAATGACACATTTATGGAGAGAGCCAAGACCCTCCTAAACCACTTCGAGAACAGAGGTTATAAACCGGAAATACTTAAAACCGCCATGGATAAAGCCATTGCCATTAACAGATCAGACCTTATCAACAAACCATTAACACAAGACCAGCCGACGGACAAAATTCCGTTTGTGACCACATATCACCCATTAAACACCACTATTTATTCCTATATTAGACGACTATGGCCGATACTCAGCAATTCTGAACCGGGATGCAGTCTATTCCAACACGCACCATTATTAGCCTACACACGAAACGCTTCCCTAAAAGACTTGCTCACCAGATCTAAACTCCCCCAACGCCCTCATATCAGTGGACAAATTATTAAAAATCCACGTACGAAATGCACCAAATCAAACTGCCCAATATGCCCTAATTTGCCGCAGATAATGTGGTTCAAAAGTACATCCACATCTAAACGCTACAAAGGGCCCCACTGCACCAACTGCCTCACCCAGAACTGCATTTATCTATTAAACTGCAATCAATGCAACAAACAATACGTTGGGGAAACCAAACGAAATTTCGGCACTCGCATTCGAGAGCATATTGCTGACATTAAACACCAACGGGACACCCCAGTCAGCATACATTTTAACCAAGCATCTCATCAAATATCGGACTTAAGTTACCGTATCATACAGGTCCTATACTCCGACCCAGAAGGACCCAACACCACCATACAGTGCCGGACGCAAGAGGTCCATTGGATCTTCACATTTAGAACGCTGCAACCATTCGGCCTGAACAGAAAGGACTTTTAGTGATTATTATTTATTTTTACTTGAATAATTATGCTTAAAAAATTGAGAAAATAATTTCATTGCAATAGCTATACAAATCTATCACAAATTGCAAGTGATTAAGTTCCGCCTGAATTGTTCAAAGTTGTGTTAAGAGCTATTTCACGTTAGATGACAAATGCCTTTAGCTTCTGAGAGATGATTGACAGAAACAATGGTGCAGTGAAAACAAAGGATTTCTAAATGACAAACTCCACTCTGTAATTCGTAGTTGGCACTATCAGGATGATAATCCCTTCTAAATCCAGTGGACAAAGGCACAAAGCTGAAGCACTAATGAAATTAATCTAAAACGGATTGACATTCTAAATATGATTGGGCGATGCACCAAGTCTGCGAGGAACTGAAAATGAGTGCTTCCACATTTTACATGTAAAAACTCTGACAGACCATAACACTATAATTAGTGCTGAAGCGGTTAGCCGGGTAACCAGTTTGCAACTGTTTATCGGCGTAACCAGTTGAAAAAGCTGTCAACCGGATAACTGCTATACCTATGGTTTACAGGATAGCAGTGGGAAAATAAATAGTATTTGACCACGAGTTGTTAGAATTCTTTTGCCAATGCATGCATTGTCAAAGCTGCCAGACATTTGTTGATTTACAATGATGTGTACTCGATGTAACATTAAAGGGTTAAGGTGTTAGAACATTCAATGAACAGTTATTTCAGTCGCTTGGACTATCAAGTCGCGGCCAAATGTTTGTAACAAACTGCCAACAGTCGAGTGCATTCTGCGTGGGCAGCAGTGAGTACATGCCTGTCAATGTAACATAATCTTCTACAGACAAATTTGACGTTCTTCTCTTTGATGAGGTGTTATTAAATGCAGATTACGATGCTGAAAAAATCCCTCAGTGCAAGTAATGGTGCTTCCAAAATAAATTGACTGTTTGGTTCTTTACCAACGAGTATCAGAAAAAACATGTTTGATTTTATTGAACTGTTTAAAAGCATGCATGTATGTCATAAAAAACCTATTTTAATTAAAATCTTTCATTTTAAAATTTGTTTTTCAATGGTTAATGTCTGACAACGAGGGGCTCTCGGATGGATTAGTGTTGTTTCGTGCACAAGACGTTTCGTACACGGACTGTTTCATATACAAAAGAAGGCGTTTCGTACATATATCATAGGACGTTTCGCACACAGGGAAATTTTATAGGGTTTTTAAATATTTTTTATATGAAACAACAGACTACTTACCTTTGAAAGGTACTATAATCCAATATATGAAAAAAACACATTTGACATATCACGGAACAGAAGTTAATACCTCCAACACCACCACAATATGCTGTACATTTGAATCAGAGAATGTCTCTGGTGGCCATATTTTCCAACCAATGGGATCAAAAAGAGGATTGTTGTAGAGGGCCTCCTACAGACCATTCCAGCAAAGTTTGGTTCACGTTGACTCAGTAGTTCAAAGAAGAAAATAAAAATGTGATTTCCCATAGGGTTTCTATAGTAACTATAAGCTGCAATTGTGGCCATGTTTGCAACACGATCAACATTAAATGAGGATCATTGGTTGAGGGTGACCTAGTCATCAACCATGCAAAGTTTCAAAATATTTGTCCCTGTGGTTTCAGAGAAGATTTCTCAAAATCCACCAACCAGAATCAAAATATTCTTCTGGCAGCCATGTTTTTCGATGCACGGTAACAAAAATGAGGAGCATTTGTAGCAGACCTCCCATAGACTATCCCTGCCAAGTTTGGTTCACATCGGCTCAGTAGTTGCCGAGAAGAAGATGAAAATGTGATTTCCCATGGGTTTTCTATAGTAACTATAAGCCGCAATTGTGACCATGTTTACATTCTGATCATCACTAAATGAGGATTGTTGATAGAGGGGGTCCCAGTCATCATTTATGTGAAGTATCAAAACATTTGACCTGGAAGTTTCAGAGAAGATTTTTGAAAATCCACCAAACAGAATCAAAGAATGCCTCTGGCAGCCATGTTTTTCAACCCATGGGAACAAAATGAATATCATTTGTAGAGGACCTCCTATAGACTATTCCTGCCAAGTTTGGTTCATGTAAGCTCAGTAGTTCCTGAGAAGATAAAAATGTGATTTCCATTGGGTTTCTACAGTAACTATAAGCCGCAATTGAAGCCATGTTTGCAACCCGATCAACATTAAATGAGGATCATTGGTTGAGGGGGTCCCAGTCATCAACCATGCATAGTTTCAAAACATTTGGCCCTGTAGTTTCAGAGGAGAAGATTTTTCAAAATCCACCAATCAGAATCAATGAATGCCTCTGGCAGTCAAGTTTTCAAACAAAATGAGGATTGTTTATAGAGGATCTCCCATAGACTATCCCTGCCAAGTTTGGTTCACGTCAGCTCAGTAGTTCCAGAGAAGGAGGAAGATGAAAATGTGATTTTCCATAGGATTTCTATAGTAACTATAAGCTGCAATTGTGGCCATGTTTGTAACCCGATCAACATTAAATGAGGATGGTTGGTAGAGGGGGTCCCAGTCATCATTTATGTGAAGTTTCAAAACATTTGGCCTGGCAGTTTCAGAGGAAAAGATTTTTGAAAATCCACCAACCAGAATCAAAGAATGCCTCTTGAAGCCATGTTGTTCATCCGACGGGAACAAAATGTGGATTGTTTGTAGAGGACCTCCCATAGCCCATTTTTGCCAAGTTTGGTTCACACCGGCTCTGCGGTTACAGAGAAGATGAAGAGAATGTGAAAAGTTTACAGACGCCGACGGGCGCCAAGTGAAGTGAAAAGCTCACATGGCTTTTTAGGCCAGGTGAGTTAAAAAATACGAGTACACATTCACCCTATGATCACATCAAATTCAAGTCACTCAAGGTAAGAGGCTCTTTGCTAATGCAGTAAACTATGCCTAACTACAATTTACAAACTGGTTGGAAAATTCGTCCCTCACCTCAAATGCAGGCCCATGGGAACAAATGGCATACTCAATCTGTGTTTCAGGTGCGTGGCATGCTGTGTGCTTTTGATTTTCAAATGGCAAGGCCTGGTTTTGTGACCGGGCAATGCAGAGTGATCACAGTTACAATGTATCATCACTATTATGTGGGACCATTATAGTCATATAAATGCAGTCATATAAATTATTAACGATTGTTTGCACGTCGGCGATTTCTGTTGGCACACAATGGTGTTCATTTATGTTGTGCGGAAATCAAGTGGCAGTGTTTTTAACTGTTTTCTCTCCATTCTTTACCGATTTTGTGTCGTAGACATTGCAATAAAACCAGTGGTTGAAATCAGCTGATATCCAGCTGAAATCTGGTTATGCCCAATGGTTAGCCAGTTACAAAAATAGGCCAACCATTTCAGCACTAACTATAATCTCTATTTATGCTACTGAATCCAGGCCCTCTGATCAATGTGACATTACTTCAAACAGTGAAGTGTATAAACTATTTGGTGGCAATCGGCACTTGATACATGTATTTATCCACTGCATTATACCAGGTATTTGACAACAATATGTGATGATCAGTCACTCGATCAATTTATTGGAACCTTCATTGGTAGTGATTGATTATGGTCTCAAATCATCAGCCATCAGTTCACAACCCTTTTTGATCATCGGGACATCACTACCTGGTTGGCCTATTTGAACAAACATTTATCATCTATTCACTCATATACACCTGGCAAAATTTGAGCACAATTGACCATGTCAATCATGGGTGGAATTTATTCAAACAAATTAACATAAACATCTGCAGTTAAATATCTGTGTTAAATATGAAACCCATCTGTGCCACTAGTGACAAGCCGATATGGGTGTTATCGGTATTTTCCGATATCCGATATTTCAGTTCAACATCTGACAGATACTGATACCGATATTACATATAGTTTTCATGGTGATACAAGTGTATAATTACATTCAGACAGGACAAATAAGATGAGGGGTTGTTCAGCAGTCAACTTGACTCAACACACATGTCCAAAATGTATCTCAATGTACGTGTGATTTATCAATGTCATTATTCACAGACATTAGACAATACAATTTCGATATAAACAATTTAAACATACCCTTCTGACTAGAACTGAAATGGTTGACCAAATAATCGGTTCAAAACCAGTCATTTACCTAACCAATTTGAAAAACCAATATCTGAAATATCGATAGCAGTCATTATTCAATGTTTAAAACTTAGTAAATCTGCAGCTTCTGCTTTGTGATAGATTACACATCGAAGCTGCGTTGTATATATAGAGATATAATCGACTCTGGCATTCAAGACTTTGTTAATGATTGTCAGTTTCTGGGAGTAATAAGAAATCAAAGAAACTATTCCGTAGTGTGTATACAAATAAACGTTGTCGAGTACTCGACAATGTTCGTTTGTATACACACTACGGAATAGTTTGAGAATACAGTGGAGCCCACTTAATGGAATATCTCTCAACTGAATAATCCTGTTAACTGAATATAATTTCCCAACTCAAAACCATTTACCATCCATCCAGTACAAATTTTACCTGTTAATTGAATATAGTTTATAGAGTAAACTCCTGTTAATTGAATAAAAAATCTTGTTACCTGTCGAGAAATTACCCTGACTCTCCCCTGTTTATCTTTGTTTATAGACCTATTTGGCCTCAGTTCATTCAATACAGGCATTTAATCTATTATATCTTGTTTGACAGAGCTCAAGGAGCTCTGTCAAACAAGATATAATTGAATAAAGTTTAACTCTAGAATACAGGAAAGTGACACCATCCCTGTTAATTGAATACTCCTGTTAATTGAATAATTTTCATTGGCAAAGTGGCTATTCAATTAACAGGGTTCCACTGTACTGCTTTCCAACTGCTTTTGTTTTGATCCCATATTCAGTGAAATAATGGCCATGGATAACCGGATATTATCAGGTTATAGCTCTCGGTTAGTCGGTTACGAAAATGAGCCAACCGTTGCTGCCAGTTGTCCATCTTGAAACCGAGTGGGAAACAAATTATGTCACGCACTTCCCCTCATCATGTTGATCATTTTTGTGAAGTTTCTTCACAATGCAGATAAAACTGTTAAAGTAGTTCACTCCACAAGTTTACATAACAAATATTCAATATGGCCGCCAGTCGGCTATCTTGAAACCGAGCGGAAAAAAGATTATGCCACACACTTCCCCTCATCATGTTGATCATTTTTGTGAGGTTTCATGAAAATGTACTGTCAAAGTTGTTCGCTCCACAAGTTTACCTTAAAAATATCCAATATGGCCACCAGTCAGCCATCTTGAATCCGATCGGCAAAAAATTTAAATTTTTTAGTAAATTTTGTTTCTAAACATACCTACCACAATTGTTTACAATTGGCTGAACGTAAGTGCAAGCTCTACTTCGGAACTAACTCAAGCTTTTAGAGAACTTTTTCAAACAAGTTGGAAAAGTAATAGAGTGCAAAAGCACGGAAAAGATCGAAAAAAGGGTCGAGCGAGACCAGCGCTCGAAACTACAGGTACTCTCTCTGCACATCTCTTGCGTTTACCGAGCACATGCGCAACAACCGTGACGTCAATTCCGTATTTCCGCCAATGAGAAGTTTGTGATTTAGCAGGGAGGCATCGATATCAAAGATATCCCCAAGGAGGGTGGGCCTCTGTTTAACAGTTGTGGTAGGTGTGTTAAGAAACAAAATTTACTAAAAAATTTTAATTTCTTTTCAACCTACTCACAATTGTTTACAATTGGCTGAATAAACAATAGGAGGAGGTGAATCACATAACCAATACCAACAAGAGTAGCAGAAAGAAAAGCAAGGATGGCAGTGAACAATAACGAAACCTGTAATGAAGATAGAGAGAAGGCACCTGAAAAGAACAAGGCTGAGCGAAGCACAACCTCGATAAAAACAATTTTAACAAGGGTGCACAACAGCCTGAGCAGCAACGAGAGGGCCTAAAGAATAAAGGTCCTCAGATTGCTGCTGAAGGTGGCAGAGATAAAAGGAGGAGAAGGTAGAGGTATTCCTCCAGTAAGCCGTATTCATAACATCCCAGAGCGAAACAGAATTGGAGAACGCCCAGGATGTAGAAATGGCACAAACCTCATGAGAAGTAAACCGGTTCGAAACAAGATTTGACGCAGACAAGTGGGAATAAGCCAGCTTGATTGCAAGACAGATCCACCTGGAAATAGAATGGGAAGAGATAGACTGCCTCTTAGGAATGAGAGACAGAAAGAATCTCTTTCGACCCCTCCGAATGAACTGAGCGCGAGTAATGTAAGTCTTGATCGCACGAACAGGACAAAGAAGAGGTCTCCGGCCATCGACAGCAGGGAGAGCCCGAATGCAGATAGGAGGAGGTACTGAATCAGGAAGTTGATTCTTAGCCAGAAAAGAGCAATCAGTAGTGAAGGTGACACTGTTAGCCTCATTTCTGAAAAAGGCAGAATCAACAGATAGCGCATGAAGCTCACTGACTCGTCGAGCAGAAGCAAACGCTACAAGAAAAGCCGTCTTATAGGTGAGAAAACGCATATCGGTCTCAGATAAAGGCTCGAATGGCGCCCCCTCCAAACAATGCAACACCCAAGCCAAGTTCCACTTGGGTGTAAGACGCAAAACTCGAGGCCTCTTCAGAGAAAAGTGCCAAATGAGTTTGGAGAGAAAAAGATTATGACCGATGCACCGCTTTCCCACATAAGAGAAAGTATCAGACAGCATAGACCGATAGCCCTTAATCGTAATAGGCTGGAGGCCCTTGGAGTCAAAAAGATATACCAGAAAATCCGCAATTTGAGCGATTGACGGATCATGGTAATCCACATTGTGATCTGCACACCAGCGGCAGACAACCTTCCACTTCGCAGCATAAGTCATGCCAGTGGAATGACGCCGCGATGCAGAAATGCACTCCACTGTTCGTCTCGAAAAACCTCTACGTCGGAGACTGGACCTGATAAAAGACAGGCGTGAAGGGACATGCTCGCCAGGTTGTTGTGATACTTCCTGGGATGACCCTGGGAAAAAAGATCGCAACGTAGAGGTAGACGAATCGGCCGACCTGCCAACAGAGGCCGCAGCAGATTGATCCACACCCTCTGTGGAGACAGAGGTGCGATCAGAATAATCCTGCAACTGCAAGCACGAATCTTCACTAATACTTGAGGAAGAATCGGTGCAGGAGGAAAGGCATAGCCGATCCAACCTGTCCAGTCCAGAGACAGAGCGTCAACTGCAAATGCCAGAGGATCTGGACAAGGGGAGACAAAGGTCTCTACCTGATGATTCCAGCGAGAAGCGAAAAGGTTGACCTGAGGACGGCCCCACTGCTCGCAAATCGCCTGAAACACCGACCGATGTAGCATCCATTCGGTTGGAAGGACACTGTCGTGTCAGGACAGGGAGTCTGCAGGGACATTGAAACGCCCGGGAATGTGTCGAATGGACACCCGAGCGTTCACATCCCGTGCCAACAGAAGAAGATTCCAAGACAGCCGTTACATGGGAATCGAATGTGTGCCTCCTTGATTCCGTATGTAGGCCACTACTGTCGAATTGTCCGAAAGAAGTGATGGTCCGACAGATATGGGATCCAAAGCCGAAACCTCAACAGAAGAGCAAGGAGCTCCTTCTGGTTGATATGAAGGCCCACCTGCTCGCTGTCCCACTCGCCGTGAGTAGACAGACCGAGAGGATCCAACGTCGCACCCCAGCCCCGATCGCTGGCATCTGCAGTAAGGATGCAACCGGCCAAAGGAAGATCCAACGGAACACCCTGTGTCAGCCAGGGAATGTCGGCCCAGGGGTGGAGGTGACAAAGCAGAGACCGAGGAATAGTGAGTTCCAGGTCCAGCGGATCTACATTCGGACGCCAATGATCCAACAGGAAGTGTTGGAGAGGTCGGACAAACAAGCGACCGAGCAGAATGAGATCTGTCACCAAACCGCAAAGGCCCAGTATCCGAAGGAAAGTCCTGTCCGAGACCGAGGAAGATTGAAGCAGGTTCCGAGTCAAGGTGGAAAGAATCGTCGCCCGAGCTTGGCGAACCGACACTACATTGTGAAGAGTGTCGAAATCCATCCCCAAATGACGGAATCGCTGAGAAGGAAGGAGATCCGACCTCTCGCGATTGACTCTGAACCCAGCGACACAAGCAGGCAAAGAAACTGCCAGACATCTAACTCCGGAACAACAGCATCGTGGTGCCATTGGAGAATGTCGTCCAGGTAGGCTGACGAAGTAACAGCCGACTGAGTACGGTGGAAAGCAAGCACATGTGACATCAGTCAGGTGAAGGCCCAAGGAGCCAGGTTCAAACCGAACGGGAGAGCTCTGAATTGATAATCTTGATCCCGAAACGAGAACCGAAGGTATTTCTGTGATGCCAGATGAATGGATACATGGAAGTAGGCATCCTTCAGGTCGATACTGGCAGCAAAGTCGCCCTGATGAACTGAACGTCGAACCGACCGGAAAGTCTCCATACTGAAACGAGGAACTATAATGTACTCGTTCAGATACTCCGATCGATGACAGGATGAAATTGGCCGTTTTTTTTTGGCACCAAGAAAAGTCTCAAGAAAACCCTGGTGAAAGGGTGTTCCTGACCACCTCGATCGCCCCTTTGGAGAGGAGAGTGTCGATCTCCTGCACCAGAAGGTCCCGACGCAGAGAATCGGAAGGGACCCGAGTCGGGAGGGGCACCCGAGATAAACTGGGGTGCCGATGGAAGGACAGTCGCAGACCGGATTGAATGACGTCGAGGACCCAAGGGCATTATCTCTGTCCAACGGTCGTAAAACAGCGATAGCCTTCCCCCGACTGGAGGCGAATCGAGGTGAGAACCTTCACTTGTGGCCTCGACGAGGCCCCCCGAGAGGAGAAACCACCTCGGGAAGTGACAGAGTCCTGAGACTTTCCTGCCTGGGGCTGCCATCGAGCCTGGCCATGTCGGTGCTTCTTATGTGCAGAAGGAGCAGACGGAGCCGAAGGCGTAGCTGACGTCACCGACGAGGCAGACGCAGCAGCATGCTTGGCGAGTCTGGAACGACCACCACCCACAGCAGCAGGTTGGTCAAACTGTCGCAGTAAAAGCTGGTCCTTCCAATGACGAAGAACTTCGCCACGAACAGCTTCCATGGAACCATGGAACAACTGAGGTCCCACCAAAGAGGCAGACCTCAGAACAGCACGTTGCTCAGAAGGAAGGGATGGAGAAGAATCCAACACCGCATCCCGGCGTGCCAGCTCCAAATTAGCCGTGTTACAGGCGTGAGCGTGTGTCAAGTTCATAAGAGCCTGTGACAAAACGCGAAAAGGCGCCTGGGCGTCATCAAACTCCTCTGGTGGAAAATATCCAGCCAGAGCAGCGATGACATGGTCCGCGAGAGATAACATGCCCAGCATCTCTCGGGACAGGCCCACCATAGATTCAACTACCGACATCGGGAGAACTGCCGACTTAGGCTTAGTTAACCCGAGGGAAGAAGAATCCTCATCCACAGTAGTCATCCCTTGGAAGACTGGTGGAGAGACGGAATTGTAAACACGAAACCGTGATGGAGGCAGAAAGGCATCAGCTCTAGAAAAGAAGGAACCCTTGAGGGCCTTAGAATGCATTTTGGCACCTAAGCCCTGGAAGGACTCAACAACCTGAGCTGATTGCAGAGGACGCAAAGCCCCAGAGCTAGAAGGCTCAACAGGGTTACGGCGCTCCACGGTGGACCGCTGATGGCTGGTCTGAAGGTTGAACGTCCGGCAATAAGCCGAAGACGAAATCCAAAGCATGCCCCAAGACTGACGAGGGGGCCCATCACCTTCCAGATAATCGTCATCCTCCGTAGCAGAGGAGACGTAGCCCAACTCAGGCTGACCAGCAGAAACCTCCTGGGAAGACTGAGCAGTATCCAAGGGGCCCGGCGAGACATCTCGGCGACCGACCAAAGGAGGTTGTGCCTCAGGAGGCACAGGGAGGCCAACTTGATGGTTGTCAGAAAGCAACCGGGTGAGCGCCAAAACGGCCTGAAGCAGGTCACCCTGAGAATCCGACGCAGCAGCATCGCCCAATGGAGTGTCCTCCCAATGGACCCTTCTGGTAGAAGAATCCAAATCCTCAGAAGAGACCGACGTCGAACGTCGATTGGCAGACAGAATAGGGATACGATGAGAAGACACCAGAGGATAGTTCCGATTGTGACGCCCAGGGGCCATCACCGACCTCTGCAAAACAGAAGGTCCTGCCTGCAAATCCTCGAAAGAGACCGACGGCGCACGTCGATCGGTAGTTGGACCTAGGACACGGTGAGAAGACACCGGAGGATTGTCCCAAGAATGACAGGAACCTGTCACTGGCCTCTGCACGGCAGACGGCCCCAACTGCCCATCCTCTGAGACCAACGGCAAGCATCGATCAACACCCAGACTCGGAACACAGTGAGGAATCACCGGAGGAAGGTTCCGAGAGTGACAGCTAACAGGGGCTGTCACTGACCGCTGCCGAACAGCAGGCCCTGGATGCCAACGTCCCAACACCATCCTGCTAGGCAGCACACTAGCAGGGGAAGGCGGAACAATGAACGATTCACTCGAGGGACGAGGAATCGCTGCCGAAGCGACCGACTGGCTCAACCGACTAGGAGCAAACCTAGCCAGATGAGACGGAGCAGACAGCAAATCTGCACAGCCCCACTGCGAGGCTAGGGGAGGCTGAGAACACACAGACACACCAGCAGATACAGCCTCGATCCCCCGAGACTGTAGACCATCCCCAGAGGAGATGGAAGAGCCACCATCAGACAGAATAGGATCTGTAGTAACAACTTCCTCAGCAAATGTCGCCGGCGTAGGAGGCAGATCGGAGAGGGTCACCGAGCTGACCTCGGAGAAGCTCTCTACAAAAACAGATGCCTCAAGAGTGACATCAGGCAAAGAGACCACGGTCTCCACGTCAGGTATCACTGAACTAGCACCGTCAACAGTTGCAGAGGAACTCGCCACAGAAGACAGATCAGAATCCTGTGTGACAGAGTCACCACGTGCATCAGCAGAAATGTCTGCCGCGGCACGGCTACCCTTACCACAAGAACGAGGGGTTCTAGCTCTGGACAGAACCACCTTGTTAACAGACGACCACCTTGTTAACAGACGCCCAGAATTTTGAGGACCAAACCCCACAAATACCACATGATTGGCCCTGAGTGCAATTGTTGCAAGTGACACACGTGGAATGAGAGTCGTTCACATGCTTCACTTGCAAGCAAGAGGCACAAGGAATAGTCTTTGGCATTATATGAATGAAAATGGAATCAAGCTTCCCGCCGACGGAAAACAGCACAAAGGTCGTGTTCACACGTGGGGGAAAAACAAGATTAAGTGTGAAGAAACAAGCAATAATGATTAAAAATAACATTAATCAAAAACAATTTTGGACAGCTTGATAAAAGGATACAATCCACTTGCACACAATGAAAAACAGAGCACATATAATAAGTTGTTCACGAAGAATAACGGCAAAGTAGCACGAGTCACAAAAATTTCCGGACCATGTACAAATGGCGGAAATAAAAGGAATTGACGTCACGGTTGTTGCGCATACGCTCGGTAAATGCAAGAGGTGTGCAGAGAGAGTACCTGCAATTTCGAGCGCTGGTCTCGCTCGACCCTTTTTTCGATCTTTTTCGTGCTTTTGCACTCTATTACTTTTCCAACTTGTTTGGAAAAGTTCTCTAAAAGCTTGAGTTAGTTCCGAAGTAGGGCTTGCACTTACGTTACAGCCAATTGTAAACAATTGTGAGTAGGTTGAAAAGAAATTGTCATGCACTGCTCCTCATCATGTTGATCATTTTTGTGAAGTTTCATGAAAATGCAGCTAAAACTGTGGAAGTAGTTCACTCCACAAGTTTACATGTGCAACGGACCGACGACGATGCACCAACAGATGGACAAGTTGACTCCAATACACACCCCTAAAACTTTGTTTTGTGGGGGTATAATTAACAAACACATGTGATTTCCTGATGCAGGTACCAGTAAGTTACAAATAAAATGTGGTCTTTGTGGAGCAATCGAACTTGGAAACATGTCATTGTGTGCCGACTAAAGTGGTAGCCTATTACAATACTGTGTTAGAACATTCAGTCACTTCACCCTTCAGCTAGTATCAAGCAAATCGGACTGCCTACAGTACGTGGAGAGTGGATTGTAACTAAATCACCCATGAAGTGGAGTTATCACCCAAAGTATCACTTTCAAATTCTGTACATATGGAGAAAAAAGGCAAGTAATGTTTCAGTCAATGGACCTCCGGGTTTAAAGCGGAGGTCCATTGGCTGGAACTTTGCTTATGCTTGTTATGCTTTGCAACAAATTTGCAATTATTGCTTGGGTGGAATTTCCATTCTATCATGGGTGATAATACACTCTCAATATACTGTAGCTACTGTACCTCAGTCCTCAACATCTAGTCCAAACTTGGACCCAAAGTCTGTAATATAATGTTTTGATGTAGCACAGGCCACAGAATGCACCAAATCAAAACATTATATATATACTACTCAAAGTTTGACAAGCACCAAGTACATCCAACTAAATTTTATTTGGAATATTGTAATGAAAAGTGTATATATTTTTTATTTAATTATATCTTTAATGATTTAAGTACAGATATTAAGATTTTATTTGTGTTTGACATTATTTTTTAGCTTTTGAATACGATAACCATGGAAAATGGTTATTATTGGTAAAAGAGGAAATTTTTCAATATGCCAAAAAGTTGGTGGAGCCAACTGGTATGGCTTCAATATCAAGTATGAGACCCATTACTTCCCAATCAGGTTAAAGGTGGTCATTTGTGGGATGTTGTTTCATTCTTGGAGCAGCATGCCACCAAGCTCCTGGAGACTTCTTGGCTGGACTGGACGGGCTGAAATTGCAAGATGCAACTCATTCCAGACATGTTCGATTGGATTGAGATCAGGGGATCTTGCTGGCCTGTCCATACGCTCAGACACACCCCGACAGCATGGGCAACAGGAGGACAGGCATTATCATCCATCAGAATGAATCTATCACCCACTGCACCTGCATACAATCTGATGTGGACATCCAGGTTCTCATCAATATAACGCTGTGCAGTCAATGTACCACGTTCAAGGACACTGAGTTCTGTACGTCCAGCCCAGCTAATGCCGCCCCAGACCATTACTGACCCTGCACCACAGCGGTCATCCTTAGCAATGTTGGCTGCATGGAATCGCTCTACTGGTCTTCTCCATACCCTAGAACACCTATCTGAGTAATCTAGGCAGTACCTTGACTCATCTGTAAAAAGGACAGGTCGCCAATCTTTTTGGGTCCATCCAACGTGGTCCATGGCCCATTCATATCGTGCCTGGCAGTGGTTCTGGGACAGCTGAATGCAAATACATTATCTTCTTGATCGAAGACCACCTTCGTGCAACCTTGCCCGGATAGTCTGCGTCGAAACATTTACCCTGGATGCATTCTGAAGTTCACTGCAAAGATGGGTTGCTGTGGCAAAGCAGTTCCTACGAGCCTGAATGATCAAAAATCGGTCTTCAGCTGCAGATGTTGCCCTGTCTCTGCCACCAGCATGATGTCTTAATGTGTGCCATACTGCTGAAATCTTGCCCAGGTTCTGGTGATCACTGTATGGTGCACGCTTACGATGGGTAGCCCCTTGCTCCACCATCCCTACAGCCCACCACATTTCTGCTTCAGACTAATGTCTTCTTACATTTGCATTTGCCATATTCAATCATTAAATCATAAGGGTTTGTGTTGAAATGAAGATTGAATGCCCTACACATGTCATGTACATGTAGACAGTACACAAAAACGTCATGAAAGTTAAAAAATTTATAGTAATTTATATACTTTTTATACTTACCAATGACCCAGACTTAGCTGGTGCTAACTCTAACAAAACCAGGGCCAAACACAAATTTTGCCCCCCAATCCCCAAAATTTGCATCCAAAACAAAAAGAAATCATGTCCTAAAGGACCTCCATACTACGCCTCTACTGCGCATGCGCAGTGACGCAGTCGTCCCGAAATTGGCGCCAATTATCATTCTTACTGGCAGTGCCTGGTCAGCGCTATGTACTCAGCGGGGAGGCAAGAGTTCCCAACTCCAGGGAGGGCCATCCCCGTCTGGGTCATTGGTAAGTATAAAAAATATATAAATTACTATAAATTTTTTAACATTTTTATACTGTACCAATGACCCAGACTTAGCTGAATAGTAAACAGGCTGGAGGGCCTAGGACATAGAGGAAAATCCAATAAGCTCAACTATATAGTAAAGAGGTAACCCCTTAAGGAGAAAAGGAGTATTAGGCTTTACATGTATCTTTCTTATTTAATATTAAATTAGAAAGATACACTACCCTTAATAATTGAGCACAATAACATTCATGTTCTCTATTAACATCCAGTATAACCCTTATACTAATTATTTTTAAAGCAAGCCAATAAATAAAGTAGTCCAGAGAACTGAGACTCTTTATAGTCATTTAAAAGTGTCCGAGTATTGTATATTAAAGCCCGTTTGACACTTGACATATACAAATGCTTCACACCGAGCTACACTTTAAAAATAAGACATGAATGAATTTAAACATTAATATTACACTTTAAAACCATCCCGGAAGCGACTCAGAAATACTGACTTGGAGGAGGCATTCCCTTGCTTTTCACTATAAAGCAGGTGACCTAAGGGAACACCCCCCCCCCCCCCCCCTTCCCCTTGCCCTGGGTCAAATAGCCCAGAGCGAAGAGGGCAGCCGGACGGAGTCACTGCCCGAACAGAAAGCCTGCATAACTATAGTTGCAACTGTTTAGTGGACGACATTCTGAGCAACAGATAACGGACCTAAACAATGCAGGTCTCCAGAAATGGACTCAATATTTCTGAGATAAAAATTTGTAAATGTGGATGGCTGAGACCAATAAGCAGCCTTCATTAAATCTGTAATAGCAACACTATTAGCATAAGCCCAGGAAGTAGAAAGAGCTCTTACTTCATGAGCAGAAATCTTAAGCACAGACTGCTGAGAAGAAGATAAATCTTCATAAGCAGTACGGATAGTTAACTGAATCCATCTAGCAATAGAATGGACTGAAATGTCCTTTCTATTAGGCATCAAAGACAGAAAGAAACGTTTCCGTCCCTTTCTGATAAACTGAGATCTCTGTTTATAGATACGTAGTGCTCTAACAGGACAGAGTAAAGGCCTACGCCCGTCGGAAGACGGAAGAGCCTTAATAACAATAGGTTCCGGATATTTATTAGGAGCCTGATTCTTAGCTAAAAAACCCACATTAGTAGTGAAGGTGATAGTGTTCCCAACACTACGATAATGAGAATCATCCACCGATAGTGCATGAAGCTCACTGACTCTTCTGGCAGAAGAGAAAGCTAAGAGAAAAGCTGTCTTATAAGATAAGAATTTGAAGTCTACTGTCCCAAGAGGTTCAAATGGCTTTTCCTTCAATATAAGGAGAATCCAAGCTAAATTCCACTTAGGAATTAATCTAAGAGTTCTGGGTCTATTTATCGAAAAGTTTCTAACCAACTTCGATAAAGAGACATTAGATCCAATTTGTAAACTATCATGATGTGCATAGGTATCAGATAACATAGATCTATAACCCTTTATAGTAACAGGCTGCAGTTTGATTTCGTCAAACAAGTATACTAGAAAGTTTGCAATGTCTGGTATAGAGGGATCAAATATATCTACAGAATGATCCCTACACCAACGACGAAAAACCTTCCACTTAGCCGCATAGTTTAGCGAAGAGGAGGTCCTCCTACAGTTAGAAATCGCATCCACTGCTCGTCCTGTAAAGTGCTTGCCATGCAAGAAGGACCGCACAATGGAAAAACGTGAAGGTTGAGACCTTGCGGGTTGTGATGGAGTTGGCGCGATTTCCCCTGCGAAAGAAGATCCTCTCGTGGAGGAAGCTTCCGCGGTAGGTCCCACAACAGACACCTGAGTAGATTTATCCCCGGTCTCTGTGGCGACAGAGATGCTACCAACAGAATCTAGCATTGAGATTGTTTTATCTTTAGCAATACTTGTTGAATTAACGGCGCTGGAGGATACGCATATCCTATCATTCCGTCCCAAGGGATCGACAGAGCGTCTACTGCAAATGCTCTTGGATCCGGACACGGAGACACATACGTCTGCAACTGATTGTTGAGATGTGTCGCAAATAAGTCTATCATTGGCCGTTCCCATTGGTAGCAAATCTGATTGAATACTTGTTTGTTGAGAGTCCACTCCGACGGCAACAAACGACCCTTTCGTGAAAGGGAGTCTGCTAGCACATTCAGACGACCCGGTATGTGACGGACCGAAAGAAGAACGTGATGTTCTAACGCAAACAGAAGGATTCTTTCCGTTAGATTGAACAACGGAACTGAATGAGTGCCTCCCTGATTCCGTATATACGCCACTACTGTCGTATTGTCGGATAGGATTTGGATATGAGCATTGTGAATAATGTCCATCCAGTGACGTAACGCAAGCCAAATTGACATCATTTCCTTGATGTTTATGTGCTTGTACAGGAATTGCGGATCCCAAAGACCCTGGCATCTCGAATCCGTTGGGATTAATGATGCACCCCAACCTGTTTGACTGGCATCCGTCATAACGGTAAAACTCGGATCCGGCAACTGCAGTGGAACTCCTTGAGTTAACCACTGAATGTTTGCCCAAGTCTGAATCTCTTGTTTCACTTGATCTGACAAGAGAACGTCTACATCGAGCGAATGAATTTTCACACTCCAATTCTGAGTCAGGAAAATTTGAAGAGGACGTGTGCGTAACCGCCCCATCGGAATGAGATCCGCGGCGGCTCCGCACAGACCTATCAGTCTCATAAATTCTCTCGCCGTGACTTTGTCTGCGTGCAGACAATAGCGAGCGTAACAACTGACTAATTTCGCTCTGGTTAACGGCAGACGAACGAGATTGTTGTGTGTCTCGAAGCTCATTCCCAGATGAGTGAATGACTTGGACGGCACCAGATCCGACTTCTCCTCGTTTACTATAAAACCGAGACGTCGGAGCAATAGAAGAAGATTCTGAACATCGTTCTGAAGTGTTAACTCGTTGCCGTACCTCTGAAGAATGTCGTCCAGGTAGGCCGACGTTACCGCAGACGAATGAGCTCGGAAGTAGATCATTACCGAGTTCATTACCCGAGTGAAAGCCCAGGGTGCTAGATTCAATCCGAAGCACATCGCCCGGAATTGATACACCACTCCAAGGACTGCGAAACGTAGATACTTTCGGAATGTCGGATGTACCATGACGTGAAAGTACGCATCTTTGAGATCTATGCTCGTTGCATAATCGTTCACCCGAATACTCGCTCTGACCGATCGAATCGTCTCCATATAAAACTTCGGAGCGACGATCAGCTTGTTTATCCAGCTCAAATCTATGACTGGACGGAACGAGCCGTCTGGTTTCGGAACCAGAAACAGATGGCTGTAGAATCCCAGAGATTCCTGGTTTTCTACGACCTCTACCGCGTTCTTCATTAAAAGAGACTGCACCTCTGATAACAGAGCGTCTCTTTTCTGTGGATTTGACGGAAGATGAGTCCACTTTGGACTTCGAGTTAATGGAGGCTTTCGTTTGAAGGATATCTTCAGACCTTCCGAAGTCACTCCTCTCACCCAAGGGTCGTCCGTAATCGACGCCCACTCTTGTGAAAAACTCGACAACCTTCCGCCAACCGGAACGCGATGGAGGTTTAAGCCATCACCTCCTGGACCTGCGAGGCCTGCGGTAGGAGAAACCACGTCTTCCACGACCCGCACCTCGCCTCGTCGACCTCGGGGCGTCCGACCGATTGTCCCGGCCTGAAGGACGTCCCGAACGAGAGTCGCTATCCTGACGGTCTCTCGAATAAGACCAAGAGGACGCACCGGAACCTCTATAGGAACCTCTCTTGGGCGCATTAGACCCAGAAGTGCCTGTCTTATTCGTGTCTGCTGTATCCGACTTCTTAGGAGCCGATCTGAACAACAGAGAATCATTAGCTTTCTTTTTAATTTTATCATAAATAGCGGAAAGCTTGCCGTCAAAGAGAAGTTCTCCTGAGACCGAAGCGACTCTAAGAGAGTTCTTCACCTTAGAATCCACTAGTGTGGATGTAGCTAGGGCTGCGTCACGTCTAACCAACTCCAGATTTGCCACTGAAAGGGCGGAGTTACACGTGGAATAAGCTACTGCCCTTGAAAGAAGTCTTAAAGAGGATTGTATATCCTGAAACTCTTCCCCTTGAAGGCGCAGTGATAACGCCTTAGTAAGGTGATCTGCGTAAGATAAGGCATCTAAATTGGCTCTGTTAGACGCAATAGCTGTTTCCAACACCGCGGTTGGAATAGAAGCTGATGACGGTAATGATAGCTCTAAGTCTTCCGCCTCGTCGTCCATTCGCAGAGGAACTCTCGGTATACCCTGTCCTGCCGTATCGAATTTATTCCTTGCATTAATGAAAGGCAGGTTGAGAGTATTAGCGGACAAGAAACCTGCTTTCCCCGTCCTGGAAGCAAGTTTAAATATAGCGTCGTTCAATAATTCAAATGTTCTAGCAACATTATTGGACTGCGACGGAAACTCGGGAGCGATGTCCCTGAACCGCTCAAAAAATTCAGAGTCCAATGACGCTATAATTCTTTTGTCCGGAAGCGCAGCAGTCTGGCCCGACGGAACAACTTGAGGGAGAAAGTGCCGGATGAAGTCCACGGCAGCTTTTTGTTGTTCCGAAAGGGATAACTCCAAGTCATCCGTATCCCTTTCACCATCCAGTCGGACCTCATGATGTTCCCGGTCGTCCGCCCCCGATGCTTCGGCGGAGCGTACCGACCCAGCGCCGTCGGATAATTCTCAATCCGACACCGTTTCTGTCGGCTGCTGGGATGCTGCGATAAGCTGTGCTATCTGCACAAGAATGTCCGGCGTCGAGACCTGCGGAGGCGCAGTCTTTCGCTGCTTCGCCGAGGGCAGCTCCGCATCAGATGGCTCCCGCATACTTTTCCTATGCGAACGTCCAGAGTCCATCGGTCTCGAATCCCTGGCTGCCGGATGGTGTGACCTGGTCGCCGAAGAATCCTTCATCGGCGAAGCTGGTAATATATCGGCGGTCACACAGCCAAAGTGCGGTCGTGTGCGCTGACGAGAAGAGGAAGCCTTAACAGTCTCTGCGGACTGCTTATGCAACGGAGCGTCCCGAGCGACGGACGTATGCTCCGCTAAAGACACATTTTGTACCACAACATCTGGTCCCATATGTTGTTGTACGAGAGAGGGACCTCTCTCGCTCGTGGCCCGGCTGGACCTGGACGAGCTAGGAACCAGACTAAAAGGCTTCCTCCGTTCTCACTTACTATCCGCCGTCACTGGGTGTGCATCTATTATGTTTATAGTGCTCGCATCACCCAAAATTTCCTCTTGGACCGCATCGGACGAACCCGGCTGCCGAACCATTCAGTGAATGGACGCTACACCGGGCGAGCTAGCGGACGACATTTGTCTAATCTCCATGAGCACTTTTGCCGCTAGCTCTGAATTCATTTGTGACGACGGACGCACACTTGAAGAAGATAACATGGAAACATCACCCTGTTCTGGTTCCTCTGAAATAGAAACTGAGAGAGTAGAGTGACCTTGCGGAGAAAGAGCCGGCATCGCTCTTTCTCCAGAAACAACATATCGTGACACACATTTCCAATGTTTCTCATCCCAATGTTCACATATAGGACAGGGATTAATGCGAGAACACTGACTACAATTAATACAATGATCATGAAAGTCAGAGGAAGATTTCTTCCTATTACAATTTGAACAACGTCCCTTCATTGTGAAAGAACAACAATAAGTCCTAGTTACTCGCAAAAACCCCTGACACAAAGATACATAATAACATGATTCATTAATAAATGAAAAAACAATTGCAAAACAAAATAATTTTGAAAAAATATTTTTTCAGCGAAGCCCAAGTTGCTGAAAAGTAACGTTGAGCCCCGATGGATCCGATGGCAAAGTGTGGTCAAAAATTTTAAATTTATATAAAATAATTAATGAGACACTTTCGGATAATATAAATGTATCTTATAATGAGATAAACTACAGCAAAGGCAAACAGCCCCCCTCAAAAAAGGCTGTTGCCAATGAAAACAAACAGTGTAAAAACACCAGAAAACATGACTCCAGGCACTGAAAAAACTGGCCCGGAATCAGTCTTCAATTACACTCTATCTGATGCAAAACAGAGACTCCCAGGGGAGAATCTGTAGAACATCAGATGGAAGATGCAGAACACAAACGTTATACACCCATGGGTGAAAACGTAACTATGGGGAAAATAACAGAAAACATTCTGTAACCAAGCAACTCTCCCAGGAAATTTTAGAAATGAAATTTCTCAAAAATATGCCAAAAGCATGGGAGAATTGCAAGGGGGGACTTTAGAAGGCTAACAGAGGAAACACTGAATAAGCAGTGCAACAATTAGCAAGAATGACAACAAGAGGCCCATGCCTCGAAAATAGGCAACTTAACATAATTTCATCAAAAAATTTTAAGTACAGCCCTGATTATTTTTTGTCACTTCTTTTTCCTCTCCTCCTTCTATCCTCCTTAGAATCACATTTTCTCCAAAAATTACGTGTCTGGCATCCTTTAAACTGAGATTTACAAGCACAAAGATCAGTGAGATGTTGACTGATGAAGGGCCAAACAGAGAATGATAATTGGCGCCAATTTCGGGACGACTGCGTCACTGCGCATGCGCAGTAGAGGCGTAGTATGGAGGTCCTTTAGGACATGATTTCTTTTTGTTTTGGATGCAAATTTTGGGGATTGGGGGGCAAAATTTGTGTTTGGCCCTGGTTTTGTTAGAGTTAGCACCAGCTAAGTCTGGGTCATTGGTACAGTATAAAAATATCAAGGGGTACATGCTTTCCATGACTATCACGAAAAGTCTGTCTGTCAAGAGAGTTAATGTAAACACTGGGGACCATCTCAATGCATTCCTCAATCATATCCACCAAAAATATCGCAAATATGTCACAAGCAAATTTCACAATGATGTGTCAAATATTTGGTACTTAGCAAACTTTGAGTAGTATATTATGGACTTTGCATCCACTGAAGTTTGGGCTACTGATATATTGAACACCAAATCTGGCCAAAACTGATAGAATCTGACATAATTTACCAAAAAAGATTATTTGACACATGTCTGACTGCCTGTATTATAAAATTCAAAGGTTTTCTTTTTCTCTTGAAGGTTGACAATTCCGTGAAAACAACAAGGCGACTTCGAGTTGAGTTTTTAGAAGATTGTGTTTATAAGGAAAAAGGGTTGATGATGTTAGAAGAAAATTTAGGGACAATGCAGAAATTTAAAAAAAAAATAATTTAAAAGATAAAGATTTAAACAAAATTAGAGTTAGTTATTTTCTACAAACCCCCTTTACTGAGTACTGCTAAAACCTGGCCATAGTATCAAATAAAACAACTCAATAGAGTTCAAGGGGACCTGTGCATAGAAATCCCGTGAATGAGTCTGATGGGTACGCCTAACCGGTTTCGTTCTGATTGGAGAACTCGTCAGAGGCAAAGGTAACTACTTGTGGCTCAGCCTTATATACTATCTCGGCTCGGTGTGGCGGATGCAGAGTGATGACGTAATTGACAAATGCTAGGGGCTTTTGTATTAGCATATACTGATTTTGGTGAGAGGTACATCCAAAGTCGATGTATCGAATGACGTCATCCCATTGTTTCAATTGTTGAGTGGAAAACCCAAATGTGGGGTAAAGGGAGGTAACAATAGTGGGAATAACACTCTGGAATAGATCTAAATGACCAATGATTTGAATTTTTCAGGCAGTGACAGAGAAATGTGATGTTAAGGCTCAAGTAGTCAGAGCAGAAGTAGCCGTGAATAGAGGGATAGATACAGACAAAAAGGAAAGGAGCGATACAGTATATTGGGATACGGACATCAGCATTTGTGACCATAGTATCCCCAGACTGAATGCTACCATTTCAGAGGTGGCTGAAGGTAAACCTGTACTGTATGTGATGTATTCCATTTTACTAAACATTCATACAAAAATTTATTCAAATCAGAACTTTCATACAGAAGTTCTGTACAAAAGACTGATTGCACTAATTTTGGTACAAAATGGCTGCTGGTGGTCATCTTGAATTTTGGACCACACCCAAAAACACTCGTTCTCATCCCACGGTGATGACAAAGGTACCCAAGAAGTTTCGTAAAGATCGGTTCATAAATACGGCCTCTAGCCTGAGCCGTATAGAAGTTGTGTACAAAAAACTGATTAGACCTAATTTCGGAACAAAATGGCCACTGGCAGCCATCTTGAATTTTGGACCGCACTCAGAAACACTCATTGTCATCCCAATGTGATAACAGAGGTACCCAAGAAGTTTCGTGAAGATCGGTTGATAAATACAGCCTCTAGCCCGAGCCGTATTGACATGTGTACTTACTGTGTGTAAGTAGCCCTGAAAAAATCAAAGTTCATCTAATTTGCATAATTTCTGCACGAGAAAAAAACCTGTATTATATGTGATGTATCCCATGGTACTAAACATTCATACAAAAAATTATTCAAATCAGAGCTTTCATGTGGAAGTTCTGCGCAAAAATCTGATTGCCCCTAATTTTGAACAAAATGGCTGACAGCGGCCATCTTGAATTTCAGACCGAACCCAAAAACACTCGTTCTCGTCCCACGGTGATAACAAAGGTACCCAAGAAGTTTCGTAAAGATCGGTTCATAAATGCGGCCTCTAGCCCGAGCCGTATTGGCATTTGCACTGACAGTGCTGAAAGTAACACTAAATAAATCAAAGTTAGTCTAATTTGCATAATTCAAGCACGAGAAAAAAACCTGTATGATATGTGATGTATCTCATGGTACTAAACATTCATACAAAAAATTATTCAAATCAGAGCTTTCATATGGAAGTTCTGTACAAAAAACAGATTTCTGCATCGTCGGTACAAAATGGCGGCTGGCAGCCATCTTGAATTTCGGACCGCACCCAAAAACACTCGTTCTCGTCCCACGATCATAACAAAAGGTACCCAAGAAGTTTTGTAAAGAACGGCTCATAAATACAGCCTCTAGCCCGAGCCGTATCCAATTGTTGACGTACGGACAGACGGACGACGGGCCATGACAAAAGCTCAAATTTGGCTTCATCAAAGTTGAGCTAATAATGATACAAAGATCTTTTACACTAATTGGTTTACAGAAAACAAGAGGGATGTTACATTCCAATGCTCACCTACATTCGCGCTTGATAATGTCGTTCCAATGTAACATGCCTAATATTTAGTTAATATAAATCATTAACTAGGCATCAAATGATTAATGTGGTTTATGTGATGGCTTTGGAAAGTCTATATTTCTGCATTTATTATATATCAATTCAACATACAATCATTGGATATAGAAAAAAAAAAATCAGTTATATTTCTATTTACAGTAGGGTTAATACCTAATGAAGTTTTTGAAAAGACAAAAATAAAGAGTAGTGATAAGTGAAGGCACCACAATGTGCACAAAAGATGACCTTAATGCAAAATCTTAAACCTAAACACAAATTCTTACAAGTTTTGACAGAACATCAGGCTCAAATTCCTCAAATATGCATGTAACAAGGGTTAAATATTACTGCAATGGAGTTCAGTAATCCAAGTGTAGAATATCAATCGGCTGGAAAGACACATAGAAACACAAGTCACCTAAAAAGAAACTTTAAGAACTTAAAATTGACTAAGTTCGAGAAAAGCAAGGATATTTTTACTGAAAGAAGAAGAAATTACAGTTAAATTTCTGCATACAGTTGGGTTAATACGTACAGTTGTTATTGAAATATGAAAATCAACAGTAATGAGAAGTTAAAGCAGCACAATATGCACAAAAGCCGACTTTAACGCAAATTCTTACAACACCTAAATGCAAATTCTTAAAACAAGTTTTGGCTGAAAATTGTAGGTGAAATTTGAAAGAAAGTCGTAGTATCAGGGTTAAATAATGTGCTGATAGTCGCCTACAACGTACATATGCAATATGAAAGGCCTGAGGACAGTGATCTTTGAAAAAATAACCTTAACATTAAATCTTACAATATTGGACACACAGGACGACGACGCCCGAGGTCATCATATAAGCTCAACACTTGTAACAGAAGTAGGTGAGCTAATAAAAATACATCAGATCAAAAAATAAAATAGGAGGTGCAAAATGGCATTATGTAATGAAGAATCACTGAAATTGTAATTGAAGTACATTCATTGGTTAAAGAGGAGTTGCGGAAAAACATTCGTTCAAGAAAGTGACTATAAGTCCCAACAAAAATACATCACATCAACAACTAAAATAAGCCTTAATGTTACTAGTAACAAGTATGAGAAAGTATTAAATAAAAAAAAAAGTTAAAAGTTAAAAAATTTATAGTAATTTATATATTTTTAATACTTACCAATGACCCAGACTTAGCTGGTGCTAACTCTAACAAAACCAGGGCCAAACACAAATTTTGCCCCCCCAATCCCCAAAATTTGCATCTAAAACCAAAAGAAATCATGTCCTATAGGACCTCCATACTTCGCCCCTACTGCGCATGCGCAGTGTCAAGGACGTTCCGAAATTGGTGCCAATTATCATTCTTACTGGCAGTGCCTGGTCAGCGCTATGTACTCAGCGGGGAGGCAAGAGTTCCCAACTCCTGGGAGGGCCATCCCCATCTGGGTCATTGGTAAGTATAAAAAATATATAAATTACTATAAATTTTTTAACATTTTTATACTGTACAAATGACCCAGACTTAGCTGAATAGTAAAAAGGTTGGAGGGCCTAGGACATAGAGGAAAATCCAATAAGCTCAACTATATAATATAGAGGCAACCCTTGAAGGAGAAAAGGAGTATTAGGCTTTACATGTATCTTTCTTATTTAATGTTAAATTAGAAAGATACAATACCCTTCATAATTGAGCACAATAACATTCATGTTCTCTATTAACATCCAGTATAACCCTTATACTAATTATTTTTAAAGTAAGTCAATAAATAAAGTTAGTCCAGAGAATTGAGACTCTTTATATTCTTTTAAAAGTGTCCGAGGATTGTATATTAACGCCCGTTTGACACTTGACATATACAAATGCTTCACACCGAGCTACACTTTAAAAATATGACATGAATGAATTTTAACATTAATATTACACTTTAAAACCATCCCGGAAGCGACTCAGAAATACTGACTTTGGAGGAGGCATTCCCTTGCTTTTCACTATAAAGCAGGTGACCTAAGGGAACACCCTCCCCCCCCCCCTCTTCCCCTTGCCCTGGGTCAAATAGCCCAGAGCGAAGAGGGCAGCCGGACGGAGTCACTGCCGGAACAGAAAGCCTGCATAACTATAGTTGCAACTGTTTAGTGGACGACATTCTGAGCAACAGATAACGGACCTAAACAATGCAGGTCTCCAGAAATGGACTCAATATTTCTGAGATAAAAATTCGTGAATGTGGATGGCTGAGACCAATAAGCAGCCTTCATTAAATCTGTAATAGCAATACTATTAGCGTAAGCCCAAGAAGTAGCAAGAGCTCTTACTTCATGAGCGGAAATCTTAAGCACAGACTGCTGAGAAGAAGATAAACTCTCATAAGCAGTACGGATAGTTAATTGAATCCATCTAGCAATAGAATGGACCGAGATGTCCCTTCTATTAGGCATCAAAGACAGAAAGAAACGTTTCCGTCCCTTTCTGATAAACTGAGATCTTTGTGTATAGATACGTAACGCTCTAACAGGACAGAGTAAAGGCCTACGCCCGTCTGAAGACGGAAGAGCCTTAATGACAATAGGTTCCGGATATTTATTAGGAGCCTGATTCTTAGCTAAAAAACCAACATTAGTAGTGAAGGTGATAGTGTTCCCAACACTACGATAGTGAGAATCATCCACCGATAGTGCATGAAGCTCACTGACTCTTCTAGCAGAAGAGAGAGCTAAGAGAAAAGCTGTCTTATAAGATAAGAATTTGAAATCTACTGTCCCAAGAGGTTCATATGGCTTTTCCTTCAATTTAAGAAGAACCCAAGCTAAATTCCATTTAGGAATTAACCTAAGAGTTCTGGGTCTATTTATCGAGAAGTTTCTAACCAACTTAGATAAAGAGACATTAAATCCAATTTGTAAACTATCATGATGTGCATAGGTATCAGATAACATAGACCTATAACCCTTAATAGTAACAGGCTGCAGTTTGATTTCGTCAAACAAGTATACTAGAAAGTTTGCAATGTCTGGTATAGAGGGATCGAAAATATCTACAGAATGATCCCTACACCAACGACGAAAAACCTTCCACTTAGCCGCATAATTTAGCGAAGAGGAGGTCCTCCTACAGTTAGAAATCGCGTCCACTGCTCGTCCTGTAAAGTGCTTGCCATGCAAGAAGGACCGCACAACGGAAAAACGTGAAGGTTGAGACCTTGCGGGTTGTGATGGAGTTGACGCGATTTCCCCTGCGAAAGAAGATCCTCCCGTGGAGGAAGCTTTCGCGGTAGGTCCCACAACAGACACCTGAGTAGATTTATCCACGGTCTCTGTGGAGACAGAGATGCTACCAACAGAATCTTGCATTGAGATTGTTTTATCTGTAGCAATACGCATATCCTATCATTCCGTCCCAAGGGATCGACAGAGCGTCTACTGCAAATGCTCTTGGATCCGGACACGGTGACACATACGTCTGCAACTGATTGTTGAGATGTGTCGCAAATAAGTCTACCATTGGCCGTTCCCATTGGTAGCAAATCTGATTGAATACTTGTTTGTTGAGAGTCCACTCCGACAGCAACAAGTGACCCTTTCGTGAAAGGGAGTCTGCTAGTACATTCAGACGACCCGGTATGTGACGGACCGAAAGAAGAACCTGATGTTCTAGCGCAAACAGAAGGATTCTTTCCGTTAGATTGAACAACGGAACTGAATGAGTGCCTCCCTGATTCTGTATATACGCCACTACTGTCGTATTGTCGGATAGGATTTGGATATGAGCATTGTGAATAATGTCCATCCAATGACGTAACGCAAGCCAAATTGACATCATTTCCTTGATGTTTATGTGCTTGCCCAGGAATTGCAGATCCCAAAGACCCTGGCATCTCGAATCCGTTGGGATCAATGATGCACCCCAACCTGTTTGACTGGCATCCGTCATAATGGTAAAACTCGGATCCGGCAACTGCAGCGGAACTCCCTGAGTTAACCACTGAATGTTTGCCCAAGTCTGAATCTCTTGTTTCACCTGATCTGACAAGAGAACGTCTATGTCGAGCGAATGAATTTTCACACTCCAATTCTGAGTCAAGAAAATTTGGAGAGGACGCGTGCGTAACCGCCCCATCGGAATGAGATCCGCAGCGGCTCCGCACAGACCTATCAGTCTCATAAATTCTCTCGCTGTGACTTTGTCTGCGTGCAGACAATAGCGAGCGTAACAACTGACTAATTTCGCTCTGGTTAACGGCAGACGAACGAGATTGTTGTGCGTCTCGAAGCTCATTCCCAGATGTGTGAATGACTTGGACGGCACCAGATCCGACTTCTCCTCGTTCACTATAAAACCGAGACGTCGGAGCAATAGAAGTAGATTATGAACATCGTTCTGAAGCGTTAACTCGTTGCCGTACCTCTGAAGAATGTCGTCCAGGTAGGCCGACGTTACCGCAGACGAATGAGCTCGGAAATAGATCATTACCGAGTTCATTACCCGAGTGAAAGCCCAGGGTGCTAGATTTAATCCGAAGCACATCGCCCGGAATTGATACACCACTACTAGGACTGCGAAGCGCAGATACTTTCTGAATGTCGGATGTACCATGACGTGAAAGTACGCATCTTTGAGATCTATGTTTGTTGCATAATCGTTCACCCGAATACTCGCTCTGACCGACCGAATCGTCTCCATATAAAACTTCGGAGCGACGATCAGCTTGTTTATCCAGCTCAAATCTATGACTGGACGGAACGAGCCATCTGGTTTCGGAACCAGAAACAGATGGCTGTAGAATCCCGGAGTCTCCTGGTTTTCTACGACCTCTACCGCGTTCTTCATTAAAAGAGACTGCACCTCTGATAATAGAGCGTCCCTTTTCTGCGGATTTGACGGAAGTTGAGTCCATTTTGGACTTCGAGTTAATGGAGGCTTTCGCTTGAAGGATATCTTTAGACCTTCCGAAGTCACTCCTCTCACCCAAGGGTCGTCCGTAATCGACGCCCATTCTTGTGAAAAGCTTGACAACCTTCCGCCAACCGGTACGTGATAGAGGTTTAAGCCATCACCTCCTGGACCTGCGGTAGGAAAAACCACGTCCTCCACGACCCGCACCTCGTCCAGTCGACCTCGGGGCGTCCGACCGGTTGTCCCGGCCCGAAGGACGTCCCGAACGTGAGTCGCTACCTTGACGGTCTCTCGAATAAGACCAAGAGGACGCACCGGAACCTCTATAGGAACCTCTCTTGGGCGCATTAGACCCAGAAGTGCCTGTCTTATTCTTGTCTGCCGTATCCGACTTCTTAGAAGCAGATTTGAACAACAGAGAATCCAAAGCTTTCTTTGTAATTTTATCATAAATTGCAGAAAGCTTGCCGTCAAAGAGAAGTTCTCCGGAGACCGAAGCGACTCTGAGAGAGTTCTTCACCTTAGAATCCACAAGTGTGGATGTAGCTAGGGCTGCGTCACGTCTAACCAACTCCAGGTTTGCCACTGAAAGGGCGGAGTTACACGTGGAATAAGCTACTGCCCTTGAAAGAAGTCTTAAAGAGGATTGTATATCCTGAAATTCTTTCCCTTGAAGGCGCAGTGATAACGCCTTAGTAAGGTGATCTGCGTAAGATAACGCATCTAAACTGGCTCTGTTAGACGAAATAGCTGTTTCCAACACCGCGGTTGGAATAGACGCCGACGACGGTAATGATAGCTCTAAGTCTTCCGCCTCGTCGTCCATACGCAGAGGAACTCTCGGAATACCCTGTCCTGCCGTGTCGAATTTATTCCTTGCATTAATGAAAGGCAGGTTGAGAGTATTGGCGGACAAGAAACCTGCTTTCCCCGTTTTGGAAGCAAGTTTAAATATAGCGTCGTTCAATAATTCAAATGTTCTTGCAACATTATTGGACTGAGACGGAAACTCGGGAGCGATGTCCCTGAACCGCTCAAAAAATTCAGAGTCCAATGACGCTATAATCCTCTTGTCCGGAACCGCAGCAGTCTGGCCCGACGGAACAACTTGAGGGAGAAAGTGCCGGATGAAGTCCACGGCAGCTTTATGTTGTTCCGAAAGGGATAGCTCCAAGTCATCCGTATCCCTTTCACCATCCGGTCGGACCTCATGATGCTCCCGGTCGTCCGCCCCCGATGCTTCGGCGGAGCGTACCGACCCAGCGCCGTCGGATAATTCCCGATCCGACACCGTTTCTGTCGGCTGCTGGGATGCTGCGATAAGTTGTGCTATCTGCAGAAGTACGTCCGGCATCGAGACCTGCGGAGGTGCAGTCTTTCGCTGCTTCACCGAGGGCAGCTCCGCATCTGATGGCTCCCGCATACTTTTTCTATGCGAACGTCCGGAGTCCATCGGCCTCGTGTCCCTGGCTGCCGGATGGTGTGACCTGGTCGCCGAAGAATCCCTGATCGGCGAAGCTGGTAAAATATCGGTGGTCACGCAGCCAAGGTGCGGTCGTGTGCGCTGACGAGAGGAAGAAGCCTGAGCAGTCTCCGCGGACTGCCTATACAATGGAGCGTCCCGAGCGACGGACGTATGTTCCGCTTGCGACACATTTTGTACCACAACATCTGGTCCCCGATGTTGTTGTACGAGAGAGGGGCCTCTCTCGCTCGCGGCCCGGCTGGACCTGGACGAGCTAGGAACCGGACTCAAAGGCTTCCTCCGATCTCGCCTACTATCCGCCGTCACTGGGTGTGCACATTGAATGTTTATAGTGCTCGCATCACCCAACATTTCCTCCTGGACCGCATCGGACGAACCCGGCTGCCGAACCATTCGGTGAATGGACGCTATACCGGGCGTGCTAGCGGACGACATTTGTTTAATCTCCATGAGCACTTTTGCCGCTAGCTCTGTATTCATTTGTGACGACGGAAGCGCACTTGCGGAAGATAACATGGAAACATCACCCTGTTCTTGTTCCTCTGAAATAGAAACTGAGAGAGTAGAGTGACCTTGCGGAGAAAGAGCCGGCATAGCCCTTTCTCCAGTAACAACATACCGTGACACACGTTTCCAATGTTTGTCATCCCAATATTGACATATAGAACAGGGATTAGTGCGAGAACACTGACTACAATTAATACAATGATCATGAAAGTCAGAGGAAGATTTCTTCCTATTACAATTTGAACAATATCCTTTCATTGTGAAAAGTCAACAAGTCCTAGTTACTCGCACAAACCCCTGACACAAAGATACATAATAACATGATCCATTAATAATGAAAAAACAATTGCAGATCAAAATAATTTTTGAAAAATATTTTTTCAGCGAAGCCCAAGTTTCTGAAAAGTAATGTTGAGCCCCGATGGATCCGATGGCTAAGTGTGGTCAAAAATTTTAAATTTATATTAAATAATTAATGCAACACTTACGGATAATAGAAATGTATCTTATAGTGAGATAAACTACACCAAAGGCAAACAGCCCCCCTCAAAAGAGACTGTTGCCAATGTAAACAAACAGTGTAAAACACCAGAAAACATGACTCCAGGCACTGACAAAACTGGCCCGAAATCAGTCATCAAAATTACACTCTATCTGATGCAAGACAGAGACTCCCAGGGGAGAATCTGCAGAACATCAGATGGAAGATGCAGAACACAACGTTTATACACCCATGGGTGAAAACGTAACTATGGGGAAAATAACAGAAAACATTCTGTAACCAAGCAACTCTCCCAAGAGAATTTTAGAAATGATCTTTCTCAAAAATATGCCAAAAGCATGGGAGAATTGCAAGGGGGGACTTAGAAGACCAGGGGAGAGGAAACACTGAATAAGCAGTGCAACTTTTTAGCAAGAATGACAACAAGAGGCCCATGCCTCGAAAGTTAAAAAATTTATAGTAATTTATATATTTTTTATACTTACCAATGACGCAGACATAGCTGGTGCTAACTCTTAAAATATAGGGCCAAACACAAATTTTGCCCCCCAATCCCCAAAATTTGCATCTAAAACTAAAGAAAACATGTCCTGAAAGGCCCTCCACACTTCGCCCCTACTGCGCATGCGCAGTGTCAAGGACGTTCCGAAATTGGCGCCATTAATCATTCTAATAACCAGTGCCTGGTAAGCGCTATGTACTCAGCGGGGAGGCAAGAGTTCCCAACTCCTGGGAGGGCCATCCCCGTCTGGGTCATTGGTAAGTATAAAAAATATATAAATTACTATAAATTTTTTAACATTTTTATACTGTACCAATGACCCAGACATAGCTGAATAGTAAAAAGGCTGGAGGGCCAAGGACATAGAGCAAAATGGAATACGCTCAATAAAATAAAATAGAGTCATCCCCTGTAGGGAAAAAGAAGTAATAGGCCTTACATGTATCTTTCTTATTTATGATACATTAGAAAGATACAACACCTTCCAAAATTGAGCTTCATACATCCATGTACTCTATTAATATCCAATATAATCCTTATACTAATAATTTTTAAAGTAAGCCAATAAATAAAGTAAGTCTAGAGAATAGAGACTCTTATACTCCTAAAAGTGTCTGAGGATTGCATAATCATGTCCGTTGACATATGCAATATTCAAAAGCTATACTTTAAAAACTAAGACTTGAATGAATTTTAAAAACCTAAACTTCTCACTAAACAACCATCCCAATAACAGCTCAGAATTACTAACTCCGGAGGAGGTATCCCCTTGTTTTCATAGTAAAACAGGTGACCCAAGGGAACACCCTCCCCCCCCCCCCCCCCCTTTTTCTTGCCCTGGGTCAAATAGCCCAGAGCGAAGAGGGCAGCCGAACGGAGACACTGCCGAAACAGACAGCCTACCTAGCTATAGTAGCAACTGTTAAGTGAATGACATTCTGAGCAGTAGATAATAGACCTAACAATAGAGGCCTCCAGAAATGGACTCGATATTTCTAAGATAAAATTCATGAATGTGGATGGCTGAGCGCAATGAGCGGCCTTCAAAAATCTATAATAGCGACACTATTAATGTAAGCCCAAGAAGTAGAAGAACTCTTACTTCATGAGCCGAAATCTTAAGCACAACTGCTAAGTCAATGATATACAGTTAAAACTAGAAGTCCTGTCACGTCTAGTGCAGAAAACGCTCGTTAGCTAATGCGCTATCTAGTGCAGAACAGTCAAGTAAATCTCGTTAAACATGCGATAACTTCTGCGCTATGTAACGCAGAACGTAGTGCGCTATTCCCGAGGTCATTAACATCGATCTCCGACACATATCATTAGGAAAAGAAATGTGTGGTAAGTGGACTCAGACATCAGTTGATATTATTTCGAATCAGGTTCGCCGGGTAAATTAGTCGTGACAGTGAATGAAAAAACGCAGAAAAAATGTCGAAATGACCAGTTTTAATTTTCACAAGAAGCCCAGACAGTGAAATCAAAGTCATTGCCAAATCGGATATAATCGTCTTTTAAATGATTTTATTCCGTGCTATTGATGAACACGGGGACGAGACTTGTGTGAGATGTGTATGTACGAACAGCCCGGCACGTGATCGTTTTGAAATAACCTAATAAAAATGTTTTGACAACAACATTTTATCAATTAATTAATATCTCTGACTCTGTTCGACTTGGAAAATATGGATAAATTTGTTCGTAAAATCACCATAAAAAATCATCCAAATACCGTTAACACCGCTCAGTCTCCGTCTGAATTTCAACAAGTAATTCGCAACAAATTTTCAATATCATTTAAAACCTTCTCATTCCAATATAAGGCCTTGTTCATATCACTTGCTACACCAAATAATAACAAACACAGTGAGGCCGCGACTTGCTATTCAGTACGATGGGAATCGCCCAGAGACTCCCCCTAGCCGAATCGATCCACACCGTTTTGATCCGAACCCCGTCTCCACTATTTGACCCAAACCCATATTCAGTGGCAAGGCCGTAAGGCCACCCCGCCCGTCCCAGAGTCAAACCGTCCCCAGAATATTTAGACCGACACCTCCCCCCCCCCCCCCCCCACCCAAGATTTTGAAATAATGACTGGGTGGTCACAAGCTGGGTTTTTGAGGAGGTAGTTGTTCTTGTTTTGGCAAACGGCGCGCTTGTTCATATTAGTCTAAGGACTAAATAAACAATAATTTTTCAATGTTGAGTGAAAAAACGCCCTTCCCCTTCCTGTGCAGACTGGTTAAAAATAGGTCATAAGCCAACACGACTTACTTGAACCCCCCCCCCCCCCCCCCCCCCCACACACACACACACCCGATCTTCAACTTTTCCGAACCGTCTTGTCCTTCTCACCGTAAGTGAAGTGTATCTTATAAAATTATCAGTAAACAATAGGGATGAGACAATTTAGCTAAATTGTAGGTACAATTTATTAAATTGTAGCTACAATTTAATAACTAAAAACAATGTGAAGCTAATAGGCTTCCGTAGATGAGAACGCTAAGCAACAAAATTCGCTGAAATTTGCAAAAATTCCGTTTTCAAAATAAATTTGTAAAAATCAGGGATTTTTTTTTAAATATAAGAACACGGGGTGAACCTGTTGATTTAGAAATATTTAATTTCTAAAAATTTCAGCGTTTGGGACAGGAATTTCAATCCTTTTAAACAAATAAAACAGCCGGAAAAAATGAGTTTTTTTATTTTAATTTTTTATCCCAAACGGATTTTTCTCCGGATCAGTTCTTTTCAATCATTCTTCATCATTATTCTTTAATCACTGACGATAAAATAACATAAATATAAATTTGACACCTAATTGTTATTAAGTAACCCATTTCCAAATTGAAGTCATAAAACGGGAGCTTAGTATATTGACAGGAGTGTTTTCAAAGCTTATTCACACCTTCTGTTGTTCAAAAAACGCACAGATGGTAATTGCCAACATTACTGATTGCTACCTGAAAAACTGCCGCAGAAAATCCTCCCTGTTCAGTCCACAATTTTGCGCAATCCTCTGATGTAGCCTTCAGCACCAATAAATAATAATCATATTTGTTCCATAAATGTGGAGCAACAAAGTTGAATAATCAAAAGAACTGGTGACAATTTATGAAAATTAAAACTAACAACTTTCAAGTGTGCAGAGTAAAAACTTCACCGTGCACATGGTTTAATGGCAGTTCATTGTAAACGAACTGTACGCCTATATTAGAGATATGATAGGGTCTTGTGTGGGATGGGTCTATACAATTCCCCTCCCCTACCCACTGTTTGGAATATCGGACTGAAGTCCTGCAAATTTCAACTCGAGGAAACACCACTTGGCACTTGTACTCATCTACTCGCCAGATGACTCGAGGTATTCTTCTCCTTATAATTGGGGTGTCTGCAAATCACTCCAGGGGTGGAATATCCACCCGAATGATATTCTCAGTTTCTGTGACAAAGCAAACACAAGGAACTCACAGTATGGTTCTGTTGATTGCTTTTTTTTATATTGGTTCGAAGCTCACTTGAAGTTGAGAATGTTTCTTTCACATAACACAATCCAGAATGCGTGGAAATTCCACTTTGTTGGTGTTTCAGTACAAAAGCATATACCATGCACCGTGGATGGGTTTCAGACACGTCACAGAATATCCACAATCAGAAGTACAGTCGTTAACGGTGTACGATAAATTCACAAGAACGATGGGTCGAGTCACCTGTGGTACGAAAGAGAAAGATGAAGTTTCAACGTCTCAAACCACGTGTCAAGATGTGGACGAGAAAATTGTTCACAATGTTCATGCTCGCTGAGCTTTCTAAAACATTCTTTCAGATATTTTTCACGAATAAATAGTTGTTACAGGCTTTTGATTGCTCTCAGTCATTTGGAAATGCTCTCTCACGACATATTAACCTATCAAGTGAAATGCGTCAGAATATCAATTCACCCCAAAAAAGCCGCCCGCGGACAGAAAATAAAAAAAAACTGATTTTAATTGATTTCTAGCATGAGCATGTGGACATTTTTCAGTTGCCCAAGCTTTTTCAACACTCCATTAAATATTGACAACGATTGTTTGAAATGTTTCATTGATATCTTTCTAAAATAAAAATAAAATATATATACATGGCAAGCCCAAGGGTTTAATATTCCATAGCTATTGCCAGTATTTGAGAGAAATTTAAAAATGCCGTACTATGAATTTTAAAAGGCCAAATTTAACTGACCACATATGGAAGAGTAGGAAAGTAGGTCCCAGAAAAAGTGTTGTGAAGGGTAGGCCCGCCCTTATCAATCATAAATTGTTAACACCGCATGCCCATCGATTCGAACCATGCAGTGGTGGAAACTTGTGTTAGCGGGTGTGTGTGTGTGGGGGGGGGGGGGGGAGATATAAAATCACCCCCCCCCCCCCCCCCATCACATGAACTCACACAAAATAATTACGCATCGACGTTTTTAATCTAACTCATAATGTTAACCTTGTTTTACCTTCAATGATCGAAGGTGCACGTGGCATTGGCCACCAGCCAAATTTGAGAATTTTTTTTACCGTTTAATTAAAAAAAAACGAAGCTAGCGTGGGGATGAGGAGTTGTGGTGTGTGAGGAATTGGCAGTTTGCTGCTCATGCTTTCCTCTGTGTGGGGATAAGGGTACATGAGGACATGAGGGTTCTGCCCCGGAAAGGGAGTGTGTGGGGTGGGGAGGGGGGGGGGGGATCTTTTTTCTTTTTGTTGATTTTCAAAGTTCTCGACGAATAATTAATTTCTTTTTGAGCTTTCACCCAAATGCATATTTTTTTTTTACAGAACACCAACTATCTCTTGAAATTGAAACTTTCTTTATAAATATCTGAGCATTCCGATTTCTTAATTCGCTCGCAACACTTTCGATACACTGTCAGTTCGGTAGGCTGTGGAGAGCGTTCTTTTGTTTCCAACCACGCTTGTTTTCTCATAGTTCCTCCATAAGAACGGCTGCGATTCATACATACTAGGCTAAAAATTCTCGAAATAAAAACGTCATTACTTCTACCTTCTCAAGGTTTAGCAGTCTTGAATCAACCAGCATGATTTTCTCATCAATCTTCGAAAACAAAAATCACGGTCAATACGCGTTTTTAAATACTTCTTGTATTGTCGCGAAATGAATTGATAATGAGAAGTGTGTGTTTGTGGGGGGGGGGGGGGGGGGGGGGGGGGGGTGGAGGGGGAGGGGAACAGATGAATGAACATCATTTCGTCCTCTTAGTATCTAATTCTAATATTTAATTGCCACCTCATGTCAGTAGGACGTGCGACTTAATAACTGTTGATTGCCTGTTTCAAGTACTGAATATCAGTCAGCCGTCGCGCGTTACAATTCTGCAGAAATCGCGATACACTACCGTGCATCAGATGTGATTCTCTGATGATTTGCTGCGCTAACCTAACGCGCTATTATTTCAAATTAGTGCAGAATATGGGACAGGACTTCTAGTTTTAACTGTACCATAAGCAGTACCGATAGTTAATAGAATCCATTAACAATAAAATGGAGCGTAACGTCCTTCTACTAGACATCAAAGACAGAAGAAGCTTACGCCCTTTGTAATAAACAGATATCTGTTTATAAATACATAAACTGTACCCGGAAAGAGTAAAGGCCTATGCCCATACGAAGACGGAAGGACCTTAAAATAATAGGTTCCGGATAATAGGAGCCTAACTCTTATGCAACAATCCAACCTAAATAGTAACGGAAGTATTGATTCCGAAACTATGAAAGTGAAAATCATCCATCGATAGTGCATGAAACTCACTGACTCTACAGTAAAAGAGAAACCAACAGAATTACTGTCTAAAAGGTCAGAATTTGAAAACTACTGTTTCCAGAGGCTCAAATGATTACTTAGCTAAATAAGAACCGAAGTTAAAATCCGTATAGGAATTTAATCTAAAGATTCTAAGTCTATTTATCAAAAAGTTACTAACTGACTTAGATAAAGAGACAAAAGACTCAATTGTAAACTATCGTAGAGTGCATAGGTATGAGGTAACATAAACCTATAACCTAAATAATAACAGGCTGCAGTAGATCTTGTGAAACAAGTATACTAAAAAATAGCAATGAGTAGTATGGAGGGATCAACAATATGAACATAATGATCCCTACACCACGACGGAAGAGCCTCCACTTTAGCCGCATAGAATAGCGAAGAAGAGGACCTCCTATAGTAAGAAATCGCGTCCAAAGCTCGTCCAGTACAGTGCATACAATGCAATACGGACCACACAACGGAATACATGAAGGTTGCGACCTTGCTGGTTGTGATAAAGATGACACGATTTACCCAGTGAAAAAGATCCTCACATAGAGGAAGATTTCACGTTAAGACCCACAGTAGACAAGAGAGTAAATTACTCATGATCTCTGTGAAGATAGAGATGCTATCAACAGAAATGTATTGTGGTTGTTTATCTTAGCAATACCTGCTAAAACAACAGCGCCGGAGGATACGCGTATCCTATCATTCCGTCCTATAGATCAATAGAGCGTTAACAATATTAGCTCAGAGATCTGGACAAGCCAACACATACGTCTGCAATTGATTAGCAAGCTGTGTCATAAATAAATCATCATTGGGCGCTCCCATAGATAGCAAATCTGATTGAATACTTGTTTGTTGAGAGTCCATTCTGACAGCAACAAGCGACCCGTAAGAGAACGGGAGTCCGATAAAACAATCAGACGACCCGGAATATGACGGACCAAAACTGAACTTGGTGTACTATAACCAACAGACGGATTCTTCCATTAAATTGAATAATGGAAACGAAAGAGTGCCTCCCTGGTTCCGGAGATACGCCACTACTGTCGAATTAAAGGACAGGAATTTGGGCATGCGTTTCTGAATAATGTTCATGCAATGACATAAAGCAAGCCTAAAAAACATTATTCCGCGGAAGTTAAACTGATTGCTAAAAGACTGCGGAACCCAAAGACCCTGGCACTTCGAATCCGTAGGGATCAGTATTATATCCCAATCTGTTTGACTGGCAACCGTCATAACAGCCACACTCGGGTCCGGCAACTGCGGCGGCACTCTCTGAGTCAACCACCGAATGTTTGCCCCAGTCTGAATCTCTTGTAACACTAGATAGACAAGAGAACGTGTAAATCGAGCAATTCATGGATTGCCGAAAAGTTGCCATCGAAGAGAAGCTCCTCCGAGAACGAAGCGACTCTGAGAGAGTTCTTAACCTTACTATCCACGCGTGTGGATGTAGCTAGGGCTGCGTCACGTCTAACTAACTCCAATCAGCACTGAAGGGCGGAGTTATACGTGAACAAACTACTGCCCTCAAAAGAAATTACATTGAGAATAATATCCCGTAAATCTTTTCTTGAAAACGTAATGATAACACCTCAGTAAGGCGGATTACGTATAATAAAGCGTCTAAGTTAAGTCTACTATACATAATGTCGTTCCCAACATTGAAATTGGAAAAGACATAAACGGCGCAGAAGAATATATGCAGTCTTTAATCACACCGTCTAGACGCATATGAACTCTCGGTATGCCCTGCTCTGCCAAAATAAACTATTTGTATAAATGATAAAATGGCAGAAATGAGCAACGCGGACAAGAAACTAAACTATCATGCTTAGTAGCAGGCTTGTATATATATATATATAGCGTCGAAAAATAAAACACATGTTGTAATGACAATATTGGACTGCGTCGGTAAGTCAGGGACAATGTCCCTGAACCGATCGAAAAATCCGAGTCCAATGACGCTATAAGTCTCTTATCCAAGATCGCAGCAATGAAGTCCGAAATAATAATCACTGGAAGATAATGCCAGAAGATATGAAAGGCATCTTCCGATACTACTAAAGGGAAAACTCGAAATCTTTCGAATCCCTTTCGCCATCCTGTCGGACCCTATAAAGCGTTCGGTCGTCCGTAGCTGATGCAACCGCGGACCACACCGACCCAGCGCCGTCGGATAATTCCTGATTCGACCGAGAAACGGTCAATTGCTGGGATGCTGCAAAACAACTGTGCTAACTCGGATAGCACGTCCGTCACTGAGGCCTGAGGAGAAGCGGTCTTACGATGCATTGCCGCTGGAAGCTCCGTGATCGTTACCCCGTGCATACTACCAATATGCGAGCGAACGGAGTGCATAGGCCTCGTGTCCCTTGGCTACCGGATGGCGCGACCTATTCGCCGTGGAATCACTGAATGCCGAAACTGATCGGATACTCGAGGTCACGTAGCCAATGTGCGGTCGTGTGCCCTGCTGTGAGGATGAGGAAGCATTAAAGACAGTCTCTCGGACTGTCAATATAACGGAGCGTCCCAACCAACGGACATATGCTCCGAATGTAAAATATCTGAACCACAACATGCGGTCCCCTATGTTGTTGGGCGAGAGAGGGACCTCTCTCGCTTACAGCCCGGACGGACCTGGACAAGCCAGGAACCGGACTAACAGGCTTCCTCCGATCTGTCCTCAATCTGCCGTCACTGGGTGAGTACTAAAGTAATTAAAGTGCTCGCATCACCCAAATCTCCTTCCTAGACCGCAACGGACGAACCCGGCAGCCGAACCATTCGATGAATGTACGCTACACCGGGTGAGCTAGCGAATGTCACTCCGTAGGCGATAGACATATTCCATGAGCACTTATTGCCGCTAACTCTTCATTAACTATGACGACAGAGGCACACTTTTGAAAGACATCTCCATAACTCTTCGAACAAGAAACCAGAAATGCTTGGTTAGCAAGCATAAAATAATAATATATATATAGCGTCGTTCAATAATTCGAAAGTTTGTGTGACATTATTGGACTATGTCGGAACTGAGGGACGATGTCCCTGAACCGAACCAAAAATTTCTAAGTCCACCGACGCTATCAGTTTCTTATCCGGCATCGCAGCATTCTGGTCCGACGAAAGAAGCTGTAGAAGACCAAGTCAGATGACATACACAACAGCATATGTTGTTCCGAAAGGGAAAGCTCGAAATCCTCCGAATCCCTTTCGGTATCCCGTCGGACCGGATGAAACTTTCGGACGTCCGTACCCGCTTCCGCGGAGCGTCCCGACCCAGCATCGTCGGATAAAATATATGCGACAGATTCAGTTGATGCTGGGATGCTGCGATAAACTGTGCTATTAAGGCAAGCACGTCCGTTCCCGAGGCCTGTGCAGTAGCGGTCTTACGATGCATTGCCGCTGGAAGCTCCGTGTACGTTGACTCCCGCACAGTTCCTATGCGAACGTCCGGAGTCTGCAGGCCTCGTGTCCCTGGATACCGCATGGTGTGACCTGGTCGCCGAAGAAACCTTGATCGGCGAAGCTGGTAATATATCGGCGGTCACGCAGCCAAGGTGCGGTCGTGTGCGCTGACGAGAAGAGGAAGCCTTAGCAGTCTCAGCGGACTGCCTATACAACGGAGCGTCCCGAGCGACGGACGTATGCTCCGCTTGCGACACATTTTGTACCACAACATCTGGGGCCAGATGTTGTTGAACGAGAGAGGGGCCTCTCTCGCTTGCCGTCCGGATGGACCGGAACGAGCTATGAACCGGACTAAAAGGCTTCCTGCGTTCTCCCTCCGATCCGCCGTCACTGGGTGTGCATTAGGTTAATTTATAGTGCTCGCATCACCCCAAAATTCCTTCTAGACCGCAACGGACGAACCCGGCTGCCGAACCATTCGGTGAATGGACGCTACACCGGGCGAGCTAGCGGACGTCAAAGGCCGTCGAACCTACTAGGGTCCTCTTAGGCAATTGGCGTATTTACATGAGCACTTTTCCGCTAGCCCTTCATTAATTGTGACGACGGAGGCACACTGTTGGAAGACATCACAGATACATCACCCTAATCTTGATCGTCTGAAATAGAAATTGATAAAGTAGAGTGACCCTGCGGGGAAAGGACCGGAGTGTCCAAATCCCCAACAACATACCGTGACATACGCTTCCCATATTGTCATCGAAATCATACGATACAGAACAGGAGTTAATGCGAGTACACTGACCACATATAGAATGATAATAAAGTCAGAGGAAGACTTCCTCTTAAAACAATAGATCAATATCCTTTCAATGTGAAAAGAAAACAAGTCCTGGTACTCGCACTAACCCCTGGCAATCAAAATACATAATAATAATATGATCCATTAATATAGAAAAAATAATTGAAATCAAAATATTTTGAAAAAATATTTTTTCAGAACAGCCCAAGTTTCTGAAAAGTAACGTTGAGCCCCAATGGATCCCAAGCCTAAGTGTGGACAAAAATTTTAAAAATATTTTAAACAATTTATTCAACACTTACGAACAATAATAATGTATCTAGTTATGATTAAAATAACATCAAGATATTATTTTTTAGAAATCCCCCCCTCACACAGAGGGCTGTTGTAAATGTAAACAATGAGTGTAAAAACACTAAAATGAGACTCCAGGCACCCAGGCCCGAAATCAGTTACCAAAAATACACTATCTGATGCAAAACAGAGACTTCCAGGGAAGAAACTGCAGAACATCAGATGGTAGATGCAGAACACAACGCCTAACCACCCGTAGGTGAAGACGTAAACATGGGGAAAGAACAGAATTCATTCTGTTATTCAGCTAAAACTCCCAAGAAAATTTAGTAATAATAATTACAAAAACTATGCCAAAAGCATGGGAGAATAGCAAGGGGGAACTTAAAGGACAGGGAGAGAGGAAAACACTTAAAAAACAGTGTAACTAAATAATCAGAATGACAACAAAATGGCTGCTGCCTTGAAAATAGGTAACTTAACATAATTTCATTAAAAAATTTTAAGTTACAGCCCTGATAATATTCTGTCACACATTCTTTTCCTCTCCTCCTTCTCTATCCTCCTTAGAATCACCATTTCACTAATATTTATGTGTCTGGCATCATTTAAACTGAGATTTATAAGCACAAAGATCAGTCAGATGTTAACTGATGAAGGGCCAAACTTAGAATGATTAATGGCGCCAATTTCGGAACGTCCTTGACACTGCGCATGCGCAGTAGGGGCGAAGTGTGGAGGGCCTTTCAGGACATGTTTTCTTTAGTTTTAGATGCAAATTTTGGGGATTGGGGGGCAAAATTTGTGTTTGGCCCTATATTTTAAGAGTTAGCACCAGCTATGTCTGGGTCATTGGTACAGTATAAAAATATAGGCAACTTAACATAATTTCATAAAAAATTTTAAGTACAGCCCTGATTATTTTTTGTCACTCCTTTTTCCTCTCCTCCTTCTATATCCTCCTTAGAATCACCATTTCTCCAATAATTACGTGTCTGGCATCCTTTAAACTGAGATTTACAAGCACAAAGATCAGTGAGATGTTGACTGATGAAGGGCCAAACAGAGAATGATAATTGGCGCCAATTTCGGAACGTCCTTGACACTGCGCATGCGCAGTAGGGGCGAAGTGTGGAGGTCCTATAGGACATGATTTCTTTTGGTTTTAGATGCAAATTTTGGGGATTGGGGGGCAAAATTTGTGTTTGGCCCTGGTTTTGTTAGAGTTAGCACCAGCTAAGTCTGGGTCATTGGTACAGTATAAAAAATTTTTTTTTTTTAAAGAAAGTGAATATAAGTCCCAAAAATCCCCTTCAAATTCCTCAAATATGCATGTAATGAGGGCGCAACGTTACTGCAATGTAGTTCAGTAACCCATTGTACAATATCAATTGCCTGGAAAGACACATAGAAATAGAACTCACCTTAACACAAACTTTTAGAACTTAAAATTGAGTGAGTCAGAGAAAAACGTGAACATTGTGACTGAAAAAAAGAAAAGAAATCAGTTAAATTTCTGCATACAATAGGGTTAATACCTAAAGTAGTTATTGAAATGAGAAAATAAACAGTAATGAGAGGTGAAGGCATCACAATCTGCACAAGCTGACTTTAACGCAAATTCTTACAACACCTAAACGCTAATTCTTACAACAAGTTTTGGCAGAAAATCAGCCTCAAACTCCTCAAATATGCATGTAATGAGGGTTAAATATTACTGTAATGGAGTTCAGTAACCCAAGTGTAGAATATTAATCGCCTGGAAAGACACATAGAAACACAACTCACCTAAACACAAAGTTTACAAAGTTTTACAACTTAAAATTTACTAAGTCCGAGAAAAACATGAAAATTTTGACTGACAAAAAAGAAAATTTCCGCTAAATTTCTGCATACAGTAGGGTTAATACCTACAGTTGTTATTGAAATATGAAAATCAACAGTAATGAGAAGTTAAAGCAGCACAATCTGCACAAAAGCTGACTTTAACGCAAATTCTTACAACACCTAAATGCAAATTCTTACAAGTTTTGGCAGAAAATTTTAGGTGAAATTTGGAAAAAAGTTGTAGTATCAGGGTTAAATACTGTTCTGATAGTCCCCTACAACCTACATATGCAATATCAAAGGCCTGAGCCCACTGATCTTTGAGAAATTAACCTTAACATTAAATCTTACAATATTGGACACGCCGGACGCCGACGCCCAAGGTCACGACAATAACTCACCACTTCTAATAGAAGCTGGTGAGCTAATAAAAACAGTGGTACTTATCAGTTATCGAATTAGTCCAAAATACAGTTTTACAGAATCCAGTAATCCAGTGGTGAAGAATCTTGTGAAGAGTTACCAGCTGGTAGTATTAAATCCAAGAATGTCTCTTCAGAAACAGTATCCCGTAGATTTGTAATAAAATTTTCACTTAGAAATTTCAGCAGTCTCCAATAAAATATAACAAAATGCTCCGCAAAATTCAAATGGAGTAAAAATCTAAGAAGTATTGGTGCCAAAGGTAATTTCCAAATAATCCAGTAGAATCCTGGCTTTTTACAAAATATTATTGTTTCACAGAAAGTATAAATTCTCTTTTCCAAGACGAACAAATTCTCTTTTGGAATCAATCTTCCAAATTCACAAAGAAGCACTGCTTCTACATGTATAATAAATGCACTGTTCTGAAACAATAATAATCTCCAATGGAAACAACTGAAGTGAGTCTTTCTGAAATGGCTTTCTAAAAATGAGTTTTTGAATTCTGTTGACAAACCTTTATATAGTTACCAGATAGAATGTTCCAGAAGATGAAACTTCTTCAAAGTTCTAACAGTTTCTAGGGGATTCTGTTAAAGTTCAAGTAAACAAGGTCATTGACCTACTTAAACAATTAAACAATCAACAGCTATATGTACAATATATTAGTGTAACAAAGATGTAAACAAAGGTCACTCAGTGCAAATGAGTCAGACCAGTCAGAAAATGCAGAAATAAAAATATCTATCTCAATATAATTATCCACTAAGGATGTATCAATCTCGATATAATATGGGGGTTATAACACCTGTCAATATTGAATCGGATTAGCGCTTGCATAAATTTGAATTTGAAATTTGAAATTTTGTCTCTTTTATATTTTATATATTTATTATTATTATTTTTTAACTGGGATCTATTTTAATTTTCTTTGTTGCCCATCTGCTACATGTATGTTTGATGTTTTATTGTTTGTCAAACAATTCTACTGATGTTGAGAGGGACATTACAGACAAATTCAATCAACAGAAGCTACCTTTCAACATTCAAGGCCAAATTACGAGCAAAAGTACTGAATGCTCGAAAACACAATCCCATTATTCTAAAATCATGGACAAACAACAATTGTGAAAGCATAAACAATATTATAAAGCTGGAAAACAATTGGAAAGTGCTCAAATTGACCGACCTTACTGGCAATTTACAGGACATTGTGACGGATCAGTTACGAGATATTCGAGGCGCACTATTTATTTATTTATTGGTATTTAAGGTCACATATTTATGCACAATGGCTAATCATGACTGTGACAGGGTGGAGGAAGCCGGAGTAGCCGGAGAGAACCACCGAGCAATGGCGAGCAACTGTCAGCTCCTCAACATACATGTACTACATGTAACTCCACACAAGCAGGGTTAGCATTGGTTGAAGACAAGTGCACCATCAACGTGCAGTACGCCTTAGTACACAACGCCACGTGTCCCCACGCAGGCAATGAAGATGAAGTGTCTTGCCCAAGGACACAACGTGGTTGCCGCAGGTGGGATTCGAATCAAGGACCTCTCGGCTTGCAGCTTGCACCTCTACCTACTGAGCCACCGCGATCCCTCGAGGCGCAGTCGCCTTGAAAAGTCAAACAAGAAACTTGGACAAACATGACAGCCGAGCAACGAGATAGGCGAATGAAAAAGACTTCTAAACCACGAAAATGACTCAAAAAACTTCCTGACGACGGATGGACAATCAACAATTTCCAAAACTGCCAGCATTGCAAAGAAACCCGGACAGAAAAGAATAAAATCTTGTAAAACCAAACCAACTATAAGGAAACGGCAAAAGAATGCAAAACTCCCCCCAAAAAACTGAAATGAGTAAAAAAAATGAAAGAAAAACAAACAAAAAAAACAACAAAAAAAAGAACATAAAAAAACCCAAAAGTCTGACAGCTGATTTGGCCATTTCACGAGTGGAAATTATTCAATTAACAGGAATATTCAATTAGCTGATATTTGGTCACTTCTCCGTATTCTTGGGAAAACTGAACATTTCTTCTAATACTAATCTTGTTTGAGTTTGACAGAGCCTGCAGATTAAATGCCTTTATTAAATACATGTAGCTGTCTCAGCTGTACTTGATAACTTGTGCTTGTAGGTATAAGGCAGTCTAATCCAATGACAGGCAACTTCCCAACTAGTGTTCGACCTAAGGCAGGAAAGAACTGCATTCGTATTAAATTAATAATTAGAGCACAGGTACATTTTCTTCTGTCTTCATGGTCTGGTGTAGGCCGATGAATGGTTCTCTTTTGGTACTTACAGGCATAAGACGTCTAATCCGATGACGAACAACTTCCCAACTATGGGTCGACTTAAGGCAGGAAAGGACTGCAGCCGTATTGAATGAATTAATAATTAAAGTGCAGGTAAAAAAAGGCAACCTGGGGTCGAGAAAAAATCCCAGCCATGGTCTCCTGTAGGCCAATGAATGGTGCGCTTTTGGTACTTACAGGCACAAGATGGTCTAATCCGATGACGGGCAACTTCCCAACAATAAGAGGACCTAAGATAGGGAAAGACTGCAGCCGTACTGAATGAATAATTAAAGTACAGGTAAATTTCTTCAAGTTCTGTAAAAGCAGCAGAATTATTAAAAGAGGAGCATGGAAACGGAAAAAATGAAAATAAAAAAGACAATTTTAAACCAGCCATGCTAAATTTATGTTGACATGCCGATCCAAAGCCTGGGTAAATTGGTCATGGGAATTGTCATGCAAGCAGTAATAAATATATAAAAAGCAAAAGAGACAAAATTTCAAACCAGCCATTTATGCAAGCGCTAATCCGATTCAATATTGACAGATAATTAATTATCCACTGTCGTTTCTTGTTTTCGTTATTTAGTAGGGTAGGTCAGCTGCGACTACTTAATTTACAAACACAAGTTCTGCATCCGCCACACATTTTAAATCCTCTTAAATTAATGACCCAAAATACTCATCAAAAGTGGATAAAATTTCACACATCAGTAAAACATACCCGTACACACACCCTCTATCCTTTTTAAACTTTTATTAGCCTATATTTTGCCATTTATTGCTTGTTTTCGTTTGTGTTCGTTTGTTTTCGTTATTTTGTAGCACACGGTAATTTGGGTACATGTCAACTCGCCACTGGGTCAACTTGCCACCAGTACTTTTTGCGGGACAAGTTGCCACCAGTTAGTGACGAGTTGACTCACTTTTTGGTGGCGAGTTGACTCACTTTCGAAAAGTTTTTTAATAGATTTTTTTCAAAAAAATAATCGGTTATTTGTACTTACTTTTCAATCCGTGACCGTCCAAGAATGAGTTTTCCATGAAAATGAAAAATGGAAGATACTTTTGGGTTTGTTTTGATTGCACAGATTGTTGAATCAGCTGTTACTGAAATGTGATGACGGTTCAATAAAAGTTTGCAATATTGTTCTGACGAAACAATAAACCTAAGCTGTTAAATCACTAAAATCACACACAAGTAATCACATATCCTTAGGTATTGTTCATTACTTATTTGATAAACCGATCACCACCCCTTTTGATGTGCCGATTACCAAACATATATAATGAGTGTTATTTACCAACTTCTTCACGGTTTTTCATCCACAGTCATCACCGGACAATCAGTCAATTAACACTTAGCACCTTGTACTTTCCAGAAAGTGATGACTATCATATCTGAAAAACGAAAGAGCATAACCTATACACTTGACTTGATCTTGATTTTATTTCCAAAAATTTCCAACATGTCAACATGCCATTTGCGAAAGCCGACAAATTCCAAAAAATTCCAATCAAAACTAAGACCGCCCGAAAAAACTAGGGATTGAGAAGGTGAACTAACAGGCAGATTAACAGCTTAACTGTGGCCTTCTACCAGAAAGGGCTGCCTTCACCGACTCAACTAAAATTACATCATGTTTAAATATTGTATAAAACTAAACACGCTTAATAAGAAATAGGGAACAAGAAGGTGAGTTAACAGGCAGATTAACTGTGGCCTTCTACCAGAAAGGGCTGCCTTCACCAACTCAACCAAATTTAGATCACGTTATAACACTGTCTAAAACTAAAACTGCTCGAGAAAAACTAGGGAACGAGAAGGTGAGCTAATAGGCAGATTAACACCTTAACTGTGGCCTTCTACCAGAAAGGGCTGCCTTCACCGACTCAATTAAAATTACATCACGTTTAAAAACTAAACATGCTCGAGAATAAATAGGGAACGAGAAGGTGAGCCAGGGACCAGCCTAGGGGGGAATTTTAGGGAGACTTCAAGTCTCCCTCCAGAAAAAATAGGGAGACTGCAGAGTCATGTAGGGAGACTTCATAGGCAAGTGGGGAAAATTAAGAATATTCATGTACCACCCCCGCCCCCCTTCATATTTTCAATGTATGGTCCTCCATTAACGTACAAATAATCCAGGTCCAGTTGTCTATGATGCATCTGTGCCAGGTTAAAAAATTACAATGTAATTATTGACTGAAAATCACCCACTGCTACCTTCTCCTTCATGACCCCTCACCTCTTCTTCGTGCCAATCCCCCATTACCCTCCTGTGGTTGCCTTTCAACAAAGTCTACTAAGCTAATAATTTCCTAAGTCTGAAAGTGTGAACAGGACCAGATGTAAGAAGGTTGCTTGGGAGGTACATTGTTAGTTAATAAACAAAATACATTCTGGGGTCGAGTATTTTGTAAAAGAAATGTCATTCCGCATCATTTTTATGGCATTTCGGTGTCATTCCGCGTCATTTCATGTCATTCCGATGTTTAGGAGGACCCTTTTTCAAGATCGTCCACATGCACACTTGTGTCCTGTACAAAGCTTTTCTTGACATCACTAAAGCTTTTTTTCATGTGTTTCAATTCCATTCGAGTTTTTCTGGGAATAGACAGTCCAACAGTCGTCAGCAAATCGAAATGAAAGTTAAAAAATTTATAGTAATTTATATATTTTTTATACTTACCAATGACCCAGACATAGCTGGTGCTAACTCTTAAAATATAGGGCCAAACACAAATTTTGCCCCCCAATCCCCAAAATTTGCATCTAAAACTAAAGAAAACATGTCCTGAAAGGCCCTCCACACTTCGCCCCTACTGCGCATGCGCAGTGTCAAGGACGTTCCGAAATTGGCGCCATTAATCATTCTAATAACCAGTGCCTGGTAAGCGCTATGTACTCAGCGGGGAGGCAAGAGTTCCCAACTCCTGGGAGGGCCATCCCCGTCTGGGTCATTGGTAAGTATAAAAAATATATAAATTACTATAAATTTTTTAACATTTTTATACTGTACCAATGACCCAGACATAGCTGAATAGTAAAAAGGCTGGAGGGCCAAGGACATAGAGCAAAATGGAATACGCTCAATAAAATAAAATAGAGTCATCCCCTGTAGGGAAAAAGAAGTAATAGGCCTTACATGTATCTTTCTTATTTATGATACATTAGAAAGATACAACACCTTCCAAAATTGAGCTTCATACATCCATGTACTCTATTAATATCCAATATAATCCTTATACTAATAATTTTTAAAGTAAGCCAATAAATAAAGTAAGTCTAGAGAATAGAGACTCTTATACTCCAAAAGTGTCTGAGGATTGCATAATCATGTCCGTTGACATATGCAATATTCAAAAGCTATACTTTAAAAACTAAGACTTGAATGAATTTTAAAAACCTAAACTTCTCACTAAACAACCATCCCAATAACAGCTCAGAATTACTAACTCCGGAGGAGGTATCCCCTTGTTTTCATAGTAAAACAGGTGACCCAAGGGAACACCCTCCCCCCCCCCCCCCCCCTTTTCTTGCCCTGGGTCAAATAGCCCAGAGCGAAGAGGGCAGCCGAACGGAGACACTGCCGAAACAGACAGCCTACCTAGCTATAGTAGCAACTGTTAAGTGAATGACATTCTGAGCAGTAGATAATAGACCTAACAATAGAGGCCTCCAGAAATGGACTCGATATTTCTAAGATAAAATTCATGAATGTGGATGGCTGAGCGCAATGAGCGGCCTTCAAAAATCTATAATAGCGACACTATTAATGTAAGCCCAAGAAGTAGAAGAACTCTTACTTCATGAGCCGAAATCTTAAGCACAACTGCTAAGTCAATGATATACCATAAGCAGTACCAATAGTTAATAGAATCCATTAACAATAAAATGGAGCGTAACGTCCTTCTACTAGACATCAAAGACAGAAGAAGCTTACGCCCTTTGTAATAAACAGATATCTGTTTATAAATACATAAACTGTACCCGGAAAGAGTAAAGGCCTATGCCCATACGAAGACGGAAGGACCTTAAAATAATAGGTTCCGGATAATAGGAGCCTAACTCTTATGCAACAATCCAACCTAAATAGTAACGGAAGTATTGATTCCGAAACTATGAAAGTGAAAATCATCCGTCGATAGTGCATGAAACTCACTGACTCTACAGTAAAAGAGAAACCAACAGCATTACTGTCTAAAAGGTCAGAATTTGAAAACTACTGTTTCCAGAGGCTCAAATGATTACTTAGCTAAATAAGAACCGAAGTTAAAATCCAGATAGGAATTTAATCTAAAGATTCTAAGTCTATTTATCAAAAAGTTACTAACTGACTTAGATAAAGAGACAAAAGACTCAATTGTAAACTATCGTAGAGTGCATAGGTATGAGGTAACATAAACCTATAACCTAAATAATAACAGGCTGCAGTAGATCTTGTGAAACAAGTATACTAAAAAATAGCAATGAGTAGTATGGAGGGATCAACAATATGAACATAATGATCCCTACACCACGACGGAAGAGCCTCCACTTTAGCCGCATAGAATAGCGAAGAAGAGGATCTCCTATAGTAAGAAATCGCGTCCAAAGCTCGTCCAGTACAGTGCTTACAATGCAATACGGACCACACAACGGAATACATGAAGGTTGCGACCTTGCTGGTTGTGATAAAGATGACACGATTTACGCAGTGAAAAAGATCCTCACATAGAGGAAGATTTCACGTTAAGAACCACAGTAGACAAGAGAGTAAATTACTCATGATCTCTGTGAAGATAGAGATGCTATCAACAGAAATGTATTGTGGTTGTTTATCTTAGCAATACCTGCTAAAACAACAGCGCCGGAGGATACGCGTATCCTATCATTCCGTCCTATAGATCAATAGTGCGTTAACAATATTAGCTCAGAGATCTGGACAAGCCAACACATACGTCTGCAATTGATTAGCAAGCTGTGTCATAAATAAATCATCATTGGGCGCTCCCATAGATAGCAAATCTGATTGAATACTTGTTTGTTGAGAGTCCATTCTGACAGCAACAAGCGACCCGTAAGAGAACGGGAGTCCGATAAAACAATTAGACGACCCGGAATATGACGGACCAAAACTGAACTTGGTGTACTATAACCAACAGACGGATTCTTTCCATTAAATTGAATAACGGAAACGAAAGAGTGCCTCCCTGGTTCCGGAGATACGCCACTACTGTCGAATTAAAGGACAGGAATTTGGGCATGCGTTTCTGAATAATGTTCATGCAATGACATAAAGCAAGCCTAAAAAACATTATTCCGCGGAAGTTAAACTGATTGCTAAAAGACTGCGGAACCCAAAGACCCTGGCACTTCGAATCCGTAGGGATCAGTATTATATCCCAATCTGTTTGACTGGCAACCGTCATAACAGCCACACTCGGGTCCGGCAACTGCGGCGGCACTCTCTGAGTCAACCACCGAATGTTTGCCCCAGTCTGAATCTCTTGTAACACTAGATAGACAAGAGAACATATAAATCGAGCAATTCATGGATTGCCGAAAAGTTGCCGTCGAAGAGAAGCTCCTCCGAGAACGAAGCGACTCTGAGAGAGTTCTTAACCTTACTATCCACACGTGTGGATGTAGCTAGGGCTGCGTCACGTCTAACTAACTCCAATCAGCCACTGAAGGGCGGAGTTATACGTGAACAAACTACTGCCCTCAAAAGAAATTACATTGAGAATAATATCCCGTAAATCTTTTCTTGAAGACGTAATGATAACGCCTCAGTAAGGCGGATTACGTATAATAAAGCGTCTAAGTTAAGTCTACTATACATAATGTCGTTCCCAACATTGAAATTGGAAAAGACATAAACGGCGAAAAAGAATATATGCAGTCTTTAATCACACCGTCTAGACGCATATGAACTCTCGGTATGCCCTGCTCTGCCAAAATAAACTATTTGTATAAATGATAACATGGCAGAAATGAGCAACGCGGACAAGAAACTAAACTATCATGCTTAGTAGCAGGCTTGTATATATATATATATATATATAGCGTCGAAAAATAAAACACATGTTGTAATGACAATATTGGACTGCGTCGGTAAGTCAGGGACAATGTCCCTGAACCGATCGAAAAATCCGAGTCCAATGACGCTATAAGTCTCTTATCCAAGATCGCAGCAATGAAGTCCGAAATAATAATCACTGGAAGATAATGCCAGAAGATATGAAAGGCATCTTCCGCTACTACTAAAGGGAAAACTCGAAATCTTTCGAATCCCTTTCGCCATCCTGTCGGACCCTATAAAGCGTTCGGTCGTCCGTAGCTGATGCAACCGCGGACCGCACCGACCCAGCGCCGTCGGATAATTCCTGATTCGACCGAGAAACTGTCAATTGCTGGGATGCTGCGAAACAACTGTGCTAACACGGATAGCACGTCCGTCACTGAGGCCTGAGGAGAAGCGGTCTTACGATGCATTGCCGCTGGAAGCTCCGTGATCGTTACCCTGTGCATACTTCCAATATGCGAGCGAACGGAGTGTATAGGCCTCGTGTCCCTTGGCTACCGGATGGCGCGACCTATTCGCCGTGGAATCACTGAATGCCGAAACTGATCGGATACTCGAGGTCACGTAGCCAATGTGCGGTCGTGTGCCCTGCTGTGAGGATGAGGAAGCATTAAAGACAGTCTCTCGGACTGTCAATATAACGGAGCGTCCAGACCAACGGACATATACTCCGAATGTAAAATATCTGAACCACAAAATGCGGTCCCCTATGTTGTTGGGCGAGAGAGGGACCTCTCTCGCTCACAGCCCGGACGGACCTGGACAAGCCAGGAACCGGACTAACAGGCTTCCTCCGATCTGTCCTCAATCTGCCGTCACTGGGTGAGTACTAAAGTAATTAAAGTGCTCGCATCACCCAAATCTCCTTCCTAAACCGCAACGGACGAACCCGGCAGCCGAACCATTCGATGAATGTACGCTACACCGGGTGAGCTAGCGAATGTCACTCCGTAGGCGATAGACATATTCCATGAGCACTTATTGCCGCTAACTCTTCATTAACTATGATGACAGAGGCACACTTTTGAAAGACATCTCCATAACTCTTCGAACAAGAAACCAGAAATGCTTGGATAGCAAGCATAAAATAATAATATATATAGCGTCGTTCAATAATTCGAAAGTTTGTGTGACATTATTGGACTATGTCGGAACTGAGGGACGATGTCCCTGAACCGAACCAAAAATTTCTAAGTCCACCGACGCTACAGTTAAAACTAGAAGTCCTGTCATGAAATGCGCACAAATAGCACGTTGATATGTGCGTTAATGTGCGCGTTATGGCCCAATTAAAGCTATCATATTCTGTACATATGGCCTGTGCACAGGCAATGTTTCAGCCAATGGACCTCCGGGTAACCCGGAGGTCCATTGGCAGAAACATTGCATGTGTTTGCTATGAGCAACCAGGAGAATCTGCCGTGCTTTGGATGCCATTCGATATGGCAACTGCGCGCAATTCCAACGCGCAATTAAGCCAAGATAAGCGCACTATTCGTGACAGGACTTCTAGTTTTAACTGTATCAGTTTCTTATCCGGCATCGCAGCATTCTGGTCCGACGAAAGAAGCTGTAGAAGACCAAGTCAGATGACATACACAACAGCATATGTTGTTCCGAAAGGGAAAGCTCGAAATCCTCCGAATCCCTTTCGGTATCCCGTCTGACCGGATGAAACTTCGGACGTCCGTACCCGCTTCCGCGGAGCGTCCCGACCCAGCATCGTCGGATAAAATATATGTGACAGATTCAGTTGATGCTGGGATGCTGCGATAAACTGTGCTATTAAGGAAAGCACGTCCGTTCCCGAGGCCTGTGCAGTAGCGGTCTTACGATGCATTGCCGCCGGAAGCTCCGGGTACGTTGACTCCCGCACACTTCCTATGCGAACGTCCGGAGTCTGCAGGCCTCGTGTCCCTGGCTATCGGATGGTGTGACCTGGTCGCCGAAGAATCCTTGATCGGCGAAGCTGGTAATATATCGGCGGTCACGCAGTCAAGGTGCGGTCGTGTGCGCTGACGAGAAGAGGAAGCCTTAGCAGTCTCAGCGGACTGCCTATACAACGGAGCGTCCCGAGCGACGGACGTATGCTCCGCTTGCGACACAATTTGTACCACAACATCTGGGGCCAGATGTTGTGAACGAGAGAGGGGCCTCTCTCGCTTGCCGTCCGGATGGACCGGAACGAGCTATGAACCGGACTAAAAGGCTTCCTGCGTTCTCCCTCCGATCCGCCGTCACTGGGTGTGCATTAAGTTAATTTATAGTGCTCGCATCACCCCAAAATTCCTTCTAGACCGCAACGGACGAACCCGGCTGCCGAACCATTCGGTGAATGGACGCTACACCGGGCGAGCTAGCGGACGTCAAAGGCCGTCGAATGTACTAGGGTCCTCTTAGGCAATTGGCGTATTTACATGAGCACTTTTCCGCTAGCCCTTCATTAATTGTGACGACGGAGGCACACTGTTGGAAGACATCACAGATACATCACCCTAATCTTGATCGTCTGAAATAGAAATTGATAAAGTAGAGTGACCCTGCGGGGAAAGGACCGAAGTGTCCAAATCCCCAACAACATACCGTGACATACGCTTCCCATATTGTCATCGAAATCATACGATACAGAACAGGAGTTAATGCGAGTACACTGACCACATATAGAATGATAATAAAGTCAGAGGAAGACTTCCTCTTAAAACAATTGATCAATATCCTTTCAATGTGAAAAGAAAACAAGTCCTGGTACTCGCACTAACCCCTGGCAATCAAAATACATAATAATAATATGATCCATTAATATAGAAAAAATAATTGAAATCAAAATATTTTGAAAAAATATTTTTTCAGAACAGCCCAAGTTTCTGAAAAGTAACGTTGAGCCCCAATGGATCCCAAGCCTAAGTGTGGACAAAAATTTAAAAAATATTTTAAAAGATTTATTCAACACTTACGAACAATAATAATGTATCTAGTTATGATTAAAATAACATAAAGATATTATTTTTTAGAAATCCCCCCCTCACACAGAGGGCTGTTGTAAATGTAAACAATGAGTGTAAAAACACTAAAATAAGACTCCAGGCACCCAGGCCCGAAATCAGTTACCAAAAATACACTATCTGATGCAAAACAGAGACTTCCAGGGAAGAAACTGCAGAACATCAGATGGTAGATGCAGAACACAACGCCTAACCACTCGTAGGTGAAGACGTAAACATGGGGAAAGAACAGAATTCATTCTGTTATTCAGCTAAAACTCCCAAGAAATTTTAGTAATAATAATTACAGAAACTATGCCAAAAGCATGGGAGAATAGCAAGGGGGAACTTAAAGGACAGGGAGAGAGGAAAACACTTAAAAAAACAGTGTAACTAAATAATCAGAATGACAACAAAATGGCTGCTGCCTTGAAAATAGGTAACTTAACATAATTTCATTAAAAAAATTTAAGTTACAGCCCTGATAATATTCTGTCACACATTCTTTTCCTCTCCTCCTTCTCTATCCTCCTTAGAATCACCATTTCACTAATATTTATGTGTCTGGCATCATTTAAACTGAGATTTAAAAGCACAAAGATCAGTCAGATGTTAACTGATGAAGGGCCAAACTTAGAATGATTAATGGCGCCAATTTCGGAACGTCCTTGACACTGCGCATGCGCAGTAGGGGCGAAGTGTGGAGGGCCTTTCAGGACATGTTTTCTTTAGTTTTAGATGCAAATTTTGGGGATTGGGGGGCAAAATTTGTGTTTGGCCCTATATTTTAAGAGTTAGCACCAGCTATGTCTGGGTCATTGGTACAGTATAAAAATATAATGTGTTATAAAATACGTCCGTTGTGTATACATTTTCGGCATCCTAAGCGACGTAACCTACTTTCAAACTGGGTTGTTTTGTTGAGTCGCGTAAGTCACCTATTTTCGTTTCGACACTTGAAGCTCCGACTGGAACGCAACAAAATAGAAATAAAAAAATCCGTCAAAAGCGACAATGGACAATTGCTTGTCGTGTGATTTCAAATAAATGGACGTTTATTTGACGAATTAAAATGCCCATTTATCACACTCGAGCACATTCGATTTTTGAAAATACTCGTTTTCATGAAAACCTCGCATCACTCAGTTCAGCCTTTTCTCATTTTGGCCAATTTTTAGAGGGCGACTTGTAATCGCCCCGACTATTTTTCTAGGCGACTTTGGGCTTAGAAGGGCGACTTAATCGCCCTAGTCGCCCTCACGGCTGGTCCCTGAGGTGAGCCAACAGGCAGATTAACAGCTTAACTGTGGCCTTCTACCAGAAAGGGCTGCCTTCACCGACTCAACTAAAATTAGATCACGTTTAAACACTGTATAAAACTAAAACTGTTCATGTAAAACTAGGGAACGAGAAGGTGAGCTAACAGGCAGATTAACAGCTTAACTGTGGCCTTCTACCAGAAAGGGCTGCCTTCAACGACTCAACTAAAGATTAGATCATAAGCCTATTCAATGACTGGAATAAACAAAATATGCTATTTTTATCTTTTTATATTTTACATATTCTAATGAAAACTAATTCTGCCTTCTTCTTTTAAGCAGGTACACAGAAGATACTTTTTTGACCAGCACCCCAATAACCGCTATGGACACTATAACCGTTATGGAAACAGTAACCCCCATGGTTCCTGAACATCCTCCACTCCACCCCTAAAAGTGGTCGACCACTTTAAGGGAGGCGAGCGTTGGTCCTGCATCCCGCTTCTGCCCCTTTTTGTAAGCACATTGCGCATCTTTTGTCCCAACCCAATAGGATTACAATGCAGGCCTGCCCCCAAACCAGGGAAGTTCAGGTCTTCTTTCTGATGGTCCTCGAAAGGGGTCATTGTTGTTTTCTTTCAAAGACATCCAACCAAACAGAGACAGCCTGAGGCAGATTATACTTGCCAGTGATGGCCATCACTCAAAATCATCCCTGAAGTGGCAGACTATACTTGCCTGAAAACCTAGAACCACTGCACCCTCGGGGAGAGGTAGTACCTTTGTGAGAGGACCCAACCTCCCACACTGGTCCACACCCGAGGGTTCAACCGAGATGTCAACAAAGCCATCACGCCGCAACCGGAGACACCTGCCGAGTACCTGAACCTTTTCCCCCTTCACCATGCCTAGACATGTGAAAACTAACCATATACACAGTCACTGAGGGTCGAAAGGGGCTTGTTCGCCAAAACCGTCCCTGCGCGCCTTTGGCGCGTGAAACCATTTCATCCAACATCTTCACAGTCCAAACTGCTCGAAAAAGCTGACGGCACCCTCGCCGCCAGCGACAAAGAAAAAGCCAACACCTTCGCGGAACTATTGAGCCATACTCATTGACCCCACATTGGGCCGGAATACGACGACTCAGTCATGAACGCAATCGACAACTTCATAAACTCACACCCAGAGGTATACCTCGATCCCCTACTTCGGCAACGAACAAGAGGAGGGGGACGAACACAACCTAATTACCCCCATCACGGCCGACGAAATAATCAATGTGATAAAAAAATGCAAAAGCTCTTCAGTCCTCCCCGGGTGAGGACGAAATAAGCTAACTCTTACATAACCAGGCTAGAAGTCATATTCAACGCGTGCCTCACCCATGGTTATTTTTCGAAATGCTGGAAAACAGCCTTGGGGTCATGATACCCAAACCCGACAAAGACCTCACCAAACCAGCCAACTACTGCCCAATTAGCCTCCTTAGCTGCATTGGCAAGGTATTTGAGAAAATCCTTGCCGATCGACTCGGGGTCACCTCGAGGAAACAAATTTCTTCAACGACTGGCAAAGAGGCTATAAGCACCGCAAAGAAGGCCTAGAACACATCTATCGCCTAGTAGAACTCATGAAAAACGTGATCGATAACAATAATCTTGGTGCCGCCGTTCTGATGGACATAGAAAAAGCTTTCGATTCAGTCTGGCACAACGGCATCAGATACAAACTCATCAAACTTAAGGGCCTATATAAGTAATGAAATTTTGTTTATTTTGAAAATTCTCACCTCTGATATTCCTTCAATTCAAATTAAATATACACAAAATGTACATCAAAATGAAGGTTGGGATGTATAGAACACGAAACACATGTGTAATCAACTTATAGAGTTGACTGTAGGCACCACTGGTTCCTGGAAGTCTGCTGCCGTATTCGCACCAGAACTGATAATTTAATAATATTTCACGGAAACAACTTGTGGCCAAATGTGCTTTACATATCCAAGAACAAAGCTAGGGGATAAAAATTCTTCAAAACACGGCGACAGAGCTGCATTGGGGAAAATGCCAACGCCTTTGCTTTTGTTTACGTATGAGTATACTTTCGATTTCCGGCCGACGTCATCGGACAGAAAAACCATGTAAAAACAACGCCGTCTAAAATCAAATAATGAAAAAGATCGCTTTCATACAGTATACTGTTATTAGATAGAGATTGCACAGTTGCCATATTCAATGCAAGGTATCATGATACCTGTTGAAATTTCTTAGAATTACGATTTAGTTTTTTTGATGGAAATTCGTGGTAACGAGTGATTTGCGCATGTCTGTCAAGCATGGAAACCATCTTCAATAAAAAATGCAGACAGTGTTGTCCTTTTCAAAAATGCAGACCTATCGCTGTATTCGAAAGTGTTTTGAATTCCTAGCTTTGTTCTTGGATATATGAAGCACATTTGGCCACAAGTTGTTCTGATGAAATATTATTTTATTATCAGTTCTGGTGCGAATACAGTAGCAGACTTCCAGGAACCAGTGGTGCCTCCAGTCGACTCTATGAGTTGCTCGCATATGTGTTTCGTGTTCTATACATCCCAACCTTCATTTTGATGTATAATTTGTGTATATTTAATCTGAATTTAAGGAATATGAGAGGTGAGAATTTCAAAATAAACAAAATTTCATTACTTATATAGGCCCTTAACAGGGTAGTACTAAAATGAGTCCGCAGGTAGAAAAAGAGACCGTAAGAGTCCGTAAGAGACCGCAAGTAAACTATGGGGGTTAATGTTCTGAAATGAATGGTTTCTGGTTCTTTGGGTTACAAATAATACATATCCGAAGTTTGGTGTTGATATTTCAACGTTAACCCCTCAAATTTCACTATTAATGTATAGCGCGTTTTCAAACTTACGGACTCACTTTTCGCAAGATGGGCCAAAGAGTCCGCAAATGAACTACTAGTCATACAAATATCAAATGAGCGGTTTCTGGTTGAAAACAGTACAAATAATACATATCCGAAGTTTGGTATTGATATTTCAACGTTAACCCCTAAAATTTCACTATTAATGTTTTGCGCGTTGACAAACTTACCGACTCATTTTCGCAAGATGGGCCAAAGAGTCCGCAAATGAACTACTAGTCATACAAATATCAAATGAACGGTTTCTTATTGAAAACAGTATAAATAATACATATCCGCAGTTTGGTGTTGATATTTCAACGTTAACCCCTAAAATTTCACTATTAATGTATAGCGCGTTCACAAACTTACAGACTCATTTTTCGCAAGATGGGCCAAAGAGTCCGCAAATGAACTACTAGTCATAAAAATATCAAATGAGCGGTTTCTGACTGAAAACATTAAAAATAATACATATCCGAAGTTTGGTGTTGATATTTCAACGTTAACCCCTAAAATTTCACTATTAATGTATAGCGCGTTTTCAAACTTACCGACTCATTTTTCGCAAGACGGGCCAAAGAGTCCGCAAATGAACTACTAGTCATACAAATATCAAATGAGCGGTTTCTGGTTGAAAACAGAACAAATAATACATATCCGAGGTTTGGTATTGATATTTCAACGTTAACCCCTAAAATTTCACTATTAATGTATAGCGCGTTTTCAAACTTACGGACTCACTTTTCGCAAGATGGGCCAAAGAGTCCGCAAATGAACTACTAGTCATAAAAATATCAAATGAACGGTTTCTGGTTGAAAACAGTGTAAATAATACATATCTGAAGTTTGGTGTTGATATTTCAACGTTAACCCCTAAAATTTCACTATTAATGTTTTGCGCTTTCACAAACTTACCCTTACTCGTTTTCAGACAGAGATACCGGAAGAAAACCACTGGTCGAATTAACAATTAAGTAGGTGTCAAAATTATATTGGATTATCGCTAGCTCTGATGACTGGTTTCCCATTACAAATTTATCAGGGGGTTTCAAGAGTGCAGTTAATACCGTTCAAGTACATACTCACACTTAATCTTAATTCGTCAATAATCTTTATATCCGTGTCATACTAAATACTCATTGGGTTTTGAAGTTAGAAATCCCAAATTTCACTATTATTGTATACTGCGTATTGAAAATTTCGGACTCATTTCTAGCAACACGGGACAAAGAGTCCGCAAAAATAACTGTAGATGATAATTCAATGATCCCTAGCTCAGATATCAAAAGGTACCGCTGTCCATGTGTCCAAGCCTATAAGTGTGATCGTTATGGCTACTGAATTGTTTGATCGGTAAATTAAAATCACCGTTATTTGTGTGGCATGTTGTTTGTGATCATTAGGATATGTTTATGAAAGCATGTCAGCAAGCTACTCAGAACTTCAAACAGACTATTTTCTTATATAAATGAACATTTCATTTCTCAACTCCACTTCAATTTGTTTCGTCAATTGAATCACAAATAAAAAAAACCTCAAACATTCTACAATGGCACAGTTCAGAAAGCACATCCCTTTTCCATGTGGTGTATGTGGAGAAAATTGTGAAGGGATTAGAGATATTGCACGTGGCGGATGCGATAAATGGCATCATTTAAGCTGTGAAAAAATGAAGGTAAGTGAATTCAATTTTTTAAAAAAATCTTCGTTCAGCTACTTTTGTGGTGTGTGTTTGCAGTCGGGCAAAGATACGTTTGATTGGGAGTACGCTTTGCTCAGATTGGCTTCAACATCACAGGGTTCTGGTCTGAACGAGCTGATAAGAAGAGAAAGCATATTTGTCAGCAGGATAAGCAATGCCCTACCTTCTCAGAAACCACAGAACTTCAATCCGAGCAATCATATTAAGGATTCTTATGCAGAGCAGCTTTTAGGAAAGCAGTGGACACAGTCAACACCAGTTGCAGTTAAGGCCGATGGTAATTGTCTTTTTAATGCAATTTCGGTGGCATTGTATGGGAACGAATGCGCAGCGGCCGAACTCCGCGTTCGAACTTGCATTGAAATGGCAAACCATAAAGCCTTTTATGAAACCTTTCATTCAAAGACTCAAATTATTGCTGTAAGTCCTTCAATCACAGAATCAATCACTGCTTGCTCGAAATCTGGTGGAAGAGATGCATATTCTTCAGCGTGGACAATTCATGCAGTTAGTACTGTTATTTCAAGGCCGATAAGATCCGTGTATCCTGTCGTTAATGGCCCAAGCGATCTACAAATAGGAATACTCAATACAACTTTCCAGCCACGTCAGACATGCAATAAAACAAGCAAACCTAGAAAGGAGGAAATATCAGTTATGTGGTCCGGAGACATGAATGTGACTTCTTTCTGGTCGCCAAACCATTTCGTTCCATTACTGCCTGGAGAACGTCTTCCCGAACTCCTAGTAGTTGACGCCGATGACGACTTGCTAAATACAAGTTCAAGGAGTGACGAAGTTGTCGAGGCATGCATTTCAGAGACAGCAGTCACTAATTCCACCGCCGTGGTGGATAGCAGCATCACACGGAATGAGAAAGAGATTACTCGTGACCCAGTTGTAGATGGTGAATCAGTCGAGGCAGTTGAAACCAGTCCTGTGATAACGACAAATGCACAGGCTGGTTCTGAAACTGACCGAGCTGAAACACAAATCTCTCCCCCCATGGATGAATCGACACAAGAAGTTGACCCAGAATCAAGTATGACAAATGACGACTCAGGTAATAATGGGCCCACAGAGGAGGTAGATGGTGACATTACAAATTATTCGACAATTATTGATTATCCATTCAGCAATCCCACGGTAAATGGGTTAAATGGATGTTTCATTTCGTCAGTTGATAAGATTTTCCAACTGTCAAATGAAGCTGATCCATTACCACAGATCCCAGCTGGAGTAAAAGAGAACGTGTTTTTCATAGTTGACGACAAGGATAATATAGAGCGACGTAAAAACAACAAATACAGCGACTATTCTGATGATTGTGGTGTGTGGCAAAAGGGTAGAAATTCCACTAAGGCTCATCATTACATCAAAGGCCATTCCGGATATCTGACATACGTAGAACGTAAAGGTAACCAATATGTAACACGGGAAAAAGGTAAAGCAGTTCCTCTGTGTCCACAACCACCACCGGAAGTTATTGTTATTGTTAAAAGGAAATATTCTTAATAGTGAAATTTTAGGGGTTAACGTTGAAATATCAACACCAAACTTCGGATATGTATTATTTTTAATGTTTTCAATAAGAAACCGTTCATTTGATATTTTTATGACTAGTAGTTCATTTGCGGACTCTTTGGCCCATCTTGCGAAAATGAGTCGGTAAGTTTGTGAACGCGCAAAACATTAATAGTGAAATTTTAGGGGGTTAACGTTGAAATATCAATACCAAACTTCGGATATGTATTATTTGTACTGTTTTCAACCAGAAACCGCTCATTTGATATTTGTATGACTAGTAGTTCATTTGCGGACTCTTTGGCCCATCTTGCGAAAAGTAAGTCCGTAAGTTTGAAAACGCGCTATACATTAATAGTGAACTACTAGTCATAAAAATATCATCTTGCGAAAAATGAGTCCGTAAGTTTGTGAACGCGCTATACATTAATAGTGAAATTTTAGGGGTTAACGTTGAAATATCAATACCAAACCTCGGATATGTATTATTTGTACTGTTTTCAACCAGAAACCGCTCATTTGATATTTGTATGACTAGTAGTTCATTTGCGGACTCTTTGGCCCGTCTTGCGAAAAATGAGTCGGTAAGTTTGAAAACGCGCTATACATTAATAGTGAAATTTGAGGGGTTAACGTTGAAATATCAACACCAAACTTCGGATATGTATTATTTTTAATGTTTTCAGTCAGAAACCGCTCATTTGATATTTTTATGACTAGTAGTTCATTTGCGGACTCTTTGGCCCATCTTGCGAAAAATGAGTCCGTAAGTTTGTGAACGCGCTATACATTAATAGGGAAATTTTAGGGGTTAACGTTGAAATATCAACACCAAACTTCGGATATGTATTATTTATACTGTTTTCAATAAGAAACCGTTCATTTGATATTTTTATGACTAGTAGTTCATTTGCGGACTCTTTGGCCCATCTTGCGAAAATGAGTCGGTAAGTTTGTGAACGCGCAAAACATTAATAGTGAAATTTTAGGGGTTAACGTTGAAATATCAACACCAAACTTCGGATATGTATTATTTATACTGTTTTCAATCAGAAACCGTTCATTTGATATTTGTATGACTAGTAGTTCATTTGCGGACTCTTTGGCCCGTCCTGCGAAAATGAGTCTGTAAGTTTGAAAACGCGCTATACATTAATAGTGAAATTTTAGGGGTTAACGTTGAAATATCAACACCAAACTTCGGATATGTATTATTTATACTGTTTTCAATCAGAAACCGTTCATTTGATATTTGTATGACTAGTAGTTCATTTGCGGACTCTTTGGCCCATCTTGCGAAAATGAGTCAGTAAGTTTGTCAACGCGCAAAACATTAATAGTGAAATTTTAGGGGTTAACGTTGAAATATCAACACCAAACTTCGGATATGTATTATTTATACTGTTTTCAATCAGAAACCGTTCATTTGATATTTGTATGACTAGTAGTTCATTTGCGGACTCTTTGGCCCGTCCTGCGAAAATGAGTCTGTAAGTTTGAAAACGCGCTATACATTACTAGTGAAATTTTAGGGGTTAACGTTGAAATATCAATACCAAACTTCGGATATGTATTATTTATACTGTTTTTAATCAGAAACCGTTCATTTGATATTTGTATGACTAGTAGTTCATTTGCGGACTCTTTGGCCCGTCCTGCGAAAATGAGTCTGTAAGTTTGAAAACGCGCTATACATTAATAGTGAAATTTTAGGGGTTAACGTTGAAATATCAACACCAAACTTCGGATATGTATTATTTATACTGTTTTCAATCAGAAACCGTTCATTTGATATTTATATGACTAGTAGTTCATTTGCGGACTCTTTGGCCCATCTTACGAAAAGTGAGTCCGTAAGTTTGAAAACGCGCTACACATTAATAGTGAAATTTGAGGGGTTAACGTTGAAATATCAACACCAAACTTCGGATATGTATTATTTGTAACCCAACGAACCAGAAACCAATCATTTCAGAACATTAACCCCCATAGTTTACTTGCGATCTCTTACGGACTCTTACGGTCTCTTTTTCTACCTGCGGACTCATTTTAGAACTACCGCCTTAACATCCCCCCAAAATTACATAGACTAATCTCCTCCTTCCTAAACGGTCACGAAATCAAAGTTAGAGTTGTGTCAGAAGCCTGCCTTGTATTATTATTTTTTTTTTTTGTGGCGAGCTGACCCGTGGCAAGTTGACCCGTGGCGACTTGACCCGGTGGCGAGTTGACCCAGTGACGTCTTGACCCGTTCCCGGAAAAGTAGCTTCTAGCTTTCACATAAGTTCATATTATCATTTTCAAAACAACTCTCTTGTCCAACTCCGTTGGAAAATCATACCTAGGCTATGGCAGTTATTGCCGTTTTATGCTGCAGTAGCATCTTGAAAACTCTGATTACTCCTTCTTGTCAGTTGTTTTGTTTTTTGCTTCCTATCCTCAGTTAACTTTTCACTCCAAACAAAATAAGAGGACTTTGAGGATGTTCGGAGTCGAAACAAGAGTTCTTTCAATCGTGTAATTTCTTTTGACTTTTAATTCTAAATCACACTTCTCCATGTTATACGACCAAATTTAAAATTGACTTTGCTGCCATTGATATTGCTTGGTTCTCCACCTGATTGGAATGAAAGTTTATTTTTTTGAATGGTCGGATTTAAAATGAGTAGCCAGTATATTTTCGGAAGTTTACAAAAATGGGTCCGGGTCTTTTCGGCCTCGGGAACATTCGGCCCCAGGTATTTTTCCGGGAACGTTCGGCCTCAGTCGAGGCCGAATGTTCCCACTTTTGAGGCCGAATGTTCCCACTTTTGGTAAAAATTTTCGGAGTTTGGGAGTTGAAAAATAGCTTTAAAAAATAATTTTTCACTTCATTTTGTTAGTTTTTGTTTATATTAGAAGGTTTTCTAGAATATTTTTAAAGAATAATATATACAGCGTACCTACCTTTATTCCTAAAGTCGAAATATATTAAGCACAAGACCAATCCATAATGAATAATGAAATATAAAATCCACTGAACTGAATAACAGAATGACAATATATGTGTTCCAATGTCGACATGCAAACCCGAAATGATATACTTCCTCTTGGATGTTGTTTGGCACAACTCATCTTGAAAATTTTGTTTTCATAAGTCCTTCTGCGCGAAGTAGTGAGCAAAGTTCTGGCCTCTGATGAGATACTGATACAGAGTCTGTACAGGGCGACTGAATCTTGATTGATTAAATAGCACTTGATTAGGAGATCAAATACTGTTTTTACAGTTTTCTAAGGACCCTTAAACCTTTTATGCGGACTGTAATTGTCCTTGATGAGATAACCTTATACTGTTTTTCACGTTTTTTTTTTGACCATTTACTTGAACACTTACTCACATAGATTTTTGAGGTTGTGTGCCGGTATATATAAAGTGTAATTGTCAATATATATGTCTTTTTTCTAAAATAACTACCAAACTGCGGTTTCAGTATTACCATAAATTTGCCCACTTCTCATAGCAAACACGTAACAGAAATCTTGTAATTATGCAAATTCCTAGCCTTTTCGAGCTCAAGGTTCTCGGGGAGCTGAACCCACTATCCTACTGCCAGTCGCACACTCAAACTTAATAAGATTATTGGCTCTCGCTTCCGACTCACATGGATTTATAAGCAAATAAAGCTATGAAGCAAATAAAGTTATTTGGGTCGCAAGGGATTTCAATCCCACCTCGTCGCCGTGCGCCTTGGCCGCGCAGAAACTTTTCATTCATTCATATATGTCAATGTATTTTATATGTATATATTGTACATTACGCTGTATTTATTTTTGGTTTTTGTTTGTAATAAAGATGTTTAAACTCATCTTAACCTGCGTTCTAGTTTAAAACGGCGGCCGAATGTTCCCGGGGCCGAATGTTCCCGAGGCCGAATGTTCCCGAGGCCGAAAAGACCCGCTCCCATAAAAATCAACATGACGGCTTCCACAAATTTCGTCATGAATTACTTTAGGTACCAAAACAACATGGTTTTTTCTCAAGCTAAGATTCTTAGACTAAAGTGTCAGGTGCATGGAGGGTGTCAGATTCAATTGTTTTGTTACTTTTAAAATGATCTGATAAGTTTGTGTTTTAAGTGTAAAGATACAGCATGAATATCGTTTTGTTGCCCAATTTCGTTGAAAATTCACTTCCCTGGAGTTCATGCAATATGCCACGCAATTGGTCTATTTTTTGTATGAAGATATACATGTATATACACCGTGTACTAAACCTGGAGCAATTGCATATTTTAGTTTTACCCACAAGTGGCACAATTACTGGCATTACTGTTTCCAAACACATTTTCAGCATTGGGTTACTTGGGCCGTTGTCGAGTCGATCCGTCCCCAGACCATCCGTCCCTATGTACCGTAGTCGATCCGGCCCCAATTAATTGTAGTTACTTTTATTGTAGTCTGGTTGGCAAAATAAAATATGAAATACAAATACAAAAATGGAATGAAAACTTGTATTTTAACGACTTGTTACTTAACTCCTATCATTTACCCCACTTTCGTAGTTTCATATTTAATTTAGCAATATTTATACTATTTTTCGGTCGAAATCTAGGATTCTAAGTCAGTTGTACCAATACTATGCTCTCGGTGGGCATGAACAGGACTTCAGCCGGCTAGAATTAATTATCAAATGGATGAAAAGTTTCAGGACGCCAAAAGCGCACTGAGACGATGTGGGATTGAAATCCCTTTTTAGCCTGAATAACTTTACTTGCTTATGGATCCACAAGGGTCAGAAGTGAGGGTCAATAATCTTCTTGGTTTGAGTGTGCACACGGCACAGTAAGGTAGTGGGGACAAACCCCCGATAGCCTCGAACTGGAAGGTGACTTGGAAATGTGCATAACTACGAGAGTCTGCTCTGTATTTTACTTAGAAAAGAAACATGGGCATATTTATATGGATGGTAATATTGAAACCACATTTTGATGGTTGTCTTAGAAAAAAGAAACCCAAACAGTCGGTGTTCGGGAGCAGCCCCAGCACATATTGCCTATAACGGTTATAAAAAAGGAAAAATTATACCAATATGTGTTATTGAATGATGGGAGTCACCCATCAGCCTATAAGGCAGAGTGGACGCTGAGACTTGGCCATCTGGTCTGCCTTCAGGGGGATCGGATGATGGGGCAATGGTATGTGCCCCCCCCCCCCCCCCCCCCAAAAAATGACAAAAAAATCCCCACTCACAAGCATACACTTAAAAACGCTTAAAGGGTTGTTATATCTTTATTCATATGTTCATTTATTTAAAATGTACTCTGGTCCCAGCCAGGCAAGTTTGTTTCAATCCTTTCTTGGTGCATGGTTTCCAGGCAATCCTCACGGGGACTCCATGCACTTTAATTCTGTTGTATAATTTTAATTTTCTGTGACTTTTATTAGATCCCCAAAATTTGTCCACATGCGTTTGTCATCTGAGAACTGAGATAATTTAAAATATCAACTTTTTTTGTTACCGTAAGTCGTTGTTACTTTAAACACTTTGATGACTTCCACTGTAAATATTCATACAAATGATGTGTTTCTACCATGCCAGAATTATCCCACAATTATTCTGAATTAACAAATGACAAATTTGGACAGAATAAATAAAGTAACGGGCCACTCCCACTTACAATATCGGTGACATAAATCAATGATAGTTTTTAGTCCTTTTTCAATAACTTTCATCCAGGGAAAAATTCAACTAAATATTCCTACAAGCTGGAAAAATCAGTTAACGTTTTAATAATAGTATTACCAGATAACGCTGCATAAAATTCACAAACAAACAAGAAAAAAATTGTCACACCTATTTGTCACAACTTTTTCTTAATAATTTAATTAAAAGCTTCATCGTGTTGATTCCGATTGGCTATTCCACGAGCCATGTGATTGTCATATAATAGTAGTCTATTGTTCTATGCCTTCTTTAATCCCTGTACAATTATTTCATTGGTTCTTGTCAAAAATAGTGTTAAAAACTGGACTGGTAAAATTAATGCCGGGGTGGGTGGGTGGTCAAGGAGAACAAAAAAAGATTTTTCTGATGCTTGCAAATTTTTTCCTCAGACACTTTTGGGCAAAATTGTATACCATAATCAGTGAAGTATCATTCAAGAACCAATAAAAAGACACTCAAGTTATCAGGGGGTTCTGGGGAGCGCGGTGGCTCAGTAGGTAGAGGTGCAGGCTGCAAGCCGAGAGGTCCTTGGTTCGAATCCCACCTGCGGCAACCGCGTTGTGTCCTTGGTCAAGACACTTCATCTCCATTGCCCATCTGGGGGCGCGATGACGCCGTGTACTAAGGCGTACTGCACGTCGATGGTACGCATGTCTTCAACCAATCTAACCCTGCCTGTGCTGCAGTGCGGAGTTAACGATGTTGGGGAGCTGGCAGCTGCTCGCCGTTGCTCGGTACTTCTCTCCGGGTACTCCGGCTTCCTCCACCCGTAAAACTGTCACAGTCATGATTAGCCATTATGCATAAATATGTGACCTTAAACATCAATAAATAAATAAATATCAGGGGGTACCTACCATGGGTTATATACGATTATAAAACTGTTATTGTGGCTGAGCTATGATTCGGCTTATAGTGATACAATGTATGACATATTGAATAATGCAAGTTAAAATGCATCACTAATTGCAATTATCAAACACTGCACTCTAAGGATAAGTTATCTTGAGGGTGTTCTGTTTGATTAAATTTCTAATGTGTTCACCCTGGTGAGATCGGCTGGCTTAGATGAGGAGTAAAAACAATTATGTGAAGTCAGGAACAGATACAGATTTCAGCTGCAGGAACAATTCTGTACAACAATGTATCCAGACCTATTATGAAAACTCCAATGACTCTTATTGCCATTGTAGGAAGTATGTAACACAAAAACTACTAAACATTGAACCTGATTGAACTGCTAATTTATTTCAAACACAGGTGTCAACAAAATCATGTACCAGACCTTCTAGGGCTGGTCTTAAAATAAGTAATAAATCCCCTCCCCAATCCAGCCATGCCCCACCCAAACCTTCCTCAAAAAAATCAACAATTTGTATAATATTTTACAAAGCTCTCTGAACTCTGTCGAATATCATATATATTGTTGGTTTCTACAACATGTCTGAACACATGGAGAGATAAACTATAGGTAAAAAAGGTTAATGATATGACATTCAAGAGTGTTAATGAATTACAGTAGAACATGCCTTAAGAGACCGATGTCTTTGGAGACCATGTTTTATATGGACATACCAGCTTTACTCTATATTTGATTTGTTATGGGAGACCATCTGCCTTAAGAGACCACTTTGGTCTGATAAAACAGATGTTCTTTCAAGACCTGGCCTACTGTACAAGGTCAATCACGCAAAATTGGTTATGGTGCAGTATGGTGGGAAGGAATATGCAGAAGCATGTATTTAGTGGGGGTGGGTGGGTCAGATAACCTCGGAAAAATTCCCCCTTTTGCATTATTCAACAAAATTCAGTGCGCCATACTCCCTTCGCGTGTTACCACTGTTTTCCCCACAGACAATACTGAACCCTTCTGACATAATTTGCAAGATTTTATTATAAACTTGTTAGGATATCTTGTTTTTATTTCTCTGCTTTTTTTTAGTAATAATAATAGTAATAATAATACCTACCTGGCTATATTTTGTGTGTGATGTCTGTATTGTTGTGCAAAAATGTGCATTACTACACTGTTGTCTTATACGTGATTCGTTATTCTCTTACACCCACTCATGTATGTCATTTTTAATGATGTTCATAAAGTAATTTGGTCTGAATAAATAAAATAACAGGCCCCCCCCCCCCCTCCCTTCCAATCAATATCGGTTGACATAAACCTTATGCAATAACTTTCATCTAGGGTGAAAATTCGTCTAAATATTCCTAGTATTTCTTACAAGCTGGAAAAATCAGTTTGCCTTTTCATAATAGTATTACTGGATAACGCTGCATAAAATTCACAAACCAGAAAAAAGTATCGACACACCTATTTGTCATAACTTTTTCTCAATAAATTAATAAAACGTTTCATCGTGTTGATTTTCGATTGGCAATTCCATGTGCCATGTGATTGTCATATAATAGTAGTCTGTTCTATGCCTTCTTTAATGGGACAAACTTTTTTCGGGATCCGGATTGAATTCGAAGGCCAAATCTGGATCCGGAAAGAAGTCAAAAATAGTTTTCATTTTTAGCTCAACTTCTTCTCTTCTTCTTCTCATACAAACTTTGTCCGGTGCATAACTTTTTTGTCTTTTGACCTAGACCTTAGATATTTGGCATGTGGATGTATCACCATGAGCCGGTGTGTTGCGTACCATAGTGACCTTCATGTGACCTTTGACATGAAGGTCAGATTTATGTGCTTTTTAAGGGAAACTTTGTCCAGGGCATAACTTTTTTGTCTTTTGACCTAGACCTTAGATATTTGGCATGTGGATGTATCACCATGAGCCGGTGTGTTGCATACCATAGTGACCTTCATGTGACCTTGACCTGAAGGTCAGATTTATGTGCTTTTTAAGGGAAACTTTGTCCAGGGCATAACTTTTTTGTCTTTTGACCTAGACCTTAGATATTTGGCAAGTGGATGTATCACCATGAGCCGGTGTATTATGTACCATAGTGACCTTCATGTGACCTTGACCTGACGTTCAGATTTATGTGCTTTTTAAGGGAAACTTTGTCCGGGGCATAACTTTTTTGTCTTTTGACCTAGACCTTAGATATTTGGCATGTGGATGTATCACCGTGAGCCAGTGTGTTGCGTACCATAGTGACCTTCATGTGACCTTTGATCTGAAGGTCAGATTTATGTGCTTTTTTAAGGGAAACTTCGTCCGGACCAGAACTTTTTGTCTTTTGACCTAGACCTTAGATATTTGGTATGATTGTCAATATTATTCATGTATAATTTGCAGTGCATTAAATAGAAAGGAAGGGGAGACATATGTTTTAGTGTGCTAAAACAGTTTCTAGTTTTGATCCTGAGATATTAACCCTTTATCCTTCAAATTGAAAATTCCTCCAATCCCTTTGGCAATCGATAACTTGAAAAATATTGCTTTGATTGTCAAGTTACTTTATATTTGTGTTCAGGTTACTGATTTGCCGAGCTGCATAGTTTTTGGTGTAAATCTGATAATTTGATCCTGAGATATTAACCCTTTATCCTTCAAATTGAAAATTCCTCCAACCCCTTTGGTATGAGATAACTCAAAAAATATCAATCTGATTGTCATGTCACTTCATATATGTGTTCAGGTTACTGATGTGCCGAGCTGTATAGTTTTTGGTGTAAATATGATAATTTGATCCTGTGATATTAACCCTTTATCCTTCAAACTGAGAACTCCTCCAACCCATTTCTTCGGCATGCGATAACTCAATAAATATTATTCCAATTATCAGGTTACTTTATATATGTTATTCAGGTTACTGATGTGCTGTGCTGTATAGTTTTTTATGTAAATCTAATAATTTGATCCAGAGATATTAACCCTTTATCCATCAAATTAGACACTCCTCCAATCCATTTCTGTATGTACCCATACCATGTATGGTGTACATAATGTCGGCATCCAGGGTGGCCCTCCGTCATAAGCTTTCTACTAGTTGCGCGTATGGGTACACATCTGCCGATTTCATCTGCCTATTTTTTTTCTGCAGCAAGTTTAAACAAAATGATGTCAAACATGAGGCATTCGGACTAGCTCCATTAATTTCAAGATTAAATTCCTCATACCCGAAAATGGCGCTTGTCCCAAAATTTGCTGTAGGAACTCACATTGAAAACCGGGTTATTATAGCCCCAAAAGGCTGTAACTTATAGCCCTCTTTTCAACATTTAGAACCCTTTTCCCTGAGATGTGAGAGAGTATTTCGCCTAATAGGTTGGGGATATGGCCATATTCTCCATATCCAAAAAAGACACTATGGCCCAAAGACATTTTGTAGGAATTACCATCAGAAAACTGGGTAAAAAAAGAAGGAAATAATTCAATCTGCCCCCCCCCCCCCATTATGGTCTGGATCAGATGGGGGGGGGGGGAGGTCCACCTCCATCAATCCATTCACAAATTGTAAACTTATGACTTTGACAATTCATCTACAGAACCCGACCCACCCATCCCCCCACGAAAACCTAAATTGTATCCAACTTATGTCAAATTAGAATTCAGGGCTTATTATGGTTTATTGTCTGTAGTGTATCTGAATAAAAGACGATGATGCGCCTGTATTGACACCAAACAACTATACTCTATTATCATATTGTTTTTATTAGAATATCGTCCCAAGAAGTGTGCATATCTTGCAAGCAGACATGTTGTTACTGTCATTATCTTATTCGGGGTTTTGTAGTCGTAAAAGTGGTACAATTCACACCTCAAAATTGGTGACACAAAGTGTGAAGTGTAATCTTATGTCCCGTTATAATGGTAGTTATAGAACATAAATGCAATTAGGATGCCTTCATAACGGTATATTTGCTTCTGTGGGAGCTTTCTTAAAGCCTGAAATGTAACGATGTAACGATAGCCAGAGCCAGCCCATATTTGTTGTAAGTATATCAGGGATGCCAAATGTGCCACTCTGGGGTAGTGGAGACCCTGGAACATTTTCTCTTGGAATGCCCACAGTATATACCTCATAGAATAAAATTTACTGGAAGTATAATGAAGAAATGGGGTGAGGAAACAAAGGATAGATGGCTGAGGGGGGACATGAGGGAGAGGGTAGGAATGCCTATTGAAGAAATTGAAAACGAGGAAGTGATTATTAAACAGTTTATATCGGAATGCTGGGAGGAGAGGAGTGGGGTGCAGGGGCAATGATGGCCTTCTCCTATGACAATGCGTCGACATATGTATACACAATTTCCCTTGGCACACCCAACAGGTCGCATTTATGATCAGATTGCTATGAAACTTGTTATGCTTGTTTGGGGTGACCCCTAGATGGGAGCTATCGATTTTCTTCAATTTCCGTCCAAAAACGTTGCCGCGGGCAATGTTCTTAGAACTTAGTTTAGTCAGACCTCAATATTTCCCTTTGGCACACCCTACAGGGCACATTTATGATCAGATTGCTTTGAAACCTGGCATGCTTGTTTGGGGGGGACCTCTAGATGGGAGCTATCGATTTTCTTCCATTTCCGTCAAAAAATGTTGCTGCTGGCAACAACCTTTGAACTTAGTTTAGTCAGGCATCAATATATTCCTTTAGCATGCCGTACAGGCACAATTTTGATCAGATCAGTTTGAAACTTGGTATGCTTGTTTGGGGTTACATCTAGATGGGAGCTATCGATTTTCTTCGATATCTGCAAAGAAATGTTGCCGCTGGCAATGATCTTTGATGAACTTAGTGCAGTTAAGCATCAAAATTCCCCTTTGGCACACCCTGCAGGGCACATTTAATATTGGATCACTTTGAAACTTGGTATGCTTGTTTGGGGTAACCTCTAGATGCGAGCTATCAATTTTCTTCCATTTCCATCAAAAAATGTTGCTACTGGCAACATTCTTAGATCTTAGTTTAGTCAGACATCAATATTTCCTTTTGGCACACCCTACAGGGCACATTTATGATCAGATTACTTTGAAATCTGACATGCTTGTTTGGAGTGACCTCTAGATGGGTGCTATTGATTTTCTTCCATTTCCATCAAAAAATGTTGCCATTGGTAACGACCTTTGAACTTAGTTTAGTCAGGCATCATTATATTCCTTTAGGCATCATTATATCACATTTATGATCAGATCAGTTTGAAACTTTGTATGCTTGTTTGGGGTTACCTCTACATGGGAGCTATCGATTTTCTTCAATATCTGTCAAAAAATGTTGCCGCTGGCAATGACCTTCAATGTACTTCATGCAGTTATGCATCAATATTTCCCTTTGGAGCAGCCTGCAGTGCACATTTTTGACCGGATCGTTTTGAAACTTGATGTGCTTGTTTGGGGTGACCTCTAGATGGGAGCTATCAATTTTCTTCCATTTCCGTCAAAAATAGTTGCCATTGGCAACGACCTCTGATGAACTTAGTAAAAACTTAGTGCAGTTAATCATCAATATTTCCCTTTGACACACCCCTGCAGGGCACATTTACGATTGGATTGCTTGCAAACTTGGTGTGCTTGTGTGGGGTGACATCTATGTGGGAGCTGTCAATTTTCTTCCGTTTCTGTAAAAAAATGTTGCCGCTGACATTTGAACTTAGTTTAGTCAGACCTCAATATTTCCCTTTGACACACCTTTCAGGGCACATTTATGATCAGATCACTTTGAAGTTTGGTATGTGTGTTCGGGGTGACCTCTAGATATGAGCCATTCTTTTTTCATTTCCATAAAAAATTATTGTCGTTATCACCAGCCTTTGAACTTACTGCATTTTTGCAGCAACTTATCCTTTTTGCACCCTCTGCAGGGTATATTTATGAATTTCCATAAAAAAATTATAACCCCAAAAAACATTGCCACAAGCAATGACCTTCAAACTTAGTTCATTTGTGCATTAACATTTTCCTTTGGCATGCCTCAGAGGGCACGTTCATTATCAGGTTGTTTTGAAACTTTGTATGCTTATACAGGATGACAAAATCTGGTAGCTATTGATTTTCTTTTCATTTCCATCAAAAACTGTTGCTGTTAGCAACAATATTTGAATTTATTGCATTTGTGCATCAACATTCTTCTTTGACATGGCCTGCAGACCACATTTATCATAGGATTGTTTTTGAACTTGGTGCGCTTATTAGGCAAGACCTTTACATGAGAGTTGTTGATTAGCATTCATTTCTGTGAAAAAAGTTGCCATTTACGATAACCTCTGAACTTACTGCATTTGTGTATCAACATTCTTCCTTTAGGTAGTCTTACAGTTTACATTTAAAAATGCATGGGGTATTCTGACGTGGACACACAATGCTGTTATGTTGAAATTTCACCAAATAACATTGGTACCAATGATCTTCAATTTTGTCATTTCACTTATAACTTACCAAGTTCAAGTTTGTCAAGTTGAGCTACAGTGTCATTGACACTTTAATTTTTCATTTTTAGCTTAACTTGACATAGTCAAGATAAGCTATTGCCATCACGCGTGCGGAAGTCTGTTAGTCTGTGAGTCTGTGACGTGTGTTCACATTTCCTTTAGCACGGGCTACACCCCGCAGTTCTCGTCTGATCGTCACAAAATTTCATATGCAGGTTTGGGGTCATGTCTAGATGAGAACGTCCCCTTTTGGTCGCGATCGGGCAACCGGTATGGCTGCCCGAGCCCAAAACCCGAAAACCATTAGCACAGTCTACAGGTCGTATTTATGAAGGGATTTCATTGTAACTTGGTAGGATGCCTCTGTATAGTGCCTAGACGAGAACGTCCCCTTTTGGGCATGATCTATCAACCGTGATGGCTGCCCAAGCCCGAAAACCCCAAAACTTTTAGCACAGTCTGCAGGTCATGTTTAATGTGGAGGGATTTCATTGTATCTTGGTAGGATGACTCCTTATGATGTCTAGATGCGAATTTCCCCATTTGGGCATGATCTGCCAACCGTGACGACTGCCCGAGCCCAAAAACCTTTAGCACAGTCTACAGGTCATATTTATTGAGGAATTTCATTGTAACTTGGTCGGTTGACTTCATACAATGTCTAGATGAGAAAGTCCCCCTTTGGACGTGATTGGGCAACTGTGACGGCTACAGGAGCCCGAAGCCCGAAAACCTTTAGCACAGTCTAGAGGTCATATTTATGAAATGATTTCATTGTAACTTGGCAGGATGACTCCAAATAATGTCTAGATGAGAACGTCCCATTTTGATCGCGATCATGCAGCCTTGATGGGTGCCCGAGCCCAAAAACCTTTAGCATAGGCAAAAGGTCATATTTATGGAAGGATTTCATTGTAACCTGTTAGGTTGACTCCATATAATGCCTAGATGATGACATCCCCTTTCGGTCGTGATTGGTCAGTTGTGATGGCTACAAGTGCCCGAAGCCCGAAAACCTTGGACACAGTCTACAGGTCATATTTATGAAGGGATTTCATTGTAACTTCTTAGGATCACTCCAGATGATGCTCAGATGAAATTGTCCCCTATGGTTGCGATCATTCAACCATGATGGCTGCCCAAGCCCGAAGCCCGAAAACCTTTAGCACAGTCTACAGGTCATATTTATGAAGGGATTTCATTGTAACTTGGTAGGTTAACTTCATATAATGTCTAGATGAGAACGTGCGATCATTCACCCATGATGGCTGCCCGAGCCCAAAGCCCGAAAACCTTTAGCACAGTCTACAGGTCATATTTATGAAGAGATTTCATTGTAACTTGGTAGGTTAACCTCATATAATGTCTAGGTGAGAACGTCCCCTTTTGGACATGATTGGGCAACTGTGACAGCTAAAGGTGCCCGAAGCCCGAAAACCTTTAGCACAGTCTACAGGTCATATTTATGAGGGGATTTCATTGTAACTTGGTAGGATGACTCCAAATAATGTCTAGATGAGAACGTCCCCTTTTGATCGCTATCATTCAGCCTTGATGGGTGCCCGAGCCCAAAAACCTTTTGCATAGGTAAAAGGTCATATTTATGGAAGGATTTCATTGTAACCTATTAGGTTGACTCCATATAATGCCTAGATGATGACATCCCCTTTTGGTCATAATTGGTCAGCTGTGTTGGCTACAAGTGCCCGAAGCCCAAAAACCTTGAGCACAGTCTACAGGCCATATTTATGAAGGGATTTCATTGTAACTTCATAGGATCATTCCAGATGATGCCCAGATGAGATTGTCTCCTTTGGTTGCGATTATTCAACCATGATGGCTGCCCGAACCCGAAGCCCGAAAACCTTAAGCACAGTCTACAAGTCATATTTGTGAAGGGATTTCATTGTAACTTGGTAGGTTGACTTCATATAATGCTTAGATGAGAACGTCCCCTTTTGGACATGTTTGGGCAACTTTGACGGCAAAAGGTGCCTGAAGCCCAGAAACCTTTAGCACTGTCTACAGGTCATATTTATGAAGGGATTTCATTGTAACTTGGTAGGTTGACTCCAAATAAGGTCAAGATGAGAACGTCCCATTTTGGCCGTGATCATTCAGCCTTGATGGGTGCCCGAGCCCCAAAACCTTTTGCATAGGCAAAAGTTTATATTTATAGAAGGATTTCATTGTAACATTGTTAGGTTGACTCCATATAATGCCTAGATGATGACATCCCCTTTTGGTCGTGATTGGTCAACTGTGATGGCTACAGGTGCCCGAAGCCCGAAAACCTTGAACACAGTCTACAGGTCATATTTATGAAGGGATTTCATTGTAACTTCGCAGGATCACTCCAGATGATGCCCAGATGAGATTGTCCCCTTTGGTTGCGATCATTCAACCATGATGGCTGCCCGAGCCCGAAGCCCGAAAACCTTTAGCACAGTCTAAGGTCATATTTATGCAGGGATTTCATTGTAACTTGGTAGGTTGACTTCATATAATGTCTAGATGAGAACGTCCCCTTTTGGACACGAGTGGGCAACTGTGACGGCTTCAGGGGCCCAAAGCCCGAAAACCTTTAGAACAGTCTACAGGTCATAATTATGAAGGGATTTTATTGTAGCTTGGTAGGATGACTCCAAATAGTGTCCAGATGAGAACGTCCCCTTTTGGTCACGATCATTCAGCCTTGATGGCTGCCTGAAGCCCGGAAACCTTGAGCACAGTCTACAGGTCGTATTTATGGAGGGATTTCATTGTAACTTGGTAGGTTGACTTCATATAATGTCTAGATGAGAACGTCCCCTTTGGACGCAATTGGGAAACTGACGGCTATAGGGGCCCGAAGCCCGAAAACCTTTAGCACAGTCTACAGGCCATATTTATGAAGGGATTTTAATGTTACTTGATAGGATGACTCATTTTGGAATAATTTCATTGTAATTTTGTTGATATATGTTAACTGTGAGGGCCACATATATTAACTGTGAGGTCATATTAACCCACCCCTCAGATCTTTAGTACAGTGTACACCTCATATTATTTTTATCATAAACATAGCATACAGGGAACAGAAATGAACATATTCCCAGTTATCACAATTCTTGTCTTATTTCATAATCCTTTTATAAACATTGAACATTATCCTTTTCATCAAACACAACACACAAGTTAAGCTACAGTGTCATTGACACTTTCATTGTAATTATTTCTTTGCATCAGAAGTTCATGTTCTTGGTTTGTTTTTATGTTTTAGGCCTCGTAATCTACAAAATAGCATGGGTAGTGGTGTATTTTATTCCTTGAGTGCAAGAAGTGCCTTGTTGCATTTAAGGGACAAATTTATCAATTGGGTAAAATATCAGACATAAACCATTTAATTTTTATTTTTTCAAGTATGCATTGGCTTTAGAAAACGACAATGTGGGAGGGCCTGAGAAAAAGATTTTTAACTTTTTTAGGTCTAATTAAAAATAATTGGTAAGAATTTAAAAAAATAATGTTCACATTTTGCAGTACATTATGCGCACTGGGGATGACTTGGTGTGCTTGTGCTGAAATGACTAGATGCCGACATAACTAAGTTTGAAATTACTTTTGGCTGAAGTGACCTGTTTTCTATTTCATTGACATCGATGAGTCAACTTGATGATTCAGGAAAGCTGAAGAATAGGAGACTGAAATTTATGTTATGTCCTTCTCTTAATGAATTGGCCACATCTACCCACATAATTCACAAATTGAGCAGTTGAAAAACAATTTTTTTAAAAATTTTCAACAAAACCATATCATGTGACCCCCCCAGTAAAATAAACTCTTTCTAATGATTTGTCACATGATAAGGTTTTGGTGAAATTTTTTAACAAATTTACAGAAAAATAATTAAATTTTGGTATAGTGTGTGTTGTTTAAAGGGTTAAAAAAATACTTGTCCCTCATTCCTCAGTAATTTTTCAAAAGAGGTTACTGTAACTTTTTACAACAACACCCTTTTCATTGTGCAACATTTCAAAACTCACTCTAACCGATTGAGCGTTCATGTGGTTTTGAGATGGCTAACCAGATGCTCGGCTATGTAAAAATTCTTGGGAGATTTTTTTTCATCATTAACAAGTATTCATACATTTCATGGAATTGAAATACAGATAGCCTCTCAAGGCAAAAGTCTAAAACTCTATCCAGACACCAGAAAGACTGGTTAACTGTAGAGTGCTAGAAGCTCATATTTGGGCTTTATTCTGAACTGCAGGTACCTAAAGTTGAAGACTTCATATTCTGTGGTTGTCCTTATTATCTTGGAAGTAAAATTACTTCATCTTCATCGATTTGCATTGTTACAATTTATGGGAGGGTACCTATAGGCACTCTCCCATAAATTGAAACAAGACAACGTGTGAACAAATCTTGAGGCAGAGAAAAAATTTAGTACTCTACCAGTAAAGTTACTCAGCCTTTGGCTAACCGGTCATCCGTTAGCATAGATTTAAATTTATCGTAACCACCAGGCGAACGAAACGATCAGTCTTATCAAATTTTGCAAACTGCTTTTCAGGTACCCATTATTTTTTCTGATTTTTAGGAACAGAAAGGTAAAGTGTTACTAATAAAGTACTGTGGTGACAAAAGCAAGCAGAGATCTGATGCTGACACCATTACTACTGGGTCACAATCTGCTTGAAATACTCGGTCAGCTTTGTTCCCTGCATCACTGTACAGTTAAAACTAGAAGTCCTGTCATGAAATGGGCACAAATAGCATGTTGATATGCGCGTTAATGTGGGCGTTATAGCCCAAGTAAAGCTATCAAATTCTGTACATATAGCCTGTGCACAAGTAATGTTTCAGCCCGCCCAATGGACCTCCGGGTAACCCGGAGGTCCATTGGCAGAAACATTGCATGTGTTTGCTATGAGTAACCAGGAGAACCTGCCGTGCTTTGGATGCCATTCGATATGGCAATTGCGTGCAATTCCAACACGCAATTAAGCCTACATAAGCACACTATTCATGACAGGACTTCTAGTTTTAACTGTAGGATTTGAATTGTCAAAAATAGGAATGTGAGAACATTAAATCTCAAATGCGTTTTCCATTCATTTCTCTTGATTCAGCCTTGATTTCACAATATTTTATTTCCATGTATGAAATCTTGATCCACTTGTGTAACTGTATGGTGACCGAATCACGATCTTATAGAGAAAGAGACCAGTTTTGTGTTCGCAGTTCTACATGAAAAAGTTTATCACTGTTAGTTCAAAGGCAGAGGTGAGCAACCCAGAATACTTCAGAATTTTTTGAAAGTTTCTTGCATCAATTCAGTGATACATGACATTCATGTACATGTTTGCTGTATTACACTCTGAGACTTTTCCAGCATAGTGTTACATCAGGAGTGGTGCCACAATTTCCCAGATGCAGGGACTATGATCCGGGAGTAGAGAGTCATCGCACCCACCAGGCTGGTCAAGGTTTGGTTTGATGGGAGAAATGTTTGTTTTAATTGGGGAAAAAGTCACAATATCCATGTTCTAGAGGCTTTGAGAGATTGAAAATGAAACGCAAACAAAAATTGTGCTTGTGGAACTAGAATATCAAAAACAGGCGTCATGGCAATTCACCATGACACCTGTTTTTTGATACCCTAGTTCCACGAGCCACAAGTTAATAACTTTAATAAGTATGATATATATCACTCACAACAGAGACTAGATGAGTGTCAACCAGTGATTGTGTAGAAAGTTTCTGGTACAGTCAGAAATAGAACTCCCACAGTGTACATGTAATCAACTCTGTCTATGCCACAGCAATTTCATGTATATATGCCCAATAGGTTATTCCCATTGTGCACACGTATCAGGTTTTCAGGAGTATTATCTCTATCTTTGTGGGTGTTTTCATAATTTTCATGTCCCCAACAGATTTGGGCATTTTTTGACCAATGCAACCTTGGCAATTTCAGGAGAGCGATCTTTTAGCTCCCCTTACTGCCCTCCTGAAAGAATTAAGGAGAGCGAAAAATTGCTCTCCTAAATATTTTGGTCTGGGATGATTGAGATTACATGTACATGTATTATGCTCACATTAAATTTTTGTTGTAAAGCAAAAATGTAATTTAACTTCGAAGTCACATAACATCACGTAATTTCATTTTGAAAGTGGTTTAGTGGTAAAAGGTAATGGCTGCAACCATACCCAAACACAGTTGCAATCATTTGAAGCAAAATGGGTCACAGCAATATTTTTTTTTCTGTCAGTTTCAAGTTCAACAACTGACATCACAGTTTGAGGGGTAATTATTCAAGGAATATTGACACTATAATATACTACCATTTCTACTATCCTGTCACTTGAAGCACTTGCACCAGGATGTGACTGTAGATTCAAGCAGACCTGTTGTCCAAGAAAGTCATACGCCTACCACTACCACCTTCAACCCCCCAGGACTTTTAGTTTTAACTGTAGTCTGTTGGTTTCAGTTTCAATGAGTTTGTTCAACTGGATACTTAAAATGCTGTGTAAAGCTAATTGCTCTCCTAAGCTGATTGAGGAGAGCGATTTTTTGCCCTCCTGCATTTTTCAGAATGCCAGGCCTGCCAGTTGAAGGGGGGGGGGGGGGGGGGGGGGGCTAACTCTCCATGATGGGGATAGTAGCCCCCCCCCCCCCCCCCCAGCACCACCCTGGTTTTACATCTCGGCATTTCAAGTATTGAAAAACACTACTTTTATCATGGTTGTAAAGTAGATAATGTTTCAGAAAAGGTTGACAACTTAACCCTTTACTTAACATGAAAAGCAGATGACACAAACAAAATTCTTGAATAACTAATTTTTAGCTCAACTTTGGCGAAGCCAAATTTGAGCTTATGCCATGGCCCGTCGTCCTTTTGGCCGTCTGTCCGTCAACAATTGGATACGGCTCGGGCTAGAGGCCGTATTTATGAACCGATCTTTACGAAACTTCTTGGGTACCTTTGTTATGACTGTGAGACGAGAACGAGTGTTTTTGGGTGCGGGCCGAAATTCAAGATGGCTGCCAGCTGCCATTTTGTACCGATGATGCAGAAATCTGTATTTTTGTACAGAACTTCCATATGAAAGCTCTGATTTGAATAATTTTTTGTATGAATGTTTAGTACCATGGGATACATCACATATAATACGTGTTTTTTTCTCGTGCGTAAATTATGCAAATTAGACTAACTTTGATGTTTTTTGGTGTTACTTTCAGCACTGTAAGTGCAAATGCCAATATGGCTCGGGCTAGTGGCCGTATTTATGAACCGATCTTTACAAAACTCCTTGGGTACCTTTGTTATCACCGTGGGACGGGAACAAGTGTTTTGGGGTCTGGTCCGAAATTCAAGATGGCTGATGGCAGCCATTTTGTACGAAATTTGGTGCAATCAGATTTTTGCGCAGAACTTCCATATGAAAGCGCTGACTTGAATAATTTTTTGTGTGAATGTTTAGTAACATGGGATACATCACATATAATACGGGTTTTTTTCTCGTGCAGAAATTACGCAAATTAGATGAACTTTGATATTTTTATACTGTACCAATGACCCAGACTTAGCTGGTGCTAACTCCACAAAAACCAGGGCCAAACACAAATTTTGCCCCCCAATCCCCAAAATTTGCATCCAAAACAAAAAGAAATCATGTCCTAAAGGACCTCCATAGTACGACTCTACTGCGCATGCGCAGTGACGCAGTCGTCCCGAAATTGGCGCCAAATATCATTCTCTGTTTGGCCCTTCATCAGTCAACATCTCACTGATCTTTGTGCTTGTAAATCTCAGTTTAAAGGATGCCAGACACGTAATTCTTGGAGAAAATGTGATTCTAAGGAGGATAGAAGGAGGAGAGGAAAAAAGAAGTGGCAAAAAATAATCAGGGCTGTACTTAAAATTTTTTGTTAAAATTATGTTAAGTTGCCTATTTTCGAGGCAAACGCCTCTTGTTGTCATTCTTGCTAATTGTTGCACTGCTTATTCAGTGTTTCCTCTCCCCTAACCTTCTAAAGTCCCCCCTTGCAATTCTCCCATGCTTTTGGCATATTTTTGAGAAGTTTCATTTCTAAAATTTCCCTGGGAGAGTTGCTTGGTTACAGAATGTTTTCTGTTATTTTCCCCATAGTTACGTTTTCACCCATGGGTGTATAACGTTTGTGTTCTGCATCTTCCATCTGATGTTCTGCAGATTCTCCCCTGGGAGTCTCTGTTTTGCATCAGATAGAGTGTAATTGAGGACTGATTCCGGGCCAGTTTTTTCAGTGCCTGGAGTCATGTTTTCTTCTGTGTTTACACTGTTTGTTTTCATTGGCAACAGCCTTTTTTGAGGGGGGCTGTTTGCCTTTGAGGTAGTTTATCTCATTATAAGATACATTTTTATTATCCGAAAGTGTCTCATTAATTATTTTATATAATTTTAAAATTTTTGACCACACTTTGCCATCGGATCCATCGGGGCTCAACGTTACTTTTCAGCAACTTGGGCTTCTCTGAAAAAATATTTTTTCAAAATTATTTTGTTTTGCAATTGTTTTTTCATTTATTAATGGATCATGTTATTATGTATCTTTGTGTCAGGGGTTTTTGCGAGTAACTAGGACTTATTGTTGTTCCTTCACAATGAAAGGAACTTGTTCAAATTGTAATAGGAAGAAATCTTCCTCTGACTTTCATGATTATTGCATAAATTGTAGTCAGTGTTCTCGCATTAATCCCTGTCCTGTATGTGAACATTGGGATGAGAAACATTGGAAACGTGTGTCACGATATGTTGTTTCTGGAGAAAGAGCTATGCCGGCTCTTTCTCCACAAGGTCACTCTACTCTCTCAGTTTCTATTTCAGAGGAACCAGAACAGGGTGATGTTTCCATGTTATCTTCTTCAAGTGTGCGTCCGTCGTCACAATTAAATACAGAGCTAGCGGCTAAAGTGCTCATGGAGATTAGACAAATGTCGTCCGCTAGCTCGCCCGGTGTAGCGTCCATTCACCGAATGGTTCGGCAGCCGGGTTCGTCCGATGCGGTCCAAGAGGAAATTTTGGGTGATGCGAGCACTATAAAAATAATAGATGCACACCCAGTGACGGCGGATAGTGAACGAGAACGGAGGAAGCCTTTTAGTCCGGTTCCTAGCTCGTCCAGGTCCAGCCGGGCCGCGAGCGAGAGAGGCCCCTCTCTCGTACAACAACATCTGGGACCAGATGTTGTGGTACAAAATGTGTCTTTAGCGGAGCATACGTCCGTCGCTCGGGACGCTCCGTTGTATAAGCAGTCCGCAGAGACTGTTAAGGCTTCCTCTTCTCGCCGGCGCACACGACCGCACCTTGGCTGCGTGACCTCCGATATCTTGCCAGCTTCGCCGATGAAGGATTATTCGGCGACCAGGTCACACCATCCGGCAGCCAGGGACTCGAGACCGATGGACTCCGGACGTTCGCATAGGAAAAGTATGCGGGAGCCATCTGATGCGGAGCTGCCCTCGGCAAAGCAGCGAAAGACCGCTCCTCCGCAGGTCTCGACGTCGGACATTCTAGTGCAGATAGCACAGCTTATCGCAGCATCCCAGCAGCCGACAGAGACGGTGTCGGATCGAGAATTATCCGACGGCGCTGGGTCGGTACGCTCCGCCGAAGCATCGGGGGCGGACGACCGGGAACATCGGGAGGTCCGACCGGATGGTGAAAGGGATACGGATGAATTGGAGCTATCCCTTTCGGAACAACACAAAGCTGCCGTAGACTTCATCCGGCACTTTCTTCCTCAAGTTGTTCCGTCGGGCCAGACTGCTGCGCTTCCGGACAGGAGAATTATAGCGTCATTGGACTCTGATTTTTTCGAGCGGTTCAGGGACATCGCTCCCGAGTTTCCGTCGCAGTCCAATAATGTTGCAAGAACATTTGAATTATTGAACGACGCTATTTTTAAACTTGCTTCCAGGACAGGGAAAGCAGGCTTCTTGTCCGCAAATACTCTCAACCTGCCTTTCATTAATGCAAGGAATAAATTCGACACGGCAGGTCAGGGTATACCGAGAGTTCCTCTGCGTATGGACGACGAGGCGGAAGACTTAGAGCTATCATTACCGTCGTCAGCTTCTATTCCAACCGCAGTGTTGGAAACAGCTATTGCGTCTAACAGAGCCAATTTAGATGCCTTATCTTACGCAGATCACCTTACGAAGGCGTTATCACTGCGTCTTCAAGGGGAAGAGTTTCAGGATATACAATCCTCCTTAAGACTTCTTTCAAGGGCAGTAGCTTATTCCACGTGTAACTCCGCCCTTTCAGTGGCAAATCTGGAGTTGGTTAGACGTGACGCAGCCCTGTCTACATCCACACTAGTGGATTCTAAGGTGAAGAACTCTCTTAGAGTCGCTTCGGTCTCAGGAGATCTTCTCTTTGACGGCAAGCTTTCCGCTATTTATGATAATATTAAAAAGAAAGCTAGTGATTCTCTGTTGTTTAGATCCGCTCCTAAAAGGTCGGATTCAGCAGACACGAATAAGGCGGGCACTTCTGGGTCTTATCCGCCCAAGAGAGGTTCCTATAGAGGTTCCGGTGCGTCCTCTAGCTCTTATTCGAGAGACCGTCAGGATAGCGACTCTCGTTCGGGACGTCCTTCAGGCCGGGACAATCGGTCGGACGCCCCGAGGTCGACGAGGCGAGGTGCGGGTCGTGGAAGACGTGGTTTCTCCTACCGCAGGCCTCGCAGATCCAGGAGGTGATGGCTCAAACCTCTATCGCGTTCCGGTTGGCGGAAGGTTGTCGAGTTTTTCTCAAGAGTGGGCGTCGATTACGGACGATCCGTGGGTGAGAGGAGTGACTTCGGAAGGTCTAAAGATATCCTTCAAACGAAAGCCTCCATTAACTCGAAGTCCAAAGTGGACTCATCTTCCGTCAAACCCTCAGAAAAGAGACGCTCTGCTATCAGAGGTGCAGTCTCTTTTAATGAAGAACGCGGTAGAGGTCGTAGAAAACCAGGAATCGCTGGGATTCTACAGCCATCTGTTTCTGGTTCCGAAACCAGACGGCTCGTTCCGTCCAGTCATAGATTTGAGCTGGATAAACAAGCTGATCATCGCTCCGAAGTTTTATATGGAGACGATTCGATCGGTCAGAGCGAGTATTCGGGTGAACGATTATGCAACGAGCATAGATCTCAAAGATGCGTACTTTCACGTCATGGTACATCCGACATTCCGAAAGTATCTACGCTTCGCAGTCCTAGGAGTGGTGTATCAGTTCCGGGCCATGTGCTTCGGATTGAATCTAGCACCCTGGGCTTTCACTCGGGTAATGAACTCGGTAATGATTTACTTCCGAGCTCATTCGTCTGCGGTAACGTCGGCCTACCTGGACGACATTCTTCAGAGGTACGGCAACGAGTTAACGCTTCAGAACGATGTTCAGAATCTTCTTCTATTGCTCCGACGTCTCGGTTTCATAGTAAACGAGGAGAAGTCGGATCTGGTGCCGTCCAAGTCATTCACTCATCTGGGAATGAGCTTCGAGACGCACAACAATCTCGTTCGTCTGCCGTTAACCAGAGCGAAATTAGTCAGTTGTTACGCTCGCTATTGTCTAAATACAGACAAAGTCACAGCGAGAGAATTTATGAGACTGATAGGTCTGTGCGGAGCCGCTGCGGATCTCATTCCGATGGGACGGCTATGCACACGGCCTCTTCAAATTTTCTTGACTCAGAATTGGAGTGTGAAAATTCATTCGCTCGATGTAGACGTTCTCTTGTCAGATCAAGTGAAACAAGAGATTCAGACTTGGGCAAACATTCAGTGGTTAACTCAAGGAGTTCCGCTGCAGTTGCCGGATCCGAGTTTTACCATTATGACGGATGCCAGTCAAACAGGTTGGGGTGCATCATTAATCCCAACGGATTCGAGATGCCAGGGTCTTTGGGATCCGCAATTCCTGTGCAAGCACATAAACATCAAGGAAATGATGTCAATTTGGCTTGCGTTACGTCACTGGATGGACATTATTCACGATGCTCATGTCCAAATCCTATCCGACAATACGACAGTAGTGGCGTATATACGGAATCAGGGAGGCACTCATTCAGTTCCGTTGTTCAATCTAACGGAAAGAATCCTTCTGTTTGCGTTGGAACATCACGTTCTTCTTTCGGTCCGTCACATACCGGGTCGTCTGAATGTGCTAGCAGACTCCCTTTCTCGAAAGGGTCGCTTGTTGCCGTCGGAGTGGACTCTCAACAAACAAGTATTCAATCAGATTTGCTACCAATGGGAACGGCCAATGATAGACTTATTTGCGACACATCTCAACAATCAGTTGCAGACGTTTGTGTCCCCGTGTCCGGATCCAAGAGCATTTGCTGTAGACGCTCTATCGATCCCTTGGGACGGAATGATAGGATATGCGTATCCTCCAGCGCCGTTAATTCAACAAGTATTGCTAAAGATAAAACAATCTCAATGCAAGATTCTGTTGGTAGCATCTCTGTCTCCACAGAGACCGTGGATAAATCTACTCAGGTGTCTGTTGTGGGACCTACCGCGGAAGCTCCCTCCACGAGAGGATCTTCTTTGGCAGGGGAAATCGCGCCAACTGCATCACAACCCGCAAGGTCTCAACCTTCACGTTTTTCCGTTGTGCGGTCCTTCTTGCATGGCAAGCACTTTACAGGACGAGCAGTGGACGCGATTTCTAACTGTAGGAGGACCTCCTCTTCGCTAAACTATGCGGCTAAGTGGAAGGTTTTCCGTCGTTGGTGTAGGGATCATTCTGTTGATATATTTGATCCCTCTATACCAGACATTGCTAACTTTCTAGTATACTTGTTTGACGAAATCAAACTGCAACCGGTTACTATAAAGGGTTATAGATCTATGTTATCTGATACCTATGCACATCATGATAGTTTACAAATTGGATCTAATGTCTCTTTATCGAAATTGGTTAGAAACTTTTCGATAAATAGACCCAGAACTCTTAGATTAATTCCTAAGTGGAATTTAGCTTGGGTTCTCCTTAAATTGAAGGAAAAGCCATTTGAACCTCTTGGGACAGTAGATTTCAAATTCTTATCTTATAAGACAGCTTTTCTCTTAGCTTTCTCTTCTGCCAGAAGAGTCAGTGAGCTTCATGCACTATCGGTGGATGATTCTCATTATCGTAGTGTTGGGAACACTATCACCTTCACTACTAACGTCGGTTTTTTAGCTAAGAATCAGGCTCCTAATAAATATCCGGAACCTATTGTTATTAAGGCTCTTCCGTCTTCAGACGGGCGTAGGCCTTTACTCTGTCCTGTTAGAGCACTACGTATCTATAAACAGAGATCTCAGTTCATCAGAAAGGGACGGAAACGTTTCTTTCTGTCTTTGATGCCTAATAGAAAGGACATTTCAGTCCATTCTATTGCTAGATGGATTCAGTTAACTATCCGTACTGCGTATGAAGATTTATCTTCTTCTCAGCAGTCTGTGCTTAAGATTTCTGCTCATGAAGTAAGAGCTCTTTCTACTTCCTGGGCTTATGCTAATAGTGTTGCTATTACAGATTTAATGAAGGCTGCTTATTGGTCTCAGCCATCCACATTTACTAATTTTTATCTCAGAAATATTGAGTCCATTTCTGGAGACCTGCATTGTTTAGGTCCGTTATCTGTTGCTCAGAATGTCGTCCACTAAACAGTTGCAACTATAGTTATGCAGGCTTTCTGTTCCGGCAGTGACTCCGTCCGGCTGCCCTCTTCGCTCTGGGCTATTTGACCCAGGGCAAGGGGAAGGGGGGGGGGGGGGCGGGTGTTCCCTTAGGTCACCTGCTTTATAGTGAAAAGCAAGGGAATGCCTCCTCCAAGACAGTATTTCTGAGTCGCTTCCGGGATGGTTTTAAAGTGTAATATTAATGTTTAATTTCATTCATGTCTTATTTTTAAAGTGTAGCTCGGTGTGAAGCATTTGTATATGTCAAGTGTCAAACGGGCTTTAATATACAATACTCGGACACTTTTAAATGATTATAAAGAGTCTCAATTCTCTGGACTACTTTATTTATTGGCTTGTTTTAAAAATAATTAGTATAAAGGTTATACTGGATGTTAATAGAGAACATGAATGTTATTGTGCTCAATTATTAAGGGTAGTGTATCTTTCTAATTTAAATATTAAATAAGAAAGATACATGTAAAGCCTAATACTCCTTTTCTCCTTAAGGGGTTACCTCTTTATTTTATAATTGAGCTTATTGGATTTTCCTCTATGTCCTAGGCCCTCCAGCCTGTTTACTATTCAGCTAAGTCTGGGTCATTGGTACAGTATAAAAATGTTAAAAAATTTATAGTAATTTATATATTTTTTATACTTACCAATGACCCAGACGGGGATGGCCCTCCCTGAGTTGGGAACTCTTGCCTCCCCGCTGAGTACATAGCGCTGACCAGGCACTGCCAGTAAGAATGATATTTGGCGCCAATTTCGGGACGACTGCGTCACTGCGCATGCGCAGTAGAGTCGTACTATGGAGGTCCTTTAGGACATGATTTCTTTTTGTTTTGGATGCAAATTTTGGGGATTGGGGGGCAAAATTTGTGTTTGGCCCTGGTTTTTGTGGAGTTAGCACCAGCTAAGTCTGGGTCATTGGTAAGTATAAAAAATATATAAATTACTATAAATTTTTTAACTTTTTCAGTGCTATTTACACACAATAAGTACACATGTCAATACGGCTCGGGCTAGAGTCTGTATTTATGAACCGATCTTCATGAAACGTCTTGGGTACCTTTGTTATCACCTTGGGACGAGAACGAGTGTTTCTGGGTGCGGTCCAAAATTCAAGATGGCTGCCAGTGGCCATTTTGTAGCGAAATTAGGTCTAATCAGTTTTTTAGCTTAACTTGACATAGTCAAGATAAGCTATTGCCTTCACACGTGCGGAAGTCTGTTAGTCTGTGAGTCTGTGACGTCTGTTCACATTTTCCTTTAGCACGGGCTACACCCCGCAGTTCTTGTCTGATCGTCACGGAATTTCATATGCAGGTTTGGGGTCATGTCTAGATGAGAACGTCCCCTTTTGGTCGCGATCGGGCAACCGGTATGGCTGCCCGAGCCCAAAACCCGAAAACCATTAGCACAGTCTACAGGTCGTATTTATGAAGGGATTTCATTGTAACTTGGTAGGATGCCTCTGTATAGTGCCTAGATGAGAACGTCTCCTTTTGGGCATGGTCTATCAACCGTGATGGCTGCCCAAGCCCGAAACCCAAAAACTTTTAGCACAGTCTGCAGGTCATGTTTAATGTGGAGGGATTTCATTGTAACTTGGTAGGATGACTCCTTATGATGTCTAGATGCGAATTTCCCCATTTGGGCATGATCTGCCAACTGTGACGACTGCCCGAGCCCAAAACCCGAAAACCTTTAGCACAGTCTACAGGTCATATTTATTGAGGAATTTCATTGTAACTTGGTGGGTTGACTTCATACAATGTCTAGATGAGAAAGTCCCCCTTTGGACGTGATTGGGCAACTGTGATGGCTACTGGAGCCCAAAGCCCGAAAACCTTTAGCACAGTCTAGAGGTCATATTTATGAAACGATTTCATTGTAACTTGGCAGGATGACTCCAAATAATGTCTAGATGAGAACGTCCCATTTTGATCGCGATCATGCAGCCTTGATGGGTGCCCGAGCCTAAAAACCTTTAGCATAGGCAAAAGGTCATATTAATGGAAGGATTTCATTGTAACCTGTTAGGTTGACTCCATATAATGCCTAGATGATGACATCCCCTTTCGGTTGTGATTGGTCAGTTGTGATGGCTACAAGTGCCCGAAGCCCGAAAACCTTGAGCACAGTCTACAGGTCATATTTATGAAGGGATTTCATTGTAACTTCATAGGATCACTCCAGATGATGCTCATATGAGATTGTCCCCTATGGTTGCGACCATTCACCCATGATGGCTGCCCGAGCTCGAAGCCCGAAAACCTTTAGCACAGTCTACAGGTCATATTTATGAAGGGGTTTCATTGTAACTTGGTAGGTTAACTTCATATAATGTCTAGATGAGAACGTGCGATCATTCACCCATGATGGCTGCCCGAGCCCGAAGCCCGAAAACCTTTAGCACATTCTACAGGTCATATTTATGAAGGGATTTCATTGTAACTTGGTAGGTTAACTTCATATAATGTCTAGATGAGAACGTCCCCTTTTGGACATGATTGGGCAACTGTGACAGCTAAAGGTGCCCGAAGCCCGAAAACCTTTAGCACAGTCTACAGGTCATATTTATGAGGGGATTTCATTGTAACTTGGTAGGATGACTCCAAATAATGTCTAGATGAGAACGTCCCCTTTTGATCGCGATCATTCAGCCTTGATGGGTGCCCGAGCCCAAAAACCTTTTGCATAGGTAAAAGGTCATATTTATGGAAGGATTTCATTGTAACCTATTAGGTTGACTCCATATAATGCCTAGATGATGACATCCCCTTTTGGTCGTAATTGGTCAGCTGTGTTGGCTACAAGTGCCCGAAGCCCAAAAACCTTGAGCACAGTCTACAGGCCATATTTATGAAGGGATTTCATTGTAACTTCATAGGATCATTCCAGATGATGCCCAGATGAGATTGTCCCCTTTGGTTGCGATTATTCAACCATGATGGCTGCCCGAACCCGAAGCCCGAAAACCTTAAGCACAGTCTACAAGTCATATTTGTGAAGGGATTTCATTGTAACTTGGTAGGTTGACTTCATATAATGCCTAGATGAGAACGTCCCCTTTTGGAATGTTTGGGCAACTTTGTCGGCTAAAGGTGCCCGAAGCCCAAAAACCTTTAGCACTGTCTACAGGTTATATTTATGAAGGGATTTCATTGTAACTTGGTAGGTTGACTCCAAATAAGGTCAAGATGAGAACGTTCCATTTTGGCCGTGATCATTCAGCCTTGATGGGTGCCCGAGCCCAAAAACGTTTAGCATAGGCAAAATGTAAAATTTATAGAAGGATTTCATTGTAACATTGTTAGGTTGACTCCATATAGGATATAGATGATGACATCCCCTTTTGGTTGTGATTGGTCAGCCTTGATGGCTACAGGTGCCCGAAGCCCGAAAACCTTGAACAAAGTCTACAGGTCATATTTATGAAGGGATTTCATTGTAACTTCGCAGGATCACTCCAGATGATGCCCAGATGAGATTGTCCCCTTTGGTTGCGATCATTCAACCATGATGGCTGCCCGAGCCCGAAGCCCGAAAACCTTTAGCACAGTCTAAGGTCATATTTATGAAGGGATTTCATTGTAACTTGGTAGGTTGACTTCATATAATGTCTAGATGAGAACGTCCCCTTTTGGACACGAGTGGGCAACTGTGACGGCTTCAGGGGCCCAAAGCCCGAAAACCTTTAGAACAGTCTACAGGTCATAATTATGAAGGGATTTTATTGTAGCTTGGTAGGATGACTCCAAATAGTGTCCAGATGAGAACGTCCCCTTTTGGTCACGATCATTCAGCCTTGATGGCTGCCCGAGCCCAAAAACCTTTAGCATGTCTGTAGGTCGTATTTATGGAAGGATTTCATTGTAACTTGTTAGGTTGACTCCATATAATGTCTAGATGATGACATCCCCTTTTGGTCGTGGTTGGTCAATTGTGATGTCTACAGGTGCCTGAAGCCCGAAAACCTTTAGCACAGTCTACAGGTCGTATTTATGAGGGGATTTCATTGTAACTTGGTAGGATGACTCCAAATAATGTCTAGATGAGAACGTCCCCTTTTGATCGCGATCATTCAGCCTTGATGGGTGCCCGAGCCCAAAAACCTTTAGCACAGTCTACAGGCCATATTTATGAAGGGATTTTAATGTAACTTGATAGGATGACTCATTTTGGAATAATTTCATTGTAATTTTGTTGATATATGTTAACTGTGAGGGCCACATATATTAACTGTGAGGTCATATTAACCCACCCCTCAGATCTTTAGTACAGTGTACACCTCATATTATTTTTATCTTAAACATAGCATACAGGGAACAGAAATGAACATATTCCCAATTATCACAATTCTTGTCTTATTTCATAATCCTTTCATAAACATTGAACATTATCCTTTTCATCAAACACAACACAAGTTAAGCTACAGTGTCATTGACACATTCATTGTACACAACTTCTATACGGCTCAGGCTAGATGCCATATTTATGAACCGATCTTTACGAAACTTCTTGGGTACCTTTGTTATCACCGTGGGATGAGAACGAGTGTTTTTGGGTGTGGTCCGAAATTCAAGATGGCCACCAGCAGCCATTTTGTACCAAAATTAGTGCAATCAGTCTTTTGTACAGAACTTCTGTATGAAAGTTCTGATTTGAGTAAATTTTTGTATGAATGTTTAGTAACATGGAATACATCACATATAGTACAGGTTTTTTTCTCGTGCAGAAATTATGCAAATTAGATGAACTTTGATTTATTCAGTGCTACTTATACTCTGTAAGCGCACATGTCAATACGGCTCGGGCTAGAGGCTGTATTTATGAACCGATCTTCACAAAACTTCTTGGGTACCTTTTTATCACCTTGGGACGAGAACGAGTGTTTCTGGGTGCGGTCCAAAATTCAAGATGGCTGTCAGTGGCCATTTTGTACCGAAATTAGGTCCAATCAGTTTTTTGTCACAACTTCTACACAGCTCATATTTGTGAACTGATCTTCACGAAACTTCTTGGGTACCTTTGTTTTCATCTTGGGACAGGAATGAGTGTGTTTTGGGGTGCCTTTGTTATCACTGTGCTATGAGAACAAATATTTTGGGGTTCAGTCAGACCCACTCTGGGACTCAAAGATTTTTTCTGGTTCAGCATCTGACTGTCACGCACCTTTACAATACTTTACCTATACATTTGTTACAGGCAACGGTCAGTATTTATGTACAGACCATTACAATACTTTATATGTACCTTTGTTATCAGGTCTTTACCTAGATGTTTGTCATTGGTGTGTAACATACTATACTTGTACATGTCTTTGTCTTGACAAGTTGAGCTACAGTGTCATTGACACTTTCATTTTCATTTTTTGTCGCAAAAACATAGGTTATGACCCCTCATTGGAACGATCTCTTTATAACCTATGTTTTTGAGACAAAAAATGAAAAAATAATGAAAATTAATTGGTGACTTTTGTGAAGACCGCTGGCCAGTTTTGACCGTTACGTTGGGTAAAAGGTTAAACACTAAAGACAATTCAAACTTTCTTGCTATTTTTCAAGTTGAGTACTGTGACGGAGTGTGAGAGAAATAAAAAATTGGTCCCCTGTTTCTTTTGAGATAAACGATGAACAAAACATTAGGATGCCCAAATGTGTCCAGGCCTGAACATGTAGGTGTATATAAATACAGAATATAGTTTTTCCCATTCTTTTTCAGCTTTGTATCACAGATAATGTCAACACTAATCATTGCAACATGTATCGTGTTTATTCCAATATTTACTGTAACAGCATACATCATTCGATATTGGATTCAACAGAAAGCTCATAAACAGCACGGAAGTAATGATTCGCCTGTCAGTGTCGCATTCTTCCATCCATATTGTAATGCAGGAGGTGGTGGTGAAAGAGTTCTTTGGGTTGCAATAAGGTCACTGCAAAATAAGTAAGTATCAGTCACTGGTGTTTTTATCATTCTGGACTAGCAATTAATGTATACATAAGATACACCGAAGGGTACTTGTTTTAATCAAAAATACAGTTTTAGGAAAAAGCTATTAATTGAAAATAAAATGAATATGTTTCCTTTTTTTGCAATTCACTTCAAAGAAAATTTCCACAATCCATTTTAAATTTTAATTTCCATTTGTTCCTTGAATCCTACACCCTATGTAACATGTAACCAAATAACTCTGTGCATTTTTACAGCTTAGTCATCACACTGCCCAATCGGTTCTCGGATTCTATGAGCAATCAGAGGATTCTCTGTTGCTGTTCATAGTATTCTATGTTGAAATCACATCTTTTTCACCCAGCAGAGCAGATTTCTAGACATCGGAATAAGATGGAGAGGTATGTATCAACCCCTTTGCATTTATCAAGTAGCGGGATTGATACATACCCCTCCATCTTACTCTGGTGACTAGAATTCTGCTCTGCAAACGTAACCGCTGGGTGGAAAAGATGCAATTTCAACATAGAAATTCACAAACAGCAACAGAGAGTCCTCTGATTGCTCATAGAATCCAAGAACCGATTGGGCAGTGTGGTCATTGTGTATTTTCATGTAGTGTGTGATAAGGAAGCCTATCAACCAGTTTTCTTTAGCCATTTTTTAGCCACCTCAAATATTTTTCAGCCACCAACAGAGAGATTTTTTGTGACCAGAGATCAGTTTAATTGAAATAGTAAAAGAGCAAACATAAACAAAACTATTAACAGACGACAATGAAACAACTTATATTTTTACACTGTAAACCAATGGCCCAGACTTGCTCGTGCTTAACTCAAAGTTATTAAGGGCCAAACACAAATTTTGAACACCCCCCCCCCCCCTCCCGCTCCCCCCCATCCCCAAAATTTGCTTGCAAAATGGAAAATTAAAAGTCCTATCTGGCCCTCCATACATTTATTATCTGCACATGCGTAGATGTCAGGAAATGATTGAAATTGGCACCAACATTATTCTTTGTCTTTGTTTGGCACTAAAGTCATCAACAATGAAATGACATCTGTGCTTTAAAATCTCTTTGTTTGAGGATGCCAGACACAAATCAATGCAAGAATTGGTGGATACAAGGCTGTTATTGGATGAAGGAAGTGTTCAACGGTGGTTTTGGACGTTCAGGGCTGTAACTTTATAATATTTCTAAAATTATTATATGTTTCCCAATTTCGGGACATATGCCTGGCGTCATAATTTTTGAAAATGATTATTCCACTGTTTGTTAAGTATTCCTTCCCTATCCTTCCATGAACCCTTCATGTTAAACTCTTTAGCTTTTTTGCTAATTTTTATTGAAATTTTTTATTAAATTTCCTGGGCGTTTACCATTTATTACAGAATATTATTCTGTTTCTTCCCCGGGGTTATGTCCTCACCCTAGGGGTGTTAGGCCGTTTAGTCTTGCATCTTCTATCTGATGTATCGTTTTTTCTTCATATGAAGATCTAGTTTTGCATCTGATAGCATTTCAATTGGTTCTGACTTTGGGCCTTTTTGTGTGCCTGATGTCTTGTTTACATTGACGTTGTTTACATTGTCAGCATCCTCATATATAAGTAATTTTTTTATATTCTATTACTGTAGGATACATGGATTATTATTCCGGTAGTGTAGCTCAAAAAAATTTGGATTTTGTCTGTACTTAGGCTCTATCGGGATATCCTTGGGCTCTTAATGTTCCCTTTGGGAATTTGGGCATTTTTTCAAAATTATTTGTTCACAAATAAATATTTTGAATTTAATTATGATTGTTATTATTCATGTATCTCAGTTATATATATATATTGTTGTGGAGTTTGGAGGACTGATATCGACTTTAGTTGATACACTCCTGCGAACTCTTGTCATTCTTGTGTTTTACTGGGATGACTGATGTTGGAGTCGGGTATCGCGGTACGTTGTTGGCGGTGAGGTTCTGAGGATCAGAGCCTCTCACCACGTTTTAATTCATTCTGTCAGTTTCTATTTCAGAGGAACATGAACATGGTGATGATATTCTGACACCCATCCATGTTTGCTACCGTCGTCGTGCTCCGTGTAGCATATAAAGCTAGCTGTAGTGCTCATTATTCGCTTTTTGTCCGTCATCTGTCGTCCTTCGTTCAACGTGAAGGTGGTGTTTGGGTCATTCTCTCCCAAGCCACTGGCTGCAGTTCAATGAAAATTCACATGAGTAGCGGTTATACAGGGGCATTTGGGTTTTTCTTCAAATTGGGTTTCTGCTCATATTGAGGAGGGTGGTAGGTCCAAAATGCCGAAAAAATTTTTAAAATCTAATATGAGGTATTATTGGGTTATAAGTACTTGATTTATGCCAAAAAGTTTTTTTCCTGCAGCCCCGTGGGAACCTCAGGAGCCAAAAATAGAAAAAAACGAAGACGTTCATATCTCCAAAACTGCACAGCACTTAGAATTTTTATTTGGTGTGAGGCTTCCTTGGGACCAACAGAAAGGAATGGTAAAAAAAAATTGCCATTGGTTTTGTCATAAGATACTTTTTCGGGACTTTGAAAAAATGCCAATTCAGCATTTTTTAACACTGTGAGCAATGGGAAAAAATTAAAGAACCGTTTGCTTCCAAACCACTGCTCCAAAAGCTTTCATATTTTACATATAACATCTTTGGAACATTGATTCACATATTTGTTGAAATCAAATCCCTCGGTCCATATTTGGGTTCCCTATGGGAGCCCAAATGTTCAAATTAGTGCAATATGAGGAATATTCTTTAAAAATCTTCTTCTTCAGATCCACAAATCAAAATCGTTTGATATTTGGTATGCAGCATCCTTAGGGGGGTGAGATTCAAGTTTGTTCAAGCGAAGTCCCTGAGTTTATATTATTTTAAAATCTTCTTCTTCGCATCCACCGGTTAGAATTTTTAGCTCACCTGACATTCAGTCAGGAGAGCTATAGTGATCACTCACCGTCCGTCGTCAGTCGTCCGTGAACATGGTGTTTGCATCTTCTCCTCCCAAACCGCTGAACCAATTTAATTGATATTTGAGATAATAGTTTGTTATGACATTGTAATTTGATTTTGTTCAAATCAAGTTGCCTCGCCCCTTGGTAGGGCCACGCCCAAAAGGTGTGCCTAAATCTTAAAAAATCTTCTTCTCATGAACCAGCAGTAGCAGAGACTTGATATTAGGTGTGCAGCAGCTTCCTTTTGAGGTGTAGACTCAGATGTGTTGAGAAGTTTTGGGAGCTGTATTTGCCGTAGTTATGGAAGGGGCAAGAATTTTTGCCCCTCCCTAAATTTCTATTTTCCAAACCAAGAGGCAGATTTGAACCAAATTTGTGATGAGGGCTTATTGGGTCACAAGTAATTAATGTATGCCCAAATTTTTTTTCCCATCGCCCCATGGGAACCGCAGGAGCTAAAAATAGAAAAAAACTAAAACACCCATATCTCCAAAATTACACGGCACTGAGAATTCTTATTTGGTGTGAAGCTTCCTTGGGACTAACAGAATGGAATGGTAAAAAAAAATTGCTATCGGGTTTTATCATGGGATTCTTTTTGGGGACTTTGAAAAAGTGCTGAGTCAGCATTTTTTAACACTTGTGGGTAATGGGAAAAACATTTAAGACTACTTTTCTCTCAAACCACTTCTCCATGGGAGAATTTGTTCAAGCCAAGTTTTTGAGTTCATATTTAAGCTGAAAATTTGGGGTCCTGGTCCGAACTGAAATTTTTTACCCAAATCCGGAAATGAGGTTTTTTTGTTTTTTTTATGCGTTTCGGTCAATTTTAAGACAAAAAATTATTTTTTTCTTTTTACACTGAAAATTTTGGGGGCCCAGTGAGACTTAGAAATTTTGGACCAAAATCTTGAAATTAGTTTTTTGGGTTCTTTTGCATTTTGTTCAATTTTAAGACCAAATTTTTTTTTTTTTTTTTACACTGAAAATTTGGGATCCGGGTGAGACTTTTGGACCAAAATCCGGAAAATGAGTTTTTTTGTTTTTATGCATTTTGGCCAATTTTAAGACAAATAAAATTTTTTTTTTTTTTACACTGAAAATTTGGGGTCCGGGTGGGACCAAAATTTGGGCCAAAATCTGGAAATTAGTTTTTTTGTTTTTTTATGCGTTTTGGTCAATTTTAAGAAGAAAAAAAAATTTTAGTCTGAAAATATTTTGTTTGGGATTTCGAAAATTTCTGAACAGAAATAAAAAAAATCTGTTTTTTATGTGTTTATCTCAGTTTTGGGACGTAAAAGTGCAGGAATTGAAAATCGAAGGAAAATTCTGTGTATTGTGTGGTCACAATCACTTCATGCAGTTGGTATATGCTTTTCTTAGGAGGGGCGTATGCAGCTTATTCAAGTTAAGTCCCTGGGTTGATATTTGGACTACCATGTCAGGTGAGTGCCCTCAGGCCCCCTGGGGCCTCTGCAAGAGTTAGGGCCTTTTGTTAAAGGTTTTAATCTCGTGCAAGCCGCTAGCTTGACCGGTGAAGCGGTACTCTGTCCGTGGTTGCCATGACGCTGGGTAAGAAGTGAAGTGGGTAGAGCGAGGACTATAATATAAATAGCTCACCCAGCGACGACGGAAATAGGGAGGAAATATGGAGGAAGTCAGTAAGTTCTTCTCGGCAAAGTCTGATAGACCACAAACGGGAGAGGCCCCCCTCTCTAATCTAGCAATGTCTGGGGTCCGATGTTGTTTTGACATCTGTGCTTTAAAAACTGGATAATAATCACAGAAGATCAGTGGGTGAGAAGTGTAGTCTTGGATGGCTTACGGCTATCATTTCCAGCAAAAACCCCATTAACTAGTTGTCTGCCTTGGTCAAATCTTCCATCAAATTCTTGCATAAGACAGTTTCTCCTACCAGAGGTATAAGCTCTCTTATCAAGGAAGCTATACAGGTCGTCGAGAATCAGGATTCTCAAGATTTTTATAGTCACCTGTTCCTCGTACCGAAGCCAGACGGCTCATTCCGATTGGTAATAGACTTGAGCAGGATAACAAGCTTATCATGGCTCCAAAAATTTATTTGTGGAGACCATCCGATCGGTAAAAGCAAGTGATCGACTATGCGGCAAGCATAGATCTAAGGATGCATACTTTCATGTCCTGGTACATCCGACATTTACGATTATAACGGATGCGAGTCAGACAGGTTGGGGCGCGACCATAAGTCCCACAGTTTTGAAGTGTCAGGGTCTTTGGGACCCTCGGTTCCTGGAGAAACACATAAACATCAAAGAGAGGATGCAATATGGCTAGCCTTACAACATTAGATTCACATAATAACGGACGTCTATGTTCAAATTTGGTCAGACAACTCGACAGTAGTAGCGTACATCGGGAACCAGGGCGGCACTCATTCATTTCCGTTATACCAACTAACGGAGAAGATTTTCCTATACGTCATGAATCATCATGTTCATCTTTCTATCCGTCATATACCGGGTAGTCTGAGCGTACTAGCAGACTCGCTCTCTCGGAAAGGTCGCCTGTTGTAATTGGAGGGGATGCTCAACAAGCGAGTATTTGGGCAGATTTGCTACCAGAGGGATTACCCTATGATAGATCTGTTTGCGACGTACCAGAACTATCAGTTACCATCGTTCGTGTCACCATGCCCAGACCATTGATCGTTTGCAGTAGACGCTCTGTAGACGCTCTGCCTATCTCATGGGGATAAATGATAGGATATGTGTATCCTCCAGTTCAGTTGATTCAGTAGATTATGTTTAAGATCAAACAGTCTCGTTGTGAATCCTACTAGTAGCACCTCTGTCGTCACAGAAACCTTTGATCAGTCTTCTCAAGTGTCTATTATGAGAGATCCCCGGAAGCTTCCTCCATGAGAGGACCTACTTTATCAGGGTAAGTTTTTGTTCTTCACGTCCTTCTCCGCCCATAGTGGCATAATGGAGTTGGTAAGACTTGAGGGAACCATCGCGGTTCCTATATTATTTTATGACTAACACAAGAATGATTAAGTAATGTGGGTGAGGAGTGTTTGATATGACTTTGAATCCCCATTGCCAATGTGTTTAGAGGCGATTACCGGGCAAAACGTTTTCTTCCCGCAAGCCTCGTATGAGTTTAAATACATATATGCATTTCATGACTTCTCGATTGGCAGCTGGGTCGTGTTCTATGGCGACCTCATGGGCACATCCACTTTTTAGTTGGTTGGTTTCCTGTGGTTGTTCGTCTATATGTCATATACGAGAGCAGAATTCATCATAAATAAATTGCTAGTCTTTCGGTACCTCGGAGGCTGCATAGCCAGTTAACTGGTATTCAGATGATTACATGCGGGATTTCAATGCTCAGATGCATAATAATGAATTATTAGGCAGACGCATTTTTATATGTTATGAACCTTAGAAATTATGAATTATTTTGGAGGCTGTCCATGTCGAGCCTCTTAATCATACCTATTTCCATTTCTAGATCCAGGTTTCTATTAATGTTGGTACTCAATTGAATACACCTTGTTTAAACTCTCATACATTCGCACATTTACAGTGTCATAGATATCGGATAGTACACGTCGGGAGTGTTGTTACTGGAATTTATTGTACGCCTGAATGGGGTCGCTTGTGGGTTACCTCAGAAGTGTGTAAACTTTCCAGAGATTGTTCATTGTGGTTCTGTTTCGACCTGTTTGCGTATGCCGACTCCGGTGTACGTTATATAGCGGTTGCTTTTAAATCGTTACATCCAATTAGCATAGGCTTCATGCTAAGTTTCCGGAATTACTTGAACTGGACTCCTTTTTATGATACGTCTTCTCTATTATTGTATAGAGAGACATACATGTAATTCGTAATAATTTTAATTTCCTTTCACCTGGATTACAGAATTGGAACTATGTTGATATACTAATTCTGAAGTCCTATGCCCTCCGCCTTTTTACGATTCAGTTAGTCTGGGCCATTGGTTTACAGTGTAAAAATATTATAAATTTAAAGTAATTTGTATATTTTTATACTTACCAATGGCCCAGACGGAGATGGCCCTCCCATGAGTGGGCACTCATTCCTCCCTCTGAATTATTATGTAGTACTCTTCTGCAAAGAATGATGTTGGCGCCAATTCCGGTCACTTCCTGACATCTGTGAAGGCCAGATAGGACTTTTAATTTTCGTTTTGGGGATTGGGGGGGGGGGGGGTTCAAAATTTGTGTTTGGCCCTTATTAACTTTGAGTTATGCACCAGCTAGTTTGGGCCATTGGTAAGTATAAAAATATACAAATTACTTTTAATTTATAATTTTCAAATAGATTTAAAAATTCTGCATCACTTCATATTTGACCTTTTCTGAAAGCACTATTGAACTTAAATTCATCCATTGGTGTGTCTTCTAAAGAAATTTTCATTAGAACATTAAGATAATCCACATAGAGTATATTTCTGTGCATAGTTTTGATGAGGTTTTGTACAGAAAATGCCCTCTCACAGTTCACTGTTGAAACATGAACACAATACAAAATTCTAGTGAGTCGGCTCACAATTGGGGAAAGCTGCATCTGTCTCAAAGAGTCATCAATATCATTTATATCTTCAGTATCTCCTTTCCTTTATCTATTGCACAGAATGTTTTTATCTTCGATGAAAAATCGTCAAACGTTATTTTCTCTTCTTGGAATTTCTGATAGAATCCGAATAACATTTAGCTATACATCAAATAACAACATGTGTTTGTGTGATTAAATTATCCTTTAATTGCCTGTAGCCAATTCATTGACAAAAATGTGAAGCCGCTGAAAAGGCCGACATGGAGGTGTGAATACAGCCCTGCAACTAATTAATCTCACATGCCATGTGGGGGTTAACAACACTTTAACGATATCACACTGGATGTTAAAATGTTATTAAACCCTAATGAATAAATAGGGGGTGGGGAAAATTCTCCAGTTTTTTTTTAAAATCACTCATGAACCAGTGGGTACAATGACTTGATATTTGGTATGTAGCTTCCTTTTGAGGTGTAGAATCAAGTTTTGTTCAAACTTGTTCGTGGAGCAACATTTGCCTTAGTACCGGGAGGGGCAAATTTTTTGGCCCCGCCCAAAAGTACCACTATCCGAACCAATGGTCCAATTTGAACTAAATTTGGTTTGTTGTATTATTAAGTCATAAGTACTTGACTCATGCACCAAAAAATTTCCCTGCCCCTGTGGGAATGCCAGGAGCTAAAAAAATAGAAATGTTTTCAAACGCCCATATTTCCCAAACCACATGGAACAGAGAGCTGTTATTTGGTATTATTATATTATTATTTATTGGTGTATAAGGTCACATACTTATGCACAATGGCTAATCATGACCGTTGTTATTTGGTATGAAGCATCCTTAGGACAGTAGAATTGAATGGTAAAAAAATTGCCCTCAGTTATGTCCAAAACCACTGATCAGAATCATTTGATATCTTGTCTATAGCATCCATAGGGTAGTGGTGGTGCAGGGTTTTAAAATGTAGCCCCTTGGTTCATATTTGGGCTCAGTACTGGAGCCCAAATTTTTAACTTAGGGCAGTATGCAGAATAATCTTCTTATTCAGAACCACCAGTAAGAATCTTTTAATGTTTGGTATACATCATTGTTATGAGGGTCAGATTCGATTCAAGATTGTTCAAATCAAGTCCTTTGGTTGATATTTGAGTTTTCTACGAAATCTCAAATTTTTACTTAGTGCAATATGTTGGATTATCTTTAAAAATCTTCTTCAGATCTACCAGTCAGAATGCTTTCATATTTGGTATACAACATATCTGGGGGGGGGGGGGGGGGGGGGGGGGGGGGGGGGGGGGGGGGAGGGGGGGTTGCAGATTCAATTTTGTTCAAATTGGTTTCCTGGATTAATATTTGGGCCCCTATGATAGCCCAAATTTTACCATGGTGCAGTATGAGGGAATTTCTTTAAAAATCGTCTTCTTCAGAATCACCAGTCAGAATGCTTTCATATTTGGTATACAATATCTCTAGGGGGAGTCAGATTCAAGTTTGTTCAAATCGAGTGCCTGGGTTAACATACTGCAATATGATGGAATTTCTTTAAAAATCTTCCGATTCACCAGTCAGAATCCTTTCATATCTGGTATACAATATCTGTAGGGATGATATTCCAGTTTGTTCAAACCGAGTTCCTGGGTTGATATTTGGGCTCTTTATGGGAGCCCAAAGTTTAACTTAGTGCAGTACAAGGGAATTTCTTTAAAAATCTTCTTCTCCAGTCACAATCCTTTCCTATTCGGTTTACAACATCTCTAGGTGCATCAGATTCTAGTTTGTTCAAATCAGGTCCCTGGGTTAACATTTGGGCTCCCTATGTGAGCCCGAATTTTACCTTGGTGCAATATGAGGAAAATTTCTTTAAAAATCTTCTTCAGATCCACCATTTAGAATGCTTTGATATTTGGTATACAACATCTCTAGTGTTCAGGTTGAGTGCCTGGGTTAATATTTGGCCTCTCTAAGAGAGCCCAAGTTTTAACTTGTTGCAGTTTGAGGAATAATCTTTAAAAAATCATCTTCAGATCTACCAGTCAGAATCTTTTGGTAAACAGCATCCTTAGGGAGGTCGGATCTATGTTGGTTTAAATCAAGTCCCTGGGTTAATATTTGGGCTCCCTATTGGAGACCAGATTTTAACTTATTACCATATGAGGAATAATCTTTAAAAAATCTGCTTTTTGAGATATAATCAAAATCTTTCAATATCTGGTATACAGCATGCTTTGAGGGTACAGATTCAGTTTATTCAAATAAAGTCTCTGGGTTGATATTTGTGTTCCCTCAACTTCCCTGTGGTGTGGGTTGCAAATTTTAACATAGTGCAAAATTCGTAATATCCTCGAAATGTTTTTCCCCAGAACCACCAGTCAGAATCTGTTGATATTTGGTATAGAACATCCTTCAAGTTTGTTCATGTCAAGTCCCTAGGTTGATATTTGGACTACCTAGTTTTCCATTATTGAAAATTTGGGTTTTAATTCTGTGGTAGTATCCCAATACTAGAAAAAAAATATTCTGTCATGGACAGCAAAGTTATAAATAATTAAAAAAAAAAATTCATTCCTCTGTTATGTTAACTAGCCTTAGATTGTAATTTAATCCTTCTTACTTTGGTAAGGTGCGTGCCTCAGGCCCCACGGGGCTTCTTGTCAATGTGATCATCTGAATCTAAGGCTGAGAGTTCAAATTTGACATGTCTCAGTTACAAGCCTGAAAATAAGCAGACTGTCATCTGCAGATTGAGGTCCACAAAGGGTGAATTTGGTGATGCTAGCATAATTAAATTTACCCTCTGTAAACCTCAATCTGAATCAGAGTCTCAGACCTAAACTGAAAGAGTTACCCAGAGGATAAATTGGGGGAATTCTAGCCCACTGTATGGGATAGCATCAGCAAATTCACCCTTTGGGACCTCATTCTGCTAATGGCAGATTGCTTATTTTCAGGGCTGCTCAGTTATAAATACAGTCCTGTGATCACGAAAGTGATATTTTTTCTGATCAGATCGTAATTAGGTAGTGACACACCAGGGATTCTTCTGCTCTCTTTGGAAAAGGGTCGGGAAGTCATACAATTGGGAAAATCTGAATTATGAAGGCTCCACTTGTGAATTTATTTGGGAGAAGAAACGCACAAAGAATAAGAAAATGTTACCTTCTTATTGGGCTGAGAACATTAATGCAGAAGCTATGGCATGTATAGTACTTGCAGTAAGTTTATAACAAACACTTGCATGAAATAATGATCACTCTCTATAATCTCTATTAAATAAATTGTTCTTATTCTGTTAAATAATGAAGATATTTATGCATTTTGCTACCTTTCAATTGTCGATATTTTGTGGCTTTGCAGTTGTGTCTTGGCAAGTCTTGGCTGCCTACGTAGAAATAATTGACAAGGTTCTTGGGATGTACATGTACATGTAACATGCAAATGTATCTAAAAACTGTCTGTTGGGGTACCTGTTTTGCTGCAGTAAAAAGTCAAGATTAGGCCTTCAAGAGTTATTAAAGAAGGATTGAATTTCTTATCAACCTACCTTACAGTTGTTTACTACAGGGTTGCACTACAGTGGAAGACCCTAACTCGGATAAAATACTCTCTATTTTAATCTTTCCCAAGAGATTTGGGAAAGAAAAGTGGTGTAAAGAACACCACAAAAAAAAAATAAGCCAAAACTGGGTCGAGCGCCATCGGCGCACACCCAGTATGGGATGCTCTTCCCTTAGTACAATTCCACGACTTCTGTTAACCAGTGTGCAAGCAGTCATCAATTAATCATTCTTTTTTTGTCCGTGACACGTGGAGGATATGTCACCATTTTGCATTACGAAACAGTGATAATTCAACTCGTCGATAATGGTTTTCCTGTGACTGGAATTATGGATCTGAAGATCGTATAATAACAGGACTGTGTTTTATATATTCTTGTTACTATTTTCAACCACATTTTCATAGAATTTTATTATGTGTACCCATACTATGTATGGTACACATAATGTCGGCATCCGGGGTGGCAATCCATCGTTCGTCCATCCTTTGTCCATCCGTCCGTCCAGCATCCGTATCCATTTTTTGGGCATTCGATAACTTGAAAAATATTGCTTGGATTGTCAAGTTACTTTATATTTGTGTTCAGGTTACTGGTGTGCCGAGCCATATAGTTTTTGGTGTAAATCTGATAATTTGATCCTGAGATATTAATCCTTTATCCTTCAAATTGAAAATTCCTCCAATCCCTTTGGCATTCAATAACTTGAAAAATATTGCTTGGATTGTCAAGGTACTTTATATTTGTGTTCAGGTTACTGATGTACCAAGCTGCATAGTTTTTGGTGTAAATCTGTTATTTTGATCCTGAGATATTAACCCTTTATCCTTCAAATTGAAAATTCCTCCAATCCCTTTGGCATTCGATAACTTGAAAAATATTGCTTGGATTGTCAAGTTACTTTATATTTGTGTTCAGGTTACTGATGTGCCGAGCTGTATAGTTTTTGGTGTAAATCTGATAATTTGATCCTGAGATATTAACCCTTTATCCTTCAAATTGAAAATTCCTCCAATCTCTTTGGCATGAGATAACTCAAAAAATATCAATCCAATTGTCATGTTACTTTATATATTTATTCAGGTTACTGATGTGCTGTGCTGTATAGTTTTTTATGTAAATCTGATAATTTGATCCGGAGATATTAACCCTTTATCCCTCAAATTAGACACTCTTCCAATCCATTTTTATATGTACCCATACCATGTATGGTGTACATAATGTCGGCATCCGTGGTGGCCCTCTGTCATATAGCTTTCTACTAGTTGCGCATATGGGTACACATCTGACGATTTCATCAGCCTATTTTTTATATTTTCCGATTTCGCACATGATTTTCGAAATTGTTTCTGCACAGTTTGGACATAAAATTTTTCGGTTGATAAATTTTAATATTATTATTGGAGTTAGGTGTCTATTAGGGACTGTATGGACAGGATTTCTTCACTCTGTTGAGGGCTGAATTTCTGTTTTTTAGGTCCCTGTCGGCCGTCTGGGTTCTGTTGTGTTCCCACCGGTTCTTTTTTCTGCCACCTTTTCTCGCAGTTGGGGGTGTTCCACTTTCTGTATCTGTTGAGTTCACCTTTTTCTTCTACTGCTCTCACCTCTGTTATTTCCAGTTTGGTTCCTTTAGGGCAGTTCCTTATGCCCTCACTTTTGGTGCGTTCTCGTGGCTGTTCCTCCTGCACCCCTGGGGTGGAGGGTGTGGGGGTGGGAGGTGGAAACGTTGTCGTTTCGGGGCCTCCCAACACAACCTCTTCTGGTGAGAGTTATACCCCCTCCATGGGGGATGATCAGCTCCTCCCGCAACCGTGGGGGAGGTGGAACGCTGTCATTTCGGGGCCTCCTGACATGACCACGTCTGGTGAGAGTTATACCCCCTCTGTGGGGGATGTGCAGCTCCTCCCGCACCCATGCTCACTTCGGTTCTGTCCAAGAGCCTTTTCCGTTGCTTCCAGCGATGCTACAAGTGGTTTCCGGGCTCCCCCGGTGACCCCGCCTCCCAGGATTGGAAACAGGATGCTTTCTCATCCCCCTGGTGTGCCTACACCATGGGAGGCGTCGGCTTGTTTGCTCATGATGGGCTATGTGTCTCAGTTTGCTAGACTTTGACGGTCTTGGATCAGGACTCCAACACCTAAGCCATATGGAGACTCTGGAGTCCGTGATGGGCTTATCGGGAGAGATGCTGGAATGCTTCTCTCTTCGATCACGTCATCTCTGCTTTGCTGCTTATCTGCTCCCAGATGAGTTTGACGACGAACAGGTTTTTGTTTTGTGTGTGCTGTTCAAGGCGCTCATGCATCTTTTCACACACATGCCTGTAACACGGCTAGCTTGGAATTAGTTCGCGGGTACGCTGTGCTGGACACAAGAGATGTTCTCTTCTTAAGGGGCAGTGCGCTGCTCTTCGATATGGCGGGTCCGCGACGGTCCGGGATGACTCCCTTTGTCATTCCATTGATCTGCTGCTGCTTGGTCAGCCTTCTGTTGGAGGCAGGCACCGTCCAAAGCCTAACAAGTACCTTTCTGCTTCCTCTGCGAAGCTAAGGGCTGATCCTCCTGCCACCACTTCTACTCACTCACAGGGTAGGGTAGGCATCGGCAGTAGTCACCTCAATTTCGTCCCAGGTTCAGGCATTCCACTCAGTCGAGAGTGCCTCTTCCAACATGAGTCCCTTTCAACGTTACACATTGGGAACTTTTGATCACAGAGATAGGCAATCTCCTGTCAAAGGGGGCAATCGAGGTCATCAAGAACTTTCTTTCAGTGGGATTTTATTCCCGCCTGTTCTTGGTGCCGAAGAAGGACAGCTGACTCAGACAGGTTTCGATCTGAGTATTCTGACGCAGTCTATCATTATACCCCCGCTTCGAAGAAGTGGGGGCTATATAGGAATCGCCCTGTACGTCCGTCCATCCGTACGTCCGTCCGTACGTCTTTCCGGACATGAAATTCTTGTGTGCGCAACTCATCCTACATTTATCAATCAATTTGGACAAAACTTTTCAGACATCATCACTACTAAGTGACCATGCGCATATTCCAAGATTTTTGATCTGCGACAATTTTAACCAGGTTATCTCCCTTTGACTTAGATTTATTGTGTCTTTTCATCCGAACAAATTCTTGTTTGCGCAACTCCTCCTACATTAATGAACCGATTTTGATGAAACCTTTCAAACATCATCTCTACTAATTGAACATGTGCATATTCCAAACTTTTTAATCTGCAACAATTTTAACCAGGTTATCTCTCTTGAACTTTGATTTAATATGGGTTTCCACATGAAATTCTTGTGTGCGCAACTCCTCCTACATTTATCAATCAATTTGGACAAAACTTTTCAGACATCATCACTACTAAGTGAACATGCGCATATTCCAAGATTTTTGATCTGCGACAATTTTAACCAGGTTATCTCCATTTGACTTAGATTTATTATGTCTTTCTGTTCGAACAAATTCTTGTGTGCTCAACTCCTCCTACATTAATGAACCGATTTTGATGTAACCTTTCAAACATCATCTCTACTAAGTGAACATGTGCATATTCCAAACTTTTTGATCTGCGACAATTTTAACCAGGTTATCTCTCTTGAACTTTGATTTAATATGGGTTTCTGCATGAAATTCTTGTGTGCGCAACTCCTCCTACATTTATCAATCAATTTGGACGAAAGTTTACAGACATCATCACTACTAAGTGAACATGCGCATATTCCAAACTTTTTGAACTGTGGCAATTTTAACTAGGTTATCTCCCTTTAACTTAGATTTATTATGGGTTTCTACATGAAATTCTTGTGCGTGCAACTCCTCCTACATTTATCAATCAATTTGGACAAAACTTTTCAGACATCATCACTACTAAGTGAACATGCGCATATTCCAAGATTTTTGATCTGCGACAATTTTAACCAGGTTATCTCCATTTGACTTAGATTTATTATGTCTTTCTGTTCGAACAAATTCTTGTGTGCTCAACTCCTCCTACATTAATGAACCGATTTTGATGTAACCTTTCAAACATCATCTCTACTAAGTGAACATGTGCATATTCCAAACTTTTTGATCTGCGACAATTTTAACCAGGTTATCTCTCTTGAACTTTGATTTAATATGGGTTTCTGCATGAAATTCTTGTGTGCGCAACTCCTCCTACATTTATCAATCAATTTGGACGAAAGTTTACAGACATCATCACTACTAAGTGAACATGCGCATATTCCAAACTTTTTGAACTGTGGCAATTTTAACTAGGTTATCTCCCTTTAACTTAGATTTATTATGGGTTTCTACATGAAATTCTTGTGCGTGCAACTCCTCCTACATTTATCAATCAATTTGGACAAAACTTTTCAGACATCATCACTACTAAGTGAACATGCGCATATTCCAAGATTTTTGATCTGCGACAATTTTAACCAGGTTATCTCCCTTTGACTTGGATTTATTATGTCTTTCCGTTCGAACAAATTCTTGTGTGCGCAACTCCTCCTACATTAATGAACCGATTTTGATGAAACCTTTCAAACATCATCTCTACTAAGTGAACATGTGCATATTCCAAACTTTTTGATCTGCGACAATTTTAACCAGGTTATCTCTCTTGAACTTTGATTTAATATGGGTTTCTGCATGAAATTCTTGTGTGCGCAACTCCTCCTACATTAATGAACCGATTTTGAATACATGTTGCACATTGTAAATGTGTTTTTCCAAATGTAAACCATATATGTGTGGGCTCTTTAAGTATTCAGTGCTGTTCTGTGGAAGGCCACATGCAAATACAAATTTCAACAACAAAAAATGATCTTTATGTATACATTTCCTTATGGCCTTCGCCTACATGATCAGAAGTGCATTCCTCTAAAAACCCAAAGCGGGGGTATTAATCACCTTCAGTGATAGTTCTAGTTGCTCCTCAGTTCAGCATGGAGGCTTTCAGATCGGTTCGCTGCTCCATTCCCCAGGATGTTTTCCAGTTCAAGGTAGTGTTGTGCGGTTTTATTTTTCTTGTTTCGGTTCGTTTTTTTTAAAAAAACTCTGTTTATAGGTTGGTTTTCGGTTTTTTATAGTAAGACATCTACAGTTTCCAACAGAAACTATGTAATGTCGATATAATGCCCATACTGTCATATTTTCAATGATGATTTAATTGGCAGTGACGAGCATTTTGTGCTAAGTGTATAAATGGCAGGCATTATCAAAACAAAAATAATATAAAAGAAAATAAAATGTAACAGTGTTCATGGAATATCACCACTTCAGGCATAAGAAAGTCTATGATGAATTGATATTAACACATGGGTGCGAAAAGAGCTAATTCACAATTTCCCGGGGCTCTGTTCAGTGCTCACTCCTGGGTGGGGCCCGGGCAGCCTAACAAAGTGACCCTACCAGGCATTGCAAATAATAACAAGCGTTGCCAAGTGGGTCACCTAGACACCCATCCTAACATACCTGACAATGAACTGATGTATGGACTCTTTTCAGTACCCCCCCCCCCCCCCCCCCCCCACACACACACTCACAGTGGTGACTAGTGCCACCACCCGTCCTAGTAAAATAATCAGCAATCATTTCATGTCAGCCTGGAATGGGAAAGTCATATTGTTTGTAGCTGGGTGGGCTTCAAAACAAACCACTTTACCAAATACTTATTGTCTATCTACCCCCCCCCCCCCCCCCCCCCCCCCCCACACACACACACACACACACACACACCTCGCGCACGCAATGGTTTTAGCTCAACGGAATTGATTTCACAAATTCACTGGTGTACTGTTATATGTTGTAACTTTTTGCGTTTGCCTCTTGCCATTCCACTTTCCATTTCTACCCCTGATTTGTTCCTTTGGTTGGCCCCCTTAAAGTTAGTTGTGTGGGAATGCAACCGTGGAAAGTTGACAGCGATATTACGGAATGCAGCTTTTTCCCGTGGATATGGACGATTCGATCTTGAACGTTTCGGCCTCGGGACGTTTCGGTTCAAGACATTTTGGCCTTAATATATTGAACAAAATAGAATAAGAACTTGCGGTTTCGTGTTTTTAGTTGGCCGAAACCTTCAGGACAAATCGTCTCAGGTTGGAACGACCCAAGACTGAACCGCTGTAAAACCTCTTCCCAGATAAGCACATCAAGGGAGGCAACAGACTACATACGAAACACGTGGTGGGGAAACCCGTGACAAATGTTATTTTCGAATACGACAATGAAATGCCAAGACCTTTTTCTGATATGATATTATTCACTGTCCAACAGATTGTAGATAAGTAATTTTAATTAAACTGATTGACTATGCCAGACAAACCTGTTCAAAAACGAAGCCAATTGCGCAAGGTATTTCCTGTAAGCAGTGAAATGTAGGCGTGTTGGCTGTCTGTTTTGTCATTCTCACAGAAAACACAACCCATATTTTTATACTGTACCAATGACCCAGACTTAGCTGGTGCTAACTCTAACAAAACCAGGGCCAAACACAAATTTTGCCCCCCAATCCCCAAAATTTGCATCCAAAACAAAAAGAAATCATGTCCTAAAGGACCTCCATACTACGCCTCTACTGCGCATGCGCAGTGACGCAGACGTCCCGAAATTGGCGCCAATTATCATTCTCTGTTTGGCCCTTCATCAGTCAACATCTCACTGATCTTTGTGCTTGTAAATCTCAGTTTAAAGGATGCCAGACACGTAATTTTTGGAGAAAATGTGATTCTAAGGAGGATAGAAGGAGGAGAGGAAAAAGAAGTGACAAAAAATAATCAGGGCTGTACTTAAAAATTTTTGATGAAATTATGTTAAGTTGCCTATTTTCTAGGCATGGGCCTCTTGTTGTCATTCTTGCTAATTGTTGCACTGCTTATTCAGTGTTTCCTCTCCCCTAGCCTTCTAAAGTCCCCCCTTGCAATTCTCCCATGCTTTTGGCATATTTTTGAGAAATTTCATTTCTAAAATTTCCTGGGAGAGTTGCTTGGTTACAGAATGTTTTCTGTTATTTTCCCCATAGTTACGTTTTCACCCATGGGTGTATAACGTTTGTGTTCTGCATCTTCCATCTGATGTTCTACAGATTCTCCCCTGGGAGTCTCTGTTTTGCATCAGATAGAGTGTAATTGATGACTGATTCCGGGCCAGTTTTTTCAGTGCCTGGAGTCATGTTTTCTGGTGTTTTTACACTGTTTGTTTTCATTGGCAACAGCCTTTTTTGAGGGGGGCTGTTTGCCTTTGCTGTAGTTTATCTCACTATAAGATACATTTATATTATCCGAAAGTGTCTCATTAATTATTTAATATAAATTTAAAATTTTTGACCACACTTTGCCATCGGATCCATCGGGGCTCAACGTTACTTTTCAGCAACTTGGGCTTCGCTGAAAAAAATATTTTTTCAAAATTATTTTGTTTTGCAATTGTTTTTTCATTTATTAATGGATCATGTTATTATGTATCTTTGTGTCAGGGGTTTTTGCGAGTAACTAGGACTTATTGTTCTTTCACAATGAAGGGACGTTGTTCAAATTGTAATAGGAAGAAATCTTCCTCTGACTTTCATGATCATTGTATTAATTGTAGTCAGTGTTCTCGTATTAATCCCTGTCCTAAATGTGAACATTGGGATGAGAAACATTGGAAACGTGTGTCACGATATGTTGTTTCTGGAGAAAAAAGCGATGCCGGCTCTTTCTCCACAAGGTCACTCTACTCTCTCAGTTTCTATTTCAGAGGAACCAGAACAGGGTGATGTTTCCATGTTATCTTCTTCAAGTGTGCGTCCGTCGTCACAAATGAATTCAGAGCTAGCGGCAAAAGTGCTCATGGAGATTAGACAAATGTCGTCCGCTAGCTCGCCCGGTGTAGCGTCCATTCACCGAATGGTTCGGCAGCCGGGTTCGTCCGATGCGGTCCAAGAGGAAATTTTGGGTGATGCGAGCACTATAAACATAATAGATGCACACCCAGTGACGGCGGATAGTAAGCGAGAACGGAGGAAGCCTTTTAGTCCGTTTCCTAGCTCGTCCAGGTCCAGCCGGGCCGCGAGCGAGAGAGGCCCCTCTCTCGTACAACAACATCTGGGACCAGATGTTGTGGTACAAAATGTGTCTTTAGCGGAACATACGTCCGTCGCTCGGGACGCTCCATTGTATAAGCAGTCCGCAGAGACTGTTAAGGCTTCCTCTTCTCGTCAGCGCACACGACCGCACCTTGGCTGCGTGACCGCCGATATATTACCAGCTTCGCCGATGAAGGATTCTTCGGCGACCAGGTCACACCATCCGGCAGCCAGGGATTCGAGACCGATGGACTCTGGACGTTCGCATAGGAAAAGTATGCGGGAGCCATCTGATGCAGAGCTGCCCTCGGCGAAGCAGCGAAAGACTGCGCCTCCGCAGGTCTCGACGCCGGACATTCTTGTGCAGATAGCACAGCTTATCGCAGCATCCCAGCAGCCGACAGAAACGGTGTCGGATCGAGAATTATCCGACGGCGCTGGGTCGGTACGCTCTGCCGAAGAATCGGGGGGCGGACGACCGGGAACCTCATGAGGTCCGACCGGATGGTGAAAGGGATACGGATGACTTGGAGCTATCCCTTTCGGAACAACATAAAGCTGCCGTGGACTTCATCCGGCACTTTCTCCCTCAAGTTGTTCCGTCGGGCCAGACTGCTGCGCTTCCGGACAAGAGAATTATAGCGTCATTGGACTCTGAATTTTTTGAGCGGTTCAGGGACATCGCTCCCGAGTTTCCGTCGCAGTCCAATAATGTTGCTAGAACATTTGAATTATTGAACGACGCTATATTTAAACTTGCTTCCAGGACGGGGAAAGCAGGTTTCTTGTCCGCTAATACTCTCAACCTGCCTTTCATTAATGCAAGGAATAAATTCGATACGGCAGGACAGGGTATACCGAGAGTTCCTCTGCGTATGGACGACGAGGCGGAAGACTTAGAGCTATCATTACCGTCGTCAGCTTCTATTCCAACCGCGGTGTTGGAAACAGCTATTGCGTCTAACAGAGCCAATTTAGATGCCTTATCTTACGCAGATCACCTTACTAAGGCGTTATCACTGCGCCTTCAGGGGAAAGAGTTTCAGGATATACAATCCTCTTTAAGACTTCTTTCAAGGGCAGTAGCTTATTCCACGTGTAACTCCGCCCTTTCAGTGGCAAATCTGGAGTTGGTTAGACGTGACGCAGCCCTAGCTACATCCACACTAGTGGATTCTAAGGTGAAGATCTCTCTTAGAGTCGCTTCGGTCTCAGGAGAACTTCTCTTTGACGGCAAGCTTTCCGCTATTTATGATAAAATTAAAAAGAAAGCTAATGATTCTCTGTTGTTCAGATCTGCTCCTAAGAAGTCGGATACAGCAGACACGAATAAGACAGGCTCTTCTGGGTCTAACGCGCCCAAGAGAGGTTCCTATAGAGGTTCCGGTGCGTCCTCTTGGTCTTATTCGAGAGACCGTCAGGATAGCGACTCTCATTCGGGACGTCCTTCAGGCCGGGACAATCGGTCGGACGCCCCGAGGTCGACGAGGCGAGGTGCGGGTCGTGGAAGACGTGGTTTCTCCTACCGCAGGCCTCGCAGGTCCAGGAGGTGATGGCTTAAACCTCTATCGCGTTCCGGTTGGCGGAAGGTTGTCGAGCTTTTCCCAAGAGTGGGCGTCGATTACGGATGACCCTTGGGTGAGAGGAGTGACTTCGGAAGGTCTAAAGATATCCTTCAAACGAAAGCCTCCATTAACTCGAAGTCCAAAGTGGACTCATCTTCCGTCAAATCCACAGAAAAGAGACGCTCTGTTATCAGAGGTGCAGTCTCTTTTAATGAAGAACGCGGTAGAGGTCGTAGAAAACCAGGAATCTCCGGGATTCTACAGCCATCTGTTTCTGGTTCTGAAACCAGACGGCTCGTTCCGTCCAGTCATAGATTTGAGCTGGATAAACAAGCTGATCGTCGCTCCGAAGTTTTATATGGAGACGATTCGATCGGTCAGAGCGAGTATTCGGGTGAACGATTATGCAACGAGCATAGATCTCAAAGATGCGTACTTTCACGTCATGGTACATCCGACATTCCGAAAGTATCTACGCTTCGCAGTCCTAGGAGTGGTGTATCAATTCCGGGCGATGTGCTTCGGATTGAATCTAGCACCCTGGGCTTTCACTCGGGTAATGAACTCGGTAATGATCTACTTCCGAGCTCATTCGTCTGCGGTAACGTTGGCCTACCTGGACGACATTCTTCAGAGGTACGGCAACGAGTTAACGCTTCAGAACGATGTTCAGAATCTTCTTCTATTGCTCCGACGTCTCGGTTTTATAGTAAACGAGGAGAAGTCGGATCTGGTGCCGTCCAAGTCATTCACTCATCTGGGAATGAGCTTCGAGACGCATAACAATCTCGTTCGTCTGCCGTTAACCAGAGCGAAATTAGTCAGTTGTTACGCTCGCTATTGTCTGCACGCAGACAAAGTCACGGCGAGAGAATTTATGAGACTGATAGGTCTGTGCGTAGCCGCCGCGGATCTCATTCCGATGGGGCGGTTACGCACACGTCCTCTTCAAATTTTCCTGACTCAGAATTGGAGTGTGAAAATTCATTCGCTCGATGTAGACGTTCTCTTGTCAGATCAAGTGAAACAAGAGATTCAGACTTGGGCAAACATTCAGTGGTTAACTCAAGGAGTTCCGCTGCAGTTGCCGGATCCGAGTTTTACCGCTATGACGGATGCCAGTCAAACAGGTTGCGGTGCATCATTAATCCCAACGGATTCGAGATGCCAGGGTCTTTGGGATCCGCAATTCCTGTGCAAGCACATAAACATCAAGGAAATGATGTCAATTTGGCTTGCGTTACGTCACTGGATGGACATTATTCACGATGCTCATGTCCAAATCCTATCCGACAATACGACAGTAGTGGCGTATACAGTCGGCTCCGGTTAATATGATACCCTGGGTGCATGGGAATTTTATTATAATAACCGATTATTATAATAAGAGAAATTGGTTTTGTCAACACGGCGACAGTGTTGACACGCCGGTAAATACAAGTTGCAAATATCAATGAGAATTCGCCTTAATAATTTTTACCTTAAGACTTGGTTTATTGCTCCTGAGATATTTCATCAACTCGAAAACTTCAAATGTTGGTTATTTGAAATATTTTCCAACATTCACGGTGCACATAATTCGGAAAATACATGTGTTCATTGTGGACATTTTTCTGTCAGATGACCTTGTCAAATGTCAACCAGCGAAATTTGCCGGTGAATTGGACTCGGTTGTAATTCCCATTTAAAACGTTTGTGTCTCAATTGGAAATTACGACCGACTTTGTCCGCAAATAAATACGAGCATGACATCATATGGGGGAAATACTTGGCTCAAAACAACAAGCACTGATTTTGAACAACATGCATTGACATGTATCATTTATTAAATAAAACTTGATGAATATATACACAGCAGGATGGATTTATTATTCACATTTTATAACAATTAAAAATAAAAATCATGACATGTCTTCAGTGTTGTATCTAAAATTTAGCCCACGTCACACCCGGAATCCCCCAAGGAACTGCCATGGGACAGTATCCGTCAAAATAAATTGTGGAATATAAGAAGGAAATTTCGCCGTCATTTTTCCTTCACTGATAAGCCGTACAGACATAGACTTATCAATGCAGAAAAAATGTGATGAAATTTTCTTGTTGGATTTCATGATTAATTTTAAACTTTTGAACGTGTGGGGGGGGGTGGGGGGGGGGTCAGTTAGGAATGGTACTTATCAGGTTTTCACACCAGCAATCCCCCCAACGAACTGCCATGGGACAACACCCGTCAAAATAATTGTGGAATATAACAAGGAAATTTCGCTGTCATTTTTCCTTCGCTGATAAGCCGTACGGACATAGATTTATCAGTGCAGAAAAAATGGGATGAAATTTTCTTGTTATATTTCATGATTTATTTTAAACTTTTGAACGTGTGTGTGTGTGTGGGGGGGGGGGGGGGGTGCAGTTAGGAATGATACTTATCAGGTTTCACACCAGCAATCCCCCCAACGAACTGCCATGGGACAACACCCGTCAAAATAAATTGTGGAATATAACAAGGGAAATTTCGCTGTCATTTTTCTTCGCTGATAAGCCGTACGGACATAGATTTATCAGTGCAGAAAAAATGGGATGAAATTTTCTTGTTATATTTCATGATTTATTTTAAACTTTTGAACGTGTGTGTGTGGGGGGGGGGGGGGGGGGGCAGTTAGGAATGGTACTTATCAGGTTTTCACACCAGCAATCCCCCAACGAACTGCCATGGGACAACACCCGTCAAAATAAATTGTGGAATATAACAAGGAAATTTCGCTGTCATTTTTCCTTCGCTGATAAGCCGTACGGACATAGATTTATCAGTGCAGAAAAAATGGGATGAAATTTTCTTGTTATATTTCATGATTTATTTTAAACTTTTGAACGTGTGTGTGTGAGTGTGTGGGGGGGGGGGGGGTGCAGTTAGGAATGATACTTATCAGGTTTTCACACCAGCAATCCCCCAACGAACTGCCATGGGACAACACCCGTCAAAATAAATTGTGGAATATAACAAGGAAATTTCGCTGTCATTTTTCCTTCGCTGATAAGCCGTACGGACATAGATTTATCAGTGCAGAAAAAATGGGATGAAATTTTCTTGTTATATTTCATGATTTATTTTAAACTTTTGAACGTGTGTGTGTGGGGGGGGCGGGCAGTTAGGAATGTACTTATCAGGTTTTCACACCAGCAATCCCCCAACGAACTGCCATGGGACAACACCCGTCAAAATAAATTGAACGTGTGTGTGTGTGGGGGGGGGGGGGGGGGGGGGGGGGGGGGGCAGTTAGGAATGGTACTTCTCGGGTTTTCAGAATCATTTTTTACAAGTGTTCACGGACTCCAGTTGATGTATTCTGTGATTTTGGATTGTCGGCTATTTTTTTTAACAATTTCGTTAAACGCTTTCTCCAATTCGTAAATGGAATTGAAAATTAAATTGTCACATTGATTGTCCTCAAAGAACTGTCTGAGAGCCCGCAGACTTGAACGGACTTCCATATTAGTGATAGGCAATAAAGGTTCGTCGTCATCAGAGTCGGAATCACTTTGGGTACATGTATTCAAGTCCTCTTTAACGACAGAACAAATTTCGGCATCACTTGGTGTGCCAAAACACTCAATTTCCGACTCGACATTGTTTACAAATTCTAATAATTCGTCCCTACACATATTTGTGGGTGTTTCAATGTCATTTAAAAGTTCCGAGTCCTCTAAATCATCTACACTGCTAGCCTCACAGAAACCACCTTTTTTAAAAACAGTTCACAATTGTACTTTGTTGCACACACGACCATGACAATTTAAACAGGTGTACAGATTCTAACAAGGTTACTTTTTTTACAATGTCACTTGCTGTCACACTGGGATTTGAGTCAATCTCACTTATAACTTTACGAACAATTTCCTTTCGATAATTTCTTTTTAAGTTACTGATTATACCTTGGTCACATGGTTGAATCACTGAAGTGGTATTGGGTGGCAAGAATTCAACTTTTACGTGTTGTAGACTGTCGGCATAATTCTGAGGGATGGGCAGAACAGTTATCGACAAGAAGTAAAAATTTTGCGTTTCTGCCGTTTCATTGACTTTTTCCAAGTCCTTCAACCACTCAATAAAGATCTCACCTGTCATCCATGAGTTTTTATTATTTTTGTATTTCACAGGCAGTGTATTTTTGCCCCGGAAACACCTGGGGTCTTTTGATTTGCCAATCACCAGCAACTCGCGCTTATCTGTCCCTGACATGTTGCAACACACGAGCACCGTGTATCTCTCCTTTGCTTTTTTTCCACCGCTTGCCTTTTCACCTTTTGATAGAAACGTTCCAGTTGGTAATGCCCTGTAGTATAAACCGGGTCTCGTCGGCGTTGTAAATGTCATCATGTGAATATTTATTTAAAACACTGGAAGCACATCCTTCAGCCATGTGTCGGCAGCTTTGTTATCTGCATCTTTCTTTTCTCCGTGAAGCTTTTTGTAGCTTATTTGATTTCGTCGCTTCCATCGTGACAGCCATCCGCTTGTGGGGTTGAAGTCAGGCTTTTCCAGGTGTTGGGCCAAGTCTTTGGACTTTTCCATTAACCAAATCACCAGAAATTGGAAATATCTTTTTCTCTGGCATTTCCGAACCACACGGACAATGCCTGCTCGACATCAGCTGCCTTTCCCGTCGCGTTGCCTTTTCCTGTCTCGATTTCCATTCAAACTCCCATTTCTTTTGGATCTCCTCGCGTGAGAGGAAATTTTAGAAATTGCGGCCTGTGAACATGAAAATTCTCTTCGAAAGCTCTGTCTGAGTGTGTTTTTTTGGCCAATAGTTTAACAATCTCATATTTATCATCGAGTGACAGATCTGTTGCGTTTACGTTTAGACATTTGAATGATTTGACCCTCGCAACAACCCCCGTCCCTGTTTTATGTAATTTTGGGCTACCCCTGTTTTTTCTATTGAACAAATAAATCACAAACAAGCTTTCTCTTCCTTTGCAGAGAAAAACAATACCTTTTATTAAGTGATAAACAAACCTGAAGAGAACTGAGGGCTACTTTGTTTTTACAGGGTTACAAATAAAGAACAAACAACTTAACCCGCAGACAAACTCAATTGCCCTTCAAAAGCAATCCAACGCATTCAAACAAAACAACCGACAACAATAATCACAGCTTGGGAAAGCCAGGGAGTTCCTCAATCTTCCCAGAATGCAATTTTTTCAAAATGGCCTTACATGCACAAATGTACACAATCAGCTGGTTATTTTTAAACAAAATTGGACATTAAAAGACAAGAAAATGTTTCTTTGGTATGTTTGTTGAGTTATTCGAATTGAAAGTGTTTAAATGCTTATGAAACAACTGTCTTCAAAGTATGTATTATTTTTATCGAAGCCCTTCATCGATGATGACCACGTTGCGTAAGTGATGTTGACATGCAGTAAGGCCAGGTTCACAATATCCCCACATGTGCTGATACTATCGCCGTATGAGCCGATGATGGATAGAATAATTTATAAAAACTTATTTTAAGGGTAAAAAAAAATAGATAAAAATCAACAAAATGATGCAAAAATATCGGGTATGATAACAAGTTTGCATTACATAAAACGAAAATGCAAAAATTTTTATTACATTAAGCAGTAAAAAAGTACAATGGAAACGTGATGAAAATGGTTTGGTGCAGAGCATTTTTATTATAATAAACGAAATATTATAATAGCCGTTATTATAATAAGTGGAGCCGACTGTATACGGAATCAGGAGGCACTCATTCAGTTCCGTTGTTCAATCTAACGAAAAGAATCCTTCTGTTTGCGGTTAGAACATCACGTTCTTCTTTCGGGTCCGTCACATACCGGGTCGTCTGAATGTGCTAGCAGACTCCCTTTCACGAAAGGGTCGTTTGTTGCCGTCGGAGTGGACTCTCAACAAACAAGTATTCAATCAGATTTGCTACCAATGGGAACGGCCAATGATAGACTAATTTGCGACACATCTCAACAATCAGTTGCAGACGTAAGTGTCTCCGTGTCCGGATCCAAGAGCATTTGCAGTAGACGCTCTGTCGATCCCTTGGGACGGAATGATAGGATATGCGTATCCTCCAGTGCCGTTAATTCAACAAGTATTGCTAAAGATAAAACAATCTCAATGCAAGATTCTGTTGGTAGCATCTCTGTCGCCACAGAGACCGTGGATAAATCTACTCAGGTGTCTGTTGTGGGACCTACCGCGGAAGCTTCCTCCACGGGAGGATCTTCTTTCGCAGGGGAAATCGCGCCAACTCCATCACAACCCGCAAGGTCTCAACCTTCACGTTTTTCCGTTGTGCGGTCCTTCTTGCATGGCAAGCACTTTACAGGACGAGTAGTGGACGCGATTTCTAACTGTAGGAGGACCTCCTCTTTGCTAAAACTATGCGGCTAAGTGGAAGGTTTTTTCGTCGTTGGTGTAGGGATCATTCTGTAGATATATTTTGATCCCTCTATACCAGACATTGCAAACTTTCTAGTATACTTGTTTGACGAAATCAAACTGCAGCCTGTTACTATAAAGGGTTATAGATCTATGTTATCTGATACCTATGCACATCATGATAGTTTACAAATTGGATCTAATGTCTCTTTATCGAAGTTGGTTAGAAACTTTTCGATAAATAGACCAGAACTCTTAGATTAATTCCTAAGTGGAATTTAGCTTGGGTTCTCCTTAAATTGAAGGAAAAGCCATTTGAACCTCTTGGGACAGTAGATTTCAAATTCTTATCTTATAAGACAGCTTTTCTCTTAGCTTTCTCTTCTGCCAGAAGAGTCAGTGAGCTTCATGCACTATCGGTGGATGATTCTCATTATCGTAGTGTTGGGAACACTATCACCTTCACTACTAATGTGGGTTTTTTTAGCTAAGAATCAGGCTCCTAATAAATATCCGAACCTATTGTTATTAAGGCTCTTCCGTCTTCAGACGGGCGTAGGCCTTTACTCTGTCCCTGTTAGAGCACTACGTATCTATAAACAGAGATCTCAGTTTATCAGAAAGGGACGGAAACGTTTCTTTCTGTCTTTGATGCCTAATAGAAAGGACATTTCAGTCCATTCTATTGCTAGATGGATTCAGTCCATTCTATTGCTAGATGGATTCAGTTAACTATCCGTACTGCTTATGAAGATTTATCTTCTTCTCAGCAGTCTGTGCTTAAGATTTCTGCTCATGAAGTAAGAGCTCTTTCTACTTCCTGGGCTTATGCTAATAGTGTTGCTATTACAGATTTAATGAAGGCTGCTTATTGGTCTCAGCCATCCACATTTACGAATTTTTATCTCAGAAATATTGAGTCCATTTCTGGAGACCTGCATTGTTTAGGTCCGTTATCTGTTACTCAGAATGTCGTCCACTAAACAGTTGCAACTATAGTTATGCAGGCTTTCTGTTCCGGCAGTGACTCCGTCCGGCTGCCCTCTTCGCTCTGGGCTATTTGACCCAGGGCAAGGGGAAGGGGGGGGGGGGGGCGGGGTGTTCCCTTAGGTCACCTGCTTTATAGTGAAAAGCAAGGGAATGCCTCCTCCAAGTCAGTATTTCTGAGTCGCTTCCGGGATGGTTTTAAAGTGTAATATTAATGTTTAAAGTTCATTCATGTCTTATTTTTAAAGTGTAGCTCGGTGTGAAGCATTTGTATATGTCAAGTGTCAAACGGGCTTTAATATACAATACTCGGACACTTTTAAATGACTATAAAGAGTCTCAATTCTCTGGACTACTTTATTTATTGGCTTGCTTTAAAAATAATTAGTATAAGGGTTATACTGGATGTTAATAGAGAACATGAATGTTATTGTGCTCAATTATTAAGGGTAGTGTATCTTTCTAATTTAATATTAAATAAGAAAGATACATGTAAAGCCTAATACTCCTTTTCTCCTTAAAGGGGTTACCTCTTTACTATATAGTTGAGCTTATTGGATTTTCCTCTATGTCCTAGGCCGTCCAGCCTGTTTACTATTCAGCTAAGTCTGGGTCATTGGTACAGTATAAAAATGTTAAAAAATTTATAGTAATTTATATATTTTTTATACTTACCAATGACCCAGACGGGGATGGCCCTCCCTGGAGTTGGGAACTCTTGCCTCCCCGCTGAGTACATAGCGCTGACCAGGCACTGCCAGTAAGAATGATAATTGGCGCCAATTTCGGGACGTCTGCGTCACTGCGCATGCGCAGTAGAGGCGTAGTATGAAGGTCCTTTAGGACATGATTTCTTTTTGTTTTGGATGCAAATTTTGGGGATTGGGGGGCAAAATTTGTGTTTGGCCCTGGTTTTGTTAGAGTTAGCACCAGCTAAGTCTGGGTCATTGGTAAGTATAAAAAATATATAAATTACTATAAATTTTTTAACTTTTGCGTCAACGATGTGTGGTTGACAACTTGTCATACATCATTCTCGAGTGATCTGGACATGCTGCAGTGACCCCTTTACACCCAGAATGTGGCGTGCATTGACGACACTGTTATTTCCTGACAAAGCTTGACATTTCAGACATTGTTAGTGCAAACTGAATAAAGAAAACATCTCTTCCCGACATTTTAGGAAAAAACCAAAACCGTACTCATTTACCAGTTACACGGTTTCGGTTTTCAAGCAAACCTGAAACCGACTTATAAAACCGGTTAACCGTACAACACTAGTTCAAGGTCATGCCCTTTGGCCTCGACCTGGATCCTTGGGCCTTCACCTGTCTGATGTCGCATGTGTTAGTCTTACATCGCACACAGTCCAGGTGTCTTCTTCGGCTTATCTAGTTGATATCCTCCAGAGGCAATCCAATGCTGCTTTTCTGGAGTCTGATGTCGTCACACTGTTGAGCCTACTCATGTCACTAGGGTTCAGAGTCAACAGAGAGAAGTTGGACCTGGTCCCTTTTCCATCGTTTTGTCATTTGGGATGGACTTCATCAGCTCGGAGTCTCCCCTGACTGCTTGGTCTCTGCGTTTCGGTGACGGGTCTCATTCCTCTAGGTCGACTGCATGTCTCACTTCTTCAACACTTTCTGCTCAGTCGTTGGAGGCCGAATGTCAATCCTCTGGTTCTGGCGTTTCCGTTACCGGAGTCTCTTCCTTATCACCTTCTCCCCTGACAGATGTTCAGTGGATTATGCAGGGAGTTCCATTGGACTTCCCCACGTCCGGTCGTGTTTCGATGACAGTCGACAGCGATCTCGGATGGGGTGTGATGTTGGATCCTCTAGGTCTTTTCCTTCACGTGTCATGGGACCAGGATCCAGCAGCTCTTCACGTCAACGAGAAGGAGCTTCTTGCTCTTCTTCTGAGTTTCCGGCAGTGGATCCTCCGCTTTTCGAATTGCCAGGTCCTTCTGTGGTCTGACAATTCTACGATGGTTCTTTACATTCGGAACCAGGGCGGCACGAACTATGTTCCCTTGTATGAATTGGTTCAGGATCTTCTACTGCTCGCTCAGGATGTCAATGCCGGAATGGTGGTTCGTCACTTTCCCGGTGATCTGAACTTCCTAGCCGACTCCCTGTCCCGATGGGGCAGGTTCTTTTCCACCGAGTGGATGCTCCACATGGCGCTGTTCCAGTCTCTTTGCGATCTCTGGTGTCGTCCCCACATCTATCTCTTTGCGACTCATTGGAACCATCAGGTGGACACTTCCATGTCCCCGTGTCCAGATGCTCTGGCTTTCGCCGTGGACGCTCTGTCCATCCTTGGGAATGATCTTGTCGGCTACGCCTTCCTGCCGGTTCCAATTCTAGCCCAGATATGAAACTGCAGTTGTCGAATCCTTTTGATCGCACCCCTGTTGCCTCAGTGGGTGTGGATCAGTCTGCTCTGCTCTCTGTTAGCGCAGCTCCGGCATGTCTTCCCCCTACATCGTGACTTTCTTTGCCAAGGTTGCCCGAGGAGGTTTCAAGTCGACCTGACTTCATAGTGCATTCGCGCATGTCTTTTATTGGGTCCTTTCTTCTCCGTAGTGGGTTTTTTCGAGACAAGCAGTGGAGTTGCTTTTCTTCAAGGAGGCACTCACTCCACTGGTTTAGCCTCTGCCACTAAGTGGAAGGTTCTTCTGTCGATGGTGTGCGATCACTCTGTTGCATCTGTCACGCCTTCGATCACACTGATTGCAGAGTTTCTGGTATATGTTTGATTCTGGGGGTCTCCAGCAATGTGTACAAGTCCATGCTTCGGAGACCTTTTTTATATGTGGGACAGTGTCGTATCGGCCCTCATCCTTGCCTCTCCAAGCTTGTTCTGCACTTGAACTCTTTCTTGGGTGCTGCTCTGCTTGGGGGGGGGGGGGGGGGGGGGGGGGGCATTCGCACCTTTATCCGTTTAACCCAGGTGGATATGCATTTTCTCACATGCAAGACTTTTCTGATGGATTTTGCCTCAGCCAGGCAGGTTAGTGAGCTTCACTCCCTCTCGGTTGACCCCGGCCTTTTTCTGGAGCTCTCCCACGAGTGTTATGTTTACCAGTGATTGCTCCTTTCTGGCCAAGAATCCAGAACTACTCCGCCTCTTATTTGTATCGGGACTCTTTCTTCTGTTGAGGGTAAACACCCTTTGCTCTGTTCATTTGGAAGGGTAGGATCGATTTTCTGTCTCTTATACCTGGTCGACAGAAGATCTCTCCTGAATCCATTTCTCAATGGATTTGTCTTGCTACTCGTGCAGTTTCCGCTCGTTTAGCGACTGGCGATTGTATTACCAATCATTTTTTTCTGCCAGGAGGTGCATGCATTGTCTACCTCCTGGGGGCTTATACTAACTCTGTCGTGTTGTCGGATGTTATGCTGGCAGCCTACTGGAGAAATGCTACTTTCTCCACTTATCTGCGACAGTTGCAGGTGCAGGCAGAGGACCTTTGTTCTACGGGCCCTCTTTCTTCTGCTCAGGCTGTTGTCTATCCCAGCCATTCAGCTTCTTAGATGGTCAGTTCCAGCTCCGTGCTGTTACTGCCCTTTCTGTCTGTGTGTCGCACATCACCATACGCCTCATCTCACATTGTCTTTTACTAATGTTTGTGATGCTATGGTTTGATAGGCCTAGGGACCTCTTCCTCTGTCCCCGGTTCCAGTGCAATTATGTTATGAAATTTAGTATAAAATTTATATTTCTCAATATCTGTTGTTCCGATGGATATATATAGGTTATTACCATCATGTGGGTTTCTGAGATGGTTTATAGAAGTTGAGACCTCATATCTGGGCATATTAACGAGTCTGTTAGGACTATAGTTTGATAGGCCTAGGGACCTCTTCCTCTGTCCACGGTTCCAGTGCAATTATATTATGAAATTTACTATAAAAGTTAAAAAATTTATAGTAATTTATATATTTTTTATACTTACCAATGACCCAGACATAGCTGGTGCTAACTCTTAAAATATAGGGCCAAACACAAATTTTGCCCCCCAATCCCCAAAATTTGCATCTAAAACTAAAGAAAACATGTCCTGAAAGGCCCTCCACACTTCGCCCCTACTGCGCATGCGCAGTGTCAAGGACGTTCCGAAATTGGCGCCATTAATCATTCTAATAACCAGTGCCTGGTAAGCGCTATGTACTCAGCGGGGAGGCAAGAGTTCCCAACTCCTGGGAGGGCCATCCCCGTCTGGGTCATTGGTAAGTATAAAAAATATATAAATTACTATAAATTTTTTAACATTTTTATACTGTACCAATGACCCAGACATAGCTGAATAGTAAAAAGGCTGGAGGGCCAAGGACATAGAGCAAAATGGAATACGCTCAATAAAATAAAATAGAGTCATCCCCTGTAGGGAAAAAGAAGTAATAGGCCTTACATGTATCTTTCTTATTTATGATAAATTAGAAAGAACACCTTCCAAAATTGAGCTTCATACATCCATGTACTCTATTAATATCCAATATAATCCTTATACTAATAATTTTTAAAGTAAGCCAATAAATAAAGTAAGTCTAGAGAATAGAGACTCTTATACTCCTAAAAGTGTCTGAGGATTGCATAATCATGTCTGTTGACATATGCAATATTCAAAAGCTATACTTTAAAAACTAAGACTTGAATGAATTTTAAAAACCTAAACTTCTCACTAAACAACCATCCCAATAACAGCTCAGAATTACTAACTCCGGAGGAGGTATCCCCTTGTTTTCATAGTAAAACAGGTGACCCAAGGGAACACCCTCCCCCCCCCCCCCCCCCCCCTTTTTCTTGCCCTGGGTCAAATAGCCCAGAGCGAAGAGGGCAGCCGAACAGAGACACTGCCGAAACAGACAGCCTACCTAGCTATAGTAGCAACTGTTAAGTGAATGACATTCTGAGCAGTAGATAATAGACCTAACAATAGAGGCCTCCAGAAATGGACTCGATATTTCTGAGATAAAATTCATGAATGTGGATGGCTGAGCGCAATGAGCGGCCTTCAAAAATCTATAATAGTGACACTATTAATGTAAGCCCAAGAAGTAGAAGAACTCTTACTTCATGAGCCGAAATCTTAAGCACAACTGCTAAGTCAATGATATACTATAAGCAGTACCGATAGTTAATAGAATCCATTAACAATAAAAAGGAGCGTAACGTCCTTCTACTAGACATCAAAGACAGAAGAAGCTTACGCCCATAGTAATAAACAGAAATCTGTTTATAAATACATAAACTGTACCCGGAAAGAGTAAAAGCCTATGCCCATACGAAGACGGAAGGACCTTAAAATAATAGGTTCCGGATAATAGGAGCCTAACTCTTATGCAACAATCCAACCTAAATAGTAACGGAAGTATTGATTCCGAAACTATGAAAGTGAAAATCATCCATCGATAGTGCATGAAACTCACTGACTCTACAGTAAAAGAGAAACCAACAGAATTACTGTCTAAAAGGTCAGAATTTGAAAACTACTGTTTCCAGAGGCTCAAATGATTACTTAGCTAAATAAGAACCGAAGTTAAAATCCGTATAGGAATTTAATCTAAAGATTCTAAGTCTATTTATCAAAAAGTTACTAACTGACTTAGATAAAGAGACAAAAGACTCAATTGTAAACTATCGTAGAGTGCATAGGTATGAGGTAACATAAACCTATAACCTAAATAATAACAGGCTGCAGTAGATCTTGTGAAACAAGTATACTAAAAAATAGCAATGAGTAGTATGGAGGGATCAACAATATGAACATAATGATCCCTACACCACGACGGAAGAGCCTCCACTTTAGCCGCATAGAATAGCGAAGAAGAGGATCTCCTATAGTAAGAAATCGCGTCCAAAGCTCGTCCAGTACAGTGCTTATAATGCAATACGGACCACACAACGGAATACATGAAGGTTGCGACCTTGCAGGTTGTGATAAAGATGACACGATTTACCCAGTGAAAAAGATCCTCACATAGAGGAAGATTACACGTTAAAACCCACAGTAGACAAGAGAGAAAATTACTCATGATCTCTGTGAAGATAGAGATGCTATCAACAGAAATGTATTGTGGTTGTTTATCTTAGCAATACCTGCTAAAACAACAGCGCCGGAGGATACGCGTATCCTATCATTCCGTCCTATAGATCAATAGAGCGTTAAGAATATTAGCTCAGAGATCTGGACAAGCCAACACATACGTCTGCAATTGATTAGCAAGCTGTGTCATAAATAAATCATCATTGGGCGCTCCCATAGATAGCAAATCTGATTGAATACTTGTTTGTTGAGAGTCCATTCTGACAGCAACAAGCGACCCGAAAGAGAACGGGAGTCCGATAAAACAATCAGACGACCCGGAATATGACGGACCGAAACTGAACTTGGTGTACTATAACCAACAGACGGATTCTTTCCATTAAATTGAATAACGGAAACGAAAGAGTGCCTCCCTGGTTCCGGAGATACGCCACTACTGTCGAATTAAAGGACAGGAATTTGGGCATGCGTTTCTGAATAATGTTCATGCAATGACATAAAGCAAGCCTAAAAAACATTATTCCGCGGAAGAAAACTGATTGCTAAAAGACTGCGGAACCCAAAGACCCTGGCACTTCGAATCCGTTGGGATCAGTATTATATCCCAATCTGTATGACTGGCAACCGTCATAACAGCCACACTCGGGTCCGGCAACTGCGGCGGCACTCTCTGAGTCAACCACCGAATGTTTGCCCCAGTCTGAATCTCTTGTAACACTAGACAAGAGAACGTGTAAATCGAGCAATTCATGGATTGCCGAAAAGTTGCCGTCGAAGAGAAGCTCCTCCGAGAACGAAGCGACTCTGAGAGAGTTCTTAACCTTACTATCCACGCGAGTGGATGTAGCTAGGGCTGCGTCACGTCTAACTAACTCCAATCAGCCACTGAAGGGCGGAGTTATACGTGAACAAACTACTGCCCTCAAAAGAAATTACATTGAGAATAATATCCCGTAAATCTTTTCTTGAAGACGTAATGATAACGCCCCAGTAAGGCGGATTACGTATAATAAAGCGTCTAAGTTAAGTCTACTATACATAATGTCGATCCCAACATTGAAATTGGAAAAGACATAAACGGCGAAAAAGAATATATGCAGTTTTTAATCACACCGTCTAGACGCATATGAACTCTCGGTATGCCCTGCTCTGCCAAAATAAACTATTTGTATAAATGATAAAATGGCAGAAATGAGCAACGCGGACAAGAAACTAAACTATCATGCTTAGTAGCAGGCTTGTATATATATATATAGCGTCGAAAAATAAAACACGTTGTAATGACAATATTGGACTACGTCGGTAAGTCAGGGACAATGTCTCCGAACCGATCGAAAAATCCGAGTCCAATGACGCTATAAGTCTCTTATCCAAGATCGCAGCAATGAAGTCCGAAATAATAATCACTGGAAGATAATGCCAAAAGATATGAAAGGCATCTTCCGATACTACTAAAGGGAAAACTCAAAATCTTTCGAATCCCTTTCGCCATCCTGACGGACCCTATAAAGCGTTCGGTCGTCCGTACCTGATGCAACCGCGGACCGCACCGACCCAGCGCCGTCGGATAATTCCTGATTCGACCGAGAAACTGTCAATTGCTGGGATGCTGCGAAACAACTGTGCTAACTCGGATAGCACGTCCGTCACTGAGGCCTGAGGAGAAGCGGTCTTACGATGCATTGCCGCTGGAAGCTCCGTGATCGTTACCCCGTGCATACTACCAATATGCGAGCGAACGTAGTGTATAGGCCTCGTGTCCCTTGGCTACCGGATGGCGCGACCTATTCGCCGTGGAATCACTGAATGCCGAAACTGATCGGATACTCGAGGTCACGTAGCCAATGTGTGGTCGTGTGCCCTGCTGTGAGGATGAGGAAGCATAAAAGACAGTCTCTCGGACTGTCAATATAACGGAGCGTCCCGACCAACGGACATATGCTCTGAATGTAAAATATCTGAACCACAACATGCGGTCCCCTATGTTGTTGGGCGAGAGAGGGACCTCTCTCGCTCACAGCCCGGACGGACCTGGACCAGCCAGGAACCGGACTAACAGGCTTCCTCCGATCTGTCCTCAATCTGCCGTCACTGGGTGAGTACTAAAGTAATTAAAGTGCTCGCATCACCCAAATCTCCTTCCTAGACCGCAACGGACGAACCCGGCAGCCGAACCATTCGATGAATGTACGCTACACCGGGTGAGCTAGCGAATGTCACTCCGTAGGCGATAGACATATTCCATGAGCACTTATTGCCGCTAACTCTTCATTAACTATGACGACAGAGGCACACTTTTGAAAGACATCTCCATAACTCTTCGAACAAGAAACCAGAAATGCTTGGTTAGCAAGCATAAAATAATAATATATATAGCGTCGTTCAATAATTCAAAAGTTTGTGTGACATTATTGGACTATGTCGGAACTGAGGGACGATGTCCCTGAACCGAACCAAAAATTTCTAAGTCCACCGACGCTATCAGTTTCTTATCCGGCATCGCAGCATTCTGGTCCGACGAAAGAAGCTGGAGAAGACCAAGTCAGATGACATACACAACAGCATATGTTGTTCCGAAAGGGAAAGCTCGAAATCCTCCGAATCCCTTTCGGTATCCCGTCGGACCGGATGAAACTTTCGGACGTCCGTACCCGCTTCCGCGGAGCGTCCCGACCCAGCATCGTCGGATAAAATATATGCGACAGATTCAGTTGATGCTGGGATGCTGCGATAAACTGTGCTATTAAGGAAAGCACGTCCGTTCCCGAGGCCTGTGCAGTAGCGGTCTTACGATGCATTGCCGCCGGAAGCTCCGTATACGTTGACTCCCGCACACTTCCTATGCGAACGTCCGGAGTCTGCAGGCCTCGTGTCCCTGGCTACCGGATGGTGTGACCTGGTCGCCGAAGAATCCTTGATCGGCGAAGCTGGTAATATATCGGCGGTCACGCAGCCAAGGTGCGGTCGTGTGCGCTGACGAGAAGAGGAAGCCTTAGCAGTCTCAGCGGACTGCCTATACAACGGAGCGTCCCGAGCGACGGACGTATGCTCCGCTTACGACACATTTAGTACCACAACATCTGGGGCCAGATGTTGTTGAACGAGAGAGGGGCCTCTCTCGCTTGCCGTCCGGATGGACCGGAACGAGCTATGAACCGGACTAAAAGGCTTCCTGCGTTCTCCCTCCGATCCGCCGTCACTGGGTGTGCATTAGGTTAGTTTATAGTGCTCGCATCACCCCAAAATTCCTTCTAGACCGCAACGGACGAACCCGGCTGCCGAACCATTCGGTGAATGGACGCTACACCGGGCGAGCTAGCGGACGTCAAAGTCCGTCGAACCTACTAGGGTCCTCTTAGGCAATTGGCGTATTTACATGAGCACTTTTCCGCTAGCCCTTCATTAATTGTGACGACGGAGGCACACTGTTGGAAGACATCACAGATACATCACCCTAATCTTGATCGTCTGAAATAGAAATTGATAAAGTAGAGTGACCCTGCGGGGAAAGGACCGGAGTGTCCAAATCCCCAACAACATACCGTGACATACGCTTCCCATATTGTCATCGAAATCATACGATACAGAACAGGAGTTAATGCGAGTACACTGACCACATATAGAATGATAATAAAGTCAGAGGAAGACTTCCTCTTAAAACAATTGATCAATATCCTTTCAATGTGAAAAGAAAACAAGTCCTGGTACTCGCACTAACCCCTGGCAATCAAAATACATAATAATAATATGATCCATTGATATAGAAAAAATAATTGAAATCAAAATATTTTGAAAAAATATTTTTTCAGAACAGCCCAAGTTTCTGAAAAGTAACGTTGAGCCCCAATGGATCCCAAGCCTAAGTGTGGACAAAAATTTTAAAAATATTTTAAACAATTTATTCAACACTTACGAACAATAATAATGTATCTAGTTATGATTAAAATAACATCAAGATATTATTTATTAGAAATCCCCCCCTCACACAGAGGGCTGTTGAAAATGTAAACAATGAGTGTAAAAACACTAAAATAAGACTCCAGGCACCCAGGCCCGAAATCAGTTACCAAAAATACACTATCTGATGCAAAACAGAGACTTCCAGGAAAGAAACTGCAGAACATCAGATGGTAGATGCAGAACACAACGCCTAACCACCCCTAGGTGAAGACGTAAACATGGGGAAAGAACAGAATTCATTCTGTTATTCAGCTAAAACTCCCAAGAAAATTTAGTAATAATAATTACAAAAACTATGCCAAAAGCATGGGAGAATAGCAAGGGGGAACTTAAAGGACAGGGAGAGAGGAAAACACTTTAAAAAAAAACAGTGTAACTAAATAATCAGAATGACAACAAAATGGCTGCTGCCTTGAAAATAGGTAACTTAACATAATTTCATTAAAAAATTTTAAGTTACAGCCCTGATAATATTCTGTCACACATTCTTTTCCTCTCCTCCTTCTCTATCCTCCTTAGAATCACCATTTCACTAATATTTATGTGTCTGGCATCATTATACCCCCGCTTCGAAGAAGTGGGGGCTATATAGGAATCGCCCTGTACGTCCGTACGTCCGTCCGTCCGTCCGTCTGTCCGTCCATCCATCCGTCCGTCCGTACGTCTTTCCGGACATGAAATTCTTGTGTGCGCAACTCCTCCTGCATTTATCAATCAATTTGGACAAAACTTTTCAGACATCATCACTACTAAGTGAACATGCGCATATTCCAAGATTTTTGACCTGCGACAATTTTAACCAGGTTATCTCCCTTTGACTTAGATTTATTATGTCTTTCCATCCGAACAAATTCTTGTGTGCGCAACTCCTCCTACATTAATGAACCGATTTTGATGAAACCTTTCAAACATCATCTCTACTAAGTGAACATGTGCATATTCCAAACGTTTTAATCTGCGACAATTTTAACCAGGTTATCTCTCTTGAACTTTGATTTAATATGGGTTTCTACATGAAATTCTTGTGTGCGCAACTCCTCCTACATTTATCAATCAATTTGGACAAAACTTTTCAGACATCATCACTACTAAGTGAACATGCGCATATTCCAAGATTTTTGATCTGCGACAATTTTAACCAGGTTATCTCCCTTTGACTTAGATTTATTATGTCTTTCCATCCGAACAAATTCTTGTGTGCGCAACTCCTCCTACATTAATGAACAGATTTTGATGAAACCTTTCAAACATCATCTCTACTAAGTGAACATGTGCATATTCCAAACTTTTTGATCTGCGACAATTTTAACCAGGTTATCTCTCTTGAACTTTGATTTAATATGGGTTTCTGCATGAAATTCTTGTGTGCGCAACTCCTCCTACATTTATCAATCAATTTGGACGAAAGTTTACAGACATCATCACTACTAAGTGAACATGCGCATATTCCAAAATTTTTGAGCTGTGGCAATTTTAACTAGGTTATCTCCCTTTAACTTAGATTTATTATGGGTTTCTACATGAAATTCTTGTGCGTGCAACTCCTCCTACATTTATCAATCAATTTTGATGAAACCTTTCAAACATTATCACAACTAAGTGAACATACGCATATTCCCAAATTTTTGATGTGCGACAATTTTAACCAGGTTATCTCCCTTTAACTTGGATTTATTATGGGTTTTCAAATGGGATTCTTGTGTGTGCAACTCCTCCTACATTAATGAACCGATTTGAATACGTGTTGCACATTGTAAATGTGTTTTTCCAAATGTAAACCATATTTGTGTGGGCTCTTTAAGTATTCAGTGCTGTTCTGTGGAAGGCCACATGCAAATACAAATTTCAACAACAAAAAATGATCTTTATGTATACATTTCCTTATGGCCTTCGCCTACATGATCAGAAGTGCATTCCTCTAAAAATCCAAAGCGGGGGTATTAATCACCTTCAGTGATAGTTCTAGTTTAAACTGAGATTTATAAGCACAAAGATCAGTCAGATGTTAACTGATGAAGGGCCAAACTTAGAATGATTAATGGCGCCAATTTTGGAACGTCCTTGACACTGCGCATGCGCAGTAGGGGCGAAGTGTGGAGGGCCTTTCAGGACATGTTTTCTTTAGTTTTAGATGCAAATTTTGGGGATTGGGGGGCAAAATTTGTGTTTGGCCCTATATTTTAAGAATTAGCACCAGCTATGTCTGGGTCATTGGTACAGTATAAAAATTTTATATTTCTCAATATCTGTTGTTCCGATGGATATATATAGGTTATTACCATTATGTGGGTTTCTGAGATGGTGTATTGAAGTCGAGACCTCATATCTGGGCATATCAACGAGTCTGTTAGGACGAGTTGATATATGACCCAGAGGCGAGGTCAAAACTTCAGTACACCATCTTGGAATCCAACTTGGTGTTAATAACCAATTTATCTTACAATATGAGTATTCCTCCCTTTCTTGACTTTTTCACATATATTTTTATAACCATTTGGCATCTATGAATTGATTTTTTTATGAATGAAGATAATGATGTCAGGGTATTGCATTCTTGTATTGTTCATGACATAATCCCCATTCATTGTTCTACTTTTATTATAACTGCTGAAGTTTATAGTAGTGTTTCAGCTGTGTGTTTCTTTGTTTTATTTTTCTTGTTTAATGCATTGGAAGGCTCATATAAAAATATCATGATGGCAACAAAAATGATTAGTCTAATTTATTTTGTTGAGTAGATGATTTATCATTTAACTTCAGTTATCAAAAACGGTGGGGAACATACGTTCTTGTTGTGAGATAAACAGAATTATCTCTACAATTGCAGTGCAAAACATAAAAAGAATAACCTCAGTTTTTGAGTACATGTAGGTACCAGAATTATCTCATTTGTGACTTGCAAGTAAATCAAAGTTTACTTTTAGTCATTCATAAGTTAAGCCACTTGTGAAAACTTATATTAAGTTTCCATGAGTGGCTGAACTCATGAGTGACTGACAATCACTCATGAAATAACTCTTGTTCTACTCAAAAACAGTGGGGATCCATTATTTTCTTGTCACTCTTTACAGGTACCCAAACATTAAATGTGTTGTGTTTACTGGTGATACAGATGTGACAGCTGATGACATTCTTTCAAAGGCACAGCAGAGATTTAATATCACATTACCAAGAAGTGTCACTTTTATCTTTCTCAAGAAAAGACGATGGGTTGAAGCAAAAAAATATCCAGTCTTCACGTTACTTGGTCAAAGCCTGGGCTCCGTGGTATTAGCCTGGGAAGCACTAACATCATTTGTTCCTGATATTTACATTGACTCTATGGGTTATGCATTCACTATACCAATATTCAGATTTTTTGGAAACTGTAAAGTGTCATGTTATATCCATTACCCTACAATAAGCACAGATATGTTGGAAATGGTATTAGATAGAAAGATGGTATATAATAATGCTGGTTTTATTTCAAGATCACCAGTTCTAAGTAAATTTAAATTGATATATTACAAATTATTTGCCTATCTCTATGGTACTGTAGGAAATCGTAGTGACATAATAATGGTAAATTCTTCATGGACATATAACCATATAAAAACATTGTGGAAGGTACCAGAAAAAACAATGATTGTTTATCCACCATGTGATATTTCAGAATTTTTGAATCTTCCACTAAACAGGACTGAAAGTGGTACAAGGAATATTGTTTCCATTGGTCAGTTCCGACCAGAAAAAGATCATCCATTGCAAATTAAATCCTTCCATAAATTTTTGTGCAGTCAGCCTGACAAGTCAAAATATAGACTGATAATCGCCGGAGGATGCAGAAATACCGAAGATGCTAAAAGGGTTGATACACTGAAAGAACTGTGTGAGGAGCTGAAAATTTGTGAATATGTCACCTTCAAACTGAATATCAGTTTTGAGGAGCTGAAAAATTTAATTTCAGCCTCGGAAGTTGGCCTGCATACTATGTGGAATGAGCACTTTGGAATAGGTATGTGAATAGCCCTTTTATTAGCTCACCTGACTGAAAGTCATGGTGAGCTATTCTGATCACTTTTTGTCCGTCGCCCGTCGTCCATCGTGGAGGTGGTGTTTGGGTCTTTTTCTCCCAAACCACTGGCCACATTTTAATGAAATTTCACATGAGTAATGGTTATATAGGGGCATTTGGGATTTTTTTTCAAATTTGGTTTCTGCTCATATTGAGGAGGGGGTGGGGCCAAAATGCCTCAATTTTTAGCCCGACTGTTTACAGTGAGGGCTATAGTAATGACTTTTGTCCGTCCGTCCGTCTGTCTGTCCGTCTGTTAACATTTAGAGTTTGATTAAAGTTTGTGGTTAAAGTTTTTTAAGTAGGTTTTTTGGGGTTTTTTTCTTATTCCTGTTTAGTTGACATTTGGAGCTTTGGTTAAAGTTTGTGGTTAAAGTTTTTTATTCAACCTTCAAGTACAAACTATACTCTGTATTTCTTGTCTGATCATCACGAAATTTCATATGCAGGTTTTAGGTCATGTCTACATGAGAATGTCCCCTTTTGGTCGTGATCGGCCAACCGGTATGGCTGCCCGAGCCCAAAACCCAAAACCATTAGCAGAGTCTACAGGTCGTATTTATGAAGGGATTTCATTGCAACTTCATAGAATGCCTCTGTATAATGCCTAGATGAGAACTTCCCCATTTGGGCATGATCTGTCAGCCATGATGGCTGCCCAAGCCCGAAAACCAAAAACTTTTAGCACAGTCTGCAGGTCATGTTTAATATGGACGGATTTCATTGTAACTTGATACAATGACTCCGTATGATGTCTACATGAGAATATCCCCATTTGGACGTGATCTATCAACCATCACGACTGCCCGAGCCCAAAACCCGAAAACCTTTAAGCACAGTCTACAGGTCATATTTATGGAGGGATTTCATTGTAACTTCATATAATTTCTACACATGAGAAAGTCCCCTTTTGGACGTGATTGGGCAACTGTCACGGCTACAGGTGCCCGAAGTCCGAAAACCTTCAGCTCAGTCTACAGGTCGTATTTATGAAGGGATTTCATTGTAACTTTGTAGGATCAATCCACATGATGCCCAGATGAGAATGTCCCCTTTTGGTTGCAATCATTCAACCATGATGGCTGCCCGAGCCCAATGCCCGAAAACCTTTAGCACAGTCTACACATCATATTTATGGAGGGATTTCATTGTAACTTGATAGGTTGACATATATATATAATGTCTAGATGAGAACGTCCCCTTTTGGGCAACTGTGACGGCAACAGTGGCCCGAGGCCCAAAACCCTTTAGCACAGCCTACAGGTCATATTTATGGAGGGATTTCATTGGAGCTTGGTAGGATGACTCCAAATAATGTCTAGATGAGAATGTCCCCTTTTGGTCGCGATCGTTCAGCCTTGATGGCTGCCCGAGCCCAAAACCTTTAGCATAGTCTGTAGGTCGTATTTATGGAAAAATTTCATTGTAACTTGTTAGGTTCACTCCATATAATGCCTAGATGATGACATCCCCTTCTGGTTGTGATTGGTCAACTGTGATGGCTACAGGTGCCCAAAGCCCGAAAACCTTCAGCTCAGTCTATATGTCATATTTATGAAGGGATTTCATTGTAACTTCGTAGGATCAATCCACATGATGCCCAGATGAGAATGTCCCCTTTTGGTTGCGATCATTCAACCATGATGGCAGTCCGAGCCCAATGCCCGAAAACCTTTAGCACAATCTACACATCATATTTATGGAGGGATTTCATTGTAACTTGATAGGTTGACATATATATATAATGTCTAGATGAGAACGTCCCCTTTTAGGCAACTGTGACGGCAACAGGCGCCCGAAGCCTGAAAACCTTTAGCACAGTCTACAGGTCATATTTATGGAGGGATTTCATTGTAACTTGATAGGTTGATTTCATATAATGTCTAGATGAGAACGCCCCCTTTTGGGCAACTGTGACAGCAACAGAGAACTGAAGCTCAAAAACCTTTAGAATATTCCACAGGCCATAATTATGAAGGGTTTTCATTGTAGCTTGGTAGGATGACTCCAAGTTTGTGGTTAAAAACCCAGACAAACACCACCATCCCCTACACCCCCCCCCACACCCCTGCCCCCCCCCCCCACCCCCATTAAGCTTTTTTTTTCTTTTCTTCAATATGCATTTTGAACTATTTACAGTCACTACATGCAGAACCTTTTTTTAAACTTATGTAGCCCCCCCCCCCCCCACAGGGGGCCAATTAGGCACTTTTTTCTTTCGTCAAAAATGCTTGTTTATAGTATTGGTTAAAACCCAAACATCCCTTCCCCCCCTCCCCCCCCCCCCCCCCCCTAAATTAGGCATTTTTTTTTTTTATTTCCCCCCAATATGCATTTTGAACTATTTACAGTCACTACATGCAGAACCCTTTTTTTCCTTTTATCAAAAATGCTTTTTTACAGTTTTAGTTAAAGTTTGTGGTTAAAAATCCAGACAGAAAATATCCCCCCCACGTCCCCCACCCCAACCCCCCCCCCCCTCACCCCCCCACCCCCACCCCCACACACATTAGGCATTTTTTTTTCTTTCCTCGAATATGCATTTTTTGAACTATTTACAGTCACTACAAGCAGAGCCTTTTTTTTAAACTCACATAACCCCCTCCCCCCCCCCCCACCCCCCACCCCCAGGGGGGCCATTTAGGCACTTTTTTTTCTCTCGTCAAAAATGCTTTTTTTTACAGTTTTCGTCAATGTTTGTGGTTAAAAACCCAGACAAACACCACCAAACACCCCCCACCCCCACCCCCATGGTGCCAGTTAGGTATTTTTTTTTCTCTGCTCAAAAAGCATTTTGAAGGATTTAGACTGACCACATGTGTAAACAAAAAATAGATTCCCCTAACACACCCCCACTCTCCCCCACCCCTCATCCCCCACCCACCTCCTCCTCACCCAGGGCCATTCATGCAATATTTTTTCTTTGGTACAAAATGCATTTTTAGCCTGACTGTTTATAGTCAGGGCTACAGTCATGACTTTCGTCCATCCATCTGTCGGTCCATTCATCTGTCTGTAAACAATTTGTTTCCGACTGATAACTCCAGTTTGGATTATTTGATTTCAACCAAAGTTGATATGTGTATATTTTTATACTGTACCAATGACCCAGACATAGCTGGTGCTAACTCTTAAAAATCTAGGGCCAAACACAAATTTTGCCCCCCAATCCCCAAATTTTGCATCTAAAACCAAAGAAATCATGTCCTGAATGGCCCTCCATACTTTGCCTCTACTGCGCATGCGCAGTGTCAAGGAGGTCCCGAAATTGGCGCCAATTATCATTCTTTGTTTGGCCCTTCATCAGTTCACATCTGACTGATCTTTGTGCTTGTAAATCTCAGTTTAAATGATGCCTGACACATAAATATTAGAGAAATGGTGGATCTAAAGAGGAAATAGAAGGAGGAGAGGAAAAATGAGTGACAGAAAATAATCAGGGCTGTAACTTAAAATTTTTTTATGAAATTATGTTAAGTTACCTATTTTCGAGGCATGGGCCTGTTGTTGTCATTCTTGCTATATAGTTACACTGCTTGTTCAGTGTTTCCTCTCTCCCTTTCCTTTAAGTCCCCCCTTGCTATTCTCCCATGCTTTTGGCGTATTTTCTGTAATATTATTACTAAAATTTCTTGGGAGTTTTAGCTGGGTAACAGAATGAATTCTGTTCTTTTCCCCATGTTTACGTCCTCACCCATGGGTGTTTAGGCGTAGTGTTCTGCATCTACCATCTGATGTTCTACAGTTTCTTCCCTGGAAGTCTCTGTTTTGCATCAGATAGTGTATTATTGGTAACTGATTTCGGGCCATGGTTATCAGTGCCTGGAGTCATGTTTCTGGTGTTTATACACTTCTTGTTTACATTGACAACAGTCTCCGTGGAGGGGGATTTCTTGTCTTTGTGTTAGTTTAATCATAACAAGATACATTATTATTATTCGTAAGTGTGGCATTAATTTTTTAAAATATTTTAAAAATTTTTGTCCACACTTAGGCTTGGGATCCATTGGGGCTCAATGTTACTTTTCAGAAACTTGGGCTTTTCAGAAAAAATATTTTTTCAAAAAATTTTTTTGATTTCAATTAGTTTTTCTATGTTAATGGATCATGTTATTATGTATCTTTGTTTTCAGGGGTTGGTGCGAGTACTAGGACTTTTTGTATTCTTTTCACAATGAAAGGATATTGTTCAATTGTAATAAGAGGAAATCTTCCTCTGACTTTCATAATCATTGTATTAATTGTAGTCAGTGTACTCGCACTAACTCCTGTTCAGTATGTGTCAATTGGGATGACAAACATGGGAAGCGTGTGTCACGGTATGTTGTTAGCGGGGAAATGGCCATGCCGGTCCTTTCTCTGCAGGGTCACTCTAGTTTATCAATCTCTATTTCAGAGGAACAAGAACAGGGTGATGTATCCGTGATGTCTTCCAAAAGTGTGCCTCCGTCATCACAATTAAATGAAGAGCTAGCGGCAAAGTGCTCATGGAAATACGTCCGTTGCCTAAGAGGTCCCTAGTAGGATAGACGGCGTTGACGTCCGCTAGCTCGCCCGCTGTAGCGTCCATTCATCGAATGGTTCGGCAGCCGGGTTCGTCCGTTGCAGTCCAGAAAGGAGTTTTGGGTGATGCGAGCGCTATAAATCAACTAAGTGCACACCCAGTGACGGCGGATCAGAGGAGAGAACGGAGGAAGCCTATTAGTCTGGTTCCTAGCTCGTCCAGGTCCATCCGGGCTGCGAGCGAGAGAGGCCCCTCTCTCGTACAACAACATCTGGGACCAGATGTTGTGGTACTAAACGTTTCGCATTCGGAGCATACGTCCGCCGCTCGGGACGCTCCGTTATATAGACAGTCCGGAGAGACTGTCGATAAGGCTTCCTCATCCTCACGGCAGCGCGAACGACCGCACCTTGGCTACGTGACCTCGGATATCCAGCCAGCTTCGCCAATCAGAGAATCCACGGCAACCAGGTCACGCCATCCGGTAGCCAGGGACACGAGGCCTGTAGACTCCGGACGTTCGCATATGAGAAGTATGCAGGAGTCAATATACACGGAGCCTCCAGCGGCAAAGCAACGTAAGACCGCTACTCCACAGGCCTCAGTGACGGACGTGCTATCCTAAATAGCACAACTTATCGCAGCATCCCAGCAACGACAGAATCTCTGTCGGATCAGGTAATATCCGACGACGCTGAGTCGGTACGCTCCGCTGAAGTATCAGGTACAGAAGACCGAAAACTTCATAGGGTCCGACATGATGGCGAAAGGGATTCGGAGGATTTCGAGCTTTCCCTTTCGGAACAACATAAGCTGCCGTACATTTCATCCGGCATTATCTTCCAGAGGTTGTTTCGTCGGACCAGAATGCTGCGATGCCGGATAAGAGACTGATAGCGTCTTTGGACACAAGAATTTTTTTGATCGGTTCAGGGACATCGTCCCTGAGTTTCCGACACAGTCCAATAATGTCACCGGAACATTCGAATTATTGAACAACGCTATATATATGCTTGCTACTAAACAAGCAAGTCTGGTTTCTTGTTCGCAAAAGTTTCCGTGATGTCTTCCAAAAGTGTGCCTCCGTCGTCATAGTTAAATGAAGAGTTAGCGGCAATAAGTGCTCATGGAAATACGTCAATTGCCTAAGAGGTCCCTAGAAGGATCGACGGCGTTGACATCCGCTAGCTCGCCCAGTGTAGCGTCCATTCATCGAATGGTTCGGTGCCGGGTTCGTCCGTTGCGGTCCAGGAAGGAGATTTGGGTGATGCGAGCACTATAATAAGACAAAAGTGCACACCCAGTGACGACGGATCAGAGGAGAGATCGGAGGAAGCCTATTAGTCCGATTCCTAGCTCGTCCAGGTCCATCCGGGCTGCGAGCAAGAGAGGTCCCTCTCTCGTACAACAACATCTGGGACCAGATGTTGTGGTACAAAACATTTCGCATTCGGAGCATACGTCCGCCGCTCGGGATGCTCCGTTATATAGACAGTCCGAGAGACTGTCGATAAGGCTTCCTCATCCTCACGGCAGCACACACGACCGCACCTTGGCTACGTGACCACAGATATCCAGCCAGCTTCACCAATCAGGGATTCCACGGCGAACAGGTCACGCCATGCGGTAGCCAAGGGAATCGAGGCCTGTAGACTCCAGATGCTCGCATAATAGAAGTATGCAGGGGCAACGTACACGGAGCTTCCAGCGGCAAAAGACCGCTACTCCACAGGCCTCAGTGACGGACGTGCTATCCTAAATAGCACAACTTATCGCAGCATCCCAGCAACGACAGAATCTCTGTCGGATCAGGTAATATCCGACGACGCTGAGTCGGTACGCTCCGCTGAAGTATCAGGTACGGACGACCGAAAACTTCATAGGGTCCGACAGGATGGCGAAAGGGATTCGGAGGATTTCGAGCTTTCCCTTTCGGAACAACATAAGCTGCCGTACATTTCATCCGGCATTATCTTCCAGAGGTTGTTTCGTCGGACCAGAATGCTGCGATGCCAGATAAGAGACTGATAGCGTCTTTGGACACAAGAATTTTTTTGATCGGTTCAGGGACATCGTCCCTGAGTTTCCGACACAGTCCAATAATGTCACCGGAACATTCGAATTATTGATCGACACTATATATAAGCTTGCTACCAAAACAGGCAAGTCTGGTTTCTTGTCTGCAAATGCTCTAAATCTGCCTTTCATCAATTCAAGGAATAAATTCAAAACGGCAGGACAGGGCATACTGAGAGTTCCTCTGCGTCTAGACGACGAAGCTGAAGACTTGGAATTGTCTATACCGTCGTCTATGTCAATTCCAACCACGACGTTGGAAACGACAATAATGTCTAACAGACTTAACTTAGACGCTTTATCATACGCAGACCACCTTACTAAGGTGTTATCATTACGTCTTCAAGGGAAAGAATTCCAGGATATGATCCTCATTGAGATTTCTTTCAAGGGCAGTAGCTTTTCCACGTATAACTCCGCCCTTCAGTGGCAAACCTGGAGTTGGTTAGACGTGACGCAGCCCTAGCTACATCCATGCGCGTGGATAGTAAGGTGAAGAACTCTCTCAGAGTCGCTTCGGTCTCGGAGAAGCTTCTCTTCGACGGCAAGCTTTCAGCAATCTATGAATTGCTCGATATAGACGTTCTCTTGTCAAATCAAGTGTAACAAGAGATTCAGACTTGGGCAAACATTCAGTGGTTGACTCAGGGAGTTCCACTGCAGTTGCCGGATCCGAGTTTTACGATTATGACGGATGCCAGTCAAACAGGTTGGGGTACAACATTGATCCCAACAGATTCGAAGTGCCAGGGTCTTTTGGGTTCCGCAGTTTCTAGGCAAGCACATAAACATCCAAGAAATGATGTCAATTTGGCTTGCACTACGTCATTGGATGAACATTATTCAGAAAGCGCATGTCCAAATCCTGTCCGACAATACGACAGTAGTTGCGTATATCCGGAACCAGGGAGGCACTCATTCCGTTCCGTTATTCAAATTAACAGAAAGAATCCTTCTGTTTGTTCTAGAACACCAAGTTCTGCTTTCGGTCCGTCATATTCCGGGTCGTCTGAATGTATTAGCAGACTCCCTTTCACGGAAGGGTCGCTTGTTGCCATCAGAATGGACTCTCATCAAACAGGTATTCAATCAGATTTGCTACCAATGGGAGCGGCCAATGATAGACTTATTTGCGACACAACTCAACAATCAATTGCAGACGTATGTGTCACCATGTCCGGATCCCCGAGCATATGCAGTAGACGCTCTATCGATCTGGTGGGACGGAATGATAGGATATGCATATCCTCCAGCGCCGTTGATTCAGCAAATATTGCTAAAGATAAAACAATCACAATACAATTCTGTTGGTAGCATCTCTGTCTCCACAGAGACCGTGGATAAATCTACTCAGGTGTCTGCTGTGGGAACTTACCGCGAAAACTTTCTCCACGAGAGGATCTTCTTTCGCAGGGGAAATCGTGTCAACTTCATCACAACCCGCAAGGTCTCAACCTTCACGTATTCCGTTGTGCGGTCCTTCTTGCACGGCAAGCATTGTACAGGACAAGCAGTGGACACGATTTCTAACTGTAGGAGGACCTCCTCTTCGCTATACTATGCGGCTAAGTGGAAGGTCTTTCGTCGTTGGTGTAGGGATCATTTTGTTGATATTTTTGATCCCTCCATACCAGACATTGCAAACTTTCTAGTATACTTGTTTGACGAGATCAACTGCAGCCTGTTACTATTAAAGGTTATAGGTCTATGTTATCTGATACCTATGCACACCATGATAGTTTACAATTGGATCTAATGTCTCTTTATCTAAATTAGTTAGAAACTTTTCGATAAATAGACCTAGAACCCTTAGATTAATTCCTAAATGGAGTTTAGCTTGGGTTCTTCTTAAACTAAAAGAAAACCATTTGAGCCTCTTGAGACAGTAGATTTCAAATTCTGGTCTTATAAGACAGCATTTCTCTTAGCTTTCTCTTCTGCTTGAAGAGTCAGTGAGCTTCATGCACTATCGGTGGACGATTCTCACTATCGTAGTGTCGGGAACACTATTACCTTTACTACTAATGTTGGATTTTTGGCTAAGAATCCGGCTCCTAATAAATATCCGGAACCTATTGCTATTAAGGCCCTTCCATCTTCAGACAGGCATAGGCCTTTACTCTGTCCGGTTAGAGCTTTATGTATTTATAAACAAGATCTCAGTTTATCAGAAAGGGACGTAAACGCTTCTTTCTGTCTCTGATGCCTAATAGAAAGGACATTACGGTCCATTCTATTGCTAGATGGATTCAATTAACTATTCGTACTGCTTATGATAATCTATCTTCAACTCAGCAGTCTGTGCTTAAGATTTCGGCTCATGAAGTAACAGCTCTTTCTACATCTTGGGCTTATGCAAATAGTGTTGCTATTACAGATTTAATGAAGGCTGCATATTGGTCTCAGCCATCCACATTCACAAATTTTATATCTCAGAAATATTGAGTCCATTTCTGGAGACCTGCATTGTTTAGGTCCGTTATCTGCTGCTCAGAATGTCGTTTACTAAACAGTTGCAACTATAGTTATGCAGGCTTTCTGTCCAGGCAGTGACTCCGTCCTGCTGCCCTCTTCGCTCTGGGCTATTTGACCCAGGGCAAGGGGAAGGGGGGGGGGGGGGGGGGGGGGGGTGAGGTGTTCCCTTAGGTCTCCTGTTTTATAGTGAAAACAAGGGGATACCTCCTCCGGAGTCAGTAATTCTGAGTTGTTACCAGGATGGTTTTAAAGTGAAAAGTTAATGTTTAAAAATTCATTCATGTCATATTTTTAAAGTGTAGCTCGGTGTGAAGCATTTGTATATGTCACGTGTCAAACGGGCGTTAATATACAATCCTCGGACACTTTTAAAAGCGTATAAAGAGTCTCAATTCTCTGGACTAACTTTATTTATTGGCTTACTTTAAAAATAATTGTATAAGGATTATACTGGATGTTAATAGAGAACTTGAATGTTATGATGCTCAATTATGGAGGGTGTTGTGTCTTTCTAATTTATCATAAATAAGAAAGATACATGTAAAGCCTAATACTCCTTTTCTCCCCGAGGGGATGACTCTATTTTATACAGTTGAGCTTATTGGATTTTCCTCTATGTCCTAGGCCCTCCAGCCTTTTTACTATTCAGCTATGTCTGGGTCATTGGTACAGTATAAAAATGTTAAGAAATTTATAGTAATTTATATATTTTTTATACTTACCAATGACCCAGACGGGGATGGCCCTCCCAGGAGTTGGGAACTCATACCTCCCCGCTGAGTACATAGCGCTGACCAGGCACTGCTTGTAAGAATGATAATTGGCACCAATTTCGGGACCTCCTTGACACTGCGCATGCGCAGTAGAGGCAAAGTATGGAGGGCCATTCAGGACATGATTTCTTTGGTTTTAGATGCAAATTTTGGGGATTGGGGGTCAAAATTTGTGTTTGGCCCTAGATTTTTAAGAGTTAGCACCAGCTATGTCTGGGTCATTGGTAAGTATAAAAAATATATAAATTACTATAATTTTTTTAACTTTCCACCTAGTAATACAGGCCAGGTTTCAATTTTGGTTCCACAACTGCATTGCCATTCCTGGGACAGTCGGGCTGCATGCGTGACATCACTCTAGTTTTAAAAAATCATCTTCTCATGAACCAGCTGTAGCAGATTTGAAATTTAGTATACAGCTTCCTTTTGAGGTGTAGACTCAAGTTTGTTCAAGAGAAGTTCGAGGAGCAATATTTGTCGTTGTTATGGGAGGGACAAGAATTTTTGCCCCGCCCAAAATTTCTATTTTTCAAACCGAGAAGCCGATTTCAACTAAATTTGATCTGAAGTATTAATGAGTCATATGTACTTTGATTTATGCCAAAACCTTTTTTCAAAATACCCTGTGGGAACCACAGGAGCTAAAAATAGAAAAAATTTCAAACGCCCATATTTCCAAAGCTACACGGCTCTGAGAATTCTTATTTGGTGTGAAGCTTCCTTAGGACCAACAGAATGGAATGGTAAAAAAAATTGCTATTGGTTTTATCATAGGGTACTTTTTCGGGACTTAGCATTTTTAACGCTGTGGGTAATGGGGAAAATATTAAAGAATCTTCTCCCAAACCACTGCTCCAAAAGCTTTCATATTTCACATATAACATCTTTGGAAGATTGTTTCACATGTGTATTGAAATCAAATCCCTGGGTCCACATTTGGTCTCTCTATGAGAGCCCAAATGTTTAAATTAGTGCAGTATGGGGAATATTCTTTAAAAATCTTCTTCTTCAGATCCACCAATAAGAATCTTTTGATATTTGGTATGCAGCATCATTGTGTGTGTGTGGGGTGGGGGGGGATTCACTTTTGTTCAAGTCAAGTCTCTGGGTTCCTATATGAGCCCGAATTATAATTTAGTTCAATATGAGGAATTTTCTTTAAAAAGATACTTGTTCAGATCCAGATGTCGGAATGTTTTGATGTTTGGTATACACCATCCTTAGGGAGGTGTGATTCAAGTTTGTTCAAGCCAAGTCTTGAGTCCATATTTGGGCTCCCTGTGGGAGACCGAATTGCAACTTAGTTCAATATGAGGAACATTCTTTAAAAATCTTCTTCTTCACATCCACCAGTAAGAATCTTTTGATATTTGATATGCAGCATCCTTAGGGGGGTGAGATTCACGTTTGTTCAAGCTAAGTCTCTGGGTTCATATTTGGGCTCTCTGTGGGAGACCGAATTGTAACTTAGTTCAATATGAGGAACATTCTTTAAAAATCTTCTTCTTCACATCCACTAGTAAGAATCTTTTGATATTTGGTATGCAGCATCCTTATGGGGGTGAGAGTCATGTTTGTTCAAGCCAAGTCTCTGGGTTCACAGGGAGCCCGAATTATAACTTAGTTCAATATAAGGAAATTTTTTTTTTTTAAATCGTCTTGTTCAGATCCAGCAGTCAGAAGGTTTTGATATTTGTTATGCAGCATCCTTAGGGAGGTGTGATTTAAATTTGTTCAAGCCAAGTCTCTGAGTCCATATTTGGACTCCCTGTGGGAGACCAAATTGTAACTTAGTTCAATATGAGGAACATCCTTTAAAAATCTTTTACTTCACATCCACCAGTAAGAATCTTTTGATATTTGGTATGCTGTATCGTTTGGGAGGTGAGATTCAAATTTGTTAAAGCCAAGTCCCTGGGTTCATATTTGAGCTCCCTATGGGAGCCCGAAATTATAACTTATATAAAAAAATTTCACATCCACCTGTGAGAATGTTTTGATATTTGGTATACGGTTATCTTAATGGGCAAATGCAAGTTTGTTCAAATCAGGACCCTCAGTTGATAGTTGTCAGTGTCAGGTGAGCGTTCTCAGGTCCCTTGGGGCCTCTTGTTAACTCATCTTGACAGCTCAAGTATGAGCTGTTGGGATGGGTTGCTATCTTTTGTCCATTCATCCATAAGTCTGTCCATCCATATGTTCCTCTATCCTTTAGCACACCCTACAGGTCACAGGTCTCACCCGACAGTTCCAAATTTCATACTCAGCTTTGGAGCAAAGTCTAGATGGGAGCTATTGAATTTTCACAAATTTTGCTGAATTCTGTTGAAAAAGATGGCCACCAGTGGCCAACTTATATATAAATTGTCAACAATTGAATTGGCTCACCCTACAGGCTGCATCTCTCACTCGATCTTTTTCAAACTTCACATGTAGCTTTGGTGTGATGTCTAGATGGGAGCTATCAAATTTTCTGAATTTTGTTGAAAAACATGGTTGCCAGCAGCCATCTCGGAATTGGCACATAAATTGTTGACAATTTCATTAGCACATCCTACAGACCACATTTCTCACCCGATCTTTCTCAAATTTCATATGTAGCTCTGGTGTCATATCTAAGTTGGAGCTATCAAATTTTTCTGAATTTCATTGAAAAACATAGCCTCCAGCGGCCATCTTAGATATGGCACACCCTAGAGGCCACATCTCTCACCCGATCATTTTTAAATTTCATATGTAGCTTTGATGTGATGTCTAAATGGGAGCTATCAAATTTTTCTGAATTTCTTTGAAAAACATGTCCTCCAGCAGCCATCTTGGATTTGACACATAAATTGTCAACAATTCCCTCAGCACACCCTACAGGCCACATTTCTCACCCTATCTTTTTCAAATTTCATATGTAGTTTTTGGTGCGATGTCTGGATGAGAGTTATAATTTTTTTCTGAATTTCAATGAAAAACATGGCTGTCAGTGGCCATCTTAGATTTGGCATATAAATTGTCAACAATTCCATTGGCATACCCTAGAGGTTACATCTCTCATCGTATCTTTTTCAAATTTCATATGTAGCTTTGATGTGATTCTAGAGGGGAGCTATCAAATTGCGCTGAAAAACTTGTCCGTCAGCAGCCATCTTGGATATGGCACATAAATTGTCAACAATTCCATTAGCACACCCTACAGGCCGCATTTCTCTCCCAATCTTTTTCAAATTTCACAGGTAGCTTTGGGTGATATCTTTTTTGTAGAAACTTGATTGAATGACATGGCATTACTGGAGATTTCTATTTAGCTAAACCCTTCGTGGACAAGTTGAGCTGCAGTGTCATTAACGCTTTCATTCACTATTCATCTACAGTTATGTAGGATAGAGAGGAACTTTGTTAAAGGAAAAACTACGTTGCCATTAAAAAATATTCAGTTAATAGGATTTGAAGTAGTTTTGAATTTACAAATGTAATTTACAAATTGAGCAGTTGACAAAGTAAAGTATGAGCTATTGGAATGGGTTGTGATCTGTCATCCATCCATACATCTGTACATCCATACATCTTTACGTTTGTCCACCCACAATTCCTTTAGCACACCCCACAGGCTGCAGTTCTCACCCGATCAGTTCCAAATTTCATACGTGGCTTTAGGGCAGTGCCTAGATGGGAGCTATCAAATTTTTTAGAATTTAGAATTTTGTTGAAAAACATGAACGCCAGTGGCCATCTTGGATTTGGTATATAAATTGTCAACAATTCCAATGGCACACATGTAGCTTTGGTGTGATGTCTAGATGGGAGCTATCAAATATTTTTTAATTTTTTTGAAAAACATGGCTGCCCACATCCATCTTGGATTTGGCATATAAATTGTCAACAATCCCATTAGCACACCCTACAGGCCACATCCCTCACCCCATCTTTTTCGAAATTTCATATGTACCTTTGGTGTGATGTCAAATGGGAGCTATCAGTTTTTTCTGAATTTTGTTGAAAAACATGGCTGTCAGTGGCCATCTTGGATTTGGCATATAAATTGTCAGCAATTCCATTAGCAGACTCTATAGGCCGAACCTCTTACCCAAACATTTTCAAATTTCATATGTAGCTTTTGGTGTGATGTATTTTCTGTAGAAAGTCAATGACTTGGCATTAGTGGATTGATCTATTTAGTTCAGTCCCTTCTTGAACAAGTTGAGCTGCAATGTCATTGACACTTTCATTTAAAATTCAGCAAAACCATATCATGTGACCCCTCACTGGAATGGACTTGTCATGCTTGTTCCAATGAGGGTGTGGGAGGGAGGGGGGCACATGATATGTTTTTTTTAAAATGTTTTGAAAAAATTTGGAAAAAAAACTTAAAGAAATTTTTATATTGTGTGTTTGGGTAAAGGCTTAACTGGGATTGATTTAGTCTAGAACCATGAGAGGTGCCTGTAATATTTTTGCCATTTATATTTCAGTTCTGTGATTACAAAAGTGGACAGATAATTTTGACCAGATCACGACTATATCGTATGTCTATGTCGTAATCTGGTCAAATTTCTCTGTCTGCTTTGCCTATTACAAAACTTTAAAATCTCACCTGTCAAAAGAAATTCACTGACAATGAATCTGAGATGTGACTTTCATTTGCATTTCTTGATGCGGTGTTTCACAGCCTTTTCTTCACAAAATTTGTACCCACTGATATAAGAGACCATTTTTGCGATTACGGTCCTGTAAGACATGCAAGACATGGAGCAGTAATTACTACTGAAAAATGCATGGGACTGAAAATGAACTAGGTACATGTAACCTACATATATGGGAGTGAAATACAACAGCAGGGTTGAGTAGCTGGGCTTTAGATTGGTCTAATTTTGGGACACCGGATTCAAGTAAAAAATGCCGCCAAAATATGAGAAACTATGTGATTAGTCAATATTCATGCAAAGAGAATATAATACAGGGCTTTATAAGACCGATTTTGCATGGTGCAAAAGTATTTCTTAACAAATATTTTACAACAAGCTGTTGGTAGTCATCTCCTAATTTGGGGACACCCCTTACCAGCTTGAATTTGGGGTAATATAAAGGCCTGTGAGAAGAGCAGAATCCTGTTAATTGAGTAGCCACTTTGTCAGTGAGAGCACCCAATAACCTTAATAGAAGGCAGTTGTAGATTTATTACATCATGCTCAGTTTCTTCATGTTACAAGCCCATAAAAAACAGAATCAGTACTTGTATGTCCGTTTCAGAAAATAAAAAATGCTTACTACAGTTAAAACTAGAAGTCCTGTCACGAACTGTGCGCTTATATAGGCTTAATTGCGCATAGGAATTGCGCACAATTGCCATATCGAATAGCATTCAAAACACGGCAGGTTCTCCTAGTAACTCATAGTAAACACAGGCAATGTTTCTACCAATGGACCTCCTGGTTACCCGGAGGTCCATTGGCTGAAACATTGCTTGTGCACAGGCCATATGTACAGCATTTGATAGCCTTACTATGGTCATAACGCGTAGATTAACGCGCATATCGACGTGCTATTTGTGCGCATTTCATGACAGGACTTCTAGTTTTAACTGTATATGTTTAGCAAATGCTTACTAAATGTAAAATTGATATGATTGTTCATGCTTATTGCAAAGGAACAAGAATGAGTAGAACCCTGTTAATTGGATAGATACTTTGCCAGTGAAAATTATTCAATTAACAGAGTATTCAGTTGACACAGATTCAGTCTTTTTCCTCTATCCCAGGGATCCTTAGCTTCTTTAGATTTCTGGTCGCTACTTCTGTTTTTAAAATTGTCACCTATGCCCTTATTTCTTAGGAGTAAATTGTGTTTCAGTTTTATACCCACTGAAACAAGTTATGGAGGACCACCATGGGAACCTGTGCACCGGCGATAGTATTTGTTGTGCCAGAATTATGACCCTTTTTGACTTGAAAAAGCAGGCCTATAATTTTGTCCAGATATTTTCTCAAACATTTATGGGGCAATTCCTTTGAAACTTGGTATGGATGTTCACTACCATGGGAACCTGTGCACCTGTGATTATTATACTCCCTGGAATGAATTGTTGGGGGAGAGGCATATACTGGAATCATCTTGTCCGCCCATCCGTCAAGAAAAATAATTTTGTTCAGAGATTTTCTCAGACATTTATGGCCTAATCTCCTTGAAACTTGGAAGCTGTACACCTGCAATTGTAGTCCCGTTCAGATTATTTTTTACCAGAATTATGCCTCTTTTTGACTTGAAAAAGCAGGGGAACCTGTGCACCTGCAATTATCGTTTTAATCGGACATTTTTTGCCAGTGTTATGCACCTTTTCATCTTAGAATGCATGAATTTTCTCCTGAGATTTTCTCAGATGTTTATGAGTCGATTCGTTTGAAACTTGGTATGGATGTTCACTACCATGGGATCCTGTGAAACTGTTATGAAAGTTTTGATTGGACTTTTTTGCCAATGTTATGCCCTTTTTCATCTTAGAATGCCTGCATTGCCTAGAATTTTGTCTGGAGATTATCTCAGAAGTTTATGTGTCGATTCCTTTGAAACTTGGTATGGATGTTCACTACCCTAGGAACCTGTTCACCTGTGATTATAGTCTTAATCAGACTTTTTGTGCCAGAGTTATACTCTTTTTTGTCTTAGAATGCCTGAATTTCGTCCAGATGTTTATGGATCGATTCCTTTGAAACTTAGTATGGATGTTGACTACCATGGGAACCTGTGCACCTGTGATTATTATACTCCCTGGAATGAGTTGTTGGTGGAGAGGCGTATACTGGAATCATCTTGTCCGCCCATCCGTCCATAAACATAATTTTGTCCAGAGATTTTCTCAGACATTTATGGCCTAATCTCCTTGAAACTTGTACACCTGCAATTGTAGTCCTGTTCAGATTATTTTTACCAGAATTATGACTCTTTTTGACTAGAAAAAGCAGGCCTATAATATTGTCCGGAGATTTTCTCAGAAGTTTATGAGTCGATTCCTTTGAAACTCGGTATGGACGTTCACTACCATGGGATCCTGTGCACCTGCGATTATAGTTTTGATCAAACTTTTTTTTGCCAGAGTTATGGCCCATTTCATCTTAGAATGCCTGAATTGCCTAGAATTTTGTCTGGAGATTTTGACTACGAAAGCAGATAGAGAATTTCCACCAGATCACGATTGTGTTCTGATCCAGTAAAAAATCTGTGTACACCAGAATCTCACCTGTTAAAAGTGAAATGTAAGAACTTTGAATCTGAGATACTACTTTCGTTCGTTTTTCTTGCTGCAGTCAATTTTGCAGTATTTTATTCCTGAATCAGGACACACTGATGAAAGTGTGTCGCAGTCCAATCGCAATGTGATCACGACTGTTTTGGTGATAATAGTTCCAAGTATTTCACCTTCTGTCATTAAACTGTATTGAGTTTTGTTACATTTTGCCAGTTGTCACTTCATATCTGTTCTGTATTTAATTATACCCCCACTTTTTTTTCAAAAAGTGGGGTATACTGGATTGCGCCTGTCTGTGCATCCGTCAGTATGTCTGTCTGTCCACACTCAGATGTCTGTTTGCATTATAACTTCAACATTACTGCTCAGATTTCGATGAAATTTGATATAGATGTTCATTATCATGAGATCTTTAAGGCGCATCAGCCATTTTGGAAATTTGGAATGAAGATTGTTTACATGTATGGGAATAGCTTTCACAGTATCATGGTTCATTTCTTCTCTTGTCATTGTTTGGCGGAATGCACCATGGGGTATGCCGCGCGGCATGGCCCCCCTCTTGTTCTTCATGTTTATCATTTCACTGCCTTGGTGCTATTATCTGGTCTTTTATCAGAACTCATCACTGTTCACAACTAACATGTACATGTAAACCAACACAGCCATTGATTGACATATTGTATTTAGATCAACAAGTATTCTCTAATCAGATTCAAATTCATTGAGAAATCAGATATAACAAATAACTAACTCATATATCTTTATTTTTTCTAACCTTTTACAATACTATATGAAAGTTAATGATTCAAGTTTATTATATGACAGAAAATATCTGGTAATTTAATTGGCCAAAACACTCATCAGAGGTGTTGATATACTCCCGTATTGCTGATCTATTCTATTTTTATAGAAATGGAGTTGATATTTCACCACCCTGTCTTCGTTGTCTATAAATAGTGCAGATAGGTTGATATAGTGATTCCAAATACCAGTTTGCGATAAAAATTGAAATGGTATTTCCAACTTTCTCCTTCCTTTAATTTCCCTGTTCCAATGTTTAGGAACTGTTCCGACGAAGTGCACAAATGCATGAAATCGGTTAGGCTAGACTATTACATGTAATCAGGATAACCTTACAACAGTACAACAGGTCCCCTCGAACTCTCTGAGTTGTTTATTGAAAATCACTGTTCAAATATAACAATTAATCACAACATGAACAAATAATTACTTCTAATATACTATTCAAAAAAAAGTAGGGGATCTCCAAATTGATGTTGATATTTTTGGAAAATGGAATTGGATACGCATGACTGGACACATCAATATGTTACTAAGTTTAGTGTGGATCATAAATGTCACCGGCCCACGAAAACTTTGTGCAGGTTTTTCTCATGATTACCACGTTAATGTCTGTTGGGTACATTTTGTGGGCTTTTTCAGAGGTCTCATCGTTCTATTCTTGGTATAAACTCATTCATCAATAGTTTCTGGTCGAAATGTAACTTTTGAGGTATGCGAAGACTGACACGTGATGAAAGTTTACGTGCCATTGGCATGTTGGAAGCTGGCAACAGACAGACTGCAGTGGCTCAAATTCTCAACGTTACTCAATCTGTGATTAGTAGGTTGTAGTCACGCTACCGCCAGAAGGCAATGTTGATGACAGATGTCGGTCAGGTCGTCCAAGGATGACAACTGCTAACCAGGATTGTTTCATCTGAACCACAGCATTACGTAACCGCCATCGAAGTGCATAAGAAATTGGACAGTAGCTGCACCGAGCTACCAAAATCGCCTACACAGCTGGAATTTGTATGCTTGACGACCTCGAATAATTCCACATTTGACTGAACGTCACATTTCAGCCAGGTGTAATTGGTGTGAAGCATGACAGCACTGGGACAATCGTTGGTGGAGCAACATCATGTTTTCCAATGAATCGAGGTTCACTCTCGACTTGCACGACAAACGAAACAGAGTGTGGCGGCGGAATGAATGATACCATGACGAAACCGTTAGGTAGCATGATCGTTTTGGTGGTGGATTGGTTATAGTGTGGGGAGGCATAACCCTGACCAGCAGAACAGAATTACATATCATCCAAGGGTGTGTCACAGGGCAGCACTACCATGAAAACATGTTAGCAGCTCATGTGGTGCCATTTGCGTGACGTCACGGCCATCGATTCATTTTCCAAGATGATAATGCAAGAGCACACAGGGCCCGTGTTGCTACAGAGTTCTTCCATCAGCAGAAGATCACAACACTGCCTTGGCCAGCACTAAGTGCAGACCTTTCACCAATCGAGCACTTCTGGGATATGCTTGGCAGGCGCCTACGACAATGCCAACAGTCCCCTACCAATGTCCAGGAACTCATTGCTGCACTGCAGGAAGAATGGAATAACATCAGTTAAGCTGATATTGGACGTTTGGTGAGGACTATGCCACGTCAGATCTGCACTTGTCTCACAAACCAAGGAGGATTTACAAGGCATTGAGGTTTTGGACTGAATGTGGTAAATTCCCGGACTGACCGTCCATGTCTTCTACAGCTCTGTGTGTGGAATGTGTGCTTGTCAGACACCCAACTATCGCTGAAATCATTCACCAGATGTCACAGTACCATGTCTCAACTGTCTTTTTGATAAAAATATAAATATTTTTCTTCATATATCTCACTTTTATCAAATATCCCCTACTTTTTTTTAATAGTATATATATGTTGAAATTAAATTTATTTTGTTGCATATGAATATGCTGTTTTTCTTAAAAAAATTTTGTGTCATAATAATAAAAAGATAATTGACTTTCCTTGAGGTTGATACAAGAAATTATCAACCCAAGAAAGGTAATATTCACCGCAGTCCAAGTTGAATATTACTTTTCAAGGGTTGATAATTCCTTGTATCAACTTCAAGGAAAGTCAGTAATTGTATAATTAGACATTTCAAGTAATGTCATGTCTTGTAAATTTTTCACTTATTTGGGGGTGGAGTCAACATTGTATCAGAATGTAATACTGGTAAGTTTTTAATAGTTTTTAGCTTAACTCAACAAAGTCAAGGTAAGCTATTCTCATGGTGCATGAAGATGTCTGTTAATCTGTAAATTTGTTGTTAAGCACAAGCTACAGCCCGCAGTTCTTTTCCGATCATCACAAAATTTTGTGTGCATGTTCAAGTTCATATCTAGATGAGAACGTCCCATTTTGGTCTTGGTTGGCTGCCTGCAATAGCCACCACAGAGGCCATCTGGGATTTCTTCAGCATGGGATACAGGCCACATTTATGCTTCAGTTTTCTTGAAATTTGGCAGGAGTAGTGAGTATGATGAACAGATGAGAACATCCTATTTTTGTTACTGTTTGACGCCATGGCAGCCATCTTGAATTTTTTTCAGAACACTTTCCATGATTCATTTAGCATGTCTTACAGACCGCAGTTCTTTCCCGATCATCACCAAATTTCATATGCTTGTTTAGATTCATACTTAGATCGAAATGTCGTGTTGTGGTCACAGTCAGCTGTCCGCAATGACTTCCACTGCAACCATCTTGAATTTCTTCAGAGCTACAGGTATCATTTATGAATCAGTTGACTTGAAATCTGGCGTGGTGACTTAATATGATGATCCGAGGAGAACATCCAATTTTGGTAATTGTTGGCCACCCATAATGGTCACCTTGGCAGCCATCTTGGATTTCTTCAGAACAGCCTGCAGTAGCATTAATGCATTAATTTTTTTTGAAATTCACCCTCAGTATGATAAGTAGATGAGAACATCTGATGTTTTGTCATGGTTGGCTACACAAAATGGTTGTCATAGTAGCCATCTTGGATTTCTTCAGCACACTCTACAGATCGCATTATGGATTACTTTTCTTGAAACTTGGCACTATAATAAGTAAATGAGAATGTCATATTTCTCTCATGGTTGGCTGTCTAGAATGGCTGCCCTGACTCATTTTTGTTAAGTTTTTTTTCTGATAGATAACAAAAAGGCAATTATTATGACACAGTTTACTTAAAAGCAACATTGGTTAGGTAATTATGACATTAATCTCATCAATGCAACATAAAAGTCAAGGTAAGCTACAGTGTCATTGACACTTTCATTAAAAGCATTGTCAGTATCACAATGCCCCTGAATCTGAAACAGGTATGTTTTCAGCGGTACATTATTTCCATTAAGGCCTGAATGATGCGGCATGAATTCGAAAACCGAGACTACAGATTTTCTAGAATATTTCTTACAGATTTTCTAGAATATTTCTGTTTTTGAGTTTCAGGAACATACTGAAATGATTTTTTTTTGATGATTGCCCATCTTCCCTGTGAAAACTCTGGGAAGTGTAGCAGTGCTTGTTTACTGTGGAAGTCCTCTAAATGGGCAGTTTAGGTGTGTACGTTTGTCTGAACTCAACTTCATACCAGTGTAACAGTCATGATATAACCATAGATTCTGAAAGTAACCTCAAACACGAATAAATAAATAAATAATCCCCCCTTTCTGTTTTGCGTCCCATCTTTAGTTTATAACCCTTCATAAGGATACACTCATAGATATATTTAACTGGTTGAATACTGAAAGCCTATTTTGGAGCTTCATCCTGAAGTGCAGGTACCACAGCTTAACTGTTTACCCAACGAATCAGCCACATCCACCCGCATAATATGCAAATTCAGCAGCTGAAAAAATATTATTATTCAAAAACTTTCAACAAAACCATATCATGTGACCCCCTTTGGAACGAGCTCATTCCAATGAGGGTTCACATGATATGGTTTTATTGAAAGTTTTTTTAAATTTTAAAAAATTATATTTAAAATAATAAATTTTGATATCGTCTGTGTTGGGAAAAGGGTTAAAGGCTTCGTGTTCTGTGCATGTGCTTCAATTAATTTTCAATATGATATTATTTAGTCTGCGAGGATTTGCCCTGTTACAATTTATGGTAGAGTGCCTATAGGCACTCTCCCATGAATTGTAACAAAGCAATAACAGGTGAAAAATGTTTTTGACAACCAGAAACACTTCGCACTCTACCAGTTAAAAGATGTTGACTAAAGGGATAAGTTGGAGATGTTTATAAATCTTATTTGGATATTTACTAAACTTCTTTTTATATTACAGGGGTTGTTGAGTTAATGGCAGCTGGCAAAGTAGTCCTGGCTCACAATTCTGGTGGACCTAAAATGGACATTGTCACACCAGATGATTGTAACATTACTGGTTATCTAGCTGATGACATAGAAACCTATGCAGAGAGTCTGGATAGAATATTCAAATTATCACTGGAGGAGAAGATAAAATTGCAGAACAGTGCAAGACATTCTGTGCAACGATTTTCTGAAGACGAATTCACAAAGAGATTTCTTTTAGCCACAAAGCGTTTGTTTATGAGTTGATAATTTATTTTTGGAATATTTATTTTATTAAAACAGTATTACAGAATAGTGTCCAGTATTTATTAATTCTAACAGCCAGGGTCATATCCCTATTGAACAGTTTTATGTGTGCAGAAAGCCAAAGTACCTTGAGAGAACAACTACAGTATGGCTGCTGTGGACTGGTCACTTTCCACAGACGGGCAATATTTCCACAAACGCAATGATTTTAGATTCCAAACCCTAATTACAGGAATAATAATTAAAAATGTAATTAATGAAGCACCGGGTACAACCTGGTGCTTCATTGATTAATTTTTTGCTGCTGACAATTTTTATTACCTGGTAAACGCATATGTGAACATCACTACCCAAAAGTGGATTACGATCAGCCCACAGCGACTGTACTGCAGGCAATGATGAGTAACTGTTGGTCTCTTCAACTTACTATACCAGAACAAACAGTGTTAGGATTGGTACAGGACAAGTGTATTGTCAACAAGTTGTACACCTCATTACACAGTGTCACCATGCTCCCAGTTGGGCAATTGGGATTATATCTGTATGTACCGTACTGACCCGGGAATAAGCCTATAATAAAAAATAAGCCCACCTACCAACTTTTCAGATGTCCCCTCCTTGTCAATAAGTCCAGTCGCTGACTTTGTAATGACAATATCGATGACAGCCATGCTGGTACATGTAAGTTGTTACAATGAAAAAGAACCCTTTATCCAATGCACAAGATATCAAAAACTTTTATTTTAATTTGTTTTTTTTTCAAATGTTTAAAAAAATTTCCACAAAAGCATATCATGTGACCCCGTCATTGGAACTAGCAGGGCTTATAATTCGACGAGAATCCAGAATCTGATTCTCGCAAAGTGTTGGGACATCCCATAGTGATGAATAGCAGGATTCTCATTTGGATTTTTGCAGAACTGAACAGAATTTATGTCCTCAATGAGCTAGATGAGCTCGTTCCAATGAAGGGTTACATGATATGGTTTTGTTGAAATTGTTTTAAATTAGATGGGCATTTGCGGCCGATTTGTTAGGTAAAGGGTTAATGCATCTTTGTTATGGGATTGACCAAGTCATGTAACCTTATGTCAAGTTTGCGTCAAAGTTCTCCTGCAGTGCAGACTTGACCTCTTGAAAATAAGCCCTCCCATACTTTTGCCCTCTTTTACTTCACGCACCCCCTGGACCTACTCCTGGGTCAGTATGGTAAGAGAAATCACTATATTGCACATGAATGATTTTGAGTACGAATGTGGACATGCACAGGGTCACTCCAAATACTGCAGTTTCCCATGAGAAACTCTAAATTCATCTTAAATATCATTTATATTGTTAGTCGTAACCGCATATTTTTATACTGTACCAATGACCCAGACTTAGCTGGTGCTAACTCCAACAAAACCAGGGCCAAACACAAATTTTGCCCCCCAATCCCCAAAATTTGCATCCAAAACAAAAAGAAATCATGTCCTAAAGGACCTCCATACTACGCATCTACTGCGCATGCGCAGTGACGCAGTCGTCCCGAAATTGGCGCCAATTATCATTCTCTGTTTGGCCCTTCATCAGTCAACATCTCACTGATCTTTGTGCTTGTAAATCTCAGTTTAAAGGATGCCAGACACGTAACTTTTGGAGAAAATGTGATTCTAAGGAGGATAGAAGGAGGAGAGGAAAAAGAAGTGGCAAAAAAAAATAATCAGGGCTGTACTTAAAATTTTTTGATGAAATTATGTTAAGTTGCCTATTTTCGAGGCATGGGCCTCTTGTTGTCATTCTTGCTAATTGTTGCACTGCTTATTCAGTGTTTCCTCTCCCCTAGCCTTCTAAAGTCCCCCCTGGCAATTCTCCCATGCTTTTGGCATATTTTTGAGAAATTTCATTTCTAAAATTTCCTGGGAGAGTTGCTTGGTTACAGAATGTTTTCTGTTATTTTCCCCATAGTTACGTTTTCACCCATGGGTGTATAACGTTTGTGTTCTGCATCTTCCATCTGATGTTCTACAGATTCTCCCCTGGGAGTCTCTGTTTTGCATCAGATAGAGTGTAATTGATGACTGATTCTGGGCCAGTTTTTTCAGTGCCTGGAGTCATGTTTTCTAGTGTGTTTACACTGTTTGTTTTCATTGGCAACAGCCTTTTTTGAGGGGGGCTGTTTGCCTTTGTGGTAGTTTATCTCATTATAAGATACATTTATATTATCCGAAAGTGTCTCATTAATTATTTTATATAAATTTAAAATTTTTGACCACACTTTGCCATCGGATCCATCGGGGCTCAACGTTACTTTTCAGCAACTTGGGCTTCTCTGAAAAAATATTTTTTCAAAATTATTTTGTTTTGCAATTGTTTTTTCATTTATTAATGGATCATGTTATTATGTATCTTTGTGTCAGGGGTTTTTGCGAGTAACTAGGACTTATTGTTGTTCTTTCACAATGAAGGGACGTTGTTCAAATTGTAATAGGAAGAAATCTTCCTCTGACTTTCATGATCATTGTATTAATTGTAGTCAGTGTTCTCGCATTAATCCCTGTCCTATATGTGAACATTGGGATGAGAAACATTGGAAACGTGTGTCACGATATGTTGTTTCTGGAGAAAGAGCGGTGCCGGCTCTTTCTCCACAAGGTCACTCTACTCTCTCAATTTCTTTTTCAGAAGAACCAGAACAGGGTGATGTTTCCATGTTATCTTCTTCAAGTGTGCGTCCCTCGTCACAAATGAATTCAGAGCTAGCGGCAAAAGTGCTCATGGAGATTAGACAAATGTCGTCCGCTAGCTCGCCCGGTGTAGCGTCCATTCACCGAATGGTTCGGCAGCCGGGTTCGTCCGATGCGGTCCAAGAGGAAATTTTGGGTGATGCGAGCACTATAAACATAATAGATGCACACCCAGTGACGGCGGATAGTAAGCGAGAACGGAGGAAGCCTTTTAGTCCGGTTCCTAGCTCGTCCAGGTCCAGCCGGGCCGCGAGCGAGAGAGGTCCCTCTCTCGTACAACAACATCTGGGACCAGATGTTGTGGTACAAAATGTGTCTTTAGCGGAGCATACGTCCGTCGCTCGGGACGCTCCGTTGTATAAGCAGTCCGCAGAGACTGTTAAGGCTTCCTCTTCTCGTCAGCGCACACGACCGCACCTTGGCTGCGTGACCGCCGATATATTACCAGCTTCGCCGATGAAGGATTCTTCGGCGACCAGGTCACACCATCCGGCAGCCAGGGATTCGAGACCGATGGACTCCGGACGTTCGCATAGGAAAAGTATGCGGGAGCCATCTGATGCGGAGCTGCCCTCGGCGAAGCAGCGAAAGACTGCGCCTCCGCAGGTCTCGACGCCGGATATTCTTGTGCAGATAGCACAGCTTATCGCAGCATCCCAGCAGCCGACAGAAACGGTGTCGGATCGAGAGTTATCCGACGGCGCTGGGTCGGTATGCTCCGCCGAAGCATCGGGGGCGGACGACCGGGAACATCGTGAGGTCCGACCGGATGGTGAAAGGGATACGGATGACTTGGAGCTATCCCTTTCGGAACAACATAAAGCTGCCGTGGACTTCATCCGGCACTTTCTCCCTCAAGTTGTTCCGTCGGGCCAGACTGCTGCGCTTCCGGACAAGAGAATTATAGCGTCATTGGACTCTGAATTTTTTGAGCGGTTCAGGGACATCGCTCCCGAGTTTCCGTCGCAGTCCAATAATGTTGCTAGAACATTTGAATTATTGAACGACGCTATATTTAAACTTGCTTCCAGGACGGGGAAAGCAGGTTTCTTGTCCGCTAATACTCTCAACCTGCCTTTCATTAATGCAAGGAATAAATTCGATACGGCAGGACAGGGTATACCGAGAGTTCCTCTGCGTATGGACGACGAGGCGGAAGACTTAGAGCTATCATTACCGTCGTCAGCTTCTATTCCAACCGCGGTGTTGGAAACAGCTGTTGTGTCTAACAGAGCCAATTTAGATGCCTTATCTTACGCAGATCACCTTACTAAGGCGTTATCACTGCGCCTTCAAGGGGAAGAGTTTCAGGATATACAATCCTCTTTAAGACTTCTTTCAAGGGCAGTAGCTTATTCCACGTGTAACTCCGCCCTTTCAGTGGCAAATCTGGAGTTGGTTAGACGTGACGCAGCCCTAGCTACATCCACACTAGTGGATTCTAAGGTGAAGAACTCTCTTAGAGTCGCTTCAGTCTCAGGAGAACTTCTCTTTGACGGCAAGCTTTCCGCTATTTATGATAAAATTAAAAAGAAAGCTAATGATTCTCTGTTGTTCAGATCGGCTCCTAAAAAGTCGGATACAGCAGACACGAATAAGACAGGCACTTCTGGGTCTAATGCGCCCAAGAGAGGTTCCTATAGAGGTTCCGGTGCGTCCTCTTGGTCTTATTCGAGAGACCGTCAGGATAGCGACTCTCGTTCGGGACGTCCTTCAGGCCGGGACAATCGGTCGGACGCCCCGAGGTCGACGAGGCGAGGTGCGGGTCGTGGAAGACGTGGTTTCTCCTACCGCAGGCCTCGCAGGTCCAGGAGGTGATGGCTTAAACCTCTATCGCGTTCCGGTTGGCGGAAGGTTGTCGAGTTTTTCACAAGAGTGGGCGTCGATTACGGACGACCCTTGGGTGAGAGGAGTGACTTCGGAAGGTCTAAAGATATCCTTCAAACGAAAGCCTCCATTAACTCGAAGTCCAAAGTGGACTCATCTTCCGTCAAATCCACAGAAAAGAGACGCTCTGTTATCAGAGGTGCAGTCTCTTTTAATGAAGAACGCGGTAGAGGTCGTAGAAAACCAGGAATCTCTGGGATTCTACAGCCATCTGTTTCTGGTTCCGAAACCAGACGGCTCGTTCCGTCCAGTCATAGATTTGAGCTGGATAAACAAGCTGATCATCGCTCCGAAGTTTTATATGGAGACGATTCGATCGGTCAGAGCGAGTATTCGGGGTGAACGATTATGCTACGAGCATAGATCTCAAAGATGCGTACTTTCACGTCATGGTACATCCGACATTCCGAAAGTATCTACGCTTTGCAGTCCTGGGAGTGGTGTATCAATTCCGAGCGATGTGCTTCGGATTGAATCTAGCACCCTGGGCTTTCACTCGGGTAATGAACTCGGTAATGATCTACTTCCGAGCTCATTCGTCTGCGGTAACGTCGGCCAACCTGGACGACATTCTTCAGAGGTACGGCAACGAGTTAACGCTTCAGAACGATGTTCAGAATCTTCTTCTATTGCTCCGACGTCTCGGTTTTATAGTAAACGAGGAGAAGTCGGATCTGGTGCCGTCCAAGTCATTCACTCATCTGGGAATGAGCTTCGAGACGCACAACAATCTCGTTCGTCTGCCGTTAACCAGAGCGAAATTAGTCAGTTGTTACGCTCGCTATTGTCTGCACGCAGACAAAGTCACGGCGAGAGAATTTATGAGACTGATAGGTCTGTGCGGAGCCGCCGCGGATCTCATTCCGATGGGGCGGCTACGCACACGTCCTCTTCAAATTTTCCTGACTCAGAATTGGAGTGTGAAAATTCATTCGCTCGATGTAGACGTTCTCTTGTCAGATCAAGTGAAACAAGAGATTCAGACTTGGGCAAACATTCAGTGGTTAACTCAAGGAGTTCCGCTGCAGTTGCCGGATCCGAGTTTTACCGTTATGACGGATGCCAGTCAAACAGGTTGGGGTGCATCATTAATCCCAACGGATTCGAGATGCCAGGGTCTTTGGGATCCGCAATTCCTGTGCAAGCACATAAACATCAAGGAAATGATGTCAATTTGGCTTGCGTTACGTCACTGGATGGACATTATTCACGATGCTCAAATCCTATCCGACAATACGACAGTAGTGGCGTATATACGGAATCAGGGAGGCACTCATTCAGTTCCATTGTTCAATCTAACGGAAAGAATCCTTCTGTTTGCGTTAGAACATCACGTTCTTCTTTCGGTCCGTCACATACCGGGTCGTCTGAATGTGCTAGCAGACTCCCTTTCACGAAAGGGTCGCTTGTTGCCGTCGGAGTGGACTCTCAACAAACAAGTATTCAATCAGATTTGCTACCAATGGGACTGGCCAATGATAGACTTATTTGCGACACATCTCAACAATCAGTTGCAGACGTATGTGTCTCCGTGTCCGGATCCAAGAGCATTTGCAGTAGACGCTCTGTCGATCCCTTGGGACGGAATGATAGGATATGCGTATCCTCCAGCGCCATTAATTCAACAAGTATTGCTAAAGATAAAACAATCTCAATGCAAGATTCTGTTGGTAGCATCTCTGTCGCCACAGAGACCATGGATAAATCTACTCAGGTGTCTGTTGTGGGACCTACCGCGGAAGCTTCCTCCACGAGAGGATCTTCTTTCGCAGGGGAAATCGCGCCAACTCCATCACAACCCGCAAGGTCTCAACCTTCACGTTTTTCCATTGTGCGGTCCTTCTTGCATGGCAAGCACTTTACAGGACGAGCAGTGGACGCGATTTCTAACTGTAGGAGGACCTCCTCTTCGCTAAACTATGCGGCTAAGTGGAAGGTTTTTCGTCGTTGGTGTAGGGATCATTCTGTAGATATATTTGATCCCTCTATACCAGACATTGCAAACTTTTTAGTATACTTGTTTGACGAAATCAAACTGCAGCCTGTTACTATAAAGGGTTATAGATCTATGTTATCTGATACCTATGCACATCATGATAGTTTACAAATTGGATCTAATGTCTCTTTATCGAAGTTGGTTAGAAACTTTTCGATAAATAGACCCAGAACTCTTAGATTAATTCCTAAGTGGAATTTAGCTTGGGTTCTCCTTAAATTGAAGGAAAAGCCATTTGAACCTCTTGGGACAGTAGATTTCAAATTCTTATCTTATAAGACAGCTTTTCTCTTAGCTTTCTCTTCTGCCAGAAGAGTCAGTGAGCTTCATGCACTATCGGTGGATGATTCTCATTATCGTAGTGTTGGGAACACTATCACCTTCACTACCAATGTGGGTTTTTTAGCTAAGAATCAGGCTCCTAATAAATATCCGGAACCTATTGTTATTAAGGCTCTTCCGTCTTCAGACGGGCGTAGGCCTTTACTCTGTCCTGTTAGAGCACTACGTATCTATAAACAGAGATCTCAGTTTATCAGAAAGGGACGGAAACGTTTCTTTCTGTCTTTGATGCCTAATAGAAAGGACATTTCAGTCCATTCTATTGCTAGATGGATTCAGTTAACTATCCGTACTGCTTATGAAGATTTATCTTCTTCTCAGCAGTCTGTGCTTAAGATTTCTGCTCATGAAGTAAGAGCTCTTTCTACTTCCTGAGCTTATGCTAATAGTGTTGCTATTACAGATTTAATGAAGGCTGCTTATTGGTCTCAGCCATCCACATTTACAAATTTTTATCTCAGAAATATTGAGTCCATTTCTGGAGACCTGCATTGTTTAGGTCCGTTATCTGTTGCTCAGAATGTTGTCCACTAAACAGTTGCAACTATAGTTATGCAGGCTTTCTGTTCGGGCAGTGACTCCGTCCGGCTGCCCTCTTCGCTCTGGGCTATTTGACCCAGGGCAAGGGGAAGGGGGGGGGGGGGGGGGGGGGGGGTGTTCCCTTAGGTCACCTGCTTTATAGTGAAAAGCAAGGGAATGCCTCCTCCAAGTCAGTATTTCTGAGTCGCTTCCGGGATGGTTTTAAAGTGTAATATTAATGTTTAAATTCATTCATGTCTTATTTTTAAAGTGTAGCTCGGTGTGAAGCATTTGTATATGTCAAGTGTCAAACGGGCTTTAATATACAATACTCGGACACTTTTAAATGATTATAAAGAGTCTCAATTCTCTGGGCTACTTTATTTATTGGCTTGCTTTAAAAATAATTAGTATAAGGGTTATAATGGATGTTAATAGAGAACATGAATGTTATTGTGCTCAATTATTAAGGGTAGTGTATCTTTCTAATTTAATATTAAATAAGAAAGATACATGTAAAGCCTAATACTCCTTTTCTCCTTAAGGGGTTACCTCTTTACTATACAGTTGAGCTTATTGGATTTTCCTCTATGTCCTAGGCCCTCCAGCCTGTTTACTATTCAGCTAAGTCTGGGTCATTGGTACAGTATAAAAATGTTAAAAAATTTATAGTAATTTATATATTTTTTATACTTACCAATGACCCAGACGGGGATGGCCCTCCCTGGAGTTGGGAACTCTTGCCTCCCCGCTGAGTACATAGCGCTGACCAGGCACTGCCAGTAAGAATGATAATTGGCGCCAATTTCGGGACGACTGCGTCACTGCACATGCGCAGTAGATGCGTAGTATGGAGGTCCTTTAGGACATGATTTCTTTTTGTTTTGGATGCAAATTTTGGGGATTGGGGGGCAAAATTTGTGTTTGGCCCTGGTTTTGTTGGAGTTAGCACCAGCTAAGTCTGGGTCATTGGTAAGTATAAAAAATATATAAATTACTATAAATTTTTTAACTTTTCTGCAAGTCTGTTGATACCGCTCTAAGTCATAAAATCCTGTTTGAGGAGAATGAATTGTGTTGGCGTTATTTATATTGATGTTCTTGATGAAGAATTTACTTTATGTATCTCACTTTCAATATAAAATTTAGGTGACCAGCAGCACTTTGCAGTCAGGAGAAATGTGCCTGTAAATCATTTAATAGCATATTTTCTGAGGGGAAAGTGTCGCAGGTCACCTAAGCCTTATCTTGGAATAGTGAAAAAAACATTTCTTTCTGTAACTTCCAGTAATCTTAGGAATAGATTTGCATTTTTAAACTCGCTTGGAATACATGTAAAAATTTGCATGTTGGTGTAGTTAATAACTACAGGGCATTAAATTGTAACCGTTTGTTGCTTGAAGTCACTGTAAAATCATATTTGAAGAGAAAGAACCATGTTAGCATTATTTGTATTGAGGTCCACTTTTATGATCACAGTTTCAAAAGAGAGAAAATCCCATGTTGTTATCGTTCTTGTTATTTTCACTTGTCGGTATGTTTATTCTTGGAAAGCTTTCTGTTTATAATATCATTGATGGAGGAAAATGAGGGGATTATTGTAATGCAGGTATCATACAACTTATATCTGCTGGTCCTGTACTTGCCTTCTTCAGGCCTTGAACTGGTAGCATGCAAAGTTATTCTTGGTTGTCAGAACATGTCTTTGCCTCGTTACAATTTAAGGGAGAGTGTCAGTGCTCTCCCATAAAATTGTAACAAGGCAAATCTACAAAGACTAGATAATGCCACTTACAAGATAATATGAGGAATATCCACAGAGTATGAAGCTTGTATGTTAAAGTACCTGCCCTTTAGAATAAAGCCCAAATATGGGCTTCCTGCACTATGCCATTTAAATCACACCCAAATTCACAGCAGAAGCCAATGTCCACAAATTCCAGGAATGTTTCCAAATCGGAGAGCATAACAGTTACAACTTTTTACCCTCACTTCATAGAAGCTCAATGTCTACATCCCATACGTCCATCCGAAATTCTTTTGTGTACCACTCCTTCTACCATTATGAACCTGAAACTTCTCAACCATGACTTCTTACAAGAGAACATGAGCATTGCAATGATTTTAACAACAGATAAATTGTCTCTCCCTGAATTGGGAAGCTTCTATACAGATGTCTATGAGATTTTTGTTTGTACAGCTCCTACATTTATGAACCAATTTGGATGAAGCTTCTCAATAGGGCTGGATGGTTTTTAGCTCACCAAAGGGAGCTTAACTTATCACTTGCCGTCCATCGTCATCCGTCGTGAACTTTACATTATCGACTTCTCCTCCCAAACTACTGGACCAAATTGAACCAAATTTGGTGTGTATGTTCCCTATCATATGTCAATTCAAGTTTGTTCAAATAAACTTGTCACGCCCACAGGGAGGCACCACAAGGGGCGTATCTCTGATAGCACCCATAATTTTTTTCAAAAATTCAAAAAAATCTTCTTCAGATTCACCAGTCAGAATCTTTTCATATTTGTTATACAGCATCTCTAGGTGGGTCAGATTCAAATTTGTTCAAATCGAGTTCCTGGGTTAAGATTTGGGCTCTCTATTGGAGCCTGAATTTTAACTTAGTGTAATATGTGGAATATTCTTTAAAAAACTTCTTCAGATCCACCAGTTGAAATCTTTTAGTATTTGGTATACAACATTTCTAGGGGGGGGGGGGGGGGGGGGGGGCAGATTCAAATTTGTTGAAATCGGGTCTCTGAGTTAGTATTTGGGCTCTCTATTGGAGCCCAAAGTTTAACATGGTGCAATTTGAGGAAATTTCTTTAAAAATCTTCTTCAGATCCACCGGTCTGATTCCTTTTATGTTTGGTGTACAACATCTGTGGGGGGGGGGGGGGGGGGGGGGGGTCCACCAGTCAGAATGCTTTCATATTTGGTATACAACATCTCCAGGGGGGGTCAGATCCAAGTTTGTTCAATTCGAGTTTCTGGGTTAATATTTGGCCTCCATATAGGAACCTGAAATTTAACTTAGTACAATATGAGGGAATTTCTTTAAAAATCTTATTCTTCAGATCCACTAGTCAGAATCCTTTCATGTTTGGTATACAGCATCTGTCGGGGAGTCAGATTCAAGTTTGTTCAATTCGAGACCCTGGGTTAATAATTTTAACTTAGTGTAATATGAGGAAATTTCTTTAAAAATCTTCTTCTTCAGATCCACTTGTCAGAATGCTTTCATATTTGGTATACAACATCTCTAGAGGGTCACATTCAAGTTTGTTCAAATCGAGTTCCTGAGTTGGTATTTGGGCTCTTCATTGGAGCCTAAAGTTTAACTTGGTGCAATTTGAGGAAATTTCTTTAAAAATTTTCTTCAAATCCACCAGTCCGAATCATTTTATCAGATTCAAGTTTGTTCAGATGGAGTCACTGGGTTAATATTAGGGCTCCCTATGAGAGTTAAAATTTTAACTTATTGAAATATTCTTTAAAGATCTTCTTCTTCAGATTCACCAGTCAGAATCCTCTCATATTTGGTATACATCATTTCTAGGGGGCCAGATTCAAGTTTGTTCCAATCGAGTTCCTTGGTTAATATTTGGGCTCCCTATGATGAATTCCTAGATGAATTAGAGTGGTTTATGCGAAAATGCCCTCCCCTCCCTTACTTGTCGGGGAGGGGTGGGGGCAGTAAGATGTAACAAAATGTTTGGCTGCAAAATACTGTTTGAAAGATTTAGAGTGATGAAGCGCCAGGCCTTACTGAATTTTAACTTCATGCAATATGAGGGAATTTCTTTTAAAATCTTCTTCTTCAGATCCACCACTCAGAATCCTTTCATATTTGGTATACAATATCTCTAGGTGGGTCAGATTCAAGTTTGTTCAAATCGAGTCCCTGAGTTAATACTTTGACTCCCTATTTGAGCCCAAAGTTAAACTTAGTGCAATGTGAGGGCATTTCTTTAAAAACCGTCATCTTCAGATCCACCAGTTAGAATTCTTTCATATTTGATTTATAACATCTCAAGGGGGATAAGATTCAAGTTTGTTCAATTTGAATTCCTGACTTAATATTTGAGCTCTCTATGGGTGTGGTGTGGGGTGGGGTGGGGGTGCATGTTAGGTTCAGGTTTGTTCAAATCTATTCCTTAGCGTTTTTCCTTAAAATTTGCCTTTCATGACTTCATTCCTTTGTAGTGTTGATAAACCATGTCTAAATGAATTTGACCCCAATTACTTTTAACCACTTTGGCAGGTGAGCGATTAAGGCCCCTTGGGGCCTCTTGTTCAGTTTTCTGGTTCAGTTCCGGTTTTTGCAGCAAACTGGAAAACTGAACTACAAGACCCAGTAAAAACTGGCTGAACTCAACTTTAATTTAATACAGACTTACAATCGCCTAACAAGATAGTTTGATTCGATTTTTGACTCATCTGGCCCAAAGGGCAATGTGAGCTATTGCCATCACTTGGCATCCGCCATCGTCTGTCGTCCATAAACTTTTCACATTTTTATCTTCTTCTCTGGAACTGCTGAGCTGATGTGAACCAAACTTGGCAGGAATGGTCAATGGGAGGTTTTCTACAAATGATCGTCATATTGTTCCCGTCGGATGTAAAACATGGCCGCCTGAGGTATTCTTTGATTCTGATTGGTGGATTTTCAAAAATCTTCTCCTCTGAAACTACAAGGCCAAATGTTTTGAGACTTCACATGCTTGATGACTGGGACAACCTCTACCAACGATCCTCATTTAGTGTTGATCAGGTTGCTAACATGGCCACAATTGCGGCTTATAGTTACCAAAGAAACCCTATGGGAAATCACATTTTTATCTTCTTCTCTGGAACTACTGAGCCAATGTGAACCAAACTTGGTAGGAATGGTCTATGGGAGGTCCTCTACAAATGATCCTCATTTTGTTTCCGTCGGATGGAAAAACATGGCCGCCACAGGCATTCTTTGTTCCGATTGGTGGATTTTCAAAAATCTTCTCCTCTGAAACTACAAGGCCAAATGTTTTGAGACTTCACATGATTGATGACTGGGACACCCTCTACCAATGATCCTCATTTAGTGTTGATCAGGTTGCTAACATGGCTGCAATTGCGGCTTATAGTTACCACAGAAACCCTATGGGAAATCACATTTTCATCTTCTTCTCTGGAACTACTAAGCCAATGTGAACCAACCTTGGCAGGAATGGTCTATGGGAGGTTCTCTACAACTGTTCCTCATTCTGTTCCTGTTGGATGAAAAACATGGCTGCCAGGGGCATTCTTTGATTCTAATTGGTTGTTTTTGAAAAATCTTCTCCTCTGAAACTACAAGGCAATATGTTTTGAAATTTTGCTTGATTGATGACGGGGACACCCGCTACCAATGATCCTCATGTAATGTTGATCGGGTTGCAAACATGGCTGCAATTGCGGCTTATAGTTACCATAGAAATCACATTGCCATCTTCTGTTCTGCCAGGTGAGTGATTACAGGATCTTTGGAGCCTCTTGTTCATGCTTTTTTGTCAAGTTTTATAAGGAACAGACAATTGTTATCCCCCCCCCCCACACTTTGAATAAGTGAGGTGTATATTGTCATCAGCTTATATACAGTTGAAACTAGAAGTCCTGTCGCACTATTGTTCAATGTTGAATGTTCTGAAGAAATAGTGCGCTGGTTAAGTGCACTCCAGTCCCTATCAATACCACAAGAAATACTTGCAAACTTTCATCACATGGACCACCAGGTGCAACCCAATGGTCCATGTGATGAAACTTTATATGCGCTTTATATTTTGTATTACTTTGCAAAGCCGTCCTTCTGTATTTCAGTGGATTATTTCCTTTTACTTCAGTAAAGGGGCACATTAACTAACGAGCATGTTCTGCGCTAATTGTGACAGGACTTCTAGTTTCAACTGTAGACAAACATCCATATGTACATACATGTATGTCCATAATTTGTGTGTTTCTTCCCAACTTTCAATCTGCGATGATTTTAAGCATGTTATCTCTTTGAATTTTGAACATTTAATATAGTTTTGTGAACAGGATGCTTGTGTGTGTGCAGCTCCTCCTACATCTTGAAGTCGTCACTGATAAAATATTCCAACTACATCATCAAGTCATGCCTTCGTGGAAGACATACCTTGATGACGTACATGGAATATTACCAGTAAGGATTTTTGTTCAAAAACAGCAACATGTCCAAGAATTCTGTAATGGGTACTGCACAGGATGAGCTGCTAGCAACCTGGAGCTCATCATCGATATTGATTGAGAACTTCAAATTTGATTTCAGCAGTGGTAGTGACTAGTGAAACTGGAATTAGCATGGATGGTTTCATGGGTACTAATGCTTTTTATGTTAATATAGCGGAAATTACACTCAGTCTTTATTTTCAGCATTATTTCTGTACCATTTCTATCTCAGCTATACAACTTGTGAGATGACTAAGATGACTGATAGCAGGCAAAATTCCAGTGATGAGATTCAAAGGAAAATGAATCAGACAGCCTATTTTGAATCGAACCGAATACCAACTTAAAATTCAAAATCGAATCGAAACAGGGCTTTACTGAAAATGGCATTTCTTACAGTCTATAAATAAATATTCCTCTGAACCAGTAATATAATTAAAGGTAATTGTAAAGTAAGAACAGAGTAAGATGTAACAAGGCATGTCTTCGTTTTATTGATGGCAGCAAGAATTCTTAACTGTTTACCCATCATGAATAGGAGGTGATACAGTTAAAACTAGAAGTTCTGTCACAAACTGTGCGCTTATCTAGGCTTAATTACGCATAGGAATTGCACACAGTTGCCATGTCGAATGGCATCCAAAGCACGGCAGGTTCTCCTGGTTACTCATAGCAAACACAGGCAATGTTTCTGCCAATGGACCTCCGGGTTACCCGGAGGTCCATTTGCTGAAACATTGCTCGTGCACAGGCCATATGTGCAGAATTTGATATCCTTACTATGGTCACAACGCGTAGATTAACGCGCAGGCCGACGTACTATTTGTGCGCATTTCATGGCAGGACTTCTAGTTTTAACTGTACTTGCAACATAACTAAAAATGTTCATGTTTTGCCTCAAGAACATAGTTTATGACTCCTCATTGGAATGAGTTCCAATGAAATGTCATAAATTATGTTTGCCAACAAGCCTCCATGTTGAACTCAGAGGTTCACAAACTGACATTTCACTTTTGCCTCTTGTGGATAGGAGAGTTGTGTCATGGATGAAACTTCCCCTTGCAGATAATTACATGATAATAACTCCACAGTACTGTCTATGTCTCTATTTTCATGACAGCAAATTTGTTGACTGGCTCTCAATTATGTGTTATGGTTAAAATACACTCTTTTCCTGCAAAGAGTGCATCAATCAGTCTGCACCCCATCATTTAATGGAGGATAAGTTTCCTAATTTATCCAGTTGGTAGAAAATCAACTGAGTTTGTAATGTAAGTGTGAATGAAATTTTAAAGTGCATGTTTTGAGAAAATTATAAAATATTGGTGATAACTGTTTTCTGAAAAGTGTGAGATTACATAAAAATTGTGTGGGTGAAGGCAAAATGTCTGTTTCATGTAGAGCAAAATTGGATGATGGTATCGGAATCACCAAATTTTAAAGGTAAAAGTCACATGTTGACCTGTAATTTTTTTCAGAGTATTTTTTTCAAGAGGTAATAAGCTAAATTGAAATAGGGTTTTTTTCACCAAAATCTGCTTGATGAGTTTGGATGTTGGGTCTACCGGTGATTTTAGAGAAAATGTAATTTTGAATATGCAGGATGCCTATTTTTCTTAAAAAAGGGCCTGTTTTAGAGTGCCGATTTGCGTAAAATGTTGGTCAAATAAACAGTTGATCTAACGTGGAAGAAAAGATCAATAAGATGGTATAATTTTGTTATTTTGATGTATTTACAGTCGATCAGAGCCACAAGAATATGAAATGGCAACATTAATGGAGTTAAATCAGGGTAAATGCCGTTATTTGTGCAAAAATAAGTCTGTTTTTAACCCTATTTGGCCAGAATTGGAATGGATAATTTGAAACACTTTCAAGCAAATTTCTCGCTGATTTCCAAATATAGTCAGTACAAATCTGTTTTTTTCCAATTTGAGAATTTAACCCCTCTTGTCTATATATATTTGCTGAAATTGTGATTTTTGACATGCTGGGGTATTAGAAACAATGATTAAATAGGGATTTCTACTTTTCTAGCTCAACTGACTGAAATTCAAGGTGAGCTATAGTGATCACTTTCCCACTGTCATACGTTGTCTGTCATCCATGAACATGGTATTCGTCATGACTTCTCCAAAAAAATCGATGGATTGGTTTCAGTTAAATTTGAGTTGATTGATCTAACATCACATTTTGAACTGCGTTCAAATTAACTTGCCCCACCCCATAGGGAGGGAATGAGGAAAAATGCTCCCAAATTTTTAAAAGATCTCATGAATCGATGGGTACAATAACTTGATAATTGGCACTGAGTTTCCTTTTGGGGTGTAGAATCAAGTTTGTTCGAACAAAGTTCATAGGGCAATATTTACCTTTGCAATGGGAGGGGCAAAATTTTTGGCCCTGCCCAAAATTTCTATTTTCTGAAAAGATGAGCCGATTTGAACCACATTTGGTATGTGATACCATTGAGTCGTAAGTACTTGATTTTATGCCCGGAGCTAAAAATAGAAATATTTCCCAAACTGCGTGGAACAGAGAACTGTTATTTGATAAGAAGCCTACTAGTAGAATCAAACAGTGAAAAAAAAGTTGCCCTCTGTTGTGTCATAGTGTACAGTGTGGGGAGGACCAAAACAAGGCTGAGTCAGCATATTTGCAAAATATTTTTAAATCTTCTCCAGAACCAGAAATCAGAATCTTTTAATTTTTGGTATGCAGCATCCATAGGGTAGGTCAGATACAATTTTGTTAAAATTAAGCCCCTCATCTCATATTTGGGATCCATTCAGGAGCCCAAATTTTAACATGGTGCAATATGAGGAATAATATTGAAAGTTTTTCAAATCCACCGGTCAGAATTATTTGATATTTGGAATACACTATCCTTAGGGAGGTCAGATCCAAGTTTGTTCAAATGAAGATGCTGTGTGGATATTTGGGCTTCATGTGGGAGTCTGAATTTCAACTTGGTGCAATATGGGGAATATGCTTCAAAATTTTCTTTTCCAAATCCACCACTCAAAATCTTTTGATATATGGTATACAGCATCCTTACTGGGGTCAGATTCAAGTTTGTTCAAATCAAGTCCCCCAGTTAATATTTGAGATCCTTCTGAGAGCTTGAATTTTAACTCTGTGCAACATGGGAAATAATCTTTAAAAATTATCTCTTTCAGATCCACCAGTCAGGATCTTTTGATATTTGGTATTTACAATACCGTATAGCCTAGCAGATTTCTTTCTGTTACAATTGTTATTATTATTTGGTGTGTAACAATAACAATTGTAACAGAAAGATATCTGAGACAACAATAACTCCATGTTTCCTATTCTAAAATTTAATAAAAAAAAAATTTGAAATGAAAATGGTACAAAACCTTTTACACTGTGTGGTTTACAGAAAAATAAAACAGAAATACTTGGAGGTTAGCCCAAAATACAGTTCAACAGAATTCAGTAATGGGTATGATAAAGAAACTTTCCAGCTTGTAGTATAACGTCCAGCATGTCCTACAGAAACAGTAAATTGTAATGAAATGTTCACCCAAATATTCAGCAGTATCCAATAAAGCATCCAACAAACTTCAGATGGAAATAGTATCCGCTTCACAGGTGGTTTGAAAATCTTACAGTTGAATCCTAGTTTTTCACGAGAGTCACTCCTGGTTCACAACAAGAATAAATTTTCTTCAAATTCTGAACACACTTTTCCATTACAAAATGCTACATGTGTCACAAAAATAATATTCCACAGAATATATAATAATCTCAGCAGATATCTATAGCTCTGCACTGTAATAATCTCCAATGAATGCTGAATGTATAAATAACTGTGTCAGGGCAAAGCCAGTGTAAAAGGAAGGAGACCCCCCTCCCCCTATTTTCAAGTTTAAGTATATGTATATATATTTCTTCTCTCTGTGTTGTACGTATACATGTTTTAATTAGATAATTAGCCTTGGACGATTCACAGTGGGATACTTCTCTGGCATATCACACTAGTCAGCATAAAATGTTTCCATGCTATCCAAAGTCAATTAATATCGAAGTGACCGACACTTTCAATCATCACGGCTATCAAGTATATTATTTCTCGGGATACGCTTGATAGCATATAGTTAATTTTATGTCCAGAAATGTCGCTTGTCGGGTTTAGGCATCTTGACATATTGCTATCTGACCATCACAAGACGAGATATAAAGTGTGGGGAACAAGCTGTTTGGAGAGCTTTGGGTTCCGACCGTTTAGGAGTGAGACGCCACATATGGTCTCGTGCGAGTAGAATTGCTGTACAATCCGCGAAGCTCCGTTGTACGCCGCTATTATCAGACTAGGTTGACGTAAGAGGACTACAAGCCCGAATTTAGAGAGCAGATTACGAACCCAAGTAACGGTTAAGTTTAGATGTCATTAGCGAGGATCGACTCTCAAAGTGTAGGCTATTGTATTGTGGTATTAACTCTAAGGAACGCAGATGCTGATCGCGTAGTAGCCTGTTTAGTATCAGAGTGATGTGAGTATCGACTCAGGGTCGACAGTGATAATTCGCGCAAGCTCGAAGCGCTTATTGAATTTGTGAGTTCCGCATGAACTGTGCGTCTTTCAAAGGACAGGAACATTCAAGAAAAGTACTATCAAAGGACACATGAACAAGGTATGTGACGTAGACTTGATAAACCAGCCGACAGAGTGGATAAACTGAATCCAAATCAGAACTGTGTTGCCACAATTAACTGACATTGCTAGTCGGGATCTCCCGGTAGTTAAAGCTGCTAATGTGCACAGGCGCAAAAGATTAAGACTCGGTGTTTAAGCTCCTGTTGCGAGCCCGCGACAGTGACATTTTGAGAGTGCAATACAGTGCCAGTACAGGGCTATAGATAAACTGAATGTGATGAAAAACTATTAACCCCTGTGATAAACCTTCTCCTTTGTTGATCAAATTGTTAAATGTGTGGAATACGGAAATTAGTTTATTTTGAATGTAAATAAAAGAATCGTTGTTACTTTAATCATTGTTTCCTTTCCGCAACCTGAAGTGATTAAGAATCACACCTAACGAAGAACGAACCTATAGTTTGAGTTCACTCGGCAGGGAAGAAAATCATAGTGCGGTCCCAACTCAGCTCTGTGAGCCGAGTTTGGCCCGTGTCCAGATTCCGACCCTTCTAGTTGGCTCGTCCTCCAATATTTTTAATGGCGAGGCTAAACAACCCCATGTCACCCCTCTCACGTGAATAGAGGTGCTCTGACAAATCGTCACATCTCAATGCTGTGTATGTGAGATGAATCTGCTGACCGTAATTTATATAAACTTCAAATAGAAAGTACCAGAATTATAATTTTTTAGTGCTGGGTTGCTGAATTAAATCACCTCATTAAGTTTCTCGATCATTCTGTTCAAATTCAAGTAAACAAGTGTGACTCAAATAAGCAATTAGTGAGCTAAAAATAGAAACTGTATAACAGTATTCTGAACATATTGATATGTACATTCAGAGGTCGCTCAGTGTAAACAAGTGATCAGGACATTTCCGTATTCTGGAAAGAACATCTGCCACAACATTATCTTTCCCAAAATAAGCCTAATTTCTAAACTATTTTCTTGCGACTCGTATGCTCAGCTAGGTATTGGAGGATATCTATGATATGACGATGTATTACTGGAGGATACCTGTTGGGAGATACCTTTTAGAGGATACGTTTGGGAGGATATCAATCTGCAGATTGTTATGGCTCCTAGCGTCTGTTCAGTTCCTGGTGGCACAACTACTGATTTATCCATAGTCATCATCATGTCCTCTGATCCACGTTCTACTATAGTCACCTAATACTTTAGTCTTCCACCCCCTTAAAGCCTTGTACGACTACCGACTTGCAGCATTACTACAGGTTTGCTAACTATCTCAGTTTGCTCTAATAACTCGAATTTTATCGAGCAAATGAGTTATAGAGCAATTACTCAGCCGAGTGATTCCTCTTATGACTTGTGCTCCTCTGGGTATTGGAGGATACATATGACATAGTGATGTACTGTTGAAGTATACCTTTTGGTGGATACTTATCTGGGAATATCTGTCTGAGATAGGTATGGCCCCTAGCATCTGTTCAGTTCCTGGTGGCATCTCTAATTATATCACTGTTGATTTGTCCATAGTCATCATCATATGTCCTATGATCAAGTTTACTCCAGTCACCCATTACTACTCTTCTATCCCCTTACAGCCCTGTACGGTTACTACCAACTTGTGGCATTACTACAGGCTTGCTAACTATCTCACATTGCTCTAGCTACTCGAATCTTATCGGGCTACAGAGCAATTAATTAGTCGAGTGAGCGACTCCTCTTACGACTCGTGCTCATCTGGGTATTGGAAGATATCTATAACAGGGTGATGTACTGTTGGAGGATACTTTTAGCCCATAGCGTCTGTTTAGTTCCCTGCATGCCACTACTGCTTATTAGTAGTAAGAAGGGGGTTCTCAGTACCCATTTGCAGGACCTCGAGGTCATGAGCCCGACCCCGAGGTAATTGACATCGACGCCCAAACCCGTTAGGCCTCTCCCATCCCATATCCACACTAGGCCTAGGCTATTTTTAGGCGCCTCCTCCCCTGCCCGCCTGTATGTACTTTATTTTTAGGCTACCCCTCCCCAAAGCCCATGTCTGAGTAGCCTCAGAGCCTCTCCAAAGGGGCCTTGGCTATGTGATAATAATAATAATAATAATAATAATAATAATATACACATTTATATAGCGCCAAAATTATAGTTCAGAAGATATAGAACCATACTCTAAGGCGCTGTACATGTTACTGAGCTCGTGCAAATATACAAACGGAATATATACAGTACCTTACAGTCCAGAACATCACTTATAGACTTTTTGAAATAGGCATGTGTTGAGATCTTTCTTGAAAAGGTTGACATTTGACAGTCTTTTTAGGTGTTCTGGTAAATTATCCCACAAGTGAGGGCCAGCAAATGAGAATGCCCTATCTCCAAATGTCTTGGAACATGTTGCAGCATTTTACCATCGGCCCTCAGGTTGTATTGACACACATTCTTGGTATTAAGGAGTTCTTCTAAGTAGGCTGATGACATGTTGTTTTGTGTCTTAAAAACTAATAATAAAGTTTTGAAATTATTCTGTACTTGACTGGCAGCCAGTGCATATCCCTCAGAACAGGAGTGATGTGTTAAGATCGTGATACCCTACATACCACTCGGGCTGATGAGTTAAGTACCATCTGCAGGCGAGAGTACTGATATTGTGGAAGGTTGAACAGTAAGGCATTACAATAATCCAAATGTGAAGTTACAAAGGCATGAACTGGGTTTTTTGTTGAGTCTTTGGTGAGGAACTGTCTTATCTGTTTAACTTTGTATAGACCTCTGAAAGCCTTATTGCACATATTTGTAACGTGTCTGTCCATAAACATGGTAGAGTCGAAGAAGGCACCACGCCAGTTCCTTGTTCAGTTCCTTGTGTTTGTACATGAGTGTGAGGTTACTCTCGAGGTAATTTACCACACCTTGTTGTTTAGGTAACCAGTTCGTTATTTTGTAAACAGTCTGTCTGCATTTTTTGTTCTCGTTTAGCTGGTTAATAAAAGTGTCTTTAGTAAAATGTCTGATGTTTTCCTGGATATAGTGATTGTCATTGAAGTGTTTATCATTACCTCTTAAACTGGCGTGGTGGCAGAGCTTTATGAAACCACGTTCTCCAACTTATTCAAATATTTTACCAGAGCTCCGTCAAAATAACGGTGTATGAAACTCAGCTTTGAAAGAGACTTCTTTGTTTTCATCTCTATCTTAATCATGGCTTCCAGCCGTGCGCCAAAGCAATGGTGCCCAACTAAAAAAGAGACAATCAATTCTTTTGAAAATTGCCGACAGAATTTAGTTTACACGCTCTCATTGGACACAAACTTCTCAGTTTTTCTATCTGGTGATGTTTATTGGGAAAAGAAATCTCGCACCAACCCACTTCGTGGATTCGTCGACGATTCAGATGAGGTTCCACAAGACAGGAGGAGGACTGCACAACAAAAAATGACTCATCTTGAGCTTATGCTTGGCCAAATTGCCAACTTTTGTCCAGTTATATCAAGAACTGCCATTGTAAAGCAATCTACTTCATTGACGGGATTTGGCAATCCATTCGAATGCACTATGGTTTTCAATCAACAGGAGCACACTTTCTTGACTTTTCTGAAATTCGTCTCGAACATGATGAAAGTCCAGAGGATCTTTTTCAGAGACTTTCAGCCTTTGTTGATGACATTCTGTTTCAACGACACGGTGGTATTAATCATCACGGCGTTCTACCAGATGACGACGAAGAACTGTCTCCACTTGAAAACTTTATTGTTCGCACATGGCTTCAATTGATACAATTGATACACAAAGATCTCCCCGTCTTGTAAAACAAAGATATGGTACAGAATTACGGTCACGCACACTTGCCTCAATTAAGCCCGAAATATCTTTGGCAATGAGTTCATTACTCATTGAGATACATGCTTCAGAGGATGCCAAAGTCATGCGCACTGCAGCATCTTCTTTTGTCACTAGATCTCGAAAGCTGAAATACAATGTTTCTCCTCATAGACCTGCGCCCCCGTTAGGACGACAACCCCGTTCTGTCAGATCATGTCCACTGTGTTTACAGGCCGGTCGTCGTAATGTGAATCATTATCTCAGTACTTGTTCCTTTTTACCAGCCAGTGATAGAAAGTTTACGTCTCGAGCTCGGTGTATTGCATCTTTCGACAATGAGTCGGGCAGTGAGGATGACAATGTGCAGGAAGTATTGCCAACTTCTTCACATGACCAACCGTCACTTCCCCATTTACAGGTACGACGCGTTAATGTGAAACAATCTCCACATTTCAATGCTTTTTATCTTCACCATACCGTCAAACTTACAACCGACTCGGGTTCAGAAACGAACATGATTCGTGAGTCCGTGGCTAAATATATTAATGCAACAATTACAAAAAGCTCACAGATTGCTTTGCAAGCAGACGGAGAGTCTCCACTCGTTGTTAAAGGTGAAACAAAACTTATTTCGACTAGAGACCAACATGAATTTCTCTTAGAGGCCCTTGTAGTTGAGAATATGGATGTTGATATTCTTGCAGGGGTCTCTTTTATGAACTACAATAGCATTGCAATTCGTCCTGCCAAACGCCAAATTATATTTTCAGACGGTACAGTTTATGAATATGCTCCAGCCGAAAAAAGAGGGGGGGGGGGGGGGGGCACACTCAGTTCGACGAACACAATGCCAGCTCATCCGTGCCCCTCAGTCTTGCTCAACAGAGTGGCCTGGGTAATATTTAGAGCTTCATGTTTCTGATGATTTTCCACCAGATTCTGCTATAGCGCTAGAACCAAGGCTTGATTCCCCATGTATGTCTGGTCGTAAAGTTTCTGACACTTGGCCAAAACCCGACATCATTGACTGTGTTGGTAATACTTTCCGCATTGTCAATGATACCAGTGAAGCCAGAGTTTTGCGACGTAAAGAACATTTTTGTCAAGTTCGTGCTGTTTCGTGTGCCAGTTCGCAGAATCCGAGTATTGCATCAAAAGATTCATATCCAGCATTAAAACAGTCTGAAACTCATTTCGCTATATCATAGTCGTCACTCATTCAGCTTGACCCTGACGATTGTCTTCCTGCCGAAGTAAAAAAGGAATTTCAATCCCTTCATGCCGAATATGATGACGTTTTCAATCCCAACTTTAGTGGTTATAATGGTGCGTCTGGTCCCTTTAAGGCTGTGGTAAATATGGGGCCTGCCCTGCCTCCTCAACGCAAAGGGCGTCTTCCTCAATATAGTCGTGACAAATTAGTAGAACTTCAGGACAAATTTGACACTCTCGAAGCTTTGGGTGTTTTCAAACGCCCAGAGGACATTGGTGTTGTTGCCGAATATTTGAATCCTTCCTTTCTAGTGCAAAAACCAAATGGGGGCATGAGACTTGTGACCGCCTTTGCCGATGTGGGAAGATACAGCAAACCACAACCATCTCTGTTGCCCGATGTAGATAGTATACTCCGCAATAGTGGGCGTTGGAAATATATTATAAAGTCTGATTTAACAAGTGCATTTTATCAAATACCATTATCCAGAGAGTCAATGAAATACTGCGGCGTAGCTACCCCTTTTCGTGGCGTAAGGGTATACACTAGGTGTGCAATGGGTATACCAGGTTCCGAAACGGCATTAGAGGAACTCATGTGTCGTGTGTTTGGAGACCTGCTGACAGAGGGGTGTTTAGCTAAAAGTGCTGATGATTTATATTGTGGGTCTGATTTTCCAGTGGAACTTGTCAATAACGGGCGTAAAGTTCTTGATTTGTTAAGCAAAAATAACCTCCATCTCTCACCTTCAAAAACTGTCATCGCCCCTAAAAGCACTACTATTTTGGGTTGGGTGTGGTGTCAGGGTTCTATTCAAGCCAGCCCTCACCGGATTGCCACGTTATCCACCTGCAAAACTCCGGACACTGTTTGCGGGCTTCGATCATTCATTGGAGCTTTCAAAGTTTTAGCGCGAGTCATACCTGGTTCTGCATTACCACTCGCCGATTGAGACGCTGCCATGACCGTTCGTAATTCTCTTGAAAAAATATCTTAGACAGATTGTCTTCTTGCTTCCTTTCACTCAGCACAACGGTCCTTATCTTCTAGTAAGGCCATTGTTATTCCTCACCCTGATGAACAACTTTGGATAGTAACAGATGGAGCTATGAAGACGCCAGGCTTTGGGACAACCTTTTATGCTATGCGAGGTGACAAACCACGCTTAGCGGGTTTTTCAGTGCTAAGTTACGTAAACGTCAATCTGATTGGATTCCTTGCGAAGTGGAGGCTTTATGTATTGCTACTGCCGTAAAACATTTTAGCCCATACATAATACAGTCTGCTCACACGACTTGTGTTTTGACCGATAGCAAGCCCTGTGTACAGGCTTTTCAGAAGCTCTGTCGGGGTGAATTTTCTTCCAGTGCGCGAGTGTCCACTTTTTTGTCAGTTGCCAGCCGTTACCAGGTATTAGTTCAGCATCTATCTGGTTCTGTAAATACACCTTCTGACTTTGCATGTTGGAATGCACCTGATTGTAACCTTCCTCATTGTCAGATATGTTCATTTATTGCCTGCACTGAAAAAGCCCCTGTCAGAAGTATTTCAGTTCAAGACATTTAAAAAAATAATGCTAAGCTTCCTTTTATAAGCAGATCTGCTTGGTTAGCTTGTCAGTCAGACTGTCCCGATCTCCACCGCACACACTCGCATCTCATTCAAGGCACACGTCCGTCGAAAAAAGACACCACTGTTGGAGATGTCAAACGCTATCTAAATGTGGCGTCCGTAGCAAGGGATGGTCTTTTTGTCGTCCGACGACATGACCCACTTACTCCAGTGCGTGAGTGCATCATTGTTCCACGTGATATTTTGGATGGCCTCTTGACGGCTTTACACATTCGATTGGATCATCCATCTTGTCACCAGTTGAAGCTTGTTGCACATCGTTACTTTTACGCTCTCAGTTTGGACAGGGCTATTGAGACTGTCACACAGTCATGTCACCACTGCGCTTCTCTCAAGCACATTTCTGATATGGCTTCACTTCAGTCTTCAAGTTTATCTCCACCTGCTATAGGTGTTTCTTTTGCTACAGACGTGCTAAACGCGAAAGATAAAATATTCTTGTTTTGCGAGAGACAATAGCATCATATACCACTGCTTGTTTAATTGAAAATGAACAGCACGACTGCTTACGTGATGCCTTAGTTCAACTCTGCGTTTCCTTGCTTCCGCTCGATGGACCACCGGCCGTAGTCCGCTGTGACCCAGCACCAGGATTTGTCAGACTGCGAAACGATGAAATGTTAAGAAAACATAGGGTCAGATTGGAAGATGGACGTATCAAAAATGTTAATAAAAACCCAGTTGCTGAAAGGGCTATGCAAGAACTCGAAACAGAGCTGTTGCACCAGGATTCCTCTGGTGGCTCTGTCTCACCGCTAATCCTTGAACTAGCGGTCGCGCGATTGAACACACGTATTCGTAATCGTGGACTGTCCTCGCGTGAAATGTGAAACCAGCGAGACCAGTTTTCTAATGAACAAATTCCTATAGATGATCAAAACACTATTTTGAATCAGTATCAGTTACGCCTTTCTAATCATAGTTACAGTGAAAAAGCTAAAAACCCATCCGGTAAATTACCGCCCGCAACTGAATTTTGCATTGGTGACCTTGTTTACTTACGAAACGATCGTTTCATCATGCCCGGGACCGCTACTTGGTAGTTGCAATCGATAATGATTGGTACAACATTCGCAAATTTGTTGGCAATCAACTCCGCACTGCTACGTACAGAGTAAAACATTGGGAATGATTTAAAGTACCATTCTTCGGAGATGATCGTTTGAAAACTTCTCATCCCATAACTTTCACTGATAGTGAATCTGATACAGAGTCAGTTGTGCTTAGTCCAGAGCACCAACATACAGAAAGGCCCACACTTCCAGAGTTACCTGTACCTACTGAGCTGGTAACCCCTATCCAGTCACCAATTGATTTGTCCAAAACGGAACTGGAAAATATGAATGTTTCAAACAGTGACTCGTCCACAGAAATACAACCACCCCTCAGAAAGTCCACAAGACAACGAAAACTTCCGTCACGTTTTAGCAATTATGTTATGTAAACTGTGTAATGTTCACCAGACTTCCGTACATTTTCTGTAGGCTTATTGTAATGAAAGAGAGAGAGAAGAGAGAAAAGCAGTAACGCAAGTTCCTTGTTTAGTTCCTTGTGTTTGTACATGAGTGTGAGGTTACTCTCGAGGTAATCGAACACACCTTGTTCTTTAGGTAACCAGTTCGTCATTTTGTAAACAGTCTGTCTGTCATTTATTGTTCTCGTTTAGCTGGTTAATAAAAGTGTCTTTAGTAAAATGTCTGATGTTTTCCATGGATATGGTGATTGTCATTGAATTGTTTATCATTACCTCTTGAACTGTCGCCAAGATTACGTACACTGTTACTTGCACTGATGGCGGAATCTCATACCTTCACTGAATTGATGTCAACTTTAGTGAGTTGTTGTCGTGAACTAATTATTAGGAAGTCAGTCTTATCATCATTTATCATTAATTTGTTTGAAACCATCCATGTGCGAATGTCCGAAATACATGATTCAATAGTTTCTAGTGCTTTAGTTTGATCCTTGATTGGTGGTCGAAAAGAGAAATGGACCTGTGTGTCATCAGCATAACCATGGACGTCAGGCAGGTGAGATTCAATGATGGTGAACATTTTTGAAATGTAGAATAGAAACAAAACAGGACCAAGGCAACTGCCCTGTTGGACTCCACATTCAAGATGGAAGTCTTTTGACAGATTACCGTTTATTGATACACGCTGCTGTCTATTCTTGAGGTATGATGATAGCCAGCTAGCAGCAACACCATTAAGACCAAAATCAGAATTCATTGTCTCTAGCAGAGTTTTATGACAAACAGTGTCAAAAGCAGCACTAAGGTCTAAAAGAACAAGCAATGTTACCCTTCCAGACTCCATTTTAAGGAGAACGTCATTATGAACCTTGAGTAATGACGTTTCAGTCGAGTGAAATTTTCTGAATCCAGACGTGTTGGCCGGTAATGGAGCATGCATATCACTATGTAACATTATTGGTCAATTACGGCTTTTTCACACAGCTTATAGCCCATTTAGGCTTTCCCCCACATTGTTTTGGCTTTCCCTGTATGTGGGCTCCCCTCCCCAAAGCCCAGTCCATTTCCACCAAAGCCCTGGGCTGCCCCCCCCCTTCCCAAGGCTAGCCCAAAGCTGGGGGACTTCCAAACTGAGGCGTCCAATGAGTACTAACAAATAGTTCCCTCCTCCCCTTCCTCACGCAAATTTCGAGCTTTGTTGGTGTATCCAAGGTAAATGTTGTCAAGGACAAGTACATGTAAATACAAACAAAAAGATTAATTTGAAGTTTACCTGGAGTGACTAAACAGTTATGAAAGAAGATTACGATAAAGTCCATACTGGAACATCTGATGTTATGTTCATTGTTTATAAGAAGACATGATAGTGTCACATTGTATAGTTATGCAAATAGATAAAGGACAACTGGTGTGTTTGATTATGTCATAGATAAAGGCATTACGATAAAGGTCTCCTTTGTTTATAAGAAGCTTAATATGATAAAGACCCTGTACACTGTTTGATTATGTATTTTCCATGGGACCAATAGATAAGCGTGTTGTAAAATTATCCCACGCAGGCGTTCTCTGGTTGGTCAAACAACTGTCCAATCAGATCGTTCCACGCAGTATTTTCGAGGTGGCAAATAGATGAGTGATCCGGAGTGTGACAATAAAAGGCAAGCAAAATTGGAAGTTTTTAGGCCATTGCATTCACACTTGGTAATCCAGGTGTACAGACGCATACTTGAAAGCTCCTAATTAGCAAACCACACTAATTAGTGAAGATGGATTTCCCGCCTTCGCAAGTCAAAGATACATTGATGGGACTGAACGCCAGCTCTAAAATTAACTGGTCTATCCAAGTTAATGGGGGCAAAGTCCAGATCCCCATCAAATTTAACCAAGAACCCTCCTCAGGTAGTGGTAGCACCCTTCGCGGGGCTTCCCGCACTGGTCCACATCCGGGGAAGTGACTGAAGCACACCACCACGTCCAGCAAGGAAAGTAGAATTGAAAAGAACCAGAAGAAGAGAAAGAAGACTCCAGACGCCGGGACGCCAGGCGTATGGAAGCTTGGCTGGAGCAGAGAAGAACGGAGGCGGAGAAACAGGAGAAGGAGCAGGTGGCAACTGTCAAACCACCACCACCACCTTCATCTCCATTGCCATCCTGTACCTCTTCACCGAAGAGGTCGGAAGGCATGGAGGTGGAGATGGAGGCGGAAGGGAAGATGGAAGTCGCTCAATCCGAAACTGGATCTCCCATCCGCTCGGATAAATCCGCCCTCAGCTCTTCTCTCAACACCACGGATAATGACTCGGACTCTGATAGCGACTCGGAATGGGGTGACTTTATCGACGACATGGATCAAAGATGCATCTTAGCCCACGGCAGCCTCAAACTTGAATTCACCGGAACCATGGACTAGTACGCGCAATTCATCCTAACAAAATTGGACAAGGAATGCCAAAAGATAGCTCTGGAGCAACGCACATACCGACAACATGAGGCCATGAAAATCCGCTGCCCGGAATTCCAGGAATTCCTGAAAGATCTCAATTAGATCCCAAAACGCTTTCCTCCTTTGCCACTGCCAGACAAGACAAATTTTCACACAGTTACTGAGGGTCTAAAGGGGCTTGCCACACACCGTCCCTGCGCGCCTTCGGCGCGTGAAACCATTTCATCCAAGTTTTTATCATTCTTTGAAAATCATTTGATCGAGTATCTTCCGAACACCTTTATTTCGAGCGAAACACTGAGAAGCTATGGAAAACCTTCAGTTTGGATCGAGAAATACTTACATCAGCGTAACTCCATTTAAAGGTCAGATAAAAGTCCACATCAGACGATACACCCAGGATTCACTTACACCCACGAAGACCGGTATTGCCTTAGCTGTGTTAGAATGGAAGGAGCTGAAAAACGTTTCTGATGAGATCGACAGGAGAGTCGCCGACCAAGAGATAGAGATGACAGAATCAAGAAAAAGAAAATCAGACACACCCATACCACATGGAAAGAAGAACCCAACGATTGAACTACGAAAGAGGCGCATGGCTCACGAATTGAACAGAACATGGGCGCATCTGATAGAAAGAGAAATACCTGCGGTGGCCAAAGAACTTTGCTACGGATGCAGCGTCGACCATCCATCCCAAGTACATCACGATGTCTGCACAATGATGGACATGGAAGAGAGAACTGACAAATGTTTCAACATGGCGCTTGATAGAGTCGACATAGAGCAGGTCAAAACAGTATGACAAGAGAATATGAAGAACATAATACCTGAACCACAGATTTGGGAATATGCACCCATGATTGCCAGTGAACCGGAAAAAGACACCATTCGGAAGATGATAGTAGAGAACACAGCCACAAAATGGTGAAGATAAACAAGACGACAACGGAACGACAATAACGGCGGCAAAACGGCCCTTTTCAGGGCCAACCAAAACCTTAAAAAGAGAATCTTTTATCACACTGCACACGTTGCCCATCTTCCCAAGAGTTTAAACCCAATTCTCTCATTATACTCAATGATCTGATGTTACAAACAGATGAACGTGTCGCGCGTTTGGTTACGCAACAATCACGTCATCGAAACATCATGGTCAAAACAGGTGTCCAATGAGAGCAAGGCGGAGTCTGATTGGTACCACACGGCTATAAGATGCTCAACTCATAAGTAAGCTGAAAAGGAATTAACAACTCTGAATTTTACAAAAATCATAAAAAATCAGTTTTTACAAAGTAAATAATTGGTTTTACAATAGTCAACATGGATTTGATTTACAAATTTACAAGTAATTTTTACAAAGCGAAAATGGTTTTACAATCAGTTAAAATGGATTTACAATCAGTCAAAATGGATTTCCAATCAGTTAAATTGGATTTACAAGTGATTTTACAATTTCACCATAAGTAAATTTTACAACAATAAGTAGTTGTACAATAATTTTACAGGTAATCATACAATAAACATATTTAAATGTTCAGTAGCTGTCTTTTAGCCCTAAAAAGAGCAGTTTTTGTTGTTGTCGCTTTTCTGGACGTTCTCTAGTTATCATCTCAAGCTGTCTGCACATCCAAAAAAGTGTATTTTCTTAATAATGGATCAAAAAGGTATTTTCGTTTCTCAATTGCGAATTTTTCAGCTTCGTTCATTCCGTAACCCTTCTCATCTCGAAGTCGCTGAGCAGTTTTTCTAATTTCTCCATAGACCGGATGTTGTACTCGACTCGTTGCCTTAAATAATTTCTTACAGAGGGAAGCTCTCACGCTGTCTCTAAGAGCTTCCTTGGTCGCTTTGGTGGCCTCGAGTCTGGGCAAGCCATTTTCTATGCACGGCACTTTCAATCTCTGAAATTTAGCTGCATTATCTTCATATGCTGTTATGATTAAAGAGTCTATTAGGTTCGTTTTGTCATCTTCGTCTTCTGAATATTCGCTTTCGGTGGTTGTATCACTATTGTCTGACTCTGGATATGCGCTCTCGTTAGCATCAGACAAGTTATAATCTTCGTTGGACTGAATGCCTTCACCCGTCATTCCAAACCTCTTAACGCAGTAACCATCTTCGTGTCTTTTGCGTGTGAAGGCTCTTGAGAATGCTTTAAAAATTTACAGTTGTGGCTCGGCATGTCTTCACTCTTTGAACGCTCAGAGAACAAATGAGAACTGGGCGGACATCACGATTATATAAGACAGTGAAGAGTATCCTCAAATACGCGCATGGGTACATCGGTTTTAAATACATGCACCTCGGTTTTACATACATGCACATCGGTTTTATATATGTGCACATCGGCTTTACTTACGGGCACATCGGTTTTAAACATGTGCACATCGGTTTTACATATGTGCACATCGGTTTTAAAGCACATTGTGAATTTTCACATAAGCACATACGAGTATTTGAGGCTATATTGAGCCTACATCGAGGCTACATTGTGAGACTACAACGTGAGGCTACGTTGAGGCTACATCGCGAGGCTACATCCAGGTACTTCAGATTCATTTACCTTAGATACACCAACAAAGCTCGAAATTTACGTGGAGAAGGGGAGGAGGGAACTATTTGTTAGTACTCATTGGACGACTCAGTTTGGAAGTTCCTCCAGCTTTAGGCTAGCCTTGGGAAGGGGGAGGAACAGCCCAGGGCTTTGGTGGGGAGGGACTGGGCTTTGGGGAGGGGAGGGGGAGCCTACATACAGGGAAAGCCAAAACAATGTGGGGGAAAGCCTAAATGGGCTATACATAGCCTGGGCCCCTTTGGAGAAGCTTTGAGGCTGGGCAGACATGGGCTTTGGGGTGGGATAGCCTAAAAATAGGGTACATACAGGGCGGGCAGGAGAGCAGGCGCCTAAAAATAGCCTAGGCCTAGAGTGGAGAGGGGATGGGAGAGGGGATGGGAGAGGGGGAGTGGGGCCTAACGGGTTTGGGCGTCGAAGTTAATGACCTCGGGGTCGGGGTCATGACCTCAAGGTCCTGCAAATGGGTACTGAGAACCCCCTCCTTACGACTCTTGTTCGCCCAATATTATCATCATCTGCTTATGATTAGCTTCCACCCTTTCCGGCCACTACTTACTACTGGTCTGTACCACTACAATGGTGATCTATCATCCTTGCAGCTTTGTACGATTACTTTTGAGTTACAGCACTACTACAGGCTTGCTAGCTATCTCAGATCACGACCTCTACCTAGGACCAAGTCTTAGAATGTCCACAAGATCATCCATGCTCTACTTCGATACTAGAGACCAAGCATACATCACACAACCACATGATCTAGCATTCCGAATTACTCATGTAATAGTACAAATCATTAGGTGGTTTTGTAGTACAGGGGGGTAAAAGAAGACCTATTAGATATAGACAGTTCATTTTACCTATTAGGTACAGACTGTTCATTTTATAGTGCTGTACCATACAAACCAAGCATAACACTCCATGACTTAGCATTACGTACTGCCCATATGAACAGTAGAACAGCATAATGGCTTTGGTGGATTTAAAGTACTAAGGGCAAACTGTAGACCAATTGGGGTGCAGACCACGTATCACCTGCTACCGTTCTGAACTACCCTGGATACTTTGCATTACCGTATAGCCTAGCATTACGCACTACCTATACCAACCCCCTGGTGGTAAAATACATTCCGTGGGTTAATAGTACCAAATACTAACAGAAGACCAACGGGGCTACAGACAGCGCATCCTACACGACTACCATTCTAAACAGCCATGCATTACCCCCGCAATACTGTTTGGCCTAACATCACGTACTACCTATGCCAGTAAGGATACTATAAAGCATTAGGTGGGTTTGTAGTGTCAAGAGCTAACAGGGCCTACAGGGGTATATAATGTCCATAATATACTACCATATCAGTCCAGTACGAGAAGTCCGACACACTCTGACCCGAACAACGTAATGTCGGCTTATATAGTGGACAACAGTGGTCAACACCTCTATGACGTTGTGTGCGCATCATCATCTCACGACGCCATTGGTAACGTCAACCGTTTCGCGGGAAAACTTTTGTACTAAACTTTGGGTTAGTAATGCCAAGGGCTAACAGGGACCTACTGGAGTATATAACGCCCATACTATACTACCATATCAGCCCAGTACGAGAAGCCAGACACTCTGATACGAACAACATAATGTCGGACTGTACAGTGAACAACAACAGCGGTCAACGTCTCTATCATGTCGTGTGCACATTATGACGTCACGACGTCATTGGCAACGTCAACTGTTTCGCAAAAAAACTCTTCTTCCCCACCAATACCCTTACAGAGCCTTGAATGTACATATATCACTATACATACTATAGCATACTATATATTCCGTGGGTTTACCACTTGCCAGATATAGCTGAATAGAGCCGAAGTTTTGAACCGGAAAAAGTAGCTCTCACAACATTTAACAATAACTGCACCACAGAGCCCCGGATAATGAAGCACGATCTGTCCCTGCTATAATACTTCCAGTAATGGACTGACACCCATGTCATAGAAAGCAACGTAGCCAGTTTTGGTGAATTCCACCCACTAAAAAGATTTCGTATTTTGTCTTATTGGTAGATAGAAATATTTAATAGACACTAGAAACATTTGGGTTATTCTCAGTTAATCACGCGAATCCCTTTTTTGCTATGTGCGTTGCCTTGTTTATTGACTGAGAACTTCTCGATTGCTTTCTTGCGGCAACCCACTTTTATCTTAATGGTTTCTCCATGTTTTCACAATATAAACACATAAGTCTTTAAAACCAGCCTTGAGTGTCCATGACTGCCATAACCGCTTACTGTATTCTGAAATGTTTCATTCATTCATTCATTCGCATTCTGAAATATGTCGGACATGTGTCTTGATTGCAATACCTCAGTTAGGCCTCAGCAAGAAGGCCTGCAGTGTGAGAATTGTGAAGGGTTGCAGCATAGAGTCTGTAACACTGGTATAGCTAGAGACAACTACATTCGCAGTAATGTACGGGTGAAGCTAATTTCAGAAAACAAATTAAAACGTGAACAAAAAACCAAATACACACACTTGCAAAAGAAAGTTTTTGAGTTATGGGAACAATATGTCAATAATGAAATTTCAACAAGACAATTCCTAAAGAAATGTTCGCGTTTGAACAGCCTGAAAGTAAGCAGTAAAATGCCTGTTTTATCATCCCACGCCGATAATGCCAGACTAGGGCAAAGATATTGCAGTCAGTTTAAGAAGGTACTGGAAAAATCAAAGGCATGTGCTAGCTTCTGAACGTAATCACAATATCATTGTACGCGCATGGAATTATCGGCGAGGGAAACATAAAACAATTCCTAACTTGTCTTGTTTTCTTTTATATGCAAACTGTATGTGACCTCGCCCTGTTATTATGATTCTCTCTCATTCTGTTATGTTATTTATGCTTTTCCTTTGCGAAATAAAATAAATGACAGTGATTAACGTGATACAAATGTATGTTATTTATTAAAAGTTCGACTCTGGGTCGAATTCACCAACTGTGGGTCGAAATCACTAATTGTGAGGCAAATTCACTTTGGGTCTATTTCATCAAAACTGGCTCGAAATCACCAAAGTGGGTCGAAATCACCGGGGTCGAAATGGTAGTGGGTCGAATTCACCAGGTACCATTTCTCCGGTTGTAGGCCTGAAAGCTATCGCTAAACAGACATCAGGATTGAATGGGGGAAATCTGTCCCAATACCTTCCCAGCGTACTTCGGCGCGCTCAAACCATTATTCAAAATACCATTCAAACACATCTTATGACGCCTCACCAATCACAGGAACTCTACATCTTTAACTGTAAGTGTTAATTGTTATGTAATAAACATCATTCATCTTATTATTTCTCCATAGTTGATCTTGTCTCCTTTTGGCAGACAGAACCCAAGACAACAGGGCGGCCCGTCTGTGTTAGGCACTTCCTTGGAAGCACTCTACCCTTACCTGAAGTGGGAAACTTTTTGTAGTGGCGAGGTCCCTGTCAGTAAAACCGGAAGAGGCGATTTTACATTGGTGGCAGTGTTGTGGGATTGATCAACTATTAAGAATGGCTGAATTAAATGGCAGAAGATAATTACAACATTGTTGAAATGATTTTAGAGGACGAACCGGAAGTGAAGGAGCCGGGTGAAGAGCTCGTTAGAGCGAGCCACTCAAGAGATGCAGGGCTCCCACGAGAGAGGCAGGATGACATTGCAGAACTCGCCACAAGGAGCCACACAGCCTATGCACAGCTCCATAGCGAGTCACATACGGGGTGCAGAGCTCCCTCAAGCGAGCCAGGATGATTTTGCAGAGCTCCCCCTGGAGAGCTATACGGAGTATAGAGAGCTCCCTCGAAAGAACTATGACGAGCATACAGAGTTCCCCTGGAAGAGCCACACAGAACATTCAGATTTTTCTCGAATGAGTCGGACTCAGTTACCAGGGATTGAAGGAAGGAGCCAACATAGAATTCCAGAACTGCCACCTAAAAGACACACCCAGATGACCGAAGGTTCAGTCAGGGCTGAAGGGCGATCGCCAGAACCTATTGCAAAGAATCGAATTAAGTTGATGGATCTCCTTGACAGGAGCTCAAGACAACATCTAGAGTACACAGCTAAGTGTCCGGAGCTAGGAGGGACAGGCAGCTGGATGGATGATGGTACACAACAGGGATTGGTGCAAGCCTCACCCAGTCCACAATGGGATCACAGATTACAGCAGCAAACCCTAACAGCAGTTAGACACAACCGGGGTGCGGAACGTCTAGGCAGCCTAGAACAGAGAGACAGAAGCTCTTGCTGCGGAACAGGAGCTTATTTTGAACAGACGCCGGCATACACCTCAACAGAGCGAAAGAGAGGACTGGAAGGTCAAAATGAAAATGGAAAAAGATTAGCGAATGACACACAGATAGTTAACACAGCAATTGCAGATAATTCCCTAAAAAGACCATTGATGAATCCACAGCCATATGACGGCTCCACATCCATAATGGACTATGAAATCCACTTTGATACGTGTGCAGAAATAAATAAATGGAACAGAGAAGAAATGACGCTATATTTGGCCGGGAGTCTAAAGGGAATAGCACAAGTTTTGTCCGTACTTAGCGGCCCAGATCGTAGAAATTACAGTAAGCTCTTAACAGCTCTTAGGAATCGGGTTCCTTCCCCCAAATCAGACTCAGTTATATCGACCAAATGAGGCATTACCAGAATTGGGGCAGTCAGTTAGACGTAAAGTGAGCTTGGCATATCTGACAGCAACACTTGAACTCCAGGATATTCTAGCTTGTGACGCTTTTTGTGATGCATTGCAGCAAGATCGAGATATGATGTGGAAAATACAGCAGTCATGACCAGCGAATCTGGAAGCCGCAATTCATCTGGCTGTTGAATTGGAGGCAATTCGCGCCACTGATTCCTCAGGCACAGACACAGGCTATAGTCGGGTAGTAAATACTAACAGTGGGCTGGAGAAAATAACAGAACAGCTGGAGGGATTAAGTAGAGCAGTCAAAGAATTGCAAGAAGCAGGAAGAAATAGCGAGAAGATTTATGCGAATGTGGAGGAATCAAATCCTCAAAGGTATAAGGGCAGAGATGGACAGAGTCGAGAGAAACAGCAAGTATCAGAGGTGAAGAGACCCAACAATAACAGAAAATCAAATATCACCTGTTATAGGTGTGGAATCAAGGGGCACATTTCCAGATAATGCCCTTCCTTGGGGGACAAGGCAAGTGCAGTGCAATTGAAACGAAGGCGCAGGCGCTCGATAACGGAGAGAAACAGAAGCAGTAAACAAGCAGGAGTTATTAATCGACCTAATGAATCAGGACTCTACATACTGGCCGAAATGAAAAATGGAATAACGCATTGTCTGATCGATACTGGGGCTATGCTCATGGTAGTTTCTAAAGATACTTACGATGCCATTGAAAAGGGTGAGCGCCCAGAACTTTCCCCAATGACACAGAAGCTGACTACTGCAAATGGAGAAACGCTACACAGCTATGACAAAGCAACATTTGAATTTAAGATCGGTGAAGAACAATGTGAGCAGGAGGCAGTAGTAGCAGAAATAGGGTCACCTATTATTCTCGGCTTGGACTTCTTGCGACGCTACAGCTGCACTATAGATGTTGTTAATAAGAAACTAGTGATTTCAGGAAAGGCTTACAAGACACGAATGGAAGGGTCCATAGGGGTTTGCCGCATCACCCTTAACAAGACTATAAGTATTCCACCCAGGCATGAAATACTAGTACAAGGCTCAGTCAGTGCAAACATGTGGGGTATACCTGCTTTACGAATGATTGAGCCCCATGAAGAATTGACAGCTAAACACCATATTCTGACTGCTAAAGTGTTAGTAAAGCCCAGTGAAGTGGAGGGGAAAGTGCCAGTATGCCTGATGAACCCTACAGAGGAATCGCATGTTCTGTACAAGAACACAACAATTGGGCATGTGAACCCCGTAGAGCTCCTTGTTGAAAACACTGGTGCAGAAGAATGTTTCAATGATACACAGTTACCATCACACTTGCACAACCTGTGGATTGAGGCAACAGGTGGCTTGACAAACACACAGGCAGCAAAAGTGAACGAATTACTAAAACAAAATGAGTCAGTATTTGCTAAATCATCATCAGACTTGGGATGCACAGATAGGGTCCAACACACCATAAACACAGGAAATGCACTTCCCATTAAACAAAGGCCAAGGAGAGTGGCTATACACCAGAAGTAAGAGATCGAGAAGATTGTCAATGATATGTTAAAGAGAAATCTAATAGAGCTGTCTATGAGCCCTTGTGCCAGCCCAGTGGTGCTTGTCTGAAAATAGGATGGAGCTCTTCGGTTCTGTGTGGACTACCATGCCCTAAATAAGGTAACTGAGAAGGATGCCTACCCAATTCCACATATTAGCGAGATCCTAGACTGTTTAGCCAGTGTAAAGTGGTTTTCAACAGTTGACCTGTTGTCGGGATATCATCAGGTACTGGTTGATCCCAAAGACAGACCTAAGACAGCATTTACCACCACCAAGGGCCTATTTCAATTCAAAGTGATGAGCTTTGGGCTCTGTAACGCCCCTGGAACCTTTGAACGCCTAATGGAGTTGATACTGGCTGGGCTAACCTTTGAGAGTTGTTTAGTTTATTTGGATGACATCTTAATCTTCGCCAGGATGTTTGAAGAGCACTTAATTCGACTCGGGGGGGGTACTAAAGAGGCTACACCAGGCTGGTTTGAAGCTAAAACCAAGCAAATGCCATTTCTTCATGCGTGAGGTAGAGTATTTTGGACACATTGTTTCGGCTGATGGCGTGTCAACAGACCCAGAAAAAATTAAAGCAGTTCGAGAGTGTCCCACCTCATGTAACGTGTCAGAGTTAAGAAGCTTTTTAGGCCTCTCCGGATATTATTGGAGGTATGTACCCGGCTATGCAAAGATCGCTGCTCCACTCCACAGATTGACTGAGAAAGGAAGAGAGTACAGGTGGAGTGCAGCCTGCCAGGAAGCATTTGATGATTTAAAACAGAGACTAACTGAAGCGCCCATATTGGCTTACCCTGATGCAGAAAAGAGATTTATTTTAGATACAGATACTAGTCAGCTGGGGATAGGAAGTGTGCTTTCCCAGGTGTTTGGCAGGACAGAACGAGTCATTGCTTATGCTAGTAGAGTTCTCTCAAAGGCAGACAGGAATTACTGCATGACCCGTAAGGAACTATTAGCTGTAGTACACTTCATGAAGCACTTTAAGCCATATCTTTATGGACGACAGTTCCTTGTCAGAAGCGACCACGGAGCGCTACAGTGGTTAATGGATTTCAAGAATCTCGAGGGTCAGCTTGCTAGGTGGTTGGAGCAATTAGCTATGTTCGATTTTAAAATTGAACATCGACCAGGACAAATTCATAATAACGCAGATGCTTTATCAAGAACTCCTTGTTTGCAATGTGGAAGGGAAGAAGAAAGCCAGGCCAGAACTATAGGGGAAGCGAGCATCTGTCTGGTAGACTTTGAAACAGAAGAAATAAATAACTTACAGAGAGAAGACAAGGACATTGGAGCTGTATACAAGTGGGTGCAGAATGGGGAACGCCCTGCTTAGAGAGATGTCTCGTCCAAAACCCCCCTAGTCAAGAAGTTGTGGACGAAGTGGCCAGATTTGAAGATAAGACAGCACATACTACTAGTGGAAGAGAAGAATGAGGGTTGTCCTCTCCATCATCGTGTCGTCGTACCCAGGGACAATAGACAGAACGTCATAAAGGGAGCACACGATAGCCATACAAGTGGCCATTTGGGAATTGTGAACACCACAGAAAGGATTAAAGCAGCATACTATTGGCCAGGTTTAAAGAAAGATGTAGCAGATTATGTGGAAGCATGTTCCATTTGTGCACCTGTGAAAATGCAAAAAAAGAAGGCAGCCTTAGACTCTTTCCCCAGCAGTGCACCAATGGAGAGAGTTTCTTGTGATATAATGGGGCCGATTGAGCCAAGAACTCGTCGAGCGAATGCTTACATATTAATCGTCACAGACTATTTCACAAAATATACAGAGGCTTACCCCATGAAAAATATGGAAGCTGAGACAGTGGCCAAGCTCCTGGTGGAGGAGTTCTTTTTGCATTTTGGTCCACCCAGGCAGCTTCACACTGACCAGGGGAGCCAGTTCGAGAGCAAGCTATTCCAGGAGATGTGTAGGATGCTGAGAGTACACAAGACATGAACAACCGCATACTATCCCCAATCCAATGGGCAAGTAGAACGGGCAAACCGGACAATAAAAGCAATGCTCTCCACATACGTGCAAGAAAAAGGAGACAATTGGGATGAGCATCTACCTTATGTTATGTTCGCCTATCGGTCAACTACACATTGCTCAACTGGGATGTCACCAAACTACTTAATGATGGGCAGAGAAGTCAACACACCGATTGACTTACAATATGGCCATCCCAGTATGGATATTTTGATGATTGTCGACACTGGAGCCGTGAGATGGGCAGTAGATTGGAAGAGGCTCATGCTTATGCCAGAGCATATCTAGGGGATAGACTCAAGCTGCAGAAGGCCAACTATGATCACCATTTGGGGAGTGAGGATCTAAAGACAGGGGATCCAGTTTGGCTATATACTCCAGTGAAACGAGAAGGAATACCCTCCAAATTCCAGAAATACTGGAGGGGGCATTTGATGTACACAAGAAGTTGACTGATATCACATACGAAATAGCAGACAGAAGATCAGGAAGGAAGCAAGTTGTGCACGTGGATCGACTGAGAAAGTATCGGGGAGTGCAGGAAGATGCATCTTCTGGAGATTGCACACATCTGGATGATGAAGCTGAGCCCAACCCTGAGAGTTCGCCAGAAGATGACCTAACATAAATGGGCTTTGCTCCAACACCTCAGGCTCGTCGGCCAACTAGGAAACCTGTGTATCTTGAACAATATATTTGTCACATAGCTGTTTCTAAACAATCAAAAAAAACACCGCCACCTTACATGGATTTTACTTGTGTCATTTCAGGCAAAATGGATAGAACTCCATGCTATGGTAGAAGCCGAAGCTGTGCTGGAATAACCGGAGTAAGATATAGAGAACGGAACTGGTACCAACAAAGAGGATACAGAAGAGTTGAACGGAGGCATGAAGTAAAGAGACGAGAAAAAGTTGCACAGGAAAGACGGAGTAAAGAACAAGAAGACCGCCGGAGAAAACGCCATCACTGTGAATGCACAGAAATGGAGAGCAAGCGCAGAAGAATTAAGGAGAAGGAATCAGAAAGGAGAAGAGCCCAAGATCAAGAAGAGCACAGAAGAGACAAGGGGAGTAATCAACGGGTAGATGGAACACAACACACCGATTGCAATACAGCAAAGAAGAAGAGAGAAGCAAGTGTAAGTGGTGAACCCAAGTCAACGACAGGAATTGGAACAACAGCTGGAGATAATACAGAAGAGACAAAAAGTTGCACAAAGAAGAAGAATGAAGAAGATGGAGATGGGAAGATACGGATGTGCCAATTATGTCCCTATGCGACTTCTAAGGCTTCCAATTGGAAACAACACTTGGTGATGATGAAACACGAAGCATTGACCAGCCGTCAACAGAAGATGAAGCCAGCAACTGGAAAACCTTCAGGAAGAGTATGCTGAGAATGATAAGCACGAGGAGTTCAAGCACTTCCCCCGAGACATCAGTATGTAATTCACCAAGTTTGTGCTCAGAGCCCGAATTGGCAATAGACTTGCTAGCTGATGAAGAACAGGCAGCCAATGCTGTGTCAACACTTATGACCCTAACTGCTGATACTCCACCCATGGAGGGAGAAGCACCCGTTACCATATCTACAGGACAGCAGTGCAATTTACTGCCCATTTGCCATGTAACGATCACTGAAGTGAAGATAGGGACAGCTACACGAATCAGAAGAGAAGTAATAGAAGAGGTTGTAGTTGATGAGGCAGGGCAGCATCGCTTAGATGAAATATTCAAGCTGTAACGCGTGTGTAATGACTTTTGACTTTTAGGTCCCTGTCAGGCAATGTGTGATGCATTGATCGGAGGCGTGGGTTATGTGGTGCCCTGTGGTACAGATTTTAGCATTCCCAGTCTCTGACCATCCGGTTCCACCTTGCTGGACAGTAGGCATCGCGGTTTAGATCATTGTAACTGTCAGACTGCTGGCTGTGACGTCACAGGTGTATATATAAACGCGAGGTGACAATATTTGGCGGAGTTCATGTGGAGCAGTCACTGGTTGATGTACGCTACAGAGAAAGCTTCTTGAGATTCTGTGACGTTATAGAAGTTGAGCCAGTAGTCCGACAGCACATCTTTAACTGTAAGTGTTAATTGTTATGTAATAAACATCATTCATCTTATTATTTCTCCATAGTTGATCTTGTCTCCTTTTGGCAGACAGACAGGGTGGCCCGTCTGTGTTAGGCACTTCCTTGGAACAACCGCATACCATCCCCTGAAGTGGGAAACTTTTTGTAGTGGCAAGGTCCCTGTCAGTAAAACCGGAAGAGGCTATTTTACATTATGACGTTACTAGGCCACGTAACTATGAAGTCACTTCCGATGTCCCCCACTAGTAGGGCCCATTCATCCCTCTCCTGCAACTAGTAATATTAAGGCAATATGTAAACCCAAAGCACAAACCTAAAACCTGTAAAGCGGAGCTGAAAGAAATAGATATCTCAGGGAGCACTAGAAGATCTAAAGATGACGAAATGGCAAATACGTTTAATAAATTCTTTGTTAGTGTTTTCACTGAAGAAAATAACTGCAACATACCATCGTTATCATTAAGGTCGCTTTCGTCCAATACAACAGATGATTGCCTAACAAAGTAGAGGATAATAAACATTATGAAATCTTGAGCTAAATACGCAGAAGTCACAGGAACCCGATGGTGTCCATCCGAGATTATTAAAAGAATGAAGATACGCACTGTGTCAGCCCATAAAGATGGTCATCAACGTTTCACCTCATGCAGGAAAGCTACCAAATATATTGAAAGACGCAAATACTACAGTCCTGTACAGAAAGGTGAAAATGAAAGTGTCAATGACAATGTAGCTCGACTTGTCAAGACATGTACATGTATAGTATGTCACACAGCAATGACAAACATGTAGGTAATGACCTGATAACAAAGGTACATATAAAGTATTGTAATGGTCTGTACATAAATACTGACCATAGCCTGTAACAAATGTAAAGGTAAAGTATTGTAAAGGTAGGTGACAGTCAGATGCTAAACTAGAAAAGAAATCTTTGAGTCCCAGAGTGGGTCTGACTGAACCCCAAAATATTTGTTCTCATAGCATAGTGATAACAATGGCACCCCAAAACACACTCATTCCTGTCCCAAGGTGAAAACAAAGGTACCCAAGAAGTTTTGTGAAGATCAGTTCATAAATACGAGCTATATAGAAGTTGTGACAAAAAACTGATTGGACTTAATTTCGGTACAAAATGGCCACTGGCAGCCATCTTGAATTTTGGACCGCACTCAGAAACATTCGTTCTCGCCCCAAGGTGATAACAAAGGTACCCAAGAAGTTTCGTGAAGATCGGTTGATAAATACAGCCTCTAGCCTGAGCCGTATTGACATGTGCACTTACAGTAAGTAGCACTAAATAAATCAAAATTCATCTAATTTGCATAATTTCTGCACGAGAAAAAAACCTGTACTGTATGTGATGTATTCCATTTTACTAAACATTCATACAAAAATTTATTCAAATCAGAACTTTCATACAGAAGTTCTGTACAAAAGACTGATTGCACTAATTTTGGTACAAAATGGCTGCTGGTGGCTATCTTGAATTTCGGACCACACCCAAAAACACTCGTTCTCATCCCACGGTGATAACAAAGGTACCCAAAATGTTTCGTAAAGATCGGTTCATAAATACAGCCTCTAGCCTGAGCCGTATAGAAGTTGTGTACAAAAAAACTGATTAGACCTAATTTTGGTACAAAATGGCCACTGGCAGCCATCTTGAATTTTAGACCGCACCCAGAAACATCTCGTTCTCATCCCACGGTGATAACAAAGGTACCCAAGATGTTTCGTGAAGATCGGTTCATAAATACAGACTCTAGCCCGAGCCCTATTGACATGTATACTTACTGTGTGTAAGTAGCACTGAAAAAATCAAAGTTCATCTAATTTGCATAATTTCTGCACGAGAAAAAAACCTGTATTATATGTGATGTATCCCATGGTACTAAACATTCACACAAAAAATTATTCAAATCAGCGCTTTCATATGGAAGTTCTGTGCACAAAACAGATTTCTGTATCGTCGGTACAAAATGGTGGCTGGCAGCCATCTTGAATTTCGGACCGCACCCAAAAACACTCGTTCTCGTCATAACAAAGGTACCCAAGAAGTTTCATAAAGATCGGTTCATAAATACGGCCTCTAGCCCGAGCCGTATCCAATTGCTGATGTACGTACGGACGGACAGACGGACGGACAGATGGACGACGGGCCATGACAAAAGCTCAAATTTGGTTTCGCCAAAGTTGAGCTAAAAATGAACCTGTAAGTCTCACAAGTTTGATATGTAAAATGATAGAGAAACTTATTGGAGAAGATATAGTAAATCACATGAAACACAACAAATTATTCAGAACAAACCAATATGGCTTTATATCGGAAAATCTACTGTATTACAGATGCCGAAAGTTGGGCCGCATTTTGGACAATGGAAAAGCACTAGATGACATATATATGGACTTCATGATGGCATTTGATATAGTCTCACCAAACTAGATAGCTGTGGTATACACGGGAAAATAAGACAGTGGATTATAGATTTCCTGGCTAACAGAAAACAACGGATTATAGTAAATGGGCAAAAACTCTGAATGGAAGTCAGTAATCAGTGACATACCACAAGGCAGCGCCCTCGGACCGTTCTTGTTTGTGATATTCATAAAAGACATGCAATAATGTGTAGAGTGACTGCTTTATCTGTTGCTGACGACTCCAAAATCTACAGAGAAATGTGTAATAAGAACACGAAAATTTGCTACTAAACCACCTAACCAGGGACGTGGGGACATGGTGGGGAACTGTCACGCACCCCCCCCCCCCCCCCCCCCCCAATCCTGACCAAAATTTCCTATAGTTGGAAATTCAGAGGGCAAGTCATGAGTGGTTGAAAATTCCATCTGTCTGGACTTTAGAGCTTCTTTGCCGATGTTGATGTCTCCTTTACTTCCCAAAATTCCAACTCGGTTTTAAATCGGCAAAAATTCTAACTGTTACTATTTACAACTACGGTGTATTCAATATCAAGCTTCATAAGTATGCATGATGTCAGTCGGTACGAGATTTCTATAGTACGTTTACTTATCGTAATAAAAAAACTCCTCGAAATGCACTTCAAGAAAATCACATCATCTAAAATCGTTATCCTGAGTTAATTTCATCATTCACAGTTAGAAAATGATGAAACATCGAAAATTGATCATGCCTGCATAAAATCTGATTTAATGTTAGGACAGTGTGAATTGTTCAAAGTTCTTAGCTTGAATGTCGGCTTATTCGCCCCTTGGCTCATTCGCACCTTGGCTCATTCGCCCCCTGGCTCATCGACCCCCCGGCTTATTCGCCCCCTGGCTTATTCGACCCCCCGGCTTATTCGACCCCCCGGCTTATTCGACCCCTATGTGTTATACACAGGTTTCAAGTGGTCATTTACGCAAGGTTAGAAATATTTATGGTAGTAGTGGGTAGTAGTTGACACTTCTAATCTAAAATACGAGCGAGGAGTCCAGAACAGAACTTGACGGATGGGAGATTAGGGAAAATACTAACAACGCGCAGCTTCCAAGTATAACAAAGTTTATTAAAAGAAGAAAGAAGATAGTATTCACAAGACACGTATGCTAACATGTTAACTACTGGCCACTTTTACAAAACATTTTTTTATAAAGACATAAAGATAGATTTGTATGAATCCATCGTATTTGGTGACGAAATAACACTCACAGGACACAATTTACAAACAACATGGAACGTTGTGAATGACAAAAATATAAATATACATAAATAATATAAATACAACTGTGGCATTGAAATCATATTTTACAATTAAACAAAATACATCTTACATTGAAACCACATTTTGTAAATAGAAATATATTACTATTCACATTCGCAATATTTAATTTTATACTGGAGCATACAACCTGGCAGCTTCTTTTAAAAGACGACTGGTTCTGATAGACTTTGCAGTGTACTGTTCCCAGAGGCTCATAAGTTTTCCCGTGACCAGAGTGTTGTTCTACCCAATTGTCGACGGCGTAGTTTTCCCTCTGAGATCATTTTGACATTAGTTGGTGTCCTTTTTCCTTCTTGATACAGCAGGGTTATTACAAGGTAGAAGGGGAGGTTTCCTTTTCTTGCTCGCTGGTTCAATCTATTATGCCAGCCCTCACAGTCATTGTTGGTGCGTATGCTCCTGTTGAAAACTGTCCATGACTCTACGGGCCAAGTTGCATTCTCTATCCATGTAGTCTCTACATAATTGAAGAAATCCTCCAAGCCGATGGCGATTCTTGAAGGAGAAGATTGGATTTCTTTTACAGCTTTCTCTTTTAGCTTGCTGAAGGAAGTTGGTATGTCATCTGCTGGTAAAAACGGTAACGTAAACACTTGACGTAAGATCTTATAAATTCTGTCTTTCTCTGCATATGCTTGTTGCAGCCCCCCTCTGTTGCACGTTCCTCCACATGGCCTGGCCAAAATGAAATGAGCATCCGTGGATGGTTGGTTCGTCAAAAACAGACCTGATGGCTCCCCACATGGCAACTTCAAAGTCGACGACGAATGACTTTACTTTAATTTCTTCTGGAAGATGGCTGAGTATTGCTCTTAGAACCTGAAAACGGAATGAAGAATTTTATTTATTATTTTATATTATTTATTCAATCCATAATTCATCATTTATTTATTCAAATAATATTTATTTATTTATTTATTCAAATAATATTTATTTATTTATTAATTAATTAATTAATTAATTAATTAATTAATTAATTAATTTATTTATTTATTTATTTATTTATTTATTTATTCAAATAATATTTATTTATTTAATCTGAAAATGTATTGATATCTTATTAGTAATACACACCTTCTTATAATCTTTCTTTTGGCGCCGACTCATGACGACGAAGCACAATGGAAGTTGTTTCAAATCGTCGCCAGATCTCACAAAACCATGAATGGACAAAAGTTGAACAAATGGCTCTTTTATTATTTTGAATGTTCCGTCTAAATACCAGGTCTTGGTTTCTGCTAGTAGTTTCAGTTGCTGAGCTGTTGCAAATATGAGATGTCGTTGACTGTCTGACTTGATGTCTTCTAGAAGAAAAGCTCTGTCTGTTTGAGACAACAGATAATCAGTATCCAGCTGAAACAAGAGAATGAAAATATTAATTTGGTTAATCATTAATCTACTTTTTGCGTGCTTATCAATAATTATTATACTTAACACCCATTTGTAATTTAATTGAAAAAGAAATGTAAGATAACTTCCTCGAAAGACAAGTCTACTTGATCCTTCGGATTATTAGTTATTATCCCACTTTTTGCACGCTCATGATCAATAATTATTATTCTTACTTAATACCCATTTTAATTGAAAAAAAAATGTAAAGATAATTACCTCAAAAGACAAGTCTACCGGATCCTTCGGACGGGCGGCTCAACGGGCCCGACGACATATTCTTTCAAGTGTTGCTTCTACGGGCCGAGATGCTGGTGGTAGTTGATCATTCACAAGTGTGTCTGTTACAAGTTTTACGGTCGTTCCGGATGATTCAAAGTGGTCATTATGTGCTGCCCTCTTTACGTCAGCAAAGATCTTTACTGCTACATCAATTCCTGTACGATAAATGTAAAGTTATTAGTTTAAACACCATTTCAAAAAAAAATAGCTACAGCATGATTAAATAATTTAAGAATTAGGGATTTGACATAAGCATTTGTTAAAGTTATTGCCTTGTTCCGAATATGTCATTCTTATTTATTCTTATTACTATTTACCCCTCTAGCACTTAAAAGTTATTGCCTTGTTCCGAATGTGACATTCTTATTTATTCTTATTATTTACCCCTCTAGCACTTTTTTCTTTCTCCGAATGTGTATTCTAAAAAAAATACAAACTATACTGTACCTGGTTTGGCAGGATGAATGTGGGCCAGTGAATTTCTGCTAAAACTTCCTCTGCTTTCTGTTATTACAGCTGGGCAAACTTGTTGTCCTCTGACGCTACATCGCCAAACTATGTTGCCATTTTTGTAGGTTCTCTTGTGCACGTATGTAAATCCATCGCTGCTCACCAGTTTTCGACTGCCCCTCTTAGAACCAGTTTCCACTATTTGATATGTCGTATCCGTGCCAAGTCCACTGACATCATCTTCTAAAATGGTCTCAACATCAACTGATCTGCAACATAGAATGTAAAAACATTAGCATGACAATTAAATTCATAACACTTCAAACATGATAAAAAATTATACCCTATGTGTAGCAGCTACGCTCCTGCCACCTCCTCCCTTTGTCTACACTCCCGACACCCACCTGCCCCCTCCCAATATTTCGAAAAAAAGAAAGATATGGCTACTTACTCTTCATTGTCTTCTGTCTCCATGGGTCTTTCGAGTCGAGACACATCAAACGTCGAGTTATTGGATGCTTGGAAACCAAGGCTGAAGTTCGGGATGTCATTGCTGCTATTATCTATAGATGTTCTGGTGCTCTCCAGAGGTCCCCTGTTGTCATTTGAAGCCTCATTGGAATCATTAATGGCCGACACATCACCACCAAGTGGTCTGCAAAGTTGGCAAATATATTCAATACTCTGACGCTGTCTGTTGGCTTGTCGATACTCATCTCTTGTGATACCTGTCCCGCAGGTTCTGTGTGTCCATCTTCGGCAAGTCGGTCTGTCACATTCTACTGCTTCTTGTCGTGGTCTCACGGTATTGCCACATGCTACGCAAAAATGGTTATCGCTAGACATTGTGCAAGATTTGAATGATGTGAAAGATTGATTTCGAGTTTGTGATTTGAAAATGAGAACCCAGTAGTTATATATGGTTCTTAAGTTGATAATCACCCTTAGTGTGAACAACACTGTTTTCATAGCGTTGCTTTAATCTACTTGACTTATTAAAAAACTACTCATCACTGTTTTCATTAACCTTTAGATGAACCGCTTTATGCTTGCCGAAATCTGAGAAGTTGTTTTTACAAATCCTGTACCCTGTGCCGAAACAAACAATTCTTGGAAACTGACAAGATTTAACCGATTACTAATCACGCTGTAACCACAACATGATCAATTCACAGCCAACACACTGGATGTTTTGACAAACAATCAATCATTTGGGTGGGAGAGTAATCAATTAGAACATAGGGGTCGAATAAGCCGGAGGGTCGAATGAGCCAGGGGGCGAATTAGCCGGAGGGGCAAAAAAGCCAGGGGGCGAATGAGCCAAGGGGCGAATGCGCCAAGGGGCGAATAAGCCGTATACCCTTAGCTTGAGCATTTGTTCAGCACATTTTCAATCCCCAGAATAATACCAAATAATAATAACCTGATAATTCAATCATAAATGTGTTGGCATTTCAGTTACTAGAATTATTTTTATGCCCCCTTTCATGGCTTTATTTTCAAAATTTTTCCCAGTAGTGAATTTCCAGCTACGGGGAGGGGTCGGGAGGGAGATTCCCCCTCCCGGTCCTTCCCCCTAGTTGGGAATTCACTACCCTACACTCCCCCAATCGGAAACATCTAGCCACGCCCCTGTGTTTAACAGCTCTCCAAGATTGGTAAAACAAATGGTTATAACATTTCACTGAATAAATCTAATGTAATTACGGTATCTAACAAAAGAAGAGTAACCGAAAGAGAAAAAGAAGATTATTTAAATAACATCAATGGGAAGAAGATAACTAGTACTATGTATATCTAACAAAGAAAAATTCATTGCAGTCACCACTGAAAAGAACTTAACTTTTGAAGACCACGTTCCGACACAAGATTTTAAAAGGGAATCAAATAATGAGAGTATTCAGAAGATCTCACAGAAACCTTGATGAACATTAAAACATTTACCATATCCAGAAAGACAGAAGCGACGGAATCCACCTCCCTTGAAATATAGATTATTAAGGGGAAATACGCTGACAGAATTATTTAAAATAGCACATGGATTATATGATGAAGAAACCACCAAAGTATGTTGGCGTATAGCTCTAGTGTTGTAATAAGAGGCCACCCTACACCCAACAAACTCGCAAAGAAGCACAGCAAAACAGAAATAAAAAAGAATGCTTTCTGGAAAGATCTGCCGACTTTTGGAATAATCTTCCACAAACTATGTATTACAATACACTCGATTTTTAGAAATGGTCAGACTGGTTCTGGTCAGAGATAGATGTAAAATACAATTTTAAGATCGGATGTAAAAAAAAAAAAAGAATTAACACATAGCACTAAATTGGAGGCGGATATAGAGGCAGACGATAGAGTACCACATCGTGCAAAATGGATCCGAGCGAAGCAAGAGAAAGTTGGTGCACGATGATGGATATAGTTTCACCGTGAAGAAACAGAAAAATGATCACATCCTATGGAGGTGCACCAAACGCAGTAAAAACAACAACTGCCCAGCTACTGTAACCCAAGACGGAGAAATATTTAAAGAGGAAAAGAAAACACATATGCATGCTGCAGAACCAGGAAAATTCATTGCCGTCAAAACAGTTGCTCAGGTAATTATTTAGTTTTCATTAAAATTTGGCGATTTTTGTGTTGGGTAAAGGGTTAACAAAAAGGGGAGCGTTTGGAGTTTTGGTTTAATATCTATATTAGATGTGGTACCTGTCTTTTGGACGGGAAAGAAATTTTCATCCGAATCAATCCGGTGCCATAAATTTGGGCCAGATCGTCCAAAAAAATCTGATACCGCTCAGATAAGCATGAATAAAAACCATGACAAAACCGATATTAAAGACATGCCGACATTCCTGTAGTAAGTTACTAGTAACATCAAAAGCAACACTTTAAATCGATAGAACTACCACCGCTTAAAGCATTGTTAAAACAAAATAAAATATCTATTGATGCCGAATCGAAATACCCCAGGTGCCGAATTATTAATTAAAATTATAATGATTATTATTTTTCTTTCTTTTCAGGCAAAACAAATGGCTCATCAGTCGTTATTTGAGAAAGCTGCTGCCCGTGTAGTTGAAGAAGCTGTTGCTGTCAACATACAAATGTAGACATCGAAGCGCCAAAACCGAGCCGCCCTAAACAGAAAACATGGTTAGAATTGTCAATAGATTACGTCAAAATCTTAGGCCTCACGATCCAAAAGAATTGCATTCTGAGGTGGGTTTGCATTTAATTACTTTTTACTTATAAAATATAATACATTTTAAAAAATGTTGTTTTACAGTACTTGATACTTTGGTACAAATGCATAAATAGAGACAACGGTTACAGATTTCTTATTAATTCCACTCCTGTTCATTTATTCATCGATATAATAAAATCTGGTTAATTTTCTGCAATTCCACTCCAGTTCATTTTTCATCGATATAATAAAATCCAGTTCATTTTCAGCAATTCCATTCCAGTTAATTTTTCATCATGATAATATAATATTCTATTTCATTTTCTTTCCAGCTCGACTTAGAATTTCTTGAAAGCCATGCTCCAAATTTTCTCCGTAAGGACATTACAGTTGACGAGAGATGGCACATCATTCAAAGTTTTCTACACCGACCGACAGCTAGAATTACTTGGAGCGGCAAAGACTTGGTATATGGACGGTACTTTTCGCGTCGTCAACAAACCCTGGGTACAGCTCTTCTCCATTCATGGTTTTGTAAAGTCATCTGGTAATATAAAACAGCTTCCATTGGTATTTTGTATTATGTCTGGTAAAAGAACAGAGGATTACTACGCGATTCTTCGAGCTCTGGACAGAAAGCTGCCACCTGGAATTGCTTTGGAAAGAATAGTAGTTGACTTTGAGTGTGGTCTATGGCAAGCCATTCGCAGACGATTTCCTGATGTACCAATTCAAGGCTGCGTGTTCCATTGGGCTCAGGCTGTGTTCCGTAAGGTTCAAGAAATAGGTCTACAAGTAATTATATACTTTACTTATTTTAAGTTTTTAACGACTCAAATGTGAGATAATGTTTTTTCATCGATATACATGTACTTAATCTGATTTATTACTTAAGTTTAATTAAATAATTACTGGGTATTTTACTACACCAGAGTACACAGAGAGAACTACCGAGCAGCGGTGGGCAACTGCCAGACTCGTAAATTCACTAGTTAACCCAGTATGCCTTAATACACGGTACCACCGTGCTCCCTTTCTAATGGCTTTTTTTCATTTTAAGGTCGAGTACAACAAGAAAGACAGCGTGTACAAGTGTGTTAGGAAGATCATGGCCCTACCTTTTTAACTGCAGAACACATCAAACAAGCTTTCGACAAATTGGCAGACCAGGCAGGAACACCAACACTGACATCGTTGATTGGTTATGTAAGAAATACATGGATTGACAGCAGCGTATTTGAAGTTGAAAACTGGAGTGTCTTCATGAGCAGCGTCAGGACCAACAACGACGTGGAGGGATGACACAACAGAATTAACAGCAGAATGAGCAACAGAGGACGGGTACCATTCTATTTATTGGTTTTGGAACTGTGCCAGGAAGCAAACTCCATCCCAGTGATTTTGAAAATGGTTTCAGGGGGAAAATGCAGTGACGACAGAGAAAAGCAGCAGAGAAAGTCCAAGGAAAACTGTTCCGATTATGGGAGAGATATGTCGATGGAGAACTTTCATCAAGTCAGTTGCTGAGGAAGTGTGCAGGGGTATATGGTCCATGCTGAATATATGATGCTTTTTAGAAACTAATTATATTTTTCTGTTCGTTTCAGATTAACAGAAGCCAATTCTTTTCCGTTTATTTTTCTTCCAGCAGAGAACTAAATTAATGGGATTCTTTTCTTTTAATTGTAGGTGAACAGAAGCTAATTCTTTTCATATTATTTTTCTTCCAGACAAAGAACTAAATTAATTCTTTCCTTTTAATTGTAGGTGAACAGAAGCTAATTATTTAGTTTTACTTCTCTTTTAGACGGTTCACTAAGTCCTATTCAGTGCCTCCTCGTGGTGTGAACCGGTAACTGGAATCATTCATATTTTGAATAATTTCTGGCTGAACCTGAACAGGCAAAAAAAACATGATATTCATCCGTAGATATACTGTCTCATATATTTCATTTGTACACTGCAAATATATTAATTTTGTAATAAATGAAAAGAATATATAAAACAGTATATCTATTGATGCCGAATCGAAATATCCCAAGTGCCGAATCGTCCAACCCAATTAAGCGCCGAATCGTCCAACCCCAAGTGCGGAATGGTCCAAGCCAGGTGCCGAATCGTCCAAGTGCCGAATCGTCCGGTACCCATATTACCTGCATCCACTTATGATCCTCAGGGTAACTGGACGATTCGTCGTGATTGAGGATTCGTCGTAACGACAAATCGTCCAAATTACGAAAACGAAGAATCGTCTTTTAGGTTTTCGACGAAACGTCCAAGGCATGGATCTGTAACACTGAATTATTTTAAATTTTTTTATGTATGTTTCTTGTCTCAAAAATATAATTTATGACCCCTCCTTGAGACGTGATAAGTTATATTTTTCAAATCAGAAACAAGATATTTGTTACACTTCAAAATACCCCCGTGAATTGATGGGGTCCAGGTCATTTCGTCCCCAGGACGTTTCGTCCCCTACTTGGTGGGACGTTTCGTCCCCGTGACAGGGTGGGACGTTTCGTCCCCAGTTGGGGACGAAACGTCCCACTTCAATACCAAATTATTGAGAAGATATGGGATTGGATTTTTTCATAAATGAGGGAAGCATCTGCTCGTAACCAATGATGGTCACTCATGATGAATGAATGAAAGGTTTTAGCGCGCCGAAGGCGCGCAGGGACGATGTGGGATTTACAAATCCCTTGCGACCCTGTTAACCTTATTTTTTTTCCCTTGGATCACACAGGCCTAGCTTTCGTACTGCCCAAAATGGAGTCTGATGGGGTTATGCACGCGGTTAGAATACCCGACAGTTTACGTTGGAGTGTTAGATGGTCAATAGTCAATCCCTCAACGCATTTAAAACTATTAGAGAGCGAGCTCTATTCGGTTCCAGTTCGGCGATGGTAGAGGTTTGAGTCCCACCATGGTGGCGATCCAGAATGTAATGTTGTGCGATGGCAAGTTTAAGGGAAGAAGAGAAAAGAAAACCAAACAGCAACGCCGGTTTGGTAGCGGCCCCGGTATATGACCATAGCGGTTACAAAAAAGAAGTGGAGAAAGCTCCAACAGTTTAGTTTTAAGAAACCGGGAGTCATCCATCAAGCCTTCTGGGAGATAGGATGCCGTATGTAATTTTGAGGTATCTGGTTATCCTTCGGGAATTCCAAATGACCTCCTCCACCCCCCCCCAAAAAAAACCAAAAAACAACCAAAAAAAAACCACTCACTGACACACACCCTCAAGCCCTTAAAAGGGCTGTTAAATCTTTATTCAAATAAATTATTTTTATCAAATGTACACTCGTTCCCAGCCAGACAAGCTTGTTTCAATCCTTGCCTAGCGTTTGGTGGTTTCTTGTATATGTTGCAGAAAGGTAGGTTGCACCAATTCCTCCTACGCTTTGTCTACCATTTCCATGCGTCTTCTTGATGAGAGTGTTGCAAGAAAATTTGAGAATGTTCAGTTAGAAAAGTAAAAGGTAGAGAGATAGATAGGTATCCGCTATTGTATATTGTGCCTGCTGTGTGATTGTTGGATGGGGTAAGGGGTGTGTTTCTTCGGAGCACACTCCCCACACGCAGAGTTGCGAGGCAATCCTCACAGACTCAATCCTAAAGATCTCAATGAGTAGCGAGGCAATCCTCACTGACTCCACGCAGTTTAATTCTATTGAGTAATTTTAATTTACTGTGGATTATTTTGTTTTTCTGTTTAGGGTTCGGTGTTCGTTCAGCTTCACCATTGATTCACTATCCTGGAGTATGTGGAGGGTTTTGTTATATAGGTCTTATATAGGTCTTATTAAACGCGTTTCAATCGCGCTTCAGCAGAGTTGCGAGGCAGTCCTCACAGACTCTATCCTAAAGTTCCCAATGAGTAGCGAGGCAATCCTCACTGATTTTATGCATAATTAGATATCATATTAGCATACTATGATACAAACGATGATTTTGGAGTTTTTATAACCACTCAATGATAATTGATCTCACTGATAAGTCGGTACCTCAAGAAATGTTTTTTTTAATTGTTCAAAAATACATTGTTTTCATAAGCGTTCAAGAAGAATGCATCTCACTGATGCCGGGATATCAATGAATGTTTGTTGATATGTAATTATATTTAATTATTAATAATTATTAGTATGTTTTCATTAGCACTCGAGGATAGAGTAAAATAAGGTTAACCGGGTCGCAAGGGATTTGTAAATCCCACATCGTCCCTGCGCGCCCTCGGCGCGCTAAAACTTTTCATTCATCATATATGGGGGGTCGATCCGATTCCTCCTCAGTCTATCTCGAAATGGCTTACAACTTGAGATTAGCGCCCACGACAGAATACCCATGCCTTGAATGTGGAAGGAATGTAAGACCTAGACAACGCGCTATTGGTCGTGATCGTTGTGGACGCTGGCAGCACCGAACATGCAACACTGGTATCCTACAAAAGATTTACAACGAGGCAAAAAAATCTATCTGCATTATTTATTTTAATTGCAAGAATTGTCATGATTCTGGGTTTTGCAAAGCCACCTACATATATGAACAAACATCAGAAACAGAAAGGTGAGTAAAAAATAATTGATTAAAAATATCTAACAATTAACTTTTGGAGATCAAATAAAGTTATATCAATGAAATATACCACTGTTAATTATTTATAACACTCATCCTTTACAGGAATTTGCATTGGGGACGAATCGTCCCGGGGACGAAACGTCCCACTAAAAGGGGACGAATCGTCCCGGGGACGAAACGTCTCGGGGACGAATCGTTCCGGGGACGAAACGACCCGATCCCAATTGATGTGCCTCCCTTTTTGGCCCAATTATGTGAAAAAGTTTTTTTTTAATATATGGTGAGCATTACAAACAGAAAATTATAACCCCAAAGGTATTACTGCAACGCGTAGCAACGCTTCGCCACCCTCAACAAACACGGTCAGTAGACAATGACAATGAATAACTTTTCCTTATCAAGTTCTTATTATGTTTGTATCAAAATGTTGTTTTACAGTACTTGATACTTTGGTACAAATGCATAAATAGAGACAACGGTTACAGATTTCTTATTAATTCCACTCCTGTTCATTTATTCATCGATATAATAAAATCTGGTTAATTTTCTGCAATTCCACTCCAGTTCATTTTTCATCGATATAATAAAATCCAGTTCATTTTCAGCAATTCCATTCCAGTTAATTTTTCATCATGATAATATAATATTCTATTTCATTTTCTTTCCAGCTCGACTTAGAATTTCTTGAAAGCCATGCTCCAAATTTTCTCCGTAAGGACATTACAGTTGACGAGAGATGGCACATCATTCAAAGTTTTCTACACCGACCGACAGCTAGAATTACTTGGAGCGGCAAAGACTTGGTATATGGACGGTACTTTTCGCGTCGTCAACAAACCCTGGGTACAGCTCTTCTCCATTCATGGTTTTGTAAAGTCATCTGGTAATATAAAACAGCTTCCATTGGTATTTTGTATTATGTCTGGTAAAAGAACAGAGGATTACTACGCGATTCTTCGAGCTCTGGACAGAAAGCTGCCACCTGGAATTGCTTTGGAAAGAATAGTAGTTGACTTTGAGTGTGGTCTATGGCAAGCCATTCGCAGACGATTTCCTGATGTACCAATTCAAGGCTGCGTGTTCCATTGGGCTCAGGCTGTGTTCCGTAAGGTTCAAGAAATAGGTCTACAAGTAATTATATACTTTACTTATTTTAAGTTTTTAACGACTCAAATGTGAGATAATGTTTTTTCATCGATATACATGTACTTAATCTGATTTATTACTTAAGTTTAATTAAATAATTACTGGGTATTTTACTACACCAGAGTACACAGAGAGAACTACCGAGCAGCGGTGGGCAACTGCCAGACTCGTAAATTCACTAGTTAACCCAGTATGCCTTAATACACGGTACCACCGTGCTCCCTTTCTAATGGCTTTTTTTCATTTTAAGGTCGAGTACAACAAGAAAGACAGCGTGTACAAGTGTGTTAGGAAGATCATGGCCCTACCTTTTTAACTGCAGAACACATCAAACAAGCTTTCGACAAATTGGCAGACCAGGCAGGAACACCAACACTGACATCGTTGATTGGTTATGTAAGAAATACATGGATTGACAGCAGCGTATTTGAAGTTGAAAACTGGAGTGTCTTCATGAGCAGCGTCAGGACCAACAACGACGTGGAGGGATGACACAACAGAATTAACAGCAGAATGAGCAACAGAGGACGGGTACCATTCTATTTATTGGTTTTGGAACTGTGCCAGGAAGCAAACTCCATCCCAGTGATTTTGAAAATGGTTTCAGGGGGAAAATGCAGTGACGACAGAGAAAAGCAGCAGAGAAAGTCCAAGGAAAACTGTTCCGATTATGGGAGAGATATGTCGATGGAGAACTTTCATCAAGTCAGTTGCTGAGGAAGTGTGCAGGGGTATATGGTCCATGCTGAATATATGATGCTTTTTAGAAACTAATTATATTTTTCTGTTCGTTTCAGATTAACAGAAGCCAATTCTTTTCCGTTTATTTTTCTTCCAGCAGAGAACTAAATTAATGGGATTCTTTTCTTTTAATTGTAGGTGAACAGAAGCTAATTCTTTTCATATTATTTTTCTTCCAGACAAAGAACTAAATTAATTCTTTCCTTTTAATTGTAGGTGAACAGAAGCTAATTATTTAGTTTTACTTCTCTTTTAGACGGTTCACTAAGTCCTATTCAGTGCCTCCTCGTGGTGTGAACCGGTAACTGGAATCATTCATATTTTGAATAATTTCTGGCTGAACCTGAACAGGCAAAAAAAACATGATATTCATCCGTAGATATACTGTCTCATATATTTCATTTGTACACTGCAAATATATTAATTTTGTAATAAATGAAAAGAATATATAAAACAGTATATCTATTGATGCCGAATCGAAATATCCCAAGTGCCGAATCGTCCAACCCAATTAAGCGCCGAATCGTCCAACCCCAAGTGCGGAATGGTCCAAGCCAGGTGCCGAATCGTCCAAGTGCCGAATCGTCCGGTACCCATATTACCTGCATCCACTTATGATCCTCAGGGTAACTGGACGATTCGTCGTGATTGAGGATTCGTCGTAACGACAAATCGTCCAAATTACGAAAACGAAGAATCGTCTTTTAGGTTTTCGACGAAACGTCCAAGGCATGGATCTGTAACACTGAATTATTTTAAATTTTTTTATGTATGTTTCTTGTCTCAAAAATATAATTTATGACCCCTCCTTGAGACGTGATAAGTTATATTTTTCAAATCAGAAACAAGATATTTGTTACACTTCAAAATACCCCCGTGAATTGATGGGGTCCAGGTCATTTCGTCCCCAGGACGTTTCGTCCCCTACTTGGTGGGACGTTTCGTCCCCGTGACAGGGTGGGACGTTTCGTCCCCAGTTGGGGACGAAACGTCCCACTTCAATACCAAATTATTGAGAAGATATGGGATTGGATTTTTTCATAAATGAGGGAAGCATCTGCTCGTAACCAATGATGGTCACTCATGATGAATGAATGAAAGGTTTTAGCGCGCCGAAGGCGCGCAGGGACGATGTGGGATTTACAAATCCCTTGCGACCCTGTTAACCTTATTTTTTTTCCCTTGGATCACACAGGCCTAGCTTTCGTACTGCCCAAAATGGAGTCTGATGGGGTTATGCACGCGGTTAGAATACCCGACAGTTTACGTTGGAGTGTTAGATGGTCAATAGTCAATCCCTCAACGCATTTAAAACTATTAGAGAGCGAGCTCTATTCGGTTCCAGTTCGGCGATGGTAGAGGTTTGAGTCCCACCATGGTGGCGATCCAGAATGTAATGTTGTGCGATGGCAAGTTTAAGGGAAGAAGAGAAAAGAAAACCAAACAGCAACGCCGGTTTGGTAGCGGCCCCGGTATATGACCATAGCGGTTACAAAAAAGAAGTGGAGAAAGCTCCAACAGTTTAGTTTTAAGAAACCGGGAGTCATCCATCAAGCCTTCTGGGAGATAGGATGCCGTATGTAATTTTGAGGTATCTGGTTATCCTTCGGGAATTCCAAATGACCTCCTCCACCCCCCCCCAAAAAAAACCAAAAAACAACCAAAAAAAAACCACTCACTGACACACACCCTCAAGCCCTTAAAAGGGCTGTTAAATCTTTATTCAAATAAATTATTTTTATCAAATGTACACTCGTTCCCAGCCAGACAAGCTTGTTTCAATCCTTGCCTAGCGTTTGGTGGTTTCTTGTATATGTTGCAGAAAGGTAGGTTGCACCAATTCCTCCTACGCTTTGTCTACCATTTCCATGCGTCTTCTTGATGAGAGTGTTGCAAGAAAATTTGAGAATGTTCAGTTAGAAAAGTAAAAGGTAGAGAGATAGATAGGTATCCGCTATTGTATATTGTGCCTGCTGTGTGATTGTTGGATGGGGTAAGGGGTGTGTTTCTTCGGAGCACACTCCCCACACGCAGAGTTGCGAGGCAATCCTCACAGACTCAATCCTAAAGATCTCAATGAGTAGCGAGGCAATCCTCACTGACTCCACGCAGTTTAATTCTATTGAGTAATTTTAATTTACTGTGGATTATTTTGTTTTTCTGTTTAGGGTTCGGTGTTCGTTCAGCTTCACCATTGATTCACTATCCTGGAGTATGTGGAGGGTTTTGTTATATAGGTCTTATATAGGTCTTATTAAACGCGTTTCAATCGCGCTTCAGCAGAGTTGCGAGGCAGTCCTCACAGACTCTATCCTAAAGTTCCCAATGAGTAGCGAGGCAATCCTCACTGATTTTATGCATAATTAGATATCATATTAGCATACTATGATACAAACGATGATTTTGGAGTTTTTATAACCACTCAATGATAATTGATCTCACTGATAAGTCGGTACCTCAAGAAATGTTTTTTTTAATTGTTCAAAAATACATTGTTTTCATAAGCGTTCAAGAAGAATGCATCTCACTGATGCCGGGATATCAATGAATGTTTGTTGATATGTAATTATATTTAATTATTAATAATTATTAGTATGTTTTCATTAGCACTCGAGGATAGAGTAAAATAAGGTTAACCGGGTCGCAAGGGATTTGTAAATCCCACATCGTCCCTGCGCGCCCTCGGCGCGCTAAAACTTTTCATTCATCATATATGGGGGGTCGATCCGATTCCTCCTCAGTCTATCTCGAAATGGCTTACAACTTGAGATTAGCGCCCACGACAGAATACCCATGCCTTGAATGTGGAAGGAATGTAAGACCTAGACAACGCGCTATTGGTCGTGATCGTTGTGGACGCTGGCAGCACCGAACATGCAACACTGGTATCCTACAAAAGATTTACAACGAGGCAAAAAAATCTATCTGCATTATTTATTTTAATTGCAAGAATTGTCATGATTCTGGGTTTTGCAAAGCCACCTACATATATGAACAAACATCAGAAACAGAAAGGTGAGTAAAAAATAATTGATTAAAAATATCTAACAATTAACTTTTGGAGATCAAATAAAGTTATATCAATGAAATATACCACTGTTAATTATTTATAACACTCATTCTTTACAGGAATTTGCATTGGGGACGAATCGTCCCGGGGACGAAACGTCCCACTAAAAGGGGACGAATCGTCCCGGGGACGAAACGTCTCGGGGACGAATCGTTCCGGGGACGAAACGACCCGATCCCAATTGATGTGCCTCCCTTTTTGGCCCAATTATGTGAAAAAGTTTTTTTTTAATATATGGTGAGCATTACAAACAGAAAATTATAACCCCAAAGGTATTACTGCAACGCGTAGCAACGCTTCGCCACCCTCAACAAACACGGTCAGTAGACAATGACAATGAATAACTTTTCCTTATCAAGTTCTTATTATGTTTGTATCAAATATGGCTACTTAGAAGATTATTGATGATTGGAATTTGCTAATTAGGGGATTATTGATAATTTAATAATATCCACTTCTGAATGTCAATCAGTTTGTTTGTTCATTCTATTCTTCTCTGCATTTTTATTTGTCTTCAATATTGCAGTTGGGGGGAAGGGAGATGGAAGGAATGGGGTTTACATTTTTCGCATGTTATTTTGTATTCTACTGTTGGTGTGCGTGTGTGAAAAGGGTGGGGGGGGGGGGGGGGTATTTCGCTTATTAATTTACATTGTGTTCATGTGCTATCGTTCCGATTTATTTCAAAATATAAAATAAATAAATATTAAATCTTGTTATTTGTTGTCACAACCAGCCCATTTTTGGTGAAGCTCATATTCCCCATTTTGTACGTAGCGCATCTATATCCAGCAACGTGATTGCACATCCCAAAATATCAATTTACCGAATTGTACTGTTTCACGAAACTCTTTGCAGAGGGTATTAATGTCGTGATTGAAGTTCCATTTCTGCTTGAACACATATTATATTTTCAGAAGATTTTTCTACTCAGACACGAACATGGCCGGGCGTTATAAAAGATTTTTGAAACTTTGTGAGAACTGGCCCGTTGACAGAACTAAAGAAGGTAGAAATATTGGAGCATTCATTCGGAAAAAGGTCGTTGAAACTTTCCACCAGGGTGAAGCCACACAAATCAACGAAAAAGAATGTGACAAGTCGTTTGACGCACTGTATAAAATAAGCACAAATTTTTACAAACGGAATTATGCTAGGACCCAAGAGAACGGATGCACTGGCCTTGATGCAGAAACTTGCAAAATGGTTGTGTCTGATGAAGCACTGAAAGAATTGAGCTGAGATTGGAAACTTGCGGGTGTAATCTTGTACACCGAGCTTTCAAGAGCTGGTCCACCAGCTCCACAGTATACACGTGTGATGTGCAACTATTTAAGTCTTCTCTGTAAGGACTTGGGACTATACTGAAGATATTGATAGAATGATAGTTATTGATTGTTGTCCTTGAGTTCAGTGATGTGATCTGTCATTAACACTGGATACTGTCAGCTATATTTAATATTATGGAAAACCTCAAGTTTAGTAGTGGGTTTTGCCAGAGAGAAGGTGACAAAATTGAAATAAAAATCCTCAAATGACTATGCATGTAGAGAAAAACAATTTATTTAGAAAGACTATATAGCATCACCATGCCTGTATAACAGCATATTCCTCTCTCCCTGACATGTCTCTTCCCCATCAGGTGATAAATTAGTTAATCTCCCCCTGTCCCCACCTGAATTTTCTTTACTTTTCCATCCAGTCACAGAACTTTTTAAAGAATATGCTTTCAAGATACATCTGTGTTACCTTACAGCTACATGTACATATAAAAAACCTAAATGGAGCATATTTGATAACTTGTCATTCAGGAATAGAGAGGGGCTACAAATCCCCCTCCCCCCACACTCAGCTGTAATCTTCTGACATATCCTCCTCTTCCCATCCCTTAATTCTCAAATACATTCTAGCCCCCCTGAATTACAAATAAAAGATCAGACAACCCCGTCTTGGGGAAAGCACTTCGATACACTGATGCCAAAGAAACTTTCTTTTTATGGGAATGGCAGGAAGACAGCCTTATAGGCTATGTCATTTCCATGCTGTATACTAGCTTATGTTCCTGTTTGTTGTAATGTTTTTTTGTAATCAATGTTCTAGTGTACTGCAAAATAAAGATCTATCTTTCACTCCTTGCAAATTTTGAGAGATTTGGGGAGGCAGATGTTTCTTGCTCTGCTTGAAATGGATGATTCCCTGGGCTCATGATTTATGCTTTCAAGGTACAAATGTCGAAATTGTGGAGAGAAAAAAAAAGAATGTGGTTGGGGGGGAGGGGGATATTGTGACTTGGATAGCTGCCTTTCCACATACCAATCAGGAATTTAAGTCAAAAAAGTTTTCTAAGAGCTCAAATCCTTTTTTTTTTTATCCAACTTACACATACATGTATGAATCTTAAAAATCAAAAATATTGATGAAATTCTCTGCAAAATGGTGGTTTAAGTGAAAAAAATCTTTTTTTTGACTTTCAGTGTCAAGGATGTTTGAAGGGGAGGAGGAGGAGATAACCCCCTCACCTGAATTTTTTTTCCTTTTTAAGCTTAACTTGACAAAGTCAAGATAAGCTATTGCCATCACGTGTGCAGAAGTCTGTTAGTCTGTGAGTCTGTTCACATTTTCTTTTAGCACAGGCTACACCCCGTAGTTCTTGTCCGATCGTGACGAAATTTCAGATGCAGGTTTTGGTCGCGATCGGTCAACCATGATGGCTGCCCGAGCCCAAAACACGAAAACCTTTAGCACAGTCTACAGGTTGTATTTATGAAGGAATTTCATGGTAACTTGGTTGATGACTCTGCATAATATCTAGATGAGAACATCCCCTTTTTGTCATGATTTGTCAACCGTGATGGCTGGCCAAGCCCGAAACCCCAAAACTTTTAGCACAGTCCACAGGTCATATTTAATATGTTGTGATTTCATTGTAACTTGGTAGAAGGACTCCGTTTGATGTCTAGATGAGAACTTCCCGATTTGGTCGTGATCTGTCAACCGTGATGACTGCCTGAGCCCAAAACTCGAAAACTTTTAGCACAGTCTGCAGGTTGTATTTATGGAGGGATTTCATTGTAACTTGGTAGGATGACTCCATATAATGTCTAGATGAGAACGTCCCCTTTTGGTTATGATTGGTCAACTGTGACTGCTACAGGGGCCCAAAGCACTGATTTCACCTAATCTAATCACTGGCACGCGTTGCAGAAAAATACTTTGATGTACAACTTCAAAGATGCTGTTAATTCATGCAGGCGTTCTGTCCCTCACCCAAGTCGCCCACAATTTTTAATTGATATAAAAATAAAATACATGCCTGAAACACTCAGAAAGCTGCTCCATATTCTATGATATTACTGTAAAGTGTAATGGTAAATGGTTTGAGTGCGAGCTGGCAAAGACCGGATATGAAGGTGAGGAAACTGTCTTGTTACAAAATTTGACCTGGGAGCTTTTAATTAATTACTTTGCGAATGGTGGCACACTTCAAACATTTTACAAATTCATGAAACTTCTGTTTTAACATCATTGGGTACTTTTTCCACTGTATGGACAGAGGACGAGGAGGCACGCACTTCCCAGGTATCTTAATTTTTTTACTGAATGGTTAAAGCTATAATATGAACAACGTTTTAAAAAACTCAAAATACGAAAAAGAGAACAGCTACGTTCATGACTTTGACAAGGAAACTTCATCAAACACCTGTCAAACGAGTCATTAAACAAAAGGGTTATCAACTTACACATAACAGTCTCTTATCACCTAATTTACAGAGACAATTATATTTTCAACAGAAAAGCCGACTAGTCGATTTTGAATCGATTACTCCTGTCGACTAGTCGACTTTGAAAAATAGGTAATTGTTTCAACACTAATTTACATTCTCAGTTATCACAATTCTTGTTGTATTTCATAATCCTTTCATAAACATTGAACATTATCCTTTTCATCAAAACAACACACAATCAAGTTAAGCTACAGTGTCATTGACACTTTCATTTTAACATCTTGTCCATGTATTTATATTGAAAATGTAAGATATGGGTGAAATTCTCTGCAAAATAGTGGTTTGAGCAAAACAAAATGAGACTTTCAGTATCAGATGGGGATGGGGAATGTTAACCTGGTCAGGGCATAGATTGCCTTCCCCACCAAATATTTTTTCTTTTTTCGTCTTTTGCAGCTTGTGCATATGAACCTTGAAAATGTAAAATATGGATGGAATTCTGCTCAAAATGGATAGACCAGGTTGAGGGATATACAGTATGTGGAGAGTAGATTGTAACTAAATCACCCATGGAGTGGAATTATCACCCAAAGTATCACTTTCAAATTTAGTACATTTGGAAAAAAAAAATACAAGTGATGTTTCAGCCAATAGACCTCTGTGTTTTTAACCTGAGGGTCCATTGACTGGAACTTTGCTTATGCTTGTTAAGCTTGCAACAAATTTGAAATTATTGCTTGGGTGGAATTTCCACTCCATGGGTGATTTAGTGATAATACACTCTCCAAGTACTGTAAACTAGTTAATACCCCAGAGGAAAGATAAACTAGTGTAATTTGCCCTCCCAAATGTCTGGGAAAGGGTGGTTGGGGGGGGGGGGGGGGGGGCATCATAGTCACCCTTAATACAAATTTTTTTTTTTATAGCTTGCAGTCCTGAGAATCAATTTTTGATGTTGAAAAATTTCAGTGTTGTTAAATTTTTACTTTTTGCCTCAGTTTATTTATGTCACTATCAGCATTTACATGTATGACTTGATGAACACCGCACTACAAGAAAGTAAAGTTTAGCTCATTGTTGTTACCTAGATTCTGCCCAATTCAGAGGACATCTACCCCAGGCACTGTTTACCTGGTTAGGCTCTATATTTTTCCACTAAAGCAAGATTTGTTCACAGTGAACAAGCACTGCCCCACTTTCTCAGATCCCCACATGGGGTCGTTTGCCAATTAACTGACTCCTCACTGTCATAGAGTATTTCAGATATTAAGGCCGGGGGGAGGGGGGGGGGGGGGGGGTCAGTTGTCTTAGCTGAACATTTTCCTTGGCTAGATGTCCTACTATGCATTTTGAACTACTAGGAACAGGTTCTGGGGGAAGTTGTTTGAAAACATTAGCTTTGGAGACAATAACTGAAAACTACATGTATTTTTGTGTTCATGTGAATAGAAAAGGAGTAGAACCAATACTGAACTGCAGTTGTTGCAGACTCGCCCAATAGAAGAATTGCCAAAAAACAGCCACTCACAACCATCATAGGTGTGAAAGTGTTGATACATTGTAACTTGGAATCGGAAAGAAGAATTTATCATTTTATAACATTCAATAAACGTTTTGTTGGTAACCTGGCTGCGGTATCCAGGGTAACTGACCATTCCCATATGTATGACTGTGAGAGTGCTTTCCAATTATGGTGCTTTTTTTTACATACATACAAATGGGAGGTTTGAAGCCTGAAGACAACTTTCACACAAAGTCTTGCTTTTTTCAGCCTACAATACAATCGCCGTAGACTGGTCAATTTCCACGGGTGGGCAATATTTCAAAAACAAAGTTAACATTTTAAACTGCATATAAACTAAAAATGTTTCAGAAGTTGCAAAATGCTGTATATATTTATACAACTCAATACAAGTTATTATTATAGCTTCAAAGGCATTCTCTAGTATATTACTGATGACTTATATGTACTGTGATGCTAAAACGCTGCAAATCATGTGGTGTGTCAGGCCCGTAGGCGCTAATGGAATTTGTTTTTTGTTAGCTACTGATTGTGTGATCTATCATATGCCCAAAATTACCTCTTGTCACATTATTTTGGCTGATGAATTTATGAAAACTTCTGTGTATGCAAAGCATTATACGGCTTAATATAACAGAAATATCCTTTGCATACACCTTGCCAAACTATATGGTCTTATAATGTACATGTAACAATAGGAATGTATTATTAATTCTCCTGAACGAAGTGCAAGGAGAGGGAGTTTCAATGATCACTTTCCATCTATTGTCCAACTGCTCAGTGTTGTCTGTCCATCTGTCATCCAACTTGAACTTTACATTATTGATTTCTCCTCATACATGTAAACTACTGGACCAAATTGAACCAAATTTGATGTGCTTCTTCCTTCAAGTTTGTTGAAATAGGTTGCCACACCCACAGTGGGCACCACAAGGGGCCAATCCACTGGTCAAAACTTTTAGATATTTGGTATGTTGCACCCTTAATGGGGTCAGACTCACGTTTATTCAAATCAATCCTCTGGGTTCATATTTGGGCTTCCCATGGGAACCCAAATTTTAACTTGGTCCAATATGAGGAAAATTAGAATCTTCTTCATATCCGCTCACCAGAGTCTTTTGATGATTGGTATTCAGCATCCTTCAACCTTTGGGTGCTGGCCAGATTCACATTGATTGTTCAAATCAATTCCCTGGGGGCATATTTAGGCTCACCATGAAATATGAGGAATATTCTTTGCAAATCTGTTTCAGATTCACTAGTAGAAATCTCTTGATATTTGGTATACAGCTTTCTTAGGTGGGTCAGATTCAAATTTGTTCAAATCAAGTCTCTGGAGTCCCTGCATTCATATTTTGATCTCTCTATTGGAGCCCAAATTTTAACTTATTGCAGTTTGAGGAGTATTTTTCAAAGAGCTTCTTCTTCAGATCCACCAGTCAGGAATGTTTTATATTTGGTATTTTGGTATATCGCATTACTATGCCTCCTAGATTAAAGTTTGTTTGAAGTTTTACACTTGACTGATTTTGGTGGGCACGAAAAGTGTTTGAAATTTTATAGAGAACCCAATGGAGAATTTACAATTTGTGTAAATGAATTCTATTCACATGGGACAAAGCCGATTGTGGTCAACTTTAGTTAGATATAAATGTGGCTGAATAAAGTTAAGGTTTGTTCAAGTTTGGTCCACAAGATGTTGGGGGGGGGGGGGGGGGAGGCATTTATTGGGCAGACATTTTTTTGCTTCCAAAAAAACAAGTTTTGGAGAATTTTGAGTGAATTTATGCCAAAAAGCTCAGTTACAACAACCAGATTAAGTTGTATATGTAGATGCATAGTGTGTCCTTAAATCCTTCTCTAAACAACTTATCAGGTGAGTGATTAAGGCCCCATGGGGCCTCGTTTTAAGTTAGGAAGTTTTTCATCTCCAGTGCTGTTTAATTTTGGTTTACATTGTATCAGCTGTTTTGATCACATTACAATGTATATTTGTTTTTATCACATGATATTTGTTTGGAAACAGACAACACATGTGCTTTCTGCCATGAATCAAACAGACACAGTCTATAAAATTGGATGAAAAGCTGTGTTAATAATATTGTTTACTTGCTGATTTTGATTCAGTTGCACAAATTCAAATTCAAAGTTATTATCCCCCACCCAAACAAAAATTGGGGGGGGGGGGGGGGATACAGAAATGGGTCTCTCCAGTCTGTCTATGCATCTGTTTGCAAATTTTGTGACTGTGGCAACTTGAACTTATGTAACTGGATATTTTTATACTGTACCAATGCCCCAGACTTAGCTGGTGCTAACTCTTAAATTCTAGGGCCAAACACAAATTTTGCCCCCCCAATCCCCAAAATTTGCATCAAAATCCAAAAAATAGATGTCCTAAGTGGTCCTCCATACTTTTGTCCACTGCGCATACCGAAATTGGAGCCAAATCCTCATTCTTTGTTTGGCCCTTCAATCAGTAACATCTCACTGATATCTGTGCTTATAATCTCAGTTAAAATGATGCCAGACACAAAATCATGAAAGAAATGGTCGATCTAAGGATGAAATAAGAGGATAAGAGGAAGAAACAGTGGAACGATGTGTTCAGGGCTGTAACTTATAATTTTTATGCAAAATTATTTCATGTTCCCTAATTTCGGGGCATAGGCCTGTTGTTTACATTCTTGTTATGAAATTTCCACAGTTTGTTCAGAGTTTCCCCTCTCCCTTTCCTTTATACCCCCCTTGCTATTCTCCCATGCTTTTGGCGTAATTTTTGTAATTTTTTTACTGAAATTTCTTGGGAGTTTTGGCTTGGTAACAGAATGTTTATTCTGTTTTTCCCCATGGTTACGTCCTCAACCTAGGGTGGTTAGGCGTTTCAGTCATGCATCTACCATCCGATGTACTGCAGTTTCTTCTCAGGAAGCCTCTGTTTTTCATCGGATAGTGTTAAATTTGGTTGCTGATTTCGGGCCATATTTTCAGTGCCTGGTGTCTTGTTTCCAGTTTTTATTCACTTTTGTTTATGTTGACAACGGTTACTTCTGACAGTGATTCCTTGTCTTCTATTAGTTCTGCTCATAGCCAGATACATTAATATTGTCCGTAAGTGTAACATTAATTTTTAGACATGTTTTAAAATTTTTGTCCACACTTAGGCTTTTTTGGATCCATTTGGGCTCATCGTTCCCATTGGGAACTTGGGCTCATCTTGAATTTTTTTCGAAAAAAATTTTTCTTTTGAATTAATTTACGAAATGTTTGTAATGGATTATTATTATTATGTATCTTTGTTTTCAAGGGTTGGTGCGAGTTCGATGACTGTTTAATATTTTTTCAAAATGAAAGAATATTGTTCAATTGTAAATCGAGGAAGTCTTCCTCTGATTCACATGTTCATTGTATTTGCTGTAGTCTGTGTACTCGCACTAATTCTTGCTCACTGTGTGCCAATTCAGATGACAAACGTTGGAGACGTGCGTCACAGTATATTGTTAGTGGTGAGAGGTCCATGCCCGTCCTCTCTCCACAGGGTCACTCTAGTTTTTTCAGTCTCTTTTTTAGAGGAACAAGAACAGGGTGATGTTTTCAAAAGTGTGCTTCCGTCGTCACAATAATGAGCTAGCAGCAAAGTGCTCAAAGGAATGCGGCAAGTGCCTAAGAGGTCCCACGTAGGATCGACGGTCACTTGTCACCCACTAGCTCCCCCGGTGAAGCAATCATTCACGAAATGGTTGTGATGCTGGGTTCGTCCGTTGCGGTCCAGGAGAGGAGAAGGGGTGTTGCGAGCACTATAATTGCGGATCACGTACACCCGCCAACGACGGATCGGAGGATGGAATGGAGGAAGTCAGTCAGTCCGGTAGCTCGCTTGTCCAGGTCTACCCAGTCCGCGAGTGAGAGAGGCCCCCTCTCTCTTACAACAACATCTGGGCCCAGATGTTGTAGTATGTAACGTTCGTTAGTCGGAGCATACGTCGACTCCTCCTGCTCGGGACGCTCCATCACATAGACAGTCCAACGCGGCTTGTCTATTGGCTTCCTCATCCTCACGTCAGCACACACGACCGCACCTTGGCTATGTGACCGCAGATATCCAGCTTCGCCGACCATGGAGTCCACGTCGACCAGATCACGCCATCTGCTAGCCAAGGACACAAAGCCTTTCCAGTCGGGACGTTCGCATATGAGAAGTATGCAGGAATTAACGTCCCAGGAGCTTCCAGCGGCTAAATTACGTAAGACCTCCCCTGCAGAGTCAGAAAGGGACGACCGAGATTCTCATGTGGTCCAGTCGGATGGTAAAAGGGATTCAGCGGAACAACTTAAGGTGGCAGTAGATTTCATCCGGCAACACCTTTTAGAAGTTGTTTCTCTGGACCAAAATGCTGCATTACCTGATAAGAAACTGAAAGCGTCATTGGACACAGATTTATTCGGCCGGAATAGGGACATTGCGCCTGACTTTCCGACCCAGTCCAGAAATGTCATGGACATTTGTACTTCTTAATGACTCTATATTCAAGCTAACCTCTAAGACTGGCAAATCAGGTTTCTTATCCTCTCATGCTCTACAGCTGCCTTTCATCAATCGTAGAAATTTGAAATGGCAGGACAGGACGTGCCGAGAGTTCCTCTGCGTTTAGACGGCCAGGCAGACGAATTGGAGTTTTCATTGCCGGCATCCATGTCGATTTATTCCAGTACGCTGGTGACGACTATCTTGTCTAACAGAAAAATCAGTTTAGACGCATTATCTTACGCAGATCACCTTACCAGAGCGTTATCATTACGTCTCGAAGGAAAGAATTCCAGGATGTTCAAAACTTCCTTGAGAGTTCTTTTGAGAGCCATAGCATATTCTACGTATAACTCCGCCCTTTCAGTGGCAATATGGAGTTAGTCAGACGTGATGCTGCCCTGGATGCATCCACAAGAGTGGATAGTAAGGTGAAAAACACTCTTCCAGTCGCTCCGGTCTCAGGAGAGCTTCTCTTTGATGGTAAGCTTTCTACAATCTATAATCAGATTACTAAGAAAGCTTTGGATTCTCTGCTTTTAAATCCGCTTTGAAAAAGTCGGACTCAGCAGGGAGGAGTGAGGCAGGCACTTTGGGGGCGAATACGTCCAAAGGAAGTTTCCTATAGAGGATTTAAGAAAGCCTCTACGTCTTATTTCGGAGACCGTCAGAGTAGCGGCTCAGGTAGGGGTCGTAATGCTGGCCAAGATAACCGGTCCGACTTCCCTAGGTCGACTGGGCGAGGTGCGGGTCGTGGAGGATGTGGTTTCTCCTCCCGCAACCCTCGCAGGGCCAGGAGATGATGGTCTAAACCTCTATTGCGTTCCAGTGGGTGGAAGGCTGTCAAGATTTTTTACCAATTGGTTGTCAATTACGGACGACCCATGGGTGCAAGGGGTTATTTCCGAAGGTCTAAAACTGTCCTTCAAGGAAAAACCTCCGTTAACTCGAAGTCCACTCTGGACTCAGATTCCGTTATATGTTCAGAAGAGAGATTCGCTTCTATCAGAAGTTCAATCTCTTCTGGACAAGAACGCTATAGATGTCATTGAAAACCAGGAATCTCCAGTTTTCTACAGTCTCCTGTTCCTGGTTCCAAGACCTGACGGCTCGTTTCGTCCAGTTATAGACCATCCAATCGGTCAGAGCGAGCATTCGAGTGAACGATTATGCTGTGAGCATAGATCTCAAGGATGTGTACTTTCACGTCATGGTACATCCGGTGTTTAGAAAGTATCTTCGCTGTCCTAGGAGTTGTTTATCAGTTCCGAGCAATGATGCTCTGTTCTGAATCTAGTGCCCTGGGCCTTCACTTGAATAATGATCTCGGTAATGACTCATTTCCGAGCTCATTAGTCTGTGGTAACGTTGGCCTACTTGGACGACATTCTTCAGAGTTACGGCAGCAAGTTAACGCTTCAGAAACGATGTTTAGAGTCTGCTTCAGTTGCTCCAACGTCTCAGTTTCATAGTAAACGAAAAGAAATCGGATCGAGTGCCGTCCAAGTCATTCACCCACGTGGGAATGAGCTTAGAGACGCACAACAATCTCGTTCGTCTGCCGTTAACCAGAGCGATATTAGTCAGTTTTTATGCTCGCTTTTGTCTTCACTCAGATGTAGTAACAGTGAGAGAATTCATGAGACTGACAGGTTTGTGCGGAGCTGCTGCTGATCTTATTTCGATGGGGCGGCTACGCACTCGTCCACACCAGATATTTTTTACTCAGAATTGGAGTGTGAAGACTCACTCACTCGAAACGAACATCGTCTTGTCGAAGCATGTGAAACATGAGATTCAGACTTGGACAGATATTCAGTGGTTAACTCAGGGAGTACCACTGCAACTGCCAGATCCGATTTTGACGATATTGATGGATGCGAGTCAAACAGGTTGGGGCGCTACTTTGTGCCCATCAGATTCGAGGTGCCAGGGTCTTTGGGATCTGCAGTTCCTAAACAAGCACATAAAGATCAAAAGATGATGTCAGTTGGCTTGCACTACGTCAGTGGATGAATATTATTCAGAATTTGCATGTTCAAATTCTGTCTTATAATTCGACAGTAGGAGTGTATATTCGGAACCAGGGAGGAACTCACTCCATTCCGTTGTTCTATCTAACGGAAAGAATCCTTCTGCTTGTCCTAGAGCATCAAGTTCTTCTATCGGTCCGTCATATTCTGGGTCGTCTGAACATTCTAGCGGACACCCTTTCTCGGAAAGGTCGTATGTTGCCGTGAGAATGGAACAAACGAATATTCAATCAGATTTGCTACCTATGGGATCGTCCTGTGATAGACTTATTTGCGACGCAAGCTATGTGTATTTACATACGTAGATCTGAGTTTATCAGAAAGGAACGTAAGGGTTTCTTTCTATCTTTGCTGCCTAATAGAAAGGACATTACGGTCCATTCTATTGCAAGGTGGATTCTATTAACTATCCGTACTGCTTATGATAAATTATCTTCATCTCAGCAGTCTGTGCTTAAGATTTAGGTGCATGAAGTAATAGCACTGTCTACATCTTGGGCTTATGCTAATAGTGTTGCTATTACCAATATGAAGGCTGCATATTGGGTCTCAGCCTTCCACATTCACAAATTTTTATCTTAGAAATATTGAGTCCATTTCTGTTGCTCAGAATGTCGTCCACTAAACAGTTGCAACTATATTTATGCAGGCTTTCTGTTCCGGCAGTGTCTCTGTCCTGCTGCCCCTCTTCGTTTTGAGGTATTTGACCCAGAGCAAGGGGAAGGGGGGGGGGGGTGTGGTGTTCCCTTATATCACCTGCTTTATAGTGGAAAGCAAGGGAATAACTCCTCTGGAGTCAGTAATTCCGAGGCGGTGCCGGAATGGTTTTTAAAGTGTAAAGCTAATGTCTATCTCATTTATGTAATATTTTTAAAGTGTAGCTCGGTATGAAGCATTTGTATATGTCATGTGTCATACGAGCGTTAATATACAATTAATATATATACAGTTAATATACAATCCTCGGACACTTTTAAATGAGTATAAAGAGTCTCATTCTCGGACTATCTTTATTTATTGGCTTTCCTTTAATAAATTAAGTATAATGGGTTATACTGGATGTTAATAGAGATCATTGATGTTATTGTGCTCAGTTACGGAAAGGTATTGTGTCTTTCTTTTTTGGTATAAACAAGAAAGATACATGTAAAGCCTGCTCTCCTCTTCTCCCTGAGGGGATAATTCTGTTTACATGTAATTGAGTCTATTGGATTATCCTTTATGTCCTAGGCCCTACTGCCTTTTTTCTATTCAGCTAAGTCTGGGTCATTGGTACAGTATAAAAATGTTAAAAAGTTGATAGTAATTTATATATTTTTTTATACTTACCAATGACCCAGACGGGGATGGCCCCTCCCATGAGTTGGAAACTCATACCTCCTCGCTGATTACATAATGCTTACCAGGCACTGGTTGTAAGAATGAGGATTTGGCTCCAATTTCGGTACTTCCTGGACACTGCGCATGCGCAGTGGACAAAAGTTTGGAGCCACATAGGACGTCTATTTTTTTGATTCTGATGCAAATTTTGGGGATGGGGGGGGGGGGGGGGTGGGGGGGGGGGGGGGGGTGCAAAATTTGTGTTTTGGGCCCTAGAATTTAAGAGTTAGCACCAGCTAAGTCTGGGTCATTGGTAAGTATAAAAAATATATATAATTACTATAATTTTTTTAACTTTCACACTTGCTGTAGGCATACATTGTGAGAAGATCTGTCAAGTTTGATATGCACCAACTTTCCTCAGCTTTTGTAGGAGTTATGCCTCTTTTTCTTGGAAATGTGGTATTTGATTGATAATGACTTTGTGAACGCGATGACTTGAATAATTGTAATTAGATTTTCATGAAATTGCTATATGCATACAAAATGTACATTTAAAACTAGAAGTCCTGTCACGAACTGTGCGCTTATCTGGGCTTATTTACGCATAAGAATAGTGGCGCAATTGCCATATCGAATGGCATCCAAAGCACAGCGGGTTCTCCTGGTTACTCGTAGCAAAGACAGGCAATGTTTCAGCCAGTGGACCCCTGGGATACCCGGAGGTCCCTTGGCTGAAACATTGCTTGTGCACAATCTATATGTACAGAATTCGATAGCCTTACTATGGCCATAACGCGTAGATTAACGCGCAGATCGACGTGCTATTTGTGCGCATTTCATGACAGGACTTCTAGTTTTAACTGCAAGAAGATTCAGGTCGAATTCAATCAATATTACTCAAATTTCCTTGGCTTTTGTAGAAGCTGTGCCCCCTTTGTTTGAAAGTTGGTATTTGTCTGATAATGACTTTGTGAACATGATAAACTGAACAAATGTACATGTAATCAAGTTTTCACAAAACTTGCTATTGGCATACATTTGGAAAAGATCTCTGTCAAGTTCAGTATTCACCAAATTTTGCTGGTTTTTGTAGGAGTTATGCTCCTTTTTATTGGAGCTCAGTGTTTATCTGATAATGACATTGTGAATGTGATAACATGACCAATGTAATCATAGTTTTACAAAACTTGCAACTGACATATATTGTGAAAACTTGGTAAAGTTTGACATTCAACAGATTTCCTAGGCTTTCAAAGGAGTTATGCCCTTTTTGGTTGAAAGTTGGTGTTTGTTAACTTCATAAAATATAGATTTTAACAAAACTTGCTATTGGCATACAGATTAAGCCTATATACATTACACAATTAAGCCTAGATAAGCGCACACATGGTTGGGTACCATGAGTGTTCTTGTCAGGGAAACCCTGGCTCCACCCCTGATCTGAGGAACACTGCAAGGTTTCTTGCAAGAGTGCTTTTTTTAATGATATGGCTAGAACAATACTGAGTGAAATTCATAACAACTTGTCTCAATCACAATAGTGGTAAAAGTATATAGCAGTAAAAGTATATAGTCCACATTTTTCTCAAAAAAGAGCATAACTCTTAAAATTTGTTTAAGTGTATTACTTACTTACATGTATTTGTTGGTTATTAAGATTACTTTTAGCATCTATGGATATATAGTGGAACCCTGTTAATTGAATAGCCACTTTGCAAATGAAAACTATTCTAATAACAGGAGTATTCATTTAACAGGGATTGTCACTTTCCTGTATTCTGGAGATAACCTTAGCATTTTTTCAATTGTATCTGGTTTGACAGAGCTCCATGAGCTCTGTCAAACAAGATGTAATAGATTAAATTCCTGTATTGGATGTACTGAGGCCAAATAGGTCTATAAACAAAGGAAAACTGGGGAGAGTCCAAGTAATTTCTTGACAGCTTGCAAGATTTTTTATTCAATTGAATTATAAGGAGTTTACTCTATAACCTATATTCAATTAAAAGGTCAAATTTGTACTGGAGGTATGGTAAATGTTTTTGTGTTGAGAAATTATATTCAATCAAAAGAGTTATTCAGTTAAGAGATATCCAATTAAGTGGTCTCCACTGTATCATGAATGCAACACAAGTAGAAAGTCAAGTTTAAATTGTTTACACCTACATGTATATGTGTGCTGGCTTTAGAGAACTTCCACCCCAGGCATTGATTACTGGATCTTATTTTACTAGTAAAGCAGAAATTGTTTACAACAGTAAACAAGTACTGCTCTAGATTCTAGGTTTCTCATTGGGAGTTGGTAGTGTATTTGATATCAATCCTGAGCTGGACTTTTAAACTGAAACAGACATTAAAAATTTCATAAGAATGCAGTCATGTTATTGCATGTGTTCAGGCCTGGCATTCTTAAAAAGAAGGAGGGCTAAAGATCGCTCCCCTCGCATGGCTTTGGGGAGCGATTAGCTCTCCTCAAGCTTACAAAAGCTAAAAGTGGCAAAATGAAGTTTTACTATTAAATAATTCTGCCTGGTGGGCTGTGTACATTTTATCTGGTGCTGCTCACATGAGATGTCTACCCTGCCCCTACCAGACCTCCGGGCCTCGACAAGGCCCGGAGGTGTGGGAGGGGCAGTGTAGCCATCTCACAGAGACCACTAACTTAGCAGAGATCTGATAAGACATGGGTTTTAGGAATAGGCTGTTATGGTAATCATTATTTTCTAAGGCCAGGAGGGCTAGATTTCGCCCTCCTCAGTTTTTTGAAGCTAGCAGTAGGCGAGTGAATAAATCGCTCTCCTGAAAATGCCAGTCTTGTGTGTGGAGATCAACTTGACAAATGGATGCATGGATACACAATCAGACAACCTCCCCCCCCCCCCCCCCCCCACACACACACCTCCCAAAATATGCTCAACACAGACAATGGATGCCACGTGATACCATAAGTATGAAGAATTTTGAATTTCCACAAGTTGAGGTAAAAGAACTTTCCACATGAAGGTGTAAGGTGGGGGTATTTGGGGCACTAACTTTCTAGCTTGAAAAATTAAAATGAGTTGTTTATGAAAAATATTGATCACCATTCGAGCAAAATTAGTTTTATGGACCCGTTTTCTCATGTTTCCCAAACTGAAAGTAAGTTGAAATGGACATTCATGTGTTTAGAAATGAGGAGAAACCGCGGCTGGCTCCAGTAATCAGAGAAGGAGCTGACAGTTCCCTCCAAATCCAGCAGTTTTCATGTCCTCCTCTACATGGTGGGAAAGAATAAATAATAAATACAAGATATTGTGACAATTAGAATCCTTTTTAAGGTGTTATATAAGTAAAAAAAATTAGTTTACTTTGAAATTCCTACCTCTGATATTCCATACATAAATTGAAATTAAATATACACAAATTATACTTCAAAATGAAGGTTATGATGTATAAAATTTGAAAAACATACACATTCAACTCACAGAGTTGATAGCAGACATAAATGGTTCCTGGAAGCCTGCTACTGTATTCAAACCAGAACTGATAATAAAATAATCTAATATATAAATGCGAATGTCTGTACAGTTAATGGAGAGTGGATTGTAACTAAATCACCCGTGGAGTGGAGTTATCACCCAAAGTATTCCTTTCAAATTCTGTACATATGGACAAAAAGCACAAGCAACGTTTCAGCCAATGGACCTCCGGGTTTTACCCGGAGGTCCATTGGCTGGAACTTGTGCTTGTTATGCTTTGCAACAAATTTGCAATTATTGCTTGGGTGGAATCTCCATGCCATGGGTGATTTAGTGATAATACACTCTCCACGTACTGTATCTATATCTCTCTCTCTCTCTCTACTTTTGTTCCGGGTGAACTCCTCCGTTTCTCGACCGATCGATCTCAAATTTTCTACACAGGGGTAATTCGTCCCTGCGAGTAACATGAGATGGGTGCCGTGCCCGTGTGGGGTGACTTTGACCTTAAATTTGATGATCTTGACCTTTTATTTCGAAAACGTCTGGGCCGATCGGGCTAAAATTTCATATGTGTGGGTATAATGGCCCATCAATCATTTTGACTTTATCGGGGTGCCCGTGTGGGGTGACCTTGACCTTGAAATTGTGACCTTGACCTTTTATTTCGAAAACGGCTGGGCCGATCGATCTAAAATTTCATATGTGCGGGTATATTGACCCATCGATCATTTTGACTTTATCGGGGTGCCCTTGACCTTGAAATTGGTGACCTTGACCTTTTATTTCGAAAACGGCTGACATACATCTTCTCCCGTGCAATGCCGGGTATCACCCACTAGTATTCTATAAGAATAACTCATGGTCAAATATGCATCAGAAAACACTTTACTATGTAGCAACAGGACAGTGTTAGGGGAAATGCCAACACTGTCTGCATTTGTTATTGAAGGATGCCATAGCTGATGATCATGTGTATGTCACATGATACAACAAACTGTATTAGAAAAATAATTGTGTAACTCTAGAAAATTCAAGCAGGTGACATGATAACTTATACAGTTAAAACTAGAAGTCCTGATATGAAATGCACACAAATAGCACGTCGATTTGCGCATTAATCGTTGTGTTAAGACCATAGTAAGGCTATCAAATTCTGTACATATAGCCTTGTGCACAAGCAATGTTTTCAGCCAATGGACCTCCGGGTAATCCGGAGGTCCATTCGCTGAAACATTGTGTGTGTTTGCTATGAGTAACCAGAACCTGCTGTGCTTTAGATGCCATTTGATATGGCATTTGCGCAGAATTCCTACGCGCAATTAAGCCTAGATAAGCGCACAGTTCATGACAGGACTTCTCGTTTTAACTGTAGGTAATATGACAACTATGCAGTCTTCACATAACGACACTATCGTGCAAAGGCAATCTGTCTCATTATTTCATTTTTGTTTGCATTGGGCCCTTGACCAAAATGTAAATAAGTGGAAAACAAAACAGAGTACTTTTCGAAGAATTTTTATTTCCTAGCTTTGTTCTTGGATATCTGAAGCATATGTGGCCATGACTTCTTGTGAAATTTTACTTGATTATCAGATATGTTTCGAATATGGCAGCAGACTTCCTGGAACCATTGATGCATCCTGTCAAACCTGCGATTTGAATGCATATATGTTTCATGTTCTATACATCACAACACTCATTATGATGTATAATTTGTGTATATTTCATTTATATTTATGGAATATCAGACTTGGCAATTTCAAAATATACTTATTTTCCTTACTTATATAGCACCTTAAGTTTGTTGTCCCCTCTTGCAAGATGGTAGGGACTTGAAAATGGACCTCTATGTTTCCATTATTTTTTTTGTGAACACTCTCTTCTCCACATTTTCTTTACCAATTCATTTGGTACCTGGCATTTTGATTTTCATGTACCATATTTACTCTATGTATTGGGACACTCTATGATTTGGGACACAATTTTCCCCAGAAAACTATATTTTTTTTATGCTCCAAAGTTTGGGACATTCAGATTTATTTCCAGTTGGCCCGTCGCTAGTAGCAGACGACACTCATAAAAAAAATTCTTGAGTAACTAAAAATTTTCATTTTTTGCTTCCAAAACATAGCTTATGATCCCTCATTGGAACGCACGCAATGCGCCCATTCCAATGAGGGATCATAAGCTATGTTTTGGAAGCAAAAAATGAAAATATAAAAAATGAAAGTGTCAATGACACTGTAGCTCAACTTGTCAAGACAAAGACATGTACATGTATAGTATGTGACACAGCAATGACAAACATCTAGGTAATGACCTGATAACAAAGGTACATATAAAGTATTGTAACAGTCTGTACATAAATACTGACCGTTGCCTGTAACAAATGTATAGGTAAAGTATTGTAAAGGTGGGTGACAGTCAGATACTAAACTAGAAAAAAATCTTTGAGTCCCAGAGTGGGTCTGACTGAACCCCAAAATATTTGTTCTCATAGCACAGTGATAACAAAAGCACCCCAAAACACACTCGTTCCTGTCCCAAGGTGAAAACAAAAGTACCCAAGAAGTTTTGTGAAGATCAGTTCATAAATACGAGCTGTATAGAACTTGTGACAAAAAACTGATTGGACCTAATTTCGGTACAAAATGGCCACTGGCAGCCATCTTGAATTTTGGACCGTATCCCAAGGTGATAACAAAGGTACCCAAGAAGTTTTGTGAAGATCGGTTCATAAATAAAGCCTCTACCCTGAGCCGTATTGACATGTGTGCTTACATTGTGTAAGTAGCACTGAATAAATCAAAGTTCATCTAATTTGCATAATTTCTGCACGAAAAAAAAACCCCTTACAATATGTGATGTATTCCATGTTACTAAACATTCATACAAAAATTTATTCAAATCAGAACTTTCATACAGAAGTTCTGTACAAAAGACTGATTGCACTAATTTTAGTACAAAATGGCTGCTGGTGGCCATCTTGAATTTCGGACCACACCCAAAAACACTCGCTCTCATCCCACGGTGATAACAAAGGTACCCAAGAAGTTTCGTAAAGATTGGTTCATAAATATGGCCTCTAGTCTGAGCTGTATAGAAGTTGTGTACAAAAAACTGATTAGACCTAATTTCGGTACAAAATGACCACTGGCAGCCATCTTAAATTTTAGACCGCACCCAGAAACACTCGTTCTCGTCCCAAGGTGATAACAAAGGTACCCAAGACATTTCGTGAAGATCAGTTCATAAATACAGACTCTAGTCTGAGCCGTATTGACATGTGTACTTACTGTGTGTAAGTCGCACTGAAAAAATCAAAGTTCATCTAATTTGCATAATTTCTGCCCGAGAAAAAAACCCGTATTATATGTGATGTATTCTGTGGTACTAAACATTTACACAAAAAATTATTCAAATGAGCGCTTTCATATGGAAGTTCTGTGCAAAAATCTGATAGCACCTAATTTTGTACAAAATGGCTGACATCGGCCATCTTGAATTTCGGACCGGACCCCAAAACACTCGTTCTCGTCCCACGGTGATACCAAAGGTACCCAAGAAGTTTCGTAAAGATCGGTTCATAAATACGGCCTCTAGCCCGAGCCATACTGGCATTTGCACTTAACCCTTTACCCAACGTAACGGCCAAAACCGGCCAGCGCTATACTCAAAAATCGCCAATTAATTTTCAAAATATTTTCATTTTTTGTCTCAAAAACATAGGTTATGACCCCTCGTTGGAACGAGCTCGTCGAGCTCGTTCCAACGAGGGGTCATAACCTATGTTTTTGAGACAAAAAATGAAAAAAATTAGTTATTCAAGAATTTTTTTTGCAAGTGTCGTCTGCTTTTCATGTTAGGTAAAGGGTTAAAGTGCTGAAAGTAACACCAAAAAACATCAAAATTAGTCTAATTTGCACAATTTCCGCACGAGAAAAAAACCCGTATTATATGTGATGTATCCCATGGTACTAAACATTCATACATAAAATTATTCAAATCAGAGCTTTCATATGGAAGTTCTGTACAAAAAACAGATTTCTGCATTGTTGGTACAAAATGGCGGCTGGCAGCCATCTTGAATTTCGGACCGCACCCAAAAACACTCGTTCTCGTCCCACGGTCATAACAAAGGTACCCAAGAAGTTTCGTAAAGATCGGTTGATAAATACGGCCTCTAGCCCGAGCCATATCCAATTGTTGACGTACGGACAGACGGACGACTGGCCATGACAAAAGCTCAAATTTGGCTTCGCCAAAGTTGAGCTAAAAATTGGACAGTGATTTTCGTATACAGTGATGGAAAACGAATCACACACAACTTTATTCAGCATCAAATCAAAGACCTGGCTGTGTTCTTTCCCCATTTTCTAAGAATTGGGACACCTGTAAAAATAATTATTTTTAGCTGTCGCAATACATAGAGTAAATACTGTGCTTTGGAAAGTTCTGAAAGTTAGATTTTCATCATTATCCATGTATAATTACTGGAGTTATGCCCATTAGTTGAATGTCTCATTATTTCACTTTTGCATGTGAACACCATGATTTCATAAATTGTCAATCAATTTATTGAAACAGGGGTGTGCTCAGCGTGGTGGCTCAGTGGTTACAGTATTGGACTTCAAACTGAAAGGTTCATGGTTCGATCCCCACCAGGGGTAACTGCGGCAACTTGTAGGATCCCGCAAATATAGTATTTTCACTCAAATTAAATTTCAAATATATTTATTCATTGATGTTTAAGGTCACATACTTATGCACACATTGGCTAATCGTGACAGTTTTATGGGTGGAGGAAGCCGGAGTACCCAGAGAGAACCACAGAGCATCGACGAGCAACCATCTTAAATTTCAAATATGCACCTAGAAATTTCAAATTGAACAAGTATCGAACATCGAATATGGATGTTCGCACATTTTTATACCCCCAGCGAGGATATATAGGATTCGCCTTGTCCATCCCAAAATTCAGTCATGAATAACTTGTAAAGTACTTGGTTGAGTTACATGATATTTGGTATGCAAGTGTTTCCTATTGCTGTATTCCCATAGTGAAATGCAGGTGTTGTTAGAAATTTTATTGCCAGAGTCATTGCCCTTTATGGACTTAGAATTTGTATATACCCCAAAACTGTATCACCTATAGTCAGGCTTGCATTGTTAAATAAGCAGAGGTATCTTTTTGTGTCACCGTATGGTGATATCAAAATGAAGGTGTCAATGACACTGTAGCTTAACTTGTGTGTTGTGTTTGATGAAAAGGATAATGTTCAATGTTTATGAAAGGATTATGAGATAAGACACGAATTGTGATCATTGGGAATATATTAATTTCTGTTCCCTGTATGCTATGTTTTCAATCAAAATATACTACTCAAAGTTTGCTAAGCACCAAATATTTGACACATCATTGTGAAATTTGCTTGTGACATATTTGCGATATTTTTGGTGGATATGATTGAGGAAATCAGAGGAATGTATTTGGATGGTCCCCAGTGTTTTCATTAGCTCTCTTGTCAGGCAGACTTTTTAGCTCACCTGACTGAAAGTCAGGGTGAGCTTTTCTGATCACTTTTCGTCCGTCGTCCGTCGTCCTGCGTGAAGATGGTGTTTGGGTCTTTTTCTTCCAAACCACTGGCCGCATGTTAATGAAATTTCATGTGAGTAGGGGTTATATAGCGGCATTTTGATTTTTGGGCAAATTAGGTTTCGGCTCATATTGAGCAGAGGGGTGGGGCAAAAATGCTCCAATTCTTAAAAAATCTTCTTCTCAAGAACCAGCAATAGCAGAGACTTGATATTTGGTATGCAGCTTCCTTTTGAGGTGTAGACTCAAGTTTGTTCAAGAGAAGTTTGTAGGTCTATACTTGGCGATGTTATGGGAGGAGCAAAAATTTTGGCCCCACCCCAAATTTCTATTTTTTAAACCGAGAGGCCAATTTGAACCAAATTTTATGTGAGGGCTTATTGGGTCATAAGTACCTAATTTATGCAGAAATTTTTTTTCCTGTAGCCCCGTGGGAACCACAGGAGCTAAAAATAGAAAAAAATTAAAACGCCTATATCTCAAAAACTGCACGGCACTGAGAATTTTTATTTGGTGTGCAGCTTCCTTGGGACCAACAGAAAGGATTGGTAAAAAAAAATTGCCATCGGTTTTATCATAGGGTACAGTTTCGGGACTTTGAAAAAGTGCTGAGTCAGCACTTTTTAACACTGTAGGCAATGGGAAAAACATTAAAAAATCTTCTTCTCCAGATCCAGCAGGCAGAATCTTTTGATATTTGGTATGCAACATTGTAGGGTGGATCTGATTCAAGTTTGTTCAAATCGGCCCCCTGGGTTCATATTTGGGCTCAGTATAGGAGCCCGATTTCGAACTTAGTGCATTTCAGGCAAATTTCTTAAAAAATCTTCTTCTCCAGATCCAGCAGGCAGAATCTTTTGATATTTGGTATGCAACATTGTGGGGTGGATCTGATTCAAGTTTGCTCAAATCGGCTCCCTGGATTCATATTTGGGCTCACTATAAAAGCCCGAATTCGATCTTAGTGCATTTCAGGCAAATTTCTTAAAAAATCTTCTTCAGATCGAGCAGGCAGAATCTTTTGATATTTGGCATGCAACATTGTGGGGTGGATCTGATTCAAGTTTGTTCAAATCGGCCACCTGGGTTTATATTTGGGCTCAGTATAGAAGCTCGAATTCGAACTTAGTGCATTTCAGGCAAATTTCTTAAAAAATCTTCTTCTCCAGATCCAGCAGGCAGAATCTTTGGATATTTGGTATGCAACATTGTGGGGTGGATCTGATTCAAGTTTGTTCAAATCGGCCCCCTGGATTCATATTTGGGCTCACTATAGAAGCCCAAATTCGAACTTAGTGCATTTCAGGCAAATTTCTTTAAAAATCTTCTTCTCCAGATCCAGCAGGCAGAATCTTTTGTTATTTGTTATGCAACATTGTGGGGTGGATCTGATTCAAGTTTGTTCAAATTGGCCCCCTGGATTCATATTTGGGCTCACTATAGAAGCCCGAATTCGAAGTTAATGCATTTCAGGCAAATTTCTTTGAAAATCTTCTTTTCAAGATCCAGCAGGCAGAATCTTTTGATATTTGGTATGCACCATGCTTAGGGGGTGAGATTCAAGTTTGTTCAAGCCAAGTCCCTTGGTCCATATCTGGGCTCACTGTGGGAGCTTGAATTGTAACTTAGTTCAAAATGAGGAATTTTCTTTAAAAATCTTCTCAAGATCCAGCAGGCAGAATCTTTTGATATTTGGTATGCACCATGCTTAGGGAGTGAGATTCAACTTTGTTCAAGCCAAGTCCCTAGGTCCATATTTGGACTCACTGTGGGAGCCCGAATTATAACTTAGTTCAATATGAGGAATCTTCTTTAAAAATCTTCTATTTTTTTTTTAGATCCACTGGTCAGAATCTTTGGATATTTGGTATAAGCTTTTCTTAGGAGGATCAGATGCAACTTGTTGAAATCAATTCTCTGGGTTGATATTTAGGCTACCATGTCAGGTGAGCGCCCTCAGGCCCCTTGGGGCCTCTTGTTTTTGATAGTCATGGAAAGCATGTACCCCTTGATTTTCATGATGTTTTCGTGTACTGTCAATATATACATGACCTGTGTAGGGTATTCAATCTTCATTTCAACACAAACCCTTGTGATTTAATGATTGAATATGGCAAATGCAAATGTAAGAAGACATTTGTCTGAAGCAGAAATGTGTGGGCTGTAGGGATGGTAGAGCAAGAGGCTACCCATCGTCAGGTTGGTGAAGCCCTTGGTGTGCACCATACGGAGATCACCAGAGCCTGGGCAAGATTTCAGCAGTATGGCACATCAGTAAGACTGCATGGTGGTGGCAGAGACAGGGCAACATCTGCAGCTCAAGACTGGTTTTTGATCATTCAGGCCTGTAGGAACAGCTTTGCTACAGCAACCCAGCTTCGCAGTGACTTTCATTTCGCAGTGCATCTGGGGTAAATGTTTCAACGCAGACTATCCGGGCAACGTTGCACGAATGTGGTCTCCGACCGAGAAGACCATGTATTCGCATTCTGCTATCCCAGAACCACCGCCAGGCACGATATGAATGGGCCATGGACCATGTTGGATGGACCAGAGAAGATTGGCGACCTGTCCTTTTTACAGATGAGTCAAGGTACTGCCTAGACCACACAGATAGGTGTTCTGGGGTATGGAGAAGACCAGGGCAGGGGAGCAATTCCATGCAGCCAACATTGCTGAGCATGACCGCTATGGTGGCAGGTCAACCATGGTCTGGGACAGGGATGGGCGTACAGAGCTCTGTGTCCTTGAACGTGGTACATTGACTGCACAGCAGTATATTGATGAGATCCTGGATGTCCACGTCAGATTGTATACAGATGCAGTGGGTGATAGATTCATTCTGATGGACGATAATGCTCGTCCTCCTGTTGCCCATGCTGTCAGGGAGTACTGACAAAGGGAGGGGATTGAGCATATGGACTGGCCAGCAAGATCCCCTGACCTCAATCCAATCGAACATGTCTGGAATGAGTTGCAGCTTGCAATTTCAGCCTGTCCAGTCCAGCTAAGAAGTTTCCAGGAGCTTGGTGCCATACTGGTTCAAGAATGGAACAACATCCCACAAAGGACCACCAGGAACCTGATTGAGAGCATGAGAAGGTGTTGTCAAGCTGTAATTAACAGTAATGGGTCTCATACTCGATATTGAACCCACCCACACCAGTTCGCTCTGTCAACATTTTGGCAACTTGAAAAATTTCCTCTTTTATCAATAATATTCATTTTCCATGGTTATCATATTCAAAAGCTAAAAAACAAGAGGCCTCAGAGGCCTGAGGGTGCTCACCTGGCATGGTAGCCTAAATATCAACCCAGAGAATTGATTTCAACAAGTTGCATCTGCTCCTCCTGAGAAAAGCTAAAACCAAATATCCAAAGATTCTGACCAGTGGATCTAAAAAAAGAAAGAAGATTTTTAAAGAATATTGAACTAAGTTATAATTCGGGCTCCCACAGGGAGCTCATATATGAAACCAGGGACTTGGCTTTAAAAAACTTGAATCTCACCCCTCTAAGGATGCTGCACATCAAATATCAAAACATTCTGACTGCTGGATCTGAAGAAGAAGATTTTTAAAGAAAATTCCTCATTTTGAACTAAGTTGCAATTCAAGCTCCCACAGTGAGTCCAAATATGGACCTAGGGACATGGCTTGAACAAACTTGAATCTCACCTCCCTAAGGATGCTGCATACCAAATATCCAAACATTCCAACTGCTGGATCTGAAGAAGATTTTTAAAGAAAATTCCTCATTTTTAACTAAGTTATAATTTGGGCTACCACAGTGAGCCCAAATATGAACCCAGGGACTTGGCTTGAACAAACTTGAATCTCATCCCCCTAAGCAATATCAAAAGATTCTGCCTGCTGGATCTTGAGAAGAAGATTTTCAAAGACATTTGCCTGAAATGCACTAAGTTCGAATTCGAGCTTCTATAGTGAGCCCAAATAACAATCTAGGGAGCCGATTTGTACAAACTTGAATCAGATCCACCCCACAATGTTGCATACCAAATATCAAAAGATTCTGCCTGCAGGATCTGGGGAAGAAGATTTTTTAAGAAATTTGCCTGAAATGCACTAAGTTCAAATTCGGGCTTCTATAGTGAGCCCAAATATGAATCCAGGGGGCCGATTTGAACAAACTTGAATCAGATCCACCCCACAATATTGCATACCAAATATCAAAAGATTCTGCCTGCTGGATTTGGAGAAGTAGATTTTTTAAGAAATTTGCCTGAAATGCACTAAGTTCGAAATCGGGCTCCTATACTGAGCCCAAATATGAACCCAGGGGGCCGATTTGAACAAACTTGAATCAGATCCACCCTACAATGTTGCATACCAAATATCAAAAGATTCTGCCTGCTGGATCTGGAGAAGATTTTTTAATCTTTTTCCCTTTGCCTGCAGTGTTAAAAAGTGCTGACTCGGCACTTTTTCAAAGTCCTGAAAAAAGTACCTTGTGATCAAACCGATCACTCTATTCTACTGGATAAAAGTAAGCTTTATACAAAATAACAATTCTCTGTGCCGCGTAGTTTTGGAGATATGGCAGTTTTAAGGTTTTTCCTATTTTTAGCTCCCGAGGTTCTCACGGGGCAATGAGAAAATTTTTTTTGCATCAATCAACTACTTATGACCCATTATCATCTCATATCAAATTTGGTTCAAATCGACCTCACGGTTCTGAAAATAGAAATTTTAGGCGTGGCCAAAATTTTTGGCCCTCTCATAACGAAGGCAAATAATGCCAGACAAACTTCTCTTGAACAAACTTGATTCTAAACCTCAAAAGGACTCTGTATATCACATATCAAGTCTCTGCTACTGGTGGTTCATTAGAAGAAGATTTTCAAAAAATCTTGCCATTTTTTCCCCACACTTCTGCTTAATATGAGCTGAAACCTAATTTGCATAAAAATCAAAATACCCTTATATAACCCCTACTCACATGAAATTTCATTAATATGCGGCCAGTGGTTTGGGAGAAAAAGGCCCAAACCCACCTTCGCGACGGACGAAAAGTGATCAGAAAAGCTCACCCTGACTTTCAGTCAGGTGAGCTAATAATGTCAAACACAGCTAAAATCTTAATTTGTGTACTTAAATCATTAAAGTTATAATTAAATAAAAAATATATACACTTCATTACAATATTTCAACTAAAACGTAAGACAGGTAGTTGGATATACTTGGTGCTTAGCAAACTTTGAGTAGTATAGTTTGAGGTGTAGACTGTACTCAAGAACTGAGGGGTGGGTTAATGATGCCCTCCCAGTTAATGTATGTGGCTCTCACAGTTAATGTATGTCAATGAAAGTTACCAAGTTACAGTGAAATTATTCCAAAACGAGTCATCCTATCAAGTTACAATGAAATCTCTTCATAAATACGGCCTGCAGACTGTGCTAAAGGTTTTTGGGCTTCGTGCCTGTGCAGCCATCATGGCTGATTGATCGCAACCAAAAGGGGACGTCCTCATCTAGACATCATACTGAGTCATCCCACCAAATTACAATGAAATCCCTTCATAAACACGACCTGTAGTCTGTGTTAAAGGTTTTCGGGTTTTGGGCTCGGGCAGCCATCACAGTTGACCAATCGTGACGAAAAGGGGACTTTCCCATCCAGACATTATATGGTGTTATCCAACCAAGTTACAATGAAATCACTCCATAAATACAACCTGTAGACTGTGCTAAACGTTTTCGGGTTTTGGTCTTGGGCAGTCGTTATGGTTGACAGATCACAACCAAATGGGGAAGTTCTCATCTAGACATCAAACAGAGTCATCCTACCAAGTTACAAAGAAATCCTCCCACATTAAATTTGACCTGTAGACGGTGCTAAAAGTTTTTGGGTTTCAGGATTGGGCAGCCGTTAACAGTTGACAGATCATCACCAAATGGGGATATTCTCATCTAGATATTAAACAGTCATCCTACCAAGTTACCATGAAATCCCTTCATAAATACGGCCTGTAGACTGTGCTAAAGGTTTTTGGGTTTTGGGCTCGGGCAGCCATCATGGCTGCCTGATTGCAACCAAAAGGGGACGTCCTCATCTAGATATTATACTGAGACATCCTACCAAGTTACAATGAAATCCTTTCATAAATACGACCTGTAGTCTTTGCTAAAGGTTTTCATGTTTCGGGCAGCTGCCACGGCTGAATGATTTAGACCAAAAGTGGACGTTCTCATCTAGACATTATCTGGAGTCATCTTACAAGTTACAATGAAATCCCTTCATAAATATGACCTGTAGGCTGTGCTAAAGGTTTTCAGGCTTTGGGCCCCTGTAGCCATCACAGTTTACCAATTGCGACCAAAAGGTGACGTCCTCATCTAGACATTATACTGAGACATCCTACCAAGTTACAATGAAATCACTCCATAAATACAACCTGTAGACTGTGCTAAAGGTTTTCGGGTTTGGGGCTTGGGCAGCCATCAGGATTGACAGGTCGCGACCAAATGGGGAAGTTCTCATCCAGACATCACACAGAGTCATCCTACCTAGTTACAATGAAATCCCTCCATATTAAATATGACCTGTAGACTGTGCTAAAAGTGTTTGGGTTTCAGGCTTGGGCACCTGTCATGGTTGACAGATCATAACCAAAAGGGGATGTTCTCATCTAGATATTATACCGAGTCATCCAACCCAGTTACAATGAAATACCTTCATAAATACGACCTGTAGACTGTGCTGAAGGTTTTTGGGCTCGGGCAGCCATCATGGTTGACCGATCGCGACCAAAAGGGGACAATCTCATCTGGACATGACAACTAACTTGTATATGAAATTTTGTGATGATCGGAAAATAACTACGGGGTGTAGCCTATGTTAAAGGAGAACGTGAACAGACTCACAGGCTAACAGCCTCACGCGTGATGGCAGTAGCTTATCTTGACTTTGTCAAGTTAAGCTAAAAATGATGAAAGTGACCTTAAACACCAATAAATAAATACTATGTTTTCATCAGATTTATTGTGCAACACTGATTTTAGATTTAGAATCTCTTACTTTATCATAATTTTCAAGGCAGGCATTTGTTGCTCTCCTTGTACTCAAATCAGATGGGCTGTATATAGCTGGGGTGGTTGCTCATTCAAAATGACAGGCTTAGAAGAAAACACAACCAGGTTCCTCTTGTTTTCATGTTTTATTTTTAATGCAAAAAACGTGTTTCTGTTGTGTACATATAGTATTTCAGAACCTTGGATACATGTACATTTCTTTGTAGTGCATACAGTGATTTAGCCAGGGAGAGGTTGGGGGCACAAACTATTGGCCCAATGCAACCTTGACATAACATAGGGCCCTAAAATGGTCCACAAATGCCTCAGATTTGCTCCTTGAGCACTGAATTTTGCAAAAATTTTGAGCAGGTGAGGGGCCTGGACATAACTAGGACCCTCCACTCTTGACCGCCTCCTCCCACTTCCCTACATTGGGGTAGAGACCATAAGGTTCTAGTATGGACTAGGAGAGGCCTCTGTCCCCTTCCCACAACAGCTTTCAATCTATCATGTTTGCCCCCCCCCCACCAAAAAAAAAAAAAAAAACCCAAAAACAAAACAAAACAAAAAACTCTATTATAGTATCCTGGCTGCGTACCTGAGTACGTGCTATGATCATTTTCAAATTGTGTTTCACAATCACAGCATTTCTTCAAGCAATCACTTGTAATACTGGATTCCAAAATAGCCCTCAGATAATTTTTCAGTCAGAAAACTTTTGTCAGGACTGGAGTCATGGATATCAATTTCCTCTTGTTAATAATCATATTCTTCCTTATTTTGGACTTGATTTGATACAGTGCAGCCCACTTAATAGGATATCTCTTGACTGAATAACCCTGTTAATTGAGTATAATTTTCCAACATAAAACCATTTACCATACCTACAGTACAAATTTGACCTGTTAATTGAATATAGGTTATAGAGTGAATTCCTGTTAATTGAATAAAAAATCTTGTAACCTGTCGAGAAATTACTCTGACTCTCCCCAGTTTTGACCTATTTTCAGTTCATCCAGGCATTTAATCTATAATATCTTGTTTGACAGAGCTCATGGAGCTCTGTCAAACAAGATATAATAGAATAAATACTAGGTTTATCTCTAGAGTACAGGAAAGTGACACAATCCCTGTTAATTGAATAATTTTCATTGGCAAAGTGGCTAGTCACTTAATAGGGTTCCACTGTACTTGGTGGACTTGCGTCACGCACAGTTGGTCATACAAATGGAGGTATTTAGTACCTGATTTTGGCTGTTGGGGCCAGTATGACCAATTAGGACAACCAGTAAGGTATGTGTTGACTAAATAAGAACTTTTATTATATGCTAAACGATAGATTATCGAAGAAATAGTGAAAAGACAGAAACCGTATCCCCCCACTGTGAAGATATAGAAATTTTCACTTTCACGGTATCAATCAAAATAGCGTCTTTCAAAGCATCACTTCAAGGTGAATACGAGTCAAATTATCACTGAAAATGATCAATTTGTTCTAAAAACGTATAATGAAAAGTAAATCTAGTGTTTTTGAGTGGATACCGATCATTTCCAGCAATATTTCAACACGTATTCACCTTGAATTGATGCATGAAACCCGCTAGTTCAAACATGGCCTGAAGGTCCGTAATATAAGTTTTGGGTTTGGGTACATCCTTTCAAAGGACGTACCAAACCCAAAACTTATATTACAGACTTTCAGGCCATGTTTGGACAAGAAACCCACCAGCTGAATCAGACTGCAAGACGCTATCTGTTCCGAGTATCAATCAAATCACTTATAAAAAATGTATAATAAAAAGAAAATCTAGTGTTTTTGAGTGGGTACCGAAAATTATCTCACTTGTGACTGTGACAAGCGCTCACAAAAATAAACATTTGTCTCTGTCACTGATGAGATAATTCTTTGGTATACACACAAAAACACTAGATATCCTCTATGCATCATGACTATTGCTTATATGTTATTTATCCAGAAATAAATTCCCATGAAGTCATAAGTTTTTTAACTACAATCCACACTGACTATTATTCCAACCACATGGTATGGCTTCAGTGAAGGCATGCCTTCATGATGTAGTTGGAACATTTTATCATCTGGAGCCATCGTTATAGGGACAATCAGTCATACATCATTGTGATGTCCCTGCCAGCAGCGTTATTCAACAAATTTCAATGTTGGTCACTCGAGGATGTTTTGTAACAGGTTGGAATCAAAACAGAAAAGCTAATGGATGAGATAACCTGGTGCAGCCCTGGCAGTGGACACCAAGTGATACCATTAGTACAGATGGACTCCAGAGTGGGCTATTCATTTACTGGTGTTTCAAGTCTCATGTTTCTGCACAATGGCTTATCTTGACCACAACATGGGCATAAAGTCAAGTCCAGCCAATTGTTTATACCGATGTTGCCCATTTTAGAGGTTTTCCACACCAGGCATTGGTTACCGGGTCCTATTTTACCAGTAAGACAGAGCTTGGTTTCCACAGTAAACAAGCACTGCTTCACATCCTGGGGTTCCTACGGGGATCCAGAATGGGCTAATAAAGTGACAGGACCTTTTTCAAGTTTTGCAATCCTCCCTTTGCCGAACTTTAAAAAGAGTCCGAAAACAGGGTTGAAAAGTTACCAAGAGGTTGACTAAACATGAATGAAAGTGTCAATGACACTGTAGCTCAACTTGTTAAGACATGTACATGTATAGTATGTGACACAACAATGACAAACATCTAGGTAATGACCTGATAACAAAGGTACATATAAAGTATTGTATTGTACATAAATACTGACCGTAGCCTGTAACCAGTGGCGGATACAGGAATTCTCAAAGGGGGGCGAATCGTGGAGATGCCGAAGGCATCTGCCGTGAGTGCCGAAGGCATCTGCCGTGAGTGCCGAAGGCACGAGCTCATGTAGGGGGGTCTGGGGAGATTTTTTGGAAATGAGCGACCAAATGGAGCATTCTGGTGGCTTCTGGGGTGGAAATCCTCTTGAATTTTTGAATGGCTAATTAACACTTTTTAAACAGCTGGTTTCAGAATTTCAAATTCTGTCATACGTTCAAGACAGAATTAGAAAATTTGAAATATGCTCTTCAGATCCGTGTACCATAATATTGTATTTTGGACACACTGTTTAGTGTCATAACCAACTTAACCTCAGGAGAACATTGCGATCTGCCAGCGTTTGAAAGTTTCAGCAGTCAGCCCTCTAGGCTTAGGTACACCATGACTATGCCAATTAAGATCCTGACCCATAATTGGCATAGCCATGGGGTACCTGAGGCTAGGGGCATGTAACACCTCAAAATCATGCGGTGTCGATGACGCTATAAATGAAGGCGACCAGTAGATATATTTTGCATAATTTCAACGGTATATTTGTGTTCCATAGCGAATGGTGATGGAGGAAAAAAATGTCGTATGTTTTTACTTCAATTGATGTATTGTCCCCAAATGAAAATCCTGGCTACGCCCTACATGTGAGACAAACACGAGCTAAAGGGGGGGGGGAGGGGCAACCCCCCTCTGTATCTGCCATTGCCTGTAACAAATGTATAGGTAAAGTATTGTAAAGGTGGGTGACAGTCAGATGCTAAACTAGAAAAGAAATCTTTATAGTCCCAGAGTGGGTCTGACTGAACCCCAAAATATTTGTTCTCATAGCACAGTGGTAATAATGGCGCCCCAAAACACACTCATTCCTGTCCCAATGTGAAAACCAAGGTACCCAAGAAGTTTCGTGAAGATCAGTTGATAAATACGAGCTGTATAGAAGTGGTGACAAAAAACTGATTGGACCCAATTTCAGTACAAAATGGCCACTGGCAGCCATCTTGAACTTTGGATCACACCCAGAAACACTTGTTCTCGTCCCAAGGTGATAACAAAGGTACCCAAGAAGTTTCATGAAGATTGGTTGATAAATACAGCCTCTAGCCCAAGCCGTATTGACATGTGCACTTACAGTGTACAAGTAGCACTAAATAAATCAAAGTTCATCTAATTTGCATAATTTCTGCACGAGAAAAAAATCCGTACTATATGTGATGTATTCTAGGTTACTAAACATTCATACAAAAATTTATTCAAATCAGAACTTTCATACAGAAGTTCTGTACAAAAGACTGATTGCACTAATTTTGGTACAAAATGGCTGCTGGTGGCCATCTTGAATTTTGGACCACACCCCAAAACACTCGTTCTCATCCCACGGTGATAACAAAGGAACCCAATAAGTTTCGTAAAGATCGGTTCATAAATACGGCCTCTAGTCTGAGCCGTATGGAAGTTGTGTACAAAAAAACTGATTAGACCTATTTTTGGTACAAAATGGCCACTGGCAGCCATCTTGAATTTTGGACTGCTCCCAGAAACGCTTATTCTCATCCCAAGGTAATAACAAAGGTACCCAAGACGTTTTGTGAAGATTGGTTCATAAATACAGACTCCAGCCCGAGCCGTATTGACTTGTGTACTTACTGTGTGTAAGTAGCACTGAAAAAATCAAAGTTCATCTAATTTGCATAATTTCTGCATGAGAAAAAAACCCGTATTATATGTGATGTATCCCATGGTACTAAACATTCACACAAAAAATTATTCACATCAGTGCTTTCATATGGAAGTTCTGTGCAAAAATCTGATTACACCTAATTTTGTACAAAATGGCTACCATCGGCCATCTTGAATTTTGGACCGGACCCCAAAACACTTGTTCTCATCCCACGGTGATACGAAAGGTACCCAAGATGTTTCGTAAAGATCGGTTCATAAATACGGCCTCTAGCCCGAGCCGTATTGGCATTTGCACTTACAGTGCTGAAAGTAACACTAAATACATCAAAGTTAGTCTAATTTGCATAATTTACGCTTGAGAAAAAACCCCGTATTATATGTAATGTATTCCATGGTACTAAACATTCATACAAAAAATTATTCAAATCAGCGCTTTCATATGGAAGTTCTGCGCAAAAATCTGATTGCACCTAAGTTTGTACAAAATGGCTGCCACCTGCCAACTTGAATTTCGGGTCGGACCCAAAAACACTTGTTCTCATCCCATGGTCATAACAAGGGTACCCAAGAAGTTTCGTAAAGGTCGGTTCATAAATACGGCCTCTAGTCTGAGCCGTATTGAATTGTTGATGGACAGACGGACGACTGGCCATGGCATAAGCTCAAATTTGGCTTTGCCAAAGTTGAGCTAAAAATGCAAAATTTAATTTCTATTACCAAACTTGACCAATATTCTCTATGTCCCTTTTCCCTTAGCACCAACAGTTATACACACATCTCTCGATCATGAAAAAAATATTGGGAAAATGTGGGTAGTCCAAAGGCTTTTGTTTCTGTTTTGCTATTTTAGGTCACATCATACCAAGGTCGACAGTTCCCCCATTCTAACTTTGTCAAGTCCATAGAAAATTAATCAATGGATTGATCTTGTTCATACTTAACACAATGATTGGTTATGACTCAAGGGTGTGTCATGATACTGACCCAAGGTCATAGCCAAAGGTCAAGGTTGCAGTCCATTTGTTCCTCCTTCTAACTTAGCCCAAACCATGAAAAATTATTCAATAGATCGACCTTGTTCATACATCACACAATGACTGCTTATGACTAAAGGCCTTGACCAAAGGTCATAGCTCCATAACTCTATTGTTCAGAACAATTTATTCAAAGGACAGATCTTGTTCATATTTCATTTAATGGTTGCACATGACTCAAGTGCATTGTTCTTACCTCATACAGTGCTTGCTCTTGACTCAAGTGTCATGACCTTGACCCAAGGTTATAACTTCAAGGTCACAAATCGTTCATCTCTCATGACATACACCAAAACAAAAAAAATGTTTACAGGTTTGTACAAAATCTATTTTCACTGAAATCTTGATAGCTATACTTTTGAGTTTTTCTGCATTGTATTACCGGTACAAACTATCACGGTCATGCCTTACTTTTGGGCTCATAGCATCCATCATAGGCATTTGTATTGCCACCAAGTGTGGTCACACATTTCTGAGCTCCTGCTTTTTCACAGTTTTCAAGTGGATATCTCTGGATTTATTTGTTGAAATTTGTTCCAGCTTTTCTGTGCCTGTTGTAGACTCTTTTGATATGACATTTAAAGGAATTTGTTAACAACTTCTGTACTTTTATGAAAAAAAAATCTTGAAACATGTTGAAGATTTTTCCAATCTTGTTTCAAAATTCTATGCACTAGTTATCCAGGATTATCTAACCCATTGTTCCAATTTAGCTTGGACTGTTAGATTCATTTCACACCTAATTCACTGCTAATTGGAAATAGTTTTTTCACACCTGATGTTACAAGAGACTGATGTTCTAAATTGTGGACAATCAAAATGTGATCATCATTCACACTTCTGACTTCAGAGTGTGAGCACCTCAGCAACAACAACATGGGAGCACTGGAGCTACCAGCAAGGCTGCAAAACACCATTTCAGCTCTGGGCGTCTCTCGTCCCATCACCTGGACTATCCAGGAGAAGGGTGAGAGCATCTATCTGACACTGGAATTCTCCACAGAAGAAAAGATCACACCACCCCCAAGGGTAGAGGTAGTACCTTTAGTGAGAGGATCCCCTCTCACACTGGTCCTCACCCAAGGGGGTCTGGAGGCTCTGAAAAGAGAAGGAAACCGAGAAGAAAGAGCCTGTCCACCAAGCGGAGGGATGCCTGAAGTTTGGAGGCATTCTTGGAGATGACGAAAGAGAACGGAGAGGGAAAGAAAGAGCCAGAGGAGGCCACCACTTCCCCTCCCACCCCCACAAACAGCTCCATCCAAATGCCGGCTTCCCAGCTGGTGTTGTTGGATGTGGAAGAGCCCGTGGAGACTGAGGTGGAAATGGAAGCTGCCCTCTCGCCTCTTTCTCCCCACTCGCCTCTTCCTTCAAAACCAAAATGCCAGGATGCGGACGACAGGCTGGACAACATCATACGGAAAACACGATACAAGGGGACCTTCACAAGCAAGAGATGGACAGGAAATACCAACTATTCCTCCAACAAGCCGAAGAAACCCAAAACCTAATAGACGCCAGACACAACAACAAAAGCCTCAGCAATCAACCTCAACCACTCCAGACTCGGCCAGGACCAGACCCTACAAACCTCACCAATCACCATCAAGCAGCCCACCAACAACACCAACCACCACTGTCTCTCCTTCCAAACTTCAACCGCTGAAAAAGAAGCAGAAAAGACATAAGCGCCGCTAACAACCCACAACTTTTCCTCCTTTACCACGGTCTGACACTACAAAATTCTACAGCTAAAGAGGGTCGAAAGGGGCTTGCTCCCCAAACTGTCCCTGCACGCCTTTGGCGCGCGAAACCATTTGATTCATGTTCGATCAGTTACACCTCAGATGATCTCAATTCCATCAACAAAACAATGAACCATATTAAGCATAGACCCAAACCCAGTGTTTTCAAAACCTTGAAAAAAGAAAGAATATTGAAACCAGAGTTTTGTCATCCCATCAACAGATCACACAAAGTATACTAAATAGAAACTGTCAATTTACAACACAGACAGGCTGTCAAAAGACACACTAATTCTGGTGTGAATTCCAGTAACATTAGGTTAATCCACAAAGATACAGCTCATTACAAAACTACCTCCAATATAATACTTCAACGGTCAATGCCAGATCTGTGAGGAACAAAGTACCTGATCTGAACTTTGGATTACTTAATATAAGATCTGTTTCTGGGAAGGAACATGATCTAAAGGACTTCATACTAGATAACAATCTTAGTGTTTTGGCTCTAACTGAAACGTGGTTGAAAGAAAATGATAGTGACAGTTTTTCCATTGGACAACTATTACCATTGGGTTTCTCCATCTTACACAACTCACGGGGGAGTCGAGGTGGCGGTGTAGCAGTCATCCACAGTGATGCCTTAAACATAAAACAGCATCCTGATTTATACAAATCGCCATCTTTTGAAAAGATAGCCTGCCTCATGTTGAGCAACCATTCACTTCGATTACTCATAGTCTACCAACTGCCACCATCAAAAAGGAACAAACTTACATCAGCACAGTTTCTAAATGAATTTTCAGAATGTCTGTCCTTCTATGCCTTGTATGGATGTGCTATTGCTGGTGATTTCAACATCCATGTTGACAATTTAAATGACACTTTTGCCAAGCAATTCACAAATTTGTTTGAATCATTTGGCTATTCATAACTGGTCTCAAAAACCTACCCACAAGAGAGGACACACCTTGGATCTAATTCTTGTTCGTCAAAGTAACAGCACATCAGTACAAAATGTCTATATCACAGATCCAGCATTGTCTGATCACTATGCAGTCTTGGCCGAATTGACACTAGCAACTTCAAAAATTTCTCCCAAGAAAATTACTTATCAAAAATATATAAATCCATAAATACTCCTGATGACCTGAAGAATTATCGACCAGTATCGACCTCTCTTTCCTGTCTAAATTGTTGGAAAGGGTTGTTGCTTTACAACTCAAAAATCATCTGCATGAAAATGATCTTTTAGAGCCCTTCCAGTCTGCATATAAAGCCAACCACAGTACAGAAACAGCCTTACTACGAGTCAACAATGATGACATTGTTAAATCAGTGTCTGAGGGTAAGGCTGTACTGCTTGTTCTCTTGGATTTGTCAGCAGCATTCGACACAGTCGACCATGGAATTCTCATGCAGACATTGACACAGCATGGCATATGTGGAACTGTCTTATCGTGGTTTGCATCATATCTAGAAGGTCACCGTCAACAAATATATATCAATAAGATCGGTTCAGAAAGCAGGACGTTAAAGTGTGGTGTTCCTCAGGGCTCAGTTCTTGGACCACTCTTGTTTACTCTGTACACTTCTTTTCGGGGTCGTCTTCTTAAAAAGCATGGCATATCATATCATCTGTACGCAGACGACACCCAACTGTACATCACATTCAACCCATCTGTTCCAAGTGACTCATTCACCGCAGTCAATAACATGGAAACTTGTATAAATCTTGTGCGGGAATGGATGATAGACTTTAAACTGAAAATGAATGACTCTAAAACTGAATTCTTAGTGATATCCGGGGTTCGCATGCCTACACCCCCTGTTACATCAATTCTGGTTGGAAACAACATCACTGTGAAAAGTGAATCTGCCAGGAATATTGGACTGATTATGGACTCAAATTTAAAACTAGACATCCATATCAATAAAATATGTCAAAAATGCTACTGGCAGCTTCGTAATGTTGGAAGACTGCGCCCTTATCTTAACCAGTCAGCACTTGAAAAACTTGTGCACTCCTTCATCACCTCACAACTGGACAATTGTAATTCAGTGTTAGTGGGGCTGTCCCAGTGCCTGATTCTGATGCTTCAAAAAGTTCAGAATACTGCTGCTAGGATAATTACTGGTACCAAACTCTCTGAACACATAACACCTGTTTTAAGACAACTACATTGGCTTCTAGTTAAACAGAGAATTGATTTCAAAATATTGATCTTAGTATTCAAATGTATCCACAAACTGGCTCCAGTTTACCTGCAAGAGCTCCTCACTGTATATAAACCATCACGCAGTCTCAGATCTTACACCAAATTCAACTAGTTGTACCTTTTAGCAGATCTAATCAAGCTTATGATTGTGTGTTCTCCATCGTGGGTCCCAGATTATGGAATTCCCTGCCAATTAGTGTCAGAATTTCAGAAACTCTCGATGTCTTCAAAAGAAATCGTAAAACTTTCCTATTCACTGAAGCATTCTCCTGAACCTCTGTAAGAGGCAACCAAAACAGATGTGACTCTTTATTTCAGAAAAGTGATTTATTTCTGTCAAGCGTTTTAGAGCACTATTTGTGGTTTTACGCTCTAGAAAATAAATTATTATTATTATTATTATCAGCTCTGCTGATATTTTCTTGTTATGTCAAATGAACAGCAAATTCAACCCTTCTAATTCAAACAAAATCAACTGATAAACATTGTCAAAATTAAGTACAGAAGAAGGAAAAAATATTTTTTTCAGTTTTGTTTAATCTTTTCCAAAATACATTATCAGACGTTACATGATTCCTCATATCTTTTCCAATTGGGAATCACATGTTGTGTCAATTACATGAGTAACAGTTTCATTATTTGTTCCAGAAAAGTTATTCATTAAAGTTAAAAAATTTATAGTAATTTATATATTTTTTATACTTACCAATAACCCAGAATTAGCTGGTGCTAACTCTTAAATTCTAGGGCCAAACACAAATTTTGCCCCCCCCCCCCCCCCCCCCAATCCCCCAAATTTGCATCAAAATCCAAAAAATAGATGTCCTATGTGGTTCTCCATACTTTTATCCACTGCGCATGCGCAGTGTCAAGGAAGTCCGAAATTGGAGCCAAATCCTCATTCTTATAACCAGTGCCTGGTAATTGTTATGTAATCCGCGGGAAGGTATGAGTTCCCAACTCAAGGGAGGGCCATCCCCGTCTGGGTCATTGGTAAGTATAAAACATATATAAATTACTATAAATTTTTAAACATTTTTATACTGTACCAATGACCCAAACTTCGCTGAATAGAAAAAAGGGCCTAGGACATAAAGGATAATCCAATAGACTCAATTACTCCCTCAAGGAGAAGTGGAGAACAGGCTTTACATGTATCTTTCTTGTTATTCTAAAAAAAAAGAAAGACACAATACCATTCCATAATTGTGAACAATAACATCAATGATCTCTATTAACATCCAGTATTACCCATTATACTAATTTATTAAAGGAAAGCCAATAAATAAACATAGTGCAGAGAATGAGACTCTTTATACTAATTTAAAAGTGTCCGAGGATTGTATATTAACACTCGTATGACACGTGGCATATGCAAATGCTTCACACGGAGCTACACTTTAAAAATATTACATAAATGAGACAGACATTAGCTTTACACTTTAAAACCATCCTGGCACCAACTCGGAATTACTGACTCCAGAGGAGGTATTCCCTTGCTTTTCACTATAAAGCAGGTGATATAAGGGAACACCATCCCCCCCTCCCCCCTTCCCCTTGCTCTGGGTCAAATACCCCCAGAACGAAGAGGGCAGCAGGACAGACATATCGCCGGAACAGAAAGCCTGCATAACTATATAGTTGCAACTGTTTAGTGGACGACATTCTGAGCAACAGATAATGGACCTAAACAACACAGGTCGCCAGAAATGGACTCAATATTTCTAAGATAAAAATTTGTGAACGTGGAAGGCTGAGACCAATATGCAGCCTTCATCAAATCAGCAATAGCAACGCTATTAGCATAAGCCCAAGATGTAGTCAGCGCTCTTACTTCATGCGCCAAAATCTTAAGCACAGACTGCTGAGATGAAGATAATTTATCATAAGCAGTACGGATAGTTAACTGAATCCACCTTGCAATAGAATGGACCATAATGAATGATAAACGACTCCTAGGACAGCGAAGTGAAGATACTTTCTGAACGCCGGATGTACCATGACGTGAAAGTACGCACCCTTGAGATCTATGCTCGCAGCATAATCGTTCACTCGAATGCTCGCTCTGACCAATCGGATGGTCTCCATATAAAATTTCGGAGCCACGATCAGCTTGTTTATCCAGCTGAGATCTATAACTGGACGAAACGAGCCGTCTGGTTTTGGAACCAGGAACAGGTGACTGTAGAAACCTGGAGATTCCTGGTTTTCTACGATGTCTATAGCGTTCTTGTCCAGAAGTGATTGAACTTCTAATAGAAACGAATCTCTCTTCTGAACGTTTGACGGAAGCTGAGTCCAACGTGGACTTCGAGTTAACAGAGGTTTTTCCTTGAAGGACAGTATTAGACCTTTGGAAATAACCCCTTGCACCCATGGGTCGTCCGTAATTGACAACCAATTGGTTAAGAATCTCGACAGCCTTCCGCCCACTGGAACGCAATAGAGGTTTAGACCATCACCTCCTGGCCCAGCGAGGCTTGCAGGAAGAGAAACCACGTCCTCCACGACACGCACCTCGCCCAGTCGACCTAGGGGCCTCTGACCGGTTATCTCGGCCAGCATTACAACCCTTACCTGAGTCGCTACTCTGACGGTCTCCGAAGTAAGACGAAGAGGCTTTCTTAGATCCTCTATAGGAACTTCCCTTGGACGTTTTCGCCCTCGAAGTGCCTGCCTTACTCCTCTCTGCTGGGTCCGACTTTTTGAAAGTGGATTTAAAAGCAGAGAATCCGAAGCTTTCTTAGTAATCTGATCATAGATTATAGAAAGCTTACCGTCGAAGAGAAGCTCTCCTGAGACCGGAGCGACTGGAAAAGTGTTTTTCACCTTACTATCCACTCTTGTGGATGCAGCCAGGGCAGCATCACGTCTGACTAACTCCAGATTGCCACTGAAAGGGCGGAGTTATACGTAGAATATGCTATAGCCCTCAAAAGAACTCTCAAGGAAGTTTAGAACATCCTGGAATTCTTTTCCTTCGAGACGTAATGATAACGCTCTGGTAAGGTGATCTGCGTAAGAAAATGCTTCTAAACTGACTCTGTTAGACGAGATAGTCGTCACCAGCTTACTGGAATAAATTGACATAGACGCCGGCAATGACAACTCCAAGTCGTCTGCCTGGTCGTCTAAACGCTGAGGAACTCTCGGCACGCCCTGTCCTGCCATTTAAAATCTATTTCTATGATTGATGAAAGGCAGCTGTAGACGATGAGACAATAAGAAACCGGATATGCCAGTCTTAGAGGCTAGCTTGAATATGTCCACGTGACATTTCTGGACTGGGTTGGAAACTCAGGCGCAATGTCCCTATTCCGGCCGTCTGTGTCCAGTGACGCTATCAGTCTCTTATCAGGTAATGCAGCATTTTGGTCTGGAGAAACAACTTCTGACAGGTGTTGCCGGATGAAATCTACAGCCACCTTAAGTTGTTTGGAAAGTGAAAATTTCAGCTCCGCTGATTCCCTTTCACCATCCTACTGGACCACATGAGAATCTTGGTCGTCCCTTTCTGACTCTGCAGGTGAGCGAACCGACCCAGCTTCCTCAGACAGTTTCTTTTCTGAAAAAGTTTCTGATGGCTGCTGGGATGCTGCGATGAATTGCGCTATCTGTGATAGCAAGTCCGTCACTGAGGCCTGTGGAGCCGCGGTCTTACGTGATTTAGCCGCTGGAAGCTCCTGGGACGTTAATTCCTGCACACTTCTTATATGCGAACGTCCGACTGGAAAGGCCTCGTGTCCTTGGCTAGCGGATGGCGTGACCTGGTCGACGTGGAATCCCTGGTCAGCGAAGCAGGCTGGATATCTGCGGTCACATAGCCAAGGTGCGGTCGTGTGTGCTGACGTGAGGATGAGGATGAGGAAGCCAATAGACAAGGCGCGTCGGACTAGAGCGTCCCGAGCAGGAGGAGTGGACGTATGCTCCGACTGACGAACTTTACATACAACAACATCTGGGCCCAGATGTTGTTGTAAGAGAGAGGAGGCCTCTCTCGCTCGCGGTCCGGGTAGACCTGAACGATCTAGCTACCAGACTGACTGGCTTCCTCCTTTCCTTCTTCCGATCCGTCGTCGCTGGGTGTGCGTGATCCAAGATTATACACCCCTTCTCTCCTGGACCACAACAGACGGACCCGGCGTCACAACCATTTCGTGAATGATTGCTTCACCGGGGGAGCTAGCGGGCGACAAGTGACCGTCGATCCTACTAGGGACCTCTTAGGCACTTGCCGCATTTCTTAGAGCACTTTGCAGTTAGTTCTTTATTGCGACGATGGAAGCACACTTTTGAAGACATCATGGAAACATCACCCTGTTCTTGTTCATCTGAAAAAGAGACTGAAAAAACTAGAGTGACCCTGTGGAGAGAGGACCGGCATGGACCTCTCACCACTAACAATATACCGTGACACACGTCTCCAACGTTTGTTATCCGAATTGGCACACACTGAGCAAGAATTAGTGCGAGTACACAGACTACAGCAAATACAATGAACATGAGGAGAATTCCTCGATTTACAATTGAACAATATTCTTTCATTTTGAAAAAATATTAAACAGTCATCGTACTCGCACCAACCTTTGAAAACAAAGATACATAATAATAATAATCCATTACAAACATTTCGAAAATTAATTGAAAAGAAAAAAAATTTTCGAAAAAATTTCAAGATGAGCCCAAGTTCCCAATGGAGCCCAAATGGATCCCAAAAAAGCATAAGTGTGGACAAAAATTTTAAAACATGTTTAAAAATTAATGTTACACTTACGGACAATATTAATGTATCTGGCTATGAGCAGAACTAATAGAAGACAAGGAATCAATGTCAGAAGTAACCGTTGTCAACATAAACAAAAGTGAATAAAAACTGGAAACCAGACTCCAGGCACTGAAAATATGGCCCGAAATCAGTAACCAATTTTAACACTATCCAATGTAAAACAGAGGCTTCCTGAGAAGAAACTGCAGTACATCAGATGGTAGATGCATGATCGAAACGCCTAACCACCCCAGAATAAAATTCTGTTACCCAGCCAAAACTCCCAAGAAATTTCAGTAAAAAAAAATTATGCCAAAAGCTTGGGAGAATAGCAAGGGGGGCATAAAGGAAAGGGACAGAGGAAACACTGAACAAACTGTGGAAATTTCATAACAAGAATGTAAACATCGAGCCCATGACCCGAAATTAGGGAACATGAAATAATTTTGCATAAAAATTATAAGTTACAGCCATGAACACATCCTTCCACTGTTTCTTCCTCTCATCCTCTTATTTCATCCTTAGATCCACCATTTCTTTCATGATTTTGAGACTGGCATCATTTTAACCGAGATTATGAGCACAGATATCAGTGAGATGTTACTGATTGAAGGGCCAAACAAAGAATGAGGATTTGGCTCCAATTTTTGGACTTCCTTGACACTGCGCATGCGCAGTGGATAAAAGTATGGAGGACCACATAGGACATCTATTTTTTGGATTTTGTAGCAAATATTGGGGATTGGGGGGGGGGGGGGGTGCAAAATTTGTGTTTGGCTCTAGAATTTAAGAGTTAGCACCAGCTAAGTCTGGGTCATTAGTACAGTATAAAAATATGTCTTTGGTGCAGGAGGGGTAAATTATGAAAAATGACAGTGCAACCTGAAGTATGTTATAAGATAACCACAGAATTTCAATCCCATTTTCCGTAGTTGATATTTCAAACATTCAATAGAATTTTTTGCAAAACTCAAGAGTTTACTGAGAAATGATGTCAAGAGTATGGCTTACCTAAAAAGAAAAAAATCTGTTGTGGGAATCCAATAATGTCCTCAAGGTACAAGATGAAACAAAACTGAAAAACTATTCGGCCCCACAAAGTAGATCTTCTGTTTCTCAGATCATTTAGTTTATGTTTTTGATTGTCTCATATTTTAGGCCTCATAATCTAGAGAATAGCATGGGTGGTGGTGTATTTTGTACGTTGAGTGCAAGAAGGCTTTGTAAAGCATTGCAAAGCCTTGTTGCACTCAAGGGACAAATTTATCAATTTTATTAACTTGGGTAAAACATCACACAAAAACTATTTAATTTTTATTTTTTTAAGTTTACAATGATTATAAAAAGAGAGCAAGCAGCAGCCAAAAGGACCATACAGGAGGGCCTGAGAAACAGATTTTCAACTTTTTTAGGCCTTAACTTTAATTTTACGTAGACTTAAATCAACATCGAATACATTGGTCATAAATTATTGCTGAACATGCACTCATATATAATGTATCCACTGAATGCACACATGAAAACAGCATCTTACAACATAAATCAAGAATAAATACATTTACCACACAATACCAAATACCAATATTCCAAAAAAAAAAAATAAATAAATAAAAATAATACAGTACATGGTGTGTGGACTAAAAGGAAAATAGCCAAACAGAGGAGTATTCACTCTCTTAATAACCCAAAATTTTTTTTAACCAACCTACATAAAAAATTACACTTTCAAGCAAATGTCATAAATAACAAAAAGGTTAAAAAATTTATAGTAATTTATATATTTTTTATACTTACCAATGACCCAGACTTAGCTGGTGCTAACTCTAAAATATTTAGGGCCAAACGCAAATTTCACCCCCCAATACCCAAAATTTGCATCTAAAACCGAAAATTACATGTCCTATATGGTCCTCCATACTATTACTCCACTGTGCATGCGCAGTGTCAAGGAGGTCTCGAAATTGCCGCCAAAAGTCATTCTTACAACCAGTGCCTGGTAAGCGTTATGTACTGAGCGGGGAGGAATGAGTTCCCAACTCATGGGAGGGCCATCCCCGTCTGAGTCATTGGTAAGTATAAAAAATATATAAATTACTATAAATTTTTTAACATTTTTATACTGTACCAATGACCCAGACTTAGCTGATTAGTAAAAAGGTTGGGGGGGGGGGGGGGGGGCCTAGGACATAAGGAAAATCCAATAGACTCAATTACCTATAACATACCTAACCCCTAAAGGCGAAAAGGAGAGATAGTCTTACATGTATCTTTCTTATTTGTAACAAAAAAGAAAGACACAATACTATTCTGTAATTGAGCACAATAACAGCAATGATCTCTATAAACATCTAGTATAACCCTTTATACTAATATTTTTTAAGGAAAGCCAATAAATACGGGAGTCTAGAGAAATGAGACTCTATATACTCATTTAAAAGTGTTCGAGGATTGTATATTAACGCTCAATTTATCATGTGATATATACAAATGCTTCACACCAATCAACACTTAAAAAATATTACACAGATGAGTAAACATAGGCTTAACCCTAATAACATCTCGGAAACCGACACGGAATTACTAAGTCCAAGGGAGGTATTCCCTTGCTTTACACTATAAAGCAGGTGACCTAGGGGAACCCCCCCCCCCCCCCCCTTTCCCTTGATCAAATACTCTAGAGCAAAGAGGGCAGCAGGACAGAGTCACTGCCGGAACCGAAAGCCTATACACACATAGTTGCCACTGTTTAGTAGACGACATTCTGAGTAAAAAATAGCGGACCTAAACAATGTACATCTGCAGAAACGGACTCAATATTCTCAGATACAAAATCGTGAAAATGGAGGGCTAACACTAATATGCAGCCCTCATTAAATCTGCAATAACAATATTAATAACTTAAGCCCATGAAGTAGAAGAACTCTTACTTCATGAGCTTAAAACTTAAAACACAGACTGCTGAATAAAGATATAATCATAAGCAGAACTGACTGTAGATTGAATCCATCTGACCATAGAATGGACCGAAATGTGGAGGAAGCTTCCACGGCATATCCCACAACAGACGCCTGAGTAAATTAGTCCACAGTCTTTGTGGAGCTAGAGAAGCTACCAACAGAATTTGCATTGAAATAATTACACTAGAGCAAAATCTGCTGAATCAACAGCGCTGGAAGATACGCATATCTTATTATTCCGTCTAACAAGATGGATAGAGTGTTTATTGCAAATGCTCGAAGATCCAAACATAATGACACATACGTCTGCAACTGATTGCTGAGATGCATCGCAAATAAGTCAATCATTGGCTGCTCGCCTTGGTAGCAATCTGATTGAAAACTCGTTTGTTGAAAGCCGATTCTGGCGGCAACAAACAGCCCCTCTGCAAAGGGAGTCCGCTAATACGTTCGGACGACCCGGAATATGACAGACTGATAGGAGAACTTGATGTTCTAGTAGCAACCGAAAGATTAATTCCGTTAACATGAATAACAGGATGGAATGAGTGCCTCCATAATTCCGAAAATACGCTAATACCGTCGAGTTGTCGGACAGAATTAGCATATGAACATTCTGAATTACGTTATCCAATAACGTAGCGCAAGCCAAAATGACATCATACTTGATGTTTGAGTGCTTGATAAGGAACTACGGAATCAAAAGACCCTGGCACTTCAATCCGTTGGGCTCAATGAAAATGACCCAACATGTTTACTGGCATCCGTCAAGACTGTAAAACTTGGATCCGGCAGTTGCAGTGGAACTACCTGAGTTAAGCCCAGAAAACTTGCCCAAGGCTGAATTTCTTATTCACTTGATTTGACAAGACGATGTCCGTATCGAGCGAAAGAATTTTCACCCTCCAATACTGAATTAAAGAAATTTGGAGAGGACCAATGCATAACCGCCCCATTGGAATAAAATCACGGCAGTCCCGCCTAAACGTATCAGACTCATAAGATCTCTCGCTGAGACTTTGAGCGAAGACAATAGTGAGCATAACAACTGAATTATTTCGTTCTGGGTAATGGCAGACGAACGAAAAAGTTGTGCGTTACGAAGCTCATCCCCGGTGGGTGAATGACTTGGATGATACCAGATCCGACTTCTCCTTGTTTACTTAAGAAACCGAGACGTCGGAGCAACAGAAGCAGATTCTGCACATAGTTCTGAAGCGTTAACTCATTGCCGTACCTGTATGAATGTCGTCCAGGTAGGCCGACATTATCGCAGACGAATAAGTTCGGAAATGAGTCGTTACCGAGTCCGTTATTCGAGTGAAGGCCCAGGGGGCTAGATTCAGACCGAAGCATATTGCTCGGAACTGATATATGACTCCTATGATAAGGAAGCGAAGATACTTTCTGACGCCTGATGTACCATGGCGTGAAAGTACGCATCTTGAGATCTATGCATGTAGCATAATCGTAGACCCGAATACTCGCTCTGACCGATCGGGTGGACTCCATATATAAACTTGGAGCCACGATCAGCTTGTTTATCCTGTTCCGAATAATGAGTGAACGGAACGAGCCGTCTGGTTTTTGGAACCAGAAAAGGATGGTTGTAGAAACCTGGAAATTCCTGGATTTCTACGATCTCCATCGCGATCATTCCAGTAGAGACTAGACTTCTGATGGAAGCGAGCCTCTATCCTACTGACTTGGCGGAAGCTGAGTCCATCTTGGACTCCGAGTTGACAGAGGATTTCGTTTGAGGAACAATTTAGTCCTTTCGAAAACACCCCTTGAATCCAAGGGACGTCCATAATCTATTCCCAAATAATTGAGAAACTCGACAGTCTTCCACTTACTAGTACACGATAGAGGTTAAAACCATTACCTCCTGGTCCTGCGAGGCTTGCGGAAGGAGAAGCCATGTCCTCCACGGTCCGCACCTCGCCCCGTCGACCTAGGGACGTCTGACCGTAATTATGGCCCCTATCTGAGTCGCTACCCTGACGGTCTCTAGAATAAGACCTAGAGGACGCATAGGAACCTTATAGGAACTTCCCTTGGACGTATTCATCCCAGAAGTTCCTGCCCTACTCTTCTCTTCTGAATTCGACTATATGTAAGCGAATTTTAATAGCAGAGAGTCTAAAGCTTTCTTAGTTAACTGATCATAGACTGCGGAAAGCTTGCCGTCGAAGAAAACTCTCCGGAGACCGGAGCGACTCAGAGTTTTTCACCTTACTATCTACATGTGTGGATGTAGCCAGGGACGCGTCATGTCTAACCAACTCCATATTGCCACTAAAGGATGGCGTTTTACGTGAGGCCCTTGAAAGAACTCTTAAGGAGATTGAGCATCCTAGAATTCTTTTTCTTTGTGACGTAATGATAATGTTCTGGTAAGATGATCTGCATACGATGATGTGTCTAAGCTGATATTGTTATTTCCAACATCGTGGTTGGAAAAGACATAGACGACAGTAAAAAACAATACTAGGTCCTGACCTGGTCGTCTGGACACAGAGAACTCTCAGAATGCCCTGTCCTGCCATTTCAAAATATTCATTGAATTGATGAAAGGCAGATGTAGAGCATATTGCCGATAAGAAACCTAACCTGCCCATTTAGGTAGCAAGTTAAATAATATAGCATCATTCAACAGATCAAATGTCAGTGAGACATATCTGGACTATGTCGGAAACTGAGGGATGATGTCCCTAAACCGATTAAGAATTCTGTGTCCAGTGGCACTATCAGTCTCTCATCCGGAAACGCAGCATTTTGGTCCGGAGGAACAACGTCAGATGATAATGCCAGGTGCACTCTACGGCAATTATGCTGTTCCAAAAAGGAAAAATACAACTCATCCGTATTCCTTTCGCCATCCTGTCGGACCACTTGTAATTCTTGGTCGTCCGTGCCTGAACCTGCAGCGAACATACCAACCCAGCTTCCTCGGATAATTCCTGATCCGACAGAGTTACTGTCGGTTGCTGGGATGCTGCGATAATTTGTGCTATCTGTGATAGCATGTCCGTAACAGAGGCCTGTGGAGCTGCGGTCTTATAGGATTTAGCCGCTGGAAGCTCCTTGGACGTTCACTCTTGCATACATCTAATATGTGAACGTCCGGAATATGAAGGCCTCGTATCCTTGGCTGAAGGATGGCGTGACCTGGTCGCCGTAGAATCCTTGGTCGGCGATGTTGGTTGAATATCACAGGTCACGTAGCCAAGGTGCGGTCGCGTGTGCTGCTGTGAGGATGAGGAAGCTGAAAGAGCAGTCTCTCCAGACTGTCTATATAACGGAGCGTCCCGAGCGGTGGACGTATGCTTCGACTGAGCAACGTCTTGTACCACAACATCTGGGCCCAGATGTTGTAATACGAGAGAGGAACCTCTCTCACTCGCAGCTCGATGGACCTGGACGAGCTAGGAACCGGACTGATAGGCTTCCTCCGTACCATCCTCGTATCCATTGTCACTGGGTGTGCACATTGTATTTTATAGTGCTCGCATCACCCAAATCTCCTTCCTGGACCGCAACGGGCAAACCCGGGTGCTGAGCCATTCAGTGAATGGTCGCGACACCGGGCGAGCTAGCGGACGCCAACGCCGTCGATCCTACTTGGGACCTCTTAGGCAATTGATGTATCTGCATGAGCATTTTACCGCTAGCTCTTCATTTGACTGTGACAACGGAAGCACACTTACAAAGACTCCACAGTAACAATACCTAGTTCATGTTACCCTATGAGACCTGTGGAGCCGTGGTCCTACGTGAAATATCCGCTGGAAGCTCCCGGGACGTTCATTCCTGCATTTATAAAATATGCGAACGTCCCAACTGGAAAGGTCTCGTATCCTTGGCTAACAGATGGAGTGACCTGGTCGACATGTATTCCTTGGTCGGCGAAGCAGGAACACCAGGGACGTTCAGTCCTGCATTTATATAATATGCGAATGTCCCCTGGAAATCTGTGGTCACATAGCCAAGGTGCAGTCGTGTGTGTTGACAAGGATGAGGAAGCCAATATAACAGCCGCTTCGGACTGTCATGAGACAGAGCGTCCCAAGCAGGAGGAGTGGACGTAAGCTCCGACTAAGCGAACAACATCGTGGCGCAGATGTTGATGCAAGAGAGAGGGGGCCTCTCTCGCTCGCGGTCTGGGGGACCTGGGCGAGCTAGCTACCGGACTGACAGGCTTCCTCCATACTATCCTTGGATCTGTCATTGCTGGGTATGCACATCTGAAGTTTTATAGTGCTCGCATCACCCAATCTGCTTCCCTGGACCGCAACGGACTAACCTGGGTGCTGTGCCATTCTTTCCTGGTGAATGGACCGGACACCGGGCGGACTAGCGGGCGACAATGCCTTCGATAGAACTAGCTAACTCCCAGCAATTGTTGTAATACCTTGAGCACTTCCCGCTAGCCCTACTATCGCAACGACGGAGACACACTTATTGAAGACATCACGGAAACATCACTCTGAATTCTGAAAAATAAACTGATAATATATAGTGACCCTACGGAGAGAGGACCGTAATGGACCCCTCACCGCTAATAAAATACCGTGACACACGTCTCCAACGTTGTCATATCAATCAACACACACAGAGTAAGAATTAATGCGACTACATTGACTATAAGAAACACAATGAACTTGTGAATTAGAGGAAGATAACCTCGCATTACGGATGAAGAATATTTTTTCCAACCAGAAAAAAATATACACCGTCATATTACTCGCACTAACCCTTGAAATAAAAATATATAATATATTATAATTCATTATAACATTTCAAAAGAAAATAATTTTCAAAAAAAAAAAATTTTTGAAAAAATTTTCAGAAGAGCCCAAGTTCCCAATGGGAATCTTGAGCCCAAAGGATCCCAAAAAAAGCCTAAGTGTGGACAAAATTTTTTAATGATTTTGAAAAATTAATGTAACACTGAAACAAACATAACCCGAAATCAGTTACCAATTTAAACACTATCTGATGCAAAACAGAGGCTTCCAGAGAAGAAACTCTAGAACATAAGATGGTAGATGCAGACCAAAATGCCTAAACACCCCTGGGGTGAGGACGTAAACATGGGGAAAAAACAGAAAATAATTCTGTTACCAAGCCAAAACTCCCAAGAAATTTTAGTAATAAACATTACAAAAAATAAGCCAAAAGCATGGGAAAATAGCTAGGGGGGAATAAAGGAAAGGGAGAGAGGAAACACTGATTAAACAATGGAACATTCATAGCAAGAATGACCACAACAAGGTCATGCCTCGAAAATAGGTAACATGAATAATTTCGTAAAATAATTATAAGTTACAGCCCTGAACATTTGTTTCCACTGTTTTTTCCTCTCCACCTTCTATTCCACCATATATCAACCGTTTCTCTCATAATTATGCATCTGGCATCTTTAAAATTGAGATTTACAAGCACAAATAACAGTGAAGTGTAACTGTTTTGAGGGCCAAACAAAGAAATGACTTTTGGCGGCAATTTCGAGACCTCCTTGACACTGCGCATGCGCAGTGGAGTAAAAGTATGGAGGACCATATAGGACATGTAATTTTCGGTTTTAGATGCAAATTTTGGGGATTGGGGGTAAAATTTGCGTTTGGCCCTAAATATTTTAGAGTTAGCACCAGCTAAGTCTGGGTCATTGGTACAGTATAAAAACTTTAAGTTTTTGCCTTCAAAACATAGCCTTATGACCACCTCACTGGAACGATCTCAGTGAGATCATTCCAGTGAGGGGTCATAAGCTATGTTTTTTAGATGAAAATTGAAAAAAGAGTTTAAAAAGTGATTTTTGTGAATAGCACTAGCTAATTTTGAACAATAAGTTAGGTAAAGGGTTAACTAACCTTTTACCTAACATGGAAAGGCAGATGGCACTTGCAAACAAAATTCTATAACTAAATTTTTCATTTTTTGCATCAAAAACATAGCTTATGCCACCCCATTGGAACAAGCTTGTTCCAATAAGGGATCATAAGCTAGGTTTTTGAGATAAAAATAAGAAAAGTTAAAAAATTTATAGTAATTTATATATTTTTTATACTTACCAATGACCCAGACATAGCTGGTGCTAACTCTTAAAAATCTAGGGCCAAACACAAATTTTGCCCCCCAATCCCCAAAATTTGCATCCAAAACCAAAGAAATCATGTCCTGAATGGCCCTCCATACTTCGCCTCTACTGCGCATGCGCAGTATCAAGGAGGTCCCGAAATTGGCGCCATTTATCATTCTTACAATCAGTGCCTGGTCAGCGCTATGTACTCAGCGGGGAGGTATGAGTTCCCAACTCCTGGGAGGGCCATCCCCGTCTGGGTCATTGGTAAGTATAAAAAATATATAAATTACTATAAATTTTTTAACATTTTTATACTGTACCAATGACCCAGACATAGCTGAATAGTAAAAAGGCTGGAGGGCCTAGGACATAGAGGAAAATCCAATAAGCTCAACTATATAAAATAGAGTCATCCCCTCTAGGAGAAAAGGAGTATTAGGCTTTACATGTATCTTTCTTATTTATGATAAATTAGAAAGACACAACACCCTCCATAATTGAGCATCATAACATTCATGTTCTCTATTAACATCCAGTATAATCCTTATACTGATTATTTTTAAAGTAAGCCAATAAATAAAATTAGTCCAGAGAATTGAGACTCTTTATACTCTTTTAAAAGTGTCCGAGGATTGTATATTAACGCCCGTTTGACACGTGACATATTCAAATGCTACACTTTAAAAATATGACATGAATGAATTTTTAAACATTAACTTTTCACTTTAAAACCATCCCAGTAACAGCTCAGAATTACTGACTCCGGAGGAGGTATCCCCTTGTTTACACTATAAAACAGGTGACCCAAGGGAACACCCTCCCCCCCCCCCCCCCATCCCCCTTGCCCTGGGTCAAATAGCCCAAAGCGAAGAGGGCAACAGGACGGAGTCACTGCCTGAACAGAAAGCCTACATAACTATAGTTGCAACTGTTTAGTGAACGACATTCTGAGCAGCAGATAATGGACCTAAACAATGCAGGTCTCCAGAAATGGACTCAATATTTCTGAGATAAAAATTTGTGAATGTTGATGGCTGAGACCAATATGCAGCCTTCATTAAATCTGTAATAGCAACACTATTTGCAGAAGCCCAAGATGTAGAAAGAGCTGTTACTTCATGAGCCGAAATCTTAAGCACAGACTGCTTAGTTAAAGATAGATTATCATAAGCAGTACAGATAGTTAATTGAATCCAACTAGCAATAGAATGGACCGTAATGTCCTTTCTATTAGGCATCCAAGACAGAAGAAGCTTTTACGTCCTTTCTAATAAACTGAGATCTTGTTTATAAATTCATAAAGCTCTAACCGGACAGAGTAAAGGCCTATGCCCGTCAGAAGACGGAAGGGCCTTAATAACAATAGGTTCCGGATATTTATTAGGAGCCTGATTCTTAGCCAAAAATCCAGCATTAGTAGTAAAGGTGATAGTGTTCCCGACACTACGAAAGTGAGAATCGTCCACCGATAGTGCATGAAGCTCACTGACTCTTCAAGCAGAAGAGAGAGCTAAGAGAAATGCTGTCTTATAAGACCAGAATTTGAAATCTACTGTCTCAAGAGGCTGAAATGGTTTTCTTTTAGTTAAGAAGAACCCAAGCTAAATTCCATTTTGGAATTAATCTAAGGGCTCTAGGTCTATTTATCGAAAAGTTTCTAACTAATTTAGATAAAGAGACATTAGATCCAATTGTAAACTATCATGGTGTGCATAGGTATCAGATAACATAGACCTATAACCTTTAATAGTAACAGGCTGCAGTTGATCTCGTCAAACAAGTATACTAGAAAGTTTGCAATGTCTGGTATGGAGGGATCAAAAATATCAACATAATGATCCCTACACCAACGATGAAAGACCTTCCACTTTAGCCGCATAGTATAGCGAAGAGGAGGTCCTCCTACAGTTAGAAATCGCGTCCACTGCTCGTCCTGTAAAATGCTTGCCGTGCAAGAAGGACCGCACAACGGAATACGTGAAGGTTGAGACCTTGCGGGTTGTGATGAAGTTGACACGATTTCCCCTGCGAAAGAAGATCCTCTCGTGGAGGAAGATTTCGTGGTAAGTCCCACAGCAGACACCCGAGTAGATTTATCCACGGTCTCTGTGGAGACAGAGATGCTACCAACAGAATTGTATTGTGATTGTTTTATCTTTAGCAATATTTGCTGAATCAACGGCGCTGGAGTATACGCATATCCTATCATTCCGTCCCACGAGATCGAAAGAGCGTCTACTGCATATGCTCGGGGATCCGGACATGGTGACACATACGTCTGCAATTGATTGTTGTGTCGCAAATAACTCTATCATTGGCCGCTCCCATTGGTAGCAAATCTGATTGAATACCTGTTTGTTGAGAGTCCATTCTGATGGCAACAAGCAACTCTTCCGTGAAAGGGAGTCTGCTAATACATTCAGACGACCCGGAATATGACGGACCGAAAGCAGAACTTGGAATTCTAGAACAAACAGAAGGATTCTTTCCGTTAAATTGAATAACGGAATGGAATGAGTGCCTCCCTGGTTCCGGATATACACAACTACTGTCGTATAGTCGGACAGGATTTGGACATGCGCTTTCTGAATAATGTTCATCCAATGACGTAGTGCAAGCCAAATTGACATCATTTCTTGGATGTTTATGTGCTTGCCTAGAAACTGCGGAACCCAAAGACCCTGGCACTTCGAATCCGTTGGGATCAATGTTGTACCCCAACCTGTTTGACTGGCATCCGTCATAAACGTAAAACTCGGATCTGGCAACTGCAGTGGAACTCCTTGAGTCAACCACTGAATGTTTGCCCAAGTCTGAATCTCTTGTTACACTTGATTGACAAGAGAACGTCTATATCGAGCAATTCACAGATTGCTGAAAGGTTGCCGTCAAAGAGAAGCTTCTCCGAGACCGAAGCGACTGAGAGAGTTCTTCACCTTACTATCCACGCGCGTGGATGTAGCTAGGGCTGCGTCACGTCTAACCAACTCCAGGTTTGCCACTGAAGGGCGGAGTTATACGTGGAAAAGCTACTGCCCTTGAAAGAAATCTCATTGAGGATCATATCCTGGAATTCTTTCCCTTGAAGACGTAATGATAACGCCTTAGTAACGTGGTCTGCGTATGATAAAGCGTCTAAGTTAAGTCTGTTAGACATTATTGTCGTTTCCAACGTCGTGGTTGGAATTGACATAGACGGCGATATAGACAATTCCAAGTCTTCAGCCTCGTCGTCTAGACGCAGAGGAACTCTCGGTATGCACTGTCCTGCCGTTTCAAATTATTCCTTGAATTGATGAAAGGCAGATTAGAGCATTTGCGGACAAGAAACCAGACTTGCCTGTTTTGGTAGCAAGCTTATATATATATAGCGTCGTTCAATAATTCAAATGTTCTTGTGACATTATTGGACTGTGTCGGCAACTCAGGGACGATGTCCCTGAACCGATCAAAAAGAAATTCTGTGTCCAATGACGCTATTAGTCTCTTATCCAGCATCGCAGCATTCTAGTCCGATGGAACAACCTCTGGAAGATAATGCCGGGAGAAATCTATGGCAGCTACTGTTGTTCCGAAAGGGAAAGCTCGAAATGCTCCGAATCCCTTTCGCCATCCTGTCGGACCCTATAAAGTGCTCGGTCGTCCGTACCTGATGCCTCAGCGGAGCGTACCGACCCAGCGTCGTCGGATTATTCCTGATCCGACAGAGATTCTGTCATTTGCTGGGATGCTGCGATAAGTTGTGCTATTTTGGATAACACGTCCATCACTGAGGCCTGTGGATAAGCGGTCTTACGTTGCTTTGCCGCTGGAACCTCCGTGTACGTTGACCCATGCATACTTCTATTATGCGAGTGTCCGGAGTCTACAGGCCTCGTGTCCCTTGGCTACCGGATGGTGTGACCTGTTCGCCGTGGAATCCCTGAATGGCGAAGCTGGCTGGATATTCGCGGTCACGTAGCCAAGGTGCGGTCATGTGCGCTGCCGTGAGAATGAGGAAGCCTTATCGACAGTCTCTCGGACTGTCTATATAACGGAGCATCCCGAGCGGCGGATATATGCTCCGAATGCGAAACGTTTGTTCCACAACATCTGGTCCCAGATGTTGTTGTACGAGAGAGGGACCTCTCTCGCTCGCAGCCTGGATGGACCTGGACGAGCTAGGAACCGGACTAATAGGCTTCCTCCGATCTCTCCTCTGATCCGTCGTCACTGGGTGTGCACTTTTGTCTTATTATAGTGCTCGCATCACCCAAATCTCCTTCCTGGACCGCAACGTACGAACCCAGCCACCGAACCATTCAATGAATGGACGCTACACCGGGCGAGCTAGCGGATGTCAACGCCGCCGATCCTACTAGGGACCTCTTAGGCGATTGACGTATTTCCATGAGCACTTATTGCCGCTAGCTCTTCATTTAACTATGACGACAGAGGCACACTTTTGGAAGACATCACGGTAACTTTTGCGAACAAGAAACCAGACTTGCTTGTTTAACAGCAAGCATATATATAGCGTCGTTCAATAATTCGAAAGTTCCTGTGACATTATTGGACTGGGGGCGCGGTGGCTCAGTTGGTAGAGGTGCAGGCTGCAAGCCGAGAGGTCCTCGGTTCGAATCCCACCTGCGGCAACCGTGTTGTGTCCTTGGGCAAGACACTTCACCCCGATTGCCTACTTGGGGGCACGATGACGCTGTGTACTGAGGCGTACTGCACGTCGATGGTGCGCATGTCTTCAACCAATCTAACCCTGCCTGTGCTGCGGTGCAGAGTTCAGAGTTACGATGTTGGAGAGCTGACAGCTGCTCGTCGTTGCTCGGTGGTTCTCTCCGGGTACTCCGGCTTCCTCCACTCGTAAAACTGTCACGGTCACGATTAGCCATTGTGCATAAGTATGTGACCTTAAACACCAATAAATAATAAATAATAATAATTCTTGGACTGTGTCGGAAACTCAGGGACGATGTCCCTAAACCGATCAAAAAATTCTTGTGTCCACAGACGCTATCAGTCTCTTATCCGGCATTGCAGCATTCTGGTCCGACGAAACAACCTCTAGAAGATAAAGCCGGATGAAATGTACAGCAGCTTATGTTGTTCCGAAAGGGAAAGCTCGAAATCCTCCGAATCCCTTTCGCCATCCTGTCGGACCCTATGAAGTTTTCGGACGTCCGTACCTGATGCTTCAGCGGAGCTTACCGACCCAGCGCCGTCGGGATATTACCTGATCCGACAGAGATTCTGTCGTTGCTGGGATGCTGTGATAAGTTATGCTATTTGGGATAGCACGTCCGTCACTGAGGCCTGTGGAGTAGCGGTCTTACGATGCTTTGCCGCTGGAAGCTCCGTATACGTTGACTCCTGCATACTTTTCTTATGCGAACATCCGGAGTCTACAGGCCTCGTGTCCCTGGCTACCGGATGGCGTGACCTGGTCACCGTGGATTCTCTGACCAGCGAAGCTGGCTGGATATCCAAGGTCACGTAGCCAAGGTGTGGTCGTGTGCGCTGCCGTGAGGATGAGGAAGCCTTATTGACAGTCTCTCCGGACTGTCTATATAACGGAGTGTCCCGAGCGGCAGACGTATGCTCCGAATGCGAAACATTTTGTACCACAACATCTGGTCCCAGATGTTGTTGTACGAGAGAGGGGCCTCTCTCGCTCGCAGCCTGGATGGACCTGGACGAGCTAGGAACCAGACTAATAGGCTTCCTCCGTTCTCTCCTCTGATCCGCCGTCACTGGGTGTGCACTTAGTTGATTTATAGTGCTCGCATCACCCAAAACTCCTTTCTGGACTGCAACGGACGAACCCGGCTGCCGAACCATTCGATGAATGGACGCTACACCAGGCGAGCTAGCGGACGTCAAAGGCCGTCGATCCTACTAGGGACCTCTTAGGCAATTGACGTATTTCCATGAGCACTTTGCCGCTAGCTCTTCATTTAATTGTGACGACGGAGGCACACTTTTGGAAGACATCACGGATACATCACCCTGTTCTTGTTCGTCTGAAATAGAGATTGATAAACTAGAGGACCGGCATGGCCATTTCCCCGCTAACATACCGTGACACACGCTTCCCATGTTTGTCATCCCAATTGACACATACTGAACAGGAGTTAGTGCGAGTACACTGACTACAATTAATACAATGATTATGAAAGTCAGAGGAAGATTTCCTCTTATTATTTCTCCAGAAATGGACTCAATATTTCTGAGATAAAAATTTGTGAATGTGGATGGCTGAGACCAATAAGCAGCCTTCAATAAATCTGTAATAGCAATACTATTAGCATAAGCCCAAGATGTAGAAAGAGCTCTTACTTCATGAGCCGAAATCTTAAGCACAGACTGCTGAGAAGAAGATAAATTTTCATAAGCAGTACGGATAGTTAATTGAATCCATCTAGCAATAGAATGGACCGAAATGTCCTTTCTATTAGGCATCAGAGACAGAAAGAAACGTTTTCGTCCCTTTCTGATAAACTGAGATCTCTGTTTATAGATACGTAACGCTCTAACAGGACAGAGTAAAGGCCTACGCCCGTCTGAAGACGGAAGAGCCTTAATAACAATAGGTTCCGGCTATTTATTACGAGCCTGATTCTTAGCTAAAAATCCCACATTAGTGGTGAAGGTGATAGTGTTCCCGACACTACGATAGTGAGAATCATCCACCGACAGTGCATGAAGCTCACTGACTCTTCTAGCAGAAGAGAAAGCTAAGAGAAAAGCTGTCTTATAAGACAAGAATTTGAAATCTACTGTCCCAAGAGGTTCAAAAGGCTTTTCCATCAGTTTAAGAAGAACCCAAGCCAATTCCACTTAGGAATTAACCTAAGAGTTCTGGGTCTATTTATCGAGAAGTTTCTAACTAACTTAGATAAAGAGACATTAGATCCAATTTGTAAACTATCATGATGTGCATAGGTATCAGATAACATAGACCTATAACCCTTAATAGTAACAGGCTGCAGTTTGATTTCGTCAAACAAGTATACTAGAAAGTTTGCAATGTCTGGTATGGAGGGATCAAAAATATCAACAGAATGATCCCTACACCAACGACGAAAAACCTTCCACTTAGCCGCATAGTTTAGCGAAGAGGAGGTCCTCCTACAGTTAGAAATTGCGTCCACTGCTCGTCCTGTAAAGTGCTTGCCATGCAAGAAGGACCGCACAATGGAAAAACGTGAAGGTTGAGACCTTGCGGGTTGTGATGGAGTTGACGCGGTTTCCCCTGCGAAAGAAGATCCTCCCGTGGAGGAAGCTTTCGCGGTAGGTCCCACAACAGACACCTGAGTAGATTTATCCACGGTCTCTGTGGAGACAGAGATGCTACCAACAGAATTTTGCATTGAGATTGTTTTATCTTTAGCAATACTTGCTGAATTAACAGCGCTGGAGGATATGCATATTCTATCAATCCGTCCCAAGGGATCGTCAGAGCGTCTACTGCAAATGCTCTTGGATCCGGACACGGAGACACATACGTCTGCAACTGATTGTTGAGATGTGTCGCAAATAAGTCTATCATTGGCCGTTCCCATTGGTAGCAAATCTGATTGAATACTTGTTTGTTGAGAGTCCACTCTGATGGCAACAAGCGACCCTTTCGTGAAAGGGAGTCTGCTAGTATGTTCAGACGACCCGGTATATGACGGACCGAAAGTAGAACTTGATGTTCTAGAGCAAACAGAAGGATTCTTTCCGTTAGATTGAACAACGGAATTGAATGAGTGCCTCCCTGATTCTGTATATACGCCACTACTGTCGTATTGTCGGATAGGATTTGGACATGAGCATTGTGAATAATGTCCATCCAATGACGTAACACAAGCCAAATTGACATCATTTCCTTGATGTTTATGTGCTTGCCCAGGAATTGCGGATCCCAAAGACCCTGGCATCTCGAATCCGTTGGGATCAATGATGCACCCCAACCTGTTTGACTGGCATCCGTCATAATGGTAAAACTCGGATCCGGCAACTGCAGCGGAACTCCCTGAGTTAACCACTGAATGTTTGCCCAAGTCTGAATCTCTCGTTTCACTTGATCTGACAAGAGAACGTCTACATCGAGCGAATGAATTTTCACACTCCAATTCTGAGTCAAGAAAATTTGGAGAGGACGCGTGCGTAACCACCCCATCGGAATGAGATCCGCAGCGGCTCCGCACAGACCTATCAGTCTCATGAACTCCCTCGCTGTGACTTTGTCCGCGTGCAGACAATAGCGAGCGTAACAACTGACTAATTTCGCTCTGGTTAACGGCAGACGAACGAGATTGTTGTGCGTCTCGAAGCTCATTCCCAGATGTGTGAATGACTTGGACGGCACCAGATCCGACTTCTCCTCGTTTATTATAAAACCGAGACGTCGGAGCAATAGAAGCAGTTTCTGCACATCGTTCTGAAGAGTTAACTCATTGCCGTACCTCTGAAGAATGTCGTCCAGGTAGGCCGACGTTACCGCAGACGAATGAGCTCGGAAATACATCATTACCGAGTTCATTACCCGAGTGAAAGCCCAGGGTGCTAGATTCAATCCGAAGCACATCGCCCGGAATTGATACACCACCCCTAGGACTGCGAAGCGTAGATACTTTCTGAATGTCGGATGTACCATGACGTGAAAGTATGCATCTTTGAGATCTATGCTTGTTGCATAATCGTTCACCCAAATACTCGCTCTGACCGATCAAATCGTCTCCATATAAAACTTCGGAGCGACGATCAGCTTGTTTATCCAGCTCAAATCTATGACTGGACGGAACGAGCTGTCTGGTTTCGGAACCAGAAACAGATGGCTGTAGAATCCCGGTGTCTCCTGGTTTTCTACGACCTCTACCGCGTTCTTCCCTAAAAGAGACTGCACCTCTGATAACAGAGCGTCTCTTTTCTGCGGATTTGATGGAAGTTGAGTCCATTTTGGACTTCGAGTTAATGGAGGCTTTCGTTTGAAGGATATCTTTAGACCTTCCGAAATCACCCCTCTCACCCAAGGGTCGTCCGTAATCGACACCCACTCTTGTGAAAAACTCGACAACCTTCCGCCAACCGGCACGCGATAGAGGTTGAAGCCATCACCTCCTGGACCTGCGAGGCCTGCAGAAGGAGAAACCACGTCCTCCACGACCCGCACCTCGTCCCGTCGACCTCGGGGCGTCCGACCGGTTGTCCCGGCCCAAAGGACGTCCCGCACGTGAGTCGCTGCCTTGATGGTCTCTTGAATAAGACCAAGAGGACGCACCGGAACCTCTATAGGAACCTCTCTTGGGCGCATTAGACCCAGAAGTGCCTGTCGTACTCTTATCTGCCGTGTCCGACTTCTTAGAAGCAGATTTAAACAGCAGAGAATCCGAAACTTTCTTAGTAATTTTATCGTAAATTGCAGAAAGCTTGCCGTCGAAGAGAAGTTCTCCGGAGACCGAAGCGACTCTGAGAGAGTTCTTCACCTTACTATCCACGAGTGTGGATGTAGCTAGGGCTGCGTCACGTCTAACCAACTCCAGGTTTGCCACTGAAAGGGCGGAGTTACACGTGGAATAAGCTACTGCCCTTGAAAGAAGTCTTGAAGAGGATTGTATATCCTGGAACTCTTTCCCTTGAAGACGCAGTGATAATGCCTTAGTAAGGTGGTCTGCGTAAGATAAAGCATCTAAACTGGCTCTGTTAGACGAAATAGTCGTCTCCAACACCGCGGTTGGAATAGACGCAGACGACGGTAATGATAATTCTAAGTCTTCCGCCTCGTCGTCCATACGCAGAGGAACTCTCGGGATACCCTGTCCTGCCGTATCGAATTTATTCCTTGCATTAATGAAAGGCAGGTTAAGAGTATTGGCGGACAAGAAACCCGCTTTTCCTGTTTTGGAAGCAAGTTTGAATATAGCGTCGTTCAATAATTCAAATGTTCTTGTGACATTATTGGACTGAGACAGAAACTCGGGAGCGATGTCCCTGAACCGCTCAAAGAAATCAGTGTCCAATGACGCTATAATTCTCTTGTCCAGTACTGCAGCAGTCTGGCCCGACGGAACAACTTGAGGAAGAAAGTGCCGGATGAAGTCCACGGCAGCTTTATGTTGTTCCGAAAGGGATAGCTCCAAGTCATCCGTATCCCTTTCACCATCCGGTCGGACCTCATGATGCTCCCGGTCGTCCGCACCCGATGCTTCGGCGGAGCGTACCGACCCAGCGCCGTCGGATAATTCCCGATCCGACACCGTTTCTGTCGGTTGCTGGGATGCTGCGATAAGTTGTGCTATTTGAACAAGCACGTCCGACATCGAGGCCTGCGGAGGCGCAGTCTTTCTCTGCTTCGCCGAGGACAGCTCCACATCTGGTGACTCCCGCATACTCTTCCTATGCAAACGTCCGGAGTCAACCGGCCTCGTGTCCCTGGCTACCGGATGGCGTGACCTGGTCACCGAAGAATCCCTGATCGGCGAAGCTGGTAAAATATCGGCGGTCACGTAGCCAAGGTGCGGTCGTGTGCGCTGGTGAGAGGAAGAAGCCTGAGCAGTCTCAGCGGACTGCCTATACAACGGAGCGTCCCGAGCGATGGACGTGTGCTCCGCTTGCGACACATTTTGTACCACAACATCTGGTCCCAGATGTTGTTGTACGAGAGAGGGGCCTCTCTCGCTCACGGCCCGGCTGGACCTGGACGAGCTAGGAACCGGACTCGAAGGCCTCCTCCGATCTCTCCTACTATCCGCAGTCACTGGGTGTGCACGTTGAATGTTTATAGTGCTCGCATCACCCAAAATTTCCTCCTGGACTGCATCGGACGAACCCGGCTGCTGAACCATTCGGTGAATGGACGCTACACCGGGCGAGCTAGCGGACGACATTTGTCTTATCTCCATGAGCACTTTAGCCGCTAGCTCTGTATTCATTTGTGACGATGGAAGCGCACTTGCGGAAGATAACATCACCCTGTTCTTGTTCCTCTGAAATAGAAACTGATAGAGTAGAGTGACCCTGCGGAGAAAGAGCCGGCATAGCCCTTTCTCCACTAACAACATATCGTGACACACGTTTCCAATGTTTGTCATCCCAATATTGACATATTGAACAGGGATTAGTGCGAGTACACTGACTACAATTAATACAATGATCATGAAAGTCAGAGGAAGATTTCTTCCTATTACAATTTAAACAATATCCTTTCATTGTGAAAAGTCAACAACAAGTCCTAGTACTCGCACAAACCCCTAAACACAAAGATACATAATAACATGATCCATTAATATTGAAAAAACAATAGAAAATCAAAATAATTTTTGAAAAATATTTTTTCAGCGAAGCCCAAGTTTCTGAAAAGTAACGTTGAGCCCCAATGGATCCCAAGGCTAAGTGTGGTCAAAAATTCTAAAATTATATTAAATAATTAATGCAACACTTACGGATAATAATAATGTATCTTATAGAGAGATAAACTACTCCAAAGGCAAACAGCCCCCCTCAAAAGAGACTGTTGCCAATGTAAACAAACCGTGTAAAAACACCAGAAAACATGACTCCAGGCACTGACAATACTGGCCCGAAATCAGGCATCAAAATTACACACTATCTGATGCAAAACAGAGACTCCCAGGGGAGAATCTGCAGAACATCAGATGTTAGATGCAGAACACAACGTTTATACACCCATGGGTGAAAACGTAAATATGGGAAAAATAACAGAATTCATTCTGTAACCAAGCTAATTCTCCCAAGAGAATTTAGAAATGATCTTTCTCAAAAATATGCCAAAAGCATGGGAGAATAGCAAGGGGGGACTTAGAAGACCAGGGGAGAGGAAACACTGAATAAGCAGTGCACCTTTATAGCAAGAATGACAACAACAGGCCCATGCCTCGAAAATAGGCAACTTAACATAATTTCATAAAAAATTTTAAGTACAGCCCTGATTATTTTTGTCACTCCTTTTTCCTCTCCTCCTTCTATATCCTCCTTAGAATCACCATTTCTCCAATAATTACGTGTCTGGCATCCTTTAAACTGAGATTTACAAGCACAAAGATCAGTGAGATGTTGACTGATGAAGGGCCAAACAGAGAATGATAATTGGCGCCAATTTCGGAACGTCCTTGACACTGTGCATGCGCAGTAAGGGCAAAGTATGGAGGTCCTTCAGGACATGATTTCTTTTGGTTTTAGATGCAAATTTTGGGGATTGGGGGGCAAAATTTGTGTTTGGCCCTAGTTTTTTAAGAGTTAGCACCAGCTATGTCTGGGTCATTGGTACAGTATAAAAATATACTGAATTGTGATTTTTGCAAATAGCACTGAAAGGTTTTGGCTGTTGTGTTGGGTAAGGGTTTAGAATGAGAAAGAAGCATAAACTATGTTTCAGTTAATGGACCTCCAGATCCATTGGCAGAAACTGAGCCTCTTGAAGGGTTCAATTTATGCAGGTTTGCACTGCAGTTCGAAACACATACTTTGCAAAAATTAGCAAACTGTGATGTAAAGTAAAACATCTTCTCCCATGTATTTATTTATTCATTGGTATTTAAGGTCACTACGAGCATCTATGGCTATATCATGACCACAACATAGGCATGAAGTCAAGTTTAACCAATCGTTCATTCCTGTACAGCTCACTCTAGAGGACTTCCAACCCAGGCATTGATTACAGAGTCCTATTTTACCAGAAAAGTAAAACTGATTTACCACAGTAAACAAGCATTGCTTCACATTTCAGGATTTCCACAGGGGTTGCACATGTTTAACTTTCTGAAAATTTCAAATAAATTGCAAAGTAACACTCTTTCAATACATAACCTCCCCCACCTTGACCTGCACCCAAGGGGTCGGCCTATGGCAGACCATTTCAAACTTTTTAGTCTTCAGCTGTTCTCATGCCTGTTTAAGTTGAAGTTGTATTGAAACAGTTTTTGTACTGAGCACTTGAAATACTTAAGTTTATTGCTTTTTTGTTTTTTCTTTATTTATTTATGGGTGTTTAATGTCACTTTCAGTATCTTTGGCTGTCTTATGGCTACAACATAGGGATGAAGTCAAGTTTAAGAAATCGTTGTTTGCATCCATGCTGGTCTCTTCATTGGACATCCACCTCTGGTATTGGTTCCAGGTCCTATTTTACCATAAAAGTAGAACCTCTTCAGCACAGTAAAAAGCACTGCTCCACTTCCCAGGGTACCCACAGGGATTTAGTTTTTTTTTATTATTGTAAGGGGGGAGGGGGTATGTTGAGTTTTTTGGGGAGTTTATTCCTCAATTCAGTTTTTGTACCTGATTTAGCTTGATTTCTGATTTTGATGATCTGCTTTTATTAATTTATTTATTGGTGGTTAAGGTCACATACTTATGCACTTTGGCTAATCGTGACTATGACAGTTCTACGGGGGAGGAAGCCGGAGTACCTGAAGAGAACCACCGAGCAACTGTCAGCTCCTCGACATTCTAACTCTGTTCAAGCAGGGTTACAGCGGTTGAAGACATATGCACCATCGACGTGCAGTACCCCTTAGTACACAGCATCATCGTGCCCCCATGTAGGCACTCGGAATAAAGTGCCTTGCCCCAAAACACAATGTGGGTTGTCCCAGACGGGGATCAAACTCAGGACCTTTAGCATAGAAGTCCAACAGTCTACCACTGAGCCACTGCGCTCCCCGCTTTTATTAATGAATTCACTATACTACATCATACATCTAATAAAAAACTAACTACTACTCAAAATTTTCAGAACAATTTGAACCCTGTCCTTCATTTTTTCGAAGAAGTTACCCTTTACCCAATGCAGAGGATATCAAAATTTATTATTTCAATTAACGTTTTTTTTTTAAATTTCAAGAAAATCATATAATGTGACCCCTCACTGGAACGACCGTGATGAGCTCGTTCCAATGAGGAGTAAAACGATACAGTTTTGTTGAAAATGTTTGAAAAATATATTTTTTTCAACTGCTTCATTTGAAAATTATGCAGGCAGATGTGGCCAATTCATTAGCTGAAGGGTTACTGTCAAAGTAGAAATTCTACTCTTCAGGTGTTTCCATGGTAGTCCACTTACCACAATACATGTACTGTGCATTCAAATCAAAACATAATAAAAGACATCAACAAAAATATTGAACTTCCTTTCAAGCACAGACCATAAATTAGCATATGTTTATTTGCTGAGAATTCTCACCTTCACCACTGATCATATTCACAAGTATATATTTATACCACAAAACCCATTACAAATGACAAGAGGCCCCAAGGGGCCTTAATCGCTCACCGGCCAAAGTGGTTCAAAGAAGTGTTTGGGGTCACATTCAGTTAGACATGGTTCATCAACACTACAAAGGAATGAAGCCATGCAAAGGCAAATTTTATGGAAATGGATCTGAACAAACCTGAACCTAACATGCTCCCCCTGCCACCCCCCAACCCTGCCCATAGAGAGCCCAAATAATAAGCCAGGGACTCAAATTGAACAAACTTGAATCTGATCCCTCTTGAGATGTTACAAATATGTATACCAAATATGAAAGAATTCTGACTGGTGGATCTGAACAAGGAGGTTTTTAAAGAAATGTCCTCACATTGCATTAAGTTAAACTTTGGGCTCAAATAGAGAGTCAAAATATTAACCCAGGGACCCGATTTGAACAAACTTGAATCTGACCCACCAAGAGATGTTGTATACCAAATATGAAAGAATTATCATTGGTGGATCTGAAGAAGAAGACTTTTTAAAAGAAATTTCCTCATATTGCACTAAGTTAAAATTCGGGCTCCCATAGGAAGCCAAATATCAACCCATAGACCAGATTTGAACAAATTTGAATCGGACCCTCCTAGAGATGTTGTGTACCAAATATGAAAACATTCTGACTACAGGATCTAAAGAAGAGGATTTTTAAAAAAAATTCCCTATATAGCACTAAGTTGATATTCGGGCTCCCGTAGGGAGCCCCAAAATTTACCCAGGTATGCAATTTGAACAAACCTGAAATTGACCCACCTCAAGATGTTGTATACCAAATATGAAAGCATTCTGATTGATGGATCTGAAGAAGAAGATTTTTAAAGAAATTTCTTCATATTTCACTAAGTTAAAATTCAAGCTCTCATAGGGAGCCCAAATATAAACCCAGGGACTCAATTTGAACAAACTTAATTCTGACCCCCCTATAGATGTTGTATACCAAATATGAAAGGATTCTGACTGGTGGAGCTGAAGAAGATGATTTTTACAGAAATTTCCTCAAATTGTACGAAATTAAACTTTGGGCTTCAATAGAGAGCCCAAATACTAACTCAGGGACCCGATTTGTACAAACATGAATCTGACCCCCCTATAGATGTTGTATACCAAATATGAAAGCATTCTGACTAGTGGATTGAAGAAGAAGATTTTTAAAGAAATTTCCTCAAACTGCACGAAGTTAAACTTTGGGGTCCAATAGAGAGCCCAAATACTCACTCAGGGACCTGATTTGTACAAGCTTGAATCTGACCCCCCCTCCCCCCTATAGATGTTGTATACCAAATATGAAAGCATTCTGACTGGTGGATCTGAAGAAGAAGTTTTTTAAGACATTTCCTCATATTTCACGTTTTAAAATTCAGGCTCTCATAGGGAGCCCAAATATAAACCCAGGGACTCGGTTTCAACAAACTTGATTCTGACCCTCCTATAGATGTTGTATACCAAACATGAAAGGATTCTGACTGGTGGAGCTGAAGAAGAAGATTTTTAAAGAAATTTCCTCAAATTGTACGAAGTTAAGCTTTGGGCTTCAATAGAGAGCCCCAAATACTAACTCAGGGACCTGATTTGTACAAACTTGAATCTGACCCCCCATAGATGTTGTATACCAAATATGAAAGCATTCTGACTGGTGGAGCTGAAGAAGAAGATTTTTAAAGAAATTTCCTCATATTTCACTAAGTTAAAATTTGGGCTCCTACAGGGAGCCCAATTATTAACCCAGGGACTCGATTCGAACAAACTTGAATCTGACCACAATAGAGATGTTATATACCAAATATCAAAAGATTCTAAATGATGGTTCTGGAGAAGAAGATTTTTTTAATTTCAAAAACAAATTATGGGGCGCTATCAGAGTAATGCCCCTTGTGGTGCCCCCTGTGGACGCGGAAAGTTTATTTGTACAAACTTGAATTGACATATAATAGGGAACATGCACACCAATTTTGGGCAAGTGATAAGTTAAGCTTCCTTCGGTGAGCTAAAAATGGCAAAGGTACTATCAATTACCCTACCTCTGGCAAGAGAAATATCGCCAAATGATTTGTTGGATGTCCAGATTAACCTTTACACAACAAAATGGGAAAAATAATACATAGTGTCTATTGGCGATCACAATACATAACAAAAATTCATATTAACCCTTCACCCAATGTAACGTCAAAACCGGCCAGCACTATTCACAGAAATCGTCAATTAATTTTCATTATTTTTTTCATTTTTTGTTTCAAAAACATAGGTTATGACCCCTCATTGGAACGAGCTTGTCAAGCTCATTCCAATGAGGGGTCATAACCTATGTTTTTTGAAACAAAAGATGAATAAGAATTAGTCATTCAATAATTTTTTTGGCAAGTGTCGTCTGCTTTTCGTGTTAGGTAAAGGGTTAAAAAAAAAAAGTATTGTTTGCTTCCAACTGATTTTGTAGCACATCCAAATTATGTGAAGCTTTTATGACAGTTTCAGCATTTTTGAATAAAACCTCCAAAACTGGCTTTGGGGTACCCTGACCACTTTGTCACAATCATAAAGTTCAAAGCACTATGTTTACCCATACATCCTCCAAATGTAACAACAATTTATGAAAGTACTACCAAATTAAAAAGTGACTGTTAATTGCACATGAAACACACAACTATAAAAGTGACTTGGACATAATAACTTGGACATTTCGTAACCTGTCAAGCTAACCCGTTACCCAACATAACGACCAAAACCGGCCAGCTATTCTAAAAAAAATCGCCAATTAATTTTCATTTTTTGTCTCAAAAACATAGGCTATAACCCCTATTTGGAACGAGCTCACCGAGCTCGTTCCAATGAGGGGTCATAACCTATTTTTTGAGACAAAAAATTAGTTATGCAAAAATTTTGTTTGCAAGTGTCGTCTGCTTTTCAGGTTAGGTAAAGGGTTAAGCTAAAAAAAATACATTCATGAAAAAGAAGCACAACGAGGAAACCTAAGCATTTGGTTGAGAACCATTTGTGTACACATGTACATGAGGTTTGAAAAGCTTCTAATTGGTAACATTATTGGTGAAAATACATTCAAATTCAAAAGAGCCCATACTAAGTGTATAAAAGGAGACTTGAACTAAGTGAAAGCATTTTCATAGATAAGTAAAAAATTCTCACAAAGGAATGGAAAAAAGAAAAGATTCTGGCCTTGACAGCCTAATAGTAATACCATGGACATCACAGATTTGCAGACTGCCACCCATCTTGATATTTCAGTATGCGATGAGCTGGAATGAGTGCAGTAGAAAGTCTAAAATCCCCTCCTCTTTGTATATTTCAGATCTGACTAATATTTGTGACCACTTGCTATGCAAAATGAGTTGCAGCATCCATTTATATCGAGAACAATGAAAAAAGTAACATTATTTAACCCTTCACCATTAATATTCTTACCTCATTCAACCCATTATGTATATATTTTGCAGAAAGAAAATACTAGCATTTGATGACTCGATACACAACAAATCACTGAAAAGGGTCAACAATAATTTAATTTTACAGCTCTCTTAAATTGTGACTGAACCTCCCTTTGAATACAAAACAGAATTGCCTGCTTTTTAAACAATGTATTTTTTAAGATGATACCACTTGGAATTTCAGTGTTGAAAGGTTTACATTTAACTTCTAGATGCACTCTAGAAATATAACAGCAGTCTCTTCATGGGCTTTATTTTGCCTTTGAAGGGCCACAAAGTGTAACCAATTCTCACAAAGGAATGGAAAAAAGAAAAGATCTTGGCCTTGACAGCCTAATAGTAAATATTGTTTGATAAAGCCTCCTGAGCTCTGTCAAACAATATGTAATTGGTTAAATTCCTTATTGCATGGAGAACATTTTGCTAATAAAACTTCATTATTGTGATACGGAAGTGCAAAGCATTAAAGTTTTTATGCAAAACACATTTTAAAAAACTTTTCAGGTTATCAAACTATTATCAATTATTTTTTTGTAAGTTATGTCCTGGGAAATATTAAATATAAAATTAAATATAAAATATTAAATAAAATTATCAGGCCTGATTTTCATGGGTGAGCGATGTATAGCTTTCATATTATGGTGGGTGTAAATCTCATTTAGCACCCTGTTATTTATTTAGGCTATATTGCCACAATATAGACTTGGTTGCTAATGTGGCACTAAGAACCAATAAATAAATAAATAAATTTATTTTGTAACTGGGACTTCGGGCCACTTTTGGAATCTATGTTCACAAAAAAAATATAAAATCAAGTTTAGTTCGTCATTTATAACTTTGCTGCCCATTTCAGACGACTTCCACTTCAGGCATTGGCTGTAGGTTCCTATTTTACAAGTAAAGCAGAACTTGTTTACCATTGTTGCAGACAAGACATTCAAAATGATCTGAGGAAACTTTAGACCATTTTTCTGTGTATGAGTCACCCAAGTATCTTGATACAGCCTAGAGACTCGATCTACAGTGATACAGATCGATGGTATAGGTTAAGAAAGGCCAAAAGACACAACCAATGCAAACTCTTTTGTGTGGAATTGGGAGTCTGTCACTGCCAAAAATATGAATAATCATTAACTAGTTGAGTGCTAGAAGCCACTATCAGGACTTTCAAAACCAGAGACTTCAGTGAGCCTAAAACACTCACCTGTCTCAAGCTGTCAAAAGAGATGAGTGTATCAGTAAGTGATCAGCAGCAAGGGCAATTTTCTGATTTGCTATGACACAATCAAAGGCAACTTTTTTGTCCATTCATTACTGGTGATCCTAGGAAAGCTTCCTAAGCAAAAACAAAGCTCTGTTCTGTGAAGTATCAAAAAAGTGCCTGAACGATTTGTTTTTTTAGTTCAACTCCTGTGGTTCTCTCCCCGCCGCCCACGCCCCCCCCCCCACCCCCATACTAAAAAAAGAAAGAATTCTGGCATAAATGAAGTACTTATGACCCAGTTATATACTAAATGACAAATTTGATTCACATCTGCCCATTGGTTCCGCAAAAAGATATTTTGAGTGGAGCCCAAATTTTGACCTACTGAGTTCCTTTGAAAAGAAAGTGAATCTGCATCACTAAAGTAAGTTCCATACCAGAAATCTACGCATTATTGCGATTGGCTTATGAGAAGATGATTTTTAAAGCATTTTAGGCTTAGAGAGCATTAAGCCCACCCCAAAGGGCACAGCAACTTTTGGGGAAAAAACTCAGAAGAGTAAACTCCACCAGCCTGAAGATGGCAGCAGCTTCATCTGAAGAAAGTAGAAAGGGTATTCTCCAAAGATAATCTGTGCCATAAATGAATGAATGAATGTAGCCCAGTGGTTTTGAGATGAGATGTATATCTAATATTAAAAGATTTTTACTGGTGGATCTGAAAAAAATGATTTTTAAAGAAACTCTCTCATATTGAATTAAGTTAAAATCTGGGTTCCCATACAGAGCCCAAATATTAACCCAGGGACTCGATTTGAACAAACTTCAATCTAACCCCCATATACCAAATATCAAAAGAATCTAACTGGTGTATCTGAAGAAGATTTTTAAAGATTATTCCCCATATTGCAATGGGAGCCCAAATATTAGCCGAGGGACTTGATTTGAACAAACTTGAATTTGACACCCCTAGATATGTCACATACCCAATATGAAAGGATTCTCACTGGTGGATTTGAAGAAGAGTTTTTAAGAAATTTTCTGATATTGCACGAAGTTATCTTTGGGCTCCAATAAATCGACCAAATATTAACCCAGGGACCCAATTTGAACAAACTTGTATCTGACCTAAAGATGTTATTTACCAAATATGAAAGGATTCTGACTGATGGATCTGAAAAAGAAGATTTTTAAAGAAATTTTCTCATATTGCACCAAGTTAAACTTTGGGATCCTATAAATAGCCCAAATATTAACTCAAGGACCTGATTTGAACAAACATGAATCTGACCCACTAGAGACGTTGTAAACCAAATATCAAAAGAATCTGACTCGTGCATCTGAAGAAGAAGATTTTTAAAGATTATTCACCATATTGCACTAAGTTAATATTCGGGCACCCATAGGGAGCCCAAATATTAACCAAGGGACTCGATTTGAACAAACTTGAATCTGAACACCCCTAGAGATGTTGTATACCAAATATCAAAAGAATCTGACTGTTGGGTTTGAGGAAGAAGACTTTTAAAGCTTGTTCCCCACATTGCCATAAGTTAATATTCAGGCTCCTGTATTGAGCCCAAATATGAACTGAAGGGCTTAATTTGAACACTCTTGTATCTGACCCCTCTACGGATGTTGTACACCAAATTTCAAAAGATTCTAATCAGTGGTTCTGGAGAAGAAACGTTTTTAAATTTTTGCAAATATGCCGACTCAGCATTTTTTCGATGCCCACTTACAGAACACCCTGACACAACAGTTGGCAATTTGTTTTACCATTTCATTCTACTGGTCCTAAAGATACTTCATACCAAATAACAGTTCTCTGTTCCATATGATTTAGGAAATATGGGCATTTCAATTTTTTTCTATTTTTAGCCCTTGGGTTTCCCATAGGGCTGAGAATTTTTTTTTGGGGGGGGGGGGGGGCATCAATCAAGTACGTAGGACCCACTTATACTACGTGCCAAATTTGGTTCAAATCGGCCCATCGATTCTTGAAATACAAGTTTTGGGTGGAGCCCAAAATGGGTATGCTCCCACAGAGAACCCAAATATTAGCCTACCAACTTCCCTTGAACAAACTTTAGTCTTCAACACCAAAGGATGTTCTATATCAATTACCAAGACATTCTCTCTGGTGGTTCATGAGAAGATTTTTAAAGATATTTAGACTTTTTGGGGCATTAAC